>QXEO01000383.1:5560998-6831568 GCA_007115705.1 Dactylis glomerata
AATCACTGCTTGCCTCTGCGAAGGGCCTTTCTTTTACTTTTATGTTGAGTCACCACCTTCTTTTTTTATGCACCATTAAGAGAGCATAGTTGTCATTCTTAGTGTGATATGCATTGTCCCAAAGTTCATTGATTGACTCATATTGTTGGTTTCACTTGTTCTTAAATTATTTGTATCTAGTCGCCCTCTTAAACTTGAAGGTGTCCTATGCATTTATGTTTTGCTCTCTTTAAAGGACAAGCTGAAAACCTTTTGTATGTTTTTCCTTATGATGTGAACACACGTTTGACTTTTATTGTTTCATTTTCATGATCTTTTGTTTGTGTTCATTTGCATGTTTACAACATGGTTGCTAAGTTCTTATTGTCATGATTATATCTTCATGCCCATGTTTTAAGTTCTATTGATCCCAGCTCACCAATGCTTACATATATGATCAAGATTGTGTAGGTGCATGTCACCTCAAAAATTATTCTTTTGTTATCACTTACCTACTCGAGGACGAGCAGGAGTTAAGCTTGGGGATGCTTGATACGTCTCAAACGTATCTATAATTTTTGATGCTCCATGCTTGTTTTTACACCATTTGCCTATTGTTTCGTTACACTTAGTGGCACTTTTATGCATTTTCCAGAACTAACCTATTAACGAGTTGCCACAGTGCCAGTTCTCTGTTTTCTGCTGTTTTTGTGTTTCAGAGTGATACACAGGAAATATTCTCGGAATTGGACGAAACCACATCCTGAAGTCTTATTTTACCCGGAAGCTTCCAGAGATCCGAAGAGGAGTAGGAGGTGGGCCACAGGGGCCCCACACACACAGGTGGCGCGGCCAGGCCCCTGGCCGCGCCAGCCATGTGTGAGGAGGCCCTGGCCCTCCTCTGACATCGCCCCTTCGCCTATAAGAAGCCTCGGGACGGAAAACCCTAGGGGAGTCGGCAATTTTCCAGAAGCAGTTCCGCAGCTCCGCCGCCGTCGCCGACGAATTTCGGGGGACAGAAGTCTCTGTTCCGGCACCCTGCCGGGACGGGGAAGTGCCCCCGGAGCCATCTTCATCGGTCTCCATCGCCGTCTCCGCCGTCTCCATCGACCTCACCGCCATCTCCATCAACCTTGCTGTCTCCTATGATGAGGAGGGAGTAGTTCATCCCCGGGGCTGAGGGCTCTACCGGTAGCTATGTGGTTCACCTCTCTCTCCCATGATGTGATCTTTATGTGATCGTGAGCTTTGTATCATGTTGAACAAGTACATGTTATTATTCAGATATTTTGTGTACTCTAGTGATGTTATTAAAGTAATCTATTCCTCCTGCCATGGTGTAACGGTGACAGTGCGTGCATCATGGTGGTACTTGGTTTAGGCTATGATTGTGATCTCTTGTGGATTATGAGAATAATTATTGCTATGATAGTTTGAGTGATCTATTCCTCCTTTCATGGTGTAATGTTGACAGTGTGTGCACCGTGTTAGTACTTGATCTAAGTTGCAATGATTTCTATCTTGAGTTGTGATCTGATTTGGATATCTCTATGAGTGGTGTTTGTCAAGTACTTGATGTACTTTAAGGGGTGCTTCTGTAGCCACTACACAATGATTAGTGTTATTCAATAGGAGAGTAATTCAGAGTGCCTTAGCAAAGAGAAGTTATTTGTTCAGTCATGTTATATTGTTGGGAGTGTGTCCACTAGTGAAAGTATGATCCCTAGGCCTTGTTTCCAAGCTTTGCATACCGTTTACTTGCTATTTTGTTACTTGTTTGCTCGCAGCGATATTTATTTCACATCACATTTGCTACTTATAATTATCATTACCACTTGTATTTCACTATCTCTTCGCCGAACTAGTGCACCTATACATCTGACAAGTGTATTGGGTGTGTTGGGGACACAAGAGACTTTCTGTATCGTAATTGCAGGGTTGCTTGAGAGGGATAGCTTTGACCTCTAACCTCCCTGAGTTCGATAAACCTTGGGTGATCCACTTAAGGGAAACTTGCTGCTGTTCTACAAACCTCTGTACTTGGAGGCCCAACAAGTGTCTACAAGAATAGAAGTGCGTAGACATCAGGCGGCAATCTTCCCAGGCCGGAGCGCTGAGCTGCATCTAGCGGCCTCAAGCGCCGTCGAAGGGATGGCATAGGCTGCTCTGGCAAGCCCGCTCGTCGGGCTACGGCAGGCAGCAGCTCACCGGGATCGATCTCAACGGGCAGAAATTAGTCCAGCTCTATTTACTGATTTTTTGTGTAGCTTAATTTACTTTAATTTTTGACAGTTTCAAGTGAAGGTAGAAAATTTAGTGCTCAAGTTTACTTAAACTTTTGTCCCCAATCAACGGATGTTTCATTAGTCCTTTGAGAGTTCTTGCTAATTCTAATCAATCTATCATATGGAGTATCTAATATTATCGCATATGAGGGATTGCATGTGGTGTGAACTTGTGAACATTGAAATGTGTTGTGAAGCGTGATATGTAGTGTACTCGTGTATAATCATATTTCCGCTTTAAAACTAATTCCTCCGTAAATTTGTTTAGATACATCGATATTAGGGATAAATTTTATGGAACCGAGAGAGCATTATAAAAGCAATATTTGCTCCATATTATGTTTATATTTGTTCGAGAAATCTTTTATTGCCCTGGCTTTGACAAATACCTTGGTCCACCTCTGGCCGGCACGGCGTCCGTCCTCGAAGCCCATGTCCGGGATGCGTCGAGCGACAATGCCTGTGAGTGCCCTCTCTTCTCTAGGACCATATTCTGTGCGCCGCTGCCTGCATGTGCGTTGGACGGGAGCCAGTCTGTGCGGTGGCTTCTGTGAGCAAATCGGTTGATTTGAGCGCCACGAAGAGGATGATGATGCAGAGCATTATCTCTTAATTTGCCCATGCACTTATTACATTTACGCAAAAGATCATGCAATTTTCTATTGAGCCCGGGTAGTTTTGTCATGGGGAGTTGGACCGATGGAAGTTGGCCTAGATGGATGGGCATTGGCTGGACAGGGGGCTCTCCTCTTCTCTTTTTCTTTTTTTAAAAGAAAAACAAGAGAAATGAGAGAGGGGGTTTAAAAAGGGACAACAAATTCTGAAAATTTTGAAACTTGATCACTTAAAATAAAACATAAAAATCATTTGAGAAAAAAATACATTGGGTTCATGCTGATCGCATAAATGAGGCTAGGGAAGGGCTAGAGGGGCGACATGTGAAAAACCATGTTTGACAGAAGAAAAAATATACTTTAAGGGGTGAGCCCGATGACTGAATAGAAGCGTGTAAATATTTAGGTATATTCCCTTGCAATTTAGAAGATGTTAATAAAAAATAATTTTGATGCAAACCCATATGTTTTATTCGACGTGTAATATCCCATGCATCTATATATGTAACTATGATGCAAACCATTTTTTGAGAGTAAGCTGTGAGCTCATCTATTTGATGAGACTTTAATAAAGGAACAAAATTATAAGAGAACTAAAAAATATGTAAGATGTTTGACTGATGAAGTTTACATTGTACTGAGGACTGTGAACACATAAATCCGTTAAACATACTTTGACAATTATTTAACAAAAATCAACCCGTTGCAATGTACTTTGGGGCAAAGTTTGGTTGGTGCCAACATTTTTGTCTAAAGGTTAATTTTTTCCCGGTGCAACGCACGGGCATATTTCCTATTTCCTATCCTAGTCCTAGTAATAATAAAGTACGTAAGGTTTCCGTCGTCGACCACTTTATTTGGACCGATTTACCCTCCCACCAAAACACATAATACCACAAAGCACCATTGTACCGGTTCGATCTTTTTTCTCCCTGGAGCGATATATTTTTTCCATAGTCCTTCGTTGGTACGACACCGCATCGTTCAAGGACTCATTGAGTATTCGAGTTGCCATCAGCCCATCGCATACTATAAATACACGGGCAGGGTATGTTCCTGAAGCAAATTCGACGCGAGGTATTTTCTTCTCCATGAGACGAGAGACGAAGAAATTCTATCGATAGCAAATTCCGTTGACTAAAAAGGATAAGAGATTCAAGGAGATGCAATTCAGAGGTGATCGCGATGCTCATCGTAGTTGTCATCAAAATCAGCATGGGGAGTGGCCGGATACGAACTGACCGATTGCCATGATGCATGCGCCGGTGATTAGGCGGACTAGCCAAGGCGCTGTCTCCTTCCCTGCTGCCCCTCGATCCCTGCGGCCGACGTCGGAGGTCCATGACAAGGACACGCCTGGCGCAGTCCCAGGCACGGCCGATCTCTCATCGATCCCCGCGGTGGATGCGTTGGCGACACGCCTTCCATGGCGAGGCTCCCCACTCCCGGAGCTTAAGGTGACACCATGGAGACCCTTATCCTGGTTCTCCCGCTGGCACAACGCGTGACGTCGCCGGGCACAACTTCACAAGCCGATGTCCCATCAACACCTTCTTCCACCAACAACAGCAGTCGCGACCGCGTACCACTTCCGCGTTGAGGAACCTCCGCTTGGTGTCAGCGAGCTTGGTTAGCTAGCTCTGCGACCCCTGCGCGCGGCTTCCATGGACGGAATAGCATCAGCGGCATCGTAGAGGCACTTGCGAGCTGCAGCTGCATGTACGAGGCATTGACTGCCGACGTGAACAGAACAGGGCGTCTCCGTGGATGGAGATGCTGGCATGCTTTTGGCCGGATTCCTATAGGACGGCACAATGGGCGACAGAAAACGAGACAAGGTGTTGACTCGGCGGCAGGTCCTCGTGTTTGGCCAACGTGCTTGCTGCTAGCTTGAGTGCATGTACACGGCTGGCCTAGGATGCGGCCCATGCGAAGTGTGTGCTGCTGGCCGGGGCTGCTAGCTGGAGTGCGTGCAGTCGAAGATGTGTTTGGGACATTTTGGTTTGGATCAAAGATAGCTAGCTTGTGTTTGCAAAATTGTGTTTTTTGAGAAATCTAGCTCATACTTAATTCGCTTTAAACTTTTAGATTTTCATTTGTGTCCGCCAAGTTTACTTGATTTTTGTTGCGTCGGTCGGGAGCTCTCAATTAACCGCTAGCTGTTCGCCACCATCTTGTCTTCGTCGTAATGTAGAGAAAAGGTATGGCACCTAGCTCGTTAGCATGACCGATTAAACGAGCTACTCGAGGTCTTCCACCTTAAGGTGTACCACGTCAGCCTCGCAAGGACTCCGCGGACTTTGTTTTTGTCTTCATCAACAAGTCATTCATCAACAGGTCATTAAACAACCCTTACTCTTAGACTTTCACAACCGTGATCATACAACACGGTTAGATGATTAAAATAGACGTTGCGGGACCGCAAGCAGAACAAGGGTTTTGTCTGCTTCGTCAACCAGTAGAAGATGGTGGTGCCTGCTTTTGCCGCGGAGTACAAGATCACTATTATGGTGGTCGGGAGAACAAGATGCATATCTAGATTTTTTTTTCCATTGCAACGCACGGAAACGTTTGCTAGTCCATCTAAAGTACGCTTTCGTTCAACATTTTTCTGCCAATTTTGTCCTCCCACAAAATAGCATAATACTGCAAAGTGCCATTGAACCGGTACGATATCTGTTCGTGGGCCGCTTCGCCTTTATCTTCCCTGGCGCCGCCCATCACCGCCACCGGTTGGAGCCCCTCCACCGGCGCTGCTCATGTCTCTCTCCCACCACAAGCTTTTCCCCTGATGCGAATCGGAGCTCCCAGACGGCTCATATGGACACCACTACATCTGTACGAGGGATCAAGTACACGATGAATTTCGCGCTCCCAAACTCCAAGCTGCGGGTCAACCACCCTGGGCCGGGTCTGCAGCAAAGCCCCGAGGCGGAACTGTATAACTGTTGAAAGGATAGATCCTCCAATTTCTTGGCTGGTCGCGACGGCGGAGGATGGCGACACCGATTATGGGCTGGAGTAGAGGCGGGCGCGGAGTAGCGGATGTCGGGAAGAGGCAGAGCTTGGTGTTGGCGGAGGTCAACGGAAGGCGACGGGCGAGGCCGCCAGCAGGCGCTGACGTCAGGAAGAGGCAGAGCTTGGCGTTGGCGAAGGTCAATGGAAAGGCGATGGACGAGGCCGCCAGCAGGCGCTCGGCTTGGCCGGAAGGCGAACTGGAAGAGAGAGATGGTGCAGACTCCGACCGCTTCTTCTGCTTCAGGAGGAGGTTGGCAGGACGGCAGGTTCAGACAGGTCCAGCGGTGGAGTGAATTAATTTTACCTTTTTCTTTGAGTTCTCTGGATTAGCGCTTGGCCATGGAAATTCACGGTTGGAACATCTAAGCTGGGTGTGTCTGGGTGAGGTTGGTTCTGAACTTCTACAAACTACTGCGTACGAGCTTGCATCTCCTCTGTTTATTCCCTTTGCTGGTGGTGCAGGGAGGACTTGGCCGCACTCTTGCTTCTACTGAATCTTGCGGACATAAATTAGGATAGGAACTTCTTATGTGTCTGCTGGAAGTGCTAGAATCAATCGAAGATTTTATAAATTGTGATAGGAACTTCTTAAGGGCAAGGTAGATGAAGACTGAAATGGTGTTTCCTGGCATGAGCTGCTGGCCGGTATGCTGAGTTGCTGACTAATACATGAGCTGGCCAGATCCCTGTGTGTGCAAGAGCTAATATATATTTACGAAAGAATTAAGCTTCCAAATTATGACAAGGTAAAGCAAAGTCAACAGTATCTTCTATAGAAAACAAAATGCACTTTTTGTATAGTTTCATCGCAAACTTTATTTTGTTTTACTAACGATTAGTTAAGAAAACATACTTTTAGTGAATTTCAAAGGCGTCTTTGAAATATCAAGGAGTAACTTATGTGTATGGTTATTGTCAGGTACTGTTTCTATTGAGATTTGCAATTATAAGGAAAATTGTGATAAACTAACATGTTCTACCCTTTAATCCAAGATAATTTACGCTAAAATAATAATCCATGGGAATTAGGTCTAGAATTAGGATCGCATAACCCTGTGACCAAAATATCCTAAAATTGCACACTTAATTAATGTATACTAAAAAGAGAATTTGGATACTTCCTTGGAATGCTAATTTCCCTAAATCCTCATATTTAACCGACTGCGCTGTATTGGAGGAGGTGATAAGAAAAGAGCGAACTGGGGCTAGGGTTACATGGGTCGATCGATTTTGGAGGCAAATTTTCGATGGTGTAGCACTTTTTAATTGAAAAAATTGGGCAACGAGCCAGGCATTTAGCGAGAAAAGGGGACCAAATTGAAGTGGTGAGTGTTGTTACAAGGAGGAAGAATAAATTGGAGTTTTATTATCAACTGTTGCAACACATGGGCATATATATTACTTTGTTACATGTTTAAAAAAATCAATGTCAATATCCATTAATATCAAGTATAAATTATATGGAATATGTTTTTATTATTATCGTAGCAACGCACGAGTTTTGTGCTATTGTTTATATTTTATAAACAGATCCGAACAATGTTCGAACACTGGAACCGTCACGATTTTCAACAGAAGAACAGAGAATCCGGACCGGACTGTCGCCCGTCGTGAACAAGATATAAAGAATTGTGTCCTGTCTAATCGATCTTGTCTAATATCGTAGTAATATTTTCTGTGTCGTCTCGTGTACTGTGATTTCGTAATCTCGATACACGCGCCCTCCCAGCTTCAAGCTCGAAAAGTCGACGCTCTCGTGCACAGTTCCTCACATGGCCTCGCTCTGCGCCTCCTGGTCTTGGGCAGCTCCCGTGACCGTCGCCGGCGCCGGCGCGTGCCCGAGCACGCGCCCCGCTCGCGTGACCCTGCACACGCTGCCGCGTGGCCGGAGCGCCCCCTCGCCGGCGCCATTGCTGAGGATCCAGCTGGGGCGACGCCCGCGCGGCGCATTCTCGCTCTCCCGGTGCCAGAAGGGGACCGATCGCCACCTCGAGCCTGAGCCTGAGCCTGAGCCCGAGCTGGGGCGAGAGGACGGCGGCCCGGATGCGGTAAGCGCACAATTCTGTCTCGATTTCCTACGCAATCACGCGAGGAAGATACCTCCCTACCTGTTTGCTGTGCTTGTGCTTGCCCGTTAATGGCTTGTTCAGTTAGACATCAGGATCAAGGCTCTGGAGGAGTACAGATATAACTATAGAGCCACACTGGGCCTGGTAAGTTTTGGTCACAATGTTTCTTTTTAACTACCACCGGTTAAACTGACAAGTGACATGCACGTAGTTAAGAAAAAAATTAACCAACAATTTGGCTCAATTTCACAGACATGGACGTGGTTAAGAAAATAATTAACTAACAATTTGGTAAAGAATATGTGAATTTTATGTCATAAAAATTATACCATTGAAAACTTATTTTGAATATGAATCCACCGTTATTGTTTCTATGGCATATATCTCACATTATGTTGACAAATTGGTGGTCAAAGTTTTTCTTGAAAACCTGTTTAACTGAACCAAGGAGTTGCTACTATAAATTATCAGTAATGTATGCCTCCTTTTTTTGACAATCAATACCATATATATTCATCTTACCAAATAGTACTCCCTCTGATCGGAAATAAGTGTCGGCAATTTTGTACTAACTTAGTACAAAGTTTGTACTAAGTCCCCGACAGTTATTTCCGATCAGAGGGTGTACATAATAAAGATACATAATCTATCTTCAGTAATTACAAAATAATGTCTCAAAGAAACTAGCAAATCATCGAGGTCTTCAAAATCATTCTTCTTCCTAATTTATTAATTAGTGCAAATTAAGCGTCTCAACGAGCAATGCATGTCAACCGGTTGTTGCGAATGACCCAATTATGTAGCTATGTCGGTCAAGACTCCTATGCAAGTTCAAGACTAGATTGAGAAGGCCGTGAAAATAACAATCATGTTTCTTTTTTCCTGAGAACATAATAATTATTTTTCTTGAGAACAGATAATTTTCCTAATTGCTGGATTTAATATATTTTTTACAATTTAATATATGGTTGTCTCTAATGCATTTGTTGTTTTTATTTGAAAAGCGTGTGCCACCCAACATGTTCCGTAAGCAAAGCGATGAAATCTGTGAGCATAGGAGGAAGATTACTCGTTCCGAGGTTAGTCTACAACTAATGTCAAGACATCGAGGATGCATACAACCAAATATAGTTAACCGTGTGAAAAGTTTCCTCGTCCATATATTCGTTCAGAACTACTTTTTTTAGTCCCAACCAACATCAAATGTGGTGCCCGAACATAGTTGCCCCTTCTCTATTTAAGAGAATTATATGTTCTACAGCATTTAAAAAACTACAAGTAGGCAAAAAAATAACACATGGTGAGTAAAAAATTAAGGGGTACTCCAGATCCTTGATGTAATCTTTCTCTCGGTTTGTCGATTGTAGAATCTAAGCAACAAAGAGATGGCAATGACGGTCTGCCAGAAAGCACAATCATCTCTTGATTTAGCTTCCACTGTCATTGTAAGTGGTATATAATTTATTGTATGTACATCGTTAACATACCATGCCTGTGCATTCGTTTTTACTCACGATTGATCCAAAATTATGCCAACCGTATCAAAACAAATCAGGATATTACATCATTGTTAGGCCTCGGTGCAACAGAAATCTCTCAACATACAACAGGCCAGGTAACATTCCCTGTAAGATGTTTCCGTTACACTTTTGGATATGGTAGACAGATACTGATATTTTCCTTAATTTAGATGGTTAGGCTGTATGCAGCAATCTTTTGTGACGCTGCCGAGGCTGCCTGCCTGAAGGGGGTTGAGAAGGACACGGTTCTTTCGTTTCTCAGGGCTCTTGGATGTTTAGGGGCAATTGCGCACATCTTGGTTGAAGATATTAGGGCAAAACTCAAAGATGGTCCTTGTAAGAATAAGATAATCTTTCAGTTGGATAAGGATTACCACAAATTCTGTAGGAAGATGGAAGCTTTGAGAATGGAAATTAATCTCGCTGAACGAAATGATGCACACAAGGTACCCTTTGTTTGGCACATTAGTTCCCACACCCCACCCATCATTTTCTGTATCACCAATATCAAGCAATAATTCATATAGCCACAGAAAATCCGTACAAGGTACACCACAGCGTGTGCGTGCATATGTATTTTATAGTTATAGGAAATATTTTCCCAGGTTCTAATAGTGTGCATTTGCTTTAACAGATTATGGAACAGATACTCCGGAATGGTGTGCAGCATGCAGAATCATATGTTTCCAAACTGATCAAAGATGTGTTATCCCATTAGTAAATTCATTAAATTGAGTCGCAGCGCTTGCAAATGCAAATGGTCTTTGCTATGAACAATCTCACCTGGTGAAGCAAAGCGATATACGTGAATCATCTGCGTCTTGCTGGTCATATGCAGAAAAAAAGAATGCTTGCAGAAGTATTCTTCTCTGCCAGGGAGCCAAAAGAAGGAAAAAAGTGCATGCTGAATAATGTTTCATTGGTTCCTAGTGTTTTGATATACTATTGTAATGCAGGAACAATAATGTCCATGATTTTCAATCACGTGGTTATATTAATTTTTGCCTGAAGCAGTATATTTTATTCAAGCAAATCTTCATACAATCTGTAGCCGGGGCTAAAATCAAGCGGTCTTAAGCCTCCAACATGGCACCTCTAAGAAAGAATGATGCACCCCATTGTACATGATCAAACATATTTATAAATATAAAAACTTGGCTGGACAATTGTCCTAATGAAAACATATAGAGTAATTTGAAACCCATATTCACTTTTTCTTGGTTTCTAATCCTATAAATTAGGAAACTCTATAAAGTAGAATGCTCCAAATTTTACACGAAATTATTTTGAACCGAAGACATCTTCCATTATTCAACCGAACAACACACTGGCCCAATAGTACACATATATTTGTAAAGTTATGCCAATTAATTCTGGAACAATCGGTACTTCCTCCGATCGAAAATAAGTGTCACTGAGGAAGCCCTATATATTACTAGAGTTGCTTACAGCTTGGAGCCTTGGGTTTTGCCAAAACTGAGGGAGCCCTATTACTACAGTTGCTTACAGCTTGGAGCCTTGGACTTTGCTCAAGTGCGGCTTAGATTTCACCTGTGAAACTTCCTGCCTACTCCATGTTTTTTTCTTTAAAACTATCCAATTGAGTTCGAACTCCTATGGCCTTTTCATTCCATTCAGAACAATAAGGCATTTTCATACCACGATGGGACACGTAATTAATCACATCAGATCCATTGTCACTTCTACCAACAGCAAGTGCAATTCTGATTGAATAGAAAGCATAGGTGTTTATATCTTCAGACTCGCCGCTCCTGCCACGGGCGGGAAGAGGCAGGCGTAGATTGTAAGCTTGGTGAAGATCTGGCCGCTTATTGAAGAAGATCTCATCCGCGCCGCCGCCAGTACCTTGCCACCACCTCAATGGCTTGACTGGGGTTGTCACCGACAAGCGACTAGAGCCGCGGCATGGCACTGAGTCGCAGGATCTCCAAGAGTGCCGCCCTCGGAGAGAGGAACTAGGAGTGGCCAGTTGCCTCGCCCCCTCGCCGCCATGGCCGGACGGGAGAGGAAGCTCGCCACTGCAGATCCGCCTCGCAAGGTGGCCGAGAACATCGGCTTTATTGAAGGAGATTGTGGCCCTCTTCGTCTTCCTCGGCTCTGACCACCGGAGCGGGAGAAGAAGAAGGAGCAGCCCTACTTGGCCGCGGATCCAGCCGGCAGGATCCGCCGCCCCACTCTACCTAGGGGCATGACGCCACACTACGGCTCAAGGCTGGGAATTCTCTTACAGCTACATCTATACAGAGGACCGGCGCCTCTCCTTAGCCTCGAGCAGACAGCAGCGCCGCCGGTCTCTTCATCGGGATGGCCCAGATTCTTTCCGGCGACTCTCCACCGGGGGGCGGTCAGAGGTTTCGAGAGAGAAGGGGGAAAGAGCCCCGCAAGATTTGTCTCTTGCAAACTGGAGTCCGTGCATTCTACAATGCCTCTTCGTCTGGCTTTCTCATAAAATTTAGACCGCAATGAGCTTTTCTCTGAGTAAATGACACCGTGGGTCTCACAACTTGTTCTAGATGTGCACTTAAGTCACTCAATTTGAAAACTTGATTAACCGGTCACCTAACTTGCGAAACACGTGCATCCGAGGTCACAAACCGGTCCGGTGCCCGGTTTTTGTCGGAATCTATCATTTAACCCCCATAGGAAATTTCGTAAGGACCTAATTAAAAATTCTGGCATGACTTAACTCTGTCGATCATATCGTTCTGTTCGTCTACCCATCGATCGCGACTCCGCCCGCTCGCGATGGAGGCGATGACAGGAGCGACGGCTGGTGCGGCATCGGCGACGGCACCGGACGGCGGGGAGACGGCGGGGAGACCGCGCCGCCGGTTTCTGCCCCTCGGCTCTGGCACAATTCGGTGGCGATGGAGGAGGCGACCGGTGCGGCCAGCGCGGCATCGTCAGCGGCGGCGGACGTTGGGGAGTCGACGCCGACGGATTCCGCCCCTCAACTCCGTCTCGATTGGCAGGAGGCCCTCATACATGGTGAAAATTTCTTCCCTTCCCTGTCTCCCAAATTTAGGGTTTCATCTGTGTTCCATATACATGGGTTTGTCTGCCACCGTGAGTAGGATGCGGGTCTGTCCGAGTTTTCAGTTCGTTAGCTAGGCGATAATGGACGCTGGTTCCTCTCTGTTCCTCAGAATTTATTATTCCACTTCGCCCCTGCGCAAATTATAATGGGGAAAACACATATGACCATAGAATATCCACGTATAGGAGAAATGTGAAAGAATCTGATAAGAATTTAAAGTTTTTTTGTTTGTTTGACACACACAATAGTAAAAGAGAGGGACAATACACACATGCATCTTTATTTGAGTATTTATTCTGAATAATGCTTGCGTGTACTATTAAGAACTTCTGTTAATATTTTTAAAAGGTCACACTTAAAATTTGCTATTACATTCAGTGCTTAATTATTTGTTGTTCTGATCTATTAGGTCTGGATTCAAATAAATTCAGTGTTGAGGTTCACCATGGTGGTTACTTTGTTCGAGCTGGGGAGAATGTTAGCTATGTGGATGAGAAGAGCACTGTTTGGTTTGATAATCTAGACAGGAATAACTTCAACTTGGATACAGTGAACTGCATGATTGATTGGTTAGGATATGAGAAGAGGACTTATGTATTTTGGTGTCCACCTGGGAAAGGTATGGATGGATTGACTGAGGTTGTCTTTGAGCGGCATTGTAGGCGAATGAGTGATGCATCTATTGAGAACAAGGTGCTTGTGTTTTTTATGCATCATCCGAATGCGGAAGAGCAAGAAGTGAAAGATGAAATATCCCATGGTGAAAGCTTAGAAGATTTAGACGAAGATGAGAAGTTTCAGAGTGACTCGGATGAGGACCCAGCTTGGCATGATAGTGACTATGACATGAAGGAAGATGATGCTTTATTTGAAGAACATGTAGATGATTCGGAGGTTGATGAGATGGTTGACAAGGGCAAGCAAAAATCAGCCCAACATGCATATGTGCCAGGTTCAGATGATGTTAATGAATTTTATCTTGAGCTACCAATGGAAGATGACTGACAAGGGTATAGATAATAGAGCCCGTCAGTTGAGTACCCCTGAGGCCCGTTAAGCTAGGCCCAATTGTAATGCTAGTCGAAATACGAGTTCTTACCGTATGTCGATATTGTAATCTGTGTCGGATCCCACCCGATCCTCGAGACCTGGCCATCTATATATAGGGGCCAGGAGGGGACGGTGTGGGACAGATTGAAAGCAAGCCAGGTTTTACACCCACGTTTACTTCCATAGCCACCTTGTTTGACTGATTTTACCTTCGAGTTCATCCGACGCCCTATCTCCCCAATCCTAAGTCCTTCATCTAGGATATTTATCGAGTTAACCCCTCGTCAATGACAGTGAGACGAGACACAAGAGTAATTCTGATGATGAGGAGTATAAGAAGAAGAAAAAGAAGAGACAAGTTCAAGCCATTTAACTCAGCTAGTGACATGGAGCATCCTCAATTTAGAACATGCATGCTATTTAACTCAGTGGAGGTCCTTAGGAAAGCTGTCTCGCAATATGCAATTAAGGAGAGAGTTCAGATAAGGAAGATAAGAAACAACAAGAAGAGGTTCACTCAACTAACCAAATCTCATCTCAGTTAGAAATTCCCGAAGGACGTTGAGTTGCTGAACAAGCCCATCGTCAACTACCGCCAGATGAAGCGCATCTTCGATCAACCACCTCTCGTGAACTGGAAGAAGGTGTACTCTACCTCCAACCTGATTGCAGCGATCGACCACCTTGCGGACAACAAGGCCGACGGTACTACCTTCGCTCGCATGACACCGGCAGACAGGAAGATATGGCTTAGGACGTGGCTGCGCAAGCACCATGCTTAGTTCACCTGGCCTATGTTGTAACTATGTCTGCTTCGCTTGCCTAATATTCATTCCACTAGCTAGGAACTAATGAAAACTTCATGCCAGACCTGTAATATTTTGGGAGGTGGTACTCATACCACTCCGCTGATGAACTTGTGATGCATCATGAGCTGTTGGTTTTTGGAGGTAGCTCGTGATGCATCCGTAACCATGATGAACTGTTAGTTTAAGGTCGTTCAACTTTGTGTGCTATGTGCTGGGTACGTTCACCTCTTGAAGGAAGAGGTTACCAGATCGCTAGCTTGTGTTGCAACCAAACAGCGTGAACGTTGCATGAAATGGTTCACTGCAAGCAACCAAACACTGGAGGCATCATTTCCTCTCTTGTACGAAACAATATATCGTAGGCAACCAAACAAAACGCTTAAGTTGATTTTTGCAATGCATGGTACGACACAGACCCCAGCGCCTGTCCAGGGAGCCAAAAAAAAACTGCAGACTATCAAACCTTCGAAAATATCCTGAACCGAATACGCGTCGGTTGTGATTGCCGACCGTTTCTTCTATCATCCAGCTGAACAAGAGATTATGTTTTCCTTCGAAACGGATCTGAACTGTATTTGGGAACCATCAGACTCTCACCAAACCAATAAAGAATCCTGACCGAAACTGTTGCTCTTGTGAACAATATAAGAACCATGTCATTTCCATTCCATATACAGTTTTGTTATACAGACCGGGAGCATTGGTGTTCAGGTGGACCAAATCTTCTCTCGATATTTCTTATACTCCCTCCGATCCATATTACTCTTCGGTAATACGGATGTATCTATCACTAAAATGTGTCTAGATACATCCATATCAGTGAAGAGTAATATGGATTGGAGGAAGTAGAAGACATACGAATTCTACCTACCAAACAAGGTCTGTATAAAATTAGATAGAACGTGGAGTACTCCAACATTCGTCCGACTGAACGATAGATAATGTAGCGGACCCGAACAATGCTACTACTCCAGAACAAAGTATTCTGAAACCATCGATTTCTCAACAAAATTAACAGAGAATCCGGACCGAACTGTTGCCGTCGTGAAGAAGATTGTCCTGTCTAATCGATCTTGTCCATATATAGCATCTTAATATTTCCTGGTCTCGCGTGCTCTTTCTCGATTTCGATACCCGCGCCCTCCCACCTTCAATCTCGAAACGAAAACTCGACGCGCTCGAGTGCACAGTTCCTCACATGGCCTCGCTCTGCGCCTCCTGGTGTTGGGCAGCTCCCGTGACCGTCGCCGCCGCTTCCCTGAGCACGCGCCGGGCTCGCGTGACCCTGCGCGCGCTCCCGCGCGCCCCCTCGCCGGCGCCGTTGCTGAGGATCCAGCTGGGGCGACCCCCGCGCGGCGCGTTCGTCCTCTCCCGGTGCCAGAAGGGCGCCGATCGCCACCCTGAGCCTGAACCTGACCCCAAGCTGGAGCAACCGGACGGGGTAAACAGCACACATTAATAGTCTATAAATTTACCTTCTTCCACGCGATGTTCAGTCTTAATTTACCTACATGCTCTGCTTCTTTTACATGCTTGACCGTTAATTGCTGCTTTAGGTAGTCATCTTCTTCAACAATCTAGATAAGGCCCGAGATGACATTACATCCAAGACTGCATCCGAGCTAGGTGTGGTAAGTTTTGGTCGTGTGAGAACTAGCTTATCAGTAATCTCTTCTATTATCTTTTTGCCAAATCTTCAATAAGTGCAAACCGTAGCATCTCAACGAATCATGCATGGTACTAGACGTTATGTGATCCCTTGCGGTGTGGTCGCTAGTCACCACATTATGCAACTTCAGCTTGTATAGCTGTTTGCCTTGGCTCCTAGTTAAGCCCAGAAGTGATGATGCTTGCAAGGTAAAGGACTTTAGGCCGGTCAGTTTAATGCACTCGGTGGCTAAGTTGATCTGCAAGATCATGGTCAATCGTTTCTCAATGATATGATTCTCAATAGTCGAAGTGTGCTTTTATAAAAACATGTCCGAAACACAATTCAAGGAGCTTCGGTTCAAGAAGAAACCATCTCTCTCTCTCTCTCCCTCTCCCTCTCCCTCCCCTTCTCCCTCTCTCTCCCTCCCTCTCTCTCCCTCGCTCTCTCTCCCCCTCTCCTCTCTCTCTCTCTCTCTCTCTCTCTCTCTCTCTCTCTCTCTCTCTCTCTCTCTCCCTCTCTCCCTCTCTCTCTCTCTCTCTCTCTCTCTCTCTCTCTCTCTCTCTCCCTCTCTCTCTCTCCCTCCCTCTCTCTCTCTCTCTCTCTCTCTCTCGCTCCCTCCCTCTCCCTCCCTCCCTCCCTCCCTCCCTCCCTCTCTCTCTCTCTCTCTCTCTCTCTCTCTCTCTCTCTCTCTCTCGTTTGGAGCTCCTAGTCTTCCTGGACGGCTGGACCATGGCAAATGGAAAGACGGGGTGGCAGATCTTGCGTAGGAGGGGTTCGCGCTAGGGTGACCCTTTGTCACCGATGCTGTTCACAATTGCAATTGCTTGGCTCCATTGGCTGCTTCAGAGACTTGATCGCATGACAGCCAGGTCACCGGTGACGCTACCTGTCTCGCCTACCAACCAGTTTGTAGACTGATGATGCAGCCCTTTTTATCAAACCAATCTCAGCTGATAGCCACTAGGTGGCTGAGATGTTAAGTTTGTTGGGCATCCATCTGGGCTGAGGGATAGCCACCAGGTGGCTGAGATCTTAAGTTTGTTGTGGCATCCATCTGGGCTGAAGGCTAATCTCCTGAATCCTGTGTTGGTGCATGTGTGTCAGTTTCCGTACCTAGTGTTACCACTGCATTACAGAAAGATTTACAAAGGTTGAGCTACGACCGTTGCTCGATAAGGTGGCAATTCGTGTACCCAAATGGCGTGGAAAACTTCTGAATGCGGTCGCTAGACTTGCTCTTATTAATTCGGTCCATTTTGCAATGACCATTTTCATGTTAATCGTCTTTTGGCTGGGAAAGTGGGCATTTAAGAAGATCTACAGGAACAAAATGGATTTTCTGTGGAAATTCAAGAATGATGAGGCAAAAGGTCTTGATGAATAATTGGCCGAGCTCATCCCATAGCTCTTCTGTTCTACAACCTTAAATCTGTAGATTATAGACCAAAAGCCTTGAATGTAGTTCAATATGCACCTACCAATGTGGACCTTGAAAAAGTATACTTAAAAACTTCAAGAGCAGAGGGCAAAAATGAGGAAGTCTTGTTTAGAGGTTTATTTGACTCGTGCAGAGGTTCCAGCCTCGTAAATAAGGGTGTTGATTTACAAAAAAAAGAGAGGAAATTTCAAGACCAAGTTCAAGACCAGATTACATGAGTGATTGAAAAACTAATCATGTTTAATGACGAAGACAATCAACTATTTTTGAGCTATGACAGTCTTGCTGGATTTAGTTTTATATTGTTTCTAATGCCTATGCTGATTTTTTTGAAGCATGTGCCACCCGAGATGTTTCGTAAGCAACGGGATGAAATTCTTCAATACTTGTGGAAGATTCGTCAGTCCCAACCTTTCAGCCAGGTTAGTCTCCATAGCACTATTACCATTTTATATGTTAATGTGGTGAACCATTGAAAGAAGTTTACTATGTTTGTACTTAGTGAACAAAAGAATTTAGTGCTAAATATCTGCAAATGTTGTAATCTAAACTTTGTTATTGTTTTAGCTACTCTCATCCTTTGGTTTAACAATATCTGTCCGTGTGAGTTGAGTGGTATTTGGTAGAATTGAATCAGTTTTGCTTCTATTAGATGGACAATGTACATATCTCTCTTAGCGAGAGCAAGAATGGTAGGAGTGAGAAATTTATTTCTGAAATCTCCCGAAGTATCTGAGGGGAAATATAATGTGAAACCGAAGTACTAGTAGTGTTAGAATATAAATATATTGCGTAGCCCTTCCCATCAGTTTGAACTTTTAGGATAATTGGCTAGAGCATTAATTCAATATGGTATCAGAGTCAGAGGTACTGAGTTGAAATCCTGGCCAACGTGGTATTAAAAATAAATACCTGCGAACATCCTAATCCACGTCTAGCCCCGTGAATAAAAAGTCCACCAGCCTAGACGTGAGGGAGAGTGTTGGAATATAAATATATTGCATAGCCCTTCCTATCAATTTGGACTTTTGGGATAATTGGCTAGAGTATCGATTCAATAAGTAGACTACTGTGTTTTCTCATTTATGATGGAAGTTAGATGAGCATGCTTCATCATGTAGTAGATATATGAACCCATCTGCTAGGCAAATGAACTAAAGCGTTACTCCGGATTCTTGATGCATTTTCTCCCCATTTTGTGATTGTAGTATGCATACAGTGATGATATATCAAAGATAATATGTGCGTATGCACTGCAAGCTCTGGATTTAGCTTCCACGGTCATGGTAAGCACGATTGGAGTATATTGTGAGCGTGCACTCATTTTTACTTGTGCATGGTGAATAACAATGCCAATTGTATGAAAAAACAGGATATGCCATCATTAGGCCTTGGCACAAATGAAATATCACAACAAACGGTGCACCAGGTAATTAACCTTTACTATATGGTATTTTTGTTCCAATTTTAGATTGCAATGGTAGACATATACTCATCATTTCAATAATATATAGATGGTTAGGGTGTATGCAACGACATTCTGCAGGGCTGCAGAGGACGCTTTCCATAAGAAGGTCCAAACGGACACGGTTTGTTCGATTCTTGGTGCTCTTGGACGTTTAGGAGCAATTGCTCATGTGCTGGTTCAGGATACCGTGGCTAACCTCGAAGATGGTCATTTGAAGTGTAAGATTACCCATCAGTTGGATACAAATTACCATCAGTTCAGTAAAAAGATGAATATTTTGAATGAGGAAGTTAAGATGACTACACGAAGCGAGGTACACCTCTTTTTGCTAATTGATCTATCACCCATCCGCGTGCGTGTGTGCCCTTGTATCTTTAATGGGAACTATATTTTCTAAACAGGTAGTGCATAAAATACTCCAGGAAGCTTTGAGACATGCAAAAGATTATGTATCCAAACTTATCGAAGATGCATCATTCCAAGACTGAGGTAAATAATATCGACTTGTAGTCTTTTTTTTTTGTTGATGACTTGTAGTCTTGCTGATGCACTGGTCTTAATTTGCTGTAGCCACCAATGTCATCTCTGCTTTGTTTGTTGATACAGGTAAAACCTATAGTACGTGAAGAATCGGCGTCTTAGTCGCGTGAAGCTATAAACATCAGTGGGAGAGAATATCTTTGAGCTGACTGAGGGCGAAGCGGACCATAAATGATGGCAGTGCATCATTTACTAGCTAGGAGGATAAAGGCATTGATGTTGTACTGAATTACCTTACAATTTGCGTGGTCAGTTTCACTACACTTTGAGTCGTTTTATTTTTAGGGCAAGAACAGAAAACAACGTTACTATTAGCACGAATCAAGAAGCAATCTAACGGTTCTTTTCTAGTTGTAACACCATTTACAACTGAAAAAATCAATTGCAACCCAACTTATAACTGAAAAAATCTTAGTTACAACTTAATTTGTAACTCAATTGGTTTAGGACTCTATTGAGCTTTAAGTTAGTTCTCAATCTACTCAGAACTAGCAAAAATGTAATAAAGCTTGTCAGATGGTTTTCCTAAAAAGATCTTATGGCCCCGCTGTCAAACGTTGACGCCTTATAAGTAACGTGATAGCAAACTGAGGCAGAAGCACCGACATATATATATATATATATATATATATATATATATATATATATATATATATATATATAGGGTAAAATAACCAGGGCACCTTGGTGCCCGGGCACCAAGGTCAATACATACAAAATACGTGATGTTTTGTACATACCCCAAGATATGTATGACTTTGCACATACTTAGTAGACATAAATGAGGTATGTATACCTTAGGTATGTTATTTTTTTGGAATATATACCTAAGGTATGTAAAAGTACATATATATACGTATTCCGGGTATATATATATTGGGTATGTGTATCTTGGGTATATGTATCTTGGGTATGCATATTTTGGGTATGTATAAGTTGGGTATATGTATCTTGGGTATGTATACCCTTGGGTATGCATAATTGTAAGCAAAATGTATGTATTTGAAGCATGGTGCCTGGGCACCAAGGTGCCCCATATCAGCTTCCTATATATATATATATATATATATATATATATATATATTAGCATGGCTGTAACAAGGGACATGTTGCCTAGGTGCAGAGACGCAAGTGCCATGAGAACAAGGGCAATACGTGCACGGCGCCCGCCGCGCTCGTCGCGACCTTAGCGCACGAGCTCGGTGGTTGACCATCGTCGCGACCATATGGGTGTGATACCGAAAATTAATTTTGAAAAAGCCTACGATAAGGTGAATTGGGATTTCCTCCTAAATTGCTGTAGGCAGAAAGGGTTTAGTGAGAGCTGGTTAACCTGGATCAGCAAAGCTATGACTGGAGGTACTCTGAGTGTCAAGATCAATGACTGTGTGGGCCCTTACTTTTGCAGCCACAAAGGAGTTAGACATGGGGATCCTTTTGCTCCCTCTCAAAACAGAATGGTTTGATTGCTGGTTTAGCTGATCATGTGATTAAGGGTGGTTGTGTTATACTTCAGTATGCTGATGATACAATTCTGTTCATCCAAGATGATATGGAGAGTGCAAGAAACTTGAAGTTACTTCTCTACATATTTGAAAGCATGTCTGGACTGAAAATCAACTTTGAGAAGAGTGAAGTGTTGCTTGTTCAGAGTGATGATGCAAGATTGCAGACATATACTAAACTTTACAATTGTCTAGCTGGTTCTTGGCCCATTAAATACTTGGACACTCCTGCGTGTGCTAGAAGAACAACAGTGGCAGAGATGAAATTTGTGGAAGAAAAAATTAGACAGGGGATGGAAGGATGGATGAGTGGCTCTATGTCAATAGGAGGTAGGGTCACCAAAATTGATGCCTGCCTATCTAATAGTGTATCAAATGTCACTTAGACTGTTGCATAAAACCAACATAGAAGGAATGGAGAAACCTATTCGATCCTTTCTTTGGGCCAGTACTCATGGAAAGAGGAGATACCATCTGGTGAAATGGAAGGTAATCTGTTCTCCCGGAAGTAAATGGGGCCTGGGCATCAAAAGTCTTTGCAGATTTAATATTAGCTTAATTTGCAAGTGGTGGTGGAAACTGGAGCATGACAAAGGTCCTTGGCAGGATTTTATGTGGAAAAAGTATCTGAACAATTCCTGCGTGTACTTAGCAAAACATAAACCTCATGACTCTATTTTGTGGTCTGATATGTTGTATGTTAAAGATATTTATCTTAGTGGGAGATCAATGAACGTAAAAAATGGAGAAAGAACCCACTTCTGGGGTGATACTTGGTGTGGATCAACACCTCTGAAAGATCAGTTCCCTCTACTTTTCAATATTTGCAATGAGTTTGATATTTTGGTGGCAGAAGCAGTTGGCAGAGGCTGGTTGTTTACTTACAGAAGGTGGCTATCTGCTGACTTGCTAATTCAAGATACTAAGCTCAGAGAGGCTGGAAAGTATTTCTCTTGTACCTGAATATGACATCCCTGTTTGGGATTGGACCAAGAATGGTCAGTTTGCTGTTAAATCAGTGTACAAAGATATTTCTAACTCTAGAATCGACAGATCCTTCAAGCATCTTTAGAAATCCAAGATCCCTCTGAAAATTAAAGTTTGGTTGTGGCTGATCTCGCATAATGCCATTGCAACCAAAGATATTATGTCTGAAAGAGGTTGGGTAGAGAATACTCAGTGCCAATTCTGTGATCAGAATGAAAACATTCATCATCTCTTCTTCACTTGCCCTGCGGCCAAATATGTGTGGAGCTGTGTTGCTAAATCAGTTGGTGCCCAGAATAGACCTAGAAATTTTTGCCAGCTCTTCTGGTGGTTCCCTTGTTATGTACCTGCCAGTAGGAACGTTCAAATTCTAGGTTTAGCCTCCATTTATTGGGCAATTTGGAAGCTTCGCAACAGGGCTTGCTTTGAAAAAAGATTATTAACTCCCCAGTTGACCTAATTTGTTATTCTATTGTGTTTATAAAATATTGGGCATATTTAAACTCTTCTGCAGATCAAGATTTGATTAGGAGGGGGCTGATAGCCTGATTACTGCTGCCATGGGGGTTAGATCATCAAGGCGTGGTGGTGTTCCAAGGATTGAAGACGCTCGTGCTTCCCGAGCCGATCATGCTGATGCTGCTGGAGATAACGCACAAGATCCGGATGACAGAGATGGAGCCAACAGGAGGCAATGATCTTGCCCTTGTTCCAGTCTGAAGTGAAGTAGTTGAATTCCTGGACCTGATGTCTTGGATGCCATACTTTTGTTTCTCGCTGTCAGTTGTGTTCTTTAGCTTCAGCTTTCTGAAACCTGGTCTGTAAGAGCTGTGAAAGCTCAGAACGGTAGCAGTAGGTGGCATGCGTTTTCCATTTTGCAGTAGTCCTTACCATTAGTTTTGAAATTGAACCTTGGATCTCTGTCTGTTTTCGTTTTAAGTAATGGAAACTTGACCCCCTATGGGGTTCGCATGAAAAAAAAATCGTCGCGACCATATTTTTCGTGCTACTTAGTTCTTCTTCTTTACGGGCAACCTGATACAATCGACGAGTTAGCCGTCGATATCGCCGTCGGGCGGCCGCCAGGTTTGACATCGTGGCGCTCTCAGCTCTATAGGGTGTGTTTGGTAGCCTGGGTCAACACGGAATGACTTTCTCACCTCAGATATTCTCACCTCATACATGTTGCACTGAGATTTTTTCACTTGTTTGGTAGCTCATGTGTGTTCACCCGTGCTGTGTCAAGATGTTGTTTGGTGGCTTGTATATATTGAGATATGAGTTAGATCTCGTTTCTTACACATAAGACCCTATATCAGAAATTAAATTGCAAACAAATTTAACTTTTTTACACACAACACCCTAAACAATAAAATAAAAGTCAATCAGGTCATCTGCTCAATGGAGGCTGGCGGCGCTGGGGCTGGCCGTTGCCGTCGGTGTGCGTTCAGGCCGGCGAGCTTGTCAAAGTGCATATCAATGGCGGCGGAGGCCTACCGCGGTGTAGATCGGGGCAGCCGGCGAGCTCCAGTGCAGATCGTGGCCGGTGGTTTGGTCATGGCTGGCTTGCCTCCGATGCGAGCTCCGGTGCAGATCGGCGCGTCGCGGTCTGGTGAGAAGAGCACGGGCAAGGAATCTCCGGGGCGGTGAAAAGCTCGGGCCTGGGAAATCTGGGCGGAGACCAGCTCGGGCCGGAGACAACCTCGTGCGGGAGAAGCTCGGGCCGGAGACAACCTCGTGCGGGAGAAGCTCGGGCCAGGCGCTTCGGGGCGGAGATCTCGAGCCTGGGAAATCAGGGGCGAAGACCAGCTCGTGCCGGAGACGACCTCGGGGCGGAGGAGCTTGGTGGGGTGCTCATCGGGCCAGGGGAAGGGACGAGCGGCGGTGGGATGCTCATCGGGAGAGGAGGAGGCGGGGTCACGGGACAAGAGAGGTTGGGGAAGAAATGATGGGGAAGAAGCGGTGGGGGTGGGCGTCTGGGGGGTGCGCGGCCTGCTACAGTACTTTGCTGGTATGGACTCAGCCTGGCTGAGGGCCGTTTTCCGCATGAGGCCGGCTGACGAGGGGTTAACTCGACAAATGTCCTAGATGGAGGACTTAGGATCGGGGAGATAGGGCGTCGGATGAACTCAAAGGTAAAGTTAGTCGAAATAGGTATGCGTCGAAAGTAAACTTGGGTGTTTAACCTGGCTTGCTTTCAATCTGGCCTACACCGTCCCTTCCTGGCCCCTTTATATAGGTGGCCAGGTCTCAAGGATCGGGTAGGGTCCGATACAGATTACAATATCGACATACGGTAAAGACTCGTATTCGACTATCATTACAATTGGGCCTAGCTTAACGGGCCTCAGGGGTACACAACATACGGGTTCTATTAACTATACCCTTGTCAGTAGCCCCTAAGATTCTACCAGAATTGTAGATTCGGGTTGAATCTCTAATCTTCAAATCTTCGACTTGATCAATTCTTCGACTTCTTCATATCTTCAAATCTTCGATTCGGTCTTTCGACTTATGTTCATAATAATTTGCTCGCAAGGGGTTTTGATGAACAAGCCTGACAACTCTGACGGATCAAGAGGTCAGTTAACTGCCGGAACAGATACTTGTCACCTACTTCAAATTCAATCCCCTTGGACTTGAATTCGGGATACCGGTCAAACCCACTCTTTTGCCGCATTTAGGACTTACAAAGAATGAATCCCAGTGATTCTCAGGGTACCCAGTGCGTCCACCAGGATTTTCTTTGCGTCGTAGACATGGATACATACCAGCAGAGCGCATCCATGTGCGTGTACCAGGCCACACAGGACGGATCCCGGGGTCTTACCTTCGTGATAAATCATGGCATTTGAGTTTCGTTGCGATAACGCAACTCGAGAATCTTATGTCGCAGCCAAGTTTGTGACTGATAAAATCAAAGAATTTCGGATTTTAACTTAACTTCTTCACTCCCAATGGGAGTAATCTCGTTGTATTTCGTCGACTATGTAGTCGAAGTTTGTATACTAATCCTTCTTCATGTCCATTATTGATTATCTCATCTTCTATCGGGTGCGCGCTCAGCGCTCCCGATGGGAATAGCCCCCGAGGCTATGTTTTGGATACTTGTAGTCAAACATAGGCTCCAAGTTCAGTTCTTCTTCCTCCTGTTAACGTTTACTATTTGCAAGCCCCCGAGTCCAAGTCGAGGTTTTCATATCGTGCGACCACAGTCTCCTCTTCTTGTTTTTTCTCTTTGGTATTATCGTCTGATGTGTGCAGAATTTAACTCCTGTTGTAAAATATGTTTACGGGCCTTGTCTTATCACGGGGGCCCGATAATATGTGCTTATAAATAAAGCACCTTCTGGCAAGAGTAAAAACCCTAATCAGATTCTTTCTCCGCCGCATCATCTTCTCCCTCCATCTAGGGTATTACTTTTTCCTTTGTCCACATGGCTGATGCAGATGGTTCCCGTCTGAACCTTGGCTCTCCGGTGGCGCCCCGAGGTCGAGGTCGCCCTCGTGGAAGCAAAAACAAGATCAATGCAACTCCGGCCGCCGCAGGATCGTCACTGGCCGTTCCAGCCAAGCGCCGTCCCGGTCGCCCACCTGGGAGCAAAAATAAGCCCAAAGTGACTGGCGCTGCCCCAGGTTCAAGCGTCCCTCCTCCTGCTGTTTCCGCTGCTCCTGCTGCTCCTCCCCGAATCTTTTCTTTCTTCTGCATTGCTATGGCACAGTGCCGCGAAATTCAGCGTCTGCCGCTGAATTTCACCAAGTTCATGGATGGGCGGGAGCTGCGAGAAGCGGTTCTCCGTGAACAGTCTGGCAGTGGGACTCCATACGAGGTAGAGGTTTGGTATGACGGTGATGGCGAGCAGTACTTGAGGGGTGGCTGGTCACAATTTGCAGAAGACCACGACATTCACCAAGGCTTCTTTATGGCCTTCGACTTCCACATCGGCACGTCGAAGTTCGACGTGAAGATCTATGACGGCACCCAGTGCCAGAAGAAGTACGAAGCTGAAGTCCACTTCCATTAGGATCTTCTTTTTATGTAATTTCGCTTGACAATGTCCTTGCCGCCGTGTTTATCTGTAATGAATATTCGTACTCTACTTTGATGGTTTTACTAGCACCATGAAAACAAGTTACTGTTCTGAGGTATGCTTGAGATATATCGGGTTCTTTGCGAACCAATTGGTATGAATAATATCGGGTTCTTTTGTGAACCAAATTGTTTGAATATTATCGGGTTGTCTGCACAACCTTTACAGTGAAAAAGGTCTCCATGTCGCGATAGAAATTTCGTTCGTACGACCCGAGGGTTGAAGCCCCCGAGCGGAGAAGTAGAAATACTTGTATAATTTTGTCGAGTTTAACCCAAAGAACCCGATCTATGGCCTCATGTTCTGGGTTCAGAAGGTTAACTCGAATTTAATGATACCACTAGATTTAGTCTACGCGTAAAAACGTCATAGCTACTCCGCATTCCATGGATTACTCTCGTCTTTTCCTGTCTTCTTGTCTTGTAGTCGATATGCTCCTCCTGGAATTACTTCTGTGACAATGTAGGGTCCCACCCAAGGGGACTCCAATTTGCCATGGCTGTCTTGCCTGAGTCGCAAACCTAGGTCTCCCACCACGAAGGATCGTGGACGAACTCGACTACTGTGGTAGTTTTGTAGACTCTGTTGATACTGCGTGGCTCTTTCTAATGCCTGATGTCTACGCACTTCTATTCTTGTAGACACTTGTTGGGCCTCCAAGTGCAGAGGTTTGTAGAACAGTAGCAAGTTTCCCTTAAGTGGATCACCCAAGGTTTATCGAACTCAGGGAGGTTAGAGGTCAAAGCTATCCCTCTCAAGAAACCCTGCAATTACGATGCAGAAAGTCTCTTGTGTCCCCAACACACCCAATACACTTGTCAGATGTATAGGTGCACTAGTTCGGTGAAGAGATAGTGAAATACAAGTGGTATAGATGATTATAAGTAGCAAACGTGATGTGAAATAAATATCGCTGCGAGCAAACAAGTAACAAAATAGCAAGTAAACGGTGTGCAAAGCTTGGAAACAAGGCCTAGGGATCATACTTTCACTAGTGGACACACTCCCAACAATATAACATGACTGAACAAATAACTTCTCTTTGCTAAGGCACTCTGAATTACTCTCCTATTGAATAACACTAATCATTGTGTAGTGGCTACAGAAGCACCCCTTAAAGTTCATCAAGTACTTGACAAACACCACTCATAGAGATATCCAAATCAGATCATAATTCAAGATAGAAATCATTGCAACTTAAACCAAGTACTAACACGGTGCACACACTGTCAACATTACACCATGAAAGGAGGAATAGATCACTCAAACTATCATAGCAATAATTATTCTCATAATCCACAAGAGATCACAATCATAGCCTAAACCAAGTACCACCATGATGCACGCACTGTCACCGTTACACCATAGCAGGAGGAATAGATTACTTTAATAACATTGCTAGAGTACACAAAATATCTGAATAATAACATGTACTTGTTCAACATGATACAAAGCTCACGATCACATAAAGATCACATCATGGGAGAGAGAGGTGAACCACATAGCTACCGGTAGAGCCCTTAGCCCCGGGGGTGAACTACTCCCTCCTCATCATAGGAGACAGCAAGGTTGATGGAGATGACGGTGAGGTCGATGGAGACGGCGGAGACGGCGATGGAGATCGATGGAGATGGCTCCGGCGGCACTTCCCCGTCCCGGCAGGGTGCCGGAACAGAGACTTCTGTCCCCCGAAATTCGTCGGCAATGGCGGCGGAGCTGCGGAACTGCTTCTGGAAAATTGCCGAATCCCCTAGGGTTTTCTGTCCCGAGGCTTCTTATAGGCGAAGGGGCGTCGCGAGAGGGCAGCCAGGGGCTCCTCACATAGGGGTGGCGCGGCCAGGGCCTGGGCCACGCCAGCCCTGTGTGAGGGAGGCATGTGGCCCCTCTCCTTCCTCTCTTCGGATGTCTGGATGCTCCCGGGAAAAATAAGACTTCTGGCTTTTGTTTCGTCCAATTCTGAGAATATTTCCCGTGTATCACTTTTGAAACACAAAAACAGCAGAAAACAGGGAACTGGCACTATGGCACTTGTTAATAGGTTAGTTCTGGAAAATGCATAAAAGTGCCACTAAGTGTAACGAAACATCGGGTAAATGGTGCAAAAACAAGCATGGAGCATCAAAAATTATGGATACGTTGGAGACGTATCAGCATCCCCAAGCTTAACTCCTGCTCGTCCTCGAGTAGGTAAGTGATAACAAAAGAATAATTTTTGAGGTGACATGCACCTACACAATCTTGATCACATATGTAAGCATTGTGAGCTGGAATCATAAGAACTTAAAACATGGGCATGAAAGATATAATCTTGACAATAAGAAACTTAGGAACCATGTTATAACATGAAAATGAACACAAACAAAAGATCATGAAAATGAAACAATGAAAGTCAAACGTGTGTTCGAATCATATGGAAAAACATACAAATGGTTTTCAGCTTGTCCTTCAAAGAGAGCAAAACATAAATGCATAGGACACCTTCAAGTTTAAGAGGGCGCTAGATACAAGTAATTTAAGAACAAATGAAACCAACAATATGAATCAATCAATGAACTTTGGGACAATGCATATTATACTAAGAATGACAACTATGCTCTCTTAATGGTGCATAAAGAAAGAAGGTGGTGACTCAACATAAAAGTAAAGGAAAGGCCCTTCGCAGAGGGAAGCAGTGATTGCAAGTTTTATAACCTTCAAAAAATATGGTACTTACCGGCTTTGAGCTCTCATTGCCCCCATCATAAGCATCTTGAATGGTTAAAGTTAATGCGAGAACAATTATGATGCATATGCTTGACAAATCATAAGTTGAAAACCTCGTGCCCCGTGAATACGAGTACCCAAACCTCATGCTACTTTACTTAGAGTCCCAAGCAAGGCTCTTGTCATTGTAAGTATATGCATATCATTGAGAACCGCCAATGAGGTACCTCCGTGCCCGATGACATGGAACAAGCCCACACCAAAATGACAGGACAATCAGACAATGAACATCTCGACATCTCTTTTATTTGCCTTTTGTTTAGCTTTTTATTGTGAGATGCGTCGTCGAATGTTCACCATAGGTATGCTGCAAATTTCCACCATGAATTATGCATGGCTTAGATTGGCGGCCTGGCGTTTCCCTAACACATATACAAACTCCATGATCCCTACAAGATTCCCAATTCATTTCACACCGCGGGCATCCATAAACAAAAGATCACGATATCAACTCAATTAAGATGTGCAATGTTGAAAGCTTGCCCATGACAGCATGGCTGGGCTAGAATCCAACTTACAACTTGCAAGCATAACAACTCAACATAAGAGACCACAATGTCAAATTTTTAAGAACAGGAAAAAGTAAAGTGTGCCTTCCGGTTCGTGAGAGCTTTACTAACCGAATTTCGCATAACACTGGTAAGAGTTTAATTTGAAGAGAAAATAAAAGCAAGTCAAATTTACTTGGAATAGCAAATTGCTAGTAGGTATGTATGGTGGATACAATGGAAAACTTTGGCTTTTAGGAGTTGGATGCACGAGTAGAGCTCATACTCAGTACAAGGTGAGGGCTAGCAAAAGACTGGGAGCGACCAACTAAGAGAGCAATAATGGCCATAATCATGCAAAGCGACAAAGCGGCATTAAAAGAAGCATAAGATGGCATCAAAAGTCAAAAACTAAATGATCATATAGGCTATTGGCGACTTTGTAAGAGTCAAAACATGTGTGAGCATGCGCCAAGTCAACCCAAATAAAGCATCAAGGATAAAACCAAAATAATGCTTCCAAATAATTAAAACAACGCATGATTTTTTCAAAGGCTCATTAAGCAATCTTAGTTATTTGAGACAAGTCATGCTACAGAAAAACCACTAAGCAAACTATCAAAAAGACATCAAGCATGACATGAAAAAGCCTAGGCCGCAGTCTACACAAGCTCCTTCTTGTACCACTTTTTTGCATAAAGCTTTTTCTCTTTTCCAACACCATTTGAAATTTTTAAAGACACCTCTTTTGATGAAAACCAATAAAGATCAGAGGCAAAAATACACCTTGATGAAAAGATATGACAAGATCTGAACGCAAATCAAGGCGAAAACGAAAACCAAAAGCAGTAGCAGAAAAAGAAGAACACTCGGTGAACGATAAGAGTGAAAAACTGAGTGTTCTTAGCAAATAAAAAGCAGAATAAGTCTCTCTCCAAAACAACATGATGTGATCAAACCATTTATTGCAGCAAACAAAACTAAACTAATAAAGAAAACTAAAGCAACTAACGCTCCAAGAAAAACACATAGTGCATGAAGCAATAAAAATATAGTGTCTTGAAAGGTGACCTGATTTTTGCCGATGAAGAAGGGGTGCCTCGGGGGCATCCCCAAGCTTTGACGCTTGTACTTCTTGGATATTTCTTGGGGTGATGCATGGGCATCCCCAAGCTTAAGCTTTTGTCCATTCTTCAACTCATCTCATCATTCTCCAATCCCTACACTTGAAAACTTGCTTCATACAAAACTAAACACAATTCTATTAGCAACATTAGTGTAAGCATAACATATATTCAACCTCTTTTTGCTTCAGGTTTCAACTCAAAACCACCACATATATAGTAGATACTACTGTAGCAACTTCCCCAAAAGTTCCATAATCAAAAGAACTCAAAAGAAAGCGATAAAGTGGCAAACACAAATATTGGCAGAAATCTGTCAAAACTGAACAGCTGACAAAGGTCGAATTTTTGAGGGATTTTCTGTTGCTCAAATCAAAAAGTGTTCAACTAACAAAAGTTTGGATAAAACCTGGGGCATATGCACAAGAAATATCAGGTCCAAAAGATAAACAGAGAATTTTCACGAATTTTTACGGTGCAGCACCGAAAACAGTTTCAGGACAGCAACATCCCCAAATCTTTACCTCACTCAAATTAGAGGCTTCTCTTGGCACAAAAACGAAATAAAAAGGATAAGGAGCGGTTATTACAGTAGTAATAACTTCCAAGACTCAAATAAAAGAAAAAGTACTGAAAGTAAAACAATGGGTTATCTCCCAAGAGTGCTTTTCTTTAACGCCTTTGAGCTAGGCGCAGTTATTTGCAAAGATGCTCATGTGGGCGCCATATAAAAGCTTGAGGCAAAGGCGCCATATAAGAACTTGAAGCAATAGAGAGCATCAAAAAGCATGTATGAAACACATTTAAATCTAAACCACTTCCTATGAAAAATAGTCTTGTAAAGAGACAAGTCATGAAAGCGCAAAGCAAAAAGCATAGGAGGCAAAACAAGTACAACTTCAAGAATTGCAACATAAAGAGGGGAAACTCAATATTGTTGAGATCCATCAAACCATGTTTCCCTCTCTCAAAGTAACTTTCAGTAGCATCATGAATAGAATTAACAATGTAACTATCACATAAAGCATCCCTATCATGAGCCACATGCATAAAAGGATTAATACTCCCCACATGAACAATAGTAGTAGGAGCAGAATCAATAGAATAATTATTCTCATCACCATAATCATCAAAAACAGGAGGCATATTATAATCATAACTATTTTTCTCCTCAAAAGTAGGTGAATTGAAAACATTATACTCATCATCATAAACTAGAGGCTTAGTATCATCAAGAGATAGAGAACTACTATGTCGCAAAGCATATTCTTCAAACATATCATCATAAGAAGGAACATCACATATGGGAGATAAAATATCATCAGAGCAAATTTTCTCCACTAAAGCTGGGGAACTAAAAATATCATACTCAACAAAACCAGCTTCCCCAAGCTTAGACTTTTCTATAGCATTAGCATTAACAGTATTCAAAGCATTCGTACTAATAACATTGCTATGCAAAATAAGCTCCAAAGGATTTTCAATTTTCTCTTCAAATCTAAAATCAGGAAAAAGACTAAAGAACTCTTTATTTTCCATTAAGCCTAACTAGTGAAAATAAAAACAAGAAACAAAAAGATATAATTGCAGAATCTAAAGGAAATAACTCCGAGCACTCACACAGGAGGATGCGAGTACCTTTTACCTTACCTCCCCGGCAACGGCGCTAGAAAAGAGCTTGATGTCTGCGCACTTATATTCTTGTAGACACTTGTTGGGCCTCCAAGTGCAGAGGTTTGTAGAACAGCAGCAAGTTTCCCTTAAGTGGATCACCCAAGGTTTATCGAACTCAGGGAGGTTAGAGGTCAAAGCTACCCCTCTCAAGCAACCCTGCAATTACGATGCAGAAAGTCTCTTGTGTCCCCAACACACCCAATACACTTGTCAGATGTATAGGTGCACTAGTTCGGCGAAGAGATAGTGAAATACAAGTGGTATAGATGATTATAAGTAGCAAACGTGATGTGAAATAAATATCGCTGCGAGCAAACAAGTAACAAAATAGCAAGTAAACGGTGTGCAAAGCTTGGAAACAAGGCCTAGGGATCATACTTTCACTAGTGGACACACTCCCAACAATATAACATGACTGAACAAATAACTTCTCTTTGCTAAGGCACTCTGAATTACTCTCCTATTGAATAACACTAATCATTGTGTAGTGGCTACAGAAGCACCCCTTAAAGTTCATCAAGTACTTGGCAAACACCACTCATAGAGATATCCAAATCAGATCACAATTCAAGATAGAAATCATTGCAACTTAAACCAAGTACTAACACGGTGCACACACTGTCAACATTACACCATGAAAGGAGGAATAGATCACTCAAACTATCATAGCAATAATTATTCTCATAATCCACAAGAGATCACAATCATAGCCTAAACCAAGTACCACCATGATGCACGCACTGTCACCGTTACACCATAGCAGGAGGAATAGATTACTTTAATAACATTGCTAGAGTACACAAAATATCTGAATAATAACATGTACTTGTTCAACATGATACAAAGCTCACGATCACATAAAGATCACATCATGGGAGAGAGAGGTGAACCACATAGCTACCGGTAGAGCCCTTAGCCCCGGGGGTGAACTACTCCCTCCTCATCATAGGAGACAGCAAGGTTGATGGAGATGGCGGTGAGGTCGATGGAGACGGCGGAGACGGCGATGGAGATCGATGGAGATGGCTCCGGGGGCACTTCCCCGTCCCGGTAGGGTGCCGGAATAGAGACTTCTGTCCCCCGAAATTCGTCGGCGATGGCGGCGGAGCTGCGGAACTGCTTCTGGAAAATTGCCGAATCCCCTAGGGTTTTCCGTCCCGAGGCTTCTTATAGGCGAAGGGGCGTCGCGAGAGGGCAGCCAGGGGCTCCTCACATAGGGGTGGCGCGGCCAGGGCCTGGGCCGCGCCAGCCCTGTGTGAGGGAGGCTTGTGGCCCCTCTCCTTCCTCTCTTCGGATGTCTGGATGCTCCCGGGAAAAATAAGACTTCTGGCTTTTGTTTCGTCCAATTCTGAGAATATTTCCTGTGTATCACTTCTGAAACACAAAAACAGCAGAAAACAGGGAACTGGCGCTGTGGCACTTGTTAATAGGTTAGTTCTGGAAAATGCATAAAAGTGCCACTAAGTGTAACGAAACATCGGGTAAATGGTGCAAAAACAAGCATGGAGCATCAAAAATTATGGATACGTTGGAGACGTATCAATGCCTTATCCCTTGCTTCATCCAGTAAATCGATATCGTTCTGCAGTGCTTCTGTCGATGTTGTCTCGTCGTATGCCGTCACTCTTGGAGCCTCGTGTGTAACTTCGACTGGAAGCACGGCTTCTGCGCCATAGACCAGGAAGAAAGGAGTTTTTTGAGTTGCTGCGTTAGGCGTAGTTCTTAGGCTCCAAAGAACGGAGGGCAATTCTTCTACCCAAGCGCTCTTGGCTTTCTCGAGAGGTGCTAAGAGCCTCTTTTTTATCCCACTACATATCAGGTCGTTGGCTTTTTCGACTTGCCCATTGTCTTCGGGTGCGCCACCGATGCGAATTTGAGCTTGATCCCTAGTCCTTCGCAATAACTCTTGAATTCCTTTGAAGTGAAGTTTGTCCCGTTGTCTGTGATGATGCTATATGGTACACCAAAACGGAATACTATCGACTTGATGAAGCTGATTGCTGCTGTCGAATCCTGAGTTGTTACCGGGGCCGCTTCCACCCACTTGGTAAATTTATCGACTGCCACTAGCATGTAAACATGCCCTCCTGGCCAAGATTTGTGCAACTTTCCCACCATATCGAGGCCCCATTGCGCAAACGGCCAGGACAATGGTATTGTTTGTAGCTCTACTGCTGGTGCATGCGCTCTAGATGCAAATCTTTGACACGCTTCACACTTTTGAACTATATCTTTTGCGTCTTCGATGGCTGTTAGCCAATAAAATCCTGCTCGGAAAGCCTTTGCCGCTATTGCCCTGCTGCTAGCATGATGGCCGCACACTCCACCGTGTATGTCTTGTAGTATTGTTTGTCCTTCCTGGGGTGTTACACAACGCTGCAAAACGCCGGTAATACTCTTCTTGTATAATTTTCCCTGCAACACGACAAACGCCTTCGATCTTCGAGTTATCCTCTTGGCCTCCACTGCATCTTCTGGTAATTGTTTACTTATCATGTATGCAAGATATGGCTGCATCCATGTTTCTTCTATCATCATGACCTCCTTCGGTTCCAACGTAGCCCCCGAGCCTGCTGTAGTAGTTGAACTTTTTTCACTTTTTATTGATCTTTCCACTATTTCCTCCCAAAATACTCTGGACGGCACGGGTAAACACTGTGACCCGATATTTGCTAAATTGTCGGCTTCTTCATTATTGTTCCTACTTATGTACGAGACTTCGCATCCATCGAACGTTCCTTCTAGATAGTGGTACAAATTCTTGTAGGCCATCATGTTGTCATTGATTGTGTCACATCTGTTCATAACTTGCTGGACAACAAGGTTGGAATCTCCAAATATTTTTAGGCGAGTTGCTCCACATGCTTTAGCCATCTTCATTCCGTGTAACAAAGCCTCGTACTCTGCTTCATTATTCGAAGCCTGTGGAAAGCTCATCCTTAAGACATACTTCAATTTGTCGCCATGAGGCGATATCAAAACTACTCCTGCGCCTGCGCCTTGGACTCTCTTAGAACCGTCGAAGTACATTGTCCAAACACTGGATAAGTCTGGTGGTCCCATGCTTTGCAGCTCCAGCCACTCTGCCGTAAAATCTGGCAAGACTTGCGACTTGATCGCCTTCCTTTTTTCGTACGTGATGTCCATGGGAGACAACTCGATTCCCCCACAAAGAGACACGTCCTGTTGCTGAAGGATTGTTTAATATACTCGACAGTGGCGCCTCATTGACCACTATAATCGGGTGCACCGCAAAGTACTGTCGCAGTTTACGTGCGGTTGTGAAAACACTGTATGCCAACTTCTGATAGTGCGGGTACCTCTGTTTTGTTGGAGATAACACTTCACTGATGAAATATACCGGCCTCTGGATGCCATGGGCTTTTCCTTCTTCACTTCTTTCGACTACCAATACTGTACTCACCACCTGATGAGTTGCGGCGATGTACAGTAGTAGTGGCTCTTTTTCTTTTGGTGCGACCAGCACTGGCGGCGTGGAAAGCACTTTTTTCAACTCTGCGAAAGCTGCGTCTGCTTCTTTCGTCCATTCAAATTTATCATCTGACTTCTTCATAAGTGCATAGAAAGGAAGTGCCTTTTCTCCCAATCGAGCAACGAAATGACTTAAAGCCGCGACACGCCCTGCAAGTTTCTGTACGTCGTGTAGTTTCGTGGGTTTTCCCATTGTCAAAATTGCTTGAATCTTCTCTGGGTTCGCCTCTATTCCTCGTGCTGATACCAGGAACCCTAAAAGTTGTCCTGCTGATACGCCGAAGGAACACTTTGTCGGGTTAAGCTTAAGCTTGTACCTGCTCAGGTTGTCAAAGGTTTCTGCCAAGTCGCTGATGAGAGATTTCTCCTCTCTTGTGGTGATGACTACATCATCAATGTAGACTTGGATGGTGCGCCCTATTTGGCTTCCGAGGCAATTTTGCATCATCCGTTGATAAGTTGCTCCTGCATTTTTTAGTCCGAATGGCATCACTTGGTAGCAAAACACTCAATATGGTGTGATGAAGGCCGTTTTTTCTTCGTCTTCTTTCTTCAATTTGATCTGATTGTAACCAGAATATGCGTCCAAAAATGAAAGCCTCGCGCATCCCACTGTTGAATCGATTATCTGATCGATGCGGGGTAGAGGGAAGGGATCCTTTGGACAATACTTATTGAGAGATGTGTAGTCGACACATACTCTTTGTACGTCTGTGTTCTTCTTGGGTACTATGACTGGATTCGACACCCAACTCGAAGTTTTGATTTCTCTGATAAATCCGGCATTTTCTAGCCTGTGCAACTCTGATGCTATCGCCTTCCTTTTGGGTTCATCAAATCATCTCAATGGCTGCTTGACTGGCTTTGCCTTGGGATCTACATTTAATGCGTGCTCGACGAGTTCCCTGGGAACCCTGGCATGTCTGATGGACACCAGGCGAAGATTTCCCAGCGCTCACGGAGGAACTCGACGAGCGCGCTTTCCTATGCGGGATCCAAGTTCACCGCAATTGATGTCGTCTTGTTTGCATCCGTAGGGTGGACCTGGATTTTCTTCGAGTCCTGAGTTGTGTCGAAAGCCTGATCTGGCAGGGATCGTTCAACGTCGGGTAGTACATTATGATCCGTTTCTCCTTTTAACCTCTCATATTCCACTGTCATGCCGAAGGTTTGCGCCATCCTGTTAAATTCTATGTCGCATGTGTTGGCTACTTCAAAGCTCCCTTGTACTGTAATTGTTCCTTTAGGCCCTGGAATTTTTAACGTAAGATACGCGTAATGTGGTACTGCCATGAATTTTGCAAATGCTGGGCGCCCCAGGATTGCACGATATTGTGACGGCCAGTCCATAACTTCGAATTCCAGCTTCTCTCTTCGGTAATTGCCGCTACTGCCAAAACAGACATCGAGTTCTATTCTTCCCAAAGGGTAGTTTGCGGCTCCTGGTACTATTCCGTGGAAAGAGCAATCTGTTGGCTTCAGACTCGTCAGCGAGATGCACATTGCCTTTTGTGACGCCCCAAAATCGGCACCTTGCGAATTATAGCAATCACGCCACAATTCGCACGATGTCGCTTTGGAAACGCCCACCAAGCAAAATGTGCACATCACAACATACACATTATGCGGGTGGAATCAAGGTGGTAACATTACACAGGCTCACGATGGAACCCACAAAAGAATATAATACAACCACAAAGACTCCACGAGTCAAGATCCAAATGGATACATACAAAGATCCAAATCATACATAAAGCAAAATAGTATCCGAGTACGGACAAGAATACAAATGGGCCTAAGAGGCCTGAAGATAAACGATGGCGTCCAAAACCCTGCCCAGGCCAAGCCGGAAGGGTAACCTTGCTAACGTCGTCGCTTCCATGTACCTTTCTTCAAACCTGCTCCGACGAGAAATCCGAGACGAGCAGCAATAAGTACAAAGTACTTAGCAAGACTTCAAGACGTATAAAGCATAGTCAACAAGCCGCCTTTGTACGTGAGGTACGCAGACAAGCTCGAGAGACTCAAAGGGATGTCAGCTGTATGGTGAGGTTAAGCGGCAGCGAGCAAGCACTAAAGAAACTATAGAGACACTCTACAACTTCCGTCTAATCAGAATCAGATAAGAGAGCGCATAAAGTAAAGAACTAGAATACTACAACAAACATAACCCAGCCGATGAATCACCTCGTCGTGACCCCACGAAGAAGCAATGGCAAAGGCACTCACACGGTTAACAATTTTATAACAATTTAATATTGTAGTAGAACTATTTACTACGCCACTTTATATCATCAATTAGGTGTAAGTTGTTCTATGATCGAGTAGAACGGCTCCAAGTCGTCCATAACCGCGGATACGGCTTTTCGAAAAGATTTACCCTGCAGGGGTGCACCAATGTACCCATACACGCTTGATCAATCCAACCTAGACAAGGGCAGGATATCACGACAAGACTGTTGCTAGTTCTACGAGAGAGTTTAGGGGGGCCACCCTACTAAGCTACCCGTAACGAAGTCGGCCGAGCTCCGAAGATGGACTCAGAAGTTTGCGAGGACGGAGAAGACTGGAAGAGAGCCCATCGGAGGGATCCGCCAGCTTCACAAAGCGTGCCGCAAGCAAATAAACCCGTCAACCATCGGAGGCGACGTAACCACACCCATCAGAGGGGGGCTTAGAGACTCCGCCACCATCAAAGGTGACTCCACCCAAATCCAAATCCAAATGTAAATACGATGTTATGGCCCCCGGTAAACTAACTCGAGAAAAAGTAGTAAGTCAAGGGAGATCCCACGGCATCTCCACGAGTGGTTAGTGCGCTCAGCTTAGAACAGTTCATGCGAACTCGGGGTCCTAGGGGACACAAGTGAGCCGTCGAAAAACAGGCAAAATGACTCACCGATGCCTCTGCTTAATCAAGTGTAGTTGTAACATAAATAAATCATGTTTATCTCCAACATCTAATACCCAACTTATCTTCAATTCATATCCATCTCATAACCATAAAGTAAAGCATGTGATAACTTCCCAACAACCCGATAAGATAAAACAACTGGAAACAACCTAAGCATGCCTACGACTCGCAAGGCCAACTCAAACAACAAGCAAAAGGTAATAGGCGGGAGGTGGCGAGTATATAGTTTTGCTTTGGGGAAACAAGTGGATAGGTTACGTGACTCAAAACAAGCATCGGAACACAAGGCTAGCATAAAGCAGAAAGCATAAACACAAATAGGTAATAAGTACCCCTATAGGTAGGTAAGGGGAGGGAAAGCTTGCCTGGCAAGATAGTCGAAGAACACCCGAAGAACTTGTCGTTGCTCACAACACCACGAAGCGTCCTATCCGAGAAGAAGCAAAACGCTACAAGAAACAACAGATGCAACACTTACTACTACGGTAAAAGAATCGGCATGATCATATGAAGCATGTATGCATGCGATTTTTTTTTTAATATTGCAATTTTTTTAAACATTTTTAGAAATAATATTATATTTTACGAATTTTCAAATCTAATGCACCGTCCTATTCGGCGGACACGACAAGGCCTAATCGCGCTAGCCGGAATCAATAAGTATGCAGCGAACAGATCCCTACATGCTAACAGGGCTTGTCGCGTGGGCCGGCCTCGAGTGGAGCGCTGTCGCATCCGCAGGCCACGATTAGACCTCTCGCGTCCGCAGGCCGCGATGGCATGCATTTAGCTAGCTAGCGATGAATTTATGCATGCAGCTAGTAGAGAGATGCACGTTGGTATGCATTTAGCTAGCTGATCAGTTTGTGTTTTGAGGGGAAAAAAGTACTTAGCTAGCTGATCAAGAAAAGCGCACTTAGCAAGCATGCAATCACGGCTGCGATGGATTTATGCATGCAGCTGGTAGAGATGATGCACATAGGCGCATTTAGCTAGCTGATCAAAAAAAATGCACTTAGCTAGCTGATCCAAGACAAGCGCACATGCAATTGCGGCCGCCATGCACGACAAGTGCTCGTCGTGTCCGGCAGGTGCGACAAGACGCTCGGCCCGATACAACCACACGCTAGACCGGATCAGATCCACCGGCCATGCAGCTATCGCGTCCGCCGTGCTTGATAGGAGCTAATCGCGTCCGGCGGATAGAAAAGTGTCTTAGATTTGAAAAATACTAAAATATAATAGTATTTCTAAAATTGCTGAAATAAATCGCAATATTAAAAAAAAATCGCCTGTATGCATGACATGGAAATTATGATGCAATGCAACTTATTCAAATTAAGCGGAATCGGAATCCTGACACACACCTTAGGTTCAAGTTATTTTACTACGTGACAATTTAAATGTTGATTAGCATGGCAAAGACAAGGTTTAGGTGAGCTACATAAAATTAAATGAAGTGGGAAAACATTATAAGCATTCCCATATACTTCATATGTTACTTTTTTTTAGGTGAGATGGAAATTACCACGTCACGACATGATGCAAACAGGCATATCGATGTCATATTAACATTCCTCACATTTTTGTGGTTTCAAAACTCATATCATTTATGTAAAACATATTATAAAAGGGCAGATTTTAATTGGGTTGAACAAAACAGGGAAATCTGACGTTTTAGCTGATGGCCGAACTGATCTGAACGAAACTGAAGCTAAATCTGGCGGGCACTTGCCGTCTAGCAAGGATGGGAGTTGGCTTCAGGTTTTAAACAAAATAGAAAGTAGGGCATTGATTACACGAGAGAAGCATCTAGCTAGACAAACTAGCAGAATCAACTGCCACCGTGCCAAACTGTCTAGGTGAAAAGCAAGCATGTAGCTGGATCGTGCGACCGTGTGCAGCCAACTGAAACAAACAGCAAGAAGCTGGATCGATTCTCTTCCTGCAAATAGAGCCAGCTCACAAAAACGAACTGAACTGAAATCTAGACTGCATGTTACGAACTGACAGGCAAACAAGATGAAGGGGTCTTCACGCCGGGGTCAATGCGTGCGCGGTACTAGCTTGGAACCACGAGTCCGCGTATGCCGGCGCGTGAACTGACAGAGTCGAGACGCCGGCTAGGAGCACAAACTAGCATAACCAGACGCGATGATGCAGAAGATAAACGAATCAAGAAGAGCAGGAGTTTTGACACGGTGCTCACAGAGAATAGTTGACGTCGATGTACAGGCTTGGCGATATCTGACGGAGACGGTCGACGTAGACGACGGCGACCTTGTCGGCGCCAATCCGAGGCTGCTCCGGCTCCAGTTCATCAGCGAGATGGCAGCGCGTAGCAAGGGCACTCTATCTCTGGAACAGCAGGTCACGGACGAAGAGGGGAGCCGGCGATGGTTGCGGCGAAGCTTGGCGGCGTCAGATGCGAGGTGCAGGGAGACGACCACGTGACCGAGAGGCTGACGGCGCGGCGCAGAACTTGGAGAGGTGGCCGTGGCGAGGTTTTTGGATCAGAGACGCGGCAGATTGCGAGCGCAGAACGGAACGAGAAGGCGACCGGCACGCGGCTTTGCAGAGGTGCGGCGTGCTTGGCAACGAGGATGATACGAGAGAGGAGCGTGTCGCTGTCGCGCTTGAAAACGAGCTGCAGGGCGCTGGGGACGTGCACCGTGCACGGGAACGATGGGCTCTTCCTGTATTCCGATCAGAGCAGCGCCTGAAGGCAAGAAACAGGACGACGGCCGACACGATATGATCTTGGCTCGTCCGAATCGGTGATCTGGCATTGGGAGAGAGAGGGAATGAGAGCGGCGGCGGCAGAGAGGAACATGAGCTAGGGTTTGAGCACTGGCTGCTTAAAAGAGAAGGACCGCTTCATGGGAGCCGTCCCATCGCTAGGAGAGTGTACGTGGCTCCAGCGGATGCTGCGCCGTACAGGAGGTAGGAAGACGACAAGAGGAATCGGACCAAGCGATAGGTGGGCTCGTGGCCGAAAGAATGGACTGCTCGCTGGGCTTATTTTCTTCCTGCGATTGTCTTTAGATTGCAACTCCCTCTCCTTCTCTTGTCTTGCAGCATATTTTAGAGAGAAGAAGAGGAGGGTTTGGAAAGATTTGCAAACAGGTTATAAAACTTGATTTTAATTTAAAACAATTCTTCAAAGTTTGCAAGTATTAAAATTTTAGTTTTAATTTAAAATAAGAAAAGGACAAGAGGGTTTATTAAAACCATATGAATATAAATTAAAATAGAGTTTAATCCAAATAATTTTTATTTGACAAAAACATGCAATGTTAAAATGCATGATGATGCACAAAAATAAAAGAACAAACAAATCTAAAAAGGGGATTTTTCCGGGCCGTTACACCTTTAGGGTTCTAGCATATATTAAGTTTATGCCACTCTCTGCATCCATGAACACTCTTCCGATGTCGTACCCTCCTATTTGCGCCTTTAAAACCATAGGCGAGTGGCCTGGCCTGGGAACTTTCCTCGGGTGGTCTACTCTACTGAACTTAACTGGTTGTTCTGACTAGGTACTATGTGGTAGCTGGTGGTGATGATATTGCTAGGTTTACTTGCCTGGATATGCTCTTTCGCTCTTTCTTTGACTTGGGCACCGGTTGAATCATGGCTGATATGTAAACTTTTGACTCTAAGTGCCTTGCTAGTCTTTGCATTTGATATCCCTGACTTCTGTGTTTTTCTCCTTGCCTCCCTCCTTGACCTGAGCCCATGGCACTTTGCAGCCTTAGCAATGTTCTGCAATCCTTCATCTGATGATTTGAGACTCTTTTCCTGTCGAGATATGCGTAGTGGATTCGACAAGGTCCATATAGCATATCCTCGGCCGAAGGACCAGAGTATCTTGATTTTTCTACTCCTTTTGCTTGAAACCTCCTACTCTCATATCCTTCCTCTTCTTCTACTACGTAGCCCGCGGCTACCTGACTTCGCCTTTCTTGGTTACCCCTGCTGCGGTATCGTCTCATCTGTCTGCTTATTCTGTCGACTTCTGGTGAACGTACTCTTTTATTATTGTATGTGTCTTCTCCATCAGCGAATTTGTTGACTTGTTCCATTAACTCAGCTACTGTCGTAGGTCTTGTTCTTCCTATTTCTTCCACGAGATCTGAGCGACGAAGTCCGGCCGTAAAGGCGTCTATTGCTCGTTCGTCGGAGACGTCCTCTGCTGAATTTTTGATTATGCTCCAGCGTTGTATATAAGAACGTAGAGTTTCGCCTTTCCCCTGCACGCACGCCTTGACTTCCTCCAGTGATTCTGGGCGCTTATATGTTAAACGAAAATTTCGTGCGAATTGACTTTCGAGTTCCCCCAACTTCCGATGGATTCGTTGGGTAGGGTATTCAACCAGGACCGTGCTGCGCCGGTGAGGTGTAGCTGCAAACTTTGCATTGCAGTCGCCTTTGTTCCCCCCAGTATCTGTACTGCCTGCAGATAGTCTGATAACCATAGGGTAGGTTCTTGTGACCCGTCATACTTATGTTGGTCGTGTGGCAGTTTGAATCCTTTGGGTACCCGCGTTTTGCGAACCCTGCGGGTAAAGCATAACTCACCCATCTCTTTATCGTCGTCTTCATAATTTTTTCCCTCAAAGCATGACGTGATTTGTTTACTCGAGTTTGCGCTATCATATTTCTTGCGTCCTCTTTCCTCTTCTATCGCATTTCCTCTTCTGATGACTCGCTGTACTCGTTATCTGCGAAGTTGTATCTGAACTTCTCCTTTTCCTTGCAGCTTGTCGACTTTGCCTCTGGGCCTTTTTCCCTGATCTTGCTTTCCACTATTCCAAGACTTCGTATCGCGGCTTGGTGCATATCTTCTCGCGGGTCCCCAGGTTCTGGCCTTGTAGTTAGTAAATACGCTTGTGCTGCTACCAATGCTGCTTCTGGCGTTTCTTGTATGAAGTTGTCTTCCTCCTCTTCTGACTGTGGGGTAGGGTTCCTTGAGTACCTTTCTTCTTCGCTGCGCGCCATTACCCTTCTATTGTGCTTTGGGTCTCCGTGCCTTTCTCTGCTGTACTCTGAATCTTCATTATAGTCTTCCCAGTACTCCTCCCTTGATACATTGTTATTGTCTTGAAAAACCATGTCTCTTTCCTCCCTTAGTTTCTTCCTGTGTTGGTATAATGCACACTGATAGCCCATTAGATCTTCTCTTCTCGATCCTTCGGGTACTTCTGTACCATGATTGATAGCTGATTTGATCATTCTCCATTCACCAGCCGAAACGTGGACTTTCTCCTTTTCCTTTTTGTTGTGTTCTTTTATTTTGTCGACTTGCTTGTCGACCTTTTTACTTCCTTCGCTGCTGTTTTCTTCTTCTGCTTCAGTGATAATCACGCATAACTGATGCACTTTGGAGACGCCGCTGCTTCCCCCGGCGGAGTCCTCTGCTTTGTTGTGCGTCTGGCACGCTCTTTCTTCTGAGTCGAAATTTTCCCGAATTTTGTCGCCTTCTGCGATTGGTGCTTTGTCGAAGCTGACCGGCGAGTTTACGTCACTGGAAGAGTCTTCTGATGATTCCAACGTTTCTTCTGTTTCGGGCTTGTTTGCCGACGGATCTGATTTCGTCGAATCCGAGAGGCGGGATGAACCCGATGGCCCTATAATGATGCTCAGACTTCCAATGGTTAACTCCATCTCTTGATTTCCGTCGAGTTCTGAACTGCTGTTGGCTAAAAGCAAAAAAGCCGTCGAATTCATGCTTCCAACGTCCAGAGTCCCCACGGTCGGCGCCAATTGACGAGGGGTTAACTCGACAAATGTCCTAGATGAAGGACTTAGGATCGGGGAGATAGGGCGTCGGATGAACTCGAAGGTAAAGTTAGTCGAAATAGGTATGCGTCGAAAGTAAACTTGGGTGTTTAACCTGGCTTGCTTTCAATCTGGCCTACACCGTCCCCTCCTGGCCCCTTTATATAGGTGGCCAGGTCTCAAGGATCGGGTAGGGTCCGATACAGATTACAATATCGACATACGGTAAAGACTCGTATTCGACTATCATTACAATTGGGCCTAGCTTAACGGGCCTCAGGGGTACACAACATACGGGCTCTATTAACTATACCCTTATCACCGGCAGTGCTGAGTTCGTCCGAGCCAGGCTAACAAACAACGAATTGTTGGTTGGGATGGGTTGAGATGGGAAAATCTGTATTGGACCGGGCTACCAAACACACCCATAATTTCTTTCAGTTACGAGGTTCAGCCATGCACCGTTTGGATTCTAACCTCATGTTACTGGGATGGACAGACAGGAGAGCATCATCGGAAGCTGCACTCGTTCCAAGCCGTGGCGATCTTAGCGGGCATCTTTTGCTCTCTCCGAAAGGGGAGCGGCAACGACATAGGAAGGTTCCAAGAGTTTTTTTGGCGAGAGCCCAGCAGGATGAGTGGCACATGAGTTGTGCAGCACTTTGGATCCATGAGGGAAAAGGCCATTTCGCCTGCCCCCGATCGCCATGCGTACCCGGATCACCCAAAATATGCACTACCAACGTCCTACCGCCATTGTTTAATACCTCTAGCTAGTTGGTGGCCTAATCCATCACGTTTGCCTCTATCTCCTGCCCGCTGCCACTAAACCAATGCGCAAAACTCAACCATATGCACTAAGAAACACAGATTTCCCAGAGCTACTCCCTTCGTTTCAAAATATAAGATATTTTAGCTTTGTGAAGCAAATGTATTTAGACATCTTTTAGTGTATAGGTTCACTCGAATACACACTAAAACATGTCTAGATACATTTGTTTCACAAACCTAAAACATCTTATATTTTGAAATGGAGGGAGTATTTTTTGTGAGAATTAGCTCCCTATACTAGCTGACATGGCGGTCGAGTCACCCACATTTACTGCCATTTTGGCGCATTTTCGAGCGACGCCTCAGCACATCCGGTGTCGACTTCCGCCGGCGCATCGCGTCGCCGTGGCGGCAGGAGCGTGTCCCTCCATGATCGTGCCGGTGAGGTGTCAAAATCGGCGGCCGCCTCGCCATGCGTGGCCGTATGCGACCAGATGCCCCTCTCTCACCTTCCCAGGGCTAAACAACAAATTAAGCTCAGCGCACATCACTGTACCTGCACTCATAAACATCGCCTGCTTAAGTCACACTGGCAAGTGGAGTGTAGCCAGTGCCATTATGAGTTTCTTGTATGTTTTCGGATGTCACTCACTCACCATATAAAATTTTCCTACAGCATTATATATGAATTCTTGTATGGTTCTAGAAGTGACCGACCGACGTGGTACTATCGACGGTGGCCAGTCTGAATTGCTGCGGCAGGTGTAGGCGGAGAGGAACAGCCCACCGACTGACCATGTACTCGCAGTCGCACATGCGTCACAGCTAATACGGGTCAGGTCAAAAGGATTGCGAGGACCGGTGGGGCCCGCCCGTCGGTGGCCCGCCAGCCAGGGTTGGTGCCGAATGTGCCGGGTTTAAAACGCCGCACCCACCACCGGTCTTCTCATTCTCTTCTTCTTCCTCCTCCACTTCTCTCGAGTCTTCAGAGCCCAGGCTCCTGCCAAGGCGACGGACGGCGGCGCCATTGACATGGCAGACAAGGTAACAACGCTCGCTGATCCACCATTCCTCGTGCTTCTCGCTTTACCGCGCAGCTGTTCGTGATTTCATCTTGTGCTCTGAAGTTTGTTCAGTCGAAATGCGCGTGTCTTGTCTGGCGAGTGAATTCACAGGCCCAGTTCGGTAGCTATGGCTTCTGATCCGTGTTTCTCCTTTCAGTATCAGCTCCTCTCCGGTCCGGAATCTGACTTACTGTCCCTCTCGTGAACATGAAAACAAACTGTCATATTTGATAGAGAAGGTCGTCAGTTAGAGATTTTGATTGTAGCTTTCATAGAGGCGTTTCATAGGTCGTTGAAGTGCCGAGTACTCAAACCGGAAATGCCATGGGGAAATGAAGTGCGTTGCAAGGAAAAAATCTCTTGACTCTGACCACAACTCCTTTCCTTTTCCCCCTTCTGATTTCAGTCATTTCCTTTTCACCAACCACTTTCATGGTTTTTCACATAATCTTTCTGAACGAGACTTGCAAAAGGCGAGTGCTCCTAGTGTCACCTTCGCATTCCTATGTACACTGAAAAATGTGTTTCTTTTCCATTGTAAGATTATATTTGTGGTAGTTCATGTTTGTCCACTGAATTTGTGAAGAAACGCTTTTCTTTGATCCTACGAAGAGAAACAACCCCCTTCACCAATATTCAATGTTTCGACAGTTCATAAGTTATACCAGTAAACTGTAGACAGTAAACAAACAATAAGTAACAGACTGGCTGAAGAATCGGGCTTCAATTGATTCCATTGTAAGGAGAAAATTAACAACTTCCAACTATAATTGAGCATGTGAGCGATGCCCTTCTGGAAGCAAACCCACCTGATAGACTACGGTTAGGTGCAGTTAACTCTGAATTAAGAACTGGCAAGTACGAGTGTCACTCCTAGATCTACTTTTAGTACTAGTTTCAACTGCAGTTACCTCCATTTAATCCCCCCTCGATCTCATTGCAGATCTCCACGGTTGTCCTCAAAGTTGACCTTGAATGCGAGCGATGCTACAAGAAGATCAGGAGGGTCCTCTGCAAGATCCAAGGTATGTACTAGCCTTCACTGCCATCACCAATCAGTCAACAATCACCAACGCAGAGAGCTCTGCCCACACCACGCCTCTCTCGTGGCAGAGCCCTGCTGACACGTGGGTCTACTGCGCAACATTTTACCCGCCACGTGTCGGGGAACTTACTGTGAGCCTGTGAACTTACCGTGCATGGCTGGCTTGTGCAGACAAGATGAACATCAAGACCATCTCCTTCGACGAGAAGAGCAATGCCGTGACAGTGTCCGGGCCGTTCGACGCCGACAAACTCTGTAAGAAGCTCTGCTCTGAGGCTGGTAAGGTGATCAGGGAGTTGCATGTCAAGGGCAAGGAGTCCAAGGACGCCGGCGGGGGTGGCGGCGATAAGCCGAAGGCTCCTAAGGACGCCGGTAAGGCCGAGAAGGAGGGTGGCAAGGCCGAGAAGCCCAAGGACGCGGGCGGCAAGCCGGAGAAGGAGGGAAAGGGGGACAAGAAGGACGCCGGCGAGAAACCCAAGGACGCGAAGCCGGAAAAGAAGGTCAAGTTCGACGACGCGCCGCCGGCCGGGGACGCGAAGCCTGCCAAGCCCATGCCAGCGCTGCCAGCCGGCATGACCAAGGCCGACCTCGGCCCACTCCTCGAGAAGATGATGCAGGCTAAGCAGGGGCAGGGCGGCGGGCCCCCGACGCCGCGCGGCGAGCCGATGATGATGGCGCCGCCGCCGGCTGCAGCGGCGCAGGGCGTGGCCGTGCCGTCCATCTGGCCGGCGCCTGCGGGTGCCGTGTCATGCTACAGCTACGACCCGGCGGGGTACGGCCAGCCGTCGTACTACGGTGGAGGCGGCGGCGGCGGATGCGGCGGGGGGTGCCAGTGCGCCTCGTGCTACCGGCCGGCGCCGCCCGGAGGGTACTACGGCGTGCCGGTGCACGACCACCAGGGTTGGTACCAAGGCAACCGGCACCCGTACTACCAGCACCAGCAGCCGTACTGCAGCGAGGACCCCAACGCCGGGTGCAGTGTCATGTGACGCAACAGGCGATGGCCATGGACAGACAGAGCAATCAGTGTGTGCGGTCACTCTCCACTCGCTCATGATCATCTTATTTTGTTGCATCGACGTCTCTTTGTTAATTTATGCCCATGCCTTTTTGTTTATCTAGGTGTTGAGTTGTGCATGTGAACAGAAGAACTGAGTTGTTATGTTCTTGGAGCCTAGCTTGGTTTCTTTTCGTGGCTGTCATAAACAAATATACTATTGTAGTAATTAAGTATATATTTAGATGGAACAGGTTGACTACTCTTAATTTGATCTTGAGCATGAACATGTTATGATCATTGCGCTCGATCAAGTCCATGTGACTGTAGTAGTGTAATACAGCAGGTCAGTTCTCACTTGTCAGTTAAGTTCTTAATAATTTATGTGGAAGTTCCTGATCTTTATTTTGATCTTGAACAAGAACATGTTATGAAATTATGATCATTACGCTCCATCAAATCCATGTGACAGAAGCAGACAAACAGCACGCCACTTCTCACCTGTCAGCTAAGTTCTGAAAAATTTGTGTGCCATGTCCGAGTCGTATCATCTAAGTCCTGAATTATTTATGTGGAACTTCCTGATGAATAAGCTTACATGACTCTGTTTTCCAAGTCACAAAATAACTTCAATTATTTATTTATCGTGATTGATATAAATGCTTAAAGAGCATGTCTGTTCAATGTGTTTTTGTTCATTGGTTGGTCAGTTTGATTTGTCTTATGGATCAGTTATGCCTAATCAAATAACAAATCAATCAGATAGCTCATGCGCTTATCTTAATCAGGACACCACTCATTATTGACCGGGACATGCAAACCTTGCCACCAGGGAACGAGAAAGAGATAGGCACATAGTGGAACGAAATTAAAATATTTCTGTGGAAAACAAATCTGATGGGTATTTCGGCAAAGTTCTGAAGAATTTGGGTGGCATGTCGTGAGCAATATGGTTATGCGTAATCGGATTTTTTCTTCAAAGTCGTGAAAAATTAATTTAATTCTTTTCGAGACTGAAAGATGTGCTTAACATATCTGTTTGTTTTTATTTATTGGTTGGTCAGTTTCATATATCTAATGGATCGGCTATGCCTAATAATCAAATAATAAATCAATTAGACAGCCAGCTCGTCAAGAAATAAAAAGCTTATGCATTATCTTAATCAGGACACCAGTCACACCACTCAATATTGATCAGGATATGCAAACTCTGCCTCCCGGGAACAAGAGACTGTGAATTAGCTTAATCAACTCCAGCCTGGTACAGGCAGAAAGCAGAACGAGATCGAAATCGTCCTGTGAAAACGAGAGCAAAGCTTTTTAGTCAGAAAAAGGTATCATCATGGAAGCTGCTGGCTTGGCTTCTCCCTGTTTTGGAGGCGTAAAGGTGGACCCTCGTATTGCAAAGGAAAATGTCTTCAGAAAGGCTTCTGTTGCGAATAAATGTCGACCCTCTTTTATTGTTCAAAAAAATGTCGACCCTCTTTTTCGGTAGTTGATTCTGCGAGCTACCGTCGCCAGATAAACTCAGGATTCAGCACCTAAAGAGAGATTTTGATATATCCTATCTTAATCCATCTGAATCACAATGCATGAACAAAAGAAGAATCTGGGAACAGGATTTTTTTGTTGTTGAAACAATGCAAATGATTTAACATTTTTATTGATTAAGAAGAGGGTTTTAGAGTTTTACAAGCCCACCCTTAGCTAAAGGTCAAGTTCAAAAAAGTCCACACTTGCGGAATTACATTACTCAATGATTTGGCCTCAGAAGACTCTACATTACAGCTCCCTCTTTGATTTGAAAACTAGTATGGCCGAGGTTATGGAGTTGTTTCTAAAGACATGGGTGTTGCGCTCTTTCTATCCCTCCCATCCCACCAACATTGCAAGCGATGCCATTGATCTTCTTGGTGCACCATTCTTGTGGATGACAACCCACCAATCCTTCACAATTTTCATGGCATGCCAATCTCTAGGCTCAACATCATGCAAGCCAATCCTTTAATTAGACCTAACTCGGACGGTGAACGGACACTTGAAAAGGAGATGCGATGCCGACTCCTGCACTTGATCGCAAAGCCTACAGAGGCCACAATTTGCCATCCTTGTCGTTCCAGTCTATGTGTCGTCCATACTCTATTTTGGAGAACCAACAAGTAAATAATCTTGCATTAATTTTGGAGGCACCCACAACTTCCAAATCAAGAAAGGCATGGTGAAAGTGGTGACTCTAAAAAATTGCATCTTGCAAGCTGACTTGGCCAAAAGCATTTATTATTGGTGAATTTCCATGTTATTTTATCTGGGGGTGCCATTATCCATATGGATGTTGTCAAGAGGCTCCCAAAGCTTTGAGAATTGGACAATGTGTTGGGTGGTGAGGCCATTAAAAGAATTGATTTGTGAGACCCAAAAGTCATTTTGCAAAGCTTTTGAAACCATGCATTTCTTATTTATTGATAGCTCAAAGATGAGAGGCGCAATATCTCTTGCTCGCATGCCATTTAGCCAAGCGGCCTCCCAGAAGAGGGCCTTCCTCCCATCTCCAACGGTTATTTTGGTGGCCGCTGCCAAGTTATCGCGATCAAGAGGCGTACAAGGGGTCCCATGACCAACCCATAGCTCCATTCGTGCCATGGCCACATCAAACGAAGTGCCGATGCAACCTTGTTAAGGTTGATGATTCCAAGAACACCTTTGTCTTCTTGGCTTGCACACACTTTCCCAATTAACTTTTCACTTCCCCCGGTTACTTTGTCACAAGTTGCTCAAAGAAAAGCACGCCTAATGCTATCGATCTTAATGAGGACCTCCATCATAACGCCGAGAACGGTGATATAGTATATGACTATTTTTGTGAGCACCACCTTCACAAGGGTGCATCGGCCGACCATGGTGACGTGCTTCCCAAGCCAAGGTACCAACTTTGCAGCTACCTTATCCTCCTAAGGATGAAAATGAATTCTTCTGAGGCGTGCGAGTGACAAAGGGGGACCAAGATACTTCATAGGAAATTTGACTCAGGTTTCCGAAAAGGCTCAGAGGATATCCGCAAGGTCAAGTCAAGCTCAATGAATGGGAGCAACTTGGATTTTTGTACAATTTGTAAGGCCATTGACATTTTTGAGATTTTCCAAGATGGATGCTAAGTAGGTGATGTCATTTTTATTTGGAGTCTCAAAGATGGTTGCGTCATCGGCAAACAGTGAGGTGTGCAACATGGGTGCCCTTCCATGGAGCTTGTTGAGACGTCCTTGTTTGGAGGCCTTTCATAAGATGTGATGGAGTGGATCAATGGCTAACACACTAAGTAGTCCCAACGAATGGAATCGAATTTTTTTATATCAAGCTTGAAGAGAAGTGTTGGCATTTTGGTCTTATGTAGCTTCCTTGCAAGGTCTAACATAAAGGAAGTTGTCGTGCATACTCCTTATTTTGATGAAAGCGCTTTGGCGTTGGCGACTATTTTGTCCATGTGAGGAGTAAGCCTAGTGGCCATCATCTTCGAAATGAGCTTTGCGATTGCGTGAATGAGGCTAATAGGCCTAAACTCGGACACTTCCTCGGCCCCGGTGATGAGAGCTATGTTTGCGGAGTTTAGCCAATGAAAATCGTTGGTGTGAAAGTTTGAGAATTGATTGATGACCGCCATGATGTCCACTATGGTGGTGCTCCAACAAGCTTTGAAAAAAGCCCCCGTGAAGCCCTCCGGCCCCGACGACTTGTCACTAGTGGTTTCATCATCCGCGGCCTTCACTTCCTCCTCCGCGCGCGAACGGTTCATCAAGCCTAGTAAGATCACATTGGGGTTGCGGAATATTTGCCCAATTAAAATTGGTGATGATTTCCTTGACGTGGTCATGGATGATGCCCTTTCTTTGGTCATGCTCGTTTACCCATCCACTTCCATGCTTTAGCCGATGAATGTGATTTTTCTCTTCTTGCGTCGATACGAAAGTGGAAGTACCTAGTGTTTGCATCTCCCTCCTTTAAACTCTTAACCCTCGAAGATTGACGGTTTCTTGTTTTCTCAAGGGTTGCCAAACCAATAATTAGGTACTAAGTTAATCCTCATGTCCACAGATCAGAAGAAGGTTCAGTGTGAATCATCCGTTTCTCTTTAGCTGCCCGTCAGATTTTCAAGAGAGTATTATCTAGCAACTACCAGTACCAGGCTATTGTGCGCTACGTGGTTTCAGTAAAACCTAGACGATTCATTCTACTTCAGTGGACAGGACAAGTGGACAGAGCGCGGCGGCCAGAGGCATGCCACCAGAAGCTACGACTGGATGGTGGCCTTCTCTTCTTCAGATATCCAGCGGAGACTGGCAGCTGAACTGCTGATCGCTGAAGAAGCGCAGGCCACGATCGCCTTCTGCACTTCGTGGGCCTACGTACAGTGGATCTGGCTGCTTGTTTACAGCATCATGGCTTGATTCGCCTCGGCGAGAATATTTCATGCCTGCTCCGTAACATGAATACACACGATAATGTAGCCAAGCCCGAACCTGTTCGCCCGATGAATGCGATTCATGTTCATGGCATTGTCGGCCCCTTGCGTCCAAATTCACAATTCACCAAACCCACGAAAAACTCCTTCACACGATTCAGACCGTGCAATCTAATCTAATCAGTCAGTTTGAATCACTGGGAAGTGGGAACAAGGCATGTTCTTCATGTATGATTCGGTACATGCAAATGCAATCACACCGTGCGATGCAATCATTCACTGGGAACGAGCGTCACATGTGCCCTGAAGTCACACACCCCAGCTTAGATGAATCTGAAACCAACAAGAACACTGGCTTACACCAAGCTGAGCTGCGGTTACAGTCAGTCAAACCAGCTACGAACCAGTGGACGGTGCTAGCAGCACAGACGCTACTCGATTTACGGTTTTACTCGCTCGCGGAGCGCGCGTCCTCGAGGTGTTCGGCGGCGCGCCGGTTCACGAACTCGGCGACGGTGCTCAGCACCCTCTTGCTGTCGGCGTGGTCCTCGAACACGTAGAACGCGTGGATGGCGTCGGGGAACTCGACGACGCTGGCCTCCTCCGCGCCGGCGGCGCGGAGCGCGTCCGCGTACTCCCGCTGCCTGTCCTGGTGCACGTCCCACCCGCCCACGCACACCAGCGTCGGCGGGAACGCGCGCCACTCCCCAGCCCCGCCGCGACGGATCGCGGCCGGCACGTTGGCCGCCTCGTGGTCCCGCGTGGCGCCCGGCGGCAGGAACGCGCGCCACAGCCACGCCAGCCGCTCCGGCGCCCCGAACGGCGCGTCCCGGAGCCGCCGCTCGGACGCGGTAGGCGCCTCGCCGCCGAAGAAGGGCTGCAGCAGGACCAGCCCGGCCACGCTGATGCTGCGATGCAGGCGCGCGGTGACGTGGTGGGCGATGTTGCCTCCCGCGCTGTCCCCGGCGACGAAGACGGCGGCGGGGGGAGACGGGAGGGCGCCCCCGGCGCCGGCGAGCGCCCAGCGGAGGGCCGCCTCGCCGTCGTCGTAGGCGGCCGGGAACCGGTGCTCGGGGGACAGGCGGTAGTCGACGGAGGCGACGACGGCCGGGATGGACGAGGCGAGGCGGCGGCACAGGGCGTCGAACTGGGCCGTCGCGACGGAGTGGAACACGAAGCCGCCGCCGTGGAAGTAGACGACCACCGGAAGCTGCCTGCTGCCGCCAGAAGCGTCCGCTGGAGAGAAGAGGCGTACGCGGAGGTGTTCGGAGACGGCGTGGTCGGAGGACGAGACGCCGGCGGTGTCGGGGGCGAGGCTAGGGGGGACGGTGCGCTCCAAGAGCGAGAGGAGCAAGCGGTTGGCCGTGCCGTCGGCGCGGAGGGACGCGGAGTGGAGGATGGAGGCTGCGCCCACGAGCAGGCGAGCCCGCCACGGCAGACGGGGTTTCCCCGGCGGCGGGGGAGGATCCATATCGCTTTCGCTTTGGTTGCCCCGAGTGAGGTCGCGGGTGCGGCCGTGCGGGATAAGGAAACAATTCAGTGTCTTTTTTTTAGCCAAAACAATTGTTCCATTGTTGCTTCTTTCGACGTGACTCGTGTGATTAGCAGATGGGCCGAAGCAGTTGGGCGGGTAAGAAAAAGAAATGTGCCGGCCCATCCAGGTGATCAGGCCGTATGAAGATGGATGTGCCACCATGACGATGCAATAGATGCCTTTTTTCCGCTAAAAAAAGAATTGGTCCCCTTTTTCCGCTAAAAAAATAGATCCTTTTTTTTGACGTGAATAGATCCACTTGACATCAGAAATTCAGAATAGTACTAAGATCATATTAGGTGTCCCTGATTTTGTAGAAATTTATACTTAATCAGGGACTCTTATTATGGATCGAAGGGAGCTGAAAGCAAAAAAAGGAAGATAAATTAGAAATAATGTGTTGTACTCCCTCCGGCCCATATTACTCTTCGCTAATACGGATGTATCTATCACTACAATGTGTCTAGATACATCTATATTAATTAATTAATGAGAGTAATATAGGTCAGAGAGAGTACAAGCTGATATACAAGGGAAAAACAATGAAATAATATATCCTAATATAAAATATATAAGATAAGATGAAAATATAGAAAATAAAAAATAAGGGAAAAAAGTACATATCTCTAAAGAGATCTAAGCTCCCTAGCTTTAAGAGTCTCTTATGAATCCATGGGTTGCTTTCGCTGGGCTCACTAGCAAAGGAGGTAGCAAATTTGAATTTTGTTTTGAGTTTGTTGTGGTTCTGTATAGAATAGCAAAAATTGGACATTTTGGATATTTTTAGGAAACTTTCGGATGCAAAAGGCAAGCAAGAATTTAAAATCTTGAATAAAATTTCAAAAAAATGAACAAAATCTGCCCATATTTTGCAAATCAAGAATCAGTAGAATATATCTCAGAAAAATCTGTAGAATGCATAAAATAAAATCAGAAAATCAGAAAATATTTAGACATCCAAAATAACCAAAAGCTTAACGGACTCAGATTGTCACTTTGCATATACAATGACTCGTACATCAATGCAAAGTTAAGATAGTCGTACTGAACATATGAATAGCCATGCAACTTGCTGCGGTGGCCGCCGAGTAGGAAAAGAGGCGGCCCCGCTCCTTATTGTTATTGTCCATGCAGTAGGGAAACGAATCATAGATACGCCATGGATGGAGAAATGAACTGTTGTCGTAAATGGAGAAGGGAGCTAGCGGTCGGAGGATCTGTCGCCAGGCCTATGCGGCGCGCCACCGTAGCTTATAGAGGAAGGGGAAATGAAAATTTTAAGGTTTGAAGCATGATTTGTAGCCTTTATGCTATTAGAATGTCAAGTGAGGGTGGGGTGGTCCAAGATATTTTGTCTGGCTCTAAAATGTTGTTTTCTATCCAAAATGCTTAGCTGTCGGTCGAATTGAGTGTCTTTGGTTTATCGTGATGGCTCTCTTGGTACTCCTAGCTATTTGCAGCGCATGGCTGTTGGTGTAATTGGGAGCTGATGGTTTTTTTGGTTGTGGACCCATGGTTGGGTTCTACCTGGCCGCTTGTGAATGTTTTATCCATGGTCGTGTGTCGTATAAAGGTGTAAGTGGCCGACGTGGAAGTGAGACTATAGTCTTTTTCTATTGCTGTGGTGATGCCATGGTGGCTCTGGTGGAATTTGTTGCGGGGAGCAGCAATACAACAATCATGCACTGTCCTACAAAAATGTGCCTAGCCTCACGGGCTACACCTAGGATCAAAACTTAGTGAACCGACAACGAAACGATGTACACGTCGATAAAACAGAAACCACATCACACAAATTTAACGTTGATACTAGAGGACGGTGCGGCAGAGTGCGCTAGGTTCATCTAGTAGTATAAAAAGGAGAAAACATAACATGTATATTTCAAATGCAAAACAATATAACTAAATTTGAAATGAATAAAAAACATATAGAAGATGATCAAATAGGAAAACGCTTTTATCCAACCGGTTGCAGAAACTCCAAAGTGCCAGCCGATGTTGCGACAGCTCTGTAACTAAACATTTCTTCTTCTTTGTCGCATCAGACCTGTAGGAAAAGACCATACTGTTCAACAAGGCCATAGAGATGGAAAAATCGCATACTCCACGACAAGCATGAGGAGTCAATTATAGCCACTGTCAATATTGCCAACACTATGCACTTCTACCAGAACCAGGCTATAGATTGCGTGTAAGTGAGACCAGGCCGGAGTGGCATGATCTTAGTGGCGCCATGGTTGATGGGCTAGGCTGCGACATTTTGTGATGTCGGAGGGGGTTGGGTCATCGGACGACGGTGCTTATGGTTCGGAGTTGTGCAAGTGCTACTTGGTCCCTTTCCGTGTTTATGAGATTTTTTCGATCGAAGGAGCATTCGACTAGGTTCTATTTTGTATGAGTTTTTTGTTTTTTTGTTTTAGTGGTGATATGTGTCCTCTCCTCTCGGGCGCCGCCGGGGGGAGGAACCCTAATTCCCGCCCCCCAACCTTACCACCCCCGCTTCTCCTTCTCTCGCCGTCGCCATGGGGCGCGCCAAGCCTGGGCGTTGCCGGCGGCGGCGGGGACGTCTTCCTCCCCCGCGGGCGCGTGTGGGCGCGGTGCCTGGCCAGGGTATCCGGCGCGGCTGATCTCCGGGTGGCAGCGCGCGGAGCTCTCTTCAGCGCGAGGGGCGGCACTCCTCCGCCAGCCGCCTGTGGAGGATTGAATCCAGGGCGGCTGTGACGACCTCAAATTTGATAACAAATTCGAAGTGCCCGTTATGTATTCCACCGCAATCCCAGAATCATTGTTGCGATATACATAACGTAGTTGTTAACCAGTTCCATAGACATTACAATACGGTGATTCAAACACAATGGTCATATAGACCAAGTCATATTACAACACAATATAGCAGCGGAAATAACGTCTTCGGCCCATGCCTCCTCCCTACAGGCAATTGGCGACTCACGGAGACGAGCTTAGTTCTGGAACTCTTCTTCATACCCTTCCTCCTGGTATTCCTCCCCATAGTCTGGCCAAGTTGATAGCCAGGGACACAGCCGTGAGTACATTGGATGCACTCGCAAACCATCTTATAAATGAAGAGATGAAGTAGATATGCAAGGTTGGGTATAGTGGACTAAGCACTAAGTTGGTTTGCAAAAGCTAGTTTTATTTCCCAAGAATGCTCATTTGTAGAAAAGAGGTTTAGTTCTCTAAGTTCATTCTAAAGAGGAACTTCAATGTGTCAAGATCCCGGTCAAGTCATGTCAATTCAAATTCATGTCATTCACCAGGTTCACCCTTGTTCTTTTTATTCTTGACAAAAGCCAGGTAGAGTTTGCCAACCGTCCATGACCGAGGACTCGGCTATTCGAATAGTTTGAAAACCTCTGCAGAGGGGTACACTTTACCCACAAGATTCGATACATCTGCCGGGAGAAATCCACGGTTCGCTATACACAAAGGTATGCGGCTTTCAGATAATCAAACAAATTCTTTCACTTGCTCATCCTAGTATAGGATCCTTCCCTAGAGCCCGGGATACGGACTTCCCGCTCCGGCGCCTCTAGTTATGCCCATCCCGGAGACCGGGTTAGTGGAATCCACTTGGTCAAGAAGTATCCGCCCATGGAGTCCTCCCATGAAGATTTAATACAAGACCTCCCATACTAAGATCAACAAGCTACGGATTAAGCCCCTTCCCATATAGGGGTAACGTGGTTGTACGGTATAATTGGCACCCATGTACATCACTCGTTGTCATTTGAGAAATACATTTCATAGTTCTTAGTCCAGATTATTTTCTTTCATAAAGCCATCATGTAGGAGCAATCTCCCATTTCAAGTTTCAATGTCAAGTCACCACCTTTCCAATGGGGTTCCTCCAGAGATAGCCTCAACTTTTATTAGCGACTAAGCAACTACATTGAGTGATAGTACTACTACTATGGTTGGATAAACTCAGCTTGAAGCTCTTGATAACCAAGACATCAATATGCTTCTATCATTCTACTCTAGCAATTCAATCATGCAATTTACTTCTATCATTCTACTCTAGCAATTCAATCATGCAATTTACTAAAAACAAGTAGAATGCAGTATTAAAACTAGGTAGTGGGAGTATGAATCAAAAAATGGCTTGCCTTGGTTGGCAAAGTGTCCGGGGTTCTCTTCTTCTTCTGGATAATAATAATCCCCTCCAATATCCTCCTCGGCAACACTAGCGTCTAATAACGAATAAACACAAACACACCATCACTTCACCAAGCTAACCACACACCAAGCACTCATGCTTACTTTCAAACAATATTCTTTAGGTTGTATTTTAATTCCGGTTGCAATTTGAGTCATGTTGCATTTTATGTGTTGGTAGATAAGTCCTTCTTCTAAGTTTTTCTTCAAGTGTGCATACTAGATTCTTTGCTAAGTGGCCTAGGTGGTTCACTGGTGCAGCATTGGGGTTGATTTAGGGTTACTAGGGCAAGTTTAAGTGGGAATGATCCACTAAGTGAAATGGGTAAAGAGGGCAATTACTTCTAAGTGTGCATTAGGGCTCTATCATTTTATGCTAACAAATAGGTTTGGGTTAGGGTCTAAATGGTCACACTAATATGGTTTGGGTAGATTAGTGTTGGCTAACAGTAAGAGGGGTCATTAGTAAGTTCACATTTTAATTTTCATGATTATTGATGGCTTAAATAATTTTCTAGAAATCTTTCATTAATTCACAAGCTAGGGTCACACTATTCATAACCATTTTTATTCTTAACTGTTTTGGAGATCTAACCAGTACCATTGGATAGAGCATGTTATAAGCTTTCCAACGAATATTTATTTGCTAAATTTGGACTTATAAAACTCTAGGAATTTAAGTTTGAAAATACCATTTGAAACAGTTTTGAAATAAAAGAAAAAGGGCGGGAATTAATTAAAAACGAATCGGGTTGATTTCTAACCAAACGGGCCAAGCCTGAGCAGACCCCGAACGGGCCGGCCCAGAAAACGTTTCGCTGCGAGGCGGGGGAATAAAAATCGGTACTGACAGGTGGGGCCACGACGTCAGACCTAATTCAAAACCCGAATCGGTAAGTTATCGTCCGATCTCGATCTAACGGTTCACGATCGTCTTCTTCCTCAGTCACAGCGGGGGCTCACCTGCGCGCAGAGGTGAGTGTTCGACGGCGAGGGCGAGGCGTAGAGGAAGCAGGGCTCGACGGCGACGCTCGGGATCGGCTGCGGTACTCCTCCTCCTCCGATTCCCTGCAGAAGTTTGCCTCCCGGGGCTCGAACGCGGCGGCGCTGCTCCTGTCCAGTACCGCGCCGGCGAGGTTGGCTACGGCGAAGCAGAGCGAGAGGGAGAGAGTGGCGATGTCTGGGAGGTAGCTGGTGGCTGGGTGAGTCTCTGCTTTTGATCGACGGGGCCTTTTATAGGCCGGAGCGTCGGGGACAAGCGCGGCCAGAAGCTCGCCGTTGCGGGGGTCCTGGCGGCGTTTGAAGCTTGCTCCGGTCACGGCGGCCACGCTCGCGTGCTGGGGAGTTACGGGGTCGGCCGCGGGGGACTGTGGGTCGCCTCTGGCGCCTTCACGTTGGTCGGCATCGCGCGGGACAGTGGGTTCCTGGGAGGGGGGTCCTGGGTGTGTTTCTCCTTCTCCCTCCTCTTCTCACGGCCTGGGTCGGGCCTGGGGGTGCGGGACTCGACCGAGGCGAGGCCAGAGAGCATGGCTACAGCACCTGGCCGAGCTCGAATAGTGCAGCACAGTGAAGTTTGGTTTGATTTAATTTCCTGCTGCCAGTGTTCGACGAAATGCTTACAAGAATTCAAAATTCGAATTTTTCAAATTTGCCACTTTGGGTGCTCATCATATTGGATAAGGTACCCTGGCATATTTTTGTTCTGGAGAAATAATGAGTTTTGCAAAAATTTATATTTCAAATTTGAGTATAGTTGCTGTTTCAGATTCAAACTTTGGCTCAAGTTTGAGTGATGTTCCAATTTGAATTTTTGGTAGCTCTTTGTTGGTTGAGTTAGTCCATAACTTGGTTAAGCTCAACTAAAAGGTGAAACCTGCAGGTGAGCTGTAGATTTCTTAATATAAGGGCTCAAAGTGGTGTAGTCATTAACAGTTTCTAGATCATATTAACTTTATCTTTTTCTTACCTATTCTTATTTTTGGTTCTTTTGGTTCCTAATGTCTTTCTTAGTTGTTTCTCTTGGTTCACTTAGAATTGTTTAACCAATGCTCAAGCAAAAGAACACACATAAAATCATAGAAATACAAATAAAGAGAATACATGTATGCATGCAATATTGAAGAAAAAGTTTTATTTGGGTCCAATTTTTGACTCTTTATTTAATAAGAGTTGGGTTACACATTCTGAGTTGTTACAATCTTCCCCCCTTAAAAAGAATCTCGTCCCCGAGATTCACTAATTAAGAACTGAAAAGATTGGGAAATTCTTTCTGAAGGTAATCTTCTCGTTCCCAAGTGGCTTCCTCTTCGGTGTGATTACTCCACTGAACTTTCAGAAATTTGATGCTTCGGGTTCGAGTGGTTCGATAAGCTTCCTCAAGGATACGGATCGGCATTTCACGATAGGTCAAGTCCTTGTTGATGTCCACAGAACGGTGATCAATGTTCTTGAAGACTTCGGGCTTCTCCGGAACTTCAAGACATTTCCGAAGTAACGACACGTGAAAGACATCGTGTACTTCAGACAATTCAGGGGGCATTTCCAACTGATAAGACACTTCTCCTCTGCGGTCTAGTATCTTGAAGGGTCCAATATATCTTGGGGCAAGCTTTCCTTTTACTTGGAATCTTTGCATTCCCTTGAGAGGTGATACTCTAAGATAAACAAAATCTCCAATCTGGAAGATCAATTCTCGACGTCTCTTGTCGGCATAACTCTTTTGTCTTGATTGGGCTGCCTTGAGATATTCACGAATTATGCGAACTTTCTCCTCGGCTTCTTGCAGCATATCTGGTCCAAAAATCTGGCTGTCTCCGGTTTCAGACCAATTCAAAGGGGTACGACATTTTCTTCCATACAAAGCTTCAAATGGGGCCATTTGCAAACTGGCTTGATAACTGTTGTTATACGAAAACTCCGCGAAAGGCAGACAGTCTTCCCACTTCGTTCCATAAGCTAGAACACAGGCTCTCAACATATCTTCAAGTATTTGATTTACTCTTTCAGTCTGTCCATCAGTCCGAGGGTGGTAAGCTGTGCTGAAGGCTAACTTGGTTCCCAAAGCTTGATGTAAGCTTTTCCAAAATCTCGAGGTGAATTGGGTTCCTCGATCAGAAACTATGGTTTTAGGGATTCCATGCAAACTGACAATTCTGGATAGATACAGATCTGCTAGCTGATCTGAGCGATGAGTGGTCTTGACAGGAATAAAGTGGGCCACTTTGGTTAGTCTATCCACAATGACCCAAATAGAGTCATTTCCACGGCTAGACTTTGGAAATCCAGTGATGAAATCCATTCCAACAGAATCCCACTTCCATTCCGGAACTTGCAAAGGTTGCAGCAAACCAGCAGGACGTCGATGTTCAGCCTTGACTCTTTGACAGATATCACACTTGGATATAAACGATGCAATCTCGCGCTTCATTCCATGCCACCAAAATTGTTCCTTCAAATCTTGGTACATCTTAGTTCCACCAGGGTGGATGGAGTAAGGTGTCTCATGGGCTTCCTTCATAATTACTTCCTTCAATTCTGAGTCAGCGGGCACACAAATACGGCCTTTGTACCAAAGAACTCCTTGATCATCTTCTTCAAATCCTGGCACCTTGCCGGAACCAATTCTGCGCTTGATTCCTTCAATACTCTCATTTCCCTTCTGGGCTTCTTTGATTTGGCTCATCAAGGTGGGTTGAAACTCAAGGTTGGCGAGGAATCCTTGACTGACTAGCTCCAATCCAAATCTTTCAAACTCTTGGTGCAACATAGGTTGCTCTTCCTTGATCCTCATATTCAACGAACACGGCTTTCTACTCAACGCATCGGCCACTACATTGGCCTTACCAGGGTGATAGTGAATTTCCAGATCATAATCCTTGATCAACTCTATCCATCTCCTTTGCCTCATGTTCAACTCCTTCTGGGTGAATATATACTTCAAACTCTTGTGGTCAGAATAGATCTCACAACGGTTGCCCATCAAATAATGCCTCCAAGTCTTCAGAGCTAGAACCACGGCTGCTAACTCTAGATCATGGGTTGGATAATTTTCTTCATGAGGTTTAAGCTGCCTAGAGAGGTAGGCTATGACCTTTCCTTCTTGCATCAGTACGCCACCAAGTCCAAGTTTGGAAGCGTCGCAATAGACATCAAAATTCTTGGTGATATCGGGCATGGTTAGGACAGGGGCGGTCACCAATCGCTTCTTGAGCTCTTGAAAACTCTCTTCACACTTAGGGGTCCATTCAAACTTCTTGTCCTTCTTCAACAATTGGGTCATTGGACGGGCAATACTGGAAAATCCTTCGACGAACTTGCGGTAATATCCTGCTAATCCGAGGAAACCTCTAACTTCCGTTTGAGTGGTAGGGGCTTCCCATTCCAGGACTGATTTGATCTTCTTGGGATCTACCGATGTTCCTCCTGCTGACAGCACATGGCCTAAGAATCCAACTTCCTTCAACCAGAACTCACATTTACTGAACTTAGCATACAGCTGATGCTCTCTTAGGGTTTCTAGAATTAATCTCAAATGGGTTGCATGCTCTTCTTCGGATTTGGAGTAGATAAGAATGTCGTCAATGAAGACCACAACAAACTTATCCAAGAACTCCATAAAAACCTTATTCATGAGATTCATGAAATAAGCAGGGGCATTGGTCAATCCAAATGACATTACGGTGTACTCATACAATCCGTATCGGGTAGTGAAGGCTGTTTTGGGGATATCCGTTGCACGGATCTTCAGTTGGTGGTATCCAGTTCTAAGATCTATCTTCGAGAATACTCGTGCTCCAGTCAATTGGTCAAACAGATCTTCAATCTTCGGGAGAGGATACTTGTTCTTGATGGTCACATCGTTAAGCTTGCGATAATCAGTGCACAGTCGGCTAGAACCGTCACTTTTATCCACAAACAGAACGGGTGATCTCCAAGCAGAAGAACTTGGTTGAATTAATCCTTTGCTCAAGAGGTCATCCAATTGCTTCTTCAACTCAACTAATTCAGCTGGGTTCATACGATAGGGTCGTTGGGCTATTGATCCAGTTCCGGGGATAAGCTCAATGATAAACTCAATATCCCGATCTGGTGGCATTCCGGGTAACTCATCGGGAAAGACATCCGGGTATTCACAGACGATGGGGACTTGCTCCAAAGTCGGTCCTGAGATACTCTTATGACATCTGGTGGTTTGGGGTGGTTTTACGGACACATGCTTGACTATGATTCCATTGCTACTCTTCATGGTGATGGTCTTTTTGGCACAATCTATCACTCCTTGATGAAAAGACATCCAATTCATACCAAGAACTACTTCCAAACCCTTGGTTCCCAACACTATCAAATCGGCTAAGAAAGCTATCCCATGGATTTCTATGGGCACTGCCAAGCAAGTACAACTAGCTTTTGTTACTGACCCGGGAATTTGCACAGACATGACATCTTTCAAGGGTGTGGGTTGAAGTCCACTTTTATCAACGAATAATTGGGTAACAAATGAGTGTGAAGCTCCAGAATCAAACAGGACTCTTGCAAGAACTGAGTTAACAGGGAACATACCAAGCACCACGTCGGTTGCTTCCTGAGCTTCTTCAACATTCATGTGATTCAGACGGCCCCGAGAGTGAGGCTGGTTCCTAGGTGGATAGTTCTTGCCATTTCCCACACGACGCTGTTGCTGAGCAGGGGCAGCAGTCTTGGATGCATCATTCAGCTTCTTGGGGCACTCATTGGAGTAATGCCCTTTTAGTCCACACTCATAACATGTAACACCAGGCTTGTCACCAGGCTTGGGTAACACAGGGGCGCCATTTGGCCTTGGAGTATTGGTGTTGAAGTTGTTGCCACTAGGTCTTGGGGGTGCACGGTTGAAGTTGTTGCCGGGTGGGCGGTTAGGATAGTTGGGACGCGGAGCAGGTGCAGACGGCCTCATTGGTCTAGGGGTGAAGCTCATTGGTGCATTTCCCCTTGGCTTCTGCGAGTTGCTCGAGTTGCCTTGATACATCATACGGCGCTTGCGGTTCTCGGTAGCTTGCTTGAGTTTACCTTCCATCTGAATGGCAGAGTCAACCAATGACTCCAGGTCGGCAAAAGGAATGCTGACCAAGACACATTGCATCTCATCATGAAGTCCATCCAGAAACCTTTCTTGCTTCTTCTCAGTGGTGTTGGTGTCATCTGGGGCATATCTAGACAAGGTAAGGAACTTGTCACGGTAATCCACCACCGACATAGAACCTTGCTTCAGATTTCTGAACTCATCTCTCATCCGTTTTACCAATCCCTTGGGAACATGGGCTTTGCTAAACTTGCTCTTGAACTCTTCCCACGGCATCACATACCCTGGGACTTGCATGGCACGGGTGCTGTCCCACCAAGCTCTTGCCGCTCCAGCAAGATAGTGGGTGGTGTATAAGACCTTCTCGTTTTCACCAACTTCGGCGACTGCCAAGTTGTTCTCCATGGTACGAAGCCAGTCATCGGCATCTAAGGGCTCTTCAGACTTAGTGAATATAGGAGGGTTGGTGTTCTGGAAACTCCTTAACTTGGATCGGTGCTCTCCATTGCCATGGTTTTCTCCTTCACCATTGCCATTGCCATTGTTGTGGTTCATTGCCATCTGGGTTAACTGCTGAAGAGTGGCCAAGTTGGCTTGGCGCTCAGCTCGGGCTGCTTCCCGGTCTTCCATGATCAACCTTAGTAATTCAGCCATTTCCGGGTTCGGGGGTGGGGGTGCTCGCGGCATCTGAAGATAAGGTGTGTAAGGCAAGAGGGAAAAGCTAATTCGCTAAGATTTAGAGGTACATGGATGATGCAATTTGGTTTTACTAAGGCCTTAGAGGCCAAATTCAAATTTCATTCATCACTCATCAAACATATCATACATACGAGTTCACACATTACAAATGGTTTACCTCAAACCATTGCGACTCGTCTACTAGAGAGGGGGATACAACTCACACCTATACGAAGTGCTCATAAATTGGAACTCATAGCTAGATAACACGTGGATCTCGGATCTAAACAGCGGGCTCCTCGGGGTCTTCCTCCTCGTCGCTCACAATGAATCCATTGTGACCACCATCCTCCGGATCGTCGAGGTCCTCCATGAAGTCATCCTCATCACTAATGAGGGCATTATCCTCCTTGCGGAGATCAATGCCTTCCTCCTCACCAAGGTGATCCTCAAGACTCTCAATGTACGCAGTCAACTCCGCCACATTGGCCTTCAACTCCTCAAGGTCCTGTTCCTTCTCATCGCGCTGGCGACGAAGGCTCTTGCGTTCCTTCGCAAGAATCCTGATGGTGCTTCTCGCTTCCACCAGTGCAACGTGCTCGAGGTTGGCCCTAGTACGGGCACGGTCGGCCTCCTGCTGAGTGGAGTACAGCAAGAAGTCCATGTGGTCGATGTAGGTACTCGGCTCATTCTGCCCGGGCATGTTTGCGGGACGCCCATCCGCATCACGCCGAGCAAAGTCCTTGAAGCGTCCTCCCTGAACCTCCTCAACGTGCAGTCCGCATAAGCGGGCGTGCATCTCCTGCATTGCTCGGACCAAACCATCGGCCCAAGTGTTCTCCACAAGCTCAAACTTGACCCTTGGAGAACCCAACATCCCCTTCTTGCCACGGCAACTAGCTCGGATGAGCCACCGTAGCTCTCCATCCGGGTGCTCATTGAGCACGGCTCCCTTGAACTCCGGGTACAAACGGTTCAGGAACAAGGTCAAAGTGGTGAGGTCGCGCTCGAAACAAAGGCTGCCACCTTGGCCCAACTGGTACTGCTCAGTGAATACCAGGGCCATCTACAAAATTTTAAATTAGTTCAAGTTAGTGATCAACTCAAGTGTGCAAAATTTTAAGTAAGCTAAAACTGAAGTATGTATAAAACTTTGTAACTAGAGAGGAAAGACTAAGCAATTTTTGCAACCGTTCTTGTATCTTTCTTTTAACAAGGTTTTGTTTTAACGCCCATTCTAACTAAGGTCTCCTATGGTCAGCCTAGGCTCTGATACCAACTTGTGACGACCTCAAATTTGATAACAAATTCGAAGTGCCCGTTATGTATTCCACCGCAATCCCAGAATCATTGTTGCGATATACATAACGTAGTTGTTAACCAGTTCCATAGACATTACAATACGGTGATTCAAACACAATGGTCATATAGACCAAGTCATATTACAACACAATATAGCAGCGGAAATAACGTCTTCGGCCCATGCCTCCTCCCTACAGGCAATTGGCGACTCACGGAGACGAGCTTAGTTCTGGAACTCTTCTTCATACCCTTCCTCCTGGTATTCCTCCCCATAGTCTGGCCAAGTTGATAGCCAGGGACACAGCCGTGAGTACATTGGATGCACTCGCAAACCATCTTATAAATGAAGAGATGAAGTAGATATGCAAGGTTGGGTATAGTGGACTAAGCACTAAGTTGGTTTGCAAAAGCTAGTTTTATTTCCCAAGAATGCTCATTTGTAGAAAAGAGGTTTAGTTCTCTAAGTTCATTCTAAAGAGGAACTTCAATGTGTCAAGATCCCGGTCAAGTCATGTCAATTCAAATTCATGTCATTCACCAGGTTCACCCTTGTTCTTTTTATTCTTGACAAAAGCCAGGTAGAGTTTGCCAACCGTCCATGACCGAGGACTCGGCTATTCGAATAGTTTGAAAACCTCTGCAGAGGGGTACACTTTACCCACAAGATTCGATACATCTGCCGGGAGAAATCCACGGTTCGCTATACACAAAGGTATGCGGCTTTCAGATAATCAAACAAATTCTTTCACTTGCTCATCCTAGTATAGGATCCTTCCCTAGAGCCCGGGATACGGACTTCCCGCTCCGGCGCCTCTAGTTATGCCCATCCCGGAGACCGGGTTAGTGGAATCCACTTGGTCAAGAAGTATCCGCCCATGGAGTCCTCCCATGAAGATTTAATACAAGACCTCCCATACTAAGATCAACAAGCTACGGATTAAGCCCCTTCCCATATAGGGGTAACGTGGTTGTACGGTATAATTGGCACCCATGTACATCACTCGTTGTCATTTGAGAAATACATTTCATAGTTCTTAGTCCAGATTATTTTCTTTCATAAAGCCATCATGTAGGAGCAATCTCCCATTTCAAGTTTCAATGTCAAGTCACCACCTTTCCAATGGGGTTCCTCCAGAGATAGCCTCAACTTTTATTAGCGACTAAGCAACTACATTGAGTGATAGTACTACTACTATGGTTGGATAAACTCAGCTTGAAGCTCTTGATAACCAAGACATCAATATGCTTCTATCATTCTACTCTAGCAATTCAATCATGCCATTTACTTCTATCATTCTACTCTAGCAATTCAATCATGCAATTTACTAAAAACAAGTAGAATGCAGTATTAAAACTAGGTAGTGGGAGTATGAATCAAAAAATGGCTTGCCTTGGTTGGCAAAGTGTCCGGGGTTCTCTTCTTCTTCTGGATAATAATAATCCCCTCCAATATCCTCCTCGGCAACACTAGCGTCTAATAACGAATAAACACAAACACACCATCACTTCACCAAGCTAACCACACACCAAGCACTCATGCTTACTTTCAAACAATATTCTTTAGGTTGTATTTTAATTCCGGTGGCAATTTGAGTCATGTTGCATTTTATGTGTTGGTAGATAAGTCCTTCTTCTAAGTTTTTCTTCAAGTGTGCATACTAGATTCTTTGCTAAGTGGCCTAGGTGGTTCACTGGTGCAGCATTGGGGTTGATTTAGGGTTACTAGGGCAAGTTTAAGTGGGAATGATCCACTAAGTGAAATGGGTAAAGAGGGCAATTACTTCTAAGTGTGCATTAGGGCTCTATCATTTTATGCTAACAAATAGGTTTGGGTTAGGGTCTAAATGGTCACACTAATATGGTTTGGGTAGATTAGTGTTGGCTAACAGTAAGAGGGGTCATTAGTAAGTTCACATTTTAATTTTCATGATTATTGATGGCTTAAATAATTTTCTAGAAATCTTTCATTAATTCACAAGCTAGGGTCACACTATTCATAACCATTTTTATTCTTAACTGTTTTGGAGATCTAACCAGTACCATTGGATAGAGCATGTTATAAGCTTTCCAACGAATATTTATTTGCTAAATTTGGACTTATAAAACTCTAGGAATTTAAGTTTGAAAATACCATTTGAAACAGTTTTGAAATAAAAGAAAAAGGGCGGGAATTAATTAAAAACGAATCGGGTTGATTTCTAACCAAACGGGCCAAGCCTGAGCAGACCCCGAACGGGCCGGCCCAGAAAACGTTTCGCTGCGGGGCGGGGGAATAAAAATCGGTACTGACAGGTGGGGCCACGACGTCAGACCTAATTCAAAACCCGAATCGGTAAGTTATCGTCCGATCTCGATCTAACGGTTCACGATCGTCTTCTTCCTCAGTCACAGCGGGGGCTCACCTGCGCGCAGAGGTGAGTGTTCGACGGCGAGGGCGAGGCGTAGAGGAAGCAGGGCTCGACGGCGACGCTCGGGATCGGCTGCGGTACTCCTCCTCCTCCGATTCCCTGCAGAAGTTTGCCTCCCGGGGCTCGAACGCGGCGGCGCTGCTCCTGTCCAGTACCGCGCCGGCGAGGTTGGCTACGGCGAAGCAGAGCGAGAGGGAGAGAGTGGCGATGTCTGGGAGGTAGCTGGTGGCTGGGTGAGTCTCTGCTTTTGATCGACGGGGCCTTTTATAGGCCGGAGCGTCGGGGACAAGCGCGGCCAGAAGCTCGCCGTTGCGGGGGTCCTGGCGGCGTTTGAAGCTTGCTCCGGTCACGGCGGCCACGCTCGCGTGCTGGGGAGTTACGGGGTCGGCCGCGGGGGACTGTGGGTCGCCTCTGGCGCCTTCACGTTGGTCGGCATCGCGCGGGACAGTGGGTTCCTGGGAGGGGGGTCCTGGGTGTGTTTCTCCTTCTCCCTCCTCTTCTCACGGCCTGGGTCGGGCCTGGGGGTGCGGGACTCGACCGAGGCGAGGCCAGAGAGCATGGCTACAGCACCTGGCCGAGCTCGAATAGTGCAGCACAGTGAAGTTTGGTTTGATTTAATTTCCTGCTGCCAGTGTTCGACGAAATGCTTACAAGAATTCAAAATTCGAATTTTTCAAATTTGCCACTTTGGGTGCTCATCATATTGGATAAGGTACCCTGGCATATTTTTGTTCTGGAGAAATAATGAGTTTTGCAACAATTTATATTTCAAAATTGAAATGGTTCCTGTTTTAGATTCAAACTTTGGCTCAAGTTTGAGTGGTGTTCTGGTTTGAAATTTTGGTAGATCTTTGTTGGTTGAGTTAGTACATAACTTGGTTAAGCTCAACTAAAAGGTGAAACCTGCAGGTGAGCTGTAGATTTCTTAATATAAGGGCTCAAAGTGGTGTAGTCATTAACAGTTTCTAGATCATATTAACTTTATCTTTTTCTTACCTATTCTTATTTTTGGTTCTTTTGGTTCCTAATGTCTTTCTTAGTTGTTTCTCTTGGTTCACTTAGAATTGTTTAACCAATGCTCAAGCAAAAGAACACACATAAAATCATAGAAATACAAATAAAGAGAATACATGTATGCATGCAATATTGAAGAAAAAGTTTTATTTGGGTCCAATTTTTGACTCTTTATTTAATAAGAGTTGGGTTACACATTCTGAGTTGTTACAGCGGCGGCCCTGGACCTGGTGGCGCTGGTTCATCCCCTGTGATGGTTGCATACCTCGGCCACGTCGTCTTATCTTCACCGGAGGTGGAGTCTAGGGCAGCGCTGCGACTAGCGGAGCAGATTTCGATAAAGCACAAGGTTGCCTTCAGGGGAAACCCTAGATCCTCGGATCAGTCAATGATGGCGTTCGTGCGCCATTTCTTTCATGAAGGCATCGGCTAGGAGCCTCCTTGTTGCGATCAATTTGTGTTCCCTAGGCCAGGCAACTCCGGGGGAAACCCTAGATTCGGTTCTCCTGGGTCGGATGATGGCGGCGCACGACGTCGCTCTCCCACATGTGGGTGTCGTCTTTGGAGGTTGGTTCTGATTGGAGGGATCCTGAGGTGGAGCGGTGTGCACCTTCCTCGTCAGAGATGTCGAATCTTGGCGGCGTGGTGCTGCGAGGTTTCAACGTCGGATGTGGCTAGGTGTACTCGCGCGGGGTGGAGGCGTAGTCTGACGTCGTGGTGACGTCGATGGCAAACCCGGAAAGAGGCGGCGCTTCTGTCGAACATCCCGAAGAAGGGTGCACTGAGAGAGAGGTGGAGGTGATCTCTAAAGCTTGCGCACAAGGCGCTTTCTTTGGATGGTACCAGGGAGTCCGCGATGATAGTGATCGAGCCACAAGGCCTAGTCTAATCCTCTTTGTGTTGTACTAATTGAGTGGTGCTTTGACACTTTAGCCGGAGGCTTCTGTTTATAAAATTGTTATCATGCTTCTTGCCGATTTTTGTTGAATAAATGAATAAAGCAAGGCCGTATGCATCTCTTCGATGCAGAGGCTGGGACACCCCCATTTCGAAAAAAATGGTGATATGTGTTCTACCAGTTTTGACGTAACTTCAGCATGTGCAGCTTCTGATTTTCACCCAAACGAAATCCGGCGTATGTTTGTATTTCACAAGGTCTTATGTCTTCCCATGACTATTATTTCGAGAATATAAAAATGCTAAAGAAAGGAGAGAAAAATTCTGGTATTTCAGAAAAACAGAACCTTTACAAAAAATTACAAAGAGAGATAAGCAGTGCTGCCCGCTGGGCACAACTTGATAAATCGACAGTCTCCACAGCTGACAAGAAATAATTTCCCCAGGGCCATAGATTTATAAAGCCTAGGCTCCACGAACTTTGTGGCTTGCAGGTGCGGAGATCTATTGCAAGTCAACCGTCGTCTTCAATTATAGGCGTATAGCCGACAGGGCACCATTTTAAGCACCTTGTAGCGACCACGGTGTTCCATGCCCAATTACATGTCCATGGCACCAAAACATGGAGTAATGATTAGCTAGCTTTGGTCGACAGCTCTCCAAATGGGAGCTATGTTTGCACAGAAGCAGGTGAGATGGACGTACGTGTGCGTGTCACTGTTACGATCATGTGGTGATGAATTAGTGTGGCCCAAGATGACGTGACAGGCGCGCAAATTTTGGTACGGTGGCTGTCACTGAAACAATTAGTTACTACTCCCTCCGTTCTATAATGCTATAAGCCTTTTTAGCAAGCTAAAACAACTTGCTAGAAAGGCTTTATATTATGGAATCGAGGAAGTAGCTGTACTGTGGATCGGTGAAATTTTTTAGGCATGCATGCAGAAGGAATCGTAGCCCACAGGCAAGTCAACTGCTAGATTAAGATTGATCACTGTCCGGATGCAAGCCGGCCGATTTGAGAATGAAACTAGTGGCATGGTTGGTTGCAGTTACCGGCTGGAGCGGGCAACCCGGCCGGCTCGCCGGACGACCGGCCAGCATCTCATCTCAGCCGCATTAATCCGCCGGCGCCGCCGGCGTATCCACGACCTCATACCGGAAGCAGCACCCGCGTGACAAGTCGCCGCCGGCCATGCTCATAGTAAATATACATCAAATCTACACGGTCGCTTCAAATAGTACGTCAAGATTCAAGAACCAGCATCGCTGCCTGATCGGTGAATATAAATATTTTCTTTTTAAAATTCATCCATCACTCATACTCCCTTCGTTCTAAATTACCCTGCATTCTAGAATAAGTCAAAGTTAAACTTTGTAAACTTTGTAAACTTTAACTACATGTATAAGAAAACATATAAACATTTATAATATAAAAGAGATATTATTAGAATAATTATAAAGAGTATATTTACCGTGCATATATTTAATGATATAGAATTTTACATTTTTATCAATATGTTTGGTCAAATTTTATCTTGTTTAACTTTGACTAAAACAAGAATGCAGGATAAATAAGGACAGAGGGAGTACTCACTTTGGAAACACAACCACTGGAGTGTGGGCCCACTAACCCTGTTGCCCGTTGGCATATGCTTTGTAGCAACAGATGAGGACACATCCCTACCGTGGTCGCGGTCGCTGTGTCTTAACAGCTTTTTCATCAACTAGATACAGATAAGCATACGGTGCTAGAAGCCTTGGAAAAGCGACAAATAAAATTATTTCATGAGTCCTCGAAAAAATCTACTATCACGGAGATGGTCGCTATATTAATAAAATTAAACCGGCCAAAACCAATACAGAGTGGCCAGAAAAAAACCCCATACAATCAGGTCAAACAAAAAACAACAAACGAGATGGAGGCAAGTACCAACTCAAAGTCGAACAAGAAAACAAGAGATGCCAAACTTAATACATTCGAGTCCGTTTGAGAATATATACTCCTTTCGATCGGAAATAGGTGTTGGTGACTTAGTATAAACTTTATAGTAAGTACAACATCACCGACATTTGATCTCCTAAAGAAGGGAGTCATTTGGCGCATCAACTCGGGCGAAAAAATCAGGATATGGCGGGATAACTGGGTGCCTAGAGGAAACTTAAAAGTCATAGGGAATGCTTCAGGAACAAGAAGAAGATGGGTATCAGAACTAATTGATCAAGATACAAAGACTTGGAAGGAGCAGCTTGTCAGAACAGTGTTTCATACAGCAGATGCAGAACATATACTCCAAATCAAGCTGCCGATGATCTCAGGCGAAGACTTCATCGCATGGCACTATGAAAAAAGTGGCATGTTCTCTGTGAGAAGCGCCTACAGGTTGGCCCTCGATCTTCAGGATGCCACCAATGGGGAGGGCATGAGCCACAGACCTGCGGGTGAATGAGATCTATGGAAGCTTATTTGGAGAGCAAAAGTTCCACCAAAAATCCGAGTTTTCGGATGGAAACTTGCAACAAACACCCTTGGCGTCCAAGACCATAGATGTAGAAGGAAGATGGATCGCATTCCTACTTGCTCGATATGTGGTACTGAAGCTGAGACCAGCTTCCATGCAATGATCTCTTGTACCAAAGCAAGAGCGTTGAGACAGAAAATGAGAGAAGACTGGAACCTGCCTCCTGAAGAATCTTTCAGGCATACAGGGTATGATTGGGCTCTTGTTCTCCTCAGTCAAGTTGATGAATTCATGCGGGCAAAACTTCTATTCCTTTGGTGGAGAACTTGGCACATACGCAATAATTTGATATTTGGTGACGGCAAATGTGGGATTGCTCATTCCTCAGCTTTCTTGCAATCCTATCTGAGTTCTTCACAAGATAAGAGAGCCCCAGAAGAATTCGTAGATCCCAAAGGAAAGAAACCTATGTTTATGGCGTCCTGTTCAATTCGAGAGAAAAAGGAAGATACCACTGGAAGGTGGAGTAAACCGGCTGCAAATTGGTGCAAACTAAATTTTGACGCCGGATTCTCTAAAGAACATAACCTGGGGTCTTGGGGCGCTGTCTTGAGGGATGAAAATGGCAAACCTCTCCTGACTGCATGGGGACGAATTGATCACTGCCCAAATGCAGAAATGGCTGAAGCTATTGCCGGAGTCCAGAGTATTAAAGCGATTCTTCCAATCTGTGTGAAGCCCGTCCATATTGAAAATGACTGTGCAGCGGTCATTGGTGCACTGAAAACTGAAGCTTTTGACAAATCTGCCATCTCTGTTCTTATCAGAGAAATGAGAGAGCTTCTCAATCTGGTCCCAGATTTTGTAATTTCTAAAGTCGACCGTGCTAACAACTCCGTTGCACATGAACTAGCCAAGTTAGGTCGCTCTGAAGATGGGATTGTAATACGCGATGCAGCGCCGGCTTGCGTAGCTGGCCTGATCATGCGCGACTGTAACCCAAACTCTATTTTCTAGTTAATGCAAGTTGAGATATCAAAAAAAAAAATCACCGACATTTGTTTCCGATCAGAGGGAGTATATAAGAGAATCTTTTAGTTATTACTCGTATATGTCTTCATCTAAAACTTTTCAGTTGTCAAAAGAATTTTCTAATAAAAAAATATGTCTCATATGTACCCATATCGTGAAGGTACTCCACAACTGGGCGACGTATCCGGTGAAAACCTCAATTCGGTGAAAATCTGGAAACGTTCGTTGTCGTCCGTCAGATCTTCAATGGATGGCACAGATCTGAGGTGGAATCCCCACCGGCCACTTAAGCCACTTTGCACATAACCCCCATGAAATACCCACGATTTGGAAGCTGTTGAGCTTTCCTCCGTGATCGTCTCCAAAGTCCAATCTCACGTACGGGATGGTGCCGCCGGCCACGATTCCTGGCCTGCCGCCGGCCGCGATCCATGGCCCGCCGCCGGACGTGATCCCTGACACGCCACCGGCAGCAATGGAGACTCAGACTCTCCATTCTGACCCGTTGCCACCGATCGTCGTGCTCGACCCGTTTGCCGCTGCATCTTCTCCAACGGTGCTCAACTCCTTTGCTGATGGGTCCTCTCCAATGGCCCTGCCTCATCTTAGAACTGTACAGGTGATCACAAATTGGATCCATGTTGATTGTTTTTCTGTGTCCATTGATGCAATCTGTAGTTGTATTTGTTAGTTTCGTCTACCTATCGTTGTATGTACATTCAGTCTTAAGTTCAGTTTGATTGTACTGCCTTGACATGATGAGATTTTGTGTGACATAGGAGTAGTAATAGGCCATGGGCTAGCTACTTGTTAGGAAGTTGTGGTACCCCAAATAGATTCAGGTTCGTTCAAGAAAAAGGTCACAGTGGGTGAGTTTGTAGAGTTTGTTTGGTTTTTCGAGTCACAGAGTCATATAGATCGTGTACTCTCATAATTTCCATAGCTCGCGTTTTGTACTTTTGCATTACAGATGGAGCATGAACATGGCTGTCACTTGGATGTGCAAGCTGCCAGCGGTCGTAATGATGGAGGACACCATGATACCAGCCTACTTCAAAGATGTATTCTTGGGTGAGATTCTCAGAACCACTTCAAGGTCTAAGAGTGCTAACTCATTTTTCAACCACTTCATTGGTTACAGAACATCCTTTGGTGGAGTTTTGGATTAGGATGGGGAAGGGAAGAAAAATACTGGTGAAAGAGCATTTCCCTAATAAATGTATTTTGGTATTTGTTAACAACATATGGTGAATTAACCATGCTATTAAAGTTCTGCAGATTTTCTAGGTTGATTCAGGATCTCGCGGAGGTGCACCCCAAAAAGGAAGAAAAGATCGGAGCCTGTAGTCCAGTAGTGGGTTTAGGGCTTAGTTGTCTTGTAGGGTGCTTCGCGAAGGTGGTTTTGGTGGAGAGGGTTTCCATGAATTGCAGCTGGTGCATCTTCCAAGGCGGAGACTCCGGCCTTGCTGGCCGGAGACTCCGGCCTGGGGTTTTCCCCTGGCCTGCCATCGAGTCGGACGACTCAGGTGTCCACCCGGAATCGGGGCGGAGACTTTTGCCTCCGGCCGGAATCTCCGGGTCGCCATGCTGAAGCCGGAGACTCCGGTCTGTCTGGCTCGAGTCTGGTTTGCGTCTTGGGTTGGACGACTCAATATCCAGTCCGGAGTTGGGCTGGAGACTTTGGTCTCTAGCCGGAGACTCCGGTGCTGGTATCACTTAGGGCGGAGACTCCGGCCCTCCAGGCCGGAGACTTCGGCCCTAGTCGGCCAGCAATAGCTACATTTCGTGGAGGACTATATAAAGCCTTCTTCTACCTTTAGAAGAGGCTGCGGCTTCCACTCTCTCTCCTCCATTGTTGCTAAGCTTCAAAGCCCTAGATCTCTCTCCCTAGCCACTAGAACTCAAAGCCCTTTTGGAATTTGAGGGAGAAAACCTAGATCTACACTTCCACCAAGGCGATTTGATTTCCCCCCTCGTTTTGTTGAGGGGTTTGTAACTCTTGTGTTCATCGGATTACTAGCCGGAAGAAACTGTCCTCCAAGCTCAACTTTGTGTGTAAGAGCTTGGTGGGCCTATTGGGAGCCTCCAATTGAATTGTGGAGCTCGCCCCAATACTTTGTGTAAAGGTCTCGTGCCGCCTTCAAGGGCATCGCTTAGTGGAGCGTGAACTCGTCTTTGTGGCTTGTTCACCGGAGAATAGGGTGAGCCTTTGTTGCGTTGGTGGCCTTTGTGGTACCACACCAATCCAACATAAACGTACTTCCCGTAACAAGGAAGGAACTACGGGAATACATCCTTGTGTCTTCGTGTCTCCATCGCGATTACCTCTATCCTTTACTTGTACCTTTACTTATATTGTTATTGCTAGCTTGCTTGTCACTCTAGATAAATTCACTTAGTAGCATATCTAGAGAATTTACCTTCTTGTCTAGCTTTACTTTGAAAAAGAAGTAAAAATTGGGTAGCTCCTATTCACCCCCCCCTCTAGTCGCTCATACGATCCTTTCAACTGGTGGACAGAAAAAGAAGGTGCCTAGAACGTGTAAGAAGTGTAAGCAGGTTGGCTTCCACGATAGCCGTAATTGTCCTAACATCAACTAAGAATCCTACAGGTAGCTGTCATACACATGAAAATAAAATTCTTTCTGAATACCTAATACAACTCTCTTATTGGGGCGTTCATGTCAATCTGTAGGTTATGTTGATGCTTCAAAGTAATCTGTTCAGAAATATTGTTGTTTTGAAGCTCTGGAGCCTGGTTTGGTGCATTCAAAGAAGTTCATGGCTTGATATCTGAATACTGTAGTTTCTTTAATAGCAGTTCCTCTGAACGGCAGTCTATTTAGTTGTTTGGTTTTGTCAAACAAATGTACTCCAGGATGACATATGTGAGATCTTATGTTCAGCTTCATTTGCATTTTGTCTTTCTGTTCTGCTATCATCGTACTTTGACTAAGCAGAAGCTGTCAAATACTACATCAAACGTGCCCTCCCTAGTAAAAGAGCTGAACAACAGTTCACAAAAAATTGTTTCACAAAACTAATTACAGCAAGCCAATTTCTCACATCGATTCAACAGAACTTCACATTTAGTATTGAAAGATACATCACCACAAATAGATTCACCTAGTAAAGCAAAGCTTTCCTACATGAAATTCCGTATAAAAGCAAAGTTGCAACATTCAGATACACCGTCAGATAAACGAAGACACTACAGAACCAATCCTAAATGGCACGCTCCAGAATGAAGATGGCCGCGCGCCATTACGTTGTGCAGTGCTGCAGCCTTCGATTCTTTGTCGTGCGTGGGAGCTCGAGGACGCCCATCTGCCGTCGTGCCTTGTGTGGGCAACGTCGCGGCCACGGCCGTCGTCGCCCGGGCGAAGCACCAGGTCTGCTGTCGAGTGGAGCAGCGCCGAGTCCACCGTAAAGTGGAACAGTGCCGAGCCAACGCCGCGTGCGGACTGCACCACGGCCGCCGAATCACCGTCGAGTGGGGGCCGATGCCGAATCGCCATCTCGTCGTGTGGATTAGGGATGGGGCGGCGCTGGTATGTTGCGATTTGTTAACTCACCAAATGAACCAGCCAATTCCAAAGGGTGAGGGGGGTTATGTGAAAAAGTGGCTTAAGTGGCCGGTGGGGATTCCACCTCAGGTCCGTGCCATCCATTAAAGATCTGACGGATGACGACAAAAGTTTCCAGATTTTCACCGAATTCAGGTTTTCACCGGATACGTCGCCCCACAACTGATCTGTATCCTTCTTCCTCTTCACATGTAGGCTCTTCCAGACCGTAGATATGCGTTGATGTAGCTTCTGACATTTTTGCTAAGGGCCTGTTTTGTGCCCAGTCAAAGTTTAGCAGGCATTATTTATTTGGCATCCGTTTGATTTGTATCATATTTTATTATTTATATGACCGATTTGTTATAAAGCTGAATTTTTTAACCGAAGCTTGGCTTCTAATTTCTTAGCCACACTTTATGGTTGCACACTTTACAAACTTTGGCTTGGAAAATATGGCTAAGAACCATGTTTTAAAGTAGACTAGAGACGGATCAAAGTGAGTGAATCTACACGTCAAAAGTAGCCTAGATACATATTAAAATAATTTAATTGAAAAAAATTAAATGTGTATTTTAGTGAACGGAGAGAGTATGTTAATTTAGTCTTGAATTCAAGATATACAAAACACACTAGTTAAAGTTTCATACAGCTGATAATTTACCCAAAGCTCATAAATGTTCAAGAAAGCGGCAATATTTCAAAAAAAAAGGCAACTAAAAATTACTCCCTCCGTTTCAAAATATAAGATGGTTTAAGTTTGTGAAGTAAATGTATCTAGACACCTTTTAGTATGTATATTCGAGTGAACCTACACACTAAAAAATGTCTAGATACATTTACTTCACAAAGCTAAAACATCTTATATTTTGAAACGGAGAGAGTAAAAAGGAATGTTCTGGCAAAAAGGAATATGGCTCATGCAGTCATGCTTTACCACTACTATCTTAAAAGAGAACAGGAAAAGAAGAAACGTGCAAAAGGAGATACCACTTGGGAGGTCACTCAACTTGATGCCACTTGTCAGTATGTAAAAAGGCTTGACTTGGTGCTCTTGGGGCAGCAACGTGGTCAGCAAGCTTTTGCATCACTCAAGAAGCACTTCTTTTCAAAGTAGAGTAAACCACACCAGCTGTCCTAATTCTTTTTTCATACCTTCACTTTGGTCCTAGTTTTTTGAAATTGCACATCTAAGTCCTAAATCTTACATAAGTGATTCACGTCAGGTCCTAAACCGGTCTGACTCGCGTTGACCATGCCACGTTGATAGTGGAATCTTGGAGGAATACCAATCACCCTGCATATTTGCAAACAGGTCCCTTAGATTGTATTTCTTCCAAAACTCGGTCCCTAATTCTATCTTCTTCACCGTGTCTGGCACTGAATGATGATGTTGCTGATGCTTCTCCAAAATAAATAGTAAACCTTACCTTAGACTCGTTGCGGTGATGTAGTGGTTACGGATGTAGCAAAGCCGTATCTGCATCAGAGGACTTTGCGGGATGGGATGCAGGGGAGGACGGGGCGCCGCAGACACATGATGCATTAGAGGGAGGGGCACCGATACGGGTGCACGGAGAGACGCTAGTGGTGCTGGAGTATGAGGAAGCTAGCGGCACAGGGGGCGGGCGGGAGGTCGATAACGTCACAACATCGGTGGGAGTCAAGGAAGACAAGGGATGGATAGGGACGAACAGGGCGAGTCCGATTCCCTAGGGACTAACTTTTGGAAGAACTACAATCTTGGGGGTCTATTTGCAAATATGCAGGGTGACCGGTATTCCACCAAGTTCCCACTGCCGACGTGGCACTGGTCAAAACTAGTCAAACCAGTTTAGGACCTAGCGTGAATCACTTATGTAAGATTTAGGACCTAGACGTGCAATTTCAAAGAATTAGGACCAAAGTGAAGGTGCAGAAAAAGAATTAGGACCGCCCATGCGGTTTACTCTTCAAAGTATAGTTGGTGCATAGTGGCAAAAAGCTAAGGTGTTTTTATATCGGATCTATGCTTGCTAGGTGGCATGGCGTGACGTGGTATAATTTGTGATTGAGACACAATTAATTTGGCAAAATATTTGTAGTGCGGTGGAGAACTAGATTATACTAATAGATAGCGAGGATGTGCACTACGTACTCACAAAAACATGTGGCAAGGTAAAAATATCTCGATATCTCGTGATGCCTCACAAAACCAAGTCAAAAGATAGGAGAGGTGAAAGTTTATGTAATCTCTCGTCAACGTTGAGCAAATGTAACTTGGTTGGGTTGGGTTGGAGAGTGAGATCTTTGTACCAATTGACTCATCTGTCATTAGATATTTATGATAATGTGTTCAGATACTATATGCCACTTGATTGCATTATGGAGGATCTTGTCATTAACTTTGATTGAGATGTCGCTAAAAAGGCGAGTGGGCGCCCAAAGCCCCAAATAATGGAGGCAAGCGACAGCGAGATTCTTACTACTCCACGAGTATAAAAACTCCCGGGAGGTTCGTGAGCGTGGCCACGTCGGACTCAGATGCTCCACGTCGGCACCCCGCGTGGCAAGCCTGCCCCGCACATCGATGCACGGAATTTTCCTGTATGCTGCCAGCGTGGCACCGGCGGACGGCACCGCGGGCGCCGGCCGAGCCAGCTTATCGACAGACAAACGACCCGCTTCGCGCCACGTCACCCGCTTGATGCGTTCTTATCCCCACGATCCGTTCATCGGGCCCTGCCATTCTCCACTTCCTCTCCCACTCGTCAAAGTTCACACCTCACTCGCCACTCTCCGGTTTTCTACAAATTCCCGTCGATCGTCTCGCTCGTTCGACCTGCGACTGACGCGTTACCACTGCTGTTCTTAGCGCCGTTGATTCTTGGAGCCTTCCGAGTATTGTTTCCATCGTTTGATCAGCTTCAGAGCTGACCGGAAAAGCTAGCTAGGGAGAAGAGAGGTTGCTCTGTTTCTTGGTTCATTCAGGGATGCCGGACTCGGACAACGACTCCGGCGGGCCGAGCAACGCGGACTTCTCGTCGCCCAAGGAGCAGGACAGGTTCCTGCCGATCGCCAACGTGAGCCGGATCATGAAGAAGGCACTGCCGGCCAACGCCAAGATCTCCAAGGACGCCAAGGAGACGGTGCAGGAGTGCGTGTCCGAGTTCATCTCCTTCATCACCGGCGAGGCCTCCGACAAGTGCCAGCGCGAGAAGCGCAAGACCATCAACGGCGACGACCTGCTCTGGGCCATGACCACGCTCGGCTTCGAGGACTACATGGAGCCGCTCAAGCTCTACCTCCACAAGTTCCGCGAGCTCGAGGGGGAGAAGGCCGTCGGCGCCCCTTCCTCCGGCGGCTCCGGCTCGCAGCAGAGGGAGCCGACGACGCCAAGGGGCAATGGAGGAGGCGGTGAAGCCGGCGGCTACGGCGGCATGTACGGTGGCGCCGGGCAAGGAGGCGGCGGCGGTATGTTCATGATGATGGGGCAGCCCATGTACGGCTCCTCGCCGGCATCAGGGTACCAACAACATCCAGCGCACCACCACCAAATGATGACGGGAGGGCAAGGCGGGTACGGCTACGGCGATGGCGGTGCCGGCGGTGGGAACTCGTCGTCTTCAGGGTTCGGCAGGCAAGACAGGACATGACTGCACGAACTTCTTGGTTGCGTATCTGTTTTACTTGTAATGTAACTGGAGCTGGAGGATGTGCTAATTAATCTCCAACCTTTCTTGTGCTTTAGATCATGTGCTTAAGCGAGTCATTTTATTGTTTATTAGCACCACCACCGTAGTTGCATTTAACCTCTTGATGATCCATCATATGTGCTGCTAAAATTGGCTTTTGACAAGGTACATTTCTTAAAATTAATGGCAAGTGCATTTTGACAAGATACTAGAAATGAGCATGTTCTTTGGTGACCAGGATAAGCCTACTGTTTCTCTTCAGTCTCTTTCTTTATTTATTTGGCCCGGTTGTAGTACTACCTGATTGGTACTTTCTTGTCGAGATAATATGGAATACACCAGGCCACCAGGGTGTCGGTTGTGTGATCTCAGGTGTCGGCATGGATAATCTTTTCAAGAAAATTTATTTAGAAGAAAGACAATACCGAGTCTAAGTATACTGCTAAGATATAAGAGGGTGGTTTGCCCAAGTTGATTGTGGGGGTTTGAACCTTGAAGCTGGTTACAGTATGTTAGGAATGATGGTAATTTTCCAAAATGAAAAACGAAAACTATAGATATGAAAAGCACAATACTGGAACACCAAAGGGTTCCTTTTCTAACATCTCTGATCTTGACACGTGGATACAAGCAGCAAATAAACAACACCATTAAAATAAAATATCATGAGACTGCATGTTCTTAGTGTCCAAGCAAACGACAAGCACAAGCTGCTGATCCGTGATGAGTCACCAAAACCCAACCTTAACTTATTTAAGCAATTCTAGTTAAAGGTTATGTAGGAGGGTGAGCAAGCACATATGCTTAGGCAGTATATCATTGTTATCCTCTATTGACATGGATCAGCGAGCAGTTAGTTGCACTTAGCTTTCACTCACAAGCAGCAAGAAAGGGCAAAATTAAAGGAGAAAAGGCAGGGTCGATAAGGACGGATGGATAGCTCGATGGAGCACTTGGGTGAATTTGGGGGTGGAAGTTTCCACTGGCCTTTTGGGGGCAGGGACAAGTGAGCCTGGATTCCATTGGCCACAGAAAGATCTCCATTGGCTGATTGGACGACAGTTACATGCCTGACTTTGCCTTGGCATCCACCGGGGCTGCTTCTTCTTCCCTACTACTACCTCAATTTTGCCCACAGAAAGGAGAGATAGTGCACTGCGTTTGCATGGGAGGAGTGTCCTGAAAGGTTTGGTTTGACGTAGCTAATTATGAAGGTCACTGTCCCTGTTATACGTGAGAATCTAGCATGGAGACACCTGTTGCTGGGGAAATCAAAGCTGAGATATTCTCGCCCATGTGAAGGCAGAAAGGAATCCACTTGATGCAAAGGAGAACGAGGTACACATGAGGGTGGCAAAGAATACGGAGCACCTTGGCATCGGAACATGCCAATTGGTTGTGAGAGGATATGTGCAGAATTGTAGGCAGCGAACTTCAGGACACTAATTAGTTTTTATTGATGGAGGAAGTATTTTAGTTTTTTGTATCATTTACTTGCGAGCTAGGGGTCTGTGGGCACGGTTGACTGTGCGGTCCATTAGCGTTGTGCCGGCTGGGTCCTCGCGAAAGCATCCATGGCGTTTGTTTTGCGCCGTTAGACAGTGTTTTTCGTGACCTCCTATTCGCGTGATCCCCTTGTTTGGATTGCGGCGGTGGAGATGCTCTTATACAGTTATGAGTGTGTTTATCCCTAATATTGGTCAGTTTTAGGTGTGTGGTGCATTTGCTTGCCAATTGACTTTGTCTTCCTAAAAGAGAGCTTCGATAGTTGACTGGCGGCAGCATAGTAGTGCCGACACGAGTACTCGTGGGAGGCTGCTGGATGGTCAACGCCACAAAAGCCAAAGGCACTCGCTCGTATCGTGCGTCTACGGAATACACACCGTAGTGGCTACACGGCTGCAGCCACCACCACTGCACGATGCGTGCCATCTGGGGGCGGCGACGGCTGGGAGATATGTAGTCCGCGTACGAGCCGCCGGGCCAGTGAACGAGCCGCGTTGTGCTCGCCACCCAGGGAGAAAAAAAAGTGGCCCGTGTCAACGAGCTGAGCGTGGGCGTGGACTCACAACTAAGATTTTGCGTATCATCGTGAGGTCAACGCGAGATATTTTCCGTGAGCGTGGGTTGCTCGACTATCGTATCGCGTGCGCCAGCCGCCAGCCGGGTCGATCGGGTGGTGGAGGCTCTCGCGGCGGCGTTGGCGAGTCGTGAAAGCGCTCCACTGGTGTGATGCGGCGATTTGTGGTCACGGGAGGCTTGGACGGCGTGGGGAGCGATCATCGTGCTCTATCCTGCAGTTCCTGACCACCATCTAAATCTAAATGCTCTGATCGAAAATAAATATCGGTGATACAAATCATCACTCATAGATCAACAAACCATATAAGTAAAACAAATATAGATCGACAAACCACAAATCACTCATAGAATAAAATAATTGTGTAGCCGATGACCTCGCACCGCCGACGCTGACGACAGATCGGATGACAAGGAGGAGGCTCTTCCTCGAGGAATCCCAAAAGGGTTGAATGGCTCGTCTCCATCCACCCGATCGACAACTTCCAAGCCTTCATTCACCCATAGTGGCTGATGAGTCGATGCTGGCCGGAGAGCTGATACGCATGGGCGCCTCAACATCCTCCTCGTAGCCGCACCCAAGAAATAGCGGGTTCGCAAAGTTTCATTGCGCATTGGCTCCACGTCAGCGACCAGTGTCATGGGTGTTGTGTGCCAGAGGGTATATTTTGGGGGGCGCTGGTGCGTGATGGTAGAGGAAATTGCAGAAAACACCAAGTACTCTGTTGCTGTTGCTCAAACTACTCAATTTATCTGTTTTGTGCACAAACTACCAACTATTCATGTAAGGTTGCAACTAGGTTTAAATCTCCAGATTAAGCTCAACAACAGATTTGACGAATGGGCCTACGAGGTGATGATGATGTGGCATTGCATGTCCACATGTCATCCATTAGCTTGTCTCATATCTTTTTGAAAACGCTCTTTGATAATTTCACAAAATTTGGGGCAAATCTCACAAAAATTGACCAAACTTTCAGACCCTTAGCTCAAATTGTTTCAAAAATTTCCAGATTAGTTATCTTGTATCGGTTACTGATTTTTTTTAATTCTTTTGGAAACTTCAAAATTTCACAAAACTTTGTCCGAAACTCACAAAAAGGAGAAAAATGTTTCAAAGGGATCATTTGTTCAAATTTTTCTAGATTTACATTGTTAGATGATGACCCAAGGGTCTCGGTCGTCAGATCTGCTGTTAATCATCTCAACCTGAGATTTAGACATATGTGCAACCTATTACACGAATATTTGGTGGTTCGTACAAAAAGCACAGAAAGTGAGTTGTTTGTGCAACGATGATAGCAATAGTTGGCGGTTTCTGCAACCTCCTCTAGGATGTAGGTGGGTTCAGATGAGAATATACGGACTACAGAAAAGGAGACATAGGTGGATACAAATGGCATACACGAGGAGCTCCTCAATCTCCAAGCAAACTAACGGTGAAGAAATGCACGGTAGCTACCGGGCACGCTAAAATAGCAGTTCTCACTAGACCCTGTCATGTGATCGCTAGCTGTTGTATACAGGCTCACACCTGAGCAATAGGCATGCTTCATAAGGTGTAAATGTAATCACTCGGAAGGTTGGCTCTTACTACTTTACTTTACTTGACTTCAGGCCCAATCGCTCCCGAATCTCTCTAAATCTCTGAATTAACTGATTTTTTTGACAGTCTCTGAGAACTACCAGAGCCTTTCATGTGATCGCTAGCACACGTGGACGCTAGGCAATTAGCCATGCTTCCGGCCCTGCAGCACTTTGCTTACTACATGCCTCAGATTTCCTGTCTGAGTTTCTTGCGCTGTGATTGCACTTCTACTACTGCGTAATTAAATGCTCTGATTCCTAGCAAGAAGGAGCACGGAACTGGTGGTTCTAAAATGCCATAAAATCTCATGTACACGTGAATCAGACAGAACCTACAATTGAATTTCAATTGTGTGCACATGCAATGAATCAATTGGTAACCATACCAGTGTTTCTATGTTTCTAATGAGAAGGCTTGGAAAGAATGTTTAGTTAACGCGTCACAACTCACAGTATGTACCTCTCCTGCACATCAGCTTCGATCAGAAGATTATTCCACTTCAAAATGCAATCTCTCGTGTTCAATTACTCCCTGCAATGCAGCGAATCTCTCAGAGCAAGGCCACTTTTATGTGGTAATGTTGCAGGGTAGAGGGTTATTGGATAAATGTAACAAAACACAGATCATAAAACCTTCATGATCAAAATCGCCGCCTCCTTGTCTAGAACCCCGTTATATTCGCTACATGTCAATGACTGACGCAAATAAGCAGAAATGTATCAGATCTAAGGCATTAGCATACATTTTTGTTTCAAGAATGAGTTCGGTATGATATTTAAACTTACTTGGATACAATTTGGACAACCAGCATCACTAGAGCAACTGCATGTCGAAACAAGCTCTAAAGCCGCTAGTAGAAGTTCCCCAAAAAGCATTTTCACCTACAAAAAGGAACAGACAAACCAATGATGTGGTTTAAACCAAGATCATTCACATAGTCTGTATTACATAGCCGAATATATGCTATTTCTGCAATTACCTTTGATACTATGCCGATACCACCAGGGTGTTTATCGTATAAAAGAATTCTTTCTGGCATACCACGGGTTTCATGAGGATTTACACATTCTGTTCCTAGATCAGAAGAACTACACATCATATGCCTGCACAAATCAACACGCAATCAACCCCAATTAATAAAACAGCTAATTACTGAAAAATGCAATAAATTATGACAGAACTTAACACAACAACAGAGTTAACAGTTGACCAACAAGTGGTTGGCAAATTATAACAGAGAAATGAAAAATGTGCTACTGTTCTTTAAAGATGTGACCATATTGTCAAACAATTGTCCTCTAAAAATTCTAGTGTCCACTCCACGACAAACCATATTTTGTATCAATGATTGTTAGAGAAATAATTGAGAACTTACAAAGGCAATATATTCAAGATAGCGTGTGAAGCAGCATGTGAACCACCTCTAAACTCTAGTTTCCTTTCCTCCACAGCAATTTTTGCCGAATGCGGAATCCGTATCCAAACAGCCTGTAATTTCAGATACAAAACAGAAGTTCAAGAATCATGGCAAATGTACCACAATGTTGCAAAGATTGATAGTTCATCCACAGACCTCAGAATTGTAGGAATATGGAGGAAGGCTAAGTTCAACGCTGTCCAATATTTTATTGCCTGATTTACATATGCGATGAAAGCCAAACCATTTGGTTGTCACCTGGCAATCATTTGCTTGGGCAGTTGTCTTCACGCAGTTAGTTTTGCATGTAACATTTGGAAGATAAGCCTTAAAGAGAAGAGCCAATTAATCGTTGAAAACAAAATTTCAGTATACTAAAGATTTCACTTAAGGAGAAGCTCATGACTTAATGATGTTAATATAATTGTCCCTATGTAGATAAAATAAAATTAAACTGAAAAGACTCAAAGTGTGGTCAAGCATTGTAGGAGGAGCATTTTATCCTGTTTTGTGCTACTACATCAGGAAAAAATATGGGTTTCTCCCAGAAAAATAGGAAAACAACAGAGATTGAACGTACTCAGTTGAGTTCAAACAAATCAATGAACAGTAAAAGGTGAGATCATTGACATCTAATGCAAAAGGAGATGGTCAATAGTTCTTAGAATTAGTGAACTAACAAAGATCTAGAATATCAAGATAGAATAGATATAAACTATATCGCTTAGCAATATTGGAGGGGATGCAACTTAATAATAGCAGAATACTTTTAAGAATATATGAGATCAAGTGTTGTAATAATTCCAAGAACATACAAAATCTCCTCCGATGACATTGATATCAGTGTAGTCTCGTGTTTTTGTGTAATACTTCACATCAGCTTTCCAGCAGAAAGCTGTTCTTGATGACAAATTAAGCTCCTCGACTAAGTAATTGACACCCTGATGCATGTAAATAGCACCCTCATACACCTGAAATTGAGAAAAATGCTCTTAAGATAATAAGCTACTAATACTAGAACTTGGAACGCATAGTCATGTACTTGTGGCTCAAGAATAGATTATATATGTAAATTATTTTAAAATAATAGGGTATGATGCACTAACTGTAAATTCATGAATTTGTCTCCTGCTTTGCCAACAGTGAGGAATATTCAAAGACCTATACAAGTATAACAGATAGTCATGTAACAGTTAGAACTTATTACCTGGAAAAATGCCTTGCTTTCCTCAATTTCTTCAAGAAGTCTGTTATTTAACTTGTCTATCACACTGTACTTGTCATGCTCAATTGCTCGTATGCTTACTGTCTGTGAAGGTCTTTTCTGCAGAAATCAAAATACTACTGACACAAGAAGTAAAGGAGTTGATTTATATAATCGAGAATAAATAAAGGTCAAACCTCTGGTCCAATATAATTCCACATAGTCGAAGAAAAAGGTCCAGGCGGATTGTTAATCAGATAACCTTTCCCTTTTAGAGTCGTCATTATGCTATCCAGACTAGAACCGAAGTGATTTTCGTCATATTGCAGGCATATTGGATGTTCATAAGCAGCACAGGCAAGGTGTTGTTCTAAAACCTGTAATAAATTTCAGATTCCAAAGAAATCCAAGGAAAAAGTTCGATTCTTCAGTATTTAAATTTAATCAATATAGTCAGTTCAGTAAGCACATATCTATGGACCTACCTTTGGGTTATGTGAATCAACTTGGCAGTGCTCAATTGGTCTGCCAAATAGTTTATGTGGGGATTTCATGAAATACTGATCTAAAGGACCCTCAAATGCAACATAAATGGCTAATGATTGTTTTGCTCTCCTTCCAGATCTTCCGGCTTGCTGCCATAAACTGCAATAAAAATTCTATATCTTAGTAGGTTCACAGAGAAACATAAACTCTACTGAACAGATCACTTTCACTTACCTGGCAACACTCCCGGGAAACCCAAGATGCAATGTTGCATCAATATGCCCAACATCAATTCCCAGCTCAAGAGCATTTGTGGCAGCAACACCACGAAGTTTTCCCCCAAAGAGATCGGCCTCAATTTTTCTTCTGTCCTGAAATAGTTTGTTTTTCAAATTTATTTCTTCTGTTTTGTACCTGCTTCTATCAAAATGTAAACACGGGGTTCATCGCTTATTAGAAAAAAAAATTCAACCTAAGGTGCATGTGATACAACTGCTGATAACACCTGTACCATGAGCATTTTATTATTATGTATTAGAGATCAATACATGTTGTAGAGCACTTGTGAGATTTAAGACTGTTAAATGCCAAATCTCATGCTAAATCCTAGACCAGAATGAAAAGTCACAAATAGAACGGCATAATCCATTAGGGAAATGGCAAAAATTACAACCTCTGCAATGTAGCCACCACGATATACACAAATAGAATCTACCAGTTCTTTTGCAGTCACCTCAAGAATTTCACGCCTACAATAACAGATAGATCATCTAAAGAACCAAGAAAATACACGTAGATAAAAGTTCAAAGAAAAACAGAGAAAATGAGAAGTAACAAGAGGGGAAAATGTGCTCTTACGTATAAGATAGAACAAGCTCACAGAGCTTCCTTGTTTTACAGAATGCAATACAGCGGAGCCCATGCTGAACCATCTCCGAGAACAGATATGAAACCTCTACTATTGGGCTAACAAATAAAATATGATATATTAGTGTTTTTTTTCACAAACAGAAGTTATCTGACAAAACTGCAGACTATATGAAAAAATACATAATAACTGGATGCAGTATGAAACCAAAATATATGCGAGGTCTGATGTCTCATGGTTTCCACTTTTTGGTGGAGAGAAACTTAAGAATTCATTTTTGTATTACTACTTATACATCGCATATTCTGATGTGAAGCAATTACAATACTTTCCTAAAGGAAAAGATGCCTTACTTTCAGACATATGTACTTGAGAAAAATGGCTTCAAAATGTGTAGTATAGAGTTTGACAGAAGGTTCCGATCAAAGTAATATGGCGTGTTCAAGTTAACTACATTTGAACTTTTGGGCCATCCTTATTGATGGGAGTTGGTTACCCTTTTCCCATTGGTTAGGTTAACCTAACCTTAAAAAAAGCCCAATGGGCCATATTGTTAACCGGTAAAACAATTAGGTCCAAGTAGTTCGATCCATTTGTCCCAAGGGTTATCCAAGCACGAGGCGTCGAGGCCCTCCCGAGTCCCCTGAGCGCCGCCTCCGCCTGCACGCCTCGGCTCCACCGGCGCTGCCGGCCGGCCAGTTCGATTCCGACCGCCGACGAGCCGTCTCTCGCCTGATTTCCGAGCGCCGACGAGCCTCCTCCGACAAGCCAGCTCCCTCCCACCCGCCCACGCCTCCTCCCCTCTCCAAGATCCTGACCCCAGCAGCAACCTCGGATGACTCGGCGGCTGTGCCGGCGTCCCGGTGCTCCTCCATAGGGCCTTCTCCTACCCTCTCCCAGATGTCCTGGGCAAGTTCTGTCTTGGATTGCACCCGTGGTTGCGTTCTTGCCGTGAAGATATAGGCGCATCTCCGGCCGTGACGCCAACGACACCAGCTCAGGTAAAGGCAGCTTTTTCTTCCAATATTTCTCTCCGGTCTCCTATTCCTATTCCCGCTCTTTGCTTCATAAGATTTGAGCAACTGTACGGTGCCTCATGCGACGAATGTTTCTTTGGAATTATATATCACCTGCAGTTTCACTGTGCCTGAATGTTTTTTAAAATGGATGTGCCAAAAGCTACATGTATCAGCTTCCGTAGCATAGATTCAGGAACTCGTTTATGCTGTTATGCCTTGTGCTCCTTTTGGGTTAACAGGTAAACGGGAAACTTTAGCACTGAACATGTTCTGTCATGTGTATGTCTTCAGAGAAACAACTGTGAACAATTTAGCTTCTTCAGAGGCACACTCATTTCTTGAGTTTCCTTTTTAACTTTCAGTAGGCTACTTTGGTTATGCTAGGTGTTGACATATATGTGGATATGCCACTCTTTTCTTCTGCAACCCCTGTTATGAGTAGGGTTAATTTGATCCTGCATCCGTTTGGTCAGTTCGGCTTGCAGATCGAGAAATCATCGCTAATCATCTTCCATTGATTATGTGGTGAACTTGCGATGTTGACGCAGCATGTTGCAAAAGGAGTTACTCCACTAGACCACTACTACAGTGTCTGTCGAGTTTATTTTACGTGCTACTACCACCGTAATAACAATAGTCAGTTTCTCCCAAAGCAGAATCTTTCTTTTGGAATCTGCTCCTCTGCATTATATCTGTACAAACAAGATGTTCTATACATACAAGATTTACAAGTGTCACTTGTTTTGCTCTCTTTTTTATTGATTCTAGCACTTGTTATGTCTTAATTGATATAATGCCTCAAGTTTACAAGTGTCACTTGTTTTGCTCTTTTTTTTCAATGAAGGTACAACTGAGCTTAGCACATCATCAGTGTATGACATTCTTGGTGAGGAAGGCCTCTCTATTTGATCAGGTAATTAAACTTTGACCTAGGACAGAACGTGCTGTTGTCTTGCTTGATCCCTGTAATTAGAGTTATTGGTAGTCTTTACCAATAACAGATATGGGGATTGATTTTTATCTCGGAATTCTGCATGGATAAAGAACATATCTTCCATATATTTGATATTTTTAGAATTCAGGAACATTCACACATCACAGCCAATTGTGCTCTAGTACTGTCATTTTCGGATTTGCAAACTGAATGGAGCTGTCATGTCGATCTTATTATGCTCAGAGACATATTGTTTTTCTATCAAAAAGCCTGAATGATGCATAGAAAGTAGTCACTCAAATATGTCTGTACGTACAAACCATTTTCTATGCACCACTGATCATGCACCACGTGAACTAGATTTCTCTTTTGAGAAAGAGCGAGTAGCTTTTTTCACCTCTCGAGTGCTTCAGATATGTTTATTCTGCTAGTGACTTCATGTAGAAGTAGTAGTATTTTACTCCTAATATAGTATTTACTCTCTCCGTCTGCGAAAGAGTCTTTACCAATAACAGATATGGGGGGTTGATTTCAGGACAGGATAGTCTTTAACTCAGTAATGTGGTGACGTTTAGATGCCAGTAATGTGGTGACGCTTAGATGCCAGGATAGTTTTTTTACTCTGAAAACAAATGTTCATTTGGTAGTCCTTTTTCTTGCAGTAATGTGCAGATGATGCAGACCGAAGTGAGATGAACAGAAGAAAGTTTTACAATGAGATTGCACACCCTGAGCTGTTGTAATTTGAGCTTTTGGTAGGTAGTTAACTGGATACATTGACCTACTGTAGTTAATTGGATTGTAAAAGGAGTGTCTCCAATGCTCTAACCATTGTAAGCGGAAGTACTTTTGTTTTTCTTGACTAGGATTGAGGATTGTAAGAGGAGTGTCTCTAATGATCATCTTTACCGTTCTGTAGTGGCAACAAGTTAGCAACCGTTTGTCTTCAAATGCTACTCTTGCTCATATTTACCAGTTTGTAATGGCAACAAGTCAGGATCCTAACATGGATATTCTTAAACTTATTCGACTATTTTAATCTTTATTCATGCATATATATTGTCACTTGATTGTGAAATTTCGATTTGTAAATTATTGGTTTTTTTTAGAAATGATCATGACGATTTTTTAAACTGAGTCTTTGAGCCAGACAAGCTCTGCGTTGTGGTAGTTTAGCATTACATAACTTAAAAAGTGGTTCGAACCTATATAACCAATGGTTAACCATTTAAACCTAAATAGCCTAATGGTTAACCTATATTATCCATTTACCCAAAACGGTTATTTAGGTTCGGATCCGGAAAATAAATGGTTAACCAAATCCCATCAGTAGCCATCCTGTTAAGAGTCTAACTAGCAATACAACTGTTATTAGCAATTATTCTTTGAATTAGATGAAAATGAAATGGGGGAAATTTTCAATGTCATGCCAGCCACCAAAGAACAATCATACATGTGATGAACAGAGAGGTGATTATACGTGAAGTTTGAATTGCAGACTTGCAATGAATAAAAAATAACTGTAACACAAAATAGAAAAAGGGTGTAAATACCTTGAGCGTCTAGTTACCGAACTACCTTTTGAACCTCCCTCTTTTCTCATATGTAGTGGGGGATTCCACAAGAGAAAATATTTTGAACCACACGGGCTTCCATCTTTCTGAATCAACTCAACATTGTCCAGTTTGGCTAGCTCCTGAGACAAAAACAAAATGCCTGAAGACAAATGCATGTGATTCCTAAAAGAGTGGATATAAGTCAAGTCTGCAAATATAACAAATTAAGATGCCAACTCAAAATATATCTACTACATGAATAGGTATTTTCGGTAATTAATGTCTATCTCGGCAAAAAGAAGACATTCACAGGGAGAAAGGGCATTTGGACAAAATGACCAGAAATACATTAAAATGAGAAGGAGCGAGTGTTATACATACAGTTAAATTATTAAGGAGAGCTGGTTTATCTTTTTCTAGGTACAAACATATTTTTTTCAAAACTATAGTGAAGAAAAGATATGACCTACCATAACATGCTCACGTGGGTTTGCTGAGGTAGCTGTACAAAAGATGAATGTAGGGTGACTGCCATAAACTGCAAATACAAAAGACCAAGGTATTAGGAATTATATTTATAATTGCATCAGTAGTCTAAACAGAAGCATATCTGCTAACTTATATCATGCAATTAAATAAGATGAGGGATTAACAGTGCAATTTATAGGGAGCTAATAGGCACTTCAGAGTTCTGTTAGTAACATAAATGAAGCCTTGAGTCAACAACTAAAGTATGTTTCAACAAAGTATCCATACTATTTGAACAAATACGCCTCAATCTTCTAAGTATAAGTGCAGTATGGCAGCCAAATGCTCCTTGATATGAATGTGCTTCATCAATGACAATATACCTGAGTACATTCAGCAGAAAAATGTTATGGAACGCACAAGAAATGATATCTTAACAAAAAAAGGGCATGCAGAAAAAAACAAGAACTACACCAGATGATGAAATTCAATCGTGAACGAAACAAAACAAGTTAATTACATCACTTCCACCTGACATTTGATATTAGGAATTGACCATTTTTCACTACACCCGACTTTATACTGAAATTCCAGAAATAGTACCATACTTCATTCAGAAATTTTTACTCGATATCTAAATTAAAATATAGGAAAGGCTAAGGAAATCATTTGCTTCTACCTGAGATTTGACAAAATCCTTTGAAACTGACCATGACACGGCAAGACTGACATGTGCAACATATCTGGGTTGGTAATTAACTGAGAAGGAGGAAAGTATGATCAGACGTGATGAAATAAGAATTTTTTGTTAACCACAACTCTAAAGTCCCAGGACCACCTATTTACCAGCCGGGCATTATCCCTGATCCACAGACGATCTTCTCTTGGAGTATCTCCATCATAGATGTTGACATCAATATCAGTGTGAAATGATTTTTTCATCTCTGCTAAAGTCCTCAACTGATCTTGAGCTAAAGCCTGCAATAAAACAGCCAAGTGGGTATCTGCAAAAAAATCACATAACCATGCCTACAACATAGTGGGTTCTGCATAGACCTTTGTCGGAAATATATAAAGAGCACACGCCATCAAATCTTGGGATAGAGATTCAAAGACAGGAATATTGTAACACAAAGACTTTCCGCTCGATGTAGAGGTTGCAACCGCAACATGCTTCCCAGAAATGGAAGATTGTATTGCTTCAGCCTGAAATTGAGTTCATGACGACATAAGAAATTAGCTTCAACAACAAAGTATAAGCAATACAGTAAATGAAATACTCCATAATACCTGATGGCTATACAATCTAGATATTCCAATACTTTCTAATGCTTCCCTCATAGCTTCTGAAAGATGTTGAGGAAGTTCTGCATATGATGCCCCTCTGCATGGTCTCTCCTCAATATGTACAATCTGAAACACATAAATCGCAACAACATAAAGAGCAGGGTGTTAGGAATTATATTTGTAACTGCATCAGCAGCCTAAAGATTATGTCTTTTTCCGAATTGTAACTTTACGAAAATCAAAAAGAGTGGAAACCTGTCCCTCCTTTCCAAGTCCTTTTTTCAGATGTTCAACCATTTCAGCAGGTCCTAAGGGGTGCTGATCCTGCAATTCCAAATGCATCATCATCATACTGTCCTACTAACCAATATGCCTAATGCACCTATTTGGAGAAACAGCACTGGGCTACAGTTTTGATTTAGTCTACCTGGCGTGGAAGCTAAAGTAAAATTGACAAGGCAAAACAGAGAGCTAAATCGTCAGAACTTACATGGCATGATGACGCAGCAGATTTGACAAAACCACTCTTCTTATTCATGCTAGGCTGCTCCGATGCACTGTCCACTCCAATTGTATCCCTGGAACCACTTCCATTTTCCTTACACAGTTTTCTCTTTTTCCTTGAACATCCAGTCGGCGGACTTTTACCTGTCCACACATCCTGCTCTTCATAGCTCACAGTACATGGGATACTTGAGGAATGCAAATCTTTCGATGCAACATCAGCACTTGGGCTACTCGGTATTGACGAGAGGTCATCCATAATGTCTTTCCAGGCCGAGTTAGCCCCAGCTGCCACTTCCGATGATATTGGTGGATTTGTACTCTGCTCTTCACCTGGCATGGCCACGGGAGGAGACTTCCGTGTAAAGGGAACAAGGACAATGAACTCGCCATGGCTGACAACAAGGCTGTCAATCTTGGCGTCTAATCGCAGTTTAGCACCCTTCATCATGAGAAAACATGGTATCATCAGAAAAGCTGCAGAGATGAATGTGCAGTAATGCCGCAAAACGTGACAAACTCATTGGCAACGGCATCTCAAAGAGGCGGAGGAGGGGGGATGGCGCACCTTGAGGAAGAGATGGAAGTTTTGAGAGATCTGCGCGGGAGGGAAGGAGCTCCGGAGCGCGGCCTTGAGGTCCCGGACGGACGCGGCGGCGGCGAGCGTTACGGCGGTGGACCGCCCGTCGAGGGCTCGGACCTGGAGCTCCCTCTCCGCCTGTGCCATTGGGGCGCTACGGGGGTCACTAGCCCGCCGCGGGTCGTACCGGAGCGCGGGTCCCCGACCGGCGGGTTTTGGCGCGCGCCGCGAGGGGGACGGTGGCGGCGGTTTGCCGTTTGCTTGTGTCGTTGTCGTCAGCGGCTCTCTGTCAGGCAGGGAACTCCACGGCAACACATATGGGCCCCATGGGCTTCATAACGCTTCTCCACGGCAACGCGCGCCAAGGAGGCCCTGCCGAGAAAACGGCACGGCCTGTTATGGTCTGCGGAGCGGGGCCTATTTATCTCATTTAGCGGCACGAGCCGGCCCGGCCACCTGAAGATATCACCTTGCAGCCCATTAGAAGGTGAGATCTTTTTGTAATAAACTGAAAAATGTAATAAATCTCAGAAAAGTAGCAGAGTTATTTTCGGAAAGTGCTTTTGGCTCCTGGGCTTCAGGGATCCCTCTTTAAAAAAATTAAAAATTATAGTTTCCATTTTCAAAAAATTATGAAAATAAATTAGGATATAGTTAATGATGTAATCTGTAAGTATGCACAATTTTACTACGAAATTCTTTGTATTGTGGGCTACACAAAAATAACAAAATCTGATAAAATTTGTAGATTTGAAATATACATACTCAAATCTAGATGTTTCTTTTTTTTGTATCCCAAAATACAAAGTATTTAAACAAGATGTATTGCATGTTGGTGGGATAAATAGTTGGCTACATGCGAATATTTTTTTCGAGTTTTTTTGAAACTTAGAAATGTGATTTTCATTTTTTTTTGAAAAAATGATATCACTGGTGTCCATGTGCACCAAATCTTTACTCAGTTATTTTAAATTACATAAAGTAAAACCAGATGAATTTTTTTTGAACATGTGTGGACACTTCTTTTTATCTCCCTGAACATTGTTTTGGAATTTAAAAAAAAATTACTAACAAAAACATTTTTCATACATATGAATATTTTTTCAAATACATGATCATTTTTAAATTTTGAAAATTTCTTTCATATAAATAAATAAAAAATGAGTAAATAAAATAAAAGTGAAAAGGAAAACATAAAATAAAGCAAAAAGAATAAAGAAAAAATGTGAAAGGAAAAGTAAAAAAACATGTTTAAAGGGCCAGCCCATTAGAGCCAGCCTTCATGCCGCTGAGACATCCACATTTTACACAGCGGTAAATAGATTTGTGGAAGATTAGGATGACGATTTATTTTTATTAGTCAGCAGAGGTCGACAAGCAAATGATCTTTTTCTGACGGTGCAATATGGGTATAAAAGGCGTGTCATTTTTTCATTCTTCTCCATGATAATCTTGTTTGATGGTACCCAGCAAGACTCTTTGTTGATGTGGGCATGTCGCATCACGCTATTTGTTGTGATGATAAGGTGAGAGCTAGATCCCAAAACCTATTATTGGTGTTTCATCCTTTTTGAAGTCATTCTTTTGGTGGGACTCAAAGGATATGTGTTCTTATTTTATGTTTAGAAAATCCAAACAAGCATATACTATGTCGGCAGCAGACACCGCTTCTAAACTAATTCTACTTGAGAAGGTGGATATGTCCACAACCTTGATTGAGTGAAGCACACACACGGCAATTGTGAACTCATATTTTGCATAACCTATTATACCCAATTCTAGGGAAAAGATACGCTAACGGGAAAGCGAGAGTGGCATCAACACATGTTAGTGGTGAGGGGTCTTGGCAATTTCGCTTGGTACAGCCCTCAAATGTGAGATGCCGGGGTGGCGAGCGTGATATTGGTGGAAACCCGCTTAACACCATAGATGTTATCATGTTTTTCCTCGCCTTCCTTCTCAAAACATCTTTCAATTGGCATTCCCAACTTTTCTCAGATTTCCTGACCTCCTATATTTTGGACTTGAAACTGTGTTTGCACAATTCAAGATAATAGACATTCGATTCACATTTGCACCCGTCACATTGTAAGTTCGTATTCAATATTTGAGCATGTGTCTGTATTTGCATTCCATCCATTTTCATTGCAGACACCTCAGTGCGTCTCAGTCAAAAGTTGCCACATGCCCACATGGCATCACGAACAACTAGTAATTTGCAAAAGTGGCCTGGCACCGTTGAAAAAAAGAGTGGCTGGGTCGCGGTGCGGAGCAGAAAACCTCACGTTGTCTAAAATCTGTTCATTTTTGCAATATTAAACAGCACATAGCATGATCGGGATGGGCCTCTCCTTCTTGGCGGGCACGGCAAGGTATCACTTTCTTTTTGTTTTGTTGGCAAAGACAAGATTCCACTTGTCTGTCAGCAGTCAGCACCCAGGTCAAAGTTTGAACCAAATAAGCACAACTGCACAAGCATGGTGCAATCATGCAACGCCCTATATATTCTCTCCAGATGAGTTTGAATTGTCATCCTTGTTCAGTGATCGCTACTCACTGGAGTAGTACATACAGCCACTAAACAACTTCTCTGTTCCAGACGTCCCTGCAGCTAACTCTGTTCTCATCACCCATGGCGACCATCACGCCCGGCCCTGTTCCGTTCACGGACGTCGATGATGGTACGGTGCCGAAGCGCCCGGCCAAGGAGGAGTTTGGGGAGCTCGTCGCGGCGCTGCCGCGCAAGCAACAGGCCGGCCTGGATCTGCGGCTGTACCAGGGCTTCTGGCTGCCGGAGCACTGGGTCGCGGGCACCGTCGTCTTCCAGCGCCGCTTCGCCCCTCGCGGCGACGACGTGATCCTCACGAGCTACCCCAAGTGCGGCACCACGTGGCTGAAGGCGCTGGCCTTCGCCACCATGACGCGCGACGCGTACTCGGCGCCGGCGCAGCACCCGCTCCTCCGCCTCAACCCGCACGACTGCATCCCGTTCCTGGACGAGATCTTCGCGGACGGGCAGGAGGCCAAGCTCGAGAAGCTCCCCTCGCCGCGCCTCATGAACACGCACATGCCGTACACCCTGCTCCCCGAGCCGGTCACCGGCGGCGACGTCAAGGTTGTGTACATTTGTAGGGACCCCAAGGACATGGTGGTCTCGCTGTGGCACTTCCTGCGGCGCCGCCAGCCGGACCTCTCGTTCGCGGAGCTGTTCGAGCACGTCTGCGACGGCGCGGTGGCCGTCGGCCCGATCTGGGATCACGTCCTGACCTACTGGCGCGCGAGCCTCGCGCGCCCGGACATGGTGCTCTTCCTCAGGTACGAGGAGCTGCTGCGGGACACGGGGAAGCACGTGAGGAGGCTGGCGGAGTTCATGGGCCGGCCGTTCTCGGCCGCCGAGGAGAGCGCCGGCGCCGTGGAGGGCGTGGTGGAGCTGTGCAGCTTCGAGAAGATGAAGGGGCTGGAGGTGAACAAGAAGGGCTCGTCGGGCGCGTACCACGCCATGCCCCGCGACGCCTTCTTCAGGAAAGGTGTCGCCGGAGACTGGGCAAACCACATGACGCAGGAGATGGCGGCGCGGCTGGATGAGATCGTCCGTGACAAGTTCCGCGGCACAGGGCTCACGGCACCATGATTTGGACTGTTGCCATGCATGATTCGCTTGCGGGGACTCTATGCTTGGCAAATCTTGTTTAGAATGAGCTGTTCACATTCACTATATCCATTGTCGAATAAAGATTCTCAAAACCTAACATCTTGATTCCTTACATGTGACAACCAGTGGCGGACCCAAGAATAATTTGAAGCCTGAGAAAATAGTGAATTTAAAGACTAATGACATTGTTTTTGATCAAGTTGCCAGGAAATTAGGCAACACCCGCGCTAGTGGGAAGCCCGGGGAGGTGCCCACGCTTAGGAACGGCTTAGGGACGGCTGGGTTTGGCCACCAGTGGCAATATGTTTTTTTGCCTAACTTTTTAGCATTAAGCGGAAACCAATCCCGCGCGAACGTGAGTAAATAAGGACGAGAGCGAGACATGATCATGGCCACTGATCCAAGGCATGGATGGGTGACAATTTTTTCTAAAGAAGAAGAAAACAGAAAGTTGTCAGGGCCCACCTAGGTTTTATCCTGGCAACTTGGTTTTTTGGTGGCGCAAGTTTATATGGTGGACACGCTCCTCGTTATAAAATTCGTTAAACAATTATCAATACTAGAAGGCGGATCACCAAGACAAGCACACTTGTTAAGTGGGCTCGAAGTTTGAAATTAGCTCGCGTGTACTACTCACGAAATACAGATGCCATATCTAGTGTCAAACTATGTCCCTACTGAGTACGCCAGTCGCATTGCCGAAGCTCAGAGTGTTATGCCATCTTGTGTATACTAATGCTAATGAACTTATTTCCCCACAAAAAACCTAATGTTTTAGATTAGTGCTCGATTAACTGCCACTGGATAATTGCACTAAGATTTGTGCCAATGTGTCCTATACTGCTTTGTCTCATCTCCCACCTCTAGTTGACCGCACATTCTATCCTACCTCATAGGGCACCCACCTCTCCGGAGTTTGGGCAGATGCAGCTGGCCAAACAAAGCGTTGGCGATGTCGAGCCAGGATTGAGCACGAGACAGGGTTGATGCGGCTAGCCTTTGTGGATCAAACTCAGGCGAGGAAGAAACTTAGTGTTGGGGGGTGCGGGTGTGGTGTTTCTGGCACCAAATAAGATCACTAGTACAAAATTACTTATTAGAGACGACAATAGAGCCTATTTAGAATTTTATAAAAGGAGCTTAGGCCAAGGCAAGATGGTAAAGGCTTAGATGGATGGCCAGGGCCCGGGGGTGGAGGTGGACCAACAAAGAAGAAGCTTGGGGTTGGGCTGGGTGACGGGGAGTCACAACAGCGCATGAGGGGAGGACGATATGCTGGCTGTGGCTGTGGATGCACGAGAGAAAGACGACTCATCAGAGGAAGGGCACAATGATGACATCAATCGACAGAGAACTTAGTTCCGAGTCGGTTGCTCCTTAGAGGTACCTTTGTCTCGTATGGTAAATTCAATCCCAATGCCGCTTTTTATGCAATCCACAAATTTTGATCTGCTTATGCAAACATGCTTCGTTGCTATTTTAGTGTGTACTATGGTTCCTTGCTTGAGTGTTGTGTTGTACTCCCTCTATTTTTATTTCATTCACATTCTAGGTTTAATTAAAGTTATTTTTCTAAAAATGTTACCAATAATATAAAAATAAATATCAACATCTATAATACCAAAAGCATATAATATAAAAATATACTTTCTAACGATTCTAGTACAATATGTTTAATATTATAGAAGTTGATATTTTTCTACTCCCTCCGTCCCAAAAAATATGTCAAACATTGGTTTAAATTTGGATGTACCTATACACTAAATTACGTCTAGATACATCTAAATTTTAACAAATCTGCAACATCCTTGTAGAAACTGCGGGAGTAACTTATATGACAAAACTCTACAAAGTTTGGTTTTGACTAAAAAAAGAACACAGAGTAAATAAAAACAGAGGGAGTACTGATTTAGACGAAAGGCATTAAACACGCAACTTCAAATTAATGTATAGCATCATATAGTTGCTGAGTTTACAAAGTGCTAAACAGCTTACATGCAACAAATAAAACAAGCAACGAACAATAAAGCAAAAATGCACCGCCTCACCACGCCGCAACTCTCAGACACCATCACCTCCCACACCATAGAGCACATTGTAGGACACAAAATTGCAGTAGGAGTCATCGCCAATGAAGATTAGGCGAAATGGAATGCCAAAATCACAACTAAGCACTGCCAAGACTCGTAACCCAACTCAAGTTACCACCGAGAGAGCACTGCCAGAGAGGGGAGTACTTCCCGGCTCACTCAGGCTCAAGGGCGTCGACCCGCCGGCAAACAGGTACCTCCAGGGAAGAAGCACATGTCCAAACACAACACCATGTCGTAAACGGATAGAAGAACCTGAACGGATCGTATGGGCACCTAGAGGGGGGGGGGGGTGAATAGGTGCTACTCAAATTTTAATTCTTTTTCAATTTAAGCTTGACACAAAAGGTAAATTCTCTAGATATGCAACTAAGGTGAATTTACCTATATGTCAACGAGCAAGCTAAGCAAGATACAAGTAGTAAAGGCAATAAAGGAAAGAGGTAACCGAGAGTGGAGCACACGGAGACACGGATGTAATTCCCGTAGTTCCTTCCTTTTTAGGGGAAGTACGTCTACGTTGGAGGGGTGTGGTTGCCACAAAGGCCTAACCAACGCCACAAAGGCTCACCCTATTCTCCGGTGCAAGCTTCCGCCACAAAGGCCTAGCTCACTTTCCACTAAGGGATTCCTCAAGGCGGAACCGGCCTTTACAAAACTTGGGGCACCACTCCACAACTGAATTGGAGGCTCCCAAGCACCACAAAGATCTCAATCAACAAGTATCAAGATTTCAATCACACAAACAAGGTCAAGGGACACAAGGGAACCCAAGACCAAAGGGCCCTCTAGCAAATGAGAGGGGAAATCAAATCGCTTTGGTGAGGATGTAGATCAAGGCCTTCTCCTTCGATTCTCCAAAGATCAACGACTTTGGTGGGTTGAGGGAGGAGATCTTGCTAATTTGGTGGCTCCAAAATGGGGTCTTTTCTTCACAGCTCGAGCAGCTTGAGGTAGAAGAAGGGGAGGGGTATTTATAGCCCCTCCCAAAATGTAGCCGTTGCTGAGTTGGAGGGGCGGATTATCCGGCCAAAGTTGGGCCGGATTATCCGGCTGGCCGGATTATCCGCCCCCCCTATCTGGGTGACGCCGCGCCAGGTCCTTAGCAGAATTTCAGCCACTCCCGGGGGAGGGCGGAATATCCGGCCAAAGCTGGGGCGGATTATCCGGCTGGCCGGATTATCCGGCCCTTGGCCGGATTATCCGGCCCCCCTATCTGGGTGACGCCGCGATAAGTCCTTAGCCGTTTTTCGGCCACCCCAGAGGGGGCGGATTATCCGGCCACCCCTGGCCGGATAATCCGGCCTGGCAAATCTTCAAACGAAAATCCTGCAAATCTTAGCACACAATTAGTATCACTAATGTTGTTATCTAACACACAAAATCTGAGGGAAACAAAGTTTGCACTTTCAATCTCCCCCTTTTTGGTGTTAGATGACAACACTAGGATTTGCAAGAAAGGTCGAATAATTCAAACAACGAATAATTGATCAAAATACACAGCTCCCCCTAGATGTGTGCAACTTCACCAATGAGTTTAGAAGAGACATACCATTGCATAGATAACTCAAATAATATGGATTATGGAATCCCGAATATGATAATATGATATGCCGGGCAATAATTCCATAGCCATTTCACCAATAACCATGAGCTGATAAAAATAAGTGAACAACACATAATGATCCACATAGCATATTAAGAACATATGACATAGTCTCATACACCACATGGTAGCATATAAACGACACGAAGTTCAACCACACACAAAGTTCGACTTAAGACAAACGAAATAAGAAGAAACACAAGCGCCAAAGAATGATAAGCGCGCAAGCTTGTGTTTCCACCCATGCAAATCCCGACACATTCCTAATAGAACTACTTCTCCCCCTTTGGCATCAAGACACCAAAAAGGGAGAAGAGCGATGCTACACGTCCCGAGAAATCACTCGTCCACGTCATCGAAGTCCTCATCATCATAATCTCCGCCATCACCCTCGTCATCTCCAGCATCTTCATCCTCATCAACAAAGTCCTCCTCAGCCTCAAAGTCCTCCTCAGCCTCTGCACGAGCACCTCCTGCGGGAGCATCTGGAGCATCAAAGAGATGCTTCTGCATATCCACCCAGTTGTAGCGATCGGTGTTCCAAGCATTATAGGCCACATGAGCAGTAGGAGTGGGATCGGCGGTCTGAGCACCACTGAGACGGTGAAGGATAAGCTGCTGAGTGTCCTGGATGCTCTTCCTCTCGACATAGGCCTGGTAGTTCTCACGGTGGATCTCAACCTTCATGCACAGAACATTCCGCTCAAACCAACTGAGCTTCCTCACCTCCCTAGACACAACAGATGCAGCAGCCCTCTGTTCGCGAGCAGTAGCACTAGTCCTCGCATCAGCCATGAAAGTGTCAGGATAAGCAGCTGAAGGAGTAGATTTTGCCTTTCTCTTGATATACATCTTCTTGACCTTGTGCTCCACACAGTCATCATGAATATCATAGTCTCCAAGGACATGCTTAATGAGAAGCATGATGAAAGGAGCATATGGCACAGTGTTCCTCTGAATAATAGCATCCTTGATCTCATAGAAGATGAAATCCATCACATCAAGGGTAAAGTCCTCAGCAGGGTCAGACGACGTGGCACACTCATGAGCAAAAGCAAGGAGATCAACCAGAGAGGTGCGAATGGCATCATTGTTGCCACCACTAGGAGCAATGTTCTCCCTAAAAATGCGGACCAGCTGATCATAAAGCGGATGTAGGCCATTGATGAAGCCCACAACACCTGTGGAGTCATAGAGGTCATGGAGCTTGTCCTTGTCAGGCTTGTTCCCTGGGTTGTGGATACGCCGACCCACTGGAGTCTCTCCATTGTACGCATACCCCAAGAGAGAGGCAAACGTAGGAAAGTCTGATGTGCACTCATGTTCGCCGGTCATCCACTTCATAGATTTCTGAGCATTGGGCAAAATCACCAGAGTAGCATAGAACTGCTTGATAAGACCGGGATTGTAGTCGCACTGAATGTTGGCCAATCCCATCAAACCCAACTTCTCAGTCACAGAGAGTGCTTCATCAAAGTAAGACTTGCTGCGGAGGTGATCAAAGTCAATCGGATGCATTGGACGGCAAGGATTCTTGAAAGGCTCATAAATATCACGAAAAATCCCCCACTGCTCCTCATTCCAGAAACCCCTATCTTCAATGTCTTCATCTCTTGCAGTAGCATACCAATTGTTCCTCCGCACAAGAATGTACTCGGCCTCTGGCATCTTCTTGTAGTCAGGACGGGGCTCTTTGCCTTTGCGACGACGGGCACGAGCTTTGGCAACCTTGGCAGCTTTCTCCTGCTCAGCCTCCCTAGCAGCATCCCTCTGTGCCCTCCGGATAGCAATCTCATCCAGAAGAACTCCTTCCTCATTCCGAACAAGCCGACGCTTGCGCTTCGGGATACTCGGACCACCTGTGAAGGAGAGATGCACGGAGAGCATGGGGATAAGCGTATGCACACGAGTATCGGAAAGAATCAACGAATCATGAAAGATGAACAAGCAAATTCCACTAAACGAACCAAATTGATAGCAGCAAATATAAAAAGATGTTGCAGTAAAATCCCAGGCCGGATTATCCGGCCAGGGGTGGCCGGATAATCCGGCCCCCCGAAAGTTTCTTCTACAACTTGCTGCAGATATCAATTTGATAGATCGGGGAAAGTGTTCATACAACATGATTCATAAACAAGATAAACAACACCTAGAGGGCAAAAACACCAAGACCAAGAAGGGGTAAAGACACATCCAATGAGAAGAGCAATACCCGCATCCATTGCGAAATCCGCTTGGTGAAAGCCTTCCAGAGGAGAAGGAGAGCAGCCTCCGAAGAAATCAGGCCAAAAGGTTGGCCGGAGCTCCGGCGGCGGCGATGGGAAGGAGGCGGCGGCGGCAGGGATCACCTGGAAGGGGTGGGGAGGGAACTGCCCTAGGGCAGCCCGACCCCCCCCTTAAATACCCAGGGTCACTACGGCCGGATTATCCGGCCAGGAAGGGGCGGATAATCCGGCCCCCCGGATATTCCGGCCCAGAGAGGGCGGATATTCCGGCCTGGAGCCAGCAAACTGGCCAACTCGAAATTTTCAAAAACAGATGTTGTTTTGATGAAAAATTTGAACTCGTCTGCATAGATAGATGTCTTGAGAGAGGATGGCTTAGGTGAGAGAGCAAACACGGAGTGGTTCTCGGCACTTAACATTGCAAGAACAAATCGACTAAAAAACCAACGCAAGTGCCTTCCCATATCAAAAAAGGAATAACATCGGGAGAGAACACCAAAACCTCAAATAAGATATGCAATGAATCAACTCTTCGAAAAGAAGAGGTCGGTGGCCGAAGCCACCATGTTTGAGTGTTATGGCATTGGACCGCGAAGATGTATCTTGAGTCCATAACCACTACTCGTCATTGAAGCTCAAAAATCATAAAATGATATTAAGAGAATGATATGATTACTATCGGCATTATGGGGGGAGGGATAGCCCAATTAATTAGGACCGCACTCCCCCTATCTCCATGCCCACACCTAGACCAAACATGCATTGAAATATAGGTGTATTTGCAAGATGTTCAAGCCACACTCCTTGAATCGATGATATTTAGCTCATTCCTCAAATATCCAAATCTTGCTTCATCAAGAGGCTTCGTGAATATATCGGCAAGTTGATCCTTGGTGCTCACATAAGCAAGCTCAATATCCCCGTGGGCAACATGATCCCTAATGAAATGATTCCGGATCTCAATATGCTTGGTTCTTGAATGTTGCACCGGATTATAGGCGATCTTGATAGCACTTTCATTGTCACATAAAAGAGGCACTTTGTCACAATTGACACCGTATTCCTTCAAAGTTTGCCTCATCCATAACAATTGAGTGCATCCACTTGCGGCGGCAATGTATTCGGCTTCGGCGGTGGAGAGAGATATACAATTTTGCTTCTTAGAAGACCAACACACCAAAGACCTACCAAGAAATTGGCAAGCTCCGGAGGTTGATTTCCTATCATCCTTGTCACCGGCCCAATCCGAATCCGTGAAGCCACAAAGAGAGAAATCCGAGCCTTTGGGATACCAAAGCCCATAAGTTGGGGTATGAACCAAATATCGAAAGATTCTCTTAACCGCCATAAGGTGGCTTTCTTTAGGAGCGGCTTGATACCTTGCACACACACCTACACTCAACACAATATCGGGTCTAGATGCGCAAAGGTAAAGCAAAGAACCGATCATAGAACGGTATACCTTTTGATCCACATCTTTACCATTGGGATCAAGTTCAAGATGACATTTTGTGGCCATTGGTGTTGCGGCTCCATTAAGTTCCTTCATCTTGAACCTCTTGAGCATGTCTTGGACATATTTGGCTTGATAGATGAAAGTCCCTTCTTTCAATTGCTTGATTTCAAAACCAAGAAAGAACTTCATTTCGCCCATCATAGACATCTCGAACCTATCGGTCATAAGCTTTGAAAATTCATCATTAAAAGCTTTGTTAGTAGAGCCAAAGATAATATCATCAACATATAGTTGGCATATGAAAAGCTCCCCATTGACCCTCTTAGTAAAAAGAGTAGGATCGATTTGCCCAACTTCAAACCCACGGTCTACCAACAACTCTCTAAGGTGCTCATACCACGCACGTGGGGCTTGTTTAAGGCCATAGAGTGCCTTATGGAGTTTGTAGACATGGTTAGGGAAGTTGAGATCCTCAAACCCCGGGGGTTGCTTAACATACACTTCCTCTTTCAATGGACCATTAAGAAATGCACTCTTAACATCCATTTGTTGCAACTTAAAATTATGATGAGTGGCATAAGCAAGAAGGATACGGATGGACTCAAGACGAGCCACGGGAGCATAAGTTTCTCCAAAGTCAATGCCTTCAACTTGAGAGAAACCTTGAGCAACCAATCTTGCCTTGTTCCTCACAACAATTCCATGCTCATCTTGCTTGTTCTTGAATATCCACTTTGTGCCAATCACATTGCGGCACTCCTTTGGCTTCTCTACTAACACCCAAACATTATTGCGCTTGAAGTTGTTGAGTTCTTCATGCATAGCATCCAACCAATCCGGATCTTCAAGTGCTTCAAATACTTTCTTGGGTTCAACCATGGAGATATAAGCATGATGAGAGCTAAATTGTGCCAATTGACGCCGGGTTGACACTTTGCTTCTTAAATCTCCAATAACCCTCTCAAGGGTATGACCTTTAAGTTCCAAGTCTCTTTCAACTCTTTTCTTGCGACGGGCTTCGATCTCCTCATTAGACCTTGAAGGAGATACTTGATCATCTTGATCATTTTGGTCCCCGTCTTGACCATCAAATTGACCTTGATCATCATTATCTTCATGAGTAGGTTGATCTTGGTCATGTGAAGAATTGGGGGCGGTTGAGATAACCGGAGAGGATGGTGGTGCCCCTTCTTCTTCATGAAGGTCCTTGTCTTGTTCTTCGGTTGGTGCACTAGTTGCTTCCTTGGGAGAGGCTTGTTGAGCTTGTGAAGATGAAGGCTCCACTTGAGTAGAGCATAGTCCTTCCCGGTCGGCCACAAGGTGTCCCTCAATGGGGCGGAAAAATCCCACGCCCATTCTTCCTATGGCTTCTCGAGGTATTTCATCATCTACATCACAAGAAACAACATCTCGCCCCCCTTGGGAGCCGTCATTCTCTTCGAATACCACACTACAAGATTCTTCAACACGTCCGGTGGACTTGTTGAAGACTCTATAAGTGTGGGATTCGGCACCATAACCAACAAAAATACCTTCTATTGCTTTTGGATCAAATTTACCTAAACGAACTCCTTTTCTTTTAAAGAAACACTTACACCCGAAAACCCGGTAGTAGGAGATGTTGGGCTTGCTTCCGGTGAGTATTTCATATGGAGTCTTGTTTAGGCCTTTGCGGAGGAAGAGCCGGTTTGAAGAATGACAAGCCGTAGAGATAGCTTCGGCCCAAAAGTTGTATGGAGACTTAAACTCCGCCAACATGGACCTAGCCATATCCATAAGAGTCCGGTTCTTCCTTTCGGCTACACCATTTTGTTGAGGGGTATATGCAGCGGAATATTGATGATGAATCCCCTCATCACTAAGAAATCCATTTAAGGTGTAGTTCTTGAACTCCGAGCCATTGTCACTTCTTATTGCCAAAATAGTTTGACCATGTTGACGTTCAACTTCCTTGGCAAAGTCGATGACGGTTTGTTGAGTCTCACTCTTATGCTTGAAGAAGTAAACCCAAGTATATCTTGAATAGTCATCAACAATCACCAAACAATATTTCTTCCCACCAAGACTTGCATGAGAGGGAGGACCAAAAAGATCCACATGAAGGAGCTCCAAGATCCTCTTGGAAGAAATGATAGTCTTGCTTGGGTGGGGAGAATCATGCATTTTTCCTAGAACGCAAGCCCTGCAAACACGATCTTTGGCAAAAGAAACATTCTCTTTTAGTCCGAGTATGTGGCCACCCTTGTGAAGGCTTTGCAAAGTTCTCATATTGACATGGGATAAACGGCGATGCCAAAGCCAACCCACATCGGCCTTTCCAAATAAACACATTGCACTTGTAGTGGTTTTCCCTGAAAAGTCCACCACATACAAGTTATTTTCAATGTGTCCAACGAAAGCGACCTTTAGAGACTTGCTCCACAAGAGTACCACAATTTCATTATCAATGAAGACGGCAAAGCCCATCTTACCAAGTGCACGAACTGAAAGTAAATTATAACCAAGGGTCTCAACAAGCATGACGTCCACAAGGGAAATATCCGGTGCGACCACCACCTTGCCAAGACCCAATACCTCGGATTGTGACATGTCTCCATAAGTGATGGTTATATGATTGTCATTTGGTCTCATCTCCGTCATAATCTTCTTGCTTCCGGTCATATGACTTGTGCATCCACTATCAAGCACCCATTTTGACCCACCGGAAGCATAGTCCTACAAGAGATCATTGCTTGGTTTTAGGTCCCCATTTTTCAATGGGTCCTCTTTTGTTAGCAACAAGGGTCTTTGGAACCCAAATAGACCAAGCAACATAACCATCATTTGGACCAACATATTTTGCATAAACATCACCATAATAATCACGAAATAAAATATAGTGAGGGTTAGCAATTCCCGCATGATCATCATGAGTGGCTTTGCCACCCACAATAGGATCCTTCTTTGCTTGTGCGGGCTTGGCCTTTTTCTTCTTGTTGTTCTTCTTCTTCTTCTTTGAGACGTAGCCAATCCCCGTTTTATCACCAAATGCCTTTTGCTTACTCAAAAGGTCATTCAAGTTTTTCTCACCTATGGGAATGGAGGACTTGGCAAGCTCATCTTTCAACCTAGCATTTTCTTCAATGACATTTGCATGATCACAAGTAGAAGTAGAAGAACTAGGCACATTATTCTTAGTCAATTGAATTTGAAGTTGTTCATGTGACTTGGTAAGAATAGAGTGTTCACTTTTCAAGGCCTTGTGAGCCTTGTCAAGATCTTCTAAATCCTTAACAAGTATATCATGACCAACACCAAATTCAACCTTTTCCTTTTTAAGCGTTTTTACTTTAGCACGAGCATGGTCACGCTCTTTAGTGAGTTTGGAAACCACTTCATTATTAGCTTCCTCAATGGAATCGAGCTTCTCTTCAAGAGTTGCTCGTTCCTCTTGCTCTTCTTCAAGAGACTCGGTTAGTGAGGCAATATCTTGAGCATATTCTCTTTCAAGCCTCATTTGTTCATCTAGTTTTTCAAGAGTTTTACCATATTGGCTCAATAGACGTTCAAAGTGAATCTTATGAACACCATCTACACTAGACACATAATCATCAAAAGCAACAATTTCTTCCTTTACTCTAAGACTAGCAAGATCATTCAAGGAAGCATCATTTGTCTTAGAGGAAGAGAAAGATGTGGGTGATACCTCGGAAGACTTGGCCATAAGGCATTTGGCGTTCTTGACAAGAGAGTCCTCATTGGGGGATTCAAAGAGTGATGTGGAGGAGGTGGAGGTGGTTGCCATTGCGGCCATCTCACTAGTTGTGGTTTCTTCTTCATCACTCTCACTTGCGGAGTACTCTTCTTGAGTCAAGAACACAAACTTTGGCTGTCTCTTCTTTGGTCCACCCTTCTTCACAAATGGCTTCTTGGATGGTGACTTGGACTTGCTTTTGAAGATGAGCTTTCCACTATGGTCTTCTCTCTTCTCATAAGGGCACTCGGCAACGAAGTGAAATCTATCATTGCAATTGTAGCAAGTCCTCACCCTTTGACCATTGTTGTCATTCCTTTGATAGCCACTTGACTTGCTTCTTCTTTGATTGTCTTCTTTAGCCTTATGAGGATCAACCCAAAAGGTTTTTCCATAGAAGGCCATGTGCTCATTGTATTCATGTCTTATGTCCTCGGGACACATTTCAAGTCTTGCTTCAATACTTGCTTGAGAAGGAATCTCTTTCTCAACCACACTAGCCTTTAATGCAAGATTGGAGCTTCTTTGCATTCCTATGGCACGAGCACGTGCATCCTCCGCATTTTGTGCGGCAACCTTGTAGGCTTGAATCTCTTGCATCACTTGATTTGAGGTCATCTCATTGAAGTTGTGCTTGCCTTGAACACTCTTCACATCCGCAGGCTCATATGGAGTAAGAGCAAGAATATACTTCATCTTGATCCACTCATCATCAATATGGTGAGCACCGAGGTTCTTGAAGGTGGTAGCGATAGCCTTGAGTCTTCTATACATCTCTTGATGGTCCTCACCATCCAACATGAAGAATCCTTCTGCTTGATTTGAGAAGGCCACATATCTTGTCTTCTTCATGCTCTCATTACCGACAAAGACGTCGGAGAGTCCTTGCCAAGCTTCTTTGGCGGTGGAGAAATGTTGGATGTGAGGCAAGTCCTTGGACCCAACGGCGACTTGAATCATATGGAGAGCGGTAGCATTGAGTTGGCTATCGACCGTCTCTCTTCTTGTCATGTTTTGGGGATCCACGGCCTTGAATCCTTCCTCAACGATCCTCCAAAGCTCGATGCAAGAACTGCGCATATGAGAGATCATTTGATATTGCCATTGACCAAAATTTAATGCATCAAGCTTAGGTGGATCTCCTCTATGGTTAATATGAGGATGAGGAACCGGCGGGTCGGGTGAATACCAATGAGGGAATTCACCTTTCCCATCGCCCTTAGAGGAAGACTTAGCATCGCCATTTTTATCGGCACCCTCCTCTTCAATCCCCACATTCTCCACTTGTGGAGTAGCGGGTTTTTCCGGAGGTGGAGGAGCATTAGCATTTTTAGCTTGCAAGAGTTGCGCTATCATTTCACGCAACTCATTTACTTGAGTTGTCATGGAAGCCATGGATGATTCCAAAGATTTGAACTCACCCATGGAAACTTGACCCGAGCCCTCACTCGGAGAGGTGTCCATATTCTTAGGCGGTTAAGCCCGAATAAAGAGCCGAGGCTCTGATACCAATTGAACGGATCGTATGGGCACCTAGAGGGGGGGGGGGGTGAATAGGTGCTACTCAAATTTTAATTCTTTTTCAATTTAGGCTTGACACAAAAGGTAAATTCTCTAGATATGCAACTAAGGTGAATTTACCTATATGTCAACAAGCAAGCTAAGCAAGATACAAGTAGTAAAGGCAATAAAGGAAAGAGGTAACCGAGAGTGGAGCACACGGAGACACGGATGTAATTCCCGTAGTTCCTTCCTTTTTAGGGGAAGTACGTCTACGTTGGAGGGGTGTGGTTGCCACAAAGGCCTAACCAACGCCACAAAGGCTCACCCTATTCTCCGGTGCAAGCTTCCGCCACAAAGGCCTAGCTCACTTTCCACTAAGGGATTCCTCAAGGCGGAACCGGCCTTTACAAAACTTGGGGCACCACTCCACAACTGAATTGGAGGCTCCCAAGCACCACAAAATCTCAATCAACAAGTATCAAGATTTCAATCACACAAACAAGGTCAAGGGACACAAGGGAACCCAAGACCAAAGGGCCCTCTAGCAAATGAGAGGGGAAATCAAATCGCTTTGGTGAGGATGTAGATCAAGGCCTTCTCCTTCGATTCTCCAAAGATCAACGACTTTGGTGGGTTGAGGGAGGAGATCTTGCTAATTTGGTGGCTCCAAAATGGGGTCTTTTCTTCACAGCTCGAGCAGCTTGAGGTAGAAGAAGGGGAGGGGTATTTATAGCCCCTCCCAAAATGTAGCCGTTGCTGAGTTGGAGGGGCGGATTATCCGGCCAAAGTTGGGCCGGATTATCCGGCTGGCCGGATTATCCGGCCCCTGGCCGGATTATCCGCCCCCCCTATCTGGGTGACGCCGCGCCAGGTCCTTAGCAGAATTTCAGCCACTCCCGGGGGAGGGCGGAATATCCGGCCAAAGCTGGGGCGGATTATCCGGCTGGCCGGATTATCCGGCCCCTGGCCGGAATATCCGGCCCCCCTATCTGGGTGACGCCGCGATAAGTCCTTAGCCGTTTTTCGGCCACCCCAGAGGGGGTGGATTATCCGGCCACCCCTGGCCGGATAATCCGGCCTGGCAAATCTTCAAACGAAAATCCTGCAAATCTTAGCACACAATTAGTATCACTAATGTTGTTATCTAACACACAAAATCTGAGGGAAACAAAGTTTGCACTTTCAACCTCCCCCTTTTTGGTGTTAGATGACAACACTAGGATTTGCAAGAAAGGTCGAATAATTCAAACAACGAATAATTGATCAAAATACACAGCTCCCCCTAGATGTGTGCAACTTCACCAATGAGTTTAGAAGAGACATACCATTGCATAGATAACTCAAATAATATGGATTATGGAATCCCGAATATGATAATATGATATGCCGGGCAATAATTCCATAGCCATTTCACCAATAACCATGAGCTGATAAAAATAAGTGAACAACACATAATGATCCACATAGCATATTAAGAACATATGACATAGTCTCATACACCACATGGTAGCATATAAACGACACGAAGTTCAACCACACACAAAGTTCGACTTAAGACAAACGAAATAAGAAGAAACACAAGCGCCAAAGAATGATAAGCGCGCAAGCTTGTGTTTCCACCCATGCAAATCCCGACACATTCCTAATAGAACTACTTCTCCCCCTTTGGCATCAAGACACCAAAAAGGGAGAAGAGCGATGCTACACGTCCCGAGAAATCACTCGTCCACGTCATCGAAGTCCTCATCATCATAATCTCCGCCATCACCCTCGTCATCTCCAGCATCTTCATCCTCATCAACAAAGTCCTCCTCAGCCTCAAAGTCCTCCTCAGCCTCTGCACGAGCACCTCCTGCGGGAGCATCTGGAGCATCAAAGAGATGCTTCTGCATATCCACCCAGTTGTAGCGATCGGTGTTCCAAGCATTATAGGCCACAGGAGCAGTAGGAGTGGGATCGGCGGTCTGAGCACCACTGAGACGGTGAAGGATAAGCTGCTGAGTGTCCTGGATGCTCTTCCTCTCGACATAGGCCTGGTAGTTCTCACGGTGGATCTCAACCTTCATGCACAGAACATTCCGCTCAAACCAACTGAGCTTCCTCACCTCCCTAGACACAACAGATGCAGCAGCCCTCTGTTCGCGAGCAGTAGCACTAGTCCTCGCATCAGCCATGAAAGTGTCAGGATAAGCAGCTGAAGGAGTAGATTTCGCCTTTCTCTTGATATACATCTTCTTGACCTTGTGCTCCACACAGTCATCATGAATATCATAGTCTCCAAGGACATGCTTAATGAGAAGCATGATGAAAGGAGCATATGGCACAGTGTTCCTCTGAATAATAGCATCCTTGATCTCATAGAAGATGAAATCCATCACATCAAGGGTAAAGTCCTCAGCAGGGTCAGACGACGTGGCACACTCATGAGCAAAAGCAAGGAGATCAACCAGAGAGGTGCGAATGGCATCATTGTTGCCACCACTAGGAGCAATGTTCTCCCTAAAAATGCGGACCAGCTGATCATAAAGCGGATGTAGGCCATTGATGAAGCCCACAACACCTGTGGAGTCATAGAGGTCATGGAGCTTGTCCTTGTCAGGCTTGTTCCCTGGGTTGTGGATACGCCGACCCACTGGAGTCTCTCCATTGTACGCATACCCCAAGAGAGAGGCAAACGTAGGAAAGTCTGATGTGCACTCATGTTCGCCGGTCATCCACTTCATAGATTTCTGAGCATTGGGCAAAATCACCAGAGTAGCATAGAACTGCTTGATAAGACCGGGATTGTAGTCGCACTGAATGTTGGCCAATCCCATCAAACCCAACTTCTCAGTCACAGAGAGTGCTTCATCAAAGTAAGACTTGCTGCGGAGGTGATCAAAGTCAATCGGATGCATTGGACGGCAAGGATTCTTGAAAGGCTCATAAATATCACGAAAAATCCCCCACTGCTCCTCATTCCAGAAACCCCTATCTTCAATGTCTTCATCTCTTGCAGTAGCATACCAATTGTTCCTCCGCACAAGAATGTACTCGGCCTCTGGCATCTTCTTGTAGTCAGGACGGGGCTCTTTGCCTTTGCGACGACGGGCACGAGCTTTGGCAACCTTGGCAGCTTTCTCCTGCTCAGCCTCCCTAGCAGCATCCCTCTGTGCCCTCCGGATAGCAATCTCATCCAGAAGAACTCCTTCCTCATTCCGAACAAGCCGACGCTTGCGCTTCGGGATACTCGGACCACCTGTGAAGGAGAGATGCACGGAGAGCATGGGGATAAGCGTATGCACACGAGTATCGGAAAGAATCAACGAATCATGAAAGATGAACAAGCAAATTCCACTAAACGAACCAAATTGATAGCAGCAAATATAAAAAGATGTTGCAGTAAAATCCCAGGCCGGATTATCCGGCCAGGGGTGGCCGGATAATCCGGCCCCCCGAAAGTTTCTTCTACAACTTGCTGCAGATATCAATTTGATAGATCGGGGAAAGTGTTCATACAACATGATTCATAAACAAGATAAACAACACCTAGAGGGCAAAAACACCAAGACCAAGAAGGGGTAAAGACACATCCAATGAGAAGAGCAATACCCGCATCCATTGCGAAATCCGCTTGGTGAAAGCCTTCCAGAGGAGAAGGAGAGCAGCCTCCGAAGAAATCAGGCCAAAAGGTTGGCCGGAGCTCCGGCGGCGGCGATGGGAAGGAGCCGGCGGCGGCAGGGATCACCTGGAAGGGGTGGGGAGGGAACTGCCCTAGGGCAGCCCGACCCCCCCCCCTTAAATACCCAGGGTCACTACGGCCGGATTATCCGGCCAGGAAGGGGCGGATAATCCGGCCCCCCGGATATTCCGGCCCAGAGAGGGCGGATATTCCGGCCTGGAGCCAGCAAACTGGCCAACTCGAAATTTTCAAAAACAGATGTTGTTTTGATGAAAAATTTGAACTCGTCTGCATAGATAGATGTCTTGAGAGAGGATGGCTTAGGTGAGAGAGCAAACACGGAGTGGTTCTCGGCACTTAACATTGCAAGAACAAATCGACTAAAAAACCAACGCAAGTGCCTTCCCATATCAAAAAAGGAATAACATCGGGAGAGAACACCAAAACCTCAAATAAGATATGCAATGAATCAACTCTTCGAAAAGAAGAGGTCGGTGGCCGAAGCCACCATGTTTGAGTGTTATGGCATTGGACCGCGAAGATGTATCTTGAGTCCATAACCACTACTCGTCATTGAAGCTCAAAAATCATAAAATGATATTAAGAGAATGATATGATTACTATCGGCATTATGGGGGGAGGGATAGCCCAATTAATTAGGACCGCACTCCCCCTATCTCCATGCCCACACCTAGACCAAACATGCATTGAAATATAGGTGTATTTGCAAGATGTTCAAGCCACACTCCTTGAATCGATGATATTTAGCTCATTCCTCAAATATCCAAATCTTGCTTCATCAAGAGGCTTCGTGAATATATCGGCAAGTTGATCCTTGGTGCTCACATAAGCAAGCTCAATATCCCCGCGGGCAACATGATCCCTAATGAAATGATTCCGGATCTCAATATGCTTGGTTCTTGAATGTTGCACCGGATTATAGGCGATCTTGATAGCACTTTCATTGTCACATAAAAGAGGCACTTTGTCACAATTGACACCGTATTCCTTCAAAGTTTGCCTCATCCATAACAATTGAGTGCATCCACTTGCGGCGGCAATGTATTCGGCTTCGGCGGTGGAGAGAGATATACAATTTTGCTTCTTAGAAGACCAACACACCAAAGACCTACCAAGAAATTGGCAAGCTCCGGAGGTTGATTTCCTATCATCCTTGTCACCGGCCCAATCCGAATCCGTGAAGCCACAAAGAGAGAAATCCGAGCCTTTGGGATACTAAAGCCCATAAGTTGGGGTATGAACCAAATATCGAAAGATTCTCTTAACCGCCATAAGGTGGCTTTCTTTAGGAGCGGCTTGATACCTTGCACACACACCTACACTCAACACAATATCGGGTCTAGATGCGCAAAGGTAAAGCAAAGAACCGATCATAGAACGGTATACCTTTTGATCCACATCTTTACCATTGGGATCAAGTTCAAGATGACATTTTGTGGCCATTGGTGTTGCGGCTCCATTAAGTTCCTTCATCTTGAACCTCTTGAGCATGTCTTGGACATATTTGGCTTGATAGATGAAAGTCCCTTCTTTCAATTGCTTGATTTCAAAACCAAGAAAGAACTTCATTTCGCCCATCATAGACATCTCGAACCTATCGGTCATAAGCTTTGAAAATTCATCATTAAAAGCTTTGTTAGTAGAGCCAAAGATAATATCATCAACATATAGTTGGCATATGAAAAGCTCCCCATTGACCCTCTTAGTAAAAAGAGTAGGATCGATTTGCCCAACTTCAAACCCACGGTCTACCAACAACTCCCTAAGGTGCTCATACCACGCACGTGGGGCTTGTTTAAGGCCATAGAGTGCCTTATGGAGTTTGTAGACATGGTTAGGGAAGTTGAGATCCTCAAACCCCGGGGGTTGCTTAACATACACTTCCTCTTTCAATGGACCATTAAGAAATGCACTCTTAACATCCATTTGTTGCAACTTAAAATTATGATGAGTGGCATAAGCAAGAAGGATACGGATGGACTCAAGACGAGCCACGGGAGCATAAGTTTCTCCAAAGTCAATGCCTTCAACTTGAGAGAAACCTTGAGCAACCAATCTTGCCTTGTTCCTCACAACAATTCCATGCTCATCTTGCTTGTTCTTGAATATCTACTTTGTGCCAATCACATTGCGGCACTCCTTTGGCTTCTCTACTAACACCCAAACATTATTGCGCTTGAAGTTGTTGAGTTCTTCATGCATAGCATCCAACCAATCCGGATCTTCAAGTGCTTCAAATACTTTCTTGGGTTCAACCATGGAGATATAAGCATGATGAGAGCTAAATTGTGCCAATTGACGCCGGGTTGACACTTTGCTTCTTAAATCTCCAATAACCCTCTCAAGGGTATGACCTTTAAGTTCCAAGTCTCTTTCAACTCTTTTCTTGCGACGGGCTTCGATCTCCTCATTAGACCTTGAAGGAGATACTTGATCATCTTGATCATTTTGGTCCCCGTCTTGACCATCAAATTGACCTTGATCATCATTATCTTCATGAGTAGGTTGATCTTGGTCATGTGAAGAATTGGGGGCGGTTGAGATAACCGGAGAGGATGGTGGTGCCCCTTCTTCTTCATGAAGGTCCTTGTCTTGTTCTTCGGTTGGTGCACTAGTTGCTTCCTTGGGAGAGGCTTGTTGAGCTTGTGAAGATGAAGGCTCCACTTGAGTAGAGCATAGTCCTTCCCGGTCGGCCACAAGGTGTCCCTCAATGGGGCGGAAAAATCCCACGCCCATTCTTCCTATGGCTTCTCGAGGTATTTCATCATCTACATCACAAGAAACAACATCTCGCCCCCCTTGGGAGCCGTCATTCTCTTCGAATACCACACTACAAGATTCTTCAACACGTCCGGTGGACTTGTTGAAGACTCTATAAGTGTGGGATTCGGCACCATAACCAACAAAAATACCTTCTATTGCTTTTGGATCAAATTTACCTAAACGAACTCCTTTTCTTTTAAAGAAACACTTACACCCGAAAACCCGGTAGTAGGAGATGTTGGGCTTGCTTCCGGTGAGTATTTCATATGGAGTCTTGTTTAGGCCTTTGCGGAGGAAGAGCCGGTTTGAAGAATGACAAGCCGTAGAGATAGCTTCGGCCCAAAAGTTGTATGGAGACTTAAACTCCGCCAACATGGACCTAGCCATATCCATAAGAGTCCGGTTCTTCCTTTCGGCTACACCATTTTGTTGAGGGGTATATGCAGCGGAATATTGATGACGAATCCCCTCATCACTAAGAAATCCATTTAAGGTGTAGTTCTTGAACTCCGAGCCATTGTCACTTCTTATTGCCAAAATAGTTTGACCATGTTGACGTTCAACTTCCTTGGCAAAGTCGATGACGGTTTGTTGAGTCTCACTCTTATGCTTGAAGAAGTAAACCCAAGTATATCTTGAATAGTCATCAACAATCACCAAACAATATTTCTTCCCACCAAGACTTGCATGAGAGGGAGGACCAAAAAGATCCACATGAAGGAGCTCCAAGATCCTCTTGGAAGAAATGATAGTCTTGCTTGGGTGGGGAGAATCATGCATTTTTCCTAGAACGCAAGCCCTGCAAACACGATCTTTGGCAAAAGAAACATTCTCTTTTAGTCCGAGTATGTGGCCACCCTTGTGAAGGCTTTGCAAAGTTCTCATATTGACATGGGATAAACGGCGATGCCAAAGCCAACCCACATCGGCCTTTCCAAATAAACACATTGCACTTGTAGTGGTTTTCCCCGAAAAGTCCACCACATACAAGTTATTTTATATGTGTCCAACGAAAGCGACCTTTAGAGACTTGCTCCACAAGAGTACCACAATTTCATTATCAATGAAGACGACAAAGCCCATCTTACCAAGTGCACGAACTGAAAGTAAATTATAACCAAGGGTCTCAACAAGCATGACGTCCACAAGGGAAATATCCGGTGCGACCACCACCTTGCCAAGTCCCAATACCTCGGATTGTGACATGTCTCCATAAGTGATGGTTATATGATTGTCATTTGGTCTCATCTCCGTCATAATCTTCTTGCTTCCGGTCATATGACTTGTGCATCCACTATCAAGCACCCATTTTGACCCACCGGAAGCATAGTCCTACAAGAGATCATTGCTTGGTTTTAGGTCCCCATTTTTCAATGGGTCCTCTTTTGTTAGCAACAAGGGTCTTTGGAACCCAAATAGACCAAGCAACATAACCATCATTTGGACCAACATATTTTGCATAAACATCACCATAATAATCACGAAATAAAACATAGTGAGGGTTAGCAATTCCCGCATGATCATCATGAGTGGCTTTGCCACCCACAATAGGATCCTTCTTTGCTTGTGCGGGCTTGGCCTTTTTCTTCTTGTTGTTCTTCTTCTTCTTCTTTGAGACGTAGCCAATCCCCGTTTTATCACCAAATGCCTTTTGCTTACTCAAAAGGTCATTCAAGTTTTTCTCACCTATGGGAATGGAGGACTTGGCAAGCTCATCTTTCAACCTAGCATTTTCTTCAATGACATTTGCATGATCACAAGTAGAAGTAGAAGAACTAGGCACATTATTCTTAGTCAATTGAATTTGAAGTTGTTCATGTGACTTGGTAAGAATAGAGTGTTCACTTTTCAAGGCCTTGTGAGCCTTGTCAAGATCTTCTAAATCCTTAACAAGTATATCATGACCAACACCAAATTCAACCTTTTCCTTTTTAAGCGTTTTTACTTTAGCACGAGCATGGTCACGCTCTTTAGTGAGTTTGGAAACCACTTCATTATTAGCTTCCTCAATGGAATCGAGCTTCTCTTCAAGAGTTGCTCGTTCCTCTTGCTCTTCTTCAAGAGACTCGGTTAGTGAGGCAATATCTTGAGCATATTCTCTTTCAAGCCTCATTTGTTCATCTAGTTTTTCAAGAGTTTTACCATATTGGCTCAATAGACGTTCAAAGTGAATCTTATGAACACCATCTACACTAGACACATAATCATCAAAAGCAACAATTTCTTCCTTTACTCTAAGACTAGCAAGATCATTCAAGGAAGCATCATTTGTCTTAGAGGAAGAGAAAGATGTGGGTGATACCTCGGAAGACTTGGCCATAAGGCATTTGGCGTTCTTGACAAGAGAGTCCTCATTGGGGGATTCAAAGAGTGATGTGGAGGAGGTGGAGGTGGTTGCCATTGCGGCCATCTCACTAGTTGTGGTTTCTTCTTCATCACTCTCACTTGCGGAGTACTCTTCTTGAGTCAAGAACACAAACTTTGGTTGTCTCTTCTTTGGTCCACCCTTCTTCACAAATGGCTTCTTGGATGGTGACTTGGACTTGCTTTTGAAGATGAGCTTTCCACTATGGTCTTCTCTCTTCTCATAAGGGCACTCGGCAACGAAGTGAAATCTATCATTGCAATTGTAGCAAGTCCTCACCCTTTGACCATTGTTGTCATTCCTTTGATAGCCACTTGACTTGCTTCTTCTTTGATTGTCTTCTTTAGCCTTATGAGGATCAACCCAAAAGGTTTTTCCATAGAAGGCCATGTGCTCATTGTATTCATGTCTTATGTCCTCGGGACACATTTCAAGTCTTGCTTCAATACTTGCTTGAGAAGGAATCTCTTTCTCAACCACACTAGCCTTTAATGCAAGATTGGAGCTTCTTTGCATTCCTATGGCACGAGCACGTGCATCCTCCGCATTTTGTGCGGCAACCTTGTAGGCTTGAATCTCTTGCATCACTTGATTTGAGGTCATCTCATTGAAGTTGTGCTTGCCTTGAACACTCTTCACATCCGCGGGCTCATATGGAGTAAGAGCAAGAATATACTTCATCTTGATCCACTCATCATCAATATGGTGAGCACCGAGGTTCTTGAAGGTGGTAGCGATAGCCTTGAGTCTTCTATACATCTCTTGATGGTCCTCACCATCCAACATGAAGAATCCTTCTGCTTGATTTGAGAAGGCCACATATCTTGTCTTCTTCATGCTCTCATTACCGACAAAGACGTCGGAGAGTCCTTGCCAAGCTTCTTTGGCGGTGGAGAAATGTTGGATGTGAGGCAAGTCCTTGGACCCAACGGCGACTTGAATCATATGGAGAGCGGTAGCATTGAGTTGGCTATCGACCGTCTCTCTTCTTGTCATGTTTTGGGGATCCACGGCCTTGAATCCTTCCTCAACGATCCTCCAAAGCTCGATGCAAGAACTGCGCATATGAGAGATCATTTGATATTGCCATTGACCAAAATTTAATGCATCAAGCTTAGGTGGATCTCCTCTATGGTTAATATGAGGATGAGGAACCGGCGGGTCGGGTGAATACCAATGAGGGAATTCACCTTTCCCGTCGCCCTTAGAGGAAGACTTAGCATCGCCATTTTTATCGGCACCCTCCTCTTCAATCCCCACATTCTCCACTTGTGGAGTAGCGGGTTTTTCCGGAGGTGGAGGAGCATTAGCATTTTTAGCTTGCAAGAGTTGCGCTATCATTTCACGCAACTCATTTACTTGAGTTGTCATGGAAGCCATGGATGATTCCAAAGATTTGAACTCACCCATGGAAACTTGACCCGAGCCCTCACTCGGAGAGGTGTCCATATTCTTAGGCGGTTAAGCCCGAATAAAGAGCCGAGGCTCTGATACCAATTGAACGGATCATATGGGCACCTAGAGGGGGGGTGAATAGGTGCTACTCAAATTTTAATTCTTTTTCAATTTAGGCTTGACACAAAAGGTAAATTCTCTAGATATGCAACTAAGGTGAATTTACCTATATGTCAACGAGCAAGCTAAGCAAGATACAAGTAGTAAAGGCAATAAAGGAAAGAGGTAACCGAGAGTGGAGCACACGGAGACACGGATGTAATTCCCGTAGTTCCTTCCTTTTTAGGGGAAGTACGTCTACGTTGGAGGGGTGTGGTTGCCACAAAGGCCTAACCAACGCCACAAAGGCTCACCCTATTCTCCGGTGCAAGCTTCCGCCACAAAGGCCTAGCTCACTTTCCACTAAGGGATTCCTCAAGGCGGAACCGGCCTTTACAAAACTTGGGGCACCACTCCACAACTGAATTGGAGGCTCCCAAGCACCACAAAATCTCAATCAACAAGTATCAAGATTTCAATCACACAAACAAGGTCAAGGGACACAAGGGAACCCAAGACCAAAGGGCCCTCTAGCAAATGAGAGGGGAAATCAAATCGCTTTGGTGAGGATGTAGATCAAGGCCTTCTCCTTCGATTCTCCAAAGATCAACGACTTTGGTGGGTTGAGGGAGGAGATCTTGCTAATTTGGTGGCTCCAAAATGGGGTCTTTTCTTCACAGCTCGAGCAGCTTGAGGTAGAAGAAGGGGAGGGGTATTTATAGCCCCTCCCAAAATGTAGCCGTTGCTGAGTTGGAGGGGCGGATTATCCGGCCAAAGTTGGGCCGGATTATCCGGCTGGCCGGATTATCCGGCCCCTGGCCGGATTATCCGCCCCCCCTATCTGGGTGACGCCGCGCCAGGTCCTTAGCAGAATTTCAGCCACTCCCGGGGGAGGGCGGAATATCCGGCCAAAGCTGGGGCGGAATATCCGGCTGGCCGGATTATCCGGCCCCTGGCCGGAATATCCGGCCCCCCTATCTGGGTGACGCCGCGATAAGTCCTTAGCCGTTTTTCGGCCACCCCAGAGGGGGCGGATTATCCGGCCACCCCTGGCCGGATAATCCGGCCTGGCAAATCTTCAAACGAAAATCCTGCAAATCTTAGCACACAATTAGTATCACTAATGTTGTTATCTAACACACAAAATCTGAGGAAAACAAAGTTTGCACTTTCAGAACCAGCCCACCACCGCCCCACCGCCGAGCTTGTCCACCACTCCCGTTGTTCCGAGGTGACACATCCATGGCATCACTGGTGGAAAAAGGGCCATTAATCCCGGTCTGTAACGGCCTTTAGTCCCGGTTTCCAAACCAGGACTAGCAAAGCGCGATTAAAGGCCCTCAGCCATTAGTCCCGGTTGCAAACGAACCGGGACTAATGGCCGTCCACGTGGGCAAGGCTGGGAGCGCCGTCTCGGGGACGTTTAGTCCCGGTTCGTAATTAGAACCGGGACTAAAGTCTTCTGTTTTTGTTTTTATTTTTATTGATGTTTCAGATTATAGGTTTAGGGTTTATGCTTAATTAGGGTTCATTTGAATTTCAAACGAGTTTCCGTACCTATATTCTACGACTAGTACATACACATTACATGTTGGTGCATACATATATAATATTATACGATGTCTTGCGACTGTATATACTACAATTTCAAACAAGTGTATGTACAACTATTTTTCAAACAAGTTTCAAAACAAACTAAGTTACATGGAGATCACTAAATTACAGATAGCGTTCGTCGTCCTCCACATAATGTTCTCCTTTCTCATTGAGGACCTCCCTCATGATGAATCCCGCCAGCTCCTCTTGAATTGCTTTTAGGCGCTGGGTTGGTAGGAGCTTCTCCCGCATCACTAACAACTTTAAGAAGATCGATATGGATATATATAAGTTGGATGAAACTCAACACAATTGATTATAATAAAAGAAAACTGTGAATATTATTTACGTACATCAAAGTCCGTGGAATGTGCTCTCCGCTCACTGGTATACCACCGGATGAACTCGCAGACGTAGAATCCACAGAGATTGGTCCCCGGTGGTTGCACCAAACCCTTTTTCTTTTTAAAAGTTAGATGTTCGTTGAATTCACCTGTTACCGACCTTCTGAAACGTGTCCAAACTCTACAGGGCAAAGAAAATGAGCAAATGAGTTATTAAATACTTGATATCAGCAAATTAATGAAAGGAGCTGATATAGTCGGGTAATGATTGAAATTACTTTTGCAGCATTTCTTTCATGTCGTTAAACAGGACGTCGGGCTTATCCAATGAGTCCAAGATATAAACAGTTGATGTGTCCAATTGAATCTTTAGCAGAATCCAGTGGTAACTGCAGACACGCATGCATAACTCATCAATTACACTTAACATCGAGTAAGCAAAAATGAATGTCTAGAAGATAGAAACACTCACTTGAAGTTGTAAGGAAATAGAAGTTCTCTTTTAAGACTTTGCTTGAAAAAAAATCTGAATAGGTCCCTCTCCACGTCTCTGGGGTGATCTTTTAACATCCTTTCATTAATGATATATGGGTCAATGAACCCAACGTCATGGATTCCCTTTTTTTTGCATTCAAACATCTTAAATCTGCATAATAGCATACAAAAATCATACAGTTAATGAAGATATATAGGCAATGAACGAGCTTAGCTAGATACTTGAATATAAATCACTTACAGACAATAGCAACTGATGGTAGACTTGTCGAGATCGCGCTGATTGAATATATGAAACAATTCGTCCATTGGAATATGTAAGATGTATTTTTTGAAGAAATGCTCCTCTCTAACGTCCAAGAGGATCCAACGTTTGAAGTCCTTTTTTTGTATATGCATCTTGTACCAGCCGAGCAGATTTCGCATATGTGTTGATAGACCGCGTTCGTCCTCAGGCTTGATCAGAGGCCTCCCAGTACATATTGCTCTACTATCTCTCCCAGTGGCGCTTCTTCAAGGCCTAACATAACTACAAGAGGCACATTCAAGAGGTCCGCGTTCTGTTTTGCCTCCCTTACAGTTAAACCCAATAGTTGAGCAGCTGCTACTACTCTGGGGTCCAATAACAATCGGTCCTCTTCCAAATCGGCTCTGAAGGACGTATCGATATCGAGGGGGCCGACTATGAGCGGGGCGACCGATTGATTCTTCTGTTCTCCAAGCTGGGGAATTTGTTTCCCGCTTCTTTTTGCCTTGGCCAAGTCACTTTGCCTTTCAATTTCGCGTTTATAGTCTGATGGCAGATTCATCTTATATTGGGGCTCTGCAGTAAGCATAGCATAAGCCCAGTCCTTTTGTTTCTGCGTGTATGTCGGCTTGGGCTCAGGCACTTTCGGTGCAAGAAATGCCTTCACTTCGGCGCGTACTATCGCCTCGTTTTCCTCGGGAGTCTGGTCATAAGCTCTCTTGGGAAGAGGCTTTAGCGATGGCTCTGGTATCTTCGTGGTCTTATGTACTACCTTATCAGTAGTACTAACCGTAGCGGACCTACTCCGCTTTTTCCCCGTCTGAGTAGTATTGGGGGGCGGCTTCGCCTGACGCGCTGGAGGTGCACTGGGGGACGGCGTTGGCTGACGCGCAGGAGGTGCACTGGGGGACGGCGTTGGCTGACGCGCGGGAGGTGCACTGGGGGACGGCGTCTGCTGACGCGGCATCCGAGGTGGACTCGGGGGTGGCGTCGGCTGACGTGGCGCCCGAGGTGGACTCGTGGGCGGCGTAGGTGGACGACGTTCACCGGGGGAGGGTGGACTTGGATTCCTCGGAGTCGGTGGCCTTGGCGCTGAGCCTGGAAACTTGATGTATTTCTTTTGCCATAAAACGATTTGGCGCTTGACATCTCCAAGTCTCCGATCCCCTTCAGGTGTAGAAAAATCAAGCTCTAGGTCCTCGAACGAGCTGACTATGTCAAGCACTGAGACACGAGCATAGCCAGCCGGTATCGGGTTCCCATGGTGGAGTGCTTCAGGTAGACAAGGTAAAGCGTCGCCGCTCGCCACCTTGATGGTCATGTTCTTCATTGGCTGATGTAGCTCACAATTTGTCATCTCCCTAACATCATCCACGGGGTAGCGAGACCCCGGTGCTTCATGCTCATCAGCTGGGACCTCCGTGGAAGCCACGCTGCTTCTCCGTTGACTATTAAGATCCAATGCTGGATCTTCCTGCAGCCGAGATCCGCTTCCCTGGCTAAGTTGATGTATCATACTCTTCATGTCGGCTAATTCACGTTCTACCTTGCCGATCCGATCTGCTTCCCGATCCTTCTTTCTCTTACGGCTTTTGTAATCGTACGGATCTTCGTGCTGAGAAAACCCTTCCTTCCATGGAACACCGGCGCCTTTGCCTCTTGTTCGTCCGGTGTGTTCTGGATTCCCGAGGGCGTGTGTCAGCTCGTCGTTCTCTCGGTCGACACGGATCAATCCCGCTTGAGCATCCTCCATTGCCTTAATAAGTTTTACTGTGGGAGTAAAGGTCTGTTTCCGATGAACACACTGCCCTGTTGCCGGGTCTAATGATCCTCCATGTCCGTACTACCAGTGCTTGGCCCTTTCGGGCCATCCCTCTGTACCTGGAGTGATTCCTTTATTCCTCAATTCATTCTCCATAGATTCCCACTTGGGCACAGCTCTCACGTAGCCGCCTGGCCCCAAAACATGGTGATGTTCCTTCTTTTCAGCATTTTTCTTATTTTTTTTCGACATTTCCTTGGCTCTCTCAGATGTCTCAACTTCTCGTATGCTCCTTCAAACACTGGAGTTTTATTTTTTGCGATATACTTCGCGTATAACATTTTCTTGAAGCCCCGGAATGCTTCAGCCATCTTCTTGAGAGCGAACTGTTTAACTCTCCTTCTCCTTTCACGTCCACCCGGAATTTCATTTCCATCATCATCCTTCTTGGAGTACTCCAGAGGTAGAATGAAATTTTCCATGAGCTTCCTCCAAAGGTCTTTCTTGGATCTTTTGTTCACAAAAGTAGCTCCAAGACGTGCCTTCTTTGGCTCGTGCCATTCTTGAACCGTGATCGGCATCATGTCCCTAACAATCACTCCGCATTGATTTATAAATTTTGTTGCGTGTTGTGTTGGCTCCAACGGTTTGCCATCTGGAGATACTACATCGATGGTCAGCTTCTGATTCGCACTCAACTTTTGGCTCGGACCTCGTTTAGAATACGATTTGCTCAATCCGGAGGGCTGAAAAAAGAAAAAGTCGTTAATACAAATGTGCATATTCCCTTCGTATCACCAAAAGCTAAATCTATATACCTCGCCATCGGCGTTTGTTTGCAATTGTCGGTCGGCATCGGTGTTTGTTTGCCCTTCGTCGTCAAACATTTCTATCTCCATTCCGTCACCGGAAGGGTTAAGAAATGATGAAACATCATCTTCAATTTCAGCTTCTCCGGCACCTTCTCGGCCGACTCCTTCTCGGCCGGCTACTCTGGGGTCTTCTCGATCGGCACCTTCTTGAGGCACATATACATTCTCACGTATCATGCCAAATAAGAATTCTTCGGGGTGGCGTGGGTCATTTTCACCGTCTATGTCTCTTCTAAAGACAGGTAAAACAAGTTAGTAACACATATTTGAGCAATAACCAAAAAAAGGGGGGCGTTGGCCGAGCGCCGACGCGGTGGGGGGAAGACCCCCTCACCGCGTCGGCGCCCGACCAACGCCCCCTTTTAGTACACATATTTGATCAATAACCAAAAAAAGGGGGCGTTGGCCGAGCGCCGACGCGGTGGGGGGAAGACCCCCTCACCGCGTCGGCGCCCGACCAACGCCCCCTTTTAGTACACATATTTGATCAATAACCCAAAAAAAGGGGGCGTTGGCCGAGCGTCGACGCGGTGGGGGGAAGACCCCCTCACCGCGTCGGCGCCCGACCAACGCCCCCTTTTAGTACACATATTTGATCAATAACCAAAAAAAAAGGGGGCGTTGGCCGAGCGTCGACGCGGTGGGGGGAAGACCCCCTCACCGCGTCGGCGCCCGACCAACGCCCCCTTTTAGTACACATATTTGATCAATAACCAAAAAAAAGGGGGCGTTGGCCGAGCGCCGACGCGGTGGGCGGAAGACCCCCTCACCGCGTCGGTGCCCGGCCAACGCCCCCTTTTAGTACACATAAATCTAACATTTCAAATATTCTAACAATTCTAACCTAAAATACTAAATAACAATTCTAACCTAAAATTCTATCTAAATTCTAACCTAAAATGCTAACCTAAAATGCTAACCTAATATTCTAACTAAAACGCTAACCTAAAATTCAAACTAAATTCTAACAAAAAATACAAAGGGGGCGGCGGCGGCGGCCGGTGATCTCCTCACCTTATTACCGAGGGGCTCGGGGACGGCGTGGGCTCGGCCGGGGACGGCGGCGCGGCTCGGGGACGGCGGTGCGGCCTAGGAGGCGTCGGGGACGGCGCGGCCGGCGCGGCGGGAGGCCGTCGGGGACGTTGATCTGGAAGGGAAGGCGTCGGGGACGGCGGCGCGGCGCTCGGGGAGGCCACGGGGACGGCGGTGCGGCCTAGGAAGGCGTCGGGGACGGCGCGCGGCGCGGCGGGAGGCGTACGTCGGGGACATACTGGAAGGCGTCGGGGACGGCGGCGCGGCTCGGGGAGGCCACGGGGACGGCGGCGCGGCTCGGGGAGGCCACGGGGACGGCGGCGCGGCTCGGGGAGGCCTCGGGGATGGCGGCGACGGTGAGTTTTTGGCCAACCGCAACAATCGGCGGCGTGTTTTGCGTCGGGGGCCTCCGTCGACTGGATCAAAAATTCGCTAAGTGTGAGTGGGGAAGAAGAAGAGGGGCGGCGCGGGCTTTTATACCCCCAGCCTTTAGTCTCGGTTGGTAGCTCCAACCGGGACTAAAGGGGGGTCTTTAGTCCCGGCTGAAACCACTAACCGGGACAAAGGGTCTTTAATCCCGATTGGTGGATTCAACTGGGACTAAAGAATTTTTGGCGGTTCGCGCCTGATTTCCAGACCTTTAGTCCCGGTTGGTGGAACCAACCGGGACTAAAGGTATAATAAATGCGCGCCAAGGCCTTATATTTTTTCAGATTTCATTTGAATATGAAATTTGAATTTCAATTTGAAAAACTTCTATATATTTTAGAATCTGACAAAACTTTGAATATGAAAAGTGTTTGAAATTTAATAACTAATTCAAAACTATTTTGTATTTTCAAAATCAATTAATCTAACTATTTAAACAATTAACTATTTTGCCATTTTCAATTAAAACTATATTGATTAATATTCTTTTTGAATGTTTTAGAATCTGACAAAACTTTGAATATGAAAAGTGTTTGAAATTGAATAACTAATTCAAAAATATTTTCTATTTTCAAAATCAATTAATCTAACTATTTAAACAATTAATTATTTTGCCATTTCCAATTAAAACTATATTAATTAATATTCTTTTTGAATATTTTAGAATCTGACAAAACTTTGAATATGAAAAGTGTTTGAAATTGAATAACTAATTCAAAACTATTTTCTATTTTCAAAATCAATTAATCTAACTATTTAAACAATTAACTATTTTGCCATTTCCAATTAAAACTATATTGATTAATATTCTTTTTGAATATTTTAGAATCTGACAAAACTTTGAATATGAAAAGTGTTTGAAATTGAATAACTAATTCAAAACTATTTTATATTTTCAAAATCAATTATTCTAACTATTCAAACAATTAACTATTTTGCCATTTTCAATTAAAACACAACCGAGGCGGAGCTTCCGAAGATGGAGTCTTTCACGGGCTTGCAGGGAAATTTTTCCGAGGCGGAGCTTCCAAAGATGTTGTAGGGCATGAGCACCAACGACATCTTCGAGAAACTCCGCCACGGGAGATTTCTCAACCCTTTCCTCCATCCATGGGATGAAACTCTCCCTGCCTTCGAGTTGTGCTTGCCATGGCGTATCGATGCTCCTTTTATAGGCACGGCGCCGCTTCTACTTTTGTCTTGTTCCTTTGACAGGGGCGTCGTGCGCTACATGCTTTATCTCATTGAGCAGTGCATCCACCCACGCATCCTTATCCTGCCAACAGCTTTAGTCTCGGTTGCACCCAACAGCCGGGACTAAAGGTTACCCACACGTCCTTAATTATCCCACCGACAGTTTTAGTCTCGGTTGCGCCCACCAGCCGGGACTAAAGGTTACCCACACGTCCTTATCCCACTGACAGTTTTAGTCTCGGTTGCACCCAACAGCCGGGACTAAAGGTTACCCACACGTCCTTAATTATCCCACCGACAGTTTTAGTCTCGGTTGCACCCACCAGCCGGGACTAAAGGTTACCCACACGTCCTTATCCCACCGACAGTTTTAGTCTCGGTTGCACCCACCAGCCGGGACTAAAGGTTTCCCGCGCTTTCCATCGCTTCCCGCCTCCGTCTTCCCGCCATTTTTCACTATATATATATAGTCTTGGCCTCCATTTACATATCATATCTAGACTCATATCTGCAAACCTCATAACTCTCTTCCATGGCTTCCATCGTATCTCTAACCCCCCAGGAGGCAGAGGCGCTTTGCGCCTCAAACTACCCCTGCCCGCCGGGCTACCGCGTCCCCACCGGCTGGATGCTGAGCGTCGGAGGCGTACCGGTCCCTCCTGTCCCTCTAGGTGTGGCGCGCCAGATGGCCATCACGAACCACTACTACTTCGAGCTCACACCAGAGCAGCGGAGGAATCCCCAGTGGCATCCCGACTACAGCCCGACTTGGGACGCCTTCTTCATCAATCGGCGTGAGAGTGCGCTTGCCAGGCACGAGGAGGACGGCCCGCCTCGTTCGAACTTCAACGAGGCCGGCCGTCGGCTATGGTGGCGCGGCCGGACTCTCCAGAGCGTCATGGCCTACCGTGGCCCCCGCCTGCGCTACCCTCAGTCTCAGCCCACACGTGCTCACCGGCCGAGGTTCGACTACCGCGACCCCGATGCCAGCGACGATGACGTCGGCGACTATGACGACTACAGTGGTGACGTTTATAGGGCTAGGCACGGCTATGACTGAATCACTCCAACATTCGAAAACAAGTTCGGTCGATTGTGACTTAATCTGACCATGTACTTTAATTCCAGTTCAATCGTTTCCCCGCCTCTCGTGAGTGTTATTGTGATACATGATTACAACAATATATTACATAAAATGTTTAATACATGATTAGAACAATACATGATTAGAACAATACATGATTAGAACAATACATGATTACACATCATTTCTTCGCTAGTGTCCCTTGCTTACGATTGTGGCGTAACCATGGAGAATCTTCATTATTTAACTTGAGGCTTGTGTCAGTGTTCACTCTGAAGGGCGGAATTTCACCAAACTGATTATAATCTTGTGACATGTCTGTCTTGTCCTCCACTCCCACGATGGTTCTTTTTCCTGAAAGAACTATGTGGCGCTTTGGTTCATCACATGATGTATTCGCTTTGGTTCTTTTTCTTGGTTTGCTACTCATGTCCTTCACATAGAAAACCTGAGCCACATCTTTGGCTAGGACGAATGGTTCATCAAGGTACCCTAGATTGTTGAGATCCACCGTTGTCATTCCGTACTGCTCGTCCAACTTTACCCCGCCTCTTGTCATCTTCACCCATTTGCACCGAAACAAAGGAACCTTAAAGTTAGGTCCATAATCAAGCTCCCATATCTCTTCTATGTAACCATAATATGTGTCCGTTCGCCCTTTGCTAGTTACTGCATCAAAGCGGACACCACTGTTTTGGTTGGTGCTTTTTTTATCTTGGGCGACCGTGTAAAATGTATTCGCATTTATCTCGTACCTTGGAAAGTCAATATAGTCGAAGATGGTAATTTGGCCAGCAAGTACAGCTGCTCTTCAACAACAGTGTCATTCATGAGACGTCTTTGCAACCAAACGCCGAAAGTCGCCATGTGGAGCTGTAAAACAAAGGACTCAGGCTCCCCTGGGTTTGCTTGGCGTACAATATTCTTGTATTCCTCACTGTACGGAGCCACCAAGAGGGAATTTTGTAGAACTGTGTAGTGTGCTTGAGTCAACGAATGACCATCCCTACATATCATTGGTTTCTTTCCGATCGTGCCTTTTCCACTAAGTCTCCCCTCATGACGCGATTGAGGAAGACCAATCGGCTTAAGGTCGGGAACAAAGTCAGCACAAAACTCAATGACCTCCTCTGTTCCATATCCCTTGACGATGCTTCCTTCTGGCCTAGCCCGGTTACGAACATATTTCTTTAAGACTCCCATGAACCTCTCAAAGGGGAACATATTGTGTAGAAATACAGGGCCGAGAATGGAAATCTCTTTGACTAGGTGAACCAGGAGGTGCGTCATAATATTGAAGAATGATGGTGGGAACACCAGCTCGAAGCTGACAAGACATTGGGCCACATCATTTTGTAACCGTGGTAGATCTTCTGGATTAATTACCTTCTGAGATATTGCATTGAGGAATGCACATAGCTTCACAATTGCTAGTCGAACATTTTCTGGTAGAAGCCCCCTCAATGCAACTGGAAGCAATTGCGTCATAATCACGTGGCAGTCATGAGACTTTAGGTTCTGGAACTTTTTCTCTGCCATATTTATTATTCCCTTTATATTCGATGAGAATCCAGCCGGGACCTTGATACTGTTCAGGCATTCAAAAAAGGTGATCTTCTCTTCTTTAGTAAGAGCGTAGCTAGCGCGACCTTGAAACAGTTCCGGATGTCGGTCTTCTGGGTCTTTCACACGTTGCAGGTCCTGTCGAGTTTCCTTTGTATCTTTTGTCTTCCCATACACACCCAAGAAGACTAGCAGGTTCACGCAAAGATTCTTTGTCACATGCATCACGTCGATTGCAGAGCGAACTTCTAGGAATTTCCAATACTCAAGCTCCCAAAATATAGATTTCTTCTTCCACATGGGTGCGTGTCTGTCTGCGTCATGCGGAACAGATTGTCCGCCAGGACCCTTTCCAAAGATTACTTCTATATCTTTGACCATATCGAATACATCATCACCAGTATTTTCCTTAGGTGGCCCCCGGTGATCTGCCTTACCGTTGAAATGCTTGCCTTTTTTTCTTATGGCATGAATTTTGCTAAGAAATCGACGGTGCGATATGTACACATTCTTCTTACAATTAGCTAAATATATACTTTCAGTCTCTTGTAAACAGTGTGTGCATGCCTTGTATCCCTTGTTTGTCTGTCCTGAAATGTTACTAAGAGCAGGTCAATCATTGATTGTAACGAACAACAACGCTCGTAAGTCAAATTCCTCTTGTTTGTGCTCATACCACACACGTATGCCTGGTTTGGCCCACAACTGTAAAAGTTCATCAACTAATGGCCTTAGGTACACATCAATATCGTTGCCGGGTTGCTTCGGACCTTGGATAAGCACTGGCATCATAATGAACTTCCGCTTCATGCACAACCAAGGAGGAAGGTTCTAGATGCATAGAGTCACGGGCCAGGTGCTATGACTAGAGCTCTGCTCCCCAAAAGGATTGAAGCCATCTGTACTTAGACCAAACCGTATGTTCCTTGCGTCACCTGCAAAATCTTTAAACTTATTGTCGATCTTTCTCCATTGAGACCCATCAGCGGGGTGTCTCAACATCCCGTCTGACAAACGGTCCTCTTTGTGCCATCGCAATAACTTGGCATGCTCTTTGCACCGAAACAAACATTTCAACCGTGGTACTATAGGAGCATACCACATCACCTTGGCAGGAACCCTCTTTCTGGGGGGCTCGCCCTCAACATCACCAGAGTCATCTCCTCTGATCTTATACCGCAATGCAGTGCATATCGGACATTCAGTCAAATTCTCATAGTCACCACGATAGAGGATGCAGTCATTAGGACATGCATGTATCTTCTGAACCTCTAAACCTAGAGGGCAGACAATCTTCTTGGCTTCATACGTACTGGTGGGCAATTCGTTATCCTTTGGAAGCATATTTCTCATCATTTTCAGCAACTTTTCAAATCCAGAGTCAGATAGACCTTCCTCTGCCTTCCATTTCAGCAATTCAAGTATGCTGCCCAGCTTTTTCAGACCATTTTGGCAGTTTGGGTATAAGGACTTTTTGTGATCCTCTAACATGCGATCCAACTTCTCCCTCTCCTTATTAGTTTCGCATTCTCTCCGTGCATCAGCAATGGTCCGACCGAGATCATCAGGGGCCTCATCATGTGTCTCTCCTTCAGCTTCCCCTTCAGCTCCCCGTTCAGCTCCCCCTTCAGCTTCTCCCATGAAAGTATCACCATATTCATGGAAACCAGGATAGTTGTCATCATCCTCTTCTTCATTGTCTTCCATTGTAATACCTCTTTCTCCGTGCTTGGTCTAACAATTGTAGCTGGGCATAAAACCGTGCTGAAGCAGATGCACGTGAAGGGTTCTTGATGAAGAGTAATTCTTCAGATTCTTACACACACTACATGGACAGACAACAAAACCATTCCGCTTGTTCGCATCAGCCACATGGAGAAAATCCTGCCAGCCCTTAATGAACTCGCTTGAGACTCGGCTACCGTACATCCATTGCCGGTTCATCTGCATCATTATATAAGTATATAATAAACCAAATTAATACAAGAAATAAACTCACATTGCATATAAATCATATATACTCCCACATTACTCTCTAACGTTACAAAAATTATTGCAAATAAATCCTACTCAAAAATTATTATTGTAAATCACATAAGCTCACAATTACTCCCACATTACTTTCTAACATTAATTACTCCACAAATCCCTCTATTTTTTGAGCATAAAAAAAGCTATATATGTGCATGACAAATTTCTACTTCATACTCATTTTGGTCAACATACAAGTACACCACCTCTACACATGTGCAAACTAAGGAATTAATTTAAGCTCAAATGCTATATAAATCAAATAAACTCCTATAATTACTCCCAATTTATAGCCACAAATCTCACCACACCTAGAGCATTATATGAGCTAAATTAGCAATTAAAGATGAGAGAGTAAAGTTGCTAACCTTTTGAACCAATTAGATAGATGAAATAACTCAAAATCTTGGATAATTTTGATAAAAAAATCGGGCATGACCTCTCCACTCAATCCAAGCTTCCGACCACCATTAGTGTACTGGCATGCTCGGGGGAAGAGAAGCTCGATTTTGTAGGCGAAGGCCTTTAGTCCCGGTCCGTGTTAAAGGCCGGGATTAAAGGTCATCCTTTAGTCCCGGTCGTTAACACGGGCCGGGACTAAAGGCCGCCGCCCGTGGGGTTCCCGCCCGGCAACCCTTTTGTCCCGGTCCGTGTTAACGACCGGGACTAAAGGTCCATTACGAACCGGGACTAGGTGCTGGCCGTGCCCCAGCGGCACGAACCGGGACTAATGCCACCTTTAGTCCCGGCCCAAATAGTTTGGGGACTAAAGGTGGCGGATAGAAGCCTCTTTTTCCACTAGTGCATTATACCTCGATTTGCCTTAAGGAAGGATGCCAACGCTCGTTGCGTCATCGACATTGACATTCGACACATCCTGGCTGCCACAACCGGCCAAGGGTTTCCCCAGGTTAAGCGCCCCACCTCCGGCCACCTATACCAACCGTCGGAAGGGGTTAAGGCCGGCTGGATCGGGGAGCGAGGGGGTGAGACGAGAGACACCTAAACTAAGATCTGAATATTATCCTTATGGAGGCCGACAAATCTAGAGTGGATGCATATATATCACATCATCATCATCAAATCATCCCGTGCAATATCTCGGTTAAAATGTAAAACAGTGTGCACCGATCCAGCACACAAAGTATGTACGTCAATGCAAAACATAGTAGTAGAAGTACTTAAATAGTTGTAGATAGCAACACCGGATACGCGGTCCAGTGAAGTACATCAGTTTTTGAATGTTAGCAGGAGAGCTGCTAAATTCATTGATTAGAAATGAGAGTCATACAAGAGAACCAAAAACAAAAAAATGAAAAACCCGGTGAGACACGCCTCAGCCGGGATCAAATGGGAATGAAGCTCCTGCACTCCTCCAAAGAGTGGCTTCATCATGAATTCTACGCACTAGGCCTACGACAGATAGTTCCTCTTTTTGGAAAATTCGCCTATTACGCTCTCGCCAAATCTCCCAGCATCCTAACATGGTTAGGGAATGGGCGCCTTTCCGATGAGTCTTCGAGGCCCTGCCAACACATAGTTGCAACCAATCTCGCACGGAGCCGACCTCATTCCAACTTGCCGGATCAAGTGATGGCAATTGGAATAGTTGAGCTAGCTTCTCCCAAATCTGCCTTGACCATGTACATTCAGCAATGAGGTGCAAAGGTGTCTCAAGGTTTCTGAAGCACAACTAACAAAAATATTCATTCTCCCATCCCCTACGCTGCAGGGAGTCAGCCGTTAAAATTCTGTTTAAGTACATCAGTAGTAGACATCGGTAGATAGTACATCTGACAACTGAGTAGTAGATACGACCACAGGGGATGTCGACGCTACAACTCGAAGATTACAAAGGCATGCAGGGGACCTCACGGAGCAAAAGCGGCAGCAGCCACCGCGGCACCGGCGGTGCGGAGGAGATGGTAGTAGCGCTGCGGGTTGGCCTCGAACGCCATGCGGGATATCAGGAGGCCGCCGGATCCAGGGGCCTTCATCATGGCCACGGCCGCCGGCGCCGGCCAGAAGAACATGCACGCGCCCACGGCGATCACCGCGGCTACGGCTCCGAAGATGAAACCCGCTGGAACCCCCATTGATTGATCGATCCGAGAGTTTAGTGGGGACTTGCAGAAATGGAAGAGACGGCTGATGAGGATGGCAATGAGCCAGTACAGCTTATATATTCTACGGCAAGTATTGTGCGCCCGTGTATTTGTTGCTTCATCGGGAGGGGAAGAGTTCGGAGTTAGGAAGCGGCCGGAAGACATGGCATTCACTCGGCAGTGAGTACGAGGCGACTCCGTTGGAATTCCAGCGATGAAGTGCTTTGGTGTAGTCACGAGAGGTGGGGAATGCAAAGCAGGGTCGCATCTACTCCTAGTCCGCACAACCGTTTCATGTATTCCATGGTCCCTTCGTGTACCTGGGACTATTTTTTTTTTGAATTGGCTTATCTAGCTAGGATTTGAATCGGGCCGAGCCGATCTCAAGGTTTTAGTTGGTACTCAGAGTAATTTCGGCCGAGCTTCAACGACACGACACGGGAGATCGATGGAAACACAGTAGGCGCGGCGCAGGCCCACCGACGCACGAATTGCTGTGATCGATAGGAGCTGCAGTGCTGCACATCTTCGGCAATCGCCACATCCTCGGTCGTCAACGATTCAGACAACGTACAACAGACACTCCAGACCGGGCCGGGTGTATCGACATTCTCACGCGTAGACACATACGGCAGGGTGTTCTAGCACTAAAGCAAAACCATACATCGCGGTCAAGCCGAATGGTAGAGATTGCTATTGTATACTGCGACCACTATCGCCAGGATCACTACTGCGACCACGATCGCCAGGATCACAGCCAAATCATCGCATCGCGTCGTCTCTTCATGAGGATCGAAATCCAGTCCTCGACCCAGTCCTCCGGCGCAGTCTGCAACTCTGAATGTGCGCCTCTCGGCTGGCATGTATTGGCTGCATGTGTTGTGCTCCATCCTGTCTCTGCGATTGTAGATTCCGGTTTTTTTATTTGTGTATGTATATTTGTGCTTATGCTCAGAATTAGGGTACTCATGAGCAATCAAAGCAGATTATTGGTGTCAAACATATTAGGAACCACTACCTCGTACCTGTCTTTTGGTGCAGCTGCTCGCAAGAAAGAGGAGGACTTGAAGGCGAGGTTCGAAGATTGGGTGAAGAAGTACAATAGGACATACCAAGATGAGGAAGAGAAGGCTATGCGGTTTAAAGTGTTCAAAGACACCATCAAGTGGATTGAATCGCAGTCCCCATCTCTTTGGGATAAGTTGCATACATTAAACTGTTTTGCAGATAATAAATATGAGGAGTTCCACAACCAGCCATGTATTGTTGAAATAGATGACCTAGAGACCCAAGAGTACAACAAGAAACTTGATGAGTTTCTTGACAGGAAAGATAAAAATAAAGGTCTCTTCTTCTTTTGCAATTATATATACACATGATGCACTTGCTAGCTTGAATCATGTATGGCTTTATTACCCTGTTTTGTTGTGGATTTCAAATTAGACCTATTGTGGTTGATATAGGTTATACGTAGCTTTTACCCTATTTTAGATGTTAAACTAGACTATACACTCATCCCATCCCTAATTAACTTTGTTCCCTCCCTCCCTACAGTAAGGCTAGCTTGAACATACTCTTCTTCGTCTTCCTTCGAGATGTTTGAATTTTCAGAGATCATGTTATTTCTATGGCTTAGACTTACATCTTGTTATTATTAATTGTTTTGTGGACAATTCAAATATAGATGGAATCTATTTTATAGCCATCCATTGGGCATTCCAGTCTGCTAACTTGTAGCTTTTGCATGAAAATAGGAGAAGTATTTGTGTGGCCACCGGTGAAGAAGGGGGACAAGCAGGCAACTCAAGTCTCTGCCTAGAATGGTGTATGGTTAGTTAACGATACCAATGCTAGTCAAGTGGTGGTGTTGTTAAAATTAAATAACTTGGGCACTGCTTTAAGTTTGTGCTATGTTAATCTGAACCATGTGTGGCTAGTGTAGTTAAAATTAAGTAGCTTAGGCACTGCTTTAAATTTGGTGCCATGCCAATCTGAACCATGGTTGATGGGTCCTAGCACTTGCATGCGACCACTCCCTACCATCTTTCCAAAAAAGACACCGCGCCGGAGATGCCGCCAAAGATGTGCCCCACGTTGCCGGCTCGGGATGCGCCCAATGCTGCCACCTCGAATGCAACCCCCATGGCGTCGCCACAAGCTCGACTGCCACACCTCCGGCCATGCCCGTGCTTGTGGTCTCGCGGCGGAGGAAGGTCAGGGCTGTCTGAGCTCGTAGCCGGAGTTGGGACGGCCGCTGCTATGCCCCTTGTTCCCCATGTCGCGCTGTAGGTAGCCAGTGGAGGTGTGGAGGGTTGGCGATTGCCTAGCCTACCCAAGCATAGAAAATAAATTATATCTTTGTTTGCTTTGCCAAACAAAGTACTCCCTCCGACCCATATTACTTTTCGCAAATACGGATGTATCTACCATTAAAATGTGTCTAGATATATCTACATTAGCAAAGAGTATAATGGGTCGGAGGGAGTAGAACTTTTTATCACTCTTTGGTTAAACTTTTCCTCGACATATAGAACTCCTTAGTCAACTAGACCTTCACAGTGATGCGATGTCACGGTGGGAATTTTAGGGACTTGTGTTGTGTGTAGTGTGTACAAGGATTACCAACAGGCAACAGGTACTTAATTAGATCTTCAGATGATGGGCGTAGAAACAGAAATCTAGGCTTTACGCACCCAGCATGCTTGGTGAGCCACTTGAACAATAGACCCAAAACAGGGAGCTTTATTACACTATAGTTGTTTTAACACTAGAATTAGCTTAGTGCTGAGTCTAAGTCTAAAACCAACGGACCTGCACTGCGATTTGTGCATCCTATGAGTTACAGGTTAAATTGCAACTAAGATTTTTTCAGTTGCAAATCGTGTTGCAACCGATTTTTTTTAATATGTTGCAAGTTGAGTTCTAACTGAGATTTTTAAATCACAGATAAGTTTAACTAAATATGATTCACACAGTATAAAAAATATTCATCACACAATATAAAGTCCATAACAACACTTGATTGAGAATAAGTTAATTTACAGTTGACTGAGAATTAGCCACACCCATAAAATAGACTAGAGTTTTCTTTAGAGAATATAGCGCTTTATCTATAAACACTGTGAAGAACATAACAGTTGACAACACACAGTGCATACACAATTTGGAGATAATATTCAATTACATATATAACCTGGGTTTTCTTTTTGATCGGAGTAGTAAGGGTGATGGAGGTGCTTGACGTTGTTTGACATGACTAACGTTTGCCGTTTGACACACGTTCATACACACGTACGTATGAGTATTGCGTAGTACACGACTGATGGTAATTAATTATTGGTGAGAGAGGACGCGCGTGGACAGCGCAGCACCATGGCCTCGATCGTGATTCCTGGTCCGAAGGCGAGCATCGCGCCCCACTCCGGCAGCAGACTATCGTCACCGTCCTCCTTCTTACACCGGCGCAGCTCATCGAGCACGAAGATGATAGTCGCGCCGCTCATGTTGCCGTACTCGCGAAGCACATGCCGGCTGGCGGCGAGTTTCCCGGGCTCCAGCTTGAGCTCCGTGTCTATGTTATCCAGGATCTGACGGCCACCCGGGTGCACCGCCCAGAAGAGGTCGTTCCAGGAGCACGGGGCGCCATCGATTCCACCGAACGCGTCCACGAGACACTTCTCGATGTTCTGTCCTATGAGCATGGGCACCTGGATGCCGAGGTGGAAGTCGACGCCGCCTCCCGACACCTGCATCCCGAGCACATGCTCGGACCTCGGTATGGTCGTCTGCGTGGCAGAGACCATCTCGAACAGCGGGCGTTCGCCTTCGGCAAAGGGCCCGGCGCCCACGATGGCAACGCCGGCGCCGTCGCCGAAGAGGGCGCTCCCGATGAGGTTGCTCCCGTCGGGGCCGCCGAAGCACACGAGGGTTACCTCGGAGCAGGCCACGAGGACGCGCGCGCCGCGGTTGTTCTCGGCGAGCTGCTTGGCCAGGTGGAGCGCCCTGCCGCCGCCGTAGCAGCCGTGGAGGCTGAGTATGGTGCGGGAGACGGTGGGGCGGAGGCCGAGGAGCGCGGCCAGCTGGTGGTCGAAGCTGGGGGCCTGCCAGGCGGAGTAGGTGCTGAAGACGAGGTGGGTGATGTCGGTGGCCGGGCGGCCCCACTCGGCGATGGCCTTGAGCGCGGCGGCCTGCGCGAGCTCCGGAACGGCCGTGTCGGCCATGTCTATGCGGCTGTCGAGGGAGGGGAGAGCTTTGTCGGTGAACTCCGGGTGGGCGGCGAGCGATTCCTCGGTCAGGTGGAAGTGCCGTTTGTCGATGCCTGTTTTCTGGCCTGGAAACAGAGAAACTCAGCATATTTTTTATTCTGTTATTAGATATATGCTTGCTAGAAAATCTCAGTGCAAGGCGACGATGGTACAATAAGAAGAGCTTACATAAAATTATGAAAACATGCAGATTGTTTTGGTAATTGATAAAGTCGGCAGGAATGGAGGGAGAACGCATATGCTTACAAATCCTCTTCATCTTTTCTTTGAGCTCAGTAAGGTGGTCGCTCTTGGTGGCGTAAAAGAGGTTGTCGGCGAACTGGTCCTGGGGTACGACGACGCCAGTGGGGTTCGCCGTGCCGATGGCGAGCATGGCCGCAGGGCCTTCAGCGTGCTGCTGCATACTCCGATGGCTGTTACGCACCGCACCATTGCCGTTGCCGTTGGCTTTTGTCATGCCGGAGTGTATCTACGGACGTACTTGTGTGTGTGACTTGGATGTTCAAAGGCAGCGCAGTGCGTCTAAGGGGCTCTGCTGGGCTCAGGCTTTATAGTTTCATCACTGACCAAACAACAACGACTCACATAATGTCTGGCCAATAGTTGATATATCAATATCTCTTCAAGGTTGTACGTCACCGGACATATCCAAACATATTCGATTCTTTTTTTTTTGACAATAAACATATTCGATTCTTGGTACTACGTACTTAGATGATTTGTCTTTTATTTGAACTCATAGTTTAGCTTTTGTTCATTTGTAACACCTACGGTTATATATAGACGTTACAAGAGTTTGTACAGCGACAAGTACATACATCACGTACACTTCAGCAGAGTATATATCAGATTTACATTCAGAAAATAAAGCTTGTAGCTAGCGTGTAATAGAAAGTTAAGTCAGGTTGGAGCAATCGGAAAGCACTCCAAAGCACAACCATTGTACTCCCCCTGCTCATATTACTATGATTTTTCAGACAGCGTATAATTTTTTTTGACACGTAACCGTAGCTGTAATTTGGACATAAGGGCATGTACAGTCGGGAGCGCTTCCATGGACGCTTGTGGAGAAAAAGAATAGGGAAATAATCCTAGCGTCTACTCAGGAGTCCACCTCTCCAACGCAAGGCACTAATTGAATCGCTAATATGGTTACTTTTTGGCACTGCCATCGCTGAACACACAGTCCTTTGGAAGGAGGAAAAAAAAGGAAGCGTCCGACGCAAAGTGAAGCGTCGACGCAAAGGGAAAACCTGAGATCGACCGGGAATAGAGCAAAACGGCCAGGATCTTCATCCTAGCGCCCGCTCCAAGCGTCGGTTGTAGATGCCCTAACATCCTTCAATAATAATTGCGGGCAACTAATATTTTGAGAACTCGTAATTTTTGTGTAGAAATATAAAATATTGCAGCGTCTGATAGAAAGTTAGGTCAGTTGAAACTTGGAATCCCATATGTTTAGGGCGTCCGAGTAGGAAGCGGCTTCATAGCTATTCTTTTTGTCTCATAATATCGGATCTTACTACAGCCAATGTACTCCTTATTTATCGTAATGACAGGTTATGTTATGGAACGAAGGAAGTAGTACTTGCTTGAGTTGGAAAAACTTTCGATCGACCAACGTACAGAACTAACTTGCTGTCCACTAGATCCATTACAAAGCAGGAATGTCAGCTTCAGGCTAGAAAACTGCCTTGGGTGTCCACACCGACACCGTAGCTTGCTATATAGCAGGACCGAGCTTATTATGACCTGATTACAGTGGGGAATCTTAAACTGATCGAAGGGCGCTAGGCACAATCTCCTCGTTTCCCTCGCTAGCTAACTGGCTAATCTCTCTGACTTGTCAAATTTGTTCCGCAACGCATTCACCAAATTCAGGAAATCCTACTTGATAATGACTCAAATTAAGTGCGACGGTTGCTGATCGTTCAATCCCGCAACACAAGTAGAAACCTCAGCGTGCAAAGCATCCTTTAGTTGTAAGAGACGTCCTCCACCACTCGCGATATAAGTTTCCTGGTCATCACGGGCGACGAAGCCCCAGCAACCAGCTGAACCTATAGCAGGATAAAAGCTCCTTCATAATCTTCACTAATAGAAAATGGGTCTTTGGTCTAGCACCAAAATCATATCTGTCCCGGTTGGGTTTGTCAATGGGGACCAATGACAGGCATTGGCCCCGGTTCGTGCCGTTTGGTGATCAGTCCCGGTTCATTTCGGAGAATCGGTCCCGGTTTGTGGCATGAACCGGGACCAATGCCCCCCAGCGTGGCACGTGGCTCTCTGCGGAGCATTGGTCCCGGTTCATGCCATGAACCTGGATCAAAGACCCTCCCCTGGCTATAAATTGATACCCAGCCCTTTGCCCTTTGCCACAAAATTTTGCTGGATTGTGTGTGAGGTGTGGGTGCTAGCTTTTTTTTTTCTTTGATTGCACACAAGGTGTTCGACGAAATGTCTATGCCACATTTAAGTTCGCACAACACGGTATCCTCCGCCAAGGTTAGCAACTTTATCTTCTTCATCTGTAACTGATACAAAAATCTTGCATGTGTCCCTGTAGGGTGGTCATTTCACTATTCACGATGTTATTGTAATAGTTAATTATTATAACGCAGATCGATGTGCGGATGCGATGGATGTACGGCGACCGACGCGATTCCGATTTTATTGCAGGCCTGCATAAATTTATCGATGTGGCTAAGGCAAACAAAGTGGATAATTTTATGCCTTGTCCCTGCGTCGACTGTCGGAATGTGACGGAGCACTCTGCCCCGAGAATCCTTCAAAGCCATCTGCTTCGGAGAGGTTTCATGCCCGGATATTATTGTTGGGCCATGCACGGAGAAAGAGGGGTTAGGCTGGAAGAAAATGAAGAAGAGGATGATGACAGCTATCCTATGTCGCCTGAAGAATATGGTGATACTGCAATGGAAGACAATGAAGAAGAGGGAGGCAGCAATAAAGAAGAACAACGGGCATCGGATGAGCCCACTGATGGTCTTGGTCGGGTCATTTCTGATGCAAAGCAACAATGCGATACAGAAAGGGAGAAGCTGAAGTTGGAGGCCATGCAAAAGGATCACAAAAAGTTGTTGTACCGAAATTGCGAAGATGGCAGCACAAAGCTCGGTACCACACTTGAACTGCTGAAATGGAAGGCAGAGGCTGGTTTATCTGACAAGGGATTTGAGAAGTTACTGAAAATAATGAAGCCGAAGCTTCCAAAGGATAACGAGCTGCCCGAGACAACGTACGAAGCAAAGAAGACTATCTGCCCTCTAGGATTAGATGTGGAGAAGATACATGCATGAATTAATGACTGCATCCTGTACCGCGGTGAGAAGTACGAGAATATGGATAAATGTCCGGTATGCACTGCATGTCGGTACAAGATCAGACAAGATGACCCTGGTGATGTTGAGGGTGATGACGAGCCCCCCAGGAAGAAGGTTCCTGCTAAGGTTATGTGGTATGCTCCTATAATACCACGGTTGAAACGTCTGTTCAGAAACAAAGAGCATGCCAGGTGGTTGTTGCGATGGCACAAAGAAGAGCGTAAGAAAGACGGGAAACTGAGACACCCCGCCGATGGGTCGTAGTGGAGAAACATCGAGAGAAAGTACTCGAACTTTGCAGGTGACGCGAGGAACTTATGGTTTGGTCTAAGTACAGACGGCATGAATCCTTTTGGGGAGCAGAGCTGCAGTCACAGCACCTGGCCTGTGACTCTATGTATCTACAACCTTCCTCCTTGGTTGTGCATGAAGCGGAAGTTCATTATGATGTCAGTGCTCATCCAAGGACCGAAGCAACCCGGCAACGACATTGATGTGTACCTAAGGCCATTAGTCGATGAACTTTTGCAGCTGTGGGCAGAACCAGGTGTAAAGGTGTGGGATGAGCACAAACAGGAGCCATTTGACCTACGAGCGTTGCTGTTCGTAACCATCAATGATTGGCCTGCTCTTAGTAACATTTCAGGACAGTCAAACAAGGGATACAATGCATGCACACACTGTTTAGATAAGACTAAAGGTACATATTTGGATAAATGTAAGAAGGTTGTGTACCTGGAGTGTCGTAAATTTCTTCTGACCAATCATCAAGTAAGAAAAAAAGGCAAGCATTTCAACGGTGAGGCAGATCACCGGAAGAAGCCTAAGCTCCCTAAAGGTGCTGATGTATTTGGTATGGTGAAGGACCTAGAAGTAATATTTGGAAAGGGTTCTGGCGGTCAATCTGTTCCGAAAGACCCCATTACCATACACACGGCCATGTGGAAGAAGAAATCTATATTTTGGGAGCTTGAGTATTGGAAAGACCTAGAGGTCCGTTCTTCAATCGATGTGATGCACGTGACGAAGAATCTTTGCGTGAACCTGCTAGGCTTCCTAGGCGTGTATGGGAAGACAAAAGATACACCAGAAGCACGGGAGGACCAGCAACGTATCAAAGACCCATACAACAAGCATGCTGATAAAGGCCGTCAATACTTAAGTAGCTACGCTCTTACCAAAGCAGAGAAGGAAATCTTTTTTGAATGCCTGAGCAGTATCAAGGTCTCGGCTGGGTTCTCATCAAATATAAAGGGAATAATAAATATGGCAGAGAAAAAATTCCAGAACCTGAAGTCTCATGATTGTCACGTGATTATGACGTAGTTGCTTCCGGTTGCATTGAGGGGGCTTCTACCGGAAAATGTTCGAGTACCCATTGTGAAGCTATGTGCATTCCTCAATGCAATATCTCAGAAGGTGATCGATCGAGAAAGTCTAGAAAGGCTACAAAAGGATGTGGTCCAATGTCTTGTCAGTTTTGAGTTGGTGTTCCCCCCGTCCTTCTTCAATATTATGACGCATCTCTTAGTTCACCTAGTCGATGAGATTTCCATTCTCGGTCCTGTATTTCTGCACAATATGTTCCCCTTCGAGAGGTTCATGGGAGTCTTAAAGAAATATGTTCGTAACTATGCTAGGCCAGAAGGAAGCATCTCCAAGGGCTATGGAACAGAGAAGGTCATTGGGTTCTGTGTTGACTTTCTTCCTGACCCTAAGCCGATTGGTGTTCCTGAATCACGGTATGAGGGGAGACTGAGTGGAAAAGGCACGCTAGGAAAGAAAGCAATGATATTTAGGGACGGGCATTCTTTGAGTCAAGCACACTACACAGTTCTACAAAGTTCTACCTTCGTGGCTCCGTATATCAAGGAACACATGAATGTTGTACGCTCCAAGTTCCCGGGGAAGGATGACTACTGGATTAAAGAAAATCACATGGAGACTTTTGGCACTTGGTTGCAATTACATCTCATGAATGACACCACTATTGGAGATCAGCTCTACTTGTTGGCCGCGACACCATCTGCGACTGTATTGACTTTCCAAGGGTACGAGATAAATGGAAATACATTTTACACGATCTCCCAAGATAAAAAGAGCACTAACCAAAACAGTGGTGTCCGCTTTGATGCAACATGTGACAATGGGAAAAAGGACACATACTATGGTTACATAGAGGAGATATGGGAACTTGACTATGGCCTACTTTTAAGGTCCCTTTGTTTCGGTGCAGTTGGGTCAACATGAATGGAGAAGGGGTAAAGGTAGACCAGCTGTACGGAATGACAACAGTGGATCTCAAGAATCTTGGTTACAGATACGAACCATTCGTCCTAGCCAATGATGTGGCTCAGGTTTTCTATGTGAAGGACATGTCCTCCAGACCGAAAAAAAGAAAAAATAAGGAAACGAATACATCAGACGATGAGCCCAGGCGTCACATAGTTCTTTCAGGGAAAAGAAACATCGCGGGAGTCGAGGACAAGACAGACATGTCAGCAGATTATGATAAGTTTGAAGAAATTCCACCCTTCACCGTGAAAACTGACCCTTGCATCCCGTTAAATAATGAAGATGCTCCATGATTACGGCCTAAGAAGCGATCATAGGCAAGGGATCGACATACGCGATGAAGGATTATGATGGATTTTTTATGATGTTTGCAATTTTCCAAGTTCAATATTTTTCCTTGCAGCTATGACACATAATATTAGAGTGATTCAGTCATAGTCGTGCCTAGCCCTATAAACGTCGCCACTGTAGTCGTCGTAGTCGCTGACGTTGTCGTCGCTGGCATCGGGGTCGCGGTAGTCGAACCTCGGCGGGTGAGCACGTGTGGGCTGAGAGTGAGGGTAGCGCAGGCAGGGGCCACGGTAGGCCATGACGCTCTGGAGAGTCTGGCCGCGCCACCAAAGCCGATGGCCGGCCTCGTTGAAGTTCGAACAAGGTGGGCCATCCTTCTCGTGCCTGGCAAGCGCACTCTCACGCCGAATGATGAAGAAGCCATCCCAAGTCGGGCTATAGTCGGGATGCCACTGGGGATTCCTCCGCTGCTCTGGCGTGAGCTCAAAGTAGTAGTGGTTCATGATGGCCATCTGGCGCGCCACACCTAGAGGGACAGGAGGGACCGGTATGCCTCCGACGCTCAGCATCCATCCGGTGGGGACGCGGTAGCCCGGCGGGCAGGGGTAGTTTGAGGCGCAAAGCGCCTCCGCCTCCTGGGGGGTTAGAGATACGATGGAAGCCATGGGAGAGAGTGATGAGGTTTGCAGATATGAGTCTAGATGTGATATGTAAATGGAGGCCAAGCCTACATATATATAGTGAAAAAATGGCGGGAAGACGGAGGCAGGAAGCGGTGGAAAGTGCGGGAAGAAAATAGGCGGGAACGCAGTGGCGCGGGAAACCATCTAACCTTTAGTCCCGGCTGGTGGGTACAACCGGGACAAAAGTGGTTTTTGTGTCATCTAACAAAATTGTCGGTGGGATAAGGACGTGTGGGTAACCTTTAGTCCCGGCTGGTGGGTGCAACTGAGACTAAAGCTGTCAGTAGGATAAGGACGCGTGGGTGGATGCACTGCTCGATGAGATAAAGCATGTAGTGCATGAGGCCCCTGTCGGAGGAACAAGACAAAGTAGAAGCGGCGCCGTGCCTATAAAAGGAGCATCAATACGCCATGGCAAGCAGCTCAACAAGCCAACCTAGAAGGTAGGGAGAGTTTCATCCCCATGGATGGAGGATAGGGTTGGGAAATCTCCCGTGGCGGAGCTTCTCGAAGATGTCGTTGGTGCTCACGCCCTACGGCATCTTCGGAAGCTCCGCCTCGGAAAAATTTCCCTGCAAGCCCGTGAAAGACTCCATATCCTCTAACAGTGTTGGGTAAAGGGTTGGGAAATCTCCCGTGGCAAAGCTTCTCGAAGATGTCGTTGGTGCTCACGCCCTACGGCATCTTCGGAAGCTCCGCCTCGGAAAAATTTCCATGCAAGCCCGTGAAAGACTCCATCTCCTCTAACACTATTGGGTAAAGGTTTGGGAAATCTTCCGTGGCGGAGCTTCTCGAAGATGTCGTTGGTGCTCATGCCCTACGGCATCTTCGAAAGCTCCGCCTCGGAAAAATTTCCCTACAAGCCCGTGAAAGACTCCATCTCCTCTAACAGTGTTGGGTAAAGGGTTCGGAAATCTCCCGTGGCGGAGCTTCTCGAAGATGTCGTTGGTGCTCACTGATGGCTGGCGTGTAGTTGATGATGATGATTATAGCTAGGCAGTTGGGAACCCCAAGCGGAAGGTGTGATGAGCACAGCAGCAAGTTTTTCCCTCAGTTAGAAACCAAGGTTTATCGATCAGGAGAAGAAAAAGCCAATACGACTGAAGGTGATGCTTGCAAGCTTCGCGACAGCTCCGGACAATTTATATGGCGCCTCGTCCAAGCTTTGCTTTGCGAGCAGCAATGTGGAACCTGCACACAACACAACCAAGTACTTTGTTCCCAACTTACGATGAGGTTGTCAATCTCACCGGTTTGCTTGAAACAAAGGGTATGAGCGTATCGAGTGGAAAACAGTAGAAATATGCGAGTAAAGTAAACAGTGCGAGTAAAGTAAATAGGTGATAGCAATATGATGGAAATAGGACCGGGGTCCACAGTTCACTAGTGGTGTCTCTCCATAAGATAAATAACACATGCTAGGTAAACAAATTACAGTTGGGCAATTGATAGAACAAAGATAACGTGATATGTCAAGAAGATCACTATGCGATTTACTCTGGGCATTACAACAAAATATATAGACCGCCATCCAACTGCAACTATGACTAATAATCCACTCACGGGGATATCATCCGAACACCCCATGAGTATTAAGTTGCGAACAACAGATAATTGCATTAAGCAAAGTGTGTAATGTAAATAAAGCATATGCCCTCGAGCATATGAATGTTGTTTTCTCCCTAGTGGCAACAACACATCTACAACCTTAGAGGTTTCTGTCACTCCCCCAGATTAAATAGAGGCATGAACCCAACTATCGAGCATAAATACCCCTTCTTGGAGTCACTAGCAACTACTCGGCCAAGATAGCTACTAACAACGGAGAGCATACAAGATCATAAACAACATAGAGATAACATAAGATATATTTCAGTATAGCAACTCAATCATAACACCAATATTCATTGGATCCCAACAAACCAAACATGTAGAATTACATAACGGTGATCTCAATCATGTAGGGCAGCTCATGAGATCTAAACATGAAGCACATGGTGGAGAGGACAACCATCTAGCTACTGCTATGGACCCATAGTCCAAGGTAGACTACTCACTCATCACTCCGGAGGCAAGCATGGCGATGAAGAAGACCTCCGGTGGCGATTCCCCTCTCCGGCAGGGTGCCGGGAAGAGCTTCTGGACCCTCGCGATCTCGGGTCGATGACGGCGGCGGATCGCGATGTGTTTCTGGAAAATTGATCGGGTACTTAGGTTTTTACCGTCGGGGGGTATTTATAGGCGAAGGGGCATCGTCAGAAGTGGACCGAGGTGGCCTCACACATAGGGGGCGCGGCCAGGGACTGGGCCGCGCCGCCCTGGTGTGAGGGCCCCTCGTGGCCCCACTCTGTCTCCTCTTCGGTTCTCTGGAAGCTCCGTGAAATATCTGGACGACTGGCTTTGGTTTCGTCCAATTCCGAGAATATTTCCTGTGTAACTTTTCTGAAACACAAAAATAGCAGAAAACAGGGAACTGGCACTGTGGCGACTTGTTAATAGGTTAGTGCCGGAAAATGCATAAAAGTGCCACGAAGTGTAACGAAACATTAGGCAAATGGTGCAAAAACAAACATGGAGCATCAAAAATTATGGATACGTTGGAGACGTATCAGCATCTCCAAGCTTAACTCCTGCTCGTCCTCCAGTAGGTAAGTGATAACAAAAAAATAATTTTTGAGGTGACATGCACCTATACAATCTTGATCACCTATGTAAGCATTGTGAGCTGGGATCAAAAGAACTTAAAACATGGGCATAAAAAATATAATCTTGACAATAAAAACTTAGCAACCATGTTATAACATGAAAATGAACACAAACAAAAGATCATGAAAATGAAACAATGAAAGTCAAACGTGTGTTCAAATCATAAGGAAAAACATACAAATGGTTTTCAGCTTGTCCTTCATGGAGAGCAAAACATAAATGCATAGGACACCTTCAAGTTTAAGAGGGCGACTAGATACAAATAATTTAAGAACAAGTGAAACCAACAATATGAATCAATCAATAAAAACTTTGGGACAATGTACATTATACTAAGAATGACAACTATGCTCTCTTAATGGTGCATAAAGATAGAAGGTGGTGACTCAACATAAAAGTAAAAGAAAGGCCATTCGCGGAGGGAAGCAGTGATTGCAAGTTTTATAACCTTCAAAAATTATGGTACTTACCGGCTTTGAGCTCTCATTGCCCCCATCATAAGCATCTTGAATGGTTAAAGTTAATGCGAGAACAATTATGATGCATATGCTTGACAAATCATAAGTTGAAAACCTCATGTCCCGTGAATATGAGTACCCAAACCTCATGCTACTTTACTTAGAGTCCCAAGCAAGGCTCTTGTCATTGTAAGTATATACGTATCATCGAGAACCGCCAACGGGGTACCTCCGTGCCCGATGACATGGAACAAGCCCACATCAAAATGACAGGATAAGCAGACAATGAACACCTCGATATCTCTTTTATTTACCATTTGTTTAGCTTTTTATTTTGAGATGCGTCGTCGAATGTCCACTATGGGCATGCTGCAAATTTCCACCATGAATTATGCATGGCTTAGATTGGCGGCCCAGGCGTTTCTCTAACACATATACAAACTCCATGATCCCCGCAAGATTCCCAATTCATTTCACACCGCGGGCATCCATAAACAAAAGATCATGATATCAACTCAAATAAGAAGTGCAATGTTGAAAGCTTGCCCATGACGACATGGCTGGGCTAGTCTCCAACTTACAACTTGCAAGCATAACAACTCAACATAAGAGACCACAATGTCAAATTTTTAAGAACGAGAAAAGGTAAAGTGTGCCTTCCGTTTCGTGAGAGCTTTACTGACCAATTTTCGTATAACACTGGTAAGAGTTTAATTTGAAGAGAAAATAAAAGCAAGTCAAATTTACTTGGAATAGCAAATTGCTAGTAGGTATGTATGGTGGACACTTTGGCAAACTTGGTTTTTAGGAGTTGGATGCACGAGTAGAGCTCATACTCAGTACAAGGCAAGGGCTAGCAAAAGACTGGGAGCGACCAACTAAGAGAGCAATAATGGCCATAATCATGCAAAGCGATAAAACGATATTAAAAGAAGCATAAGATGGCATCAAAAGTCAAAAACTAAATGATCATAGAGGCTATTGGCGACTTTGTAAGAGTCTAACATGTGTGAGCATGCGCCAAGTCAACCCAAATAAAACATCAAGGAGAAAACCAAAATAATGCTTCCAAATAATTAAAACAACGCATGATTTTTTCAAAGGCTCATTAAGCAATCTCAGTTATTTGAGACAAGTCATGCTACAGCAAAACCACTAAGCATACTATCAAAAAGACATCAAGCATGACATGAAAAAGCCTAAGCCGCAGTCTACACATGCTCCTTCTTGTACCACTTTTTTGCATAAAGCTTTTTCTCTTTTCCAACACCATTCAAACTTTTTTTAATCCAACTCTTTTGAGGAAAACCAACATGGTCCAGAGGCAAAAATACACCTTGATAAATAAATATAAGAAGATCTGAACGCAAATCAAGGCAAAAACGAAAACCAAAAGCAGTAGCAGACAAAGAAGAACACTCGGTTTTTTTTATAAGAGTGAAAACTAGAGCGTTCTTGGCAAATGAAAAGCAAGGCAACTTCTCCAATAGAAATTTGTTGGGGTCCAACCATTTATTGCAGCAAACAAAACTAAACTAATAATGAAAACTAAAACAACTGACGCTCCAAGAAAAACGCATAGTGCATGAAGCAATAAAAATATAGTGTCTTGAAAGGTGACCTGATTTTTGCCGATGAAGAAGGGGTGCCTCGGGGCATCCCCAAGCTTTGACGCTTGTACTTCTTGGATATTTCTTGGGGTGATGCATGGGCATCCCCAAGCTTGAGCTTTTGTCCATTCTTCAACTCATCTCATCATTCTCCAATTCCTACACTTGAAAACTTCCTTCATACAAAACTAAACACAAATCTATTAGCAACATTAGTGTAAGCATAACATATAATCAACCTCTTTTGCATCAGGTTTCAACCTAAAACCACCACATATAAAGTATATACTACTTTAGCAACTTCCCCAAAAGTTCCGTGATCAAAAGAACTCGAAAAGAAAGCGATAAAGCGGCAAACACGAATATTGGCAGAAATCTGTCAAAACAGAACAGCTGATAAAGGCCAATTTTTAAAGGGGTTTTCTGTTGCTCAAATAAAAAAGTTTTCAACTAATGAAAGTTTGGATATAACCTGGGTCATGTGAACAAGAAATCTCAGGTCCAAAAGATATACAAATAATTTTCACGAATTTTTACGGTGCAGCACCAAAAACAGTTTTAGGACAGCAACATCCCCAAATCTTTAGCTCACTCAAATTAGAGGCTTCTCTTGGCACAACAATAAAATAAAAATGATAAGGAGAGGTCATTACAGTAGTAATGACTTCCAAGACTCAAATAAAAAAAATACTGAAAATAAAACATTGGGTTATCTCCCAAGAGTGCTTTTCTTTAACGTCTTTGAGCTAGGCGCAGAAAATTGCGAATCAAGTAACATCAAGAGATGAAGCATCAAGCTCATAATTTGCTCTAAGCATAGAGTCAAAAAGTAATTTCTTTCTTTTCCTAGGGAAGTGTTCCATACCTTTCTTGAGTGGGAATTGATATTTGATGGTGCCTTCTCTCATATCAATGATGGCACCTACAGTTCGAAGAAAGGGTCTTCCCAAAATAATAGGACATGAAGCATGGCATTCAACATCCATAACGAGAAAATCAACGGGAACAAGGTTATTGTTAACCATAATAAGAACATCATTAATCCTTCCCAAAGGTTTCTTCTTAGCAACATCAGCAATAGGAACATCATAATAACATTTTTCAAGCGGTGGTAAGTCAAGTATGTCATAAATTTTTTTAGGCATAATAGAAATACTAGCACCTAGATCACATAAAGCATGGCAATCAAAACCATTAACATGCATATCAATGATGGGTTCCCAACCATCTTCTAACTTCTTGGGAATAGAAGCTTTTTGTTGCAATTTTTCATCCCTAATTTTCATGAGAGCATTGGTAATATGCTTAGTAAAAGCAATATTTAAAGAACTAGCATTGGGAGTCAAAGCAAGCTTTTGCAAGAACAAAATTACTTCAGATATATTGCAGCCATCGACATCAAAATCATTAAAGGAAATAGAGTTATCATCTCCTACACTCTGGAAAATTTCAGCACTCTTTTAAGAAAAAGTTTTGGTAGTTTTAGGCTTTTTAACACAAGGAGTGGGAGTTTTCTCTACACTAATCAAAGTAAGAGGATTGCTAGCATTAGGAACTACATCATTAGAGGTAGTAATAGTACAAACTTTCATATTCCTAGCAATCTCATCCTCTCTTTCCTATCTAGCATGCAATTCTGCAAACAGTCTAATATTTTCATTAATTCCAACTTGGATAGCGTTAATGATACGTCTCCAACGTATCTATAATTTTTGATGCTCCATGCTTGTTTTTACACCATTTGCCTATTGTTTCGTTACACTTCGTGGCACTTTTATGCATTTTCCGAAACTAACCTATTAACGAGTTGCCACAGTGCCAGTTCCCTGTTTTCTGCTGTTTTTGTGTTTCAGAAGTGATACACAAGAAATATTCTCGGAATTGGACGAAACAAGTTCCTGAAGTCTTATTTTACCTGGAAGCTTCCAGAGATCCGAAGGAGAGAAGGAGTAGGGCCACCAGGGCCCCACACGCAGGGGTGGCGCGGCCAGCCCCCTGGCCGCGTGGGCCCCGCGTGAGGGCGCCTGGCTCCTCCTCTGACATCGCCCCTTTGCCTATAAAGACCCCCCGATGGAAAAAACCTAGGTACCCGATCAGTTTTCCAGAACACATCGCGATCTGCCGCCACCATCGACCCGAAGATCTGGAGGGTCCAGAAGCTCTTCCCGGCACCCTGCCGGAGAGGGGAATCGCCACCGGAGGTCTTCTTCATCGCCATGCTTGCCTCCGGAGCGATGAGTGAGTAGTCTACCTTGGACTATGGGTCCATAGCAGTAGCTAGATGGTTGTCTTCTCCACCATGTGCTTCATGTTTAGATCTCATGAGCTGCCCTACATGATTGAGATCACCGTTATGTAATTCTACATGTTTGGTTTGTTGGGATCCGATGAATATTGGTGTTTATGATTAAGTTGCTGTACTGAATATTATCTTTTGTTATCTCTATGTTGTTTATGATCTTGCATGCTCTCCGTTGTTAGTAGCTATCTTGGCCGAGTAGTTGCTAGTGACTCCAAGAGGGGGTATTTATGCTCGATAGTGGGTTCATGCCTCTATTTCACCTGGGGGAGTGACAGAAACCTCTAAGGTGGTAGATGTGCTGTTGCTACTAGGGAGAAAACAACATTCATATGCTCAAGGGCATATGCTTTGTTTACATTACACACTTTGCTTAATGCAATTATCTGTTGTTCGCAACTTAATACTTGTGGAGTTCTCGGATTGATTCACCACAAGTGGATTATTAGTCATAGATGCAGTTGGATGGCGGTCTATGTATTTTGTTGTAATGCCCAGAGTAAATCTCATAGTGATCTTCTTGACATATCACGTTTATCTCTATTCTATCAATTGCCCAACTGTAATTTGTTTACCCAGCATGTGTTATTTATCTATGGAGAGACACCACTAGTGAACTGTGGATCCCGGTCCTATTTCCATCATATTGCTATCACCTGTTTACTTTACTCGCACTGTTTACTTTACTCGCATACTATATTGTTTTCCACTCGATACGCTCATAATCTTTATTTCAAGCAAACCGGTGAGATTGACAACCTCATCGCAAGTTGGGAACAAAGTACTTGGTTGTGTGTATGCAGGTTCCGCATCACCTTCAGTCGTTTGTCCCTCCTCTCCTGATCGATATTAAACCTTGGTTTCTTAACTGAGGGAAGACTAGCTGCTATACTCATCATACCTTCCTCTTGGGGTTCCCAACGGGCTGGTTATCCACCACGCACAAGGACAGTCTGCTCCCACGTCAACTTGGCTCCATCAGTAATTTCCTGGCGCCATCAACAAGTAGCAGCTAATTTTCTGGCGCCGTTGCCGGGGAGGAAGAGAAGACTTCTGCGAGGGGAGTTTTTCGCACACACATCCTTTACTTTGTTATTGCTTTGCTTTACTTTATTTTATTTTACTTGCATCGTTTTATATCAAAAACCCAAAAAAATTAGAATCCTTGGTAGTTGTTATTTCTTTACTTTAGTTTATTATGTCTAGTTTAGTTGCTACTACTATGTCGCCTGAGGACATGATTTTTACTTTTAAGCAGAAAGATGAGGAAAGCTTTAAAGAAGCTTGGTCTAGAATTTATGATTGGCATGGAAAAACTGAACCTAAAATGGCTTTGAGTTTGCTTCTTAGTAGCTTTTACTTTGGGCTTGCTCTTCGTTATAGATATGCTTTGGATGCTACTGCTGAAGGAGATTTCCTTCATTGTGATGGAGATCAAGCTTTCAATATTATAAAAAAGTTGATTACAATTTATAGCATGCCAACCTATTTTGATTCCTCTCTTGTGTGCATTTTTAATAGACTTGATACTCTTGAGACCCGCACTGCTAGTTTGAATTCTTGCTACAATACTTTGCGCCAGCATTTTGATTATGTGCCCTCAAATACTGAACCTTCGAGTTGGTATCCTACGATAAAAATCACCATTAGTGGTGAAACTGTTCATGCTCGTTGTGATATTATGTCTGAATTTTGTCTCATGCCAAAGGATGTTTATGAATCTTTGAGCCTTTGGAAGCTTTCTGAGGGGGGAGAAGGAATTTCTCTTACTAACAATGCCACTATATTTCCCCTTGGAATTGCTGAAGGAGTCTTTACAAAAGTCCTAGGAAGAATGATATCTACTGATTATCTTGTTATTGAATGTGTAGGGAAAGGACAAATCGCACTTGGAAGATCCGTCTTGAAGCTCCTGGGCGCCGTTATTGATGTGGGAAAAGGCAATATAAGATTTATCTCTCCACCTTGCAATAACCATGTCTTTCCTAGAGTCAAGAGCAAAGTTAAGAAAGGGAGACGTAAGGCACGTGCTGATCCTAGCACTTCATCACTTGAAAATACTTGATTCGCAATTTTCTGCGCCTAGCTCAAAGGCGTTAAAGAAAAGCACTCTTGGGAGATAACCCAATGTTTTCTTTTCAGTACTTTTTCTTTTATTTGAGTCTTGGAAGTCATTACTACTGTAATGACCGCTCCTTATCTTGTTTATTTCGTTTTTGTGCCAAGAGAAGCCTCTAATTTGAGTGAGGTAAAGATTTGGGGATGTTGCTGTCCTGAAACTGTTTTCGGTGCTGCACCGTAAAAATTCGTGAAAATTCTCTGTTGATCTTTTGGACCTGCGATTTCTTGTGCATATGACCCAGGTTATATCCAAACTTTTTTTAGTTGAACACTTTTTGATTTGAGCAACAGAAAATCCCTCAAAAATTCGACCTTTGTCAGCTGTTCAGTTTTGACAGATTTCTGCCAATATTTGTGTTTGCCACTTTATCGCTTTCTTTTGAGTTCTTTTGATCACGAAACTTTTTGGGAGGTTGATACAGTAGTATTTTGCTATATATGTGGTGGTTTTGAGTTGAAACCTGAAGCAAATAGAGGATTGATTATATGTTATGCTTGCACTAATGTTGCTAATAGAATTGTGTTTAGTTTTGTATGAAGGAAGTTTTCAAGTGTAGGGATTGGAGAATGATGAGATGAGTTGAGGAATGGACAAAAGCTCAAGCTTGGGGATGCCCATGCATCACCCCAAGAAATATCCAAGAAGTACAAGCGTCAAAGCTTGGGGATGCCCCCGAGGCACCCCTTCTTCATCGGCAAAAATCAGGTCACCTTTCAAAACACTATATTTTTATTGCTTCATGCACTATGTGTTTTTCTTGAAGCGTCAGTTGTTTTAGTTTTCTTAGTTAGTTTAGTTTTGTTTGCTGCAATAAATGGTTGGACCCCAACAAATTTCCTTTGGAGGAGATGTACTCGTTTTCATTTGCAAAGAACGCTCTAGTTTTCACTCTTATTAAAAATCGAGTGTTCTTCTTTTTCCGCTACTGCTTTTGGTTTTCATTTTCGCCTTGATTTGCATTCAGACCTTGTCATATATTTTCATCAAGGTGTATTTTTGCCTCTGATCTTTATTGGTTTTCATCAAAAGAGGTGTCTTTAAAAATTTCAAATGGTGTTGGAAAAGAGAAAAAGCTTTGTGCAAAATAGTGGTACAAGAAGGAGCTTGTGTAGACTGCAGCTTAGGCTTTTTCATGTCATGCTTGATGTCTTTTTAATAGTATGCTTAGTGGTTTTGCTGTAGCATGACTGGTCTCAAATAACTGAGATTGCTTAATGAGCCTTTGAAAAAAATCATGCGTTGTTTTTATTGTATGGAAGCATTATTTTGGTTTTCTCCTTGATGCTTTATTTGGGTTGACTTGGCGCATGCTCACACATGTTAGACTCTTACAAAGTCGCCAATAGCCTTCATGATCATTTAGTTTTTGACTTTTGATGCCATCTTATGCTTCTTTTAATGTCGCTTTGTCACTTTGCATGATTATGGCCATTATTGCTCTCTTAGTTGGTCGCTCCCAGTCTTTTGCTAGCCCTCGCCTTGTACTGAGTATGAGCTCTACTCGTGCATCCAACTCCTAAAAGCCAAAGTTTTCCAAAGTGTCCACCATACATACCTACTAGAAATTAGCTATTCCAAGTAAATTTGACTTGCTTTTATTTTCTCTTCAAATTAAACTCTTACCAGTGTTATGCGAAATTCGGTCAGTAAAGCTCTCACGAACCGGAAGGCACACTTTACTTTTTCCTGTTCTTAAAAATTTGACATTGTGGTCTCTTATGTTGAGTTGTTATGCTTGCAAGTTGTAAGTTGGATTCTAGCCCATCCATGCTGTCATGGGGCAAGCTTTCAACATTGCACTTCTTATTTGAGTTGATATCGTGATCTTTTGTCTATGGATGCCCGCGGTGTGAAATGAATTGGGAATCTTGTGGGGATCATGGAGTTTGTATATGTGTTAGGGAAACGCCGGGCCGCCAATCTAAGCCATGCATAATTCATGGTGGAAATTTGCAGCATACCCATGGTGAACATTCGACGACGCATCTCACAATAAAAAAGCTAAACAAAAGGCAAATAAAAGAGATGTCGAGGTGTTCATTGTCTGCTTGTCCTGTCATTTTGGTGTGGGCTTGTTCCATGTCATCGGGCACAGAGGTACCCCATTGGCGTTTCTCAATGATATGCATATACTTACAATGACAAGAGCCTTGCTTGGGACTCTAAGTAAAGTAGCATGAGGTTTGGGTACTCGTATTCACGGGGCACGAGGTTTTCAACTTATGATTTGTCAAGCATATGCATCATAATTGTTCTCGCATTAACTTTAACCATTCAAGATGCTTATGATGGGGGCAATGAGAGCTCAAAGCCGGTAAGTACCATAATTTCTGAAGGTTATAAAACTTGCAATCACTGCTTCCCTCTGCGAAGGGCCTTTCTTCTACTTTTTTGTTGAGTCACAACCTTCTTTCTTTATGCACCATTAAGAGAGCATAGTTGTCATTCTTAGTGTGATATGCATTGTCCCAAAGTTCATTGATTGACTCATATTGTTGGTTTCACTTGTTCTTAAACTATTTGTATCTAGTCGCCCTCTTAAACTTGAAGGTGTCCTATGCATTTATGTTTTGCTCTCTTTGAAGGACAAGCTGAAAACTATTTGTATGTTTTTCCTTATGATTTGAACACACGTTTGACTTTCATTGTTTCATTTTCATGATCTTTTGTTTGTGTTCATTTGCATGTTTACAACATGGTTGCTAAGTTCTTATTGTCATGATTATATCTTCATGCCCATGTTTTAAGTTCTTATGATCCCAGCTCACCAATGCTTACATATATGATCAAGATTGTGTAGGTGCATGTCACCTCAAAAATTATTCTTTTGTTATCACTTACCTACTCGAGGACGAGCAGGAGTTAAGCTTGGGGATGCTTGATACGTCTCCAACGTATCTATAATTTTTGATGCTCCATGCTTGTTTTTACACCATTTGCCTATTGTTTCGTTACACTTCGTGGCACTTTTATGCATTTTATGGAACTAACCTACTAACGAGTTGCCACAGTGCCAGTTCCCTATTTTCTGCTGTTTTTGTGTTTCAGAAGTGATACACAGGAAATATTCTCGGAATTGGACGAAACAAGTTCCTGAAGTCTTATTTTACCTGGAAGCTTCCAGAGATCCGAAGGAGAGAAGGAGTAGGGCCACCAGGGCCCCACACGCAGGGGTGGCGCGGCCAGGGGGCTGGCCTACATGATTGAGATCACCGTTATGTAATTCTACATGTTTGGTTTGTTGGGATCCGATGAATATTGGTGTTTATGATTAAGTTGTTGTACTGAATATTATCTTTTGTTATCTCTATGTTGTTTATGATCTTGCATGCTCTCCGTTGTTAGTAGCTATCTTGGCCGAGTAGTTGCTAGTGACTCCAAGAGGGGGTATTTATGCTCGATAGTGGGTTCATGCCTCTATTTCACCTGGGGGAGTGACAGAAACCTCTAAGGTGGTAGATGTGCTGTTGCTACTAGGGAGAAAACAACATTCATATGCTCAAGGGCATATGCTTTGTTTACATTACACACTTTGCTTAATGCAATTATCTGTTGTTCGCAACTTAATACTTGTGGAGTTCTCGGATTGATTCACCACAAGTGGATTATTAGTCATAGATGCAGTTGGATGGCGGTCTATGTATTTTGTTGTAATGCCCAGAGTAAATCTCATAGTGATCTTCTTGACATATCACGTTTATCTCTATTCTATCAATTGCCCAACTGTAATTTGTTTACCCAGCATGTGTTATTTATCTATGGAGAGACACCACTAGTGAACTGTGGATCCCGGTCCTATTTCCATCATATTGCTATCACCTGTTTACTTTACTCGTACTGTTTACTTTACTCGCATACTATATTGTTTTCCACTCGATACGCTCATAATCTTTTTTTCAAGCAAACTGGTGAGATTGACAACCTCATCGCAAGTTGGGAACAAAGTACTTGGTTGTGTGTGTGTAGGTTCCGCATCACCTTCAGTCGTTTGTCCCTCCTCTCCTGATCGATATTAAACCTTGGTTTCTTAACTGAGGGAAGACTAGCTGCTATACTCATCATACCTTCCTCTTGGGGTTCCCAATGGGCTGGTTATCCACCACGCACAAGGACAGTCTGCTCCCACGTCAACTTGACACCATCAGTAATTTCCTGGCGCCATCAACAAGTAGCAGTTAGCAGTAGCAAAAACATTGTTCTCTTTCACATCATTAGGCAACACTTTTAATTTCAGAAGTTCAACATCATGAGCAAGGCTATCAACTTTAGAAGCAAGAATATCAATTTTCCCTAACTTTTCCTCAACAGACGTGTTAAAAGCAGTTTGTTTTTCCATGAAGTCTTTGAGCATGACTTCAAGTTCAGAGGGCGCGGCCCTAGTGTTGTTGGAGGAATTACCATAAGAATTACCATAACCATTACCATTGGTAGAAGGATACGGCCTATAATTGTTACTAGCAAAATTGTTCCTATAAGCATTGTTGTTGAAATTATTGTTTCTAATGAAGTTCACATCAACATGCTCTTCTTGAGCAACCAAGGAGGCTAAAGGAACATTATTAGGATCAACATGAGTCCTATCATTAGCAAGCATAGCCATAGTGGTATCAATCTTATCACTCAAGGAAGAGGTTTCCTCAACAGAATTTACCTTCTTACCTTGTGGAGCTCTCTCAGTGTGCCATTCAGAATAATTTACCATCATGTTGTCAAGTAGCTTTGTTGCGGCGCCCAAGGTAAGGGACATAAAAGTGCCTCCAGCAGCTGAATCTAATAGGTTCCTCAAAGAAAAATTCAATCCTGCATAAAAAGTTTGGACAATCATCCAAGTAGTCAGTCCATGAGTGGGGCAATTCTTTATCATAGATTTCATTCTTTCCCAGGCTTGAGCAACATGTTCATTATCAAATTGACAAAACTTCATAATATTGCTACGCAAAGATATAATTTTAGCAGAAGGATAATATCTACCAATGAAAGCATCCTTACACTTAGTCCATGAATCAATACTATTCTTAGTCAAAGATAGCAACCAATCTTTAGCTTTTCCTCTCAAAGAAAAAGGAAACAACTTGAGCTTAATAATATCACTTTCTACATCCTTATATTTCTGCATCTCACATAGCTCAACAAAATTGTTGAGATGAGCTGCAGCATCTTCAGTACTGGCACCAGAAAATTGCTCTTTCATAACAAGGTTCAATAAAGCAGGATTAATCTCATAAAAGTTTGCAGCAGGAGCAGGTGGCGAAATAGGAGTGCAGATAAAATCACTATTGTTTGTGCTAGTAAAGTCACACAACTTGGTGTTTTCAGGATTAGCCATTTCAGCAAAACTAAAAGTAGACAAGTAAAAACAACTATCAAGGATTCTAATTTTTTTGGGTTTTTGATAAAACGATGCAAGTAAAAATAAATAAAGTAAAGCAAAACAAATAACAAAGTAAAGGATATGCGTGCGAAAAACTCCCCTTGCAGAAGTCTTCTTTTTCCTCCCCGGCAACGGCGCCAGAAAAGACTTGATGGCTGGCGTATAGTTGATGATGATGATTATAGACAGGCAGTTGGGAACCCCAAGCGGAAGGTGTGATGAGCACAACAGCAAGTTTTTTCCTCAGTTAGAAACCAAGGTTTATCGATCAGGAGAAGAAAAAGCCAATACGACTGAAAGTGATGCTTGCAAGCTTCGCGACAGCTCCGAACAATTTATATGGCGCCTCGTCCAAGCTTTGCTTTGCGAGCAGCAACGTGGAACCTGCACACAACACAACCAAGTACTTTGTTCCCAACTTACGATGAGGTTGTCAATCTCACCGGTTTGCTTGAAACAAAGGGTATGAGCGTATCGAGTGGAAAACAGTAGAAGTATGCGAGTAAAGTAAACAGTGCGAGTAAAGTAAACAGTGCGAGTACAATAAACAGGTGATAGCAATATAATAGAAATAGGACCGGGGTCCACAGTTCACTAGTAGTGTCTTTCCATAAGATAAATAACACATGCTGGGTAAACAAATTACAGTTGGGCAATTGATAGAATAAACATAACGTGATATGTCAAGAAGATCACTATGCGATTTACTCTGGGCATTACAACAAAATACATAGACCGCCATCCAACTGCATCTATGACTAATAATCCACTCACGGGGATATCATTCGAACACCCCATAAGTATTAAGTTGCGAACAACAGATAATTGCATTAAGCAAAGTGTGTAATGTAAACAAAGCATATGCCCTCGAGCATATGAATGTTGTTTTCTCCCTAGTGGCAACAACACATCTACAACCTTAGAGGTTTCTGTCACTCCCCCAGATTAAATAGAGGCATGAACCCAACTATCGAGCATAAATACCCCCTCTTGGAGTCACTAGCAACTACTCGGCCAAGATAGCTACTAACAACGGAGAGCATGCAAGATCATAAACAACATACAGATAACATAAGATATATTTCAATATAGCAACTCAATCATAACACCAATATTCATCAGATCCCAACAAACCAAACATGTAGAATTACATAACGGTGATCTCAATCATGTAGGGCAGCTCATGAGATCTAAACATGAAGCACATGGTGGAGAGGACAACCATCTTGCTACTGCTATGGACCCATAGTCCAAGGTAGACTACTCACTCATCGCTCTGGAGGCAAGCATGGCGATGAAGAAGACCTCCGGTGGCGATTCCCCTCTCCGGCAGGGTGCCGGGAAGAGCTTCTGGACCCTCCCGATCTCGGGTCGATGACGGCGACGGATCACGATGTGTTTCTGGAAAATTGATCGGGTACTTAGGTTTTTCCCGTCGGGGGGTCTTTATAGGCGAAGGGGCATCGTCAGAAGTGGACCGAGGTGGCCTCACACATAGGGGGAGCGGCCAGGGGCTAGGCCGCGCCGCCCTGGTGTGAGGGCCCCTCGTGGCCCCACTCCGTCTCCTCTTTGGTTCTCTGGAAGCTCCGTGAAATATCTGGACGACTGGCTTTGGTTTCGTCCAATTCCGAGAATATTTCCTGTGTAACTTTTTTGAAACACAAAAACAGCAGAAAACAGGGAACTGGCACTGTGGCGACTTGTTAATAGGTTAGTTCCGGAAAATGCATAAAAGTGCCACGAAGTGTAACGAAACATTAGGCAAATGGTGCAAAAACAAGCATGGAGCATCAAAAATTATGGATACGTTGGAGACGTATCACTCACGCCCTACAACATCGTAAGCCATCCCAAGATGCACATGTGTGCACAATATGGGCACATTATCACAAACTATGCCCTAATTCTAGCCATAACAATGGTGGTTTGACCTAAATGCCATGAAACCTCGAACATGATAGATCATTTTGTGAAGGATTTTTTATGATGTTTGCAATGTTCCAAGTTCAATATTTTTCCTTGCAACTATGACACCAAGCGAAGGTTTCACATTGTTTGGATCATTTTAAAATTTCTTATGCCCGTTTCAAACTATATTCAAAACGGCGGGCATGAAGCTTCTTAGCCCGGGGCTGAGCCTCGCTAAACTTGAAGTGGATCTCTGATGAAATAGCATGTTGTGAACCTATAAATGATTTTTAAAAAATTCACAAGCATTATATCATGTACTTGTAGTTCAAATCTGGGCACCCTCCTATCGAATCGGCAGGAATTTGTCTTTTTCATGAGGGATGGACGGTAAGGTTCCTGATACACCGGTTGGAAATTGGTCCATCTAAGGTGGTCTAGTATTTTTGAAAAATGGGTTGGTACCAATGCCAAACTTTAATTTGGTGGTTCCTTCATAGAACACCCCGATTTCGGCACCTCAAAAATGGAAATTGGCTATTTCATGCGTCAAAAAGGAAAACTTCCTCCTGCAACATCGTAAGCCATCCCAAGATGCACATGTGTGCACAATATGGGCACATTATCACAAACTATGCCCTGATTCTAGCCATAACATTGGTGGTTTGACCTAAATGCCATGAAACCTCGAATATGATAGGTCATTTTGTGAAGATTCTTTTTATGATGTTTGCAATTTTCCAAGTTCAATATTTTTCCTTGCAACTATGACACATAATATGACACCACGCGAAGGTTCCACATTGTTTGGATCATTTTTGAATTTCTTATGCCTGTTTGAAACGCGCTGGTGCATTTTTAATTGAAAATGGTAAAACTATTAATAGTTTGTATAGTTAGAATAAATAATTTTGAAAACAGAAAATATTTTTGGATTATTTATTTAAATTGAAGCACTTTTCCTGTTGAAAGTTTTTTCAAATTCCAAATTATGCAATAAATATATGTTAATGCGTTTTTAATTAAAAATAGTAAAATTGTTTAGTTAGAATTAATAATTTTGAAAACAGAAAATGTTTTTGGATTAGTTATTTAAATTTAAACACTTTTCCTGTTAAAAGTTTTTTGAAATTTCAAATAAAAGAAAGTTTTTTCCTGTTAAAATGAAAACAGAAAGTTAAAACAGAAAGTTAAAATAAAAAAGAAAGTCATTGGTCCCGGTTGATGCCATGAACCGGGACCAATGATCCTGGGCACGTGGCGGCTCAGCAGCGCCCCCCGCCCAGGTCATTGGTCCCGGTTCGTGGCATCAACCGGGACTGTTGATCCATTGGTCCCGGTTGATGCCACGAACCGGGACCAATGACCCGAACTATAACCGTGCGAGCCTCTTCTTCCTCCCCCAGTTCCCCCAAATCGCACACACGCCAAAAACTCCTAAGGAAAATGCACGGAACACCGAATCGACGCCGGCAGGCTGCCCGACTATTGACCCACGCCGTCGACGCCCGCCGCCACCCCGGAGAAGCTCACCGCCGTAGCCCCAGAGAAGCCCGCGCCGCCTCGGTGAGTTTTTCTCCCAGAAAAGCCCGCCCTTGCCCCGGAGAAGCCCGTCGTCGCCCCGGAGAATCCCGCCGTCGCGCCAGAGAAGTCCGCCGTCACACCAGAGAAACCCGCCGTCGACCGCCGCATCTCCTCGTCGCCTCCCCATCGTCGGGGGAGCCTCCTAGGTGAGGCCCTGCGCCTCCCTGGCCCGCGCTAGGGTTTGCCCCTGCGTCCGCACGGCTGGAGGAAGGAGACGACCAGGGGCCGTCGATCCGGACTTGATCGGACGGCCCAGGTCTCCCCATACCGCTTTGAGTGCACTGGCGGTGGGAGTTGGGCCGATTTGCTACCGCTTGGCCCACGTCCGAATCCGGCCCAGACGTTTTTTTTTGAGGATTCTGTTAATTCAAATCAAACCAATCTGCAACTTTGAAAATTCCTAGAAAAATAACCATACATACAAATTGAGTGATTCAAATTTCTATGGAATCCATGTTTGAATATATACCCGGTGTTACTGCATGCATGTTTACTAGGAAGTATATTTTTCCTGTAGTAATTATTTTGGTATTATTGAAAAATAGCAATGTTTGTTTTATTATTTCTATTAGGAATAATATTTTGGAGTGATTCAAACTCCCCTGTGTCATTTATTACTTTAGCTTTCCAACTTGACCTCAGGTAGAATTTTATGGGCTACATATTGTTTTTAGGATTTATTTTGCACTTCTAGTAATATTTGAGGTTAGGAAAATCATTAAAAATCAACCCTAACCTATATCGGAGTGATTCCAATTGGGTTGGCTTGATGAGCTTCTTAGCTATCTATTGCTGCGCTAAGTGAAGTTTGTGGTAAAGTTTGATGCCTCCAAGGTGTTGGTGTCGAGAATAGGGTTAATTACTATTAGGAGTTGTTTTTCCTATTAATAAAATGGTTTTACCTTTATAGTAGAAAAATCTTGATTATTTGCATTATAACAACTTGCAATTCTTAATTTGCAGATACTATGGATCCAGCACATGGCAAAACTCAAGATGATGAATACTTCCTCCAAGGAATGATCTGCGAAAATGAAGATATCGATGTCACCAGGACGTTTCTGAACGATTCTGGTGAGGGAGATGAATCTCTCAACTGAGGAGACGGCTCCGGTGAGGTAGAAGCCTGGGACGGGTGAGAAGCCGATGAGGGAGAAGTCGATAAGGGAGAAGCCGACGAGGAAGAAGGCGACGGCTCCGGCCGAACCTTAAATCTCGAAAACTCCGGCGAGGTGTATATATGTTTTTTTGTAATGCCCGACTGTCTATGTCGTGGGAATTTGGAGACAGTAGCCATGGGGAGGCTTATCGGAGGGGCTCGACGTTGGTGACGATAGGTCCGGCTCGGGATTGTGCCAACAGAGACACCTCGGTTTACCCAGGTTCAGGGCCCTCCCGGTTGGAGGTAAACCCCTACTTCCTGCCTGCTTCGTATTGATTGGATAGTAGCGATTACAGTGCTCCTCGAGCTGTTCGGCTAGAGGAGGAAGAAGAAGATCGGATCCCCTATGCTAAGGGTCCAGGCCCCCTTATATAGACGGGGGCCTGGTTACAGGTTTCGGTAACGCTTCGGCCGGCTGCCGGCTCCTTGGCGGCGGCGTCCTTGGCCTGATCTCCTCTTGCTGCGCTCTGGCAAAGGCACTTTATAAAGTGCCTTTTTCCCAGGCCGGCATCTGGAGAGCATATCCCCTCTCCTTCACCTAGGATCCTGCCGTGGGGAGGAGTCTTCGTCTCCTCATTGGTCAGTCGTGGTCGTGGCGTTCGTCACGTCTGTCCTGCGCCTCTGTCGCTCTTGTCGGGGCTATCCGGCTTTTGGCCAGACAACCGTTGAGGGGTTTCGTCTCCTTCGCCCGGCTCCAGCCCTCCTCGGTGGAGTCATCAGCCGGCCGCTGGCATAGCCGGCCCTTCCGGCTGGAGCCGGTCTTCTTGCGCCGAGGCCGTGGGATTCCTCGGGACGCCAGCCGGCATACTGCCTGGCCTGTGGTACGCCCCCTAAGTCATCCCCACGACACTAGCCCCCGAAACTGGCGAAGTCTCATGGGCTAGCATGGGGCTTCGGCGGGTTCTTCTTTTCACCGAAGTTTTGCTCGTCTTCATCAAAGTCCCAGGGCCTCTGGCTTGACTTAGTCGATCTAGTCATCGAGGCTGGGCCTTGCGGAGTTTTCCCGGCCGTCTCGGGACGGACCGGCTTCGGTGGTGACCCAGCTGGCGACCGCGAACCGGCGCGCTACCTCTTGGGAAATTGTGCTGCCTCGGGGGCTGAACCGAGGCTCCACTTGTCCGCCCGTTATCACGTCATGTCCAATCGACCCCGGCCCACGATCCTTTGCGGCTACCATGGTGGTTGCCCGATCTTTGCGCGATCATGGGTCGTGACGGGAGGAGTCAGTTGCCATCCCATCGTGGCTGAAATAAGCGGCTGACCCGTCCCCTTACTTTTAAACCAGGGACCGTTCCGGAAACAGAGCATCGGTTGCCCGCTTCTCTTCTTCCTTCCGCGTTCGCTCCACTTAGAATCCTCGGCTCCCGAGCTTCGCCCTCAAGGGATTAGGGTTCCTCGCTTGTTCCGCCGCCATTCCGTTCATCCAGATCCGCACCCGGATGGCTCCCAAAACTTCCCGGCAAAAGGGGAAGGGCTCGGCGGCGGGTAAGGGCGCCGCCCCACCTGCCTTGCCGAAGGGATCCTGGGAAGGCTCTTGGGTGAAAGACAAAGAGATCGAGCTGCTGCGCCGGGGCCGAGTGCTACCTTCCGCGGATCTCGTGAGCTGCCGCTCCGCCGGCGACGAACTGGTCCCTGCTCCCGCGCCTGGGGAGACGGTGGTCTTCTATGACCATTTCCCCCGGGGTTTCGCGCTGCCCGTGAGCAGCTTCATGCGCCAATTCCTGGACTACTTCCACTTGCAACCGCATCACATCGGAGCGAATGCGATGATGGTGTTGTCCGCGTTCGCAACCCTTTGCGAGGCGTACTTGGGCATCTGGCCCAACATCGAGTTGTTCCGCCGGCTGATCTTCTTCAAGACCCAGACGGCAGACACTGTTCCGGTGATATGCGGCACGGCCTCCTTCTACGCCCGCAAGTCTGCAAACTTCCCCGGCATAAAGGGGAAAGAGTCCTGCAAGAAGTGGCAACGCTCCTTCTTCTATGTGAAGAACTTGAAGGGAGGTGAGGACCATGTCAACTTGCCGCCCTTTGAGGCAGGCGGGCCTGAGCGGGAGAACTGGAGCGCCGCTCCTCCTCGCTCGTCGCCGGACATGGAGAAGATCCTTCAGCGGGTTGCCACGCTGCAAACGGAGGGCGGCCTGGAGCCGACTGACCTTCTCCTTGCCTTCCTGGTCGCCCGCGTGTCTCCGCTTCAATGCCGCCCACACAAGATGTGCTTCCTGGGATCTGCTAGAGACCCTACTCGCCATTCTTCCAAGGCACTGTCAGCACTGGAGGTGGCTCGGAAGGCGAACCGCATCGCCGACGTGAAGCTTCAAGCCTCGTGGACGTGGGGACTGGAACCTCACGACCGGGACAACCCAATTGCTGAGGTGAGCTTGTCGGTCCTAGCTTTAAGCCTCCTCCTCCTTTGCAACTCTGGTCTACTGACCCCGGGTTGCTTGGTTTGGACAGAATTTGTTCGCTCTGCAGGCGGCAGAGAATTTGACTCAGCGCCAAGCCGGCTTTGCCGCTGACAGAGCCGAATCGGATGACAAAGTTGTCTGGGACGAAGCTGAGGAGGTGGAGGATGCCAGTTCTCAAGCCGCCGTTGAGAGCTCCGGCACCACCCAAGGTGATGAGGGAAACGACGAGCTCGAAGACTCGGGTGAACTCCTCGACCACTCCGGTAAGTTCCCCAGCCCTTCTCCCCTAAGGGATTGGTCCGATGACGGCGATGACGACGCAGGGTCGGCTACCACCCTCGGGGGCGTAGCTCTCCACGTAGCCGCCGCAGACGCTGCTGGGGCCCAGGCTCCCCCGATCGTGGATCTGCCAAAGTCTCCCGGGCGACGCTCTGCCGCTCCGGAGCCGGCAGACCTTGAAGAGGCTGGAGGTGATCTGGTCGGCATCAAGAGGAAGGCCCAGCCGGCACTCTCCGAGCCGGCTGACAAACGCAAGAAAACGGAGCCGGTAGCGCGGGACCTGCGCCGTCCCCAGATGAAGAAGGTGGCCAAGCGGCGGGCTATTGCGATAGCCGGGTGAGCTCCCGCTTCCTCGCTTCTCATCCTCATTTTTCCGTCGCGGTCTCGATTGACTTGGTCGTGGGATGCTTTCTTCGCAGGTCGCCTCTTTCTGTCGATCCGGCTACCCGGCCTCCTCCTGCCGTTGCTTCCAAGGAGATCGCGACCCCGACTCCCGAGCCTTCCTGCCGCAAGAGGACGTGCGGGGAAGAAATGGGTCGCGCTGAGGACGTTCGTCGCTCCCTGCGGCTGAAGCTTGTGGTGGGCGACACTGGGGCGGAGGATTCTGCACGTCCGGAGGTGCCCGTGGACGCTGTTCCCCACCTAGTCGCCTCGCCTGAGGCTGGCCCCACGCCCGCCGAGGAAGTTGCTCCAGCTGGGGCTGATCTGTCCCCGCCTCCTGCTGCCGACGACGCCGTGGCGGGGAATGCCGCCGCCATCTGCATCTCCCCCAACTCACCCAGCCGGGGAAGCACGCGCGAGGCTGCGGCGGGCGAAACAGAAGGGGCCTCGGTACCGGCTGCCGAGGCTCTTTCCAATCTTGAGCTTGTACCGAGCGTGCAAGCTATGGTGCCTGCGGCCGGGTCAAGGGTTGGCGCGATTGCTGATCCCCCGCTCCTTGAGCCGGCCTTCGGCTCTGGCGGGGCTTCGCCAGGGCTCCTCGCCACTCGGGTGGCAAGGAGCGAACGTGGTGACGGCTCGCCAGCCCCTGAGGTGGTGACCAAAGGCACCTTTAGTGGGAAAGCTCTTGTCGCCGCGGCTGAGTCCCACATTGGCAGTCTGAGCTCCGCCAGTCGCCTTCAGCAGGAGTGGGCGGATACCGCCTCGAGCGCTGATGTCGAAGACAAGCTCAAGGTGCAGGGTAGCAAGCCGACTCTGGCGGAGTTGGATAAGCAGTTTACTGCTGCCAAGGGATCGCTTCAGAACGCCGGCCTCCAACTCCTTGACGCTATACAGGCGACCAACGTGAGCGCTGCGCCTTTAGCCCTGACTCCTGCTATACATCCTAGCCCCCGAGTTTCGAGGTAGCTGTAGAGACAGCTAGCTTGAAAATGGATTTTGCTAAGAGTCGCCGTCTTTCCGTTCTTCGCAGGAACTGAACGCGCTTCGCGCCAATGTCTTTCAGAAGCTGCTGGCGAAGTACCGTGCCGGCAAGGTCCAGTACCAGGACTTGAAGAAAGAACTGGAGAAACTGTCAAGTGAGCTCGGGTTCCCTTATTTCGAAAACACTGCTGCTGTCCTTCCTTCTCTTATCCCTCCGTTTTCAGACTCTGCATCGCTCATAGCCTCGCTCGAGTCCCAGTTGGCCGACTCGGTGTCGGCCGCCACTGTTGAGTCACTCAAACGAAAGCATGCCGAGGAGCTTCAGAGTCTTCAAGCCCAGGCCGCCCGGGCTCAGGGGCTGGAAACTGATCTGGCGAAAGCTCGAGAGGCAGAGTCGTTGCTGCAGCTGGAGTTTGATCGACGGCTGGCCGAAGAAAAAAGAATCCTCTCCGCAGAGTTCGAGAACCAGGTGAAAGAGCTTCGCGCAACTCTGGGGAGCGAGGCCGAGAGGCGCGGCGCCCAAATCGACGAGCTGGAAACTCTCCGGAGGCTTGACAGCGAGCGCCACGATACGGAGATCGGTATTTGGCGTGCCCGCGACCGCAAGGTTCAGTCCGGCTTGCTGGGACTGGAGGAAGCTCTTCGCGGTAACCTTTCCTTCCCGCTTCCCAGTTCTTGTCCTTTCACGCCACCTCCCCACTCTCTGATTGCTTTCGCAGGAGCCTTCCCCGATTCCAACGAAACCGCTATGGCGGCGCTGGAGGAATACAGGGCCGACCAAAAGATCGTCTCCAGCAGTGATCCTAAGGCCGAGCTTACCTCAGGGGAGTTGGTAGCGCTGGCCAAAGGCCGACTCCATCCGGTTGCCAAGCTTGGCAAGGATCTCCACGAAGCCATTATTTCTATCTTCGAAACCTTGTGGCCGGGAATGGCGGTGCCTGACGAGATCCAGGCGTTCCTCCAGTGGATCCCTCTTGCGTCCAACCGGCTCGATATCTGGAAGGAGTCCGCGGCTCGAGCCGGCGCTGAACAGGCTCTGGAGTTCGTGCTCTCCTGGTACCCAGGCGTCAACCTAGACCAGCTGGAGAATCTTCGCGAAGGCGGACTAGCAGGCCTTGACCGAACCAAGCTCCGCCGTCGCGCCTGTGCCATTGCTGCGTGTGCCGAAACCGATGCGCTTTTCGACGCTGGGGATAGCGACGAGTCTTTGGGTGGCATGGACTTCGAGGAACCCGGCTCTGCGGAAGAGCCTCGGAAAGCCCCCGAGGATCTCGCTGGTCGCTCCATCCCACCATCCCCCAGCGGTGACGATTTCGTCTTGGCCTCTCGCGCTGGCGACATTGCTCCGCTGGAGCCGGATGGCTCGCCGAGCGCTTCCTGACTGTGTCAGGATTTTCTTATTCGTTTTTATGTACACCGAACTCATGTCGTGCCCTGGCAACATTTCGTTCGCATGTACTGATGACGCTTCACCCTGAATTTCCTGCGCATTAGCCTCTAGTTGTTTGTGAACTGGATTTGTCCTGACCCCTTTCAGCTTTTTCCTTTATCTCCCCATCCTTCGGCCCTTCTACCCCCAGCCGGCAGCCTGGTGCCGGCTGGTCTCCCTTGGACCGGCAGCCGAATGCCAGTCTAGGGTGGGAGCGTGCCGCGGGATGGGAAGTAGTACTTCGGCGTACAAGAGATCTGGCTTAGTCCAGTCTACGCACAACTATTAACCAGCGCGCGTGGTTTAGGGATGAGCGCTTGTCAGCGGCTCCGCGTTCTGTCCTCTTAGCGATTTTCCAGTGTGAATGACCTGCCGGCTCCATCGCCCTCGACTTGGACTGGAGGTTAGGCTTGGGGTCTGGTTCGCACACGGTACTCGTTCGTCTGACAAGGGATTCGATTCGTCGGGTCGCGGGTGTTTCCTCTTAGCGGTTTTCCTAGGTGGGCGACCTGCCGGCTCCATCCCACACGCCGCAGGGTGGAGGTTAGGCTCGGGGTCCGGTCCGCACGCAGTACTCATCCGGCTGACAAGAGGATCCCTTCGTTAGGTTGGAGCTGCCGGCTCCCGACTGGAGCCAACCTCCAGCCCCCGTGAATAATCGTTTTGAAAGGTAAAAAGGTACTTCGGAGCACTTTTTCCAGGGGTCGGCCGTATGCCGCCCAACTTTCTTTTATTCAACGACACTTGTTCGAGATACAAGATTTTTTGCCTTGGCTTAGCCGAAGGTCTTAAACGGTTTTGGACTTGTCTCAGGCGAAGCTGCGAAGCGCTTCCCCCTACCTCGAGGAGGAGCCAGCCCCCGAGACAAGAGCGTCTGTCTTCTTGCCCGCTTCGGGCGGGTCTTCCTTGGACAGGCTCGCCGGCTTGAGGAGCGGAGGCGGCAGTCCCGCCGCCAGGCTGCCCGGCTGGACCGCCGCCACCCTTTGCAGCAGTTGTCGCTTCTCTTCAGCAATGACCAAGGCCTCCGCCAATTTGGAACTGGCTCTTGCGCACTCTATCGACTTCTTGTAGCACCCGGTGACGGTGATCACCCCGCGAGGGCCTGGGAGCTTCATCTTCAAGTAAGCGTAGTGTGGGACTGCCATGAACTTGGCCAAGGCTGGTCGACCAAGCAGCGCGTGGTAAGGGCTGTTGAGGTCTACCACCTCGAACCAGATCGGCTCGCGACGATGATTGTCCTTCTCGCCGAACAGCACCTCCAACTCAATCCTTCCCATCGGCGTACACGAGTGCCCAGGCACGATCCCATGGAAGGTGAGCTTGGTTGGCTTCAGTTGGATCTCTGGGATTCCGAGCTTTTCCATCGAAGTGCGATAGAGAAGGTTGATGCTGCTGCCTCCATCAATGAGTACGCGCGAGAATCGGCAGGTGCGCGTCTCAGAGAACACGATTGGGTTCAAGACTAGCGCGTAGCCCCCGGGCCTCGGCATGAGCGGCGGATGGTCTTCACGCCCCCAGGTGATCGACGCGTCGGACCAATGCATGTACTGAGGCCCAACTTGCATGATCGCATTCACCTCGACACCAAACCACGGTTCATCCTTTGGCTCCTCTACCTGGGAAGTGAATACGTGGTATTGCTCCACATTCGCTTCCTCGGGGTAGTCCCCTGCTGCTTTGGCCGGCTGCCGATTCTTGTTTCCATGTGCTTCAGCCGGCGGGCCCGGCGGTGGCCCGGGCAGTTGGTGATTTCCCTGCTCCAGATCCCTGGTGAAGCTGCATTGGCGAGTGGTGTGCGCTGCCGGCTTGCCTGAAACGCTATGGAATTTGCAGGGTTGGTCTAGCATCACCTCGATGGTGTACTTGTCCTTGCCGAATTTATCCCCTTTGCGCTTCTGGCTTCCACCCGTAGCCCCCGGGCTTCCTTGAACAGCGGCCACTTGCTGGGAGCCGTACTTGTTGTCACGGCGCTCGTCTTTCCTCTTGCCATGTCGATCACGGTTGTGATGTCCTCCTGAGCCGGCTGCCGGCTGAGGTTGGTTTCCGGCTGGCGCTGGCTCAACACATTGCACTCTTGCTGCAGAATCGGCGGAAGCGTACTTGTCTGCTATTGCCATGAAGTCCGCCATCGACTTTGGCTCGGCTCTGTGGAGCTTGTGCTTCAGCAGAGTCCCTTCTCTGCATCCGTCCGTGAAGTAGCCAATTGCTTGCTCCTCGCCCACTCCTTCGCACGAGTTGCGCAGCTCGGACCATCTCGTGAGGTAGTCACGGTCTGGCTCGTCGGGGCCTTGCTTGCAGAGGGCCAGCTGTCGTGGGCGAGGCGGTCGCTTGTAAGTTCCCGTGAAGTTCTTGATGAATGCCTCTTGGAAGTCATGCCAGGAGTTGATCTGTAGAGCCGGCAGGCTGTTGAGCCACGTCCGAGCAGATCCCGTCAGCATGAGCGGTGCGTAGCGCACCGCTGTCCTCTTGTTGCCGCCCGCAATGTCGACGGCGGTGATGTAGTCTGACAGCCAGTCCTCCGGCTTCACTGCCCCAGTGTATTTGGGCATGTCTCGCGGGAGCGCGAACTTGGCTGGGAAAGGTTCGTTGCGGATGCGAGGGCCGAAACAGACCGGTCCTGCTGAGGACTCCTCCTCGTCGAACTTGGAATCTGCCAGTAGGTTGAGCCGATGGCGCGCGTCGTCCTTCGGCGGATCAACGCGTTCTCCGATCCTCTGGCTCACATGCGAGCGAGCCGGATGATGTCCCTGAGTGCCCTGGCCAGCTCCCTGAGCCGGCTGGGCTGGCGCCACAGACTTGCCGCGCGCTGGGTCCACCACGTCCACCCGAGGAGGGTGACGCGGCTTACTGGTGACCGAGGCGGGATCTCGAGGTTGCCGGTTGTGGTGGCCGGAGTGTTGGGTGCGGTGGTTTCCACCGCCTTTGCCTGGAGCTCGATTGCTCCCGCTGTGCTCCGCCGGGCCGTGGTTTGGCGACGAGGCTTCTCCATGCGACTTGTTCTGGCCGGCCACGACGATACGATTCTCGCCTCGAGTGCCGCTTGCCTCTCCGCGTGGTTCCATCGCCTGCTGCTGCAGATCGGCGGCGTCCAGGAGTTCCTGGATCCGGGCTTGCTTCTCCCGCAGGTCCTTGCCTTGTAGTCCATCCAGCTCGGAGGTGATGTAGCGCGCGGCGCGGAGGTTCTTCGTAGGCGTGCTGTAGGTGGGCTTGTTGATGATCGGAGGCAGTTTTGCCGAGGGCGCCGCCTGGTTCAGCTCCGCGCCCAGCTCGCGGCCTCGCTGACGAACTTGTCCCGCCCGGCTTGGGCCATCTCCGGCTGGGGTGAAGCCGTGGGCGACGTTGTACTCGTTGATCGTGGAGAGGACACGCCGGCGGGTGTCGTCGACGTCGACCGCTTCCTTGAGGAGGCTGAGGCGCGTCCGTTCCAGATCCTCGGAGGCCTTGACCGGATCCGCAGAAATGTCGAGCGGAGCGCGCAGGTCCGTGATGGCTGCGTCCAGCACGTCCCGCTCTGGAGGTGGAAGATCTTGTTCCGGTGGAGGTGGGCGTTCGAGCGGCGGGCGCGCGGAGCGCGGTAGGCCGCCGCCACCGTCCTCCTCCAGGGCTCGCACCTCGACCATGTTGCAAAAGTCGCTGCTTTCGCCGTCGTCGGAGTCTGTGTCACAGAGTGGGTCAAACACATCGGTTACCTCTTCCGGGAAGGGCTTGGCGACGTAGAAGCGGTGGCTGCCGACGTCGAGGAAGGAGCCGCCGTTGCCGAGGCCGTTCTTGAAGTGGGCCAAGTTGTCGTCGATGCAGTCGAAGGTGCCGAACCTCCAGACGAGGCCGGAGGCGACCTTCTCGGCGGAGGGTCCCGGTCGGAACTTGACTCCGCTCGCCACCGCGCTTTGCCCCACGGTGGGCGCCAACTGTCGTGGGAATTTGGAGACAGTAGCCATGGGGAGGCTTATCGGAGGGGCTCGACGTTGGTGACGATAGGTCCGGCTCGGGATTGTGCCAACAGAGACACCTCGGTTTACCCAGGTTCAGGGCCCTCCCGGTTGGAGGTAAACCCCTACTTCCTGCCTGCTTTGTATTGATTGGATAGTAGCGATTACAGTGCTCCTCGAGCTGTTCGGCTAGAGGAGGAAGAAGAAGATCGGATCCCCTATGCTAAGGGTCCAGGCCCCCTTATATAGACGGGGGCCTGGTTACAGGTTTCGGTAACGCTTCGGCCGGCTGCCGGCTCCTTGGCGGTGGCGTCCTTGGCCTGATCTCCTCTTGCTGCGCTCTGGCAAAGGCACTTTATAAAGTGCCTTTTTCCCAGGCCGGCATCTGGAGAGCATATCCCCTCTCCTTCGCCTAGGATCCTGCCGTGGGGAGGAGTCTTCGTCTCCTCATTGGTCAGTCGTGGTCGTGGCGTTCGTCACGTCTGTCCTGCGCCTCTGTCGCTCTTGTCGGGGCTATCCGGCTTTTGGCCAGACAACCGTTGAGGGGTTTCGTCTCCTTCGCCCGGCTCCAGCCCTCCTCGGTGGAGTCGTCAGCCGGCCGCTGGCACAGCCGGCCCTTCCGGCTGGAGCCGGTCTTCTTGCGCCGAGGCCGTGGGATTCCTCGGGACGCCAGCCGGCATACTGCCTGGCCTGTGGTACGCCCCCTAAGTCATCCCCACGACAGTCTATATATATATACATGCATATATTAACACTCTTTCTTCTTTTAGCCCTCCGGATCGAGCACTTCTTCCGTCAGAACGAAACGAGGCCCAACAAAAAAGTTGGATAACACTGTGAGATATAAGATCGAAGTGGTCGGTGTAGACAGCGAACCAACAGCTCCTGACGATGTCGCAAAAAAAATTGTCAAGCAACGCGGAGTTCTTGTGAGGGACTACATCCTGATCATCGTTCAAGAATGGAATCGGCCAAGCAGCGGCGGAGTCCCGTATGTCGGCGATGTTGCCAAAGATAAGCTTTTTGACAAGCTCATGATTAATTTCCTCCTGCCGAGGCCAGATGTGAATCCAGATGAGGAGGAGAGAGCAAATAAGGAGCTCATGCAAAGAGTCAAGAAGTTTGCTCTGATCAGGATGGCCGAGGCATTCAAGAACTAGAAGAAGAAACTGTACCTTAAGTTTGTCAAGTTAGACAAGACTCCGGATTTCAATCAAGCCGGCTATGCTAAGTTAAGACACCAGTGGGATGATTTTGTGAAGTACAAGACATCAGAGAAAGCTTTGGAAAGGTCGAGAATAAATAAGGAGAACGCTACTAAGAAAGTGTACCACCATAATATGGGGTCTGCTGGCTACGACGGTTGCATGCCTAAGTGGGATGCACTCGAGGTCAAGTATATTGCTGCTGGGATCAGACCAGAGCCCACAACATGGACACCACGGGCGAGCAACTGGTTTTACGGCCATGGGGGCACGTTGGACAAAGAAGGGAGGGCAATATATACCCAGAAACACAAAGATCATCCCCTACTGCCCATCGAAGATATTAGAAGTGCAGTACAAGATGTTGAAGCGGGACGGTTCGTTCCCGATAGAGAGAACGACGAGCTCACACGCGCCCTTAAAAATGATGAACACACCGGACGAGCACGAGGCACACCAGGATCCAAGCCGTGGAATGTTGCCTTCCCCGCGGAAATGAGGAGATATCCCGATAAAAGTCATCAGAGGAGAAAGGAAAGGTAGGCAGCTGAGAAAGCGGCAGCTACAGACCGGCTGCGTAATGTAGAAGAAGCATTAAAGCGGCAGCAGGATCAACTCGACAGACTTAGCCAGCAAGGTATTAGCGGCCAATCTCAGCGGCACATGGTAGAAGTTGCATTCGATGGTACCGGTGCCCTGTCAAATAAGAAAAGCAGCGTTGCTTCCACCCAGCTCCAGGATGGTGATGATGATGCACTGACGACGGCTCCTCCTAAACGCTACCCAGTGGATGATATCACGGAGAGCACAGCTTGTGAGCTAAAGGTGCAAGTTATGAACTTAAGGCTGATGGCGGCGGTCGGCATGGCCGTACCAATTGCGCCTAACGCAACTTGGCATTGCAGACCGGTTCCAAAAGGGTACGCTATCGTCACGGTGGATGATGTGAAGCAAGATTTTGAGGAGCTAAAGCTGGACCCCCCTGCAGGGGAAGATAGGGACCTGACTGAACTAGGAGAAGCCAAAGGGGGGACTGTTGTATGGCCAAAGGAGCACATCGTGCTTCCAAATTATGTCCCGCCAAGGCCACCCACTCCTCAGAGCAGCAATCCACCTTCGCTGCCACCTCACCATTCTCCAGCGCAACCATCGCCTTCACCGCCTCACCACTCAGCGCAGCCATCTCCACCACCGCCTCAGCCGTTTCCGCTGCCGCGTCAGCCGTCTCCGTCCCCTGAGCCTCAGAGACTAAAGCGGAAGTATACTAAGAGGGGCAGCACCACCAGCAGCAGCAAGAGCACGTTCCGATCACCGAAACGTAAGCTATCGCCCCTTCCAAGAGTACCTCATCGGAATATGAAGAAGCTTCCTTGCGAGAAGACAAATGAGGAAATTGCTGCGGCCGCAAATGCCCATTATGAACAGTGGAAGACTGATATGGCTAACAAGAAAAAGCCAAAGCCAACGGAGCCAATGATCTTCCCGGTCACCACAGAAGATAAAGCCAAAGCAGCCGCGCTTAAGATTCAGCTTCACCAACCCATAGCGCTCACACCTGACTATAATCGCTCTATTACCAAGTCGGCTGAGGCAAAAGAGCATAGAGTCGGGAAAGAAGTTGCCCAGCTCGGACAACAGAAAAATCAATCGATCGAACCGCTCAAAGTGTATGATACCAATGAGTGGAGAGCCCAAGAGCGGCATGATCCGAACATTGATCCGGAGTTTATTCAACTCTATGGAGAAAAGGCCAAGTTATATGGACTGTCTATTGCTGAGTACATGAGCCATCTGGATGAGTTCGAGGGGTACCAGCAAGTAGCATACATATACCGGTACGGGGCTCCTCTCGTCAAACCCGAGTTAGTCAAAGATCTACCAATAAAAATGCGGAGATTGCATAACTGGTATATGCAAGCCTGTGCTGAATCCACAAACTGGATCTATGCTGGATATAAACACCACCATTACGGTCATGGAGATGGCTTCTTACTGATTGAATTTCTAGAATTATTTCAGTTTTACCAACAAGACACCCTCGACAAAACTATCGTCAGTGCCTATTGTCTGTAAGTATTATTAAGTCTTTCTAGCTCAGCTCATTCGTTGCTTGTATAATCTTACTCATTATTATACTAATTATATATGCAGAATGAAGATTCTCGAATGCAACAAAGGAGCAATCTATGACCTTGGGTTCGTTGACTGCAATTTCGTTCATGAAGATACTCTCAAAAAAAAAACCCAGAGAGACAGAGGATAACTTGGTACAATCATTGAAGTATTTCAGCAACAGAAGGGAAATACTATTTCCTTACAACTTCGAGTGAGTGTTACTGTCTTGTACACATTCTGTTTTCGCTTACTCGATGTTAAGCGTATAATTGACTCGTTGTGTCTGTGCAGCTTCCACTTTATTCTGTTAATCATTAATGTTGATGAAGGAGTAGTCAAAGTCATGGACTCAAAACACACACCTTTTTAGGAAACTGGGCGAACATGCAGGAATGCCTTCAGAAGGCTTGGAAACGGTTCACCGCCAACACTAGGGGTGTTCGGAAGCCAGAGCTTACATTTCAACCATTGAATGTAAGTACTACTTGCTAGATCCGCGCATCTCTTTGATTCTAGTTTCAATACCATTATCATACTTGATTCTTATTTTGATTGAACTCCGTTCTCGTAAAGTGCTTGAGGCAGGAAGCTGGGAATAACTTATGTGGATACTATGTCTGCGAGTTCATTCTCCAGACAACCAAAGAGAAGGGCGCGGACCAAAACTTCAAAAAACTTGAAGTACGATAAACAATAATCACAACTTTATTTTATAACCATCAACTGTGTTTAGTTTCATTCATATATATTGATCCCCTTCTTTAAATTAGATCGAACGGATGCGGGACGGTCTTCTACCACGGGAACGCGTGCAAGCAATTCAAGAGGAAATTGCCGGATTCTTATTAGAACAAGTCATAGATCTAAAAGGAGAATACTATTACCCGGTTCATTTAGAAGGGTGAAGTGTAAAAAAGAAGATGTAAAATCAAATTTGTGTGAGTTACCGTTTGAAATAGCGACCAAGCACGACGGATGAGACGGTGAATAATATATTTGTGACCAGGATGTGTAATATATATATATATAGTGTGGTTCCTTCATTATTGCTGTATATATATAGTACCATTAAATTGAATATAAAACACACCAAATAAAACCCTAAACCCTAAATGAAAAAAACACAAAACCCTGTAGAAATCAACGATCCCGGTTCGTGCTACGAACCGGGACCAATGACCCAGCCCCCCCCCCCCCCCCCCCCGCGCTGCAGCGCATCCACGTGGAGACCTATCGGTCCCAGTTCGTGCTAGAACCGGGACCGGCATTGGTCCTGAGTAATTGATCCCGGTTCGGCAACCGGGACCAATGGCCCACACGAACCGGGACCATAGGGCATTTTTCTACCAGTGCTTGACGTGATTCGACCGTTGAGGTTTGGCATCGTCCAAGAACTGGAGGAGAAGAAAACTTCTCATGAAAGTTGTATTGCATTTGTCTATCTATTCATCTATCTGTAAAAAACAAGAGGCCAAGCTTTAATGAAAGAAAACAAGAAAATCTGAGCATAACACATAAAATGTAGATTACACTTTTCTTGTAATCCCTATGTATTTTCCCTACAGCGACGAGCGCATATCCATATATATAAGCATACATCCGCAACTCTACTACCGGAAAATAAGGTGCTGCATGGTCGGCAGGTCTGCCGTGTGCTAGGGTGGCACGGAACACGACAGACACAGACTCTGCCGTGTTCCGGGCCAGCCTGACACACGGCAGACCTGCTGGCCACGGTGGCAGGCTACGCAGGCACACCGCAATCCTTTTGGCCACAGCAGTGGGCCACGCAGACACACGGTGGACACGCAGCACATGGTAGACTCCTACCAGCCAGGTGGATGCACGTTTTCAGATTCCGCCAAGGGTTCCCGCCAAATTTCTGCTGTGGCCCCACTACTCTGCCGTGTGTAACCACACGATAATGAAATTCATTTTCAAAAAACCCCTCTCTTATGTCAACAACGTTTCCGGAATAATTCCCGAATATAAATTTAATTTTTTTCTTTGGCAACAATATGCATATATACATGTCAAAGGAGCACACTAGCCCCTGGCTTGGGGGGTAGACCACGCGTGGGCCAGGGGCTAGGGTTTCGCCGTAGACTCAGCTTGGGGATCCGAATCCCATCCAAAACATGCATGTGGACCTAACATGTGTATGGATGTGTGATGTTGGGTTGGGAGATGCAATTGCTAGGTCCCGGTGTGACCTTCCACCTATACCTACAGTTCGGTTACAGTATACTTAGAGGTGGAAACTCTCGTGTCAGTTCCACCGGGGGGAATCTTGTGGTAAGCATGGGCAAACCTTTGCTTCCCATGTTCCTATATCCTAACCAAAGTCAAAGGAGCACACTAGCCCCCCGGCTTGCCATCCTTCGGAGAAATCTAGGAGGGTGGACCGCGTGTGGGCCAGGGGCTAGGGTTTTGCCGTAGACCGGGCTTCAGGGGTCCGGAACCCACCCAAAGCATGCATGTGGACCTAACATATATATGTGTAATGTTGGGTAGGGAAATGCAATTGATAGGTCCCCGGTGTGACCTTCCACCTATACCTATGGTTTGGTTCCAGCTGACTTAGAGGTGGAAACTCCCGCGTCGGTTACACCAGGAGGAATCTTGTGGTAAGCATGGGCAAAACTTTTCTTCCCATCTTTCTATGTCCTAACCAAAGTCAAAGGAGCACACTAGCTCCCCCGACTATCATCGTCCAGAGAAATCTAGGGGATAGACCGCGCGTGGGCCACGGGCTAGGGTTTCGCTGTAGACCAGGCTTCCGGGGTCCGGAACCCACCCAAAGCATGCATGTTGACCTAACATGCGTATGTATGTGTGATGGTGGGTTGGGAGATGCAAGAGCTAGGTCCCCGATGTGACCTAGCAACTATACCTATGGTTCGGCCAGCTGATTAAGAGGTGGAAACTTCCGCGTCGGTTGCACCGGGGAAATATTTTGGTAAGCATGGGCAAACCTTTGCTTCCCCATGTTCCTATGTCCTAACCAAAGTCAAAGGAGCATGTTGACACCATCATATTAATTAACAATTTAGAAATTCAAAAAGGTTCATATCCACAACCATAAATCCTTTGATTAATGATTTCTTGCACGGTAGAGGACATCTTGATGGGAATTCAAAAATATATCTACAATCTTATATATATTTCAACTTTATTTTGCCACAGTAGTTAACGAAGTGTTGCAAGATGTTAACCGTAAAAATTAGCTAGGATGCAGGAAGTACTATATAATCTAGCAAGTTTTGTTGACCTTTTGTCATAACATGTCAACATGATATCTAGTTTCCAAGATATCCTCACGGCCAAGCCAAGTGTGAAACAGATTTTCAATAGAGATAAGAACTTTAAGCTTGAAAATCGTGATGATGTTATCGCCTATGTCATTGTATGCATGTCTAATATATAGAAGTGAGACCCGTTATATCAATAAGGGAGTTTTATTAAACTCAAAAATTTGCATGAAGGAAATGCATGATACATGAGTTCACACCCGACCCCTGCATAACCAGGATACGCATATCCATACAACAATAATAAAGAAAAAACTTGACGCAGTACAAATATGTGAAAGACTCATAAAACATACTAACATGGTGGAAGACCGATTCATAAACTATGTCGTCATCTATGTGGGGTAAAAGTATTCCTCGCCACCTTTTGGATTGGTGTACAGATTGACGGAGCTGACACACAGCCCCTTCTTCTACCTTAATACTCTCACGATCAGAACAATGGACACATGATATTTTTTTGGCCTCGCGCTGCCCAAACAGCTGAGATTTTCTTGTTATATCTAGACACACCGCACCCTAACAAACTGATTACATGCCAGCTTTATAGCCCTCGACAACACAATCCACGCACACCACGATCACCACGCGCACGCGCGCCTAGCGATCCGTTTTTCTCTCTATCGTAAGCCACTCGCTCATCCGCGAGACCAGGGAGTATCCACTTGCAGCATTCCTTCTCAGTCGCACGAGCGAAGACTCAGCTACAAAGCCGACCGACACAATATAACCTGAACATGTCCACACCAGCGCTCTGACTGGACCTAAATGTTAGTGTATGTAATATCGTATGTGTACGGTGTATGGAGTAGTACTCCGACCGTACACGTACATCTCATGTAAGCCACGTAGGGGGCGCTTCCCTGCCTATATAACATGCAACCGATGGCCCGAGAGGGTATGCATCGTTCCACCAAAATTTACATGGTATCAGAGCCATCCACTTCTCGGCTCTAGCTGCCCAAACCCTAAAACAAAAACCTCATGCCGCCGCCTCAGTTCCGCCGCCGCCGCATCTACTGCCGCCGCCGCATCTGATCGCCGCACCACAACCAAAACCCTGCCGACGCTGTACCTCCGTGCCGCCGCCGCCCACAACCAGAACAAAAACCCAAAACCCTAGAAAGCCAAAGCTCCGCCGCCGCCGCCGCACTTCTCTGTGTCGCCGCCGCCACAAAACCACACAACCAAAAACCACACGCCGCCGCGATCTCGTTCGCCGCCGCTGCACCTTCATCCGTTCTGATGGAGCCGACATCGACAACCTACAATGCTGCAACGCTCGCTGCCGCGCTTGGTTCTCCTCCCTCGCAGCTGCTGACGCGCGAGAACACGCTTGTCTGGAAGGCATTGGTCATACCAGCCCTTCGTGGAGCGCGTGTCCTGGATCTTGTCCGGGGCATTGAGAAATCACCTGAAGAATACATCGAGGTTGAAACCTCCGACAAGAAAAGTTCTATCAAGGTTGAGAATCCGGACTACACTGCCTGGATTTCTTGAGATCAGCATGTGCTCCGATGGCTTGTGAACGCACTGTCTCCAGATGTGCTGGTTCATGTCATTGGTTTAGAGACTTCTGCAGAAGTATGGGCGGCCATTGACATTCATATCTCCGCCAAATCCAAGACAAGAGTTCAGTGATGCTTCAGGTGAATGTGGCAACAGACAGTCCTTGTGCGTGGTGAATGACCAGCCCGTTGGGAACCCCAAGAGGAAGGTATGATGAGTGCAGCGGCTAGTTTTCCCTCAGTTAAGAAACCAAGGTTTAATGTCGATCTTGAAGAAGAGAGACGGTGACGACTGAAGGTGTTTGTGGAACCTGCACACACACAAACAAATACTTTGTCCCCAACTTGCGATGAGGTTGTCAATCTCACCGGTTTGCTTGAAATAAAGGTTATGAGTGTATCGAGTGGAAAACAGTAGTAATATGCGAGTAAAGTAAACAGTGCGGGAAAAGTAAACAGGTGATTGCAATATGATTAAAATAGGACCGGGGTCCACAGTTCACTAGTGGTGTCTCTCCATAGATAAATAACATGCTGGGTAAACAAATTACAGTTGGGCAATTGATAGAATAAAGATAACGTGATATGTCAAGAAGATCACTATGAGATTTACTCTGGGCATTACAACAAAATACATAGACCGCCATCCAACTGCATCTATGACTAATAATCCACCCTCGGGGATATCATCCGAACACCCCAAAAGTATTAAGTTGCGAACAACAGATAATTGCATTAAGCAAAGTGTGTAATGTAAACAAAGCATATGCCCTTGAGCATATGAATGTTGTTTTCTCCCTAGTAGCAACAGCACATCTACCACCTTAGAGGTTTCTGTCACTCCCCCAGGTGAAATAGAGGCATGAACCCACTATCGAGCATAAATACCCCCTCTTGGAGTCACTAGCAACTACTCGGCCAAGATAGCTACTAACAACGGAGAGCATGCAAGATCATAAACAACATAGAGATAACAAAAGATATAATTCAGTACAGCAACTTAATCATAAACACCAATATTCATCGGATCCCAACAAACCAACATCATAGAATTACATAACGGTGATCTCAATCATGTAGGGCAGCTCATGAGATCTAAACATGAAGCACATGGTGGAGAAGACAACCATCTAGCTACTGCTATGGACCCATAGTCCAAGGTAGACTACTCACTCATCGCTCCAGAGGCAAGCATGGCGATGAAGAAGATCTCCGGTGGCGATTCCCCTCTCCGGCAGGGTGCCGGGAAGAGCTTCTGGACCCTCCCGATCTTCGGGTCGACGGCGGCGGCGGATCGCGATGTATTCTGGAAAACTGATCGGGGCTTAGGTTTTTCTCGTCAGGGGGTATATATAGGCGTAAGTACGATGTCAGAGGAGGGACCACGGCCCCTCACGCGGGCCCGGTGCGGCCAGGGGGTGGCCGCGCCGCCCCTGTGTGTGGGGGCCATGTGGCCCCCCTCCGTCAGGTCTTCGGATGTTTGGGAGCTTCCCCGTGAAATATGACTTCAGGAACTTGTTTCGTCCAATTTCGAGAATATTTCCTGTGTATCACTTCTGAAACACAAAAACAGCAGAAAACAGGAAACTGGCACTGTGGCACTTCGTTAATAGGTTAGTTCCGGAAAATGTATAAAAGTACCACTAAGTGTAACGAAACAATATACAAATGGTGTAAAAACAAGCATGGAGCATCAAAAATTATAGATACGTTTGAGACGTATCAAGCATCCCCAAGCTTAACTCCTGCTCGTCCTCGAGTAGGTAAGTGATAACAAAAGAATAATTTTTGAGGTGACATGCACCTACACAATCTTGATCATATATGTAAGCATTGATGAGCTGGGATCAATAGAACTTAAAACATGGGCATGAAAGATATAATCATGACAATAAGAACTTAGCAACCATGTTGTAAACATGCAAATGAACACAAACAAAAGATCATGATAATGAAACAATGAAAGTCAAACGTGTGTTCAAATCATAAGAAAAAACATACAAATGGTTTTCAGCTTGTCCTTCAAAGAGAGCAAAACATAAATGCATAGGACACCTCAAAGTTTAAGAGGGCGACTAGATACAAATAATTTAAGAACAAGTGAAACCAACAATATGAATCAATCAATGAACTTTGGGACAATGCATATCACACTAAGAATGACAACTATGCTCTCTTAATGGTGCATAAAGAAAGAAGGTGGTGACTCAACATAAAAGTAAAAGAAAGGCCCTTCGCAGAGGGAAGCAGTGATTTAAACATGTGCTAGAGCTTTTCATTTGTAAAACAGAGATAAAACTTGATTTTGAGAGGTGGTTGTCTTTGTCAACGACTGGCAATGGGGTTCTTACTATCTTCCATACAAAAATAAAGCAAGTTTTTGAGAGAGAGATTGGCACTTTGTGCTCTTTTTATAAAACTTGGCACTCCTCCCCACCTTTTCCTTTCACATACCATGGCTAACCGATTCCATCGGGTGCCCACCAACATTCACATTCTTTGGAGGAGTACCTTTTTTTCTTTCTTTTTTTCTTTTTTTTTTCTTTTTTGGAATAAACAATATGGAAGATAGCAAATCCGACCACTACGTCCCCATGAGCTGAAAACAGTGTCACAAAACGAGAAGTATTTTGAAGGTTTTTGAAAGGTAGCACACGAAAATTTTACTTTGGAATGGCTTACAAATACCATGCATAGGAATTTATAGTGGACACAATGGCAAACTTGGCTTTTAGGAGTTGGATGCACGAGTAGAGCTCATACTCAGTACAAGGTGAGGGCTAGCAAAAGACTGGGAGCGACCAACTAAGAGAGCAATAATAGCCATAATCATGCAAAGCGACAAAGCGACATTAAAAGAAGCATACGATGGCATCAAAAGTCAAAAACTAAACGATCATGAAGGCTAATGGCGACTTTGTAAGAGTCTAACATGTGTGAGCATGCGCCAAGTCAACCCAAATAAAGCATCAAGGAGAAAACCAAAATAATGCTTCCATACAATAAAAACAACGCATGATTTTTTCAAAGGCTCATTAAGCAATCTCAGTTATTTGAGACAAGTCATGCTACAGCAAAACCACTAAGCATACTATCAAAAAGACATCAAGCATGACATGAAAAAGCCTAAGCCGCAGTCTACACAAGCTCCTTCTTGTACCACTATTTTGCACAAAGCTTTTTCTCTTTTCCAACACCATTTGAAATTTTTATAAACACCTCTTTTGATGAAAACCAATAAAGATCAGAGGCAAAAATACACCTTGATGAAAAGATATGACAAGATCTGAACGCATATCAAGGCGAAAACGAAAACCAAAAGCAGTAGCAGAAAAAGTAGAATGCTCGATTTTTAATAAGAGTGAAAACTAGAGCATTCTTTGCAAATGAAAACGAGTACATCTCCTCCAAAGGAAATTTGTTGGGGTCCAACCATTTATTGCAGCAAACAAACAAACTAAACACACTAAGAAAACTAAAACAACTGACGCTCCAAGAAAAACACATAGTGCATGAAGCAATAAAAATATAGTGTTTTGAAAGGTGACCTGATTTTTGCCGATGAAGAAGGGGTGCCTCGGGGGCATCCCCAAGCTTTGACGCTTGTACTTCTTGGATATTTCTTGGGGTGATGCATGGGCATCCCCAAGCTTGAGCTTTTGTCCATTCTTCAACTCATCTCATCATTCTCCAATCCCTACACTTGAAAACTTCCTTCATACAAAACTAAACACAATTCTATTAGCAACATTAGTGTAAGCATAAAATATATTCAACCTCTTTTAGCTTCAGGTTTCAACCCAAAACCACCACATATAAAGTATATACTACTGTAGAAACTTTCACAAGAGTTCCATGATCAAAAAGAACTCAAAAGAAAGCGATAAAGTGGCAAAAACAAATATTGGCAGAAATCTGTCAAAACTGAACAGCTTATAATGGACGAATTTTTGAGGGATTTTCTGTTGCTCAAATCAAAAAGTGTTCAACTAAGAAAAGTTTGGATATAACCTGGGGCATATGCACAAGAAATCGCAGGTCCAAAAGATAAACAGAGAATTTTCACGAATTTTTACGGTGCAGCACCGAAAACAGTTTCAGGACAGCAATAACCACAAATCTTTACCTCACTCAAATTAGAGGCTTCTCTTGGCACAAAAACGAAATAAACAAGATAAGGAGCGGTCATTACAGTAGTAATGACTTCCAAGACTCAAATAAAAGAAAAAGTACTGAAAAGTAAACAATGGGTTATCTCCCAAGAGTGCTTTTCTTTAACGCCTTTGAGCTAGGCGCAGAAAATTGCGAATCAAGTAATATCAATAGATGAAGTGCTAGTTACCTCAGTAGGCTCTTTGAAGGTTCCCGAAGATGATTCAACCTGCAAGTTACCCTTAGTGGAACTAAGAGTCTTACCAATCTTAAGAACATGTTGAGATTTAAGCGCAGAAACCTTGGGAACATACATAAATTTTTGCTCTTTTCCAACAAACACTTTCTCCTTCTTAAATTTAAGAGAGGAGAAGATTAAACTAAGAGTTTCCATAGACTCCTCTAGTTTACCAATCCTCAAGTTTTGATTGTCATGAGTAGTGCTAGCCTCTAAAATGGTAATTCTCTTACCAATATTTTCTATTAATTCACTAACGTGGCTAGCATTTTCTAGGATACTTGGCAAACTTTTTTCTAAGGAGCTGAGCTTTTCTACCACCTCTTCCAAGGTGGTCTCAGTTTTAGCAACATGAATAGGTGGTACTCCCACTAAACTTTCAATTATAGTGCATGCTTCTCCCGCGGGAGTACCCAGAAAATTACCTCCTGTAAGAGTATCAAGAACATACCTATTCCAGCTAGATATACCAACATAAAAATTCCTAAGGAGGATCGTGGTGGAGTGCTTTTTGGTACACCTATGATGAGCATTGTTAATACGGTACCAAGCATCTTTTAAACTTTCTCCCCCTTGCTGCTTGAAACTACGAACTTCTACTTCAGGATTACTCATTGTAACAAAAACTAAAAGCAGATAAGTAAAAACAACTACCAAGGATTCTAATTTTTTTTGGGTTTTTGATAAAAAGCAAAGCAGGTAAAATAAAATAAAGTAAAGCAAAACAAATAACAAAGTAAAGAATGTGTGTGCGAAGAACTCCCCTCGCAGAAGTCTTCTCTCTTCCTCGGCAACGGCGCCAGAAAAGTAGCTGATGCTTCAGGTGAATGTGGCAACAGACAGTCCTTGTGCGTGGTGAATGACCAGCCCGTTGGGAACCCCAAGAGGAAGGTATGATGAGTGCAGCGGCTAGTTTTCCCTCAGTTAAGAAACCAAGGTTTAATGTCGATCTTGAAGAAGAGAGACGGTGACGACTGAAGGTGTTTGTGGAACCTGCACACACACAAACAAATACTTTGTCCCCAACTTGCGATGAGGTTGTCAATCTCACCGGTTTGCTTGAAACAAAGGTTATGAGTGTATCGAGTGGAAAACAGTAGTAATATGCGAGTAAAGTAAACAGTGCGGGAAAAGTAAACAGGTGATTGCAATATGATTAAAATAGGACCGGGGTCCACAGTTCACTAGTGGTGTCTCTCCATAGATAAATAACATGCTGGGTAAACAAATTACAGTTGGGCAATTGATAGAATAAAGATAACGTGATATGTCAAGAAGATCACTATGAGATTTACTCTGGGCATTACAACAAAATACATAGACCGCCATCCAACTGCATCTATGACTAATAATCCACCCTCGGGGATATCATCCGAACACCCCAAAAGTATTAAGTTGCGAACAACAGATAATTGCATTAAGCAAAGTGTGTAATGTAAACAAAGCATATGCCCTTGAGCATATGAATGTTGTTTTCTCCCTAGTAGCAACAGCACATCTACCACCTTAGAGGTTTCTGTCACTCCCCCAGGTGAAATAGAGGCATGAACCCACTATTGAGCATAAATACCCCCTCTTGGAGTCACTAGCAACTACTCGGCCAAGATAGCTACTAACAACGGAGAGCATGCAAGATCATAAACAACATAGAGATAACAAAAGATATAATTCAGTACAGCAACTTAATCATAAACACCAATATTCATCGGATCCCAATAAACCAACATCATAGAATTACATAACGGTGATCTCAATCATGTAGGGCAGCTCATGAGATCTAAACATGAAGCACATGGTGGAGAAGACAACCATCTAGCTACTGCTATGGACCCATAGTCCAAGGTAGACTACTCACTCATCGCTCCGGAGGCAAGCATGGCGATGAAGAAGACCTCCGGTGGCGATTCCCCTCTCCGGCAGGGTGCCGGGAAGAGCTTCTGGACCCTCCCGATCTTCGGGTCGACGGCGGCGGTGGATCGCGATGTATTCTGGAAAACTGATCGGGGCTTAGGTTTTTCTCGTCAGGGGGTATATATAGGCAAAAGTACGATGTCAGAGGAGGGACCACGGCCCCTCACACGGGCCCGGCGCGGCCAGGGGGGTGGCCGCGCCGCCCCTGTGTGTGGGGGCCACGTGGCCCCCCTCCGTCAGGTCTTCGGATGTTTGGGAGCTTCCCCGTGAAATATGACTTCAGGAACTTGTTTCGTCCAATTCCGAGAATATTTCCTGTGTATCACTTCTGAAACACAAAAACAGCAGAAAACTGGAAACTGGCACTGTGGCACTTCGTTAATAGGTTAGTTCCGGAAAATGTATAAAAGTACCACTAAGTGTAACGAAACAATATACAAATGGTGTAAAAACAAGATGGAGCATCAAAAATTATAGATACGTTTGAGACGTATCATTCAGCAGCTTCGTTCAGCTCTCAATGAGACAAGTAAGGGTGATCTCTCTGCTGATAAATATTTTGCTAAGATGAAGAGTATTACTTCTGAACTTGCTGCCGCTAGAAAACCTCTTGATGATGATGAGCTTCTGTACTATGTCCTCCATGGTCTCGGAAGTCACTATAATAATCTGCGCACTGCTGTTAATGCAAATCTTGGTACAACTCTGTCAGACTTGCTTGGACAGGTTCAGGCCTTCGATAAACAACACGCAATAGAGGATCCTGGCTTCACTTCGTCAGCCAACGTCGCTTGACGTGATTCTCATCCTCGCCAGGATGATCGTCGCCCTCGTCCAGATGATTGTCCTCATCAGGATTATCGCCAGGATCGCCCTCGCTATGATGACCGTGGGCGTCAAGATTTTTGCCAAGATCATTATCAGGATCGAGACCGTCCTCGCTATGAAGATCGCCCCTGGTATGATGACCATGGACGCCAAGACTACCATGGCCGTTGCTTTGATGGTGTCTATCAAGACCGTCGTCGCGATGATGATCGTCCACGATGCTATGATGATGACCGACGCCGCCGTGATGATGGGGGTCGTCATCGTGATCGACAGCCCATGCCATATGTTAACACCACATGCCAGATCTGCAAGATTCATGGGCATTCAGCTAGTGATTGCTGGTGGCGTCATGATGATCGTGACCGTGATGACGGGGATCGTGGAAACAAAGGTGCAAACTTTGCCTCTTATGGCATGGATAGCAACTGGTACTATGACACTGGCGCTACTGAACATCTTACTGGTCAACTGAACAAGCTCACTACACGTGATCATTATCAAGGTGAAGATCGTGTTCGTACAACTGATGGTACAGGTATGCGTATTAGTCATATTGGTTCATCAATTCTGTGCACTCCTCACAATTCTTTTCAGCTTCATGATGTTCAGCATGTTCCTAGTGTTTCTAAAAATCTCTTATCTGTCCACAAATTCACTCTTGACAATCATGTTTTCATTGAATTTCATCCTTTCTTCTTTTTAATTAAGGACCAAGCAACCCGCCGAATACTATTTAAAGGCCCCTACCGTGGAGGTCTCTACCCCTTGATGCCAGTCTTCAATGAGTCCTCCAAGCATGCTTTCATCACAATAAAGCCGTCTTCATCTACATGGCATCGTCGTTTAGGGCATCCTTCTTCGTTTGTGGTTCAACAAGTCCTTCGGAAGAATAAAATAGCTTACACTCCAAAAATTACCCCATATGTTTGTGATTCTTGCCAGCTAGCAAAGAGTCATCAGTTGCCATATCCTATTTCTTCCAGTAGGTCTACTGTTCCTTTAGAACAAGTTTTCTCTGATGTATGGGGTCCAACACCACTTTCTGTTGGGAAACATGCATACTATGTAAGCTTTATTGATGATTTTAGCAAGTTTACTTGGATTTATGTGCTTAAAAAGTGTTCTGATGTTTATCAAGCTTTTCTCAATTTTCAACAGTATGTTGAGCGCAAATTTGATCGAAAAATCATAACTATCCAATCAGACGAGGGTGGTGAGTATGAAAAACTTCACTCTTTTTTCCAAAAGGCTGGTATATCTCATCATGTATCATGCCCTCATGCTCATCAACAAAATGGTTCAGCAGAAAGAAAACATCATCACATTGTTGAAGTTGGTCTTGCTTTACTTGCCAACGCATCCATGCCGTTAAAATACTGGGATGAAGCCTTTCTCACAGCCACTTTTCTCATCAACCTTCTTCCCAGCAAAGTTATTGATCTTGAATCCCCAGCTGAACGTCTTCTTCATGTCAAGCCAAACTATGATGCCTTGCGTGTGTTTGGGTGTGCTTGCTGGCCCAATCTCCGTCCCTACAACACTCGTAAACTTGCTTTTCGATCAATACGGTGTGTGTTCCTTGGTTATAGTCCTCTTCACAAAGGTGTCAAGTGTCTTGATATATCCACTGGTCGCATCTACATCTCTCGTGATGTTGTCTTTGATGAAAATGTTTTTCCCTTCCATGCTCTTCATCCTAATGCCGGTGCTCTTCTCAAGAAAGAAATTCTTCTTTTACCTTCAAACAATTCTGTTGAGGATGCACATGATATTGATGAACATATGACTTCTATTGTACCTATTGTTGCTCCTAATGCTTCTCTACAGGAACCTACACAGATCATTGATAATATTGTACAAAATGATCCACAATTTTCACCTAAAAATACTCCAGAAGCTGACGAATCTGGCGCTGATTCCGAGCAAGATTTTGTAGAACATTCCTCTGACTACACCGATCCCGAGGCAGATTCTCCTGCCTCCTCCTCGGTCTCCTCGCCTGGCGGGCGCACTCCGTTGCTGTCTCCCATGCGCGCGGGCTCGCTGTCCTCCTTTCCGTCTGCGACGCGTGGCAGCCTGGGTCCTACCGCTCCCGACAGCGCTTCTGGCGCATCTGCCCCCGACAGCGCCTCTGGCGCATCTGATCCTGCGTCTGGATCATCTGCGGTGCCATCTAGTGCTGGTGCTGGTGTGTCACCGCCACCACCTTCTCCTCCTGGTCCTCGTACATGACTCCAACATGGTATTCGCAAGCCTAAATCATATACTGACGGCACCATTCGATATGGCTTACTTGTTTCTTCAGGAGAACCACAGAACTTATCTGACGCACTTGCTGATTCTAACTGGAAAATGGCCATGCAAGATGAATATGATGCTCTAATGACCAACAAAACATGGACTCTTGTTCCTTTTAGTGGTAACAAAAATGTGATTGACTGCAAGTGGGTTTATCGTATCAAACATCGTGCTGATGGTACTGTTGATCGTTACAAAGCACGCCTTGTGGCTAAGGGTTTCAAGCAAAGGTATGACACTGACTATGAAGATACTTTTAGTCCTGTTGTTAAAATTGCTACAATTAGAATTGTTCTTTCCATCTTTGTCTCTCGTGGTTGGAGCTTACGGCAGCTAGACGTCAAGAACGCGTTTCTTCATGGTGTTCTTGAAGAGGAAGTGTATATGAAACAACCACCTAGTTTTGAAAATCCTAGTGCCCCTACTCATATTTGCAGACTTGATAAAGCTCTTTATGGACTTAAGCAGGCCCCCCATGCATGGTATTCTCGGTTGAGTGCAAAACTGCATGATCTTGGCTTTCTTCCTTCCAAGGCTGATACCTCTCTGTTTCTTTATCAGAAGTCTGATATCACTATATTTGTGTTGATCTATGTTGATGACATTATTGTTACAAGCTCTTCTGATCAGGCTATTGATATTCTTCTCAAAAATCTTGCGGCTCATTTTGCTATTAAAGATTTGGGAAATCTTCATTACTTTCTTGGTATTGAGGTTCAGAGAACTTTTGATGGGCTCTTACTTACACAAGAAAAATATGCTCATGATCTCCTTGCTAAAGTTGGCATGCTTGATTGTAAGGCCGCTCCCACGCCTCTGTCTCCATCGGAGCCACTGTCTCTTCATGATGGTACATTACTTGGTCCTGATGACAACTCTCAATATCGCAGTATAGTTGGTGCTCTCCAGTATCTTACTCTCACACGCCCAGATTTAGCATTCTCAGTTAACAAGGTTTGCCAATATCTCCATGCTCCTACTACTGCCCATTGGACTGCTGCCAAACGCATTCTGCGTTATGTGAAAGCTACATCTAATGTTGGTATTACTTTTCGCAAGTCTTCATGTACTCTTCTCAGTGCTTTCTCAGATGCAGATTGGGCTGGTTGTCTTGAGGTTAGACGTTCTACAGGAGGGTTTGCTATATTTATTGGACCTAATCTGGTTTCCTGGAGTACTCGCAAACAAGCCATTGTCTCTCGCTCAAGCACTGAGGCTTAATATAAAGCTTTGGCAAATGCTACTACTGAACTAATATGGGTTGAAGCTCTTCTCACAGAACTTGGTGTTCCTCTTCGAGTGAAACCTGTTCCGTGGTGTGACAACATTGGTGCTACCTATTTGTCTGTCAACCTGGTTTTTCATGCTCATACCCGGCACATTGAGATAGATTTTCATTTTGTCCGTGAAAGAGTGGCTGACAATCGCCTAGACATCAAGTTTATATCCTCCAAAGATCAGCTGGCTGATGGTTTCACAAAACCTCTTCCTGTTAAGAGTTTAGATGAGTTGAAGCGTAATCTAAACCTCTCCCGTGGTTTAGATTAAGGGGGGGGGTGTTAGTGTATGTAATATCATATGTGTATGGTGTATGGAGTAGTACTCCGACCGTACATGTACATCTCATGTAAGCCACGTAGGGGGCGCTTCCCTGCCTATATAACATGCAACCGATGGCCTGAGAGGGTATGCATCGTTCCACCAAAATTTACACTAAACAAAGACACGGACACAAGCACGAACTCATGCACCTAGACCTAGACATGCATGTACACATGCCAGACTCATCCACCACGAACACGAACACCGACGCGCAGACGTCAATTGACACCATAGACGTGGCTTATTCCTAACAATCTCCCCCACGCCACAATCTACAGAAGGGCCGGCTCATCATCGACGTCGGTTAGCAGCGCCTTCTCCTTCCTCGGCTTAGGGAAATCACGAGAGAAGTGGCCGCGAACACCACAGTTCCAGCACTTGCTGCGCCGTCCCCTCGCGCCTAAGGCCATGTTGTTTCTGCCATCATTGTGGTTGTGGCAACCGCCGCGCTGAAGGCGTCATGCCTCCCACTGAGCGGCCATGAGCAGAAGCTGGCCATCGCTCTGTTCGCCGCCGGCCTACGCCTATGCGCGGTGCCGTGAGCGTTCCTCGAATGCCTTGAGCCTGCCCAGCACCCTCCTCAAACACCATCTTCCCCGGGTTACGGAACTGCTCGATCTCGGCCGCCGCGTTGTACAACCGGTCGGGTATGGTGTCAAGCAGCTTCTTCACCATGTCAATGTCGCTGAGAGTCGAGCCAAGGCTCGCGTAACTCGCCACCATGCCTCAGATCTTGCCAGCATAGTGATGCATGTAAAATGCATGCATGAGCTTTGTAGTTTTTTGCCACATATTCCAACATATTTGCATGTTATAAGATGTTATATTCATGTTTTGCATTGATTTATGGGGATTTTCCCTCGATCCCCTTTTATTGGTTTATAACTCTGCAGAACAGAAACCCCTATTTTGAGTATTTTTTTAAAGTTTTAGGGACCTTACGGTACTCAAACGGAGCTAGGATTTTTCTAGCATTGGTATTTTTACCGAAGAAACAATATGATAATAGGAAGCACAAGAGGGGCCCATGAGGCCCAAACAAGACCAGGCGGCATGGGCCCTACCCCTGGCCACGCCACCCAAGGTCGTTTGATCCTCGAGCATCCGATGTTGTCCGTCTTGATCTCAGATTGACGTGCTTGACCTAAAAACCCCTATATAAAGACCCCTAGGCGTTCTCACGAGGAGATGGCGGAGAAACATGAAACCACAAAACAATGGATGAATCTGCGAAGATTGGAAGAGGAAATGATGTCGAAGCCGTCTCCGGTCACATCTCCAACCTCTCCGATATCACCAACACCGCCACCATGATGAAGAGGGAGTAGTCCACCTCTGGACTATGGTTTTGTGGCAGTAGCTTGATCTCTCTCTCTCTCTCTCTTGTGCTATGTTGATGAGATGCCATATGAGCAGCCTATCATGATTATGGCCATATTATGTAATTCCTATGTGGTGGATCCTTAGTTTTATTGGATTATTTATGAGATCTGAACCTTTATTGTGTTCTTGATGTATTGATAGATGCATATTGTTACCCTATTCTTTACTACTTGTTATGATCAAACTTGTATGCGAGAGCATGTGTGTGGGGTCGTGTGTAATAGATGGAGTAATGGTAGTAGTAGTGAATTGTGACATCAGCTTCATATTTACTATGGTTTTTATCAATTCTTTTTGTTATCTCACTAGGGAGAAAAAGAATGCATGTGCTAAACAATTCTTAGTGACAGCTAAGAAACCCAATTACATTCATGGATACTATAATTAATCCATTGTGATATGTTTTAATACAACGGTAGCACATTTGTTGTTCAACATCATGTAATTGTACTTAAGGCTATACTCTATTAATTCTTAAATCCATATTGCATGGAGAATCCCTTTCTAGTGGAGTATAAGTAAGATGTGTAGTATCATCTTTATGTTAGGACGTGATGCCCATATGAATGCTTATCAAGACACATAACAAAATCTCATCAATATAAGTTATCAATCTTGTTCTTAATGTCACCACACCTTTATGAGAGAGTAGACAACGGAACCCATGAACCCCGGATAGTTTTTAATCATAAGAAACACCTTTTCCTTGATTTTACTTGCCTTTATATTTTATGCACTAATTAAATCCGAAAACAACAAAAAAAATTACTTCTTGCAACTACAACCAAAACCCAAAAACACTTTAATTACTTGCATTAGTTTACATTATAGTTTTAGTTTACCTTCTAGCATTTTATTTATTGTTATTTCATTTTACTAATACCGAAGCCTTGTGCTTGACAACCACACAGTGGAGTTGGGGGCACGAGACTGAGAAACTTGCTTTGCAGGTTGCTGGACAAGCAAGGCTTGAAGAAGCTTCGCCTTTGTTCCTCGAGAGTTCAATATTAAATCCCGAGCCACTCTTGTGGGAAAAAATTTCTTGATACAACACTCTGCAGTTGGAGCCCCAACGAATTAGCACACTTGCTTAGTGTCATCCATACATTTTCTGGCGTCGTTGCCGGGAAACAAGCAAGCAACACCACAACTGCAATTTCCATGGACGTAAGACATTCTCTGGCAAGACTTTTTCTGGCACCTTGCAATTTCCCAAGCTTGGGGAGGTTGCACCACTATGAGTTCTTCTTGTCCTTTTAGATTGGCACAATATTTCTCTTTGTTTTGCTTTTGTCTTTCTAGTTCTTTTTGTTTTAGTTATTTACTTTCATTTTTGTCTTTACTTTACTTATACACAAAAATCCATAAAAAATAGTGTAAGATTACTTTACTTGCAATGAGGGGTGAAAAGATGAGAATTCTTCCTACCAAGTTAATAAATGCCATTGATACTGCTTCAAATTTTAAGCAACTCTATGGGGAGTCATTAAAAGATGCTTGGTTTAGAATCAACAAAATACATAGTGAGGATGCAAACCCATGCGGAAAAGAAAAATTGCATCTTTGCTTTTATTATGGTTTGGCGCCTTGGTATAAGAATGCTATAGATTTTGCTTCAGGAGGTAGTTTTGTATTGCCACAGCCACAAGAAAACTTTACAGTCATTAAAAACCTCTTTGGAACCAATATAGAGAAAAAGGAAGACTATTCTTGCATCTATTAAGAATAGGATTGAGGATTGTGCTAAAAGACTACCTGATAAAACAAGTATACATCATTTAGAATTATTTTCTAAACATCTCATACCTAAGATGGAAGATAAAATGTTTCTGATAGCTAATAAATTGAACTCTTGTGAGGAAGAATTGAAAAAGAAAGATAAACAAACTATTAGAGTTGAAAAGGAAATCCAATGTCTTGGTCACGTGCTTAAACTTGCTACATCTTTTAAAGACATGCCTAAACAAAGTTCCAAACACTGCGTTCTTAAGGATCCTGAAGATAAAAAGGACCAAAAAACTAAAAAGTTCTAGTTAGCAAAAGAAAAAGTAGTAGAAGAGAAACAAATAGAGGAAGTTAAAATGCTTAGTGATAAAATTAATGAACCTCTAATAAATCTTGATAAGTGTAGTTTGAATGAACTCATGAATCTCTTGCAAAAGTTTGCTAATGATCCATCTTTTAAAGTTTATCAAACATGATTTGGTTCATACATAGCTAATCATGTTATCAAAGAAATGATAGAAAGATATAATAATGAAGCTATGACACCACCAAAGCTTGGGGATGATTGGATCCGCAAAATACTAGTTACTATTGGAAAAGAATCATATCATGCTACATTAGATTTGGGGTCAAGTGTTTGCATCCTATCTAAAGAATTATATGACTTGCTTGATCTTGATAAGAAAATGGAAAAGTGTGATATTGATCTCTTACTTGCTGGTGATTCTACCAAGCCTGCTTCAGCTAGAACTGATAATATTATGATTGAAATACATATGACATTTGTCCCTATTGATTTTCTTATTATGGACATGGGGAGCAAGACCTCTAGTCCTATAATTCTTGGTAGACCATTTTTGAGAACAACATGTGTGGTCATTAATTTCAAAGAAGGAAATGTCAAGTTTCAGTTCCCACACAAGAAGTGTATGGAACATTTTCCAAGGAAGAACATTGTGGTTCAGAGGCACAAGTGTCCTCATGACACTTTCCCATCATGAATAAATAAGGTATGAAGCCTAGCTATATAGCTATAAGAAAGCGCCTTATGGGAGGCAACCCGATATTTTTGTTTTTCTTATGTTTTCTTTGCTCTTGCAAGAGAGTATTTCTTTTGAAGTTTTCTTTTTGTGTCCTTGCTGTAGCAAGAGGGTTAGTTTTGGTTTATTTATTGTAGCTAGTGATAAAGTTCTAAGTTTTACCCATTTAGGATGTTTTAAAGTTGCAATACATATGGGGAGTTTCTGAAATCTGCACGGTACAGTTTAGTGCGCGATTTTTCTGATTTTTTGGTAGCTCCAAAAATCACAAAAAATTTACTGAAACTGAATTTTTTCTACCTCTACACGCGCAAAAATCAGAAAAAAATTCCTGACATGTTTAAGGGGTCGAAATAAATTTGTTACGATGCTGCTATTTTTTGGACAGAATCCGTATTTTCTTGTTTTAAGCATTCTTTTGAGCCTCAATTTGATTCTTTATAAGTCTTTTGATATTTTGTGAATGTTAGAAACTTAATACACTTTGTGTACATCATATACCAAATTTTATTTGGAGGTTTTATAGCGGAATGCATATTATATTGTGTGCTCACTAATGTCATCCACTCCGAAAAGAGATGAGAAAGAGTTTTGTGGTGTAGTTTTTTCACAGGGAAGAAAGGATCATCGAACAAGGAGTCATCTTAGTAATGGTCAACACCATAAGCTTGGGAATTCCCCTTGGCACCCCACTAGACATATCAAACTCTGGGTGTGCACACCTTCCAACTTTGTTTTTTGAGCAACATTCTACTTTTGCATAAACTTGAAGCGTCTATGTTTAGTTTTTATGTTTTTCGTTTGTATTTTTGTTTTGAATAAAGCAACCACCACCTGTAGGTATGCTTAATGAATATGAATGAGCTACTGGAGTAAAAATAAAGTTAAGTTTGGAGAGGAAGGAAAATAAAAATAGCAACACAAGTAGTGCATTTGGTTCTATGTTTCATGTGCTTTGATTGAATGGTAATTTGCTTGTGCCGTATTTAGTGATATCTCTTATTTGCACATTGATGGTTAACTATGAGCTACTTTGTTCATTAATAAAATGTGTAGCATTATGGACACTATGCATGCTCGTGACTATATACCAACTTTCCAATGGCCAAAGAAAAGAAAAGAAAGAAGCACACAAGCAAAGACTTATTGTATCCATAAACCTTGAGCCAAACTTCTCCATAAAATCTCCACCATACCTACCTATGTAGCAAAAAATTCTATTCCAAGTATAGTATATATGCAATGCCTTTGGATTCAAAATTATACTTCTTTTTATTGTGCAATTTAAAGCTCATGGGAAAGTAGCACTAAAGACTATTGTGATTATTATTATGCAAGTTATATGTTAGATAATTTATGAGTTGGTGTTAAGTTAAACCATGCTGTCAGTGAACATGACTTTTAATATTGCACCATATTAAGTTATTGTCATGAACATTTAGTTTTGCATGCCTATCAATGCAAAATAAAGTGGGTTATCATATAAAAGATTCGAGTGTGCATATATGTTAGAGAAGAACATTGGGCCGCCAACCGAAGCCATGCCAAATTAAGGTGTTAGTTTCAGGATGGACATCCTCAATCATCTTTCATAAGTTAAAAGTACTATTCATTTAGTATTGCAAGTGGTGTCCATTTTTCTGTTGTCCCGTCGTCTCGGTATATATGGCCTTAGAAAAGATTTCCCAAAAATCTCTAAGGGCATTTTGTACAAGAGGAATCGAGGTACCCCGTTGTGAGCACTTGGTTAAAACAATATGCATACAATGAAGATCTATGGTAATTCTAAGTTTAGTAGCATGAGGTGTAGGTACTATTGTTTATGCGGCATGAGACATCCAACTTGTAAGAGGTCAAACATATAAAATCATACTTGTTTTCACTACCGTTGACATGAGTTGCATAATCAAAAGTTTATTTTCTCTATTATTATCAAAGTCTTGGCATTTATATTTCTTGCTTACTTTCAATTTCCACTTTTTCAAAAGAAAGAGAGAAAAAAAGAAAGTTCTGAACTACACAAGCATTTACATGCTTTATTATCCATAGTACATTCATTTGTTCTTACACATTGTGATTTATTGTTGAAGATCTTTATAGTGAACAGGAAGTACCACTTCATATCTCATTTTCTTATTGCTGTTCATTAAAGTCCGAATCATTAATCTTGTGTACTAATACTTGTTATATTCCATTAAGTAATATTGAAGAACTTCTCCAGTCACATCTCCAACCTCTCCGACATCACCAACACCGCCACCATGATAAAGAAGGAGTAGTCCACCCCTGGACTATGGGTTTGTGGAAGTAGATTGATCTATATCTCTCTTGTGCTTTGTTCATTAGATGCCATATGAGCTACCTATCATGATTATGGCCATATTATGTAATTTCTATGTGGTGGACCCTTAATTTTATTAGATGATTTATGAGATCTGAACCTTTATTGTGTTCTTGATGTATTGATAGATGCATATTGTTACCCTGTTCTGTACAACTAGTTATGATCAAACTTGTATGCGAGAGCATGTGTGGGGAATATTTATGGAGTAACTTGGACTAAGTAGTATATTGTGACAGCAGCTTCATATTTACAATGGTTTTTACCAATTCCTTTTGTTATCTCACTAGGGAGAAAAGAATGCATGTGCTAAATAATTTTTAGTGACAGCTGAGAAACCTTGTTTATTCATGTATACTATAATAGATCTATTGTGATATATTTTAATGCAATGGTAGCACATTTATTGTTCAACATTATGTCAAACTACTTAAGTCTATACTCTGTTTAATTCTTAAATCTAGATTGCATATATAATCCCTTTCTAGTGGAGTATAAGTAAGATGTGTAGTATCATCTTTATGTTAGGATGTGATGCCCATATGAATTCTTATCAAAACACATAATAAAATCTCATCAATATTAAGTTATCTATCTTGTTCTTAATGCCACCACATCTTTATGAGAGAGAAGGCAAGTGAAACTATGAACCCCGGTCCATTTTTAATCATAAGAAACACCTTTTACTTTCTTTTACTTGCTTTAATATTTTTTGCACTAACTAAATCCGAAAATACCAAAAATATATTTACTTCTTGCATCTACAACCAAAACCCAAAAACACTTTAATTACTTGCATTAGTTTACATTATAGTTTTAATTTACCTTCTAGCATTTTATTAATTGTTATTTAATTTTACTAATATCGAAGCCTTGTGCTTGACAACCACCCGGTAGAGTTGGGGGCACAAGACAAAGAAACTTGCTTTGCAGGTTGTTGGACAAGGCTTGAAGAAGCTTTGCCTTTATTTCCCGAGAGTTTGATATTAAACCCCGAGTCACCCATATGGTGAAAATTCTCTTGCTACAACATTCTAAACTTGGAGTCCCAACAAACTGGTATACTTGGTTAGTGTAATCACATAGTCGTCCAGCCGCTTGCCCTCCGCCATATATAGCCCGTCGATCTCGCCACGAAGAGTGGAGAGCCGTGTCGCCTTGACAAGATCGGCGCCTACAAACCTCGTCTTGATGCTCTCCAATAACTCCTTCGCCGTCTTCTTCCCCAATTCCTGCATGAGGATGTCCTCCGACAGTGCGCCGAGGAGCTGCGCCTTCGCCGTCTTGTTCTTCTTCTTCTCATTGACTGTTGCGCCATTGGTAGGAGACACCGCCTCCCAGACGCCCTTGACATTGAGGATCGCCTCCACCTTGATAGCACACACGGTGTAGTTCCCCGACGTGAGCACCGGGCAGGTTATTGTCACCGAGCTCCCCCGGCACCATGCGGAACCAACGCCATGGCTCTGATACCAAATGACGGAGCTGACACACAGCCCCTTCTTCTACCTCTAAACTCTCATGATCAGAACAATGAACACATGATATTGTTTTGGCCTCGCGCTGCCCAAACAGCTGAGATTTTCTTGTTATATCTGGACACACACCGCGCCCTAACAAACTGATTACATCCCAGCTTTATAGCCCTCTGCAACGCAGTTCACGCACACCACGATCATTATGCGCACGCACGCCTAGCGATCCGTTTTTCTCTCGATCATGAGCCACTCGCTCATCGGCGAGACCAAGGAGTATCCGCTTGCAGGATCCCGTCTCCGTCGCCGTATGAGCGAAGACTCAGCTACAAAGTCGACTGACACAACCTAACCTGAACATGGCCACACCAGCGCTCCGACTGGACCTAAACAAAGACACTGACACAAGCACGAACTCATGCACCTAGACCTAAACATGCGCGTGCACGCGCGCGCACACACACACACATCGCACACATCCGCCACGGCCACGGACACGAACACCGATGCGCATACGTCGATCGACACCGCAGACATGGCTTATTCCTAACACAAACCTCATTACTTAGTGAGACCTAGCAATACTGTTCTTCCGGCATGTGCCAGTCCCACATCATGTTCCTTTTCAAGTTTTCATGTCCATCAGTCTCACAGCATTTTGGTAGGTCACTAAGTCAGCAACAGTGCTTTCATTTGTGTGAACAGAATAATATATACGGGTGCATGCATGTAGAGCCTGTTTGGATTGGGGTGCGGCGTTTCTGGCGGTGCCGCGTCCTAGCGGTAAAGAATCTACCATTGGCTGGTTGTTTGCGATTTGCGCTGGGTGCCACGTCATTTTTATTTTATATCGGTATCTCGCAGCGAATGTGTACAAGACAGAACCGGATACGTACCTGCCTGGAGCGACTCGAAATATCAGGACCCAAACCACCCAACCCGTAACTCTCTCTCCTTTCTCTCTCATTCGCACTGCATCTAGATCTAGATGAGGCGGCGACTCGGCAGCGCCGGACGAACGAGCTGGCGGCCGGAACTCCGGCGAGGATGCCGACCTACGGCTGGACAGCGAAGCTACGGGCCTGTGGCCAGCACGCCTGCTACCATGGCTCCGGCTCGCCCCCATGGACGAGAGCCACTGGACGACATCGCAGCACCTCGCCCAGCCACTCGAGGAAGACGAAGATATGGCCGCCACCGTGTTCATGTGCCCGGTAGGTTTTAGGTTTGGGAATCAATTTGTTTTGGATTTCACGAGGATGCAAATCAGGGAAATGGTTTTGTTGGAGGTTATTTTTTTCTTCCATCTGAATGCTACACTTCTTTGTTTGCTCTAAGATTTGAAACAAGTTTGATTCATCTATTTCTCTGGAAAGTTGTGAAACATTTTTGGAGGACAAATGGAATATTTGTGAAATCGCTTTGAATTGGTCTCAAGATTTGTGAACTATCTGTGAAATTTCTTTGAGAACATATGTAACACATGTGATAATTTTGTGAGATGTGCAATGAGAACATGGCAGAAAAAATAATGTAGCCAGTTCTAAAATATATGTGAAAAATTACTAATGCTCATAATATGTTCTGAAATCTGCTCAATACAAGTTGAAAACTTAGAACGGCACACTGTTTGAAACCACAATGGAAACTTTGAATGGATCTGAACATCCACTAAAGTTTTTAAAAAAATTACGAATAAGATCTGGAGACTGAGTTTGGTGTTGCGCATTTCTGGTTCGATCTGAATATTTTGATTTTTTTTCCCATAGATAAACTGAAAATAACTTCATAGCAAAGAAAGAGAAGTGGAATATTTATGTGAATCATTAAGATAATTTCCATGAAAAAAGTGGGGAAATTAAGTGTTTGAGATATTTCATTGAAATATCTGTCAACTTGATTTCATACGGATGCGATGTTAGAAAGTGGTAAAAAATATTATATAAACTAAACCCATACGTGAGAAAAAAGTGGCTGAAATATAACAAGGTGGATCGAGGGAATAAGATACATCCCAATACAAGATATGAAAAGTAACTATACATGGAAATACCCATGGTGGGCCAGATGAGGTGGCGCAAGCTAACTGGTTAACAAGGACACCGCTAGGCCACGGTGCCGGTAGAAATGACTTTCCCGTTTGGATTGTGGCCGCATGTTACCGCACCAATAAATTGGCGTTGACTAGAAGTATGGGCAGCTGTTTGGATTGAATCCCTCTCTTCTAAGCCACGCCAATTTTTTGGCTCCCTAGTTCATATTCGCGTGGGCGTCGCTGGCGAAACGGAGACGGCCGGATTGCTCGCCAAAATTTTGGCTAGCCCCAATTTGGCGTGGCGGGCACTGGCCTAATCCAAACAGGCCCTGTATATCTCGATGAAATTGATGTGTTGGTCGTTTTCGTGTTGCTTGTCTTTCTTTTCCCGGGTCCTGTTTCTACTCATTTTTTTTTTTGAAAATGCATAATATATAAAGCAAGCAAGCCGCCTCATTAAAAACCTTCCAGTCCCCTTAGGTACCCTGGTAAGGAAAAGAGTGCGTCAGAAACTTGCTGCTGTCATCAAAGTATCGTTACATCGTTCAGGATAGCATCTAAGATAAAATGCGGGGGTTCATCGACCCAATTACAAGAAACTTTACTACTAAAACCCTCTTGAGCTAATCCATGAGCCACCTTATTCGCTTCTCTTAGACAATGGGCGAAAGAAACTGTACCGATCAAAGCGACTTGATCAATGCAATCTGCGAATATAGCCGAGGATTCGCTCCACCAAGCTTCTTAATGGACATGTATCAAGTAATGGTCAGATCAAAGCATAATACCGCATCCAGCTACCTCCACATATAACATTTATGGTCTCATAGCAGCCGCGCCTCCTCGACAATATGGTACTCAGTTCCAGCTACAAAACTAAGTAACCATTGCATAATGTTTGGATTCGATATAAGACCGCTCCTAATGATCCACGCTGTCCTTTTAGCTTTCACATCATATACTCCCTCCGTTTTAAAGAATAAGCCATTTTTTTGAAAAGTCAAGTAAAATTTGACCAAACTTTTAACTAAAACTATCAAGAATATATATATCATATGAAAATATTTCATGATGTATATAACGGTGTTAAATTTCAATTGTGCATGTTGATGGATTTATCTAAAAACCTAGTCAAACTTTACATTGACTTTTAGAAAAAATATAAGCCTTATTTATTGGAATGGAGGTAGTATGTGAAATGAGGACAGATATTTCTGTTGGGGTTTGAGGCTAAAAACAATAATTTTCTAGCTACGCAACCTTGAGTGCCCAAGATCTGTCTGTTAGTAATGCTGTAGAGATTAAGGATTCTGTGACATATCCTTGTGACCGGACGCGGGGACTATGCTCCCGTACAAGCGTTGATGATGAAGATGACGTAGCCGACCTCAAGGTCGTGTAGATCCTGGTGCAATGACTATGACTCCACAAAGGGCAGCGCCTCCGAGTACTCGGACATGTACGGTGATCGATAATGACCTCCAGTCTCTGATCCAGCCGAGATTGCGAAAGTAGATCGGTTTAGATCGGATCCGAAATTTCCGCAGCACGACGGTGTGCAGCGGTCGAGTATTCCTCGCTCATCCCTTCGGAGAGCCGCATGGGAGGGAGAGGAGAGGTGGCGCATGGGATAGAGGAAGAGGAGAAGTCTCAACACATGAGATCTATTCCAATTGATCCATCCTCTCCACATGGGGATACCCACTATTCATTGGAGGAGGGAGGAGGCACCCTCCATCAAATAATCGAGGTGGGACTAAACGTGGGGAGCAGCCACCAGGGGTGGGGCACTGGCCAAGAGCATGGGCTGGCTGGCCAGGCCATTTGGTCCAAACCCTAGTCGCCCTCCCCACCTTATCCATAAGGGGGAAGTGGTCGGCCCCTTGATGGACTGCCCTCCGGGTGGCCCATTAAGGTGGGCTTCTCATATTAAATAATTAAATAAAACATTTAATATTAATTCAATTAATTCATATTAATTACTTATTATTTAATCCTCATTGCTCCAAAACTCCCTTCGTAACACTCCGAACATCTTTTGGATCAACATAGGACTTTTCTGTATCTCTGTTTGTCAATACTCTGATAATTCTGAATATACAAAAGCCATCTTACAACATCATCGAACCCTTAAGTGTGTTACCCTACGGTTCGAGAACACACCAGACATCATCGAGATGCCTCTCCGGTGAATGATCATGAGCGGGACCGGGATGCCCATAATGACCCCTATGTTTTAACGAAGATCTTTTTTCGTTATATCATAAATGTTGATGTCCTATTCCCTTTGCTCACATGATACTTGCAATGTCCGAGATCTGATCAGCGGTATCACCATAGCTTGTTCAATCTTGTTACCGACATATGCTTCTTTAACTTGTTCCGTGATATTTCAACTCCTTGACCTAGTCACATGCTCCAGATTGGATGTAATCTCACCAAGTGGGCCTGGAGTATATTTCCATCACGCGTAAGAACAAATCCTGCATTTGATGCATATGCCTCAACATACCCCATTGGAATACCTGATATTCACCTTTCTAGTCACCTAGTTAAAGTATGACGGTTGATGCAGTTAAGGCAGCTGATACGTCTCAAATGTATCTATAATTTTTGATACTCCATGCTTGCTCTTACACCATTTGCTTAGTGTTTTGTTACACTTCGTGGCGTTTTTATGCATTTTCCGGAACTAACCTATTAACAAGATGCCACAGCGCCAGTTCCCTATTTTCTGCTATTTTTGTGTTTCAGAAAAGTTACACAGGAAATATTCTCGGAATTGGACGAAACAAAAGCCGAACATCCAAAAATTTACCGAAGCTTCTAGAAGTCCAAAGAGGAGACGGGGAGGGGCCACGGGCCGGCCACACAGTAGGAAGGCGCGGCCCAGCCCCTGGCCGCACCCCCTATGTGTGTGACCGCCCTGGTCCACTTCTGACGCTGCCCCTTCGCCTATAAAGACCCCCCGACGGGAAAAACCTAAGACCCGATCAATTTTCCAGAAACACATCACGATCCGCCGTCGTCATCGACCCGAGACTGGGAGGGTCCAGAAGCTCTTCCCGGCACCCTTCCGGAGAGGGGAATCGCCACCGAAGGTCTTCTTCATCGCCATGCTTGCCTCCGGCGCGATGAGTGAGTAGTCTACCTTGGACTATGGGTCCATAGCAGTAGCTAGATGGTTGTTTTCTCCACCATGTGCTTCATGTTTAGATCTCGTGAGCTGCCTTACATGATCGAGATCACCGTTATGTAATTCTACATGTTGTGTTTGTTGGGATCCAATGAATATTGGTGTTATGATTGAGTTGATGTGCTGAATATTATCTTATGTTATCTCTATGTTGTTTATGATCTTGCATGCTCTCCATTGTTAGTAGCTATCTTGGCCAAGTAGATACTAGTGACTCCAAGAGGGGGTATTTATGCTCGATTGTTGGGTTCATGCCTCTATTTAATCTAGGGGAGTGACAGAAACCTCTAAGGTTGTAGAAGTGTTGTTGCCACTAGGGAGAAAACAACATTTTTATGTCCAAGGACATATGCTTTGTTTACATTACACACTTTGCTTAATGCAATTATCTGTTGTTCGCAACTTAATACTCAAGGGGTCCTCGGATAATTCCCCGTGAGTGGATTATTAGCCATAGATGCAGTTGGATGGCGGTCTATGTATTTTGTTGTAATGCCCAGAGTAAATCTCATAGTGATCCTCTTGACATATGCATGTTATCTTTATTCTATCAATTGCCCAACTGTAATTTGTTTACCCAGCATGTTGTTATTTATCTTATGGAGAGACACCACTAGTGAACTGTGGACCCCGGTCCAATTTCCTTTACATTGCTATTACCTGTTTACTTTACTCGCACTGTTTACTTTCTCACATACTACTATTGCTTTCCACTCGATACACTCATTTCTTTGTTTACAGCAAACCGGTGAGATTGACAACCTCATCGTAAGTTGGGAGCAAAGTTCTTGGTTGTGTTGTGTGCAGGTTCCGCGTTGCTACTAGTTGAAGACATGCTAACAAGTGTCATAAACGGCGCCCTTGTTGGAGTGCCACTAAGCTAGCAAGCATCACCTTCTGGAGTTTGGCTTTTTCCTACTGGATTGACATACCTTGGTTTCATAACTGAGGGAAAACTTGTTGCTGTGCTCATCACACCTTCTCTTAGGGTTCCCAACTGGCCGGTCATTTACATCATCAACACCGCGCCACCAGCAGCCTCTAAAGGTAGTGATTAGATATCATCTCACGGTCTAAGGATTAGGTTACAACGTTTCTTATTATCGCAACATGAACACCGTGACACGATTGTGTTGCAATACTAGTGTTGGGTATGTCCATCATGACATTCAACCAATGGAATGATCCCATTATCAATTGACATAAATTTCCCATGATCGAGAAACTTTGATCATCAGTTGACCAATGAGCTAGTATTAGAGGTTTACTAGGGACGACTCTGGTTGTTCAATACCACACGTGTATCCATGTTTCCAGTTGACACAATTATAGCACAATATTAATATATGCAAATAAATCCTTTATTTTTTTTCCTCTAGGACATATATCCAAGAGTCTCCCACTTGCACTAGAGTATAAATAATCTAGTCACATTTTGTTACTAATCATGACACTATATCATCCATATATGTGCTCGATCATGCTTGCTCGTGAGAGAGGTTGTTTTAAAGACCTATACAACTCAGATCTTTTATGTTCTTTGCAACTTGTTAATGCCACCTAATTTGACATTACTCCATCATCACATGATGGTGTTTAAGTATATATTTGGCAGAAGAGAGACTTTGTATTCTAGTGTTTCCAATGACATTCTATCAGTCAAGCGGACTTTCACATAGCTATGTATACTAGAAACAAACTCAGCTAGAAGACGAACTTCCCAAGCCATAACATTATATTTGCCACTTACTAAGTAGCTTCTTACTTTTGAATCTATGTAAATACAATCCAAGGAAATGTGCAACTTCACTTTCTAACCATGCGTCCAACTATATAAGCTTTTTATCTTGCAAGAGTTTTCAAATATCCAAAATCAATGAACTCTAACTTTCTTGTAGAAATACGTCCTCAGCTCTATCTAGAACCTGTATAGGCCTTTGTTCAGCGATTCTGAAATCGGTCTAAAACATGTTCTTCTAACTAAGAACTCGGGTCATATTATATCATGTACATAGCCTGTCCTTTAGATGAAGTAACCAAAGGGAGCGTGGCACATCTATCAACCACTGCTATTGTACCGAGATTTAACTCAATGTTTCACCTAGCCATTCAGTCAAGAGCTTCCTCTCTGACCTTTTCCACTCTGGACCTTTTCAGAATTTTGACTAAGAAAACATTCCGACTTAATTTTATTAAACATATGTACCTATCTCAATAGATATCAATGATTTTCATCTATTAATACTACTTATTAATACCAACTATTCCATTCATAATATGTCATCTACATATAAGAATCTTTGTTAAGCTCCCACTCAAAATATGTCAGTGTTGGGGATCGAGGCTACAAACAAAAAAATTATAGCTACAGTAAACCGAATGAGCAAGATCTATCTACTAGTAATCCTATAACGATTAACTGGGATTCGATGATATAACCTTGTAGACCGAATGCGGGGATTACACTCCCACACAAGCGCTGACGATGAAGCCAACAAAGCTGACCTCAAGGTTGAGTAGATCATGGTGCAACGACTTTAGCGCCACAAGTGCCACGTCTCGTAGTACTTGCACACATACGGTGATCGACGAAGACCTCTTGTCTCTGATCAAGTAAAGATTACAGAAGTAGATCAGATTTAGAAACTGCATAGCACGACGGTGTGTAGCGATGGAGTAGATCTCGCTCATACACATCCCTTCAAGGAGCCACACGGGAGGGGGAGCAAGATAGAGAGGAGGGGAGGCGTACAGGAGATGAGAGGAGAGCTCCTGTGGGATCTGTTGTGTTCTTCTCCTCCCCTTGGGGTCCCTTATATAGGGGGAAGGGGCAGACCTTACCCCTCCACCAAGCAAGGTGGGACTAAAGGGGGGGGCATGGCCATGGGCTTGGCCAGCGAGCCCTTGAGACCCATTAGGCCTCCCTTCCAAACCCTAGGCGCCCCACCACCTAATCCAATAAGGGGCCCCAGCTAGGCCTAGTTAGGCTTCCCTTCGGGAGGGGCAATAAGGTAGGCTGCCTTTATTAATCAAATAAACAAATAATTTTAATATTAATTACTTATTATTTAGGGATTTCTATTTTCGTGCCCTCGGGTCCTTAGTTGTGCTCAGTTTTCCCCAGCCGCTTAGTTTTTCCTCAGTTTCGCCCAAGCGCTTGTCTGAAACCCTCACAAGGAGCTCAGACGAGAGCAATCCCGTTTAGTTAACCATTGGTTGGTGCTGGCAAGTGGGGCCGCTGTTGGTGCCCCGCGGTGGACATGTCTCCACTTATCCAGATCATTATGGGACCCACAACTTGTCCATGTTAGCGCGCCGGACCCATAGCTTACCTAGGTGACCGTTGCAAAATGGGAGCCCGAGCTAGCCCCGCGCCCATGCCCGTGCCATTGCTTCCCCTTTCTTTCCCCGCATCCCATTGTTCTTCTCCACCAGCGGCAGCCCTTCTCCGGCAGGCGGGTGATGTCTAGTTTCTCTTCGACCTCCCGTTCTTCATGGCCACAGTATGGACCCGTGCCTTTGACAAGATGCCCTGACTGCCCACGCCAGGAGCCTCTGAAGCGGTCGATCTGTAAGACGGACGACAATGACAACCGTGGACGTGAGTTTCTTGAATGCGAGAGCTTGCCACATAGAGAGGGGGATAAGGTTAGATCTCGCTCCAATTGCTCTATTTTCTCTCGATTTTCTTTTTATTCACGTTGTTGTTTTCAGATCCTGAAGAAATGCAGGTATTTTGAGTGGATCGATGTGTACGTTCAGAGGCTTAAATTGCAGGAATCAATTGGCGCTATTGGGGAGCGCAATTTGGGAGGGGGGACTTGCTGTAGAGAATGCGGCGGAGAGAGGAGCCGTTCCGATTATGCCTAATGCCCCCAATGCAGAACTGGTGGAAGTGAAGGGAGAACTGAAGAAAATGAACAAGCAGTTAAAGCAGCTGATCGAGTTGAAGAAGCAAGCTAATCTGATGGCTGGTTGTTTTTTTTGTTGTATAATTGCGATCGGATTCTTATCATTGCTCATCAAGCGCTAGAAGTTGTTACAAGGGATCCCTTGTTACAAATCCATTATTCAGTTACATGTACTTGTAGTTGTTTTCAAAGTTAGTGTGTGCATTCACCGAAATTACCAAAAAAAAAGTGTTAGGGAATATAGGAATGCTAAAGATAGTTGATAATTGTTAGAGGGGTGACAAATAAAGCATTCACCGAAATCCCACAAATATGTATGTCTCATTTTTATACCAAAATTATACCACTTTTGGGACGTTTCAAATAACCAAAACTATATCCCAAACTATATTCCCTAAAAGAAATGGAATGCTAAAGAAAGTTGATAATTGTTAGAAGGGTGATAAATAATCCATTTACCGAAATCCCCCAAATATGTATGTCTCATGTTTCTACCAAAATTATACCACTTTTGGGCCGTTTCAAATTGCCAAAACTATATTCCCTAAAAAAAGGAATGCTAAAGATAGTTGATAATTGTTAGAGAGGTGATAAATAATCCATTCACCGAAATCCCCCAAATATGTCAAATATGTATGTCTCATGTTTCTACCAAAATTATACCACTTTTGGGCCGTTTCAAATTGCCAAAACTATATTCCCTAAAAGAAAAGGAATGCTAAAGATAGTTGATAATTGTTAGAGGGGTGATAAATAATCAATTCACCGAAATCCCCCAAATATGCCAAATATGTATGTCTCATGTTTCTACCCAAATTATACCACTTTTGGGCCGTTTCAAATTACCAAAACTATATTCCCTAAAAGAAAAGGAATGCTAAAGATAGTTGATAATTGTTAGAGGGGTGATAAATAATCCATTCACCGAAATCCCCCAAATATGCCAAATATGTATGTCTCATGTTTCTACCAAAATTATACCACTTTTGGGCCGTTTCAAATTACCAAAACTATATTCCCTAAAAGAAAAGGAATGCTAAAGATAGTTGATAATTGTTAGAGGGGTGATAAATAATCCATTCACCGAAATCCGCAAATATGTATGTCTCTTGTTTACACCAAAATTATACCACTTTTTATTTTAACATTTTTAAATCGTGGAAAATAATGCATAAATAGAGGGAATATAGTTATGTGGCAAAATAATCCATAAACGTATGTCTCTTGTCACACGGATCGACTCCACCAACCGTTGATCCACCGACAGAGAGAGAGGGTGGCCACGAAGAGAGAGAGAGAGAGAGGGGTGGCCACGAAGAGACGGAGAGGGGTATACTGCCCGTTAGATCAGTGGATCAACGGTTGGTGGAGTCGATCCGTGTGACAACGGCTCAACCAATCAGGATAAGTTTGGGCTTCTGTGAGCATTTGTGACAGTACTTGAGGGCAAAACTGAGTAGTACTAAGAAACCAAGGGCACGTAAATAGTAAATAGACTAAGGGATTCAAACAAAAGAATTACAAAATGAAAAATGCGTGTTTTGTACAATATAATTCATATTGGGCTAGATCAAATTATTTGCAATTTAAATATACATGAGTGTGACAATTATGGCTCATTTAGACAAACTATGTTTTGGGGAAGATGTTTTGCAAAGGGGTTTGAGTGGAAAACCATGCATCTTCATAGCTACTAGTGATTCTGAGAAGTGGCAATTTGTGGTAAAACTTGATTTATCTATGTTTGTTAAGGTTTTCTAGGTGGCAGGTTGCGTAGGAAGACTCCATGAGTAGGTGCCACTATGTTTTTATTTTTTTGGATTTTTTTGCACATGAAATGACTCAATTAGCTATGTTAATCTCATTTGTTGACTCTCTGTTGACCAGCTACTTGAGGGTAGTAGAACTGAGTATATTGCACTTGCCAGTCTAAGTACTCGAGGGGAAAACTGAGTACAGATAAAATTTCTGTATAAGGCCCGAGGTTAGAACTGAGTACACCAAATGTCAAAGGGTTAGCCTCGTGTCATGGTGCACGCTGCAGCCGTGCATAGCGGACGCGTGTTGCGGTACATGCCACCTTCGTCTTTATAGAGCCCCTCTTTCTCTCCCTCGATGCTCGCCCACTCTCTCATTCTTACTGCAACCGCCTCTCCTGTCCCATCATCTTCTCCACTTCGCGTCGAAAAAACCCCGAAGAAAAAACCCCGGTGATGGAGAAGAATGAGATGCCCATTGTCGGCGCTTCCGACGTAGCCGCCGGCGCATCAGCCGCCGGCGCATCGGCCGCCGGCGCATCGGCCCCCGCCCCCGTCTAGGCCCCTGTCGCTGCTTCAAATGTAGCCGTCGGCGCATCAGCTGCCGGCGCATCGGCTGCCGCCCCTGTCCAGGCCCCCGTCGTTGCTTCCGACGTAGCCACCGGCGCATCAGCCGTCGGCGCATCATCCAGGCCCCTGTCGATTGGGACCCGTACGAACAAGTGTCGTACGTCGCCCCGGAGAACCCTTACGACACCAGCATCATCGACGACGAGGAGGTAACCCTTTGTTCCCTTGTTCTTATCCCATTTCAATCCTTTTGTGTTAGATCTTGCCTTATTAGGGTTCATCTGTTCCTAGTTCAATCCTTTTGTGTTAGATCTTGCGTTATTAGGGTTCGTCTATTCCTAGTTCAATCCTTTTGTGTTAGATCTTGCGTTATTAGGGTTCATATATTCCTAGTTCTATCCTTTTGTGTTAGATCTTGCATTATTAGGGTTCGTCTGTTCCTAGTTCAATCCTTTTGTGTTAGATCTTGCGTTATTAGGGTTCGTCTGTTCCTAGTTCTAGATCTTGCATTATTAGTGTTTGTGATTTGATTTTGTCTAAGATTCGGTTAACTTATGTGAGTAATCAATCCCATCCGGTTAATTTGTGCCGATGATGATGAATATTTGGGCACAAATTGATTCAGAGTTTGGTCAGTGAACAATTGGTGTTTACAAATTTGTTGTGCATGATCTTTGGTTCACTGACTCAAATCCTGGATATAAGTGTGTCCAATGTAACTGAGGCTACCTCTTTTTTTCGTGCCCATATTATCATGCATGATCTTTTGTTCACTCTTTGTTCCATCATCGCTGCAATTGACTCTGTGTTTTTCGATCTTTGGTGCTACGTGACAGGTGCAGAGCAGCGATGTCAACAGCGACGACGAGTCCTTCCACACCAAGACTCGTCACGTCCTCAGGAGGCTGCAGTCCGGCCATTACGATCGCCACTTTGCTTGAGGTGTTTATAGGTGCCCCTTCTGCAACAGGAGGCTCCGCGCCACCAACTTCAACTGCCTGGTGAACCATGCTGAATCCATTGGCAGAGACATTGGCGGCGCTAGAGTTGGAACGACCGTGAACGTGCATGCGTTCATGGCCAAACACAAAGCACTTGGGATTCACCTGCGCAGCCTCCAAGCTTAATCCCATGTAAAATGTAGCTTATGTTGGATCTCGGTAGTACTATTGGATCTGTCGTGATCCCATATATATATGCTATGTTGGCTGCTGTATGCAGCTTATCATATATTTTCTTTGGATTTGTGCCCTAGATTTCCTACTCCCTCCGATCCATATTACTCTTCGCTAATGTGGTTGTATCTAAACATATTTTAGTGGTAGATACATCCGTATTAGTGAAGAGTAATATGGATCGGAGGGAGTACCTGATTGGGTAAAAACGAAGGCATAAAGAAATGAATGGCGTTAAAAAATAGAAGGAGAAGCTGCTCTAGATTTGCTACCAATTTGGGCAATCAAGAATGAATGAGATCGAGCGAGAGAGAGGAAAAAGGTGCATTGAAAACTGCTAATCTGGGCAAAAGAGACAGAAACCACTCGTGCCCATGTCCCGGACCCACACGGCTCCACACGCTAGGGCCCCACACGCTACGGCCCCAGCTCCGCTCGTATGACCAAACATGGTCTCGTCCTGTCCCACGCGACCCCTTTCTACCAGCCCCACACGATGCGGCCCCACACGATGTGGCCCCACTCGTCAGCACAGAATGGTCAACTGAACAGGATTCCTCCAGTCCGAGCTCCTTGTGAGCGTTTCAGACAAGGGCTTGGGCAAAACTGAGGAAGAACTAAGGAGCTGGGGAAAACTGAGTACAACTAAGGACCCAAGGGCACGAAAATAGAAATCCCTATTATTTAATCCCATTGCTCCAAAAGTCCTTCCAGAACACTGATACGTCTCAAACGTATCTATAATTTTTGATGCTCCATGCTTGTTTTTACACCGTTTGCCTTGTGTTTCGTTACACTTCGTGGCATTTTTATGCGATTTCCAGAACTAACCTACTAAAAGATGCCACAGTGCCAGTTCCCTATTTTTTGCTGTTTTTGTGTTTCAGAAATGCTACACATGAAATATTCTCGGAATTGGATGAAACAAGTTCCAGAAGTCTTATTTTTCTCGGAAGAGGACCGAAGACCGAACGAGAGCCGGAGGAGGGCTAGGGGCTGCTCACACAACAGGGGGGCGCGGCCCAGCCCCTGGCCGTGCCCACCTATTGTGTGACCACCCTGGTTGCCTCCTGACGACGCCCCTTCTCCTATAACTAGCCTCCCGATGGAAAACCCTAGGAGAATCGGTGAAATTTCCAGAAGAGTTCCACAGCGCCGCCACCATCGAGGACAAATTTTGGGGGACAGAAGTATCTGTTCCGGCACCCTGCCGGGTGATACGTCTCGAACGTATGTATAATTTTTGATGCTCCATGCTTGTTTTTACACCATTTGCCTTATGTTTCGTTACACTTTGTAGCGTTTTTATGCGATTTCTGGAACTAACCTATTAACAAGTCGCCACAGTGCCAGTTCCCTGTTTTTTGCTGTTTTTGTGTTTCAGAAAAGCTACACAGGAAATATTCTCGGAATTGGATGAAACAAAAGCCGAACATCCAGAAATTCACCGAAGCTTCCAGAGAACCGAAGAGGAGACGGAGTGGGGCCACGAGGGCCCCACATAATAGGGCGGCGCGACCTGGCCCCTGGCCGTGCCCCCTACGTGTGAGGGCACCCTGGCAGCCCCCTGACGACGCCCCTTCGCCTATATAAAGCCTCGGGACGGAAAACCCTAAAGGAGTCGGCGTTTTTCCCAGAACAGTTCTGCAGCGCTGCCGTCGTCGAAGACAAATTTTGGGGGATAGAAGTCTCTGTTCCGGTACCCTGCCGGGACGGGGAAGTGCCCCCGGATCCATCTCCATCGGTCTCCATCGCCGTCTCCGCCGTCTCCATCGACCTCACCGCCATCTCCATCAACATTGCTGTCTCCTATGATGAGGAGGGAGTAGTTCTCCCCCGGGGCTGAGGGCTCTACCGGTACCTATGTGGTTCACCTCTCTCTCCCATGATGTGATCTTTATGTGATCGTGAGCTTTGTATCTAGTTGAATTGGTAGATGTTATTATTCAGATATTATGCTACTCCTAAGCTTTATTATTGTACTCTCCGGAGATACCTCGTATCATGGTGTAAAGGTGACTAGTGTGTGCATCATGTGTATCTTTTTGGTTAATGTCTCTATGAATTGTTGGTGTTTGTTGGAACCATCTAGTGCGTTCACGGTGATAGTGTGGGACAATCTAGTTTGGGTACATATGGACTTTGAGGAGTGCTTCGTAGCCCTACGCATGATTAGTGTTCGTGTTCCATTGGAGAATTGCTTTGAGTTGCATATGGATGATAGTATCTATTGGTTCAATTATGTTATATTTGTTGAGAGTGTGTCCACTAGTGAAAGTATGATCCCTAGGCCTTGTTTCCAAGCATTGCACACCATTTCCTTTTAGTTTTGTTACATGTTTGCTCGCAGCGATACTTATTTCATATTACATTTACTACTCATAATCATCACTACTACTTGTATTTCACTATCTCTTCGCCGAACTAGTGCACCTATACATCTGACAAGTGTATTGGGTGTGTTGGGGACACAAGAGACTTTCTGTGTCGTAATTGTAGGGTTGCTTGAGAGGGAGAGCTTTGACCTCTTCCTCCCTGAGTTCGATAAACCTTGGGTGATCCACTTAAGGGAAACTTGCTGCTGTTCTACAAACCTCTGCACTTGGAGGCCCAATACTGTCTACAAGAACAGACGCGTGCGTAGACATCAAGCTCTTTTCTGGCGCCGTTGCCGGGGAGGTAAGGTAAAAGGTACTCACATCCTCCTGTGTGAGTGCTCGAAGTTATTTCCTTTAGAATCTGCAATTATATCTTTTTGTTTCTTGTTTTTATTTTCACTAGTTAGGCTTAATGGAAAGTAAAGAGTTCTTTAGTCTTTTTCCTGAGTTTAGATTTGAAGAGAAAATTGAGAAACCTTTGGAGCTTAATTTGCATGCTAATAGTGTTGTTAGTATGAATGCTTTGAATACCATTATTGCTAATTCTATAGAAAAGTCTAAGCTTGGGGAAGCTGGTTTTGTTAAGCATGATATTTTTAGTTCCCCAGCTTTAGTGGAGAAAGTTTGCTCTGATGATATTTTATCTCCCATATGTGACGTTTCTAATGATGCTTGTGCTCCTCATCCTTTTAAAATACCTATGAAGATTGTTGAACGTGCTATGGATAACTGCTATTTAGGAGATGGAACTGTCCATCCTGGTGATCATTTGATTTTTATACATGAATTATGCGAGTTGTTCAAGTGTGTAGGTATTTCGATGAACCGAGTTAAGAAGAAGCTATTCTCTTTATCACTGAAAGGCAGAGCTGAGGAATGGTATAAGACACTGAAGGATGGCCGATCTATTGACTGGGAGGAAATTGTACCTCTCTTTTATTCTAAATTCTATCCTTCTTGTGAGGTATATAAAGATAGGAATTACATTTATAATTTTCATCCGCATGAGGGAGAAAGCATTGCCCAAGCGTGGGGAAGATTAAAGTTACTAATGCACAAATGTCCTATTCATGATCTTCCCCGTAATATTGTTATTAATAATTTTTATGCAAGGCTTTCAGGATATTACAAGGACTATCTAGATGCATGCTTTGATGGATCTTTCACAAGCAAGGATGTTGACACCAAGTGGGATCTGCTTGAAACAATTCAAAACAATATTGAAGGTTGGGATAGCGACAAAGGTAAAGGATCAGGTATGAATTACGAGTTTGATTGCATTAAGTCTTTCGCTGAAACTGCTAATTTTCAAGAGCTTGATGCTAAGTATGGTCTTGATCCTCAAATTATGATTGATTGTTTTAAAGCCTTTGCTTCTCATATTAATGTTCCTAAAGGAAATGGAGACGTGTATCATGAACCTTTTAAGGACACTTGCATAAAAAGTGATATTGTTGTTGATGATTGCAATAAACATGCTCAAACTTCTAAAAGTCCTATTTCTTATAAGCATGTTAATTTTTGTGGAATACATAGACCTTGTGAACAGAGTCACAACAAGGAAGATTATTGCATCACCCATGGGAATGAAGAAACCAATATGTGGCTCAGGGATCTTGATGAGCTTGGTGAAAGGGTTTGTGAGCTTTATCCTTTTCTTTGTGAACTTTGCGATAAAAAGGGTCACTTTAATTTTCAATGCCCAATTAATCGAACGAGTACCGCAGATTTGTATTGTGATGATAAGATTACTCTCAATCAGTACGATGAACTTCCTTTGTTTTTGAATTGTGAAGAGATATCTAGAAAGATTTCTTTGGTTGATATGAGAGATGTTGATATTGATAGCATCCTTCGTGGTTGTCGTCTCTATTGTGCTAAAGATTGCCTCGCAAATACTTACTTACAAGATCTTATGAAACATGATGTTTTGCCAAGCTATGATAGGACTAATAGATGTTTCGATCTTATTAATAGAGAGGAGAAATCATCCAAAGTTTCTTCTGTTGTTTCTGTCAGTAAACCAGATTATGTGGAGAAGATTCCTTTCCCTCCTAAAGGATATGTGGAGAAGATGCCCTTCAAGTCTCTTCCTCCTAAAGGAGAGAGTAAGAAGAGTATGAAGAAGAAGAAGAGGAGTAAAAGGCGAGAGGACACGGTATCTTCCCCTAAGCGTTATGATCCTGCTATAGATTATGATAATTCTGATTGGGATGATATTCCCATGCCTGTTACCTATGTTAGTGATCATGATTGGGAAAAGCACTCTACTTTTGATATTGAAAATATTTTTGGTACAAATTCTAAGGTTAATAATTGTTGTACCATTAGTACTATCCATGTTCCTTCTTATGATGATATGTTTGATGAATATGCTTTGCGAAATAGCTGTTCTCTAGCTTGTGATGATACTAAACCTCTAGTTTATGATGGTTATGATAATGGGTATAATATTTTCAGTTCACCTACTTTTGAGGAGAAAATTAGGTATGATTACAATATGCCTCCTGTTTTTGATGATTATGGTGATGAGAATAATTATTCTGTTGAATCTGCTCCTACTACGATTGTTCATGTGGGGAGTATTAATTCTTTTATGCATGTGGTTCATGATAGGGATGCTTTATGTGATAGTTATATTGTTAATTCTATTCATGATGCTACTGAAAGTTACTATGAGAGAGGGAAACATGGTTTGATGGATCTCAACGATATTGAGTTTCCCCTCTTTATGTTACAATTCTTAAAGTTGTACTTGTTTTGCCTTCCTATGCTTTTTGCTTTGCGCTTTCATGACTTGTCTCTTTACAAGACTATTTTTCATAGGAAGTGGTTTAGATTTAAATATCTTCCATATTTGCTTTTTGATGCTCTCTATTACTTTAAGTTCCTATATGGCGCCTTTGCATCAAGCTCTTATATGGCGCCCACATGAGCATCTTTGCAAATTACTGCGCCTAGCTCAAAGGCGTTAAAGAAAAGCACTCTTGGAAGATAACCCATTGTTTTATTTTTAGTACCTTTTCTTTTATTTGAGTCTTGAAAGTTATTACCACTGTAATAACCGCTCTTTATCCTTTTTATTTCGTTGTTGTGCCAAGAGAAGCCTCTAATTTGAGTGAGGTAAGATTTGGGGATGTTGCTGTCCTGAAACAGTTTTCGGTGCTGCACCGTAAAAATTCGTGAAAATTCTCTGTATATCTTTTGGATCTGAGATTTCTTGTGTATATGGCCCATGTTATATCCAAACTTTCATTAGTTGAACACTTTTTGATTTGAGCAACAAAAAATAATCTAAAAATTCGACCTTTGTCAGCTGTTCTGTTTTGACAGATTTCTGCCACTATTCATTTTTGCCGCTTTATCGCCTTCTTTTTGAGTTCTTTTGATCACGGAACTTTTGGGGAAGTTGCTACAGTAGTATATACTTTATATGTGGTGGTTTTGGGTTGAAACCTGAAGCAAAAGAGGTTGATTCAATGCTATGCTTACACTAATGTTGCTAATAGAATTGTGTTTAGTTTTGTATGAAGGAAGTTTTCAAGTGTAGGGATTGGAGAATGATGAGATTCGATGAAGAATGGACAAAAGCTCAAGCTTAGGGATGCCCATGCAACCCCCAAGAAATATCTAAGAGGTACAAGCGTCAAAGCTTGGGGATGCCCCCGAGGCACCCCTTTTCTTCATCGGCAAAAATCAGGTCACCTTTCAAGACACTATATTTTTATTGCTTCATGCACTATGTGTTTTTCTTGGAGCGTTAGTTGTTTTTGTTTTCAGTTTTCTTTTGCTTTGTTTGCTGCAATAAATGGTTAGATCACATCATGTTTCTTTTGGAGGAGATGAACTCGCTTTTCATTTGCCAAGAATATTCTAGTTTTCACTCTTATCGTTCAACGAGTGTTCTCTTTTTCTACTACTGTGTTTAGCTTGCATTTTTCGCCTTGATTTTTGTTCAGATCTTGTTTTATCTTTGCATCAAGGTGTATTTGGACCTCTGGTCTATGTTGGCTTTTATCAAAAGAGTTGTCTCAAAAAGGTTTGAATGGTGTTGGAAAAGAGAAAAGTTTCATGCAAAAAAGTGGTACAAAAAGGAGCTTGTTTAGACTGCGGCTTAGACTTTTGCATGCCATGATTGATTGCGTTTTGATAGTATGCTTAGTGATTTTTGCTGTGGCATGACTTGTCTCAAATGATTGAGCTTGCTTAATGAGCCTTTGAAAAATCATGCGTTATTTTTATTATTTGGAAGCATTAATTTGGTTTTCTCCTTTGATGCTTTATTTGGGTTGACTTGGCACATGCTTACACATGTTGACTACAAAATAAGTCGCCTATAGCCTCTATGATCATTTGGTTTTTGACTTGTGATACCACTTTATGCTTCTTTCAATGATGCTTTGTCGCTTTGCATGATTATGGCCGTTATTGCTCTCTTAGTTGGTCGCTCCCGGTCTTTTGCTAGCCCTCATTTTGTACTGAGTATGAGCTCTACTCGTGCATCCAACTCCTAAAAACCAAGTTTGCCATTGTGTCCACTATAAATTCCTATGCATGGTATTTGTAAGCCATTCCAAGTAAATTTTCATGTGCTACCTTTCAAAACTTTCAACTACTTCTCATTTTGTGACACTGTTTTCAGCTCATGGGGACGTAGTGGTCGGATTTGCTATCTTCCATATTGTCTCATTCTAAAAAGAAAAAAAAGAGAAAAAAGAAAGAAAAAAGGCACTCCTCCATGGTATGTGAATGTTGGTGGGCACCCGATGGAATCGGTTAGCCATGGTTTGAGAAAGGAAAAAAGGTAGGGAGGAGTGCCAAGCTTTATAAAAGAGCACAAAAGTGCCAATCTCTCTCTCGAAAACTTGCTTCATTTTTGTATGGAAGATAGTAAGAACCCCATTGTCAGTCGTTGACAAAGACAACCACCTCTCAAAACCAATTTTTGTCTCTCTGTTTTACAAATGAAAAGCTCTAGCACATGTTTAATCACTGCTTTCCTCTGCGAAGGGCCTTTCTTTTACTTTTATGTTGAGTCTCCACCTTCTATCTTTATGCACCGTCTAAGAGAGCATAGTTGTCATTCTGAGTATAATGTGCATTGTCCCAAAGTTTTCATTGATTGATTCATGATGTTGGTTTCATTTGTTCTTAAATTACTTGTATCTAGTCGCCCTCATAAACTTGAAGGTGTCCTATACATTTATGTTTTGCTACTCCATGAGGGACAAGCTGAAAACCATTTGCTATGTTTTCCATATGGTTGAAACACACACGTGACTTTCATTGTTTCATTTTCATGATCTTTCCTTTGTGTTTCTTTTCATGCTATAACATGGTTGCTAAGTTTCTATTATCAAGATTATGTCTTTCATGCCCATGTTTTAAGTTCTTTGATCTCAACACTCAATGCTCTACCTCATTGATCAAATTGTGATGGCGCATGTCACCTCAAAAATTATTATTTTGTTATCACTTACCTACTCGAGGACGAGCAGGAGTTAAGCTTGTGGATGCTGATATGTCTCGAACGTATCTATAATTTTTGATGCTTCATGCTTATTTTTTACACCATTTGCCTTGTGTTTCATTACACTTTGTGGCGTTTTTATGCGATTTCCAGAACTAACCTATTAACAAGTCGCCACAGTGCCAATTCCCTATTTTCTGCTGTTTTTGTGTTTCAGAAAAGCTACACAGGAAATATTCTCGGAATTGGACGAAACAAAAGCCAACGTCCAGAAATTCACGGAAGCTTCCAGAGAACCGAAGAGGAGACGGAGTGGGGCCATGAGGGGCCCACACAATAGGGCGGCGCGGCCTGGCCCCTGGCCGCGCCCCCTACGTGTGAGGGCGCCCTGGCAGGCCCCTGATGACGCCCCTTCGCCTATATAAAGCCTCGGGACGGAAAACCCTAAAGGAGTCGGTGTTTTTCCCAGAACAGTTCCGCAGCGCCGCCGCCGTCGAAGACAAATTTTGGGGGACAGAAGTCTCTGTTCCGGCACCCTGCCAGGATGGGAAAGTGCCCCCGGAGCCATCTCCATCGGTCTCCATCGCCGTCTCCGCCGTCTCCATCGACCTCACCGCCATCTCCATCAACCTTGCTGTCTCCTATGATGAGGAGGGAGTAGTTCTCCCCCGGGGCTGAGGGCTCTACCGATAGCTATGTGGTTCACCTCTCTCTCTCCCATGATGTGATCTTTATGTGATCGTGAGCTTTGTATCTAGTTGAATTGGTAGATGTTATTATTTAGATATTATGCTACTCCTAAGCTTTATTATTGTACTCTCCGGAGATACCTCGTATCATGGTGTAAAGGTGACTAGTGTGTGCATCATGTGTATCTTTTTGGTTAATGTCTCTATGAATTGTTGGTGTTTGTTGGAACCATCTAGTGCGTTCACGGTGATAGTGTGGGACAATCTAGTTTGGGTACATATGGACTTTGAGGAGTGCTTCGTAGCCCTACGCATGATTAGTGTTTATTTTCCATTGGAGAATTGTTTTGAGTTGCATATGGATGATAGTATCTATTGGTTCAATTATGTTATATTTGTTGAGAGTGTGTCCACTAGTGAAAGTATGATCCCTAGGCCTTGTTTCCAAGCATTGCACACCGTTTCCTTTCAGTTTTGTTACATGTTTGCTCCCAGCGATACTTATTTCATATTACATTTACTACTCATAATCATCACTACTACTTGTATTTCACTATCTCTTCGCCGAACTAGTGCACCTATACATCTGACAAGTGTATTGGGTGTGTTAGGGACACAAGAGACTTTCTATATCGTAATTGCAGAGTTGCTTGAGAGGGATAGCTTTGACCTCTTCCTCCCTGAGTTCGATAAACCTTGGGTGATCCACTTAAGGGAAACTTGCTGCTGTTCTACAAACCTCTGCACTTGGAGGCCCAACACTGTCTACAAGAACAGACGCATGCGTAGACATCACCGGGATGGGGAAGTGCCCCCGGAGCCATCTCCATCGGTCTCCATCGCCGTCTCCACCATCTCCATCGACCTCACCGCCATCTCCACCAACCTTGCTATCTCCTATGATGAGGAGGGAGTAGTTCTCCCCGGGGCTGAGGGCTCTACCGCTAGCTATGTGGTTCACCTCTCTCTCCCACGATGTGATCTTTATATGATCGTGAGCTTTGTATCTAGTTGAATTGGTAGATGTTATTATTCAGATATTATGCTACTCCCGTGCCTTATATTTGTAATCTCCGGAGATACCTTGTATCATGGTGTGAAGGTGACTAGTGTGCGCATCATGTGTATCTTTTTGGTTAATGTCTCTATGAATTGTTGGTGTTTGTTGGAACCATCTAGTGCATTCATGGTGATAGTGTGGGACAATCTAGTTTGGGTACATACGGACTTTGAGGAGTGCTTCGTAGCCCTACGCATGATTAGTGTTCGTTTTCCATTGGAGAATTGTTTTGAGTTGCATATTGATGATAGTATCTATTGGTTCAATTATGTTATATTTTGTTGAGAGTGTGTCGACTAGTGAAAGTATGATCCCTAGGCCTTGTTTCCAAGCATTGCACACCGTTTCCTTTCAGTTTTGTTACATGTTTGCTTGCAGCGATATTTATTTCAGATTACATTTACTACTTATAATCATCACTACCGGTTGTATTTCACTATCTCTTCGCCGAACTAGTGCACCTATACATCTGACAAGTGTATTGGGTGTGTTGGGGACACAAGAGACTTTTTGTATCGTAATTGCAGGGTTGTTGTCATGGGAATTTAGAGACAGTAGCCATGGGTAGGCTTATCGGAGGGGCTCGACGGTGGAGATGAGGGGCCCGGCTCGGGATTATGCCTACTGAGACACCACGGTTTACCTAGGTTCAGGGCCCTCCCGGGTGGAGGTGAAACCCCTACTTCCTGCCTGCTTCGTATTGCTTAGACAGTATCGATTACAATGCTCCTCGAGCTGTTCGGGCTAGAGGAGGAAGAAGAAGATCGGATCTCCCTAGACTAAGGGTCCAGGCCCCCTTATATAGGCAGGGGCCTGGTTACAGGTTGGGTAACGATTCGGCCGGCTGCCGGCTCCTCAGCGGCGGCGTCCTTGGCGTGATCCCCTCGCCCTGCTCTGATAGTTTCGCTTTATAAAGTACCTTTCCCCTGGGACCGGCATCTGGGAGGCATATGCCCTCCCTTTTGCCTTGGATCCTATCGTGGGGAAGGGTCCTTGGTCGCTGATTGGTTGGACTTGGTCGTGGCGCTCGTCACTCCTGTCCTTGGCCTCTGTCGCTCTTGTCGGGGCCAGCCCACTTTCGGCGAAACAGCCGTTGGTGGGTTCTTGTCTTCGTCGCCCGGCTCCAGCCTTCCACGGTGGAATCGCCAGCCGGCTGCTGGCACAGCCGGCCCTCCAGGCGGAGCCGGTCTTCTTGTCTTCGAGCCGTGGAGACTCCTGGGATGCCAGCCGGCAAACAGCTCGGCACGTGGCATCCCCCATAAGTCATCCCCACGACACTAGCCCCCGAAACTGGCAAAGTCTCATGGGCTAGCATGGGGCTTCGGCGGGTTCTTCTTCTCACCGAAGTCTTGCTCGTTTTCGTTGAAGTCCCAGGATTCTTTATTTGACTCAGAAGCAACTGGCCTCGAGGTCAAGTCCTGCGGAGTATTACCAGCCGTCTCGGGATGAACCGGTTCCGAGACCGATCCGGCTGGCGACCGCCACGCGGCCGCTCGCCGTGGTCCGGCTCCTTGGGACTTGCTCCCTCGGGGACTGGATCGAAGCTCCACTTGTCCGTGCGCCGTCGCGTCACGTCCAATCGACCCTGGCCCACGATCTTTTGTGGCATCCACGGCGGTTGCCCGATCTTTGCGCGGTCGTGGCTCGTGACGAGAGGGGTCAGTTGGTAGCCCATCGTGGGTGAAATAGGCAACTGACCCGCCCCCTTGCTTTTAAACCGGGGACCGTTTTTGAAGCCGAGCACCGGTCGCCCGCTTCTCTTCTTCCTTCGGCATTCGCTCCACCCGAGATCCTCCGCTTCCTAGCTTCGTTCCTGCTGGATTAGGGTTTCTCGTCCGCTCTGCCACCATTCCGCTCATCCAGATCCGCACCCGAATGGCTCCCAAAGCGTCCCGGCCCAAAGGGAAGGGGGCAGCCTCTGGTAAGGATGCTGATCCACCCGCTTTGCCCAAGGGATCCTGGGAAGGATCTTGGGTGAAGGAGAGACAGATCGAGCTACTGCGCCGGGGTCGGGTGCTTCTGCTCGTGGATCTTGTGGGCTGCCGCCCTGCTGGTAGCGAGCGCATCCCCGCTCCGAAGCCTGGGAGGTGGTAGTCTTCTACGACCATTTCCCCCGGGGGTTTGCTCTGCCCGCCAACAGCTTCATGCGCCAGTTCCTGGATCATTTCTATCTGCAACCGCACCACATCGGGGCAAATGCGATGATGACGTTGGCCGCGTTTGCGGCCCTTTGCGAGGCGTACCTGGGCATCTGGCCCAATGTCGAGCTGTTCCGTCGGCTGATCTACTTCAAGACCCAGACGGCGGAGACAATCCCCGTGATATGCAGCACTGCCTCCTTCTATGCGCGCAAGACCGTGGACTTCCCGAGCATAAAGGGGAAGGAGTCTTGCAAGAAATGGCAGCGCTCCTTCTTCTATGTGAAGAATCTGAAGGAGGGCGCGGATCATGTCAATTTGCCGCCCTTCGACACGAACGGCCCCGCACGAGACAGCTGGAGTGTTTCTCTTCCTCATCCCTCGCCGGACATGGAGAAGATTCTTCAGCGGATTTCCACTATGCAGACGGAGGGCGGCCTGGAGCCGGCTGACCTCCTGCTCGCTTTCGTGGTTGCCTGCGTGTCGCCGCTCCAGTGCCGCTCGCACAAGATGTGCCTCCTGGGATCCGCCAGGGATCCCACTCGACACTCCTCTAGGGTGCTGTCGGCACTGGAGGTGGCGCGGAAGGTAAACCGTATTGCCGATGTCAAGCTTCAAGCCTCGTGGGAGTGGGGCCTGGAGCCTCATGACCGAGTCAACCCGATTGCTGAGGTAAACTTGCTGGATTTGGCTCTCGTCATTCCCCCCTTTGCAATTCCGATCGCCCGACCTCTGTCTACTTGGCTTGGGCAGAACCTGTTCGCCCTGCAAGCCGCGGAGAATTCCGCCCAACGATGAGCCGGCTTTGCCACCGACAGAGAGGAGTCAGACGAAGAGGTCATCTGGGATGAGGCCGAGGAGACGGAGGATGCTGGCTCCCAGGGCGCCATCGAGAGCTCGAGCGCCACTCAAGGTGATGAAGGAAACGATGAGCTCGTAGACTCAGGCGAACCCCTCGACCACTCCAGTAAGTTGCCTAGTCCTTCTCTCCTAAGAGATTGGTCCAAAGATGACGATGGTAATGCAGGATCAACTGCCACCCTCGGGGGCATAGCTCTCCATGTAGCCGCCGCTGCCGCTGCTGGAGCTCAGGCTCCCCCGACCGTGGATCTGCCAGAGTCTCCAGAGCGACATCCTGCTGCCCCGGAGCCGGCGGATCGTGAAGGGGCTGGAGGCGAGCCGGTTGGCGCCAAGAGAAGAGCTCAGCCGGCCTCCCCCGAGCCGGCTGAGAAGCGCAGGAAACCGGAGCCGGCAGCGAGGGACCTGCGCCGTCCTAAGACGAAGAAGGTGGCCAAACGGCGAGCTATCGCCGTAGCCGGGTGAGCTTCCCGCTTCCTTGCTTCTCATCCTTACTTTACCGCCGCAGCCCCAATTGACTTGGTCATGGGACATCCTTTTTGCAGGTCGCCCCTTTCTGTTGACTCGGCTGCCCAACCTCCTCCCGCCGTCGCTTCCGGGGAAACCGTGACCCCGGCTCTCGAGCCCTCCTGCCTCAAGAGGGCGCGCAGGAAGGAGATTGGCAGCGACTCGGGTCGCATTAAAGACGATCGCGGCTCTCCGCGGTTGAAGCTCGTGGCGAGCGAGGCTAGGGCAGAGGATCCTGCGCGCCCAGAGGTGCCCGTGGACGCTGTTCCCCGCCCGGCTGCCATACCTGAGGCCGGCTCCACGCCAGCCAAGGAGACTACTCCGGCCGGGGCTGACCTGTCCCCACCTCCTGCTACCGAAGACGTCACGGCGGGGAACGACGCCGCCATCCACACGTCCTCTGACCCGCCCAGTCAAGAAGGTACGCGCGAGACCGCAGTGGGGGAAATAGAAAAGGCCCCGGTGCCGGCTGTCCAGGCTCCTTCCAATCTTGAGCTCGTGCCGAGCGTGCAGGCTGCGGTGCCTGCGGCCGGGACGAGGGCTGGTGAGGCCGTTGGTTCCCTGCTCCTTGGGCTGGCCTGCAATTCTGGCGAGCCTTCTCAAGGACTCCTCACCACTCGGGTGACGAGGAGCGAACTTGGTGACGACTTGCCAGCTCCTGAGGCTGCGACCAGGGGCGCCTCAAGTGGGAAAGCTCTTGTCACTGTGGCTGGGTCCAGCATTGGGATTCTGAGCTCTGCCAGCCAGCTTCAGCAAGAATGGGCAGACACCGCCTCGAGTGCCAATGCTGGAGAAAAGCTCAAGGTCCAGGGCAGCAAACCGACTCTGGCGGAGCTGGACAAGCAGTTTACTGTTGTCAAGGGGTTGCTTCAGGACGCCGGCTTCCAGTTCCTTGATGCTATACGGACGACCAATGTGAGTACTGCACCTCTAGCCTCTGATTTCTTCTGCTAGTTGGGAGACATGTTCTGCGGCTTTATGGTCCATTTTGCCATACATCCTAGCCCCCGAGTTTTGAGGTAGCTGTAGAAACAGCTGGCTCGAAAGTGAATTTCGCTAAGAATCGCTGCCTTTCTGCCTTCCGCAGGAGCTAAACGCGCTTCGAGCTAACGTCTTCCAGAAGCTGCTGGCGAAGTTCCATGCCGTCAAGGCTCAATATCAAGACATGAAGAAGGAGCTGGAGAAGCTGTCAGGTAAGCTTGGGACCGCTTGCTTCGAAACTCTGTTGCTGTCCTTTCCGCTCTCATATCTCCGTTTCCAGATTCTGCCTCGCTCATCGCTTCGCTTGAGTCCCAGTTGGCCAACTCAATGTCGGCCGACGCTGTTGAGTCGCTCAAGCGAAAGCACGCAGAAGAGCTTCAGGGCCTGCAAGCCCAGGCCGTCCGGGCTCAGGAGTTGGAAACTGAGCTGGCGAAGGCTCGAGAGGCGGAGTCGTCACTGCGGCTGGAGTTTGATCGCCAGCTGGCCGAAGAGAAAAGAATCCTTTCTGCAGGGTACGACGGCAAGGTGAACGAGCTTCGTGCGACCTTGGGGAGCGAAGTCGAGAGCCGCGGCGCCCAAATCGACGAGCTGGAGACTCTCCGGAGGCTTGACAGTGAGCGTCATGACAAGGAGATCGGCGTCTGGCGTGCCCGCGACTGCAAGATTCAGTCCGGCCTGCTGGGGCTGGAGGAAGCTCTTCGTGGTATGTTTCCCCTCCCACTTCTCAACTCTTGCTCTGTCACGCCGCCTCCTCATTCTTTGATTGCCCCTACAGGAGCTTTCCCAGACTCCAACAAGGCCGCCACAGCGGCGCTGGAGGAGTACAGGGCAGAGCAGGAGATCGTCCCTAGCGGTGACCCCAAGGCCAAGCTTTCCTCAGGGGAATTGATTGCGCTGGTCAAAGGCCGGCTTCATCCAGTCGCCAAACTGGGCGGGGATCTCCACGAAGCCATTGTTTCTGTCTTCAAAACCTTATGGCCAGGATGGGCGGTGCCTGGCGAGATCCAGGCGCTCCTCCAGTGGATCCCTCTCGCGCCCAACCGGCTTGACGTCTGGAAAGAGTCCGCGGCCCGAGCCGGTGCTGAACAGGCTCTGGAGTTCGTGCTCTCCTGGTATCCAGGCGTTAACCTGGACCAACTGGAGAATCCTCATGAAGGTGGACTAGCAGGCCTCGACAACGTCAAGCTCCGCCAACGCGCTTGTGCCATCGCCGAGTGTGCTGAGACCGACGTGCTCTTCGACGCTGGGGATAGTGACGAATCTTTGGACGGGATGGACCTCGAGGAGCCCGGGTCCGCGGAAGAACCTCAAAAAGCCCCCGGGGATCTCGCTGATAACTCCATTCCTCCGTCCCCCAGTGGCGACGACTTCATCTTGGCATCTCGAACTGGCGATGCTGCTTCGCTGGAGCCGGCTGGCTCGCCAAGCGCCCCCTGATCGTGTCAGGATCTCCTTATTCGCTTTTATGTACGTTGAACTTATGTCATGCCCAATCAACATTTCGTTCATGTGTACTGATGACTTTTCACGCTAAACTCCTTGCGTATTGATTTCTAGTTGCTTATGAACCGGATTTGGTCTGACCCCTTTCGACTTTTTCCTTTGTCTCCCCATCCTTCGGCCCTTCTACCCCCAGCCGGCAGCCTGGTGCCGGCTGGTCTCCCTTGGACTGACAGCCGAATGCCGGTCTAGGGTGGGAGCGTGCCGCGGGATGAGGAGTAGTACTTCGGTGTATAGGAGATCTGGCTTGGTCCAGTCCACGCACCACTATTAACCAATATGCGCGGTTTCTGGGTGAACGTCCGTTGACGGTTTTGCGTTCTGTCCTCTTAGCGATTTTCCAGTGTGGGTGACCTGCCGGTTCCATCACCCGCGGCTTGGGGTGGAGGTTGGGCACGGGGTCCGATCCTCACACAGTACTCGTTTGTCTGACAAGGGACACGATTCGTCGGGTCGCGGGCGTTTCCTCTTAGCGATTTTCCTAGGTGGGTGACCTGCCGGCTCCATCCCACGCGGCGCAGGGTGGAGGTTGGGCTCGGGGTCCGGTCCGCACACAGTACTCGTTCGGCTGACAGGAGGATCAATTCGTCGGGTTGGGGCTGCCGGCTCCCGTTTGGAGCCGGTCTCTAGCCCCCGTGAATAACACTTTAGAAAGGTAAAGGGCACTTTAGAGCACGCTTTCCAGGGATCGGCCGTATGCCACCCAACTTTCTTTTATTCAGCGACACTTGTTCGGGATACAAGGTTTTTGCCTTGGCTTAGCCGAAGGTCTTAAGCGATCTTGGACTTGTCTTAGGCGAAGCTGCGAAGCGCTTCCCCCTACCTCGAGGAGGAGCCAGCCCCCGAGACAAGAGCTTCTGCCTCCTTGCCCGCTTCGGGCGGGACTTCCTTGGGGAGGCTTGCCGGTTTGAGGTGTGGAGTCGGCAGTCCTGACGCCAGGCGGCCCAGCTGGAATGGCGCCACCCTCTGCAGCAGTTGTCGCTTCTCTTCAGCAATGACCAAGGCCTCCGCCAGCTTGGAGCTGGCTCTTGCGCACTCTATTGACTTCTTGTAGCATCCAGTGACAGTAATCACCCCGCGAGGGCCTGGGAGCTTCATCTTCAAGTAGGCGTAGTGCGGGACTGCCATGAACTTGGCCAAGGCTGGTCGACCAAGCAGCGCGTGGTAGGGGCTGTTGAGGTCTACCACCTCGAACCAGATCAGCTCGCGACGATGATTGTCCTTCTCGCCGAATAGCACCTCCAACTCAATCCTTCCCATCGGCGTACAGGAGTGCCCGGGCACGATCCCATGGAAGGTGAGCTTGGTTGGCTTCAGTTGGATCTCTGGGATCCCGAGCTTCTCCATCGAAGTGCGGTAGAGAAGGTTGATGCTGCTGCCTCCATCAATGAGTACACGTGAGAATTGGCAGGTATGCGTCTCAGAGAACACGATTGGGTTCAAGACCAGCGCGTAGCCCCCGGGCCTCGGCATGAATGGCGGGTGGTCTTTGCGTCCCCAGGTAATCGACGCGTCAGACCAATGCATGTACTGAGGTCCAACTTGTACGATTGCATTCACCTCGACACCGAACCACGGTTCATCCTTTGGCTCCTAAATCTGGGAAGTGAACACATGATATTGCTCCACGTTTGCTTCCTCAGGATAGTCCCCTGCTGCCTTAACCGGTTGCCGATTCTTGTTTCCTTGTGCTTCAGCCGGCAGGCCCGGTGGTGGGCCAGGTAATTGGTGGCCTCCCTGCTCCAGGTCTCTGGTGAAACTGCACTGGCGCGTGGTGTGCGCTGCCGGTTTGCCTGAAACGCTGTGGAACTTGCAGGGATGATCTATCATCACCTCGATGGTGTACTTGTCCTTGCTGATTTATCCCCTTTGCGCTTCTGGCTGCCACCCGTAGCCCCCGGGCTTCCTTGTATGGCGGTCACTTGCTGGGAGCCGTACTTGTTGTCACGACGCTCCTCTTTCCTCTTGTCGTGCCGATCACGGTTGTGATGTCCTCCTTGTCCGGCTGCCGGCTGGGACTGGCTGTCGGGACCCCGGGATCTAAGCTATACAGAGATGTTATATGCATTAGTCACGCTAGCAACGAGTGATACTGGGGTTACCAGTCCCAGGCCAGAACACCATCGGCAGGTAGGCCGGAATTAAACATCGGCTCTACACATCTCGAAGTGCCGTGAAACTAATCATAACCAAGACTGCATAACAGAGAGCTCGAGAATCTTAAACCCCTCTCGTGCACTTTATATCCATACACGCATCATGCACGAGATGGGTAACCAAAGTTGGTACACAACAGTGACTCTACGACTCAAAGGTAATATTGCAAAGCTCTTACCTGAGCAAAGATCCAAAGGATTACAAACAGAGGTCACTGACCAACATTACATCAGACAACGGAAGGAAGGTTATGCTATTAGACATAGCAGGGAAAACATGGCCTAAGAGGCCAGAAGCATAACAGCGACAACCCATTCCGCAGCCCCAAGCTGCTGCCTGGGAACCCCAAGCTACTCGTCAGTGTCAATCTTCGTACGGAACTCATCATCATTGTGGAACTTACTCTGCAGCAAAAATATCAACAAAAGGGGGGGTGAGTACATAGGGTACTCAGCAAGACTTACGTATCCTATTAGCTAAACTTGGTTAAGAAAGGCTTTCTGTGGAGTTGTTTGCATAAAGCTATCTTTATTTGCATAAAACAAGTAAGAGTAGAAGCTCGACTACTCAGAACATTTGAAAAGGGGTAGGAAAGCGATAACTTTGATCATTGAGGCATCCACCGAATCATCATCAGCTGAACCTATCCACTAGGATTACATCCTCAAAACCCCAGAGGAAAGCAATCCTATTCACACCTTGGTTTTCAAGTTTTACGATCAGGTTAAAGTTCTCTATGATCTCAGAATCCATTCCCAAGTCGTCCATAACCGTGGACACGGCTTTTCGAAAAGATTTAACCCTGCAGGGGTGCACAACTTTACCCACACGTGCCGACCGACTCTTAGCGCCGTACGTTACACACTTCACTTGGTGTGCCGGCAGAGGGTGGTCGACCAAGACCTTTCCGTTACTTTGTCTAAACCATGAGTTCACTAAAAGAGGGAAGCTCCGCCGTAACGGGTCCAGTCCCGAAGTCGGTCCCTCTAATTGTGCGAAGGGGTTGGTTTACCAGAGGCCGCACCTCAAGCAACCCCGGCCACGTTTAAAACAAAGTTTAAATACCCAAATAAGGTGACTCATGGAGCAGACTAGGCAAGTTGGGGTCGAGGGGGCTCCCATAAACCCCTGTGTGGCTGTACGCTCAGTCTTGGTTCAAGAGGCGAGAACTCGGGTCCTAGGGTCGGCAAGAATGAGTCAAATAACCACATCCCATGTGGTGGCTCATCCACGCCTTTAGCATGTTTATTCACCACCTTCACTGATCAAACCACGTTAACATATCATACTAGGTTCATTTGCAGCTCCGATTCATTAACCATATGTACCAGAGTAAACCACTAAGCATGGCTAAGCATTACAGACATATGAAAGCTCTAGCGATGCACACAAGCAAAACCTAGTCATGCTAGGAGCAGTGGATCAGGGTATTTAGGCGACAAGAATGGAACATGCATTAGATAGGATAACTCTATCTATCGATAAAAGATAGTTGAGCCGTGTGGTACAAAATAGTAAGTTTTGAAATACTTTAAAACCATAGGTTCAGAGGGGGGCTGCTTGCCTTGTTTGTTGATAACCAAAATATAATAGATATCCAGGGTTCTTCTTCTTGACTTGTTCATCGATGGATAAGTATTGCTCCTCTGTGTGGTCGATCTTGAAATCGGGCTCGTTGCTCACATCGACTCCGGATCCTACCGGGGAGAAGCAGAAACACACTGGAAAAGGAATAACATTCAATACATGGCATGGATGCGCAAACAATTATGATGATATGACAAGTTTAGGATGCTCAAAATAAACCCTAATACTAGCTAGTCAGGTAGCGGGGTTTTCAGACGACTCCGAAACGGGGATCCGATACACCCTAGATTTCACTGGAGGGGGTATAATTGGTTCTTCTAATTCAATCAGGGTTCAAGTGGGTTAATCATGCATGCATTGGACATAAACATGTAGAGCACGTTGTTCTGAGAATTTTGATATATAATACATAATTTTCTGATACAGTATGAATATTCTATGAATTTTACAACATTTGAACATTTTTCTGAAATTTACAGAAAACACTACAAAACGTTTAACACATGGGCTAGCCTAGCCTCAACCACTGACTTGTGGGCCAGAGGCACCATGTTAGCCGGCCACGCTGGATAGGCCCTGGCCGTTGACCAGGCCTCACCCGCAGCCGCGCTCGGCTCGCCGGCCAGAGGCAAGCCTCGCCGGCACAGGGCGGCAGAGAGCAGGGGAAAGAACCGAGGGCGGCTCACCGTGGAACGTCCGCAAGGCCGGCAGGGCAGAGGCCGCCGGAGGGCGTCGATGCGTTGGCGGCGGAACTCGGCCAGAGGCGGGGACGGAGATGGATGGCGGCGTCGATTTCGGCTGTCCCTGCTCGATTCCTTCAGCGAGACGAGACAGGGCGAGGAGACAGAGCTCGTGGCGCATGCGGCTTTGCCCCAGGGAGGCAGGAGACGGCAGGATTCGACGGCGGCCGAGACGATCAGCGCGGGCGCGTGGGGAAAAGAAGCAGAGGAGGGGAGAGCATGCGAGGGAGAGAGAGAAGGTGAGTGAGAGGGAGACGGCGGCAGGGGGACTTATCCCCTTGACCCGGACGAGGCGGCGGCGACGATCTCCTCGCAGGGATCGGGCGACGGCCAGCCCTCCACCGAGCAGCTTGCCGCCCCTGAGGAAGACGACGACGGTAGAGGTGGGCTGGGCTTCGGTGAGGGATGGAAAGAAAGAGAGTTGGGCTGGAAACGGCCCAAAGCAAGGGAAGTTATCTTTTTTTTCTTTCAAAAGTCTTTTCTATTTTCTGTTTTTCCAAAACTCCTTTGCTATTTCATAAAAAGGGTTTGCAGATTCAAAATTATTTATGAAAACTTGAAACTATTCAGTCTCCTTCATAACAAGTAATGAAAAGTCCACATACCTTGTTTTGTGATTTTGAACATTTTAAACATATTTCAAAAATAGATGAAGAATTAGAGCATTTTTAGGGTTTCCACTCAAATTTTAAATGCAAATTTTTCTTAGTGGATTTTTAAATGATGCTAATGATGCAAACGATCTCAATTACAAACATGGGCTTTTACACTGGCCTCCGGCTGGCGCTGGCTCAACGCATTGCACCCTTGCCGCGGAATCGGCGGAGGCGTACTTGTCCGCTATCGCCATGAAATCCGCCATTGACTTCAGCTCGGCTCTGTGGAGCTTATGCTTCAATAAGGTCCCTTCTCTGCATCCGTCCGTGAAGTAACCAATGGCTTGCTCCTCGCCCACTCCCTCGCACGAGTTGCGCAGTTCAGACCACCTCGTGAGGTAGTCACGGTCTGGCTCATCGGGGCCTTGCTTGCAGAGGGCCAGCTATCGCGGGCGAGGCAGTTGCTTGTAGGTTCCCGTGAAGTTCTTGATGAAAGCTTCTTGGAAGTCATGCCAGGAGTTGATTTGCAGAGCCGGCAGGCTGTTAAGCCATGTCCGAGCAGATCCCGTCAGCATGAGCGGCGCGTAGCGCACCGCTGTCCTCTTGTTGCCGCCCGCGATGTCAACGGCGGTGACGTAGTCCGATAGCCAATCCTCCGGCTTCACCGCCCCAGTGTATTTGGGCATGTCACGAGGGAGCGCGAACTTGGCCGGGAAGGGCTCGTTGCGGATGCGAGGGCCGAAACAGACCAGCCCCGGTGAAGATTCCTCCTCATCGAACTTGGAGTCCGCCAGCAGGTTGAGCCAATGGCGTGCGTCGTCCTTTGGCGGGTCGACGCGTTCCCCGATCCTCTGGCTCACATGCGAGCGAGCTGGCTGATGACCTTGAGCGCCTTGGCCAGCTCCCTGAGCCGGCTGGGCTGGCGCCGCAGACTTGCCGCGCGCCGGCTCCACCGCGTCCGCCCGAGGAGAGTGACGCGGCTTGCTGGTAACCGCGGCGGGATCTTGAGGCTGCCGGTTGTGATGGCCGGAGTACTGGGTACGGTGGTTTCTACCGCTTTTGCCTGGAGCTCGGTTGCTCCGGCTGTGCTCCGCCGGGCCGTGATTAGGCGACGAAGCTTGCCCCTGCGACTTGTTCTGGCCAGCCACGACAATGCGGTTCTCGTATCGCGTTCCGCTTGCTTCTCCGCGCGGCTCCATCGCCTGCTGCTGCAGATCGGCTGCATTCAGGAGTTTTTGGATCCTGGCATGCTTCTCCCGCAAGTCCTCGCCTTGAAATCCATCCAGTTCTGAGGTGATGTAGCGCGCGGCGCGGAGGTTCTTCGTGGGCATGCTGTATGTGGGCTTGGTGATGATCGGCGGAAGCTTCACCGAGGGCGCCACCTGGTTCAGCTCCGCGCCCAGCTCGCGGCCTCACTGACGAACTTGTCCCGCCCGGCTTGGGCCATCTCCAGCCGGGGTGAAGCCATGGGCGACGTTGTACTCGTTGATCATGGAGAGGACGCGCCAACGAGTGTCGTCGACGTCGACCGCTTCCTTGAGGAGGTTGAGGCGCGTCCGCTCCAGATCCTCAGAGACCTTGACCAGATCCGCAGAGATGTCGAGCGGGGCGTGTAGGTCCGTGATGGCCGCATCCAACACGTCCCGCTCTGGGGGTGGAAGGCCGTGTTCCGGTGGAGGTGAGCATTCGAGCGGCGGGCGCGCGGAGCGCGATGGGCCGCCGTCACCGTCCTCCCCCAGGGCCAGCACTTCGACCATGCTGCAAAAGTCGCTACTTTCGCCGTCTTTGGAGTCTGCGTCACAGAGAGGGTCAAGCACATCGGTTACCTCCTCCGGGAAGGGCTTGGCGATGTAGAAGCAGTGGCTGCCGATGTCGAGGAAGGAGCCGCTACCGAAGCCGTTCCCGAAGTAGTCCAGGTTGTCGCTGATGCAGTCGAGGGTGCCGAACCTCCAGACGAGGCCGGAGGCGACCTTCTCGCCGAGCGCCGATGAGGGTCCCAGCCGGAACTTGACTCCGCTCGCCGCCGCGCTTTGCCCCACGGTGGGCGCCAACTGTCGTGGGAATTTAGAGACAGTAGCCATGGGTAGGCTTATCGGAGGGGCTCGACGGTGGAGATGAGGGGCCTGGCTCGGGATTATGCCTACTGAGACACCACGGTTTACCCAGGTTCAGGGCCCTCCCGGGTGGAGGTGAAACCCCTACTTCCTGCCTGCTTCGTATTGCTTAGACAGTATCGATTACAATGCTCCTCGAGCTGTTCGGGCTAGAGGAGGAAGAAGAAGATCAGATCTCCCCAGACTAAGGGTCCAGGCCCCCTTATATAGGCAGGGGCCTGGTTATAGGTTGGGTAACGATTCGGCCGGCTGCCGGCTCCTCGGCGGCGGCGTCCTTGGCGTGATCCCCTTGCCCTGCTCTGACAGTTTCGCTTTATAAAGTACCTTTCCCCTGGGACCGGCATCTGGGAGGCATATGCCCTCCGTTTTGCCTTGGATCCTATCGTGGGGAAGGGTCCTTGGTCGCTGATTGGTTGGACTTGGTCGTGGCACTCGTCACTCCTGTCCTTGGCCTCTGTCGCTCTTGTTGGGGCCAGCCCACTTTCGGCGAAACAGCCGTTGGTGGGTTCTTGTCTTCGTCGCCCGGCTCCAGCCTTCCACGGTGGAATCGCCAGCCGGCTGCTGGCACAGCCGGCCCTCCAGGCGGAGCCGGTCTTCTTGTCTTCGAGCCGTGGAGACTCCTGGGACGCCAGCCGGCAAACAGCTCGGCACGTGGCATCCCCCATAAGTCATCCCCACGACAGTTGTTTGAGAGGGATAGCTTTGACCTCTTCGTCCATGAGTTTGATAAACCTTGGGTGATCCACTTAACAGAAACTTGCTGTTGTTCTACAAACCTCTGCACTTAGAGGCCCAACACTGTCTACAAGGATAGAAGCGTACGTAGACATCAAGCTCTTTTCTGGCGCCGTTGCCGGGGAGGTAAGGTAAAAGGTACTCGCATCCTCTTGTGTGAGTGCTCGAAGTTATTTCCTTTAGATTCTGCAGTTATATCTTTTTGTTTCTTGTTTTTATTTTCACTAGTTAGGCTTAATGGAAAACAAAGAGTTCTTTAGTATTTTTCCTACGTTAGGATATGAAGTGTTTGAAGAGAAAATTGAAAAACCTTTGGAGCTTAATTTGCATGCTAATAGTGTTGTTAGTATGAATGCTTTGAACACCGTTATTGCTAATGCTATAGAAAAGTCTAAGCTTGGGGAAGCTAGTTTTGTAAAGCATGATATTTTTAGTTCCCCAGCTTTAGTGGAGAAAGTTTGCTCTGATGATATTTTATCTCCCATATGTGATGTTTCTAATGATGCTTGTGCTCCTCATCCTTTTAAAATACCTATGAAGATTGTTGAACGTGCTATGGATAACTGCTATTTAGGAGATGGAACTGTCCATCCTGGTGATCATTTGCTTTTTATACATGAATTACGCGAGTTGTTCAAGTGTGTAGGTATTTCGATGAACCAAGTTAAGAAGAAGCTATTCTCTTTATCACTCAAAGGCAGAGCTAAGGAATGGTATAAAACACAGAAGGATGGTCGATCTATTGACTAGGAGGAAATTATACCTCTCTTTTATTCTAAATTCTATCCTTCTAGTGAGGTTTATAAAGATAGGAATTACATTTATAATTTTCATCCGCATGAGGGAGAAAGCATTGCCCAAGCATGGGGAAGATTGAAGTTACTAATGCACAAATGTCCTATTCATGATCTTCCCCGTAATATTGTTATTAATAATTTTTATGCAAGGCTTTTAGGATATTACAAGGACTATCTAGATGCATGCTTTGATGGGTCTTTCACAAGCAAGGATGTTGACACCAAGTGGGATCTGCTTGAAACAATTCAAAACAATATTGAAGGTTGGGATAGCGACAAAGGTAAAGGATCAGGTATGAATTACGAGTTTGATTGCATTAAGTCTTTCGCTGAAACTGCTGATTTTCAAGAGCTTAGTGCTAAGTATGGTCTTGATCCTCAAATTATGATTGATTGTTTTAAAGCCTTTGCTTCTCATATTAATATTCCTAAAGGAAATGGGGACGTGTATCATGAACCTTTTAAGGACACTTGCATAGAAAGTGATATTGTTATTGATGATTGCAATAAACATGCTCAAATTTCTGAAAGTACTACTTCCTATAAGCATGTTAATTTTTGTGGAATACATAGACCTTGTGAACAGAGTCACAACAAGGAAGATTATTGCATCACCCACGGGAATGAAGAAACCAATATGTTGCTCAGGGCTCTAGATGAGCTTGGTGAAAAGGTTTGTGAGCTTTATCCTTTTCTTTGTGAACTTTGCGATGACACGGGTCACTTTAATTTTCAATGCCCAAGCCAATATCATGACTCTTTTAATCGAATGAGTACCGTAAATTTGTATTGTGATAACAAGATTACTATCAATCAGCATGATGAGCTTACTTTGTTTTTGGAGTGTGAAGAGATATCTAGAAAGATTTCTTTGGTTGATATGAGAGATGTTGATATTAATAGCACCCTTCGTGATTTCCTCGCAAATACTTACTTACAAAATTTTATAAAACATGATGTTTTGCCAAGCTATGACAGGACTGATAGATGTTTCTATCTTATTAATAGAGAGGAGGAATCCTCCAAAGTTTCTTCTATTGTTTTTGTCAGTAAACCAGATTATGTGGAGAAGATGCCTTTCCCTCCTAAAGGATATGTGGAGAATATGCCCTTCAAGTCTCTCCCTCCTAAAGGAGAGAGTAGGAAGAGTATGAAGAAGAAGAAGAGGAGTAAAAGGCGAGAGGAAACGGTATCTTCCCCTAGGCATTTTGATCCTATTATAGATTATAATAATTCTAATTGGGATGATGTTCCTATGCCTGTTACCTATGTTAGTGATCATGATTGGGAAAAGCACTCTACTTTTGATATTGAAAATCTTTTTGGTACCAATTCTAAGGTTAATAATTGTTGTACCATTAGTACTATCCATGTTCCCTCTTATGATGATATGTTTGATGAATATGCTTTGCGAAATAGCTGTTCTCTAGCTTGTGATGACACTAAACCTCTAGTTTATGATGGTTACAATGATGAGTTTAATATTTTTAGTTCACCTATTGTTGAGGAGAAAAATAGTTATGATTACAATATGCCTCCTGTTTTTTATGATTATGGTGATGAGAGTAATTATTCTGTTGAATCTGCTCCTACTACGATTGTTCATGTGGGGAGTATTAATTCTTTTATGCATGTGGCTTATGATAGAGATGCTTTATGTGATAGTTATATTGTTATTTCGATTCATGATGCTACTGAAAGTTACTATGAGAGAGGGAAACATGGTTTGATGGATCCCAACAATATTGAATTTCCCCTCTTTATGTTGCAATTCTTGAAGTTGTACTTGTTTTGCCTTCCTATGCTTTTTGCTTTGCGCTTTCATGACTTGTCTCTTTACAAATTTATTTTTCATAGGAAGTGGTTTAGATTTAAATGTGTTTCATATTTGCTTTTTGATGCTCTCTCTTGCTTTAAGTTCCTATATAGTGCCTTTGCCTTAAGCTCTTTTATGGCGCCTACATGAGCATCTTTTCAAATCACTGCGCCTAGCTCAAAGGCGTTAAAGAAAAGCACTCTTGGGAGATAACCCATGTTTTATTTTCAGTACTTTTTCTTTTATTTGAGTCTTGGAAGTTATTAGTACTGTAATAACCTCTCCTTATCTTTTTTATTTTGTTGTTGTGCCAAGAGAAACCTCTAATTTGAGTGAGGAAAGATTTGGGGATGTGCTGTCCTGAAACAGATTTTGGTGCTGCACCGTACAAATTTGTGAAAATTCTCAGAATATCTTTTTGACCTGCTATTTCTTGTGCATATGCCCCAGGTTATATCCAAACTTTCATTAGTTATACACTTTTTGATTTGAGCAACAGAAAACCCTCTAAAAATTCGACCTTTGTCAGCTGTTCTGTTTTGACAGATTTCTGCCACTATTTGTGTTTGCCTCTCGATCGCTTTCTTTTTGAGTTCTTTTGATCCGGGAACTTTTTGAGGAAGTTGTTACAGTAGTAGATGATTTAATATGTGGTTGGCTTGAGTTGTAACCTGAACCAAAAGGGTTGATTTACTATCATGCTTATGCTAACGTTGCTAATAGAATTGTGTTAAGTTTTGTATGAAGGAAGTTTTCAAGTGTAGGGATTGGAGAATGATGAGATGAGATGAAGAATGGACAAAAGCTCAAGCTTGGGGATGCCCACGCACCCCAAGGAAATATCCAAGAGGTTCAAGTGTCAAAGCTTGGGGATGCCCCCGAGGCACTCCTTCTTCATCGGCAAAAATCAGGTCGCCTTTCAAGACACTATATTTTTATTGCTTCATGCACTATGCATTTTTCTTGGAGCGTCAGTTGTTTTCGCTTTCAGTTTTTCTTTTTGCTTTGCTTGCTGCAATAAATGTTGGATCACATCATGTTTGTTTTGGAGAGAGATGTACTCGTTTTCATTTGGCAAGAACACTCCGTTTTTCACTCTTATCGTTCAACGAGTGTTCTCTTTTTCTAGAACTGCATTTAGCTTTCATTTTTTGCCTCGATTTTTGTTCAGATCTTGTTATATATTTATATCAAGGTGTATTTTGACCTCTGGTCCATGTTGGTTTTCATCAAAAGAGTTGTTTTAAAAAGGTTCGAATGGTGTTGGAAAAGAGAAAAAGCTTTATGCAAAAAAAGTGGTACAAAAGGAGCTTGTGTAGACTGCGAACTAGGCTTTTGCATGTTGTGCTTGATGTCTTTTTGATAGTATGCTTAGTGGTTTTTCTGTAGCATGACTTGTCTCAAATGACTGAGATTGCTTAATGAGCCTTTGAAAAAATCATGCATTGTTTTAATTATTTGGAAGCATTATTTTGGTTTTCTCCTTGATGCTTTATTTGGGTTGACTTGCCGCATGCTCACACATGTTTGACTCATACAAAGTCGCCTTAAGCCTCGATGATCATTTAGTTTTTGACTTTTGATGCCATATTATGCTTCTTTTAATGTTGCTTTGTCGCTCTGCATGATTATGGCCGTTATTGCTCTCTTAGTTGGTCAGTCCCAGTCTTTTGCTAGCCCTCATTTTGTACTGAGTATGAGCTCTACTCATGCATCCAACTCCTAAAACCCAAGTTGTTCCAATGTGTCCACCATACATACCTATTAGCAAATTGCTATTCCAAAGTACATTTGACTTGCTTTTATCTATCCTTCAAATTAAACTCTTTTTGGTGTTATGCGAAAATTGGTCAGTAAAGCTCTCACGAACCTGATGGCACACTTTACTTTTCTCGTTCTTAAAAATTTGACATTGTGGCTCTCTTATGTTGAGTTGTTATGCTTGCAAGTTGTAAGTTGGAAATTAGCCTAGACATGCCGTCATGGGGCAAGCTTTCAACATTGCACTTCTTATTTGAGTTGATATCGTGATCTTTTGTTTATGGATACTTGCGATATGAAATAATTTGGGAATCTTGTGGGATCATGGAGTTTGTATATGTGTTAGAGAAACGCCTGGGCCGCTAATCTAAGCCATGCATAATTCATGGTGGAAATTTACAGCATGCCCATAGTGAACATTCGACGACGCATCTCACAATAAAAAGCTATACCAATGGTAAATAAAAGATATGCCGAGGTGTTCATTGTCTGTTTGTCCTATCATTTTGACGTGGGCTTGTTCCATGTCATCGGGCACAGAGGTACCCCATTGGCGGTTCTCAATGATACACATATATTTACAATGACAAGAGCTTGCTTGGGACTCTAAGTCGAGTAGCATGAGGTTTGAGTATTCGTATTTCACGGACACAAGGTTTTCAACTTATAATTTGTCAAGCATATGCTTCATAATTGTACTCGCATTTACTTTAACCATTCAAGATGCCTATGATGGGGGCAATGAGAGCTCAAAGCTAGTAAGTACCATAATTTTTGAAGGTTTATAAAACTTGCAATCACTGCTTCCCTCTGCGAATGGCCTTTTTTTTTCTTTTATGTTGAGTCTTCACCTTCTACCTTTATGCACCGTCTAAGAGAGCATAGTTATCATTCTGAGTATAATGTGCATTGTCCCAAAGTTTTCATTGATTGATTCATGGTTTTGGTTTCACTTGTTCTTAAATTATTTGTATCTAGTCGCCCTCTTAAACTTGAAGGTGTCCTGTGCATTTATGTTTTGCTATTCCATGAGGGACAAGCTGAAAACCATTTGTTATGTTTTCCATATGGTTAAAACACACACATGACTTTCATTGTTTCATTTTCATGATCTTTCCTTTGTGTTTCTTTTCATGCTATAACATGGTTGCTAAGTTTCTATTATCAAGATTATGTCTTTCATGCCCATGTTTTAAGTTCTTTGATCTCAGCACTCAATGCTCTACCTCGTTGATCAAATTGTGTTGGTGCATGTCACCTCAAAATGTATTCTTTTGTTATCACTTACCTACTCGAGGACGAGCAGGAGTTAAGCTTGGGGATGCTGATACGTCTCAAACGTATCTACAATTTTTGATGCTCCATTCTTGTTTTTACACCATTTGCCTTGTGTTTTGTTACACTTCGTGGCGTTTTTATGCGATTTCTGGAACTAACCTACTAACAAGATGCCACAGTGCCAGTTTCCTGTTTTCTGCTGTTTTTGTGTTTCAGAAATGCTATATAGGAAATATTCTCGAAATTGGACGAAACAAGTTCCAGAAGTCTTATTTTTCCCGGAAGAGGACCGAAGACTGAACGAGAGCCGGAGGGGGGCCAGGGGCTGCCCACACAACAGGGGGCGCGGCCCAGCCCCTGGCCGTGCCAACCTATTGTGTGACCACCCTGGTCTCCTCCTGATGACGCCCCTTTGCCTATAAGTAGCCTCCCGACGGAAAACCCTAGGGGAATCGGCGAAATTTCCAGAAGAGTTCCGCAGCGCCACCGCCGTCGAGGACAAATTTCGGGGGACAGAAGTCTCTGTTCCGGCACCCTGCCGAGATGGGGAAGTGCCCCCGGAGCCATTTCCATCGGTCTCCATTGCCGTCTCCGCCGTCTCCATCGACCTCACCGCCATCTCCACCAACCTTGCTGTCTCCTATGATGAGGAGGGAGTAGTTCTCCCCTGGGGCTGAGGGCTCTACCGGTAGCTATGTGGTTCACCTCTCTCTCCCATGATGTGATCTTTATGTGATCGTGAGCTTTGTATCTAGTTGAATTGGTAGATGTTATTATTCAGATATTATGCTACTCCCATGCTTTATATTTGTAATCTCCGGAGATACCTTGTATCATGGTGTGAAGGTGACTAGTGTGCGCATCATGTGTATCTTTTTGGTTAATGTCTCTATGAATTGTTGGTGTTTGTTGGAACCATCTAGTGCGTTCATGGTGATAGTGTGGGACAATCTAGTTTGGGTACATACGGACTTTGAGGAGTGCTTCGTAGCCCTATGATACATCTCCAACGTATCCATAATTTTTGATGCTCCATGCTTGTTTTTACACCATTTGCCTAATGTTTCGTTACACTTCGTGGCACTTTTATACATTTTCCGGAACTAACCTATTAACAAGTCGCCACAGTGCCAGTTCCCTGTTTTCTGCTATTTTTGTGTTTCAGAAAAGTTACACAGGAAATATTCTCGGAATTGGATGAAACCAAAGCCAGTCGTCCAGATATTTCACGGAGCTTCCAGAGAACCGAAGAGGAGATGGAGTGGGGCCACGAGGGGCCCTCACATCAGGGTGGCGCGGCCCAGCCCCTGGCCGCGCCCCCTATGTGTGAGAGCACCTCAGTCCACTTCTGACGATGCCCCTTCGCCTATAAAGACCCCCCGACGGGAAAAACCTAAGTACCCGATCAATTTTCCAGAAAAACATCGCGATCCGTCGCTGTCGTCGACCCGAGATCGAGAGGGTCCAGAAGCTCTTCCCGGCACCCTGCCGGAGAGGGGAATCGCCACCGGAGGTCTTCTTCATCTCCATGCTTGCCTCCAGAGCGATGAGTGAGTACTCTACCTTGGACTATGGGTCCATAGCAGTAGCTAGATGGTTGTCCTCTCCACCATGTGCTTCATGTTTAGATCTCGTGAGCTTCCCTACATGATTGAGATCACCGTTATGTAATTCTACATGTTTGGTTTGTTGGGATCCGATGAATATTGGTGTTATGATTGAGTTGTTATACTGAAATATATCTTATGTTATCTTTATGTTGTTAATGATCTTGCATGCTCTCCATTGTTAGTAGCTATCTTGGCCGAGTAGTTGCTAGTAACTCCAAGAGGGGGTATTTATGCTCGATAGTGGGTTCATGCGTCTATTTAATCTGGGGGAGTGACAGAAACCTCTAAGGTTGTAGATGTGCTGTTGCCACTAGGGAGAAAACAATATGCATATGCTCGAGGGCATATGCTTTGTTTACATTACACACTTTGCTTAATGCAATTATCTGTTGTTCACAACTTAATACTCATGGGGTGTTCAGATGATATCCCCGTGAGTGGATTATTAGTCATAGATGCAGTTGGATGGCGGTCTATGTATTTTGTTGTAATGCCCAGAGTAAATCGCATAGTGATCTTCTTGACATATCACGTTATCTTTATTCTGTCAATTGCCCAACTGTAATTTGTTTACCCAACCTGTGTTATTTATCTTATGGAGAGACACCACTAGTGAATTGTGGACCCCGGTCCTATTTCCATCATATTGCTATCACCTGTTTACTTTACTCGCACTGTTTACTTTACTCGCGTACTTTTACTATTTTCCACTCGATACGCTCATACCCTTTGTTTCAAGCAAACCGGTGAGATTGACAACCTCATCGCAAGTTGGGAACAAAGTACTTGGTTGTGTTGTGTGCAGGTTCCACGTTGCTTCTCGCAAAGCAAAGCTTGGACGAGGCGCCATATAAATTGTCCGGAGGTGTCGCGAAGCTTGCAAGCATCGCCTTTAGTCGTATTTGTCTTTTCTTCTCCTGATCGATAAACCTTGGTTTCTAACTGAGGGAAAAGCTTGCTGCCGTGCTCATCATACCTTCCGCTTGGGGTTCCCCAACTGACTGGTTTTAATCATCATCATCATCAACTACACGCCAGCCATCAAGCCCTTTTCTGGCGCCATTGCCGGGGAAGAAAAAGAAGACCTCTGCAAGGGGAGTTTTTCGCACGCACATCCTTTACTTTGTTTTATTGTTTTGCTTTACTTTATTTATTTTTACTTGCATCGTTTTATCAAAAACCCAAAAATTTTAGAATCCTTGGTAGTTTTTATTTCTTTACTTTAGTTCATTATATTGTTCCCTAAGTATGTTTTGGAGGACCTCTCCGTAGGTAGTGGTTCAATTATTGGGAAAGATAACATTGAGGAGTTCTTTAATCACATTAGTATGCATAAAGAAGTTGAGGAAAAGTCTTTGGTTGAGCTAGCTCCTAGTTATGAAGTTGCTTCCGCTTATTTAGTTCACATGTTAGAAGCTACGTTTGCTAACCTTAATCCCTTTTTGCAATACATGTTCCTTAAGCTTCATGAAATTGAAGACCCTGAAAAGAAAGCTTTCATTTTCGAAACTTTGCGCTTAGAATTTAAAGATGTTGCCAATGAGGCTAGAAAGGTTTTTAAGAAATTTAATAAGCTTGGCTCACTTGTAGCGGCTGTTGGTACACCCAATAAAGATTCTAGAATGCCAATACCTTGTAAACTTGCAGGAATTCATGATGCCTTGGAAAATAATTTTAGTTGGATTTGTCCTGAAAATCTTTTTGATGAAAGTAGTGTACCAAGGCGGGACTACAATGGGTACTCAAAAACTCATTTGTACAAAATTCATTTCTTTGTTCCCATCGCTGATCTTAATGATTCACTTGATATTACTTGATTCGCAATTTTGTGCGCCTAGCTCAAAGGCGTTAAAGAAAAGCACTCTTGGGAGATAACCCAATGTTTTCTTTTCAGTACTTTTTCTTTTATTTGAGTCTTGGAAGTTATTACTACTGTAATTACCTCTCCTTATCATTTTTATTTCATTGTTGTGCCAAGAGAAGCCTCTAATTTGAGTGAGGTAAGATTTGGGGATGTTGCTGTCCTGAAACTGTTTTCGGTGCTGCATCGTAAAAATTCGTAAAAATTCTCTGTATATCTTTTGGACCTGAGATTTCTTGTGCATATGCCCCAGGTTATATTCAAACTTTCATTAGTAGAACACTTTTTGATTTGAGCAACAAAAAACCCCTTAAAAAATCGGCCTTTATCAGCTGTTCTGTTTTGACAGATTTCTGCCAATATTTGTGTTTGCCACTTTATCAGTTTCTTTCGAGTTCTTTTGATCACGGAACTTTTAGGGAAGTTGCTACAGTAGTATATACTTTATATGTGGTGGTTTTGGGTTGAAACCTCAAGCAAAAGAGGTTGATTATATGTTATTCTTACACTAATGTTGCTAATAGATTTGTGTTTAGTTTTGTATGAAGGAAGTTTTCAAGTGTAGGGATTGGAGAATGATGAGATGAGTTGAAGAATGGACAAAAGCTCAAGCTTGGGGATGCCCATGCATCACCCCAAGAAGTATCCAATAAGTACAAGCGTCAAAGCTTGGGGATGCCCCCGAGGCACCCCTTCTTCATCGGCAAAAATTAGGTCACCTTTCAAGACATTATATTTTTATTGCTTCATGCACTATGCGTTTTTCTTGGAGCATCAGTTGTTTTAGTTTTTATTATTAGTTTAGTTTTGTTTGCTGCAATAAATGGTTGGACCCCAACAAATTTCTTTTGGAGAAGTTGCCTTGCTTTCCATTTGCCAAGAGCGCTCTAGTTTTCACTCTTATCAAAAACTGAGTGTTCTTCTTTTTCTGCTACTGCTTTTGGTTTTCATTTTCGCCTTGATTTGCGTTCAGATCTTCTTATATTTATTTATCAAGGTGTATTTTTGCCTCTGGACCATGTTGGTTTTCCTCAAAAGAGTTGGATTAAAAAAGTTCGAATGCTGTTGGAAAAGAGAAAAAACTTTATGCAAAAAAGTGGTACAAGAAGGAGCTTGTGTAGACTGTGGCTTAGGCTTTTTCATGTCATGCTTGATGTCTTTTTGATAGTATGCTTAGTGGTTTTGCTTTAGCATGACTTGTCTCAAATAACTGAGATTGCTTAATGAGCCTTTGAAAAAATCATGCGTTGTTTTTATCGTTTGGAAGCATTATTTTGGTTTTCTCCTTGATGCTTTATTTGGGTTGACTTGGCGCATTCTCACACATGTTAGACTCTTACAAAGTCGCCAATAGCCTCTATGATCATTTAGTTTTTGACTTTTGATGCCATCTTATGCTTCTTTTAATGTCGCTTTGTCGCTTTGCATGATTATGGCCATTATTGCTCTCTTAGTTGGTCGCTCCTAATCTTTTGCTAGCCCTCGCCTTGTACTGATTATGAGCTCTACTCATGCATCCAACTCCTAAAAACCAAGTTTGCCAAAGTGTCCACAATACATACCTATTAGCAATTTGCTATTCCAAGTAAATTTGGCTTGCTTTTATCTACTCTTCAAATTAAACTCTTACCAGTGTTATGCGAAAATTGGACAGTAAAGCTCTCACGAACCGGAAGGCACACTTTACTTTTTCTCGTTCTTAAAAATTTGACATTGTGGTCTCTTATGTTGAGTTGTTATGCTTGCAAGTTGTAAGTTGGAGACTAGCCCAGCCATGCTGTCATGGGCAAGCTTTCAACATTACACTTCTTATTTGAGTTGATATCGTGATCTTTTGTTTATGGATGCCCGCGGTGTGAAATGAATTGGGAATCTTGCGGGGATCATGGAGTTTGTATATGTGTTAAGGAAACACCTGGGCCGCCAATCTAAGCCATGCATAATTCATGGTCAAAATTTGCAGCACACCCATAGTGGACATTCGACGATGCATCTCAAAATAAAAAGCTAAACAAATGGTAAATAAAAGAGATGTCGAGGTGTTCATTGTCTGCTTGTCCTGTCATTTTGATGTGGGCTTGTTCCATGTCATCGGGCACGGAGGTACCCCGATGGCGGTTCTCGATAATACGTGTATACTTACAATGACAAGAGCCTTGCTTGGGACTCTAAGTATAGTAGCATGAGGTTTGGGTACTCGTATTCACGGGACACGAGGTTTTCAACTTATGATTTGTCAAGCATATGCATCATAATTGTTCTCGCATTAACTTTAACCATTCAAGATGCTTATGATGGGAGCAATGAGAGCTCAAAGCCGGTAAGTACCATAATTTTTGAAGGTTATAAAACTTGCAATCACTGCTTTCCTCAGTGAAGGGCCTTTCTTTTACTTTTATGTTAAGTCACCACCTTCTATCTTTATGCACCATTAAGAGAGCATAGTTGTCATTCTTAGTATAATGTGCATTGTCCCAAAGTTTTCATCGATTAATTCATATTATTGGTTTCACTTGTTCTTAAATTATTTGTATCTAGTCTCCCTCTTAAACTTGAAGGTCTCCTATGCATTTATGTTTTGCTCTCCATGAAGGACAAGCTGAAAACCATTTATATGTTTTTCCTTATGATTTGAACACACGTTTGACTTTCATTGTTTCATTTTCATGATCTTTTGTTTGTGTTCATTTGCATGTTATAACATGGTTGCTAAGTTTTTATTGTCAAGATCATATCTCTCATGCCCATGTTTTAAGTTCTTATGATCCCAGCTCACAAATGCTTACATATGTTATCAAGATTGTGTAGGTGCATGTCACCTCAAAAATTATTTCTTTTGTTATCACTTACCTACTCGAGGACGAGCAGGAGTTAAGCTTGGGGATGCTGATACGTCTCCAACGTATCCATAATTTTTGATGCTCCATGCTTGTTTTTACACCATTTTCCTAATGTTTTGTTACACTTCGTGGCACTTTTATGCATTTTCCGGAACTAACCTATTAACAAGTCGCCACAGTGCCAGTTCCCTATTTTCTGCTATTTTTGTGTTCCAGAAAAGTTACACAGGAAATATTCTCGGAATTGGACGAAACCAAAGCCAGTCGTCCAGATATTTCACGGAGCTTCCAGAGAACCGAAGAGGAGACGGAGTGGGGCTACGAGGGGCCCTCACACCAGGGCGGCGTGGCCCAGCCCTGGCCGCGCCACCCTGGTGTGAGAGCACCTCGGTCCACTTCTGACGATGCCCCTTCGCCTATAAAGACCCCCCGACGGGAAAAACCTAAGTACCCGATCAATTTTCCAGAAACACATCGCGATCCGCCGCCGTCGTCGACCCGAGATCGGGAGGGTCCAGAAGCTCTTCCCGGCACCCTGTCAGAGAGGGGAATCACCACCGGAGGTCTTCTTCATCGCCATGCTTGCCTCCGGAGCGATGAGTGAGTAGTCTACCTTGGACTATGGGTCCATAGCAGTAGCTAGATGGTTGTCCTCTCCACCATGTGCTTCATGTTTAGATCTCATGAGCTGCCCTACATGATTGAGATCACCGTTATGTAATTCTACATGTTTGGTTTGTTGGGATCCGATGAATATTGGTGTTATGATTGAGTTGCTATACTGAAATATATCTTATATTATCTCTATGTTGTTTATGATCTTGCATGCTCTCCGTTGTTAGTAGCTATCTTGGCCGAGTAGTTGCTAGTAACTCCAAGAGGGGGTATTTATGCTCGATAGTGGGTTCATGCCTCTATTTAATCTGGGGGAGTGACAGAAACCTCTAAGGTTGTAGATGTGTTGTTGCCACTAGGGAAAAAACAACATTCATATGCTCGAGGGCATATGCTTTGTTTACATTACACACTTTGCTTAGTGCAATTATCTGTTGTTCGCAACTTAATACTCATGGGGTGTTCGGATGATATCCCCGTGAGTGGATTATTAGTCATAGATGCAGTTGGATGGCGGTCTATGTATTTTGTTGTAATGCCCAGAGTAAATCGCATAGTGATCTTCTTGACATATCACGTTATCTTTATTCTATCAATTGCCCAACTGTAATTTGTTTACCCAGCATGTGTTATTTATCTTATGGAGAGACACCACTAGTGAACTGTGGACCCCGGTCCTATTTCCATCATATTGCTATCACCTGTTTACTTTACTCGCACTGTTTACTTTACTCGCATACTTTTACTGTTTTCCACTCGATACGCTCATACCCTTTGTTTCAAGCAAAGCGGTGAGATTGACAACCTCATCGCAAGTTGGGAACAAAGTACTTGGTTGTGTTGTGTGCAGGTTCCACGTTGCTGCTCGCAAAGCAAAGCTTGGACGAGGCGCCATATAAATTGTCCGGAGCTGTCGCGAAGCTTGCAAGCATCACCTTCAGTCGTATTGTCTTTTCTTCTCCTGATCGACAAACCTTGGTTTCTAACTGAGGGAAAAGCTTTCTGTTGTGCTCATCGTACCTTCCGCTTGGGGTTCCCCAACTGACTGGTTATAATCATCATCATCAACTACACGCCAGCCATCACCCTACGCATGATTAGTGTTCGTTTTCCATTGGAGAATTGTTTTGAGTTGCATATTGATGATAGTACCTATTGGTTCAATTATGTTATATTTGTTGAGAGTGTGTCCACTAGTGAAAGTATGATCCCTAGGCCTTGTTTCCAAGCATTGCACACCATTTCCTTTCAGTTTTGTTACATATTTGCTTGAAGTGATATTTATTTCAGATTACATTTACTACTTATAATCATCACTACCGGTTGTATTTCACTATATCTTCGCCGAACTAGTGCACCTATACATCTGACAAGTGTATTAGGTGTGTTGGGGACACAAGAGACTTTCTGTATCGTAATTGCAGGGTTGTTTGAGAGGGATAGCTTTGACCTCTTCCTCCCTGAGTTCGATAAACCTTGGTGATCCACTTAAGGAAAACTTGCTGCTGTTCTACAAACCTCTGCATTTGGAGGCCCAACACTGTCTAAAAGGATAGAAGTGTGCGTAGACATCAAACACTCCGAACATTGTTCGGATCAACAAAGAACATTTCCATATCTCTGTTGTCAATACTCCGATAATTCTGAATATACAAAAATCATCTTAGAATGTCATCGAACCCTTAAGTGTGTTACCCTATGATTCAAGAACACGCCAAATATCACCGAGACACCTCTCCGGTGAATGATCATTAGCGAAACCTAGATGGCTATAACGAAGATCTTTTGTCGTTGAACCATAAATGTCGATGTCCTATTCCCTTTGTTTCTGTGGTACTTGCAACGTCCGAGATCTGATTGTCGGTATCACCATACCTAGTTCAATCTCATTATCGACATTGCTACTTTATTTGTTCCTACGATATTCCATCCTCGTGACCTTGTCACATGCTGCAACTTCAGATATAATCTCACCGAGTGGGCCTAGAGTATCTTTTTGTCACGTGGAAAAATAAATCCTGCTCTTGATGCATAGGCCTCACATACTCCATTGGAATACCTGATAGACACCTTTTTAGTCACCTAGTTATAGAGTGACCGTTGATGCAGTCAAGGCAGCCTCCGGTAGTACTGATTAGATATAATCTGACGATCTAAGGATTAGGCTACAATGCTTCTTATTATCACAACATGAACATCATGACACGATCGTGTTGCAATAGTAATATTGGGTATGTGCATCATGGCATTTACCTAATGGCATGATCCCATTGTCAATTGACATAAATGTCACATGATCGGGAAACCTCAATCATTAGTTGACCAATGAGCTAGTATTAGAGGCTTACTAGGGACTCTAGTTGTTCAATGCCGCATGGGTATCAATTTTTTTGATTGACACAGTTATAGAACATTATTAAACTTATTAGGAACTAATGATATATGCAAATAAACCATTTATTATTTTCCTCTAGGGCATATATCCAACAATCTCCCACTTGCACTAGAGTACAAATAATCCAGTCACATTTTGTTACTTATCATGACACTACATCAGCAATATATGTACTTGATCATGCGTGCTCATGAGAGAGATGATCTGTACAACTCAGACCTTTTATGTTCTTTGCAACTTGTCACCTATTTTGATATTACCCCAACATCACATGATGGTGTTTAAGTGTACGTTTGGCAGAAGAGTGAGATGCTATATTCTAGTGTTTGCAATGGTATTCGATCATTCAAGACGACATTCACAGTGGCCATGCATACTAGAAACACACTCAGCTAGAAGACAAACTTTCTAAACCATAACATTATACTTGCCACTTACTAAGTAGTTTTGTTTTTAAATCTATGTAGATTCAATCGCTAGTGCAAAATGCAACTTTGATGTCTAACCACACTTACATTTATCTCAGCCTTTTATCTTGCAAGTTTCCAAACTTAGTAAAACTCGCACTTGCGACTAAGCTTAGCTTCTTTTAGAAATATGTCCTCAGTTCTACCTAGTATCGGGAACTATTCTAGAAAGTGTTCTTCTAAGTAAGAACTTGGATCACATTACGTCATGTACATTGCATGGCCTTTAGATGACGTAACCAAAGGAAACGTGGCACATGTATCAACCAATGCTATTGTACTGAGATTAACTCAATGTTTCACTTAATTAGCTATTTAGTCAAGAGTTTCCTCCGTGACCTGTCCCATTCTGGACTTGCTTAGAATTTTGAATAAGAAAACATTCCGACTTAACGTTATTAAACATATCAACCTATCTCGATAGATATTGATGTTTCATCTATTAATACTATTTATTAATATTTATTAATACCAACCATTCCATTCATAATATGTCATCTACATATAAGAATGTTTTCAAGATTCCACTCAAAAATATGTCAATCACATATAAGATCACAAAGCTCACATAGCTCCCACTCAAAATATGTCGTCTAGATATAATGTCTAGGAAAATATTCATTTTAGCTCCCACTCAAATTATGGTCAATTGTTGGTCTTCTCGAAATTTTGGACAATTCCAAAATCCTTTGATCATACATCAAATCGAGATTTCCTAGTTACTTACTAGCTTCCAAATGGAGTCAAACAATGCTACTTATCATAGTCAACCCTTTGAATTTGTCAAAACATCTTTTAGTAAAAATTGACCCTTGTGTCCTTATTTGAAGTTTCATTTTTTTTCCTTGTAACTCTGCTGGGAAGACTTAAGTAATGGCTTTACTTAATAAGATCAAGTAGCTTCTACTTCAAGATCTTGAATGCAACTCCATATAGGATTTATGACTCCAAGTTATTTCTTGCATTTAGGTCCACCATCGCTTCTTCATAGTTCGTAGCTATGTCTTAACACGACAAGTAAATCAAGAATAATATTCTGCAACCAGACAGGATGTATTCTTGAATCCTACTTTGTTCAATAAAAGACGTCAATTGAAAATGATATGATCACCATCATTAATTTTCATTCTTATAATGTATAATTTTGTTCCGGAACGTATTCCATTGTGCTATAACATTATAAAGATAAAGTTAATAACTTTAATTGATTGTTTATTTCTTCCTTTGAACACCCTTGTCGAGAAAACTATTTCTTGAGAAAGCACCAAAACTTTGCAATACAAGTTTTGCACTTTTGGTTTACAGAAGACATATCCATATTTCTCTCGATGACACACTACAAGTATTTATTCGTATTAATTTTGAATCATCATGTATAACTCAAAATTTCTATGAATTATACTATAACTCCTATAGTATTATTTGGATGGCTTCCTATCTATTAAAATTGACTGTTTGCTATTTGTAATGTACCGCTCTTAATAATAAAAGTTAACGTTATAGGAGATAATTTAGCATCACATAATATCCAACAAAGTATGATTTATAACACACATCAACATATTGAAGTGTCGGGTATTTATTTGTTAGAACGACTTCTACAAATACTTACACAAAATCATTACTTATAATCTAGTCGCTTTGATCGAAATCACATGGACTTCATTATAATTCTTTCTTCATTTCAATTTTTTTTAAACACATCAAATGGTTTCAAAACCCGTAAATAAAAATATTTACTTCAGATTTATAATGAAGAATGTGAAATAATGATAACCACTACTCGTTTGAGTACTATACATCGACATGTATAATATTTAACGATGTTAAAGTACATTCCTTTTTCAAATGTTGAAATCATCTGTATGTTCTCAACAATTAGGTGTACTCTCCAAAACACAAAGTTCTAATCATTTCGTCCAACGAAACATGATTCGTATTGCAAAAAGATCAAATATCTGGCGACAATACATTTCCTCAATATGAAACTTTCAAATGTACTTAATCATAAAGTATAACTTTAAATAGTAGTGTCATTTAATATGAAGTTATTATTTAGCTAGAATAATTTATGTTAAATATTTATAAATTCTAATCATCAAGAATAAACAAGAATAACACATTCATAATCATAATGTGACCATAAAAGATTTATTCATCGAAGCAAAACAACTGACTTGTCTTTATTAAAAAAGAATAACTTTGTCTCACGAATGCAAGACTCACAAATAAGGTCCTCAACCATTATTGATTATAAAATTTATTTCATCACTAATTCTGATAATAAATGTGGACATAAAGCATTTATGGCCATTAATATTTTGCTTGCCATCAATACGCGCCTTAAGCTCCTTCGTGTATTTCTTACGAAGGTCCTATTTTCAAAATAAAAATGAGATTTAGTATCAAATACTCAAAATCTGCTATAAGTATTTGACATAAAACATTTATAACTTGTATATCAGATATACCTTCTCCATTGAGGACTTTTCATGCTAATGGCTCTACTTTCAAAGTTCTTAACCGAGCCAGTAATCCATTAATAAAGGTGAACGATTCTCTCCGTGTAGACACTATTTGTTTCGTTAATGAAACAGGGGGCCATCCGGAAAATGCTCTATGGCTCATAGGTGCAATGCATCACCATATCTGTACCGTTGATCGGCTTTGGGATCTGCCCAGCCATAGAGTATTGATGACGTATATCTGTTGGTAAAATGAAGTATCTTATGCTTTTGTACTAATGTAGAAATACAAGTGGGACATGTACCTGTTGGAGATGCACGCGTTCAGTCGCTGGGCTGTACTTAATAGAGTGGGTGGCAGTTGCAACGGGAAGGAGCTCATCATTTAGTGGATCGTACATGCACTCAGCCCCGATTCACATTGTTCTTCTTCTCCACACGGTTTTGTGCAAGTTCAGTCTCCAGTTCATCCAGAGTTCATTCAGTTCTTCCTCGAACCGGACCAAGAACAGGCTCTGTTCCCGACTACCGACATGTCAAGGGCATCGGCCACGAATCCATGAACGCGTGTACATACATAATCTTTCGCTGTTACGCAGTAGATTCAGAGATCAAATTAATGAACAATATTACTCGATCGATTGACCCGTCCCTTTCCTAGCTCTTGGAGTATAATCCATCATAGCAGAGCAGGGCCATGACGTACATACTGGCTATGGCAGTCATTCTTCAGAACCACTGCACCATCGATCGGAGAGATCGACGGATCGATCGCTCTCATCATTCGTTCCCTGAATCCCTGAATCTATGGCTGCACACATTCAATTCCTCGATCATTCCCCTCCTCAGGCCTGCATACCTGCATGCATGCGTAACTGCTACCACATAAATAAACCTGCTGAAATCCATCAATTCCTAAGACTCATTCCTCAAGTCCTGATCGATGCATTAGTATGGGTCCGGCTTCAGAACAGCCGCCTGCGCGAGGCCAAGCAGCTGCGAGAGCTTCGGGGAAGATGAACAGTTCACTCCAGCCCCCTTTTGTGTCCGGCAGTGGTCATCAAGTCCGGTAATGCTCGGTTTTACTACATGTCCCGCGAGGAGGCGCGCGTGCTGTACCGCGCACGTTCAATTCCCCCCTGCACATCTACCTGTACCCGGCATCCGCATTAAGTTTGTCTCCCCCATGCAGCTACCGTATATGGCGCAGTATAGCATGCGTATATAAGATTCACTCAAATTGTTGCATTTATTAGAACAGATCTCTAGAAAGTAACCATCGGTTCAGATATCAGAGAACGATGCTCCTATGAGCCAAACGTCCGCGTCCGGGGCCATCCCCTTTTATGGGTGAGAGGCAGCCATTTGATGACGCTGATCCCAATGTTTACCTAAAAATTAAACACGGGGTGGAAAAGTCCGCTTATTGCCATAGTCACGTACACCCTGAAAACATGAGTAGGTGTTTTGTGAGCTCGATAGTGAGTCTACTTTTACAAAAAAATATAGAAATTTTAAGTAAAGATAAAAATTATGTATACAAGGATGTAAAAATTAAGTAACGTTCGAATGTAAAATTTTCCATAGTGAAACTTGTAAATTTACGGCTTGTTTACAAATGGGGTCTGAAAATGCGGACAATGATTGGCTATTTGTGAGAAATGCATATTTGATCTAAGGTGCATATGCTCTCTTTATTCAAAAAACATATTTGAAAATGTGAAAAAATTCTAAATAAAAATTCCGCGTGTACATCTCGACAGGCTACATACGTATGACTAAGTTTTGTGGTAAATTGATATTTATAGTGTTGTGAGTAAAAAAGACAAAAAAAAAGTCTCGCGCAAACCCTTATTTTACCACCAAAATTTGTCTTTTTTGTCTAGCCCATGGAAAGAGTTGGATTTTCGTGAAACAACATGTCTCATGCATAGATTGTGAAGATGTACATGCAACATTTTTTCGAATTTTTTTAACAATTCAAAATATGTTTAAATTGTATTTCAAATAAAGGGAGCATTTGCACCCTAGAGCCAAAAAGCCTCTCCCGCTATTTGTGGACTATAAAATTTCTTGTCTTTTGTTTTCCAGAGTTTGCAAATAACAAGTTCACTAGAGCTCGATCACCAAGATGAGTTTCTTTTCCATCTGGAGAGATATCTTCTGGTGCATTCTTCTTCACAGAATATGCAGCTACCAAATGAAACGCACTATATTTGGTTGATTAATTATCCAATCACTTCAATAGAGGGTTGCTAAAATTTTAAAATGAAAAACTGCAACAAGGCCGGGTCAGCTATGCCGCTTGTAAAGAGAAACTTCCATCGATACTTTTCGGCTACTTTATTATAGTTTGACTCGATAGGTCCATCGCTATAGTTTTTGGCTGAAAATTGCCGGCCTAGTGGATTGGTTTCATATATGGTTGGCAACAAAGCCGTTATTGATTGTGGCATAGTACATCCCGACTCCACATTTATTGGCCAGAGACATCCATTTGATGAAGACCCAACACTTATCCATCTTATCTTCTATATCTAAATACTAATCCCCCACTAACTGATTTTCCTGCCTTCCTATGCATCCACGTCACCCCTTAATTAGTTGCCCAAGCGATGTGGTGTTTCTTCGGTCCTTCTTTCCGTCCAATCTTGGTTCGTTGGCTGAAATTCTGGCTACATGGCCTCCGTGTCCTTACGTGGGCTGGACGAGATGTCCATACTGGGCTCCGCTATCAACTAATCTTTCATTTAATAATCAATCTTTTCGTCGTGCGGCATGTCCAACCTATCCATATTTGCAAGAAGAAAAAATAATTTGTTCATCTTCTCCACAGCTTCCCGTCTAATCCTCCATATTCGCCTCCCCCACTAACTCTTCAATGAACAAGAAACTGAAAGAAATATCTTGGCGTGGGGAATATAGTATGGGAGAAACTGATGGTGGTAATAAGCAGCTTGGTTCGGCGCCTTTATAAACCTGGCATGCTCGATCCAGTGTTATCCTTCATCCGCACAATTGTTATGACTCAGATCCCAGCAAGCACGCCGGTCTCAAATATCCCCTCCCTTTTCTCAACCTCTCAATCTTATTTGTTGCTGAGCCTAATTACCTTTGAAATTTCCAGATTCCGACAGCGGACGACGATTGCAGTGGATTATTTGCCCAGGACGTATAATACGGAGTATGTGTGGGGATAGTTTGGACCTCATCTGCCATACAAGCATCCTAGGCCGCCTCCAGGTACTCACCTGCAACTCCTTTGCCTTCAAGATCTACCTACGAGTTATTCACCACGTCTTGCTGATTAGTTTATGCAAAACTGTTGTGTTCTTTTTGTACCGAATTCGCAGTTCTCTTCGGCTGTTCGCAGGGTGATGGATTAGAGAAAAACCTCTAATAGGTTTGCAGAATACAGTGTTCTATTGCTGATATTTTGCAGTGCTCTTTATAAGAAGAAGGGGTTAGAGAGAAATTACAACCTTCACTGAATGAAGGTGAAATAGTGGAAGGCTGAAAGCATATATTCTGTGACGTCATATTACATTTTTATCTGCTCATCAATATAAAGTTTCGGTTGAGCATTCAGAGAGTTAGTGTTATTTATATACCTTTCTTGGATCATTCTTCGGTTGAGTTTTCATATAGTTATATGTATGGCCCCTCCTTTCATTTCCTCAGCGACATTCATTCTTAATGCTGGCAGTGGAATTTACGAACTCGCTTAGGATCAGATCATTTCTCTAGGATTCTGCACGTGGTAGATTATAATTAGTAAATCAGTCAAAAGGCATTGGAACAGTAAACTTCACCTATCGCATTCTCATCATCTTATATGTGAAGTGTATTCTCATCATTTTATATGGGTGTAACTGATATCTTCTCAATATTAATATATTCTTTTTATCGAAAAAATATGTGAAGTGCAATCTCCATTAATTTCTTTTGCACGTACTATGTAGCTTTTCCACCGAACAAAAATGGAGTATTGAACATGAATTCAATATTTCTTTTTTTTCCCGCTTCATGTTTTTATTCACTTAATGATTTTTTTAGCAACCTAACAAAATTATCCTGCTGCATAGGTTTTAGCGATTTGCAGTAGATGTTTCCGCCGCAACGCGCGGGGCATCATCTAGTATTTACTAATTGGAGGCACCGTAGGAGGCTCCACGTTAATCCTGGAGTTTAGAAGTTTTTGTCCATCCGATTATCCAATCATCTAATCATAGTCGTTAAATAATTCCGGATGCACCTTCTCCACACGCGTAAAATAGACTCCTGTAGTACTGTGTTAGGACTCTTTTCGTGTCTCCTTCCTTAAACAGGACTCTCTTTTCACATCTCCTGCTGCCATGGATTGATTCGCAGGTGCCATCTCCCGTCTTACCATGCTCAAACTGCTCATCGGCCTTCGCGTGCGACGACATCGACCTTAATTACTTGGAGACATCCTCAACATCGGCAGGTTACCGACTGCGAGGATTACAGCCATGCACTGATTGGATCGATCTAAATTGGCCGGTCATGTCACCAGCTGCCGCGATGGAACTGGTAGTACCGCCAGTGTTGAATTGATTATACACTCTACTCAGCAATGTGCATGCATGTCTCATGTTTGCATGGTAACGTCTGCTTTAATCTCACCATGTGCATGGTGACGTTTGCTTTAATCCCACCATGTATGTTATTCGGCAGAATTCGATGCATCTTTTCTGATATTAGTTGAAAATCTCAAACCGTTAATTATTAGGGTAATACTACAAGACAAACGTACCACTAAGTATCAGAGAAACATTAATAAATTGCTACAATATTTGCAGCACTCGAATTAACTATTGTTCCCTCAGTTTGAAAGAAGATAAATACCTTCCTTCATTCACTAATATAAGATATTTTAAAATGTTTCAAAGTGAACTAGATTTAGATCAAAATGAGCAAACTGACATACTAAAAGTAGTCTAGATACAGATCAAAATAAGTAAATCTAGAAAAAGCAAAAATATCTTATATTAGTGAACGAAGGGAGTAGATGTTTTATTCTGCTAACTAGCAAAGCACCACTGTAGGTGTGCGGCATCAGAGGAGAGGTGGAACGGTCAGCACATCTTAGTCGCACTAATTCATGTCAAAGGAATTTTTGAAGTTAATTTAGTTGGTAGCTTGGCTGCTTTTTTTATTTCTATCTTCTTTGGGATGAAATATAGTTGTGACATCTCATACAGACGAAATATGCTGATATTCAGCTTATCCTATAAATTTAATTTGAAGTAATAATTGAAGTGAAGGGAGAGGGTATAGCAAGGATTGAAAAGCTCATGTTGATGTGTCATGGCCATTGTTGACATGCGAGAACATAACGCTAGGCTAGAGCATTTGTGGCCGTAAATTACTATGGCAGAGCAGAACAAATCCACGGTTCATGGTATGCCTCCAACTTATTGTTTTCTTGCAACAGTAATGTGCCATGGTTGAACTCAACTTGGATTTATTTCAAACATAAGAGGCACATGCAAACCTAAAAGAGTTTTTCCATAGTTTAAATTTGGATATAAATGTGCCAGTTTTGGTGTTTTTCCAATTTCTCTCCTTAAATAATAGATTAGGCCATTGTGTTCTTTCTAATTTTTTCAACCATGTCAAGAGATTTAGTTTTCGCAACACTGCCTCTATTTGCTTCAACATGTGAAAAAGGGAATCACACGTAACTTTACTATTTGAGTGGAAAATATACACCATCCAATCAAAATTACTAAAGAATAGATTTAAAAATATGTTAATAGTGTTATCATAAATTGAATAATTGTGTAATTTTAATAGCTAGCCCGTGCAAATGCACGGGTTGGCGACTAGTGAATTAAAACTACTATCCCAAGTTTTAGAGAAAAGTTGTACTCTCTCCATTTATAAATATAAGATGTTTTAACTTTATGAAGCAAGTGTACTAGATATCTTTTAGTGTGTAGGTTCACTCGAATATATATATTAGAACTTGTCGAGATACATTTACTTCACAAACCTAAACATCTTATATTTTAAAACGGAGGGAGTAGTACCTTGGCGCGCGGGACAGAAAGGTAAAAGAAAAATTCAGTACAAATTAGTTTTTTTTTTCGTTAAAGTGTACAAATTAGTTTGAGAAGAAATAATGTACTTTCTATTTTCAGACGGTGGGAGCACATGACTGATCTGAAGTACATAATTTGAAATGCAATTTTAGAAACTAATGTCTAGATTAGAGGTCAAATGAAAACAAAACGTAGTCTACTAGTTAATTAGCAACTCAGGTCGAAGATCAGATGTCGGTCTAGTGTTGATTTTTCTTAGCCGCCCCTAGGGCCCTAGTTAGTTGGGAAGCAAGGGTCAAGATCAAATCGCAATTACAATTATGGCATCGTTTTCTATCTACTCATCTGCCTCATCCTTCCACAACGTCAACTACTTTTTCAGAACAATCAATATAAAAGGACCACAAATGATCATAAAACTTGTTCCTGTTCGATGCCATCACACTAACCTCATGAGAATTGCGCACGTCCTGAAACTTGCACTGCTTGCAACACTGGTACATAATTGTACTACTATGCCGATGATGACGGCCCGAAAATAACCCTCACATGATGGGTATGGCCTCCGTCCGTATTTTCCAGACAGATTACTGTTGTTAATTACCTCCTGCCGACAACAAGAAAGCAACGATACTCCGTTCACGTGATGGGTATGCAATATGGCCCTGAAAAGTAAATGTGAGTAAGAACACTTCATTTGCCCAAAACGACAAAAAGAATTAGATTTAGATATAACAAAGACAAACATTTACTCCCTCCGTTCACGTGAGAATGACGTAATTTTCCTGTAAAACGATGTAGGAGAGCACAGCCGGACAAATATTTTCCAAATCGAAAATGATCTGCGTACGATTTCTATGTCGTATATGGGAATCGGATGGAAAACTATGATACTTATAGCACTACTCTTTCAAAATTTACCTCTCACTAGCATAATACCCGTGCGTTGCTACGGATAGATCAAATTATTCTATATGTTGCAAAAAACAATTAGACTTTGCTATATTAATTGAATGCAAATGATCAACAAAAACATGTCTTTATTATACATACATGTTGACGTCTAACCATTTCAGTAAGCTCTATCATATTCGTGTCTTACTTGTTTTCTATATCCTAAATGTTTGCGATTGATTTACTCTGATCTGTCATTACAGTAGCTTGCTACTACCAATACCATGATGCGTTATCCGTTATTCGGTTTCTTCCAAAGAGATGTCACCCGATTCTTTCTGATAGAGATATCGCTGAATCAGTCTACAGTTTTTCTACCCATTTTTTTTCTCATCCAGAGGCCGTTACGATTTTGATTGTCCACGACTATTCTGATAATCTCTTCTTTGGTTAAATACCAAAAATAGTAGAACATTTTTTTGGATAAATGCACATCAAGTTACCCTGATTTTGTTCATTTAATTTGCAACCCCAATATAGCGATACTTTCATCAAAAACTCACCCAAAAACAATGAAGATTGCATCAGAAAAAATCAAGTAACTTTTGAGTTAATTAAGCACATCAGTTTTGACCCACGTGTGATTATCCACAGTCTTCTCTCTGCTGCAATATACAAAGAACGAAGCCAAGTGTTTCTATCTGAAAGCATGAAGCCAAATATTTTGGCCTTTTTTGGCCAAGTTTGATTTGTAAGACCTCTAAATCTTTTTATTAATCAATGAAAATGATAAATCTTTTGTCTTGTTTCAAAAAAAGGCATTGATGCTTTTTCGTTGATGGTGCTACCCCAAGCTATACACCTCACTGCTCTAAATCACCAGCTTCAGTTGAGGGAAGTTTTATTCTCCTTACGTAACTTTAGCTACGACTTGACAAAACTGTCAATGCAAACAAGAAGAAGCAACATAGGCGATCTAAGCGTCCCTTCTTCTAGCCACTTCAGCTCTTCCTTTCTCTGCAATCCCCATGCTGCCGCTCCCCGCTCGAACGCAGTCTTGCTGGGTAGGCTCGCCGGAGGATGGCATGGTAAAGTGCGGCAAAACACAAATTAAAGCATCTTGTTCGGTTAGCTCACTTGATAGGATCGTGTATATTATCATGTCTTTATAAATTAAATAGTGACAACTATAAATTGCCGTGTAATATAGTGTGAATCAGTTGAAGTGAACTTCTACCGTTCAGTTTTCTCGGATTTTAGGCGCTTTTCTATGAAGTTGTTAGTTACTATGATGCACTCCATCTTCACTTCATAATTATCAGACTATCTGAATTGGACTTTGCTTAGTGAATACATTAGGCTAACTCGCACAGCATGCAACAGTCATAATTTCCAATGAAAGACCTCCATATATGCATATATGGAAGTAGCAAATCAACAGCTTCACCACTTCACCAGCCAGCAGCACAAGCAAGCGAGGACGCACGGCCAGCAGCAAACAAGCACCCAGCTGTTCCCTGACCAGCCACCGGCGACTACGGCCCCACGGGCAGGGAAGGGATGGGGAGCACCTCCGACCCGAGTCCCGACAATGTTGAACGGCAGCGCCGGCAGCACGAAGAGCGATAGCCACATGGCGAGGAAAGCTGATGCTCGAGCAACCTAGCAACATCATTGTCGCGGGAAACTTAGCCTTTTTCTGTCAAGGATTCTAGCTCTTGCTCCTTAGAACGCGGAGTGGATGCCCAGGGGCGCCTCCACTTTCCTGCTATGCGCTCACGGACCGACCGAGCAAGGTCAGGCCCCCGATTCGCGGGAGCACCGGGGCGGAGCACGACAGAAGGCTGGAGGCCGGGCACCACCCAACGGCAAGCACAACACCGGGGCGGCGGTAGGAAGACGGGATGCACAGGTCGAGACTCTAGGCGCCTCCCCCGCGTGCTGATGGACCAGGTCACCTGCGGTCAGGGGCGGGCGCAGGATTTTGACAATAGGTATTCAAAGTTAATTCAAAATATTCAAAGCTTATTAATATATCAAAATAAGAGTATTAAATACGTGTCTTGGTATAATTTTTTAACAATGAAGAAAGTACAAGAAACAATATGTGAACGTTTTAATAACAAATAAAAAAATTATACAAAGAAATAAGAAAAGTTAGAGAAGCGGGATTTGAACCCAGGACCTACACATTAGGTCCGCCCAATCCAAGCCAGTCGAGTTACCTAACCCTTGTTGTCATTGAATTGAAGTTCAATGGTGATATTTATTGTATATAACATATAGAGCATTCAAAAATCAATTTTTTTCTAAAATATTTGGGTATTCAACTGAATACCCATGAATTGAAGTGGGCCCGTCCCTGCCTGTGGTCTAGATGCCGGTAGCGCACGAATTTGGGATAGGTTGGGGATTCGGCTGCGGGAGGAGACTTTTTCAGGTAGGGAGAAAAAAGAGAGCGAACCGTTATTTGTACTTATCAATGGCATAGGTGGGTAATTTTGGGTGGACGAAAACGTATTTTGGGTGGATTGAAAGCGTACTTGCGACCGTCACGGACCATACCTGTAGCAATATTATTAGTAGAGAAGAGATTATTAGTAGAGATTACCCCATGTCCCCTGAAAATTTAAAATTCAAAATTTAAAATTTGACTAAATATATATGAAAAAAATATAGCATTCACTAGTACAGATTAGGCCTTTTAAGGACCCCCCCCCCCCCTCTTTGCAAACAGAGGACTGCCGTGTGCGCTATGAAAGATTGCTTACAGGCTGGGAAAACGACCGTGGGCACACCACAAAAAGAGAACTGGAAAGAAACCAAACCAGTAAATATATCGCACATGATTTCGAAAAACTTAATTGTCACTACCATTACACACAGCTGGTTCCAGAATGTTGTGTGCATTCATTACGCGATGTTTCGCGTATTTCAGTTGTTTCTTTTTTTGTATATCGCTGACACAGATGCAACTTTAATCGTGTGTAGACGGTTTCCAAGGTTGCCCCTTGTATTCTATTCACCGCGTGTACTCCACCTTCCTCTGGCCTTTCACGTACGTGCTAGCGACGGTGCCGCTTCCTTGGATAGTCACCTAAAATCTGGCGCCACCATGCTCACATTCATGAGCAAATTAATGTAACAGTGTTCATAGAATGATTAACACACTATAAAATCTTAATATCGATTATGAGACGAGATCAGCACCCCGGCCACAGTCCTTGCGTTCTCCTCTCGATTTCTCTATCATTCCACTGCATCAAAATCCAAAGACCAGAAGCTTGCAATGGCATCCGTACCCAGGAGCAGGCTGTACTATTTCATTTAGAAAGGCATGCACTTCACGGTGACTGTCACTCTCTGAGCAGCGCGTGTGGAGAGCTGGATTCGTCGTGTGCAGCTAGAGTTGTCGACTGCGCACCAGAGAATTCCAAGTGCGTTGGCCTGGATTGCGAGTACACCGACGTAGTGAAGAATGTGAAGCGGAGGAAAACCTTCGTGTGCGATTTGAATGAAGTTATATATTTTTGAATGAAGTTGTACAATGTCCAATCGAATTAAGTGCATAGAAAATGCTTTTTGAATCACAAACGTATTAGATTATTATTATCACACAACATTCTTCTCTAAATTTTGTGTGTGATTGAGAATGTATCAAACAATTTTCCCTACTAAAGTGTATGTGATAGGTGCTTGTCGTTTCAGATTGCAAACGCTTTCTTGGAACAGGCCGTGCATGAAATAAGTCCCATAAAGGCCCAGCAAGACAAATCTTACATTACTCTTCCTATTTATAAGTACCACACCAGGCCGGTCTCACTGACAACCACCACAACTCCGTTTCTAATGAGGATCTTCTCGCCGACGGCTTGCTTACCGTTGTCTCATGCCCACCCGTGCGGTCGTAGGCTGGAGGTGCCTCCAAGAATGTCGGTCAAGCCTCCTTGACTTTGCCAGCTTACACATGCATACACGATACCTCCCCAGAGGTATATGTTGTTAGCATGGTTTTTTACTTATATATAGTGCGCATCTTCTATGTAAGTACTGTTAGCCGGATCCATTAGAATATAGTGTGGATATTGCTATGTAAGCACTGTTAGCATGGTGTGGTATGGTATCTTTCGGATCTTGCTATGAGATCTTTATGTTACTACTATTTCCATTTTTTATTTAGTCCACTCATGATATTGATACGTCTCAAACGTATCTATAATTTTTGATGCTCCATGCTTGTTTATGCACCATTTTCTTTGTGTTTTGTTACACTTCGTGGTGTTTTTATGCATTTTCCAGAACTAACCTATTAACAAGATGCCACAGTGCAAGTTCCCTGTTTTCTGCTGTTTTTGTTTTTCAGAAAAGCTACACAGGAAATATTCTCGGAATTGGACAAAACAAAAGCCAAAGTTTCTATTTTTCCTGACACGAGACGGAGTCCAAAGCAGAGACGAAGGGGAGCCAGGGGCCAGCCACACCATAGGGTGGCGCGGCCAGCCCCTAGCCTGCGCCACCAGGTGGTGGGGCCACCTGGCCCACCTCTTGACGCCGTCCTTCCGCCTATATATTCTCCTCGGCGAGAAAACCTAAAGACCCGATCAATTTTCCATGAAACATACTACAAGCCACCACCGTCATCGACGCGAGATCGGGAGGGTCCAGAAGCTCTTCTCGGCACCCTGCCGGAGAGGGGAATCACCACCGGAGGCCTTCTTCATCACCATGCCTACCTCCGGAGTGATATGTGAGTAGTCTACCTTGGACTACGGGTCCATAGCAGTAGCTACATGGATGTCTTCTCCTCCATGTGCTTCATGTTTAGATCTTGTGAGCTGCTTATCATGATCAAGATCATCGTTGTGTAATTCTACATATTGTGTTTATTGGGATCCGATGAATATTGATACTTTGTCAAGTTTATTTATTGATTTATCATCTCTATGTTGTTTATGATCTTGCATGCTCTCCGTTGCTAGTAGATATCTTGGCCGAGTAGATGCTAATGACTCCAAGAGGGAGTATTTATGCTCGATAGTGGGTTCATGCCTCTGGTAACTTGGGGGAGTGATAACAACCTCTAAAGTTGTAGATGTGCTGTTGCTACTAGGGAGAAAACAACAATCTTGTGTTCAAGGATATTTGTATTGTTTACATTACACACTTTGCTTAAAGCGATAATCTGTTGCTTGCAACTTAATACCCAACGGTTGCTCGGATGACATCCGGCGGGTGGATTCTTATTCATAGATGCAGTTGGATTACGGTCTATGTATTATGTTATAATGCCCAAGTGAATCTCATAGTGATCCTCAGGACATTTATATGCTTTCTTTATTCTGTCAATTGCCCAACTGTAATTTGTTTACCCAACATGTTATTTATCTTATGGAGAGACACCTCTAATGAACTATGGACCCCGGTCCATTATTGTACATTCTTATTACCGTTTTACTATTTACTCGCATTATTTACATTCTCGCAAACTATTATCCTTTACCACATGATACGTTTTACTATTCAAGAAATTTTTCTGGCGCCGTTGCCGGGGAGAAAGAGGATTTCTGCAAGGGGAGTCTATCGCTTCCAATCTTTTACTTTGTTATTGTTTTTCTTTATTTTATTTTTGCTTGCATATTTTTATTAAAAATATAAAAAATTAGTTCCTTTATAGTTGTTATTTTTACTTGTCTGCTTTTAGTTTTGCTTGAATGGGTACTCCTGAGAACACCAAGTTGTGTGATTTTACTAGCACTAACAATGATTTTATCTGCACTCCTATAGCGCCACCTACTCCTGAGGCAAAATTTTATGAGATTAAGCCTGCTTTGTTGAATCTCGATATGAAAGAGCAATTTTTTGGTGCTAGTACTGATGATGCTGCAGCTCATCTCAATGATTTTGTTGAGCTAAGTGAGATGCAAAAGTACAAGGATGTAGATGGTGATATTATTAAGCTTAAGTTGTTTCCTTTCTCTTTAAGAGGAAGAGCTAAGGATTGGTTGCTATCTTTGCCTAGAAATAGTATTGATTCTTGGGTTAAGTGTAAGGATGCTTTTATTGGAAAATATTATCCTCCTGCTAAGATTATAGCTTTGAGAAGTGATATTATGAAGTTTAGATAGTTTGATAATGAACATGTTGCTCAAGCTTGGGAAAGAATAAAATATATGATAAAGAATTGTCCCACTCATGGACTGACTACTTGGATGATTATCCAAACCTTTTATGCAGGACTAAATTTTTCTTCAAGAAATTTCTTGGATTTAGCTGTTGGAGGTACTTTTATGTCCATCACCTTGGGCGCCGCAACAAAGCTTCTTGATAATATGATGGTAAATTATTCTGAGTGGCACACCGAGAGAGCTCCACAAGGTAAGAAGGTAAATTATGTTGAGGAAACCTCTTCCTTGAGTGATAAGATTGATACTATTATGGCTATGCTTGTTAATGATAGATCTCATGTTGATCCTAATAATGTTCCTTTAGCCTCTTTGGTTGCTCAAGAAGAGCATGTTGATGTGAACTTCATTAGAAATAATAATTTCAACAACAGTGCTTATAGGAACAATTTTGCTAGCAATAATTATAGGTCGTATCCTTCTACCAATGGTAATGGTTATGGCAACTCTTATGGTAATTCCTCCAACAACACTAGGGGCGCTCCCTCTGAGCTTGAAGTCATGATCAAGGTCTTCATTGGTAAGCAAACTACTTTTAATAAGTCTGTTGAGGAAAAGTTGTGTAAAATTGATGTTCTTGCTTCTAAAGTTGATAGCCTTACTCTTGATGTTGAACTTCTGAAACTAAAAGTTTTGCCTCATGATGTGAAAGAAAGTAAGACTTTGAATGCCATCTAGGTTAAGATTGATAATAATGTTAGGATATTAGCAGAATTGCATGCTAGGTGGGAAAGAGAAGACGAGATGGCTAGAAATGCTAGCAATCCTCTTAGTTTTATTGGTGTAGAGAAAAGTCCTACTCCTTGTGCAAAAAAGCCCAAAACTGCAAAAACTTTTTCTACAAAAAGTGCTGAAATTTTTCGGAGTATGGGAAACAATAGCTCTACTTCTTTTAATGATTTTGATGTTGATGGTTGATACGTCTCAAATGTATCTATAATTTTTGATGCTCCATGCTTGTTTATACACCATTTGCTTTGTGTTTTGTTACACTTCGTGGTATTTTTATGCATTTTCCGAAACTAACCTATTAACGAGATGCCACAGTGCCAGTTCCCTGTTTTTGCTATTTTTGTGTTTCAGAAAAGCTACACATGAAATATTCTCGGAATTGGACGAAACAAAAGCCAAACCTCCTATTTTTACCGAAGCTTCGCGAAGACCGAAGATGAGATGGAGGGGGCCACGGGCTGGCCACACCCTAGGGCGGCGAGGGCCAGGGGCTGGCCATGCCACTAGTGGGTGAGCCGCCCTGGCCTACCTCCTGACGCTGCCCTTTTGCCTATAAGTTCCCCTCGATGGGAAAAACCTAAGGGACAGATCTGTTTTCCATGAAATATACTACAAGCCGCCGCCATCGTCGTCGCGAGATCGGGAGGATCTAGGAGCTCTTCCCGGCAACCTGCCCGAGAGGGGAATCCCTGCCGGAGGCCTTCTCCACCACCATGGTCGCCTCCGGAGTGATGTGTGAGTAGTCTACCTTGGACTACGGGTCCATAGCAGTAGCTAGATGGTTGTCTCCTCCACCATGTGCTTCTTGTTTAGATCTTGTGAGCTGCCTTACATGATTAAGATCATCTTTATGTAATCATACATGTTGTGTTTGTTGGGATCCGATGAGTATTGGTACTATGTTAAGTTGATGTGCTGAATTATATATCTTATGTTATCTCTATATTGTTTATGATCTTGCATGCTTTCCGTTGCTAGTAGCTATCTTGGCCAAGTAGATGCTAGTAACTCTAAGAGGGAGTATTTATGCTCGATAGTTGGGTTCATGCCTCTAGTAATCTGGGGGAGTGACAGAAACCTCTAAGGTTGTAGATGTGCTGTTGCCACTAGGGAGAAAACAACATTCTTGTGTCCAAGGACATTTGCTCTGTTTACATTACGCACTTTGCTTAATGCAATTATCTGTTGTTCGCAACTTAGTACTCAAGGGGTTCTCGGATGACTCCCCGCGAGTGGATTTTTAGTCATAGATGCAGTTGGATTACGGTCTATGTATTTTGTCGTAATGCCCAGAGTGAATCTCATAGTGATCCTCATGACATATGTACATTATCTTTACTCTATCAATTGCCCAACTGTAATTTGTTTACCCAGCATGTTGTTATTTATCTTATCGAGAGACACCGCTAGTGAACTGTGGACCCCGGTCCAATTTCCTTTACATTGCTTTACCATTTTACTATTACTCGCTTTGTTTACTTTACTTGCATACTATTATCCTTTTACCACTCGATACGTTCAATCCTTTGTTCACAGCAAACCGGTGAGATTGACAACCTCATCGAAGTTGGGAGCAAAGTTCTTGGTTGTGTTGTGTGCAGGTTTCACATTACTGCTAGGTGAAGACGGACCAGCATTGTCTAGCGCCATTGTCTGGAGTGTCACGAAGCTAGCAAGCATCACCTTCTGAAGTTTGGCTTTCTCCTACTGGTTCGATAAACCTTGGTTTCACAACTGAGGGAAACTTGCTGCTGTGCTCCTCATACCTTCCTCTTGGGGTTCCCAACTGGGTGCCTTAACATCACACCATCAAGCATTTTTCTGGCGCCGTTGCTGGGGAGAAAGAAGACTTCTACAAGGGGATTCTCGCACGCACAATCTTTTACTTTGTTTTTGTTTTGCTTTATTTTATTTTTGCTTGTATCGTTTTATCAAAAATACAAAAAATTAGTTTCCTTTATAGTTGTTTTTACTTACTTGCTTTTAGTTTTGCTAGAATGGGTACTCCTAAAAACACCAAGTTGTGTGATTTTACGAACACCAAAAACAATGATTTTATCTGCACTCCTATTGCACCACTTGCTCCTGAGGCAAATTTTTACGAGATCAAACCTGCTTTGTTGAATCTTGTTATGAAAGACCAATTTTCCGGTGCCAGTTCTGATGATGCTGCAGCTCATCTCAACAATTTTGTTGAGCTATATGAGATGCAAAAGTATAAGGATGTAGATTGTAATATTATTAAGCTTAAGTTGTTTCCTTTCTCTTTAAGAGGAAGAGCTAAGGATTGGTTGCTATCTTTGCCTAGAAATAGTATTGATTCTTGGGATAAGTGTAAGGATGATTTTATTGGAAAATACTATCCTCCTGCTAAGATTATAGCTTTGCATAGTGATATCATGAAGTTTAGACAGTTTGATAATGAACATGTTGCTGAACCTTGGGAAAGAATGAAATCTATGATAAAGAATTGTCCCACTCATGGACTGACTACTTGGATGATTGTCCAAACTTTTTATGCAGGACTGAATTTTTCTTCAAGAAACCTATTAGATTATGCTGCTGAAAGCACTTTTATGTCCCTTACCTTGGGCACCGCAACAAAGCTTCTCGACAACATGATGGTAAATTATTCTGAATGGCACACCGAGAGAGCTCCACAAGGTAAGAAGGTAAATTCTGTTGAGGAAACCTCTTCCTTGAGTGATAAGATTGATGCTATTATGCTTATGCTTTCTAATGATAGAGCTCATGTTGATCCTAATAATGTTCCTTTGGCCTCTTTGGTTGCTCAAGAAGAGCATGTTGATGTAAACTTTATTAGAAATAATAATTTCAACAGTGCTTATAGGAACAATTTTGCTAGTAACAATTATAGACCGTATCCTTTTATCAATGGTAATGGTTATGGTAACTCTTATGGTAATTCCTCCAACAACACTAGGGGCGCGCCCTCTGAGCTTGAAGTCATGCGCAAGGACTTCATCGGTAAGTAAACTGCTTTTAACAAGTCTGTTGAGGAAAAGTTGGGTAAAATTGATATTCTTGCTTCTAAAGTTGATAGCCTTGCTCTTGATGTTGAACTTCTGAAACTAAAAGTGTTTCCTAATGATGTGAAGGAAAGCAAAACTTTTGCTACTACTAATGCCATCCAAGTTAGAATTGATGAAAATGTTAGGATGTTAGCAGAATTGCATGCCAGGTGGGAAAGAGAAGATGAGATGGCTAGAAAGATGAAGGTATGTACTATTACTACCTCTAATGATGTTGTTCCAAATGCTAGCAATCCTCTTACTTTGATTGGTGTAGAGAAAACTCCTACTCCTTGTGCGAAAAAGCCCAAAACTGCAAAAACTTTTTCTACAAAAAGTGCTAAAAAAATTTGGAGTATGGGAGATGATAGCTCTATTTCTTTTAATGATTTTGATGTTGATGGCTGCAATATATCTGAAGTTATTTTGTTCTTACAAAAGCTTGCTTTGAGTCCTAATGCTAGTTCTTTGAATGTTGCTTTTACAAATCATATTACAAGTGCTCTCATGAAAATGAGGGAGGAAAAGTTGAAACAAAAAGCTTCTATTCCCAAGAAGTTAGAATATGGTTGGGAGCCCATCATTGATATGCATGTTAATGGTTTTGATTGCCATGCTTTATGTGATCTAGGTGCTAGTATTTCTATTATGACTAGAAAGATTTATGACATGCTTGGTTTACCACCGCTTGAGAAGTGTTATTTTGATGTTCCTCTTGCTGATGTTGCTAAGAAGAAACCTTTGGGAAGGATTAATGATGTTCTTATTATGGTTAACAATAACCTTGTTCCCGTTTATTTTCTTGTTAGGGATGTTGAATGCAATGCTTCATGTCCTATTATTTTGGGAAGACCTTTTCTTCGAACTGTAGGTGCCATCATTGATATAAAGGAACGCATCATCAAATATCAATTCCCACGCAAGAAAGGTATGGAACACTTCCCTAGAAGAAGGAAGAAATTAATTTTTTACTCTATTCTTAGAGTAAATTATGAACTTGATGCTTCATCGTTTGATATTACTTAATTTCCACTTTCTGCGCCTAGCTCAAAGGCGTTAAAGAAAAGAACTCTTGGGAGATAACCCAATGTTTTCTTTTCAGTACTTTTTCTTTTATTTGAGTCTTGGAAGTTATTACTACTGTAATAACTGCTCCTTATCATTTTTATTTCGTTGTTGTGCCAAGAAGAACCTCTAATTTGAGGGAGGTAAGATTTGGGGAAGTTGCTATCCTGAAACAGATTTTGGTGCTGCACCGTAAACATTCGTGAAAATTCTCAGAATATCTTTTTGACCTGCGATTTCTTGTGCATATGCCCCAGGTTATATCAAAACTTTCATTAGTTTTGCACTTTTCGATTTGAGCAACAGAAGGTCCTCGAAGAAATTGACCTTTTTTAGCTGTTCTGTTTTGACAGATTTCTGCCACTATTTGTGTTTGCCTCTCGATCGCTTTCTTTTTGAGTTCTTTTAATCACGGGACTTTTGGGGAAGTTGCTACAGTAGTATACGCTTTATATGTGGTGTTTTTGTGTTGAAACCTGAACCAAAAGGGTTGATCTACTATTACGTTTATGCTAACGTTGCTAATAGAATTGTGTGAAGTTTTGTATGAAGGAAGTTTTCAAGGGTAGGGATTGGAGAGTGATGAGACGAGATGAAGAATGGACAAAAGCTCAAGCTTGGGGATGCCCATGTCACCCCAAGAAATATACAAGAGGTACAAGCGTCAAAGCTTGGGGATGCCCCCGAGGCACCCCTTCTTCACCGCAAAAATCAGGTCACCTTTCAACACACTATATTTTTATTGCTTCATGCACTATGCATTTTTCTTGGAGCGTCTTTACTTTTGCTTTCAGTTTTCTTTTGTTTTGTTTGCTGCAATAAATGGTTGGACCCCAATAAATCTCTTTTGGAGGAGATTTACTCGTTTTTCATTTGCCAAGAACACTCTATTTTTCACTCTTATCGTTCAACGAGTGTTCTCTTTTTCTAGAACTGCATTTAACTTTCGTTTTTCACCTTAATTTTTGTTCAGATCTTGTTATATCTTTGCATAAAGGTGTATTTTGACCACTGGTCCATGTTGGTATTCATTAAAAGAGTTGTTTCAAAAAGGTTTGAATGGTGTTGGAAAAGAGAAAAAGTTTCATGCAAAAAAGTGGTACAAAAAGGAGCTTATTTAGACTGTGGCTTAGACTTTTGCATGCCATGCTTGATGTCATTTTGATAGTATTCTTAGTGATTTTTGTTGTAGCATGACTTGTCTCAAATGACTGAGATTGCTTAATGAGCGTTTAAAAAAATCATGCGTTGTTTTTATTATATGGAAGCATTTATTTGGTTTTCTCCTTGATGCTTTATTTGGGTTGACTTGGCGCATGCTTACAACATGTTTGACTCTAACAAGTCGCCATAAGCCTCTATGATCATTTGGTTTTTGAGTTGTGATGCCATTTTATGCTTCTTTTAATGATGTTTTGTTGCTATGCATGATTATGGCCGTTATTGCTCTCTTAGTTGGTCGCTCCTAGTCTTTTGCTAGCCCTCATTTTGTACTGAGTATGAGCTCTACTCGTGCATCCAACTCACAAAAACTAAGTTATTCCAATGTGTCCACCATACATACCTATTAGCAATTTGCTATTCCAAGTACATTTGACTTGCTTTTATCTATCCTTCGAATTAAACTCTTTTTGGTGTTATGCGAAAATTAGTCAGTAAAGCTCTCACAAACCTGATGGTACACTTTACTTTTCTCGCTTTTAAAATTTTGACATAGTGGCTCTCTTATGTTGATGTTATGCTTGCAAGTTGTAAGTTGGAAATTAGCCAAACCATGCCGTTATGGGGAAAGCTTTCAACATTGCACTTCTCTTAATTGAGTTGATATCGTGATCTTTTGTTTATGGATACTCGCGATGTGAAATAAGTTGGGAATCTTGCGGGATCAAGGAGTTTGTATATGTGTTAGAGAAACGCCTGGGCCGCTAATCTAAGCCATGCATCATTCATAGTGGAAATTTACAGCATGCCTATTGTGGACATTCGACGACGCATCTCACAATAAAAAGCTATACCAATGGTAAATAAAAGAGATGCCTAGGTGTTCATTGTCTGTTTGTCCTGTCATTTTGATGTGGGCTTGTTCCATGTCATCGGGCAAGGAGGTACCCCGTTGGTGGTTCTCAATGATACGTGTATACTTACAATGACAAGAGCTTGCTTGGGACCCTAAGTCGAGTAGCATGAGGTTTGGGTATTCGTACTTCACGGGACACGAGGTTTTCAACTTATGTTTTGTCAAGCATATGCTCATAATTATTCGCGCATTAACTTTAACCATTCAAGATGCCTATGATGGGGGTAATGAGAGCTCAAAGCTAGTAAGTACCATAATTTTTGAAGGTTTATAAAACTTGCAATCACTGCTTCCCGCTGCGAAGGGTCTTTCTTTTACTTTTATGTTGAGTCTCCACCTTCTACCTTTATGCACCGTTGATGCAACGCGGTGTTGATAGTTTTTCACCGTCCAGTTGGGAACCCCAAGAGGAAGGTATGATGAGCACAGCAGCAAGTTTTTCCCTTAGAAAGAAACCAAGGTTTATCGAATCCAGAAAAAGTCAATACTCCAGAAGGTGATGCCCGCTAGCTTCGCGACAGCTCCTGACAATTTATAAGGCGCCTCATCCAAGCTTTGCCTTGCGAGTGGCAATGTGGAACCTGCACACAACACAACCAAATACTTTGCTCCCAACTTACGATGAGGTTGTCAATCTCACCGGTTTGCTTGAAACAAAGGGTATGAGCATATCGAGTGGAAAGTGATAATAATATGCAAGTAAAGTAAACAGTGCAAGTAAAGTAAACAGGTGATAGCAATATAAAGGAAATAGGACCGGGGTCCATAGTTCACTAGTGGTGTCTCTCTATAAGATAAAATAACACATGCTGGGTAAACAAATTACAGTTGGGCAATTGATAGAATAAAGACAACGTGCATGTTGAGAGGATCACTATGAGATTTACTCTGGGCATTACAACAAGATACATAGACCGCCATCCAACTGCATCTATGACTAATAATCCACTTGTGGCGAATCAATCCGAGAACTCCACAAGTATTAAGTTGCGAACAACAGATAATTGCATTAAGCAAAGTGTGTAATGTAAACAAAGCATATGCCCTTGAGCATATGAATGTTGTTTTCTCCCTAGTAGCAACAGCACATCTACAACCTTAGAGGTTTCTGTCACTCCCCCAGATTAAATAGAGGCATGAACCCACTATCGAGCATAAATACCCCCTCTTGGAGTCACTAGCAACTACTCGGCCAAGATAGCTACTAACAACGGAGAGCATGCAAGATCATAAACAACATAGAGATAACATAAGATAATACTCAGTACATCAACTCAATCATAACACCAATATTCATCGGATCCCAACAAACACAATATGTAGAATTACATAACGGTAGTCTCGATCATGTAAAGTAGCTCACGAGACCTAAACATGAAGCACATGGTGGAGAAGACAACCAACTATCTACTGCTATGGACTCATAGTCCAAGGTAGACTACTCACTCATCGTGCCGGAGGCAAGCATTGCGATAAAGAAAACCTCCGATGGCGATTCCCCTCTCCGGCAGGGTGCCAGGAAGAGCTTCTAGACCCTCCCGATCTCGGGTCGACGGCGGCGGTGGATCATAATGTATTCTGGAAAAGTGATCGGGTGTTTAGGTTTTTCCCGTCGGGTGGTCTTTATAGGCAAAGGGGCGGTGTCAGAAGTGGACCTAGTGGGGCTCACCACAGGGGGGCACGGGCCAGCCCTAGGCCGCGCCCCTGGTGGTGTGGCCCACCAGTGGCTCCTCTCCGTCTCCTCTTCGGTTCTCTGGAAGCTCCGGTAAATTTCTGGACGTCTGGCTTTTGTTTCGTCCAATTCTGAGAATATTTCCTGTGTAACTTTTCTAAAACACAAAAACAGCAGAAAATAGGGAACTGACACTGTGGTATCTCGTTAATAGGTTAGTTCCGGAAAATGCATAAAAATGCCATGAAGTGTAACGAAACACTAAGCAAATGGTGTAAAAACAAGCATGGAGCATCAAAAACTATGGATACGTTGGAGACGTATCAGCATCCCCAAGGTTAACTCCTGCTCGTTCTCGAGTAGGTAAGTGATAACAAAAGAAATAATTTTTGAGGTGACATGCACCTACACAATCTTGACCATCTATGTAAGCGTTGTGCGCTGGGATCAAAAGAACTTAAACTAAGGGCATGAAAGATATAATCTTAATAGAAGAAACTTAGCAACCATGTTATAACATGAAAAAGACACAAACAAAAGATCATGAAAATGAAACAATGAAAGTCAAACGTGTGTTCAAATCATAAGGAAAAACATACAAATGGTTTTCAGCTTGTCCTTCATGAGAGAGCAAAACATAAATGCATAGGACACCTTCAAGTTTAAGAGGGCGACTAGATACAAGTAATTTAAGAATAAGTGAAACCAACAATATGAATCAATCAATGAAAACTTTGGGACAATGCACATTACTCAGAATGACAACTATGCTCTCCTAGACGGTGCATAAAGGTAGAAGGTGGTGACTCAACATAAAAGTAGAAGAAAGGCCCTTCGCGGAGGGAAGCAGTGATTGCAAGTTTTATAAACCTTCAAAAATAATGGTACTTACCGGCTTTGAGCTCTCATTGCCCCCATCATAGGCATCTTGAATGGTTAAAGTTAATGCGAATACACTTATGCTGCATATGCTTGACAAATCATAAGTTGAAAACCTCGTGTCCTGTGAAATACGAATACCCAAACCTCATGCTACTCGACTTAGAGTCCCAAGCAAGCTCTTGTCATTGTAAATATATGTGTATCATCGAGAACCGCCAACGGGGTACCTCCGTGCCCGATGACATGGAACAAGCCCACATCAAAATGACAGGACAAACAAACAATGAACACCTCGTCATCTCTTTTATTTACCATTGGTATAGCTTTTTATTGTGAGCTGCGTCGTCGAATGTTCACTATGGGCATGCTGGATATTTCCACCATGAATTATTCATGGCTTATATTAGCGGCCCAGGCGTTTCCCTAACACATATAAAAACTCCATGATCCCGCAAGATTCCCAACTTATTTCACATCGCGAGTATCCATAAACAAAAGATCACAATATCAACTCAAATGAAAGATAGTGCAATGTTGAAAGCTTGCCCCATGACGGCACGGCTAGGCTAATTTCCAACTTACAACTTGCAAGCATAACAACTCAACATAAGAGAGCCACAATATCAAAATTTTAAAGCGAGAAAAGTAAAGTGTGCCATCAGGTTTGTGAGAGCTTTATTGACCAATTTTCGCATAACACCAAAAAGAGTTTAATTTGAAGGATAGATAAAAACAAGTCCAATGTACTTTGGAATAGCAAATTGCTAATAGGTATGTATGGTGGACACTTTTGGAACAACTTGGTTTTTAGGAGTTGGATGCACGAGTAGAGCTCATACTCAGTACAAAATGAGGGCTAGCAAAAGACTGGGAGCGACCAACTAAGAGAGTAATAACGGCCATAATCATCCAAAGCGACAAATCGACATTAAAAGAAGCATAAGATGGCATCAAAAGTCAAAAACTAAATGATCATAGAGGCAATGGCAACTTTGTATGAGTCTAACATGTGTGAGCATGCGCCAAGCCAACCCAAATAAAGCATCAAAGGAGAAAACCAAAATAATGCTTCCAAATAATTAAAACAACGTATGATTTTTTTCAAAGGCTCATTAAGCAATCTCAGTCATTTGAGACAAGTAGTGCTACAGCAAAACCACTAAGCATGCTATCAAAAAGACATCAAGCACGACATGCAAAAGCCTAGGCCGCAGTCTACACACGCTCCTTCTTGTACCACTTTTTTGCATAAAGCTTTTTCTCCTTTCCAACACCATTCTAACCTTTTATAAATAACTCTTTTGATGAAAACCAACATGGATCAGAGGTCAAAATACACCTTGATAAAAAGATATAACAATATCTGAACAAAAATCAAGGCGAAAAACGAAAGCTAAACGCAGTTCTAGAAAAAGAAGAACACTCGTTGAAACGATAAGAGTGAAAAACGGAGTGTTCTTGGCAAATGAAAAGCAAGGCAACTTCTCCAAAAGGAATTTGTTGGGGTTCAACCATTTATTACAGCGAACAAAACTAAAGAAAACTATAAACTAAAAACAACTGACGCTCCAAGAAAAACGCATAGTGCATGAAGCAATAAAAATATAGTGTATTGAAAGGTGACCTGATTTTTGCCGATGAGGAAGGGGTGCCTCGAGGGCATCCCCAAGCTTGAGCTTTTATCCATTCTTCAACTCATCTTATCATTCTCCAATCCCTACACTTGAAAACTTCCTTCATACAAAACTAAACACAAATTTATTAGCAATATTAGTGTAAGCATAACATTCAATCAACCCTTTTTGCTTCAGGTTTCAACTCAAAACCACCACATATAAAGCATATACTACTGTAGCAAGTTCCCCAAAAGTTCCGTGATCAAAAGAACTCAAAAAGAAAGCGATAAAGCGGCGAACACAAATATTGGCAGAAATCTGTCAAAACAGAACAGTTGACAAAGGTCGAATTTTTAGAGGGTTTTCTGTTGCTCAAATCAAAAAGTGTCCAACTAATGAAAGTTTGGATATAACCTGGGGCATATGCACAAGAAATGCAGGTCCAAAATATATACAGAGAATTTTCACGAATTTTTACGGTGCAGCATTGAAAACTGTTTCAGGACATCAACATCCCCAAATCTTACCTCACTCAAATTAGAGGCTTCTCTTGGCACAAGAACGAAATACAAAGGATAAGGAGCGGTTATTACAGTAGTAATAACTTCCAAGGGTCAAATAAAAGAAAAAGAAATGAAAGTAAAAACATTGGGTTATGTCCCAATTGTGCTTTTCTTTAACGCCTTTGAGCTAGGCGTAGAAAGTGCGAATCAAGTAATATCAAAGGAGTCATTAAGATCAACTGCAGAAGTCTTCTCAATAAGGAATTGTATTTCATCCACATAAGTTTTTGAAGACCCTTTGTGATCACGCTTTGGTTCACTCAAATCACTAAAAAGATTTTTGGGACAGATCCAATCAAAATTATTTTCAAAAGCTTCATACAATCCCAAGAGCTTGCTAGGTATAGGTATTTCGGTTCCCTCATTGTTTTTACTAACAAACTTTATAGGTGAACCGAGGTTATTAAAGCGCTTAAGAACTTTCCTAGCTTCAATGGCAACATCTCTAAATTCTATGCGCAAAGTTTCAACGATAAAAGCTTTCTTTTCGGGATCCTCAATATCATGAAGCTTAAGAAACATGTATTGCATAAAAGGATTAAGGCTAGCAAACCTAGCTACTAACATGTGAATCAAATAAGCAGAAGCAACTTCATAACTAGGAGCAAGCTCAGCCAAAGACTTTTCCTCAACATCTTTATGCATATTAATATGATTAAAGAACTCCTCAATGTTACTTTTTCCAATAATTGAACCACTACCTACTGAGAGGTCCTCCAAAACGTACTTAGGGAATAACATAATGAACTAGAGTAAAGAAATAATAACTATAAAAGAAACTAATTTTTTGTGTTTTTGATAAAACGATGCAAGTAAAAATAAAGTAAAAGCAAAACTAAAACAAAGTAAAGGATGTGCGTGCAAAACTCCCCTTGCAGAAGTCTTCTTTTTCCCCGGCAATGGCGCCAGAAAAATGTCTTGATGCGGCGCAGTGTTGATAGTTTTTCACCGTCCAGTTGGGAACCCAAGAGGAAGGTATGATGAGCACATCAGCAAGTTTTTCCCTCAGAAAGAAACCAAGGTTTATCGAATCCAGGAAAAAGTCAATACTCCAGAAGGTGATGCCCGCTAGCTTCGCGACAGCTTCGGACAATTTATAAGGCACCTCGTCCAAGCTTTGCTTTGCGAGTGGCAACGTGGAACCTGCACACGACACAACCAAATACTTTGCTCCCAACTTACGATGAGGTTGTCAATCTCACCGGTTTGCTTGAAACAAAGGGTATAAGCGTATCGAGTGGAAAGTGATAATAGTATGCAAGTAAAGTAAACAGTGCGAGTAAAGTAAACAGGTGATAGCAATATAAAGGAAATAGGACCGGGGTCCACAGTTCACTAGTGGTGTCTCTCCATAAGATAAAATAACACATGCTGGGTAAACAAATTACAGTTGGGCAATTGATAGAATAAAGACAACGTGCATGTCGAGAGGATCACTATGAGATTTACTCTGGGCATTACAATAAGATACATAGACCGCCATCCAACTGCATCTATGACTAATAATCCACTTGTGGCGAATCAATCCGAGAACTCCACAAGTATTAAGTTGCGAACAACAGATAATTGCATTAAGCAAAGTGTGTAATGTAAACAAAGCATATGCCCTTGAGCATATGAATGTTGTTTTCTCCCTAGTAGCAATAGCACATCTACAACCTTAGAGGTTTCTGTCACTCCCCTAGATTAAGTAGAGGCATGAACCCACTATCGAGCATAAATACCCCCTCTTGGAGTCACTAGCAACTACTCGGCCAAGATAGCTACTAACAACGGAGAGCATGCAAGATCATAAACAACATAGAGATAACATAAGATAATATTCAGTACATCAACTCAATCATAACACCAATATTCATCGGATCCCAACAAACACAACATGTAGAATTACATAACGGTAGTCTCGATCATGTAAAGCAGCTCACGAGACCTAAACATGAAGCACATGGTGGAGAAGACAACCAACTAGCTACTGCTATGGACCCATAGTCCAAGGTAGACTACTCACTCATCGCACCGGAGGCAAGCATGGCGATGAAGAAGACCTCCGGTGGCGATTCCCCTCTCCGGTAGGGTGCCGGGAAGTGCTTCTGGACTGTAACGCCCCAACCTTTGGATCAAGGTGGAACATCTGTGTTAAGTGCTATTCCCTGGATCAATAGATAGCACCATAGTACAAAATGAGTAATCTTTGCAATAGCATCAATATTACAACGTAAATCAGTTACATGGGTCTTCAACGTTACGAGTACACAACATAAAGCATAGTTGCAGTGAGCTTCCATCTTCACCAAGTGCCACAGGCAGACATGTTGGAATGTAAGCTCGAGATCCTACTCCTGGTTCCTTACTCGAGATAAAACCTGCACGTTTGAATATGCAGCCCCAGAGGGGTCAGTACAATGATGTACTGGCAAATGACACATATTTGGTGGATGTTGTGAGGAGTCTATCTACATGAATATTTGGCTAGTGGATCTCATAGGCTGATTTGCATAAAGCCAATTTTATCCTATAAAACTTTCATATAACCTTCATTCAAAGCTTTATATTTTCAAGGGTCGAAATAACCCCCAACTACCACATACTAGCTAGGTATGTAGCACTGGGCGAAATTCAACAAAGTCGGAACCTCAGGCACCACCACCCCTCGGAGTGCATGGTCCTTAGTTCCTACCTAGGGGTTTCTAGACAGATTTTAGTCATTCAGAATCGGTGATGAGATTCTTCCGTACATTCCATGTCTAGAGACTCAATTGTCCATTCCGAGGACGCGGCTAATCGATTAGTTTTGACACCTTGCAAGGGTTGTGCACTTTCACCTTACGATTTATTTTATGCCCATACATAAAATGAAACGAGACCTTTTAGATGAGAGGGCAACTAACTGGCAAGATCCGTTCCCAACCTATAATTCAACTACCACCATCTTCTTGCGCACAAGTTGCACTCCCACATCTAATCAGTCAAGACAGAGCCCATAATGTCATAAGGCTGCACTGGAAGTACACTAAGCATGGAAGACATGTTAACCTCTTTGTTCCGGGGTAGCCATCCCGAGCGGCATTCTGAACCCACATCCTCTCGACGAGGCATGTGTCCCAGAACCCACCTACTTCGCCGCCTCTTATCAAACCAATCCACCCAGGTGTTTCATTTTAGTTGAAGTTCTTAATTTTGTTCACAAAACACCTTTATCAAGTGATCATAGCATGGCATCAAAAAATTTCATAGTATTTAGCATCCTAACAGGTGGGGTTTGAGGATAGCTACACACTACTAGGACCTAAGCATTTGATAAAACAGTTGAACAAATCACCTATTATGCATACTACAAGAGGTGAATACACTAATGCATAAGTAAAATGGGTAAAGGGACATGTGTGTCACTTGCCTTTTGAGGAACACGATGTTTCTCTTCCCTCAACTAAGCACGTAGTCCTCCGCACAAGCTATAGTACAGAAGGAACAATCATAAACACTCCAAACAAGCACAAACAAACAATTTAAGCAATCGAAAGGTATTCGTTTAACCATTTAGCTTTATTGAGATGCTGTGATGAGGAGGATATGGCGAAAGATTATGAATTGTGAGATATGAATTTGAGAGCTTAGTTGGGAAGGATCAGTATGATTTGAGAGGGAATTGGTCTAGGCAACTTTAAGAGTGTTTGAACTACTCAAATAGTACATTTGTAAGTTGAATAGTTTAACACTTGTGAACAAAACTAGGTAGGCATTGGATTGGATATGAATGATTGATATTTGAGGACATGGCTCAAATGGTTCATTGATCAACATGGTGTATAACACATACTATGGTACGGGTTATAACAACTCCACATTAATAGAACCCAAGTTTGAGATGAGTTCATATTCTACTCAAGTAGCGCAATTGTAATTTGAGTACATGTATGTACTAGATAAAATATGTTGACAAGGTCTTTATGCTTTATCGAAGCATGTTGAATCTTGGAATATCTCATGTGGGTAAATCACACAAGAGACAAAATAGTGCAATAGCAATACTATTGAATAAGTGTGACAACAATTATTCTTAAATAGTATAAATTACACTTAAGCTTAGGCTAGGATTCTTATAACATTGAAGTACTCAATTAACCCAATTGCAAATTGAATAGTTCAATGCAAGGCTAAGATTGAGTAGACATGAATAAATGGCTATTGGTAATGGATATGTATGGATGATGTTTGAAAACATGGCTTAAGGTTCCTAATGAGCGAATGGGATTGGGTTAAGTACTATGATGTTGATTTGATCAATACCATAGTAGCAAAGGTAGAAACTAACATTGAAGTATCACACCTTACTCAAATGACACATTTGAAATTTGAATAAGTGGGTACTATGCGAGATAGGTCTAAGTAGATATGATCTTGATCAAGATGTTGTTTAGATAACATTGATGACTAGGTATGATCATAGGTTTCTCTAAAGTAGAAGGAATCATTGATTGAAATAGAAATAGAATTTATCTGTATAGGAACTACTCAAATTCTCATATTAGAATTTGAATAATTGTGAAGTGGTTCAAGAAATTATGTGACTGATGCTACTGGATATCTTGCAGTAATACAAAGTCACTGCAATTGGAATCATTCCAAAATAAGTTATAGAATTTAAATTGTGATCAGATTGGTGATTTGGACAAATTTAAATGCACAAAGTGTGTGCACGTTTCAAGTTTGAAAGTTTTTGGTTCCAGAGTGTCCTACATGTTCTGAGGAATCCAGGGACTACAAATTTATAATTTTTGGATAGACAAAACTGAAGATATGAATTTAACAAGCTAACAGAAGGTTTGATTCCAATTTGAAAATAGTTTCAAATTGAACTCATGAAATATGGGGTTTTATTGTACTACTGAATTCTACGGGTTTCAAGGATTCCAACGGTATTTCATTTGCTATTTTTGGACCTACAGAACAATAGATATGAATTTCACAAGATTTGGATGAAATCTGGTTTGGAATTCTAATTCGAATCTGTTTTAAATCAGAAACCGACACGTGGCAGTTTTCTATTGGCTCGTACCGGTTCGGTCGGATCGACATTGTGGGACGTTGGATCTAATGAGATCTGGACGGATCAGATCAACAGATACCCCTTCACTAAGTGATTTAATCTCATGCGTTAAAACAGAATCCGATGGCTCTGGTTGGTTCTGGAGAAGATCCTCACCTAGGGGGCTAGGTTTCCGGCGAGGTCACCGGAGATGCGGCTAGAGGTGGACGCCGGCGACGTTGCAGGTGTTCCCGGAGGAGATGAAGTCGACGACGACATTCCCCGCGACGAGAGGAACCTGATGGTGACCACGGCGGCCTCGATCTTTTCCAGGGTAGGAAGCAGAGGACGGCTGGAGATGCGCGGGGCGACGATGAGCTTCGGGTTCGCGACACCGCGCTCGATTTGCTGCAGAACAAAACGAACCGAGGGCGTGAGGAGGTGCGCCTGGACAAGGGGAAGAAGACATGAAAGAGATGGGAAGGCGGGGCTCACTGGCGAGGGGGAATTTGGCCGAAGACCTCTGCAGGTTTGCGGTGCTCCGTCGAGCGATTTCGTGGCGGCCAGGCGATGAACTCGAGGGGAAGCAAAGGGAGAAGGGGGCGGAGGCGCTGGGGTAATTATAGGTCGGGTCTTGATGGCCAATAAGTGCGCGGTGATGGCGCGGGAGTAACTCCGGCGACGTTACTGGGGAGGGAGAGGAAACCGTTGAAGAAGAAGGGGGAGATGATGGAGCTGACAATCGGGGCCCACATGTCAGCGAGCGGGAGAGAGAATAGAGGGGTGTACCAGTTCGGGGGAGGAAAGTGGGCCGCGGGCTCGATTCTAATCTGGGCCGAACCGTTTCCCCCGGGTCCAATTTCATATTTTTCTTTTCTTTTCTTCTTTTCTTTTTCTGTTTTCTATTTCTTTCATAACTTTTGCAAATTTGGTTCAAATTGCTTCAAACCAACTTTGTAAAGTTTATAAAATTCCAAGCAACAATTCAGAACAGTAACAAACATGTTTTCACAACCAAAACAAGATTCTTAATAAAAGGTCTTAATTGAATCTAATGGCTTTGCTTGCAAAAATAATAGAAATAGAGTTTGAACTCGATTTCTTTCTAAATAGTAAAATAATAGTTTATAAAATAATGATTGAGAAACACACTCAATTATGGTTTGAAAATAAGCAACCCATATTGAATAAAGCAAATTTTGTAAAATCTAACTTTTGCAAGCAAGCTTGCATAGGTTTGAATAGTATTTGAATACTTGATCTTTCTCAAAGAAGTTCTTCAAGAAAATAATAGAAAGTTTAAGATAGTTTTCTAATAACGCTTTCAAATAGACTCAAAAAGTTTTAAATCCTTGTGGATTTCCAATCATCTCAAGCAAAATAAAAACAAAAAAATTTCCCCCAAAATTTGATAAAATCTTGGGATGTTACAGACCAACACCATACTCCTTGTTGCTTTTTAGCTGATTTCCATTACAGAATCTCAAAAGATGACCCAGTGCCAAGTACCGCATGCTTGCCCCACGGACATGATGAGACCACACATCCCGATGAGTTAGGATGGCGTCTCTCTGTAGGCTTCTCATGCATTTCATAGGGGTAAACAAGGTAGACTCTGTAAGAGGTACTTGCACCTTTAAGGGACGGAAGGTCGCCTTATAACCAACATTGTTGAACCCATTCAAGTTACCGGAGCAAGTCGTGCTACTTGCCACAGGTACCAGATGGTCCTTAAGAATTCCTTTAACAACCGTCTTCATAGTTGTTGAAAGGCGCTGAACAACTTGACTATATCTCGAAGATGAACTCCTTCTCAGGGAAAAGGGGTCTAACGAAGCTCTCATGGGTAGAAAAAATAGTTCCATAGATTTGGAGAGTTGCCTCATAACATCGCAGGTCGGGATGGGGTAGACTTCGGTGGCGTAGGGCTCTGGAACTAGGAGGAAATCTCATAGTTGGTGGTGGCGTTCTATGTTGTGACTCTCTGGAGGGGAGTGAATCCTCTTTTATAGGCTCAGGGAGGTAGTCGAACAGGCCGCGTGGGGAGTTGAAACAAAGAGTCGGGGAGGTGAATTGAATAGGCAGCCGCCGAAACTGAATAGTCTTCGCCTTCAATCCCACTGAGAAAAACGTTTCTGATTTGCATAGCTTGTTCAAAAACCAAAACATTCTCACCGCATTCCAACGTTGTGGCCACACTGGCTCACTATAAGGGGTGTAATATATTATCCTCCTAAGGTTATGGTTTAAAGACGTCGTCTCTCATGTAGGTATGACTCTCTAGGTGTGTAAAACCAACTTTATGAGAGCGAATAATAAGAGTAGTAGGAATGGTGATCAATCCATCCTGCACCCAAATCATTACTTCATACATGGTTTGCAAACCTCGTGTTCTAACTCTTGGTCAACCTCACTAGCTTTTAAACAAAAGTTTTGTCAAAATTTGGGACCAAGTTCCCAGATTCTATTTCGAATTTTGAAAACAGAATCTATCGTTTCCTAACTAGGGCTTTGGGCAAAATTGGCCGTAAGGCAATAACTCTTGCGTTGTAAAACTTTCAGCTCGCTGAATTTGGGAGTAAATTACATCCATACAATGAATTACTCATTGGGCTTACAAGTCCATTCTTCATTTATTACAGGTAATAACCGAATATAAATATTCCTAGGTTGATCATACTTTGTTGTGTCTTCACCTTGTATCTGCGGCATTCTTCAGTCGTCCCAAATTACTGAAGTCTTGGAGTCCATTTTCTGAACATTTATCCATGTTGTGTCCCTTTTTCTTGCGCTTGTAACAGGTGATCAACCGGATGTCTCTCTTCACGCTATCTTGTATGTTTACTTTGTTGTACCATCCTAGACATTTGTTCACATAAGGTCCTAGCTCCTTGCATTTGAAGCACATCACCTGGCTGTTGTCCTTCTTCCTTTTAGGTCTTTCTAGGGCTAGGAGATCTCTTACTTCGTTTTCTTCATATTCCACTACCGTTGTGGGAAAACTTTCTCGTTTCTTTGAGCAATCTCTAGACGAGTGTCCTTCTTCTTCACACGAGTAGCAACACTTAGTGGTAAGGTTGTGTGTTGGCCCCATGACTTTATCTCCCATCTTTCTTTTGAGTCTTCCATCTCCAGGGGTCCTTCCTGGTAGTTGGCTCATTCTATCATTGGCTTGTTGATTCATTCGTTGAACCGTGGAATAAAACTTACATCCAGCCGGAATATGATTGGTTCCTTCACATAGGAAACAAGTAACTTGGGTCATGGGACACTCTCCAATTGAGTGACTCAGGACACAGTAGGGACACTCTTCATGACAGTCCTTAGAGACGTGCCCTACTTCTCCGCATCTCTTACAGGCTTGAGATATCATCTCAGTTTCAACTTTTGTTGGCTTCTCCCCATACTCATCGTGTGGCGGGCTGTCATTGGCATTAGCCACAATCTGGGACATCATTTGAACTATTCGTGAATGATCGTCCAGTACTTGCTGCACTCCTAAAGGTAATTCCTTACTATCACGATTAGCCATATTCTGAGTCATCATCCGCGTAATTCCTGTATGTGCTTCAACTAACTGTTGCATTGCCATCTCCAACTGAGGGTTGTTGCGGTAGTTCGGGTGTTGAGGTTGCATCTGTTTGGGTTTTAGGATAGGCTTAGAGATTAGCATAGATGAGGATTAGATAGAAGAGATCTAAAGAAGATTCCTACCCAAACACAGCAGGACAAGAGAAAACATCTTACTACAAAATTTTAACAGACATTGCAACCAATATTTAAAAGCATGAATTATCACATCCAACATAGATTCTCAAGCACAAACAAGTCAAACTACAAGTTTTAGGAAAGCAAGGTCTGGTAGGGTCATACCACTAGGTGGCACGACTAACTATTACAAGATCGTCGATTTATTACATAAGATGGTGGTCTCACTACTTGAACTGCGCAAGATATGCTCTAGTGTTCCCGGTCTTCCGTCGCTTCACCACAGGACTAGGTGGCGCCGCATGAACCTTCTCCACAGAATCTCCCTCTACCGTGGGCTGGCAAGACTCTAGCTTCTCAGACTCTGTTCCAACCTGCTCCGTGGTCGACTCCTTATTCTCCACAGTAGGAGTTGCTCCTTTCCTGGGCGGCCAAGGTTTATACTTCATCAGGTCCTGGTGAAGATAAATACACTGTCCTCGAAAGCCTACAATCCGGGCCTCCTGATCCTCGACCTTGCCTGTCAGCTTATCATTGGCGGTCTCAAGTGATTTGTTCTTCTCCTTCAGCTTCTCTATCGTGTTCTCTAGTTGCTCTATCTTCTCATCTTTCTGTAGGAGTTGATACTTGGCATCATCCGTGGCATCCATCTCACTGCGCAGCGTGTCCTCCAGGTTGAACGCATAGGACCCCATGTCCTCTAACTGAACCTCAGTCCATGGTAAATCCTCACGATGCCCTGGAGTCCTCAAGGCCCACCCCTCGTGGTTGCGTCTCCCAAACTGGTAGATGGAATTGTCCAACTCTGATATCTCCTGGACGTACATACCACATATGCGAGCTAGTGCCTCCTTCATGGCAATCATGACACCGGTCTCCCAACCTGGGTACATCCTTGAGTACACCACTGTCTCCGTGGGAGTACCAATGGTACGACCCTCGATCCTGGTCTCAATCTCCCAGCGAACGATCTCGGGAACCACACAGGGTATCACTCTACCACGAAAAGTGGGAGGTGACAGGTTCAGCATCCGAGAAAGGCGAGAAAGCTGATCACTAAATAGCTCGTCGTCATCGTCAAAGGGAACCTTCAGCTTGGTGAACGTCATCTAAAATTTTGAAAGAAGAACAGTGTAAGTAAATGAAAGTGATAAGTCTTACGAGGAAAAATAAAACAAACAGTACTTGTAAAGCAATAAAATTTTCAAAACACATCCTAAGCGCAATGATACCCATTTGATATCATTTTGGGGTTTCCTAGTCTAGTCCAAACCTAGGGTCTCGATCCTACAAGCAACACTACGCTCTGATACCATTTTGTAACGCCCCAACCTTTGGATCAAGGTGGAACATCTGTGTTAAGTTCTATTCCCTGGATCAATAGATAGTACCATAGTACAAAATGAGTAATCTTTGCAATAGCATCAATATTACAACGTAAATCCAGTTACATGGGTCTTCAACCTTACGAGTACATAGCATAAAGCATAGTTGCAGTGAGCTTCCATCTTCACCAAGTGCCATAGGCAGACATGTTGGAATGTAAGCTCGAGATCCTACTCCTGGTTCCTTACTCGAGATAAAACCTGCACGTTTGAATATGCAGCCCCAGAGGGGTCAGTACAATGATGTACTGGCAAATGACACATATTTGGTGGATGTTGTGAGGAGTCTATCTACATGAATATTTGGCTAGTGGATCTCATAGGCTGATTTGCATAAAGCCAATTTTATCCTATAAAACTTTCATATAACCTTCATTCAAAGCTTTATATTTTCAAGGGTCGAAATAACCCCCAACTACCACATACTAGCTAGGTATGTAGCACTGGGAAAAATTCAACAAAGTTGGAACCTCAGGCACCACCACCCCTCGGAGTGCATGGTCCTTAGTTCCTACCTAGGGGTTTCTAGACAGATTTTAGTCATTCAGAATCGGTGATGAGATTCTTCCGTACATTCCATGTCTAGAGACTCAATTGTCCATTCCGAGGACGCAGCTAATCGATTAGTTTTGACACCTTGCAAGGGTTGTGCACTTTCACCTTATGATTCATTTTATGCCCATACATAAAATGAAACGAGACCTTTTAGAGGAGAGGGCAACTAATTGGCAAGATCCGTTCCCAACCTATAATTCAACTACCACCATCTTCTTGCACACAAGTTGCACTCCCACATCTAATCAGTCAAGACAGAGCCCATAATGTCATAAGGCTGCACTGGAAGTACACTAAGCATGGAAGACATGTTAACCTCTTTGTTCCTGGGTGGCCATCCCAAGCGGCATTCTGAACCCACATCCTCTCGACGAGGCATGCATCCCAGAACCCACCTACTTCGCCACCTCTTATCAAACCAATCCACCAAGGTGTTTCATTTTAGTTGAAGTTCTTAATTTTGTTCACAAAACACCTTTATCTAGTGATCATAGCATGGCATCAAAAAATTTCATAGTATTTAGCATCCTAACAGGTGGGGTTTGAGGATAGCTATACACTATTAGGATCTAAGCATTTGATAAAACAGTTGAACAAATCACCTATCATGCATACTATAAGAGGTGAATACACTAATGCATAAGTAAAATGGGTAAAGGGACATGTGTGTCACTTGCCTTTTGAGGAACACGATGTTTCTCTTCCCTCAACTAAGCACGTAGTCCTCCGCACAAGCTATAGTACAGAAGGAACAATCATAAACACTCCAAACAAGCACAAACAAACAATTTAAGCAATCGAAAGGTATTTGTTTAACCATTTAGCTTTATTGAGATGCTGTGATGAGGAGGATATGGCAAAAGATTATGAATTGTGAGATATGAATTTGAGAGCTTAGTTGGGAAGGATCAGTATGATTTGAGAGGGAATTGGTCTAGGCAACTTTAAGAGTGTTTGAACTACTCAAATAGTACATTTGTAAGTTGAATAGTTTAACACTTGTGAACAAAACTAGGTAGGCATTGGATTGGATATGAATGATTGATATTTGAGGACATGGCTCAAATGGTTCATTGATCAACATGGTGTATAACACATACTATGGTACGGGTTATAGCAACTCCACATTAATAGAACCCAAGTTTGAGATGAGTTCATATTCTACTCAAGTAGCGCAATTGCAATTTGAGTACATGTATGTAGTAGACAAAATATGTTGACAAGGTCTTTATGCTTTATCGAAGCATGTTGAATCTTGGAATATCTCATGTGGGTAAATCACACAAGAGACAAAATAGTGCAATAGCAATACTATTGAATAAGTGTGACAACAATTATTCTTAAATAGTATAAATTACACTTAAGCTTAGGCTAGGATTCTTATAACATTGAAGTACTCAATTAACCCAATTGCAAATTGAATAGTTCAATGCAAGGCTAAGATTGAGTAGACATGAATAAATGGCTATTGGTAATGGATATGTATGGATGATGTTTGAAAACATGGCTTAAGGTTCCTAATGAGCGAATGGGATTGGGTTAAGTACTATGATGTTGATTTGATCAATACCATAGTAGCAAAGGTAGAAACTAAGATTGAAGTATCACACCTTACTCGAATGACACATTTGAAATTTGAATAAGTGGGTACTATGCGAGATAGGTCTAAGTAGATATGATCTTGATCAAGATGTTGTTTAGATAACATTGATGACTAGGTATGATCATAGGTTTCTCTAAAGTAGAAGGAATCATTGATTAAAGTAGAAATAGAATTTATCTATATAGGAACTACTCAAATTCTCATATTAGAATTTGAATAATTGTGAAGTGGTTCAAGAAATTATGTGAGTGATGCTACTGGATAGCTTGCAGTAATACAAAGTCACTGCAATTGGAATCATTCCAAAATAAGTTATAGAATTTGAATTGTGATCAGATTGGTGATTTGGACAAATTTAAATGCACAAAGTGTGTGCACGTTTCAAGTTTGAAAGTTTTTGGTTCCAGAGTGTCCTACATGTTCTGAGGAATCCAGGGACTACAAATTTATAATTTTTGGATAGACAAAACTGAAGATATGAATTTAACAAGCTAACAGAAGGTTTGATTGCAATTTGAAAATAGTTTCAAATTGAACCCATGAAATATGGGGTTTTATTGTACTACTGAATTCTACGGGTTTCAAGGATTCCAACGATGGATCTAATGAGATCTGGATGGATCAGATCAACAGATACCCCTTCACTAAGTGATTTAATCTCATGCGCTAAAACAGAATCCGACGGCTCTGGTTGGTTTTGGAGAAGATCCTCACCTACGGGCTAGGTTTCTGGCGAGGTCACCGGAGATGCGGCCAGAGGTGGACGCCGGCGACGTTGCAGGTGTTCCCGGAGGAGATGAAGTCGACGACGATGTTCCCCGCGATGAGAGGAACCCGATGGTGACCACGGCAGCCTCGATCTTTTCCAGGGGAGGAAACAGAGGACGGCTGGAGATGCGCGGGGCGATGATGAGCTTCGGGTTCGCGACGCCGCGCTCGATTTGCTGTGGAACAAAATGAACCGAGGGCATGAGGAGGTGCGCCTGGACGAGGGGAAGAAGACATGAAAGAGATGGGAAGGCGGGGCTCACTGGCGAGGGGAATTTGGCCGAAGACCTCTGCAGGTTTGCGGTGCTCCGTCGAGCGATTCCGCGGCGGCCAGGCGATGAACTCGAGGGGAAGCAAAGGGAGAAGGGGGCGGAGGCGCTGGGGTAATTATAGGTCGGGTCTTGATGGCCAATAAGTGCGCGGTGATGGTGCGGGAGTAACTCCGGCGATGTTACTGGGGAGGGAGAGGAAACCGTTGGAGAAGAAAGGGGAGATGATGGAGCTGACAGTCGGGGCCTACATGTCAGCGAGCGGGAGAGAGAACAGAGGGGTGTACCGGTTCGGGGGAGGAAAGTGGGCTGCGGGCTCGATTCTAATCTGGGCCGAACCGTTTCCCCTGGGTCCAATTTCATATTTTTCTTTTCTTTTCTTCTTTTCTTTTTCTGTTTTCTATTTCTTTCATAACTTTTGCAAATTTGGTTCAAATTGCTTCAAACCAACTTTGTAAAGTTTATAAAATTCCAAGCAACAATTCAGAACAGTAACAAACATGTTTTCACAACCAAAACAAGATTCTTAATAAAAGGTCTTAATTGAATCTAATGGCTTTGCTTGCAAAAATAATAGAAATAGAGTTTGAACTCGATTTCTTTCTAAATAGTAAAATAATAGTTTATAAAATAATGATTGAGAAACACACTCAATTATGGTTTGAAAATAAGCAACCCATATTGAATAAAGCAAATTTTGTAAAATCTAACTTTTGCAAGCAAGCTTGCATAGGTTTGAATAGTATTTGAATACTTGATCTTTCTCAAAGAAGTTCTTCAAGAAAATAATAGAAAGTTTAAGATAGTTTTCTAATAAAGCTTTCAAATAGACTCAAAAAGTTTTAAATCCTTGTGGATTTCCAATCATCTCAAGCAAAATAAAAACAAAAAAAATTCCCCCAAAATTTGATAAAATCTTGGGATGTTACATGGACCCTCCCGATCTCGGGTCGACGGCGGTGGCGGATCGCGATGTATTCTGGAAAAGTGATCGGGTGTTTAGGTTTTTCCCATCGGGGGGTCTTTATAGGCAAAGGGGCAGTGTCAGAAGTGTACCTGGTGGGGCTCACCACAGGGGGGCGCGGGCCAACCCTAGGGCGCGCCCCCTGGTGGTGTGGCCCTCTAGTGGCTCCTCTCCGTCTCCTCTTCGGTTCTCTGGAAGCTCCGGTAAATTTCTGGACGTCTGGCTTTTGTTTCGTCCAATTTCGAGAATATTTCCTATGTAACTTTTCTGAAACACAAACACAGCAGAAAACAGGGAACTGCCACTGTGGCATCTCGTTAATAGGTTAGTTCCGGAAAATGCATAAAAATGCCACGAAGTGTAATGAAACACTAAGCAAATGGTGTAAAAACAAGCATGGAGCATCAAAAATTATAGAATGTGCATAGTCCCAAAGTTTATCATTGATTGATTCATGATTATGGTTTTGCTTGTTCTTAAATTATTTGTATCTAGTCGCCATCTTAAACTTGAAGGTGTCCTATGCATTTATGTTTTGCTATTTCATGAAGGACAAGCTGAAAACCATTTGCCATGTTTTTTTCCATATGATTTGAACACACGTTTGACTTTCATTGTTTTATTATTCATGATCTTTCGTTTGTGTTTCTTTTCATGTTATAACATGGTTGCTAAGTTTTTATTTTTGGAATTATGTCTTTTATGCCCATGTTTTATGTTCTTTGATCCCAGCACTCAATGTTTTACATAGATGATCAAGATTGCGATGGTGCATGTCACCTCAAAAATTATTCTATTGTTATTGCTGGCGCTAAGTTGACGCGGGAGGTTTTCTTCAATCTTTGAAAGTATTCTTCTTTAGTCCCCGGCAACGGCGCCAGAAAATTAGCTGCTGTTGTTTTATGGTGCCTAGTTGACATGGGAGCAGACTGTCCTTGTGCGTGGTGGATAACCAGCCCGTTGGGAACCCCAAGAGGAAGGTATGATGAGTATAGCAGCTAGTTTTCCCTCAGTTAAGAAACCAAGGTTTAATATCGATCAGGAGAGGAGAGACAAACGACTGAAGGTGATGCGGAACCTGCACACACACAACCAAGTATTTTGTTCCCAACTTGCGATGAGGTTGTCAATCTCACCGGTTTGCTTGAAACAAAGATTATGAGCGTATCGAGTGGAAAACAATATAGTATGCGAGTAAAGTAAACAGTGCGAGTAAAGTAAACAGGTGATAGCAATATGATGTAAATAGGACCGGGATCCACAGTTCACTAGTGGTGTCTCTCCATAAGATAAATAACACATGCTGGGTAAACAAATTACAGTTGGGCAATTGATAGAATAAAGATAAACGTGATATGTCAAGAAGATCACTATGAGATTTACTCTGGGCATTACAACAAAATACATAGACCGCCATCCAACTGCATCTATGACTAATAATCCACTTGTGGTGAATCAATCCGAGAACTCCATAAGTATTAAGTTGCGAACAACAGATAATTGCATTAAGCAAAGTGTGTAATGTAAACAAAGCATATGCCCTTGAGCATATGAATGTTGTTTTCTCCCTAGTAGCAACAACACATCTACAACCTTAGAGGTTTCTGTCACTCCCCCAGATTAAATAGAGGCATGAACCCACTATCGAGCATAAATACCCCCTCTTGGAGTCACTAGCAACTACTCGACCAAGATAGCTACTAACAACGGAGAGCATGCAAGATCATAAACAACATAGAGATAACAAAAGATAATATTCAGTACAGCAACTTAATCATAAACACCAATATTCATCGGATCCCAACAAACTAAACATGTAGAATTACATAACGGTGATCTCAATCATGTAGGGCAGCTCATGAGATCTAAATATGAAGCACATGGTGGAGAAGACAACCATCTAGCTACTGCTATGGACCCATAGTCCAAGGTAGACTACTCACTCATCGCTCCGGAGGCAAGCATGGCGATGAAGAAGACCTCCGGTGGCGATTCCCCTCTCCGGCAGGGTGCCGGGAAGAGCTTCTGGACCCTCCCGATCTTCGGGTCGACCGTGGCGGCGGATCGCGATGTGTTCTGGAAAATTGATCGGGTACTTAGGTTTTTTCCATCGGGGGGTCTTTATAGGCGAAGGGGCGATGTCAGAGGAGGAGCCAGGCGCCCTCACACGGGGCCTGCGCGGCCAGGGGCCTGGCCGCGCCACCCCTGCGTGTGGGGCCCTGGTGGCCCCCCTCCTACTCTCCTTCGGATCTCTGGAAGCTTCCGGGTAAAATAAGACTTCAGGAACTTGTCTCGTCCAATTCCGAGAATATTTCCTGTGTATCACTTGTGAAACACAAAAACAGCAGAAAACAGGAAACTGGCACTGTGGCAACTTGTTAATAGGTTAGTTCCGGAAAATGCATAAAAGTGCCACGAAGTGTAACGAAACAATAGGCAAATGGTGTAAAAACAAGAATGGAGCATCAAAAATTATAGATACGTTGGAGACGTATCAAGCATCCCCAAGCTTAACTCCTGCTCGTCCTCGAGTAGGTAAGTGATAACAAAGAATAATTTTTGAGGTGACATGCACCTACACAATCTTGATCATATATGTAAGCATTTGTGAGCTGGGATCATAAGAACTTAAAACATGGGCATGAAGATATAATCATGACAATAAGAACTTAGCAACCATGTTGTAAACATGCAAATGAACACGAACAAAAGATCATGATAATGAAACAATGAAAGTCAAATGTGTGTTCAAATCATAAGGAAAAACATACAAATGGTTTTCAGCTTGTCCTTCAAAGAGAGCAAAACATAAATGCATAGGACACCTTCAAGTTTAAGAGGGCGACTAGATACAAATAATTTAAGAACAAGTGAAACCAACAATATGAATCAATCAATGAACTTTGGGACAATGCATATCACACTAAGAATGACAACTATGCTCTCTTAATGGTGCATAAAGAAAGAAGGTGGTGACTCAACATAAAAGTAGAAGAAAGGCCCTTCGCAGAGGGAAGCAGTGATTGCAAGTTTTATAACCTTCAAAAATTATGGTACTTACCGGCTTTGAGCTCTCATTGCCCCCATCATAAGCATCTTGAATGGTTAAAGTTAATGCGAGAACAATTATGCTGCACATGCTTGACAAATCATAAGTTGAAGACCTCGTGCCCCGTGAATACGAGTACCCAAACCTCATGCTACGTTACTTAGAGTCCCAAGCAAGGCTCTTGTCATTGTAAGTATATGCATATCATTGAGAACCGCCAATGGGGTACCTCCGTGCCTGATGACATGGAACAAGCCCACACCAAAATGACAGGACAAGCAGACAATGAACACCTCGACATCTCTTTTATTTGCCTTTTGTTTAGCTTTTTATTGTGAGATGCGTCGTCGAATGTTCACCATGGGTATGCTGCAAATTTCCACCATGAATTATGCATGGATTAGATTGGCGGCCCAGCATTTCCCTAACACATATACAAACTCCATGATCCCCACAAGATTCCCAATTCATTTCACACCGCGGGCATCCATAAACAAAAGATCACGATATCAACTCAAATAAGATGTGCAATGTTGAAAGCTTGCCCCATGACAGCATGGATGGGCTAGAATCCAACTTACAACTTGCAAGCATAACAACTCAACATAAGAGACCACAATGTCAAATTTTTAAGAACAGGAAAAAGTAAAGTGTGCCTTCTGGTTCGTGAGAGCTTTACTGACCGAATTTCGCATAACACTGGTAAGAGTTTAATTTGAAGAGAAAATAAAAGCAAGTCAAATTTACTTGGAATAGCAAATTGCTAGTAGGTATGTATGGTGGACACTTTGGAAAACTTTGGCTTTTAGGAGTTGGATGCACGAGTAGAGCTCATACTCAGTACAAGGCGAGGGCTAGCAAAAGACTGGGAGCGACCAACTAAGAGAGCAATAATGGCCATAATCATGCAAAGCGACAACACGACATTAAAAGAAGCATAAGATGGCATCAAAAGTCAAAAACTAAATGATCATGAAGGCTATTGGTGACTTTGTAAGAGTCTAACATGTGTGAGCATGCACCAAGTCAACCCAAATAAAGCATCAAGGAGAAAACCAAAATAATGCTTCCATACAATAAAAACAACGCATGATTTTTTGAAAGGCTCATTAAGCAATCTCAGTTATTTGAGACAAGTCATGGTACAGCAAAACCACTAAGCATACTATCAAAAAGACATCAAGCATGACATGAAAAAGCCTAAGCCGTAGTCTACACAAGCTCCTTCTTGTACCACTATTTTGCACAAAGCTTTTTCTCTTTTCCAACACCATTTGAAATTTTTAAAGACACCTCTTTTGATGAAAACCAATAAAGATCAGAGGCAAAAATACACCTTGATGAAAATATATGACAAGGTCTGAACACAAATCAAGGCAAAAACGAAAACCAAAAGCAGTAGCAGAAAAAGAAGAACACTCGATTTTTAATAAGAGTGAAAACTAGAGCGTTCTTTGCAAATGAAAACGAGTACATCTCCTCCAAAAGAAATTTGTTGGGTTCCAACCCTTTATTGCAGAAAACAAACAAACTAAACTAACTAAGAAAACTAAAACAACTGACGCTCCAAGAAAAACACATAGTGCGTGAAGCAATAAAAATATAGTGTTTTGAAAGGTGACCTGATTTTTGCCGATGAAGAAGGGGTGCCTCGGGGGCATCCCCAAGCTTTGACGCTTGTACTTCTTGGATATTTCTTGGGGTGATGCATGGGCATCCCCAAGCTTGAGCTTTTGTCCATTCTTCAACTCATCTCATCATTCTCCAATCCCTACACTTGAAAACTTCCTTCATACAAAACTAAACACAAATCTATTAGCAACATTAGTGCAAGCATAACATATAATCAACCTCTTTTTGCTTCAGGTTTCAACTCAAAACCACCACATATATAGCAAATACTACTTTAGCAACTTCTCTAAAAGTTCCATGATCAAAAGAACTCAAAAGAAAGCGATAAAGTGGCAAACACAAATATTGACAGAAATATGTCAAAACTGAACAGCTGACAAAGGTCGAATTTTTGAGGGATTTTCTGTTGCTCAAATAAAAAAGTGTTCAACTAACAAAAGTTTGGATATAACCTGGGGCATGTGCACAAGAAATCGCAGGTCCAAAAGATATACAGAGAATTTATACGAATTTTTACGGTGCAGCACCGAAAACAGTTTCAGGACAGCAACATCCCCAAATCTTTACCTCACTCGAATTAGAGGCTTCTCTTGGCACAAAAACGAAATAAACAAGATAAGGAGCGGTCATTACAGTAGTAATGACTTCCTAGACTCAAATAAAATAAAAAGTAATGAAAAGAAAACATTGGGTTATCTCCCAAGAGTGCTTTTCTTTAACGCCTTTGAGCTAGGCGCAGAAAATTGTGAATCAAGTAATATCAAGTGATGAAGCATCAAGCTCATAATTTGCTCTAAGAATAGAGTCAAAAAGTAATTTCTTTCTTTTCCTAGGGAAGTGTTCCATACCTTTCTTTAGTGGGAATTGATACTTGATGGTACCTTCCCTCATATCAATGATAGCACCTATAGTTCGAAGAAAGGGTCTTCCCAAAATAATAGGACATGAAGCATGGCATTCAACGTCCATAACAAGAAAATCAACGGGAACAAGGTTATTGTTAACCACAATAAGAACATCATTAATCCTTCCCAAAGGTTTCTTCTTAGCAACATCAGCAATAGGAACATCAAAATAACATTTTTCAAGCGGTGGTAAATCAAGCATGTCATAAATCTTTCTAGGCATGATAGAAATACTAGCACCTAGATCACATAAAGCATGGCAATCAAAACCATTAACATGCATATCAATGATGGGTTCCCAACCATCTTCTAACTTCAACTTTTCATCCCTAATCTTTATGAGAGCATTGGTAATATGCTTAGTAAAAGCAGTATTTAAAGAACTAGCATTGGGAGTCAAAGCAAGCTTTTGCAAGAACAAAATTACTTCAGATATATTGCAGCCATCAACATCAAAATCATTAAAAGAAGTAGAGCTATCATCTCCCACACTCTGAAAAATTTCAGCACTCTTTTGAGAAAAAGTTTTGGCAGTTTTAGGTTTTTTAACACAAGGAGTGGGAGTTTTCTCTTCACCAGTCAAAGTAAGAGGATTGCTAGCATTAGGAGCAACATCATTAGAGTTAGTAATGGTACATACCTTCATCTCTCTAGCCATCTCATCTTCTCTTTCCCACCTGGCATGCAATTCCGCTAACAATCTAATATTTTCATCAATTCCAACTTGGATAGCATTAGCGGTAGCAACAAGATTGTTCTCTTTCACATCATTAGGCAACACTTTTAATTTCAGAAGTTCAACATCATGAGCAAGGCTATCAACTTTAGAAGCAAGAATATTAATTTTGCCTAACTTTTCCTCAACAGACTTGTTAAAAGCAGTTTGCTTACCGATGAAGTCCTTGAGCATTACCTCAAGCTCGGAGGGCGCGGCCCTAGTGTTGTTGTAGGAATTACCATAAGAGTTACCATAAGCATTACCATTGGTAGAAGGATACGGCCTATAATTGTTACTAGCAAAATTGTTCCTATAAGCATTGTTGTTAAAATTATTGTTTCTAATGAAATTCACATCAACTTGCTCTTCTTGAGCAACCAGAGAGGCCAAAGGAACATTATTAGGATCAACATGAGTCCTATCATTAGCAAGCATAGCCATAATGGTATCAATCTTATCACTTAAGGAAGAGGTTTCCTCAACATAATTTACCTTCTTACCTTGTGGAGCTCTCTCGGTGTGCCATTCAGAATAATTTACCATCATGTTGTCGAGTAGCTTCGATGTGGCGCCCAAGGTAAGGGACATAAAAGTGCCTCCAGCAGCTGAATCAAGTAGGTTCCTTGAAGAAAAATTCAGTCCTGCATAAAAAGTTTGGATAATCATCCAAGTAGTCAGTCCATGAGTGGGGCAATTCTTTATCATAGATTTCATTCTTTCCCAAGCTTGAGCAACATGTTCATTATCAAACTGAGTAAACTTCATAATATTGCTACGCAGAGATATAATCTTAGCAGGAGGATAGTATCTACCAATAAAAGCATCCTTACACTTAGCCCATGAATCAATACTATTCTTAGTCAAAGACAGCAACCAATCTTTAGCTTTTCCTCTCAAAGAAAAAGGAAACAACTTGAGCTTAATAATATCACTATCAAGATCCTTATATTTCTGCATCTCACATAGCTCAACAAAATTGTTGAGATGAGCTGCAGCATCTTCAGTACTAGCACCAGAAAATTGCTCTTTCATAACAAGGTTCAATAAAGCAGGCTTAATCTCATAAAAGTTTGCAGCAGTAGCAGGTGGTGCAATAGGAGTGCAGATAAAATCACTATTTTTTATGCTAGTAAAGTCACACAACTTGGTGTTTTCAGGATTGGCCATTTCAGCAAAACGAAAGTAAACAAGTAAAAACAACTACCAAGGATTCTAATTTTTTTGGGTTTTTGATATAAAACGATGCAGGTAAAATAAATAAAGTAAAGCAAAACAATAAAACAAAGTAAAGGATGTGTGCGCGAAAAACTCCCCTCGCAAAAGTCTTCTCTTCCTCCCCGGCAACGGCGCCAGAAAATTAGCTGCTGGCACTAAGTTGATGCGGGAGGTTTTCTTCAATCTTTGAAAGTATTCTTCTTTAGTCCCCGGCAACGGCGCCAGAAAATTAGTTGCTGCTGTTTTATGGTGCCTAGTTGACGTGGGAGCAGACTGTCCTTGTGCGTGGTGGATAACCAGCCCGTTGGGAACCCCAAGAGGAAGGTATGATGAGTATAGCAGCTAGTTTTCCCTCAGTTAAGAAACCAAGGTTTAATATCGATCAGGAGAGGAGAGACAAACGACTGAAGGTGATGCGGAACCTGCACACACACAACCAAGTACTTTGTTCCCAACTTGCGATGAGGTTGTCAATCTCACCGGTTTGCTTGAAACAAAGATTATGAGCGTATCGAGTGGAAAACAATATAGTATGCGAGTAAAGTAAACAGTGCGAGTAAAGTAAACAGTGCGAGTAAAGTAAACAGGTGATAGCAATATGATGTAAACAGGACCGGGATCCACAGTTCACTAGTGGTGTCTCTCCATAAGATAAATAACACATGATGGGTAAACAAATTACAGTTGGGCAATTGATAGAATAAAGATAAACGTGATATGTCAAGAAGATCACTATGAGATTTACTCTGGGCATTACAACAAAATACATAGACCGCCATCCAACTGCATCTATGACTAATAATCCACTTGTGGTGAATCAATCCGAGTACTCCACAAGTATTAAGTTGCGAACAACAGATAATTGCATTAAGCAAAGTGTGTAATGTAAACAAAGCATATGCCCTTGAGCATATGAATGTTGTTTTCTCCCTAGTAGCAACAACACATCTACAACCTTAGAGGTTTCTGTCACTCCCCCAGATTAAATAGAGGCATGAACCCACTATCGAGCATAAATACCCCCTCTTGGAGTCACTAGCAACTACTCGGCCAAGATAGCTACTAACAACGGAGAGCATGCAAGATCATAAACAACATAGAGATAACAAAAGATAATATTCAGTACAACAACTTAATCATAAACACCAATATTCATCGGATCCCAACAAACCAAACATGTAGAATTACATAACGGTGATCTCAATCATGTAGGGCAGCTCATGAGATCTAAACATGAAGCACATGGTGGAGAAGACAACCATCTAGCTACTGCTATGGACCCATAGTCGAAGGTAGACTACTCACTCATCGCTCCGGAGGCAAGCATGGCGATGAAGAAGACCTCCGGTGGCGATTCCCCTCTCCGGCAGGGTGCCAGGAAGAGCTTCTGGACCCTCCCGATCTTCGGGTCGACGGTGGCGGCGGATCGCGATGTGTTCTAGAAAATTGATCGGGTACTTAGGTTTTTTCCGTCGGGGGGTCTTTATAGGCGAAGGGGCGATGTCAGAGGAGGAGCCAGGCGCCCTCACGCGGGGCCCGCGCGGCCAGGGGCCTGGCCGCGCCACCCCTGCGTGTGGGGCCCTGGTGGCCCCCCTCCTACTCTCCTTCGGATCTCTGGAAGCTTCCGGGTAAAATAAGACTTCAGGAACTTGTCTCATCCAATTCCGAGAATATTTCCTGTGTATCACTTCTGAAACACAAAAACAGCAGAAAACAGGAAACTAGCACTGTGGCAACTTGTTAATAGGTTAGTTCTTGAAAATGCATAAAAGTGCCACGAAGTGTAACGAAACAATAGGCAAATGGTGTAAAAACAAGCATGGAGCATCAAAAATTATAGATACGTTGGAGACGTATCAGTTATCACTTATCTACTCGAGGGACGGATCTCTTTTCCATGAAACATACTGCAAGCCGCCGTCATCGTCGCGAGATCGGGAGGATCCAGGAGCTCTTCCCAGCACCCTGCTGGAGAGGGGAATCCCTGCCGGAGGCCTTCTCCACCACCATGGTCGCCTCCGTAGTGATGTGTGAGTAGTCTACCTTGGACTATGGGTCCATAGCAGTAGCTAGATGGTTGTCTCCTCCACCATGTGCTTCTTGTTTAGATCTTGTGAGCTGCCCTACATGATCAAGATCATCTTTATGTAATCATACATGTTGTGTTTGTTGGGATCCAATGAGTATTGGTACTATGTTAAGTTGATGTGCTAAATTATATATCTTATGTTATCTCTATGTTGTTTATGATCTTGCATGCTTTCCGTTGATAGTAGCTATCTTGGCCAAGTAGATGCTAGTAACTCCAAGAGGGAGTATTTATGCTCGATAGTTGGGTTCATGCCTCTAGTAATCTGGGGGAGTGACAGAAACCTCTAAGGTTGTAGATGTGATGTTGCCACTAGGGAGATAACAACATTCTTTTGTCCAAGGACATTTGCTTTGTTTACATTATGCACTTTGCTTAATGCAATTATCTGTTGTTCGCAACTTAATACTCAAGGGGTTCTCGGATGACTCCCCGCGAGTGGATTTTTAGTCATAGATGCAGTTGGATTACGGTCTATGTATTTTGTCATAATGCCCAGAGTGAATCTCATAGTGATCCTCATGACATATGTACGTTATCTTTACTCTATGAATTGCCCAACTGTAATTTATTTACCTAGCATGTTGTTATTTATCTAATGGAGAGATGATTGCTTCGGTGGTGATGATGAAAATGACCGATCAGTTGGGAACCCCAAGAGGAAGGTATGATGAGCACAGCAGCAAGTTTCCCTCAGTAAGAAAGCAAGGTTTTATCATCCAGGAAAAAGTCAATACTCCAGAAGGTGATGCTTGCTAGCTTCGCGACGGTTCCGGACAATTTATAAGGCGCCTCGTCCAGGCTTTGCTTTGCCAGCTGCAACGTGGAGCCTGCACACAACACAACCAAGTACTTTGTTCCCAACTTATGATGAGGTTGTCAATCTCACTGGTTTGCTTGAAACAATGGGTATGAGTGTATCGAGTGGAAAACAGTAGTAGTATGCGAGTAAAGTAAACAGTGCGAGTAAAGTAAACAGGTGATAGCAATATGATGGAAATAGGACCGGGGTCCACAGTTCACTAGTGGTGTCTCTCCATAAGATAAATAACACATGCTGGGTAAACAAATTACAGTTGGGCAGTTGATAGAATAAAGATAATGTGGTATGTCAAGAAGATAACTATGCGATTTACTCTGGGCATTACAACAAAATACATAGACCGCCATCCAACTGCATCTATGACTAATAATCCACTTGTGGCGAATCAATCCGAGAACTCCACAAGTATTAAGTTGCGAACAACAGATAATTGCATTAAGCAAAGTGTGTAATGTAAACAAAGCATATACCCTCGAGCATATGAATGTTGTTTTCTCCCTAGTGGCGACAGCACATCTACAACCTTAGAGGTTTCTGTCACTCCCCCAGATTCAATAGAGGCATGAACCCAACTATCGAGCATAAATACCCCCTCTTGGAGTTACTAGCAACTACTCGGCCAAGATAGCTACTAACAACGGAGAGCATGCAAGATCATAAACAACATAGAGATAACATAAGATAAATTTCAGAATAGCAACTTAATCATAACACCAATATTCATCGAATCCCAACAAACAGAACATGTAGAATTACATAACGGTGATCTCAATCATGTAAGGCAGCTCATGAGATCTAAACATGAAGCACATGGTGGAGAGAACAACCATCTAGCTACTGCTATGGACCCATAGTCCAAGGTAGACTACTCACTCATCGTGCCGGAGGCAAGCATGGCGATGAAGAAGACCTCCGGTGGCGATTCCCCTCTCCGGTAGGGTGCAAGGAAGAGCTTCAGGACCCTCCTGATCTCGGGTCCACAACGGCGGCGGAACGCGATATCTTTCTGGAAATGTGATCGGGTACTTAGGTTTTTCCCGTCGAGGGGTCTTTATAGGCGAAGGGGCAACGTCAGGAGTGGGCCGAGGCGCCGTCACACATAGGGGGTGCGGCCAGGGGCCAGGCCACGCCGCCCTATTGTGTGGGGCCCTCGTGGACCCACTCCATCTCCTCTTCGGTTCTCTGGACGCTTCGGTGAATTTCTGGACGTTCGGCTTTTGTTTCGTCCAATTCCAAGAATATTTCCTGTGTAACTTTTCTGAAACATAAAAACAGCAAAAAACAGGGAACTAGCACTGTGGCGACTTGTTAATAGGTTAGTTCTGGAAAATGCATAAAAGTGCCACGAAGTGTAACGAAACACTAAGCAAATGGTGTAAAAACAAGCATGGAGCATCAAAAATTATAGATATGTTTTGGACGTATGAAGAGACACCGCTAGTGAACTGTGGACCTCGGTCCAATTTCCTTTACATTGCTTTACTATTTTACTATTACTCGCTTTGTTTACTTTACTTGCATACTATTATCCTTTTACCACTCGATACGCTCAATCCTTTATTCACAGCAAACCGGTGAGATTGACAACCTCATCGAAGTTGGGGGCAAAGTTCTTGGTTGTGTTGTGTGCAGGTTTCACGTTGCTGCTGGGTGAAGACGCACCAGCATTGTCTGGCGCCATTGTCTAGAGTGTCACAAAGCTAGCAAGCATCACCTTCTGAAGTTTGGCTGTCTCCTACTGGTTCGATAAACCTTGGTTTCACAACTGAGGGAAACTTGCTGCTGTGCTCCTCATACCTTCCTCTTGGGGTTCCCAACTGGGTTCCTTAACATCGCACCATCAATGGTTGCAATATCTCTGAAGTTATTTTGTTCTTGCAAAAGCTTGCTTTAAGTCCTAATGCTAGTTGTATGAATGTTGCTTTTACAAAGCATATTACAAATGCTCTCAGGCAAATTAGGGAAGAAAACTTGAAACAAAAGGTTTCTATTCCCAAGAAGTTAGAAGATGGTTGGGATCCCATCACTGATATGAATGTGAATGATTTTGATTGCCATGTTTTATGTGATCTTGGTGCAATTATTTCTATTATGCCTAGAAAGATTTATGATATGCTTGGTTTACCACCGCTTGAAAATTGCTATTTTGATATTCCTCTTGGTTTTGTGTACTGTTGCATAAGCCACTGTAGCATCTTCCTCAAAAGTTCCGTGATCAAAAGAACTCAAAAAGAAAGCGATCGAGAGGCAAACACAAATAGTGGCAGAAATCTGTCAAAATAGAACAGCTAAGAAAGATCGATTTTTCAGAGGATATTTTGTTGCTCAAATCGAAAAGTGCAAAACTAATGAAAGTTTGGAAATAACCTGGGGCATGTGCAACAGAAATCTCAGATCAAAAAGATGTTCTGAGAATTTTCATGAATGTTTACGGTGCAGCGCAGAAATCTGTTTCAGGACAGCAACTTCCCCAAATCTTACCTTCCTACAATTAGAGGTTCTTCTTGGCACAAAAACGAAATAAAAATGATAAGGAGAGGTAATTACAGTAGTAATAACTTCCAAGACTCAACAATAAAAAGTACTTAAAAGAAAACATTGGGTTATCTCCAAGAGTGATTTTCTTTCACGCCTTTGAGCTAGGCGCAGAAAGTGGAAATCAAGTAATATCAAGCGATGAAGCATCAAATTCATAATTTGCTCTAAGAATAGAGTCAAAAAGTAATTTCTTTCTCTTTCTAGGGAAGTGTTCCATACCTTTCTTGAGTGGGAATTGATATTTAAGAGTGCCTTCCTTCATATCAATGATGGCACCAACAGTTCTAAGAAAAGGTCTTCCCAAAATAATAGGACATGAAGCATTGCATTCAATATCCAAAACAAGGAAATCAACGGGACCAAGGTTATTGTTAACCATAATAAGAAAATCATTATTCCTTCCCAAAGGTTTCTTCTTTGTCCATACTTCATCTCATCTCATCATTCTCCTTTCCCTACACTTGAAAACTTCCTTCATACAAAACTTCACACAATTCTATTAGCAAAAGTAGTGTAAGCATGATAGTAAATCTACTCTTTTGGTTCAGTTTTAAACTCAAGTATAGGGATTCCCATGTCACCCCAAGAAATATCCAAGAGGTACAAGCATCAAAGCTTGGGGATGCCCCGAGGCACCCCTTCTTCATCGGCAAAAATTAGGTCATCTTTCAAGACACTATATTTTTATTGCTTCATATACTATGCATTTTTCTTGGAGCGTCTTTACTTTCACTTTCAGTTTTCTTTTGTTTTGTTTGCTGCAATAAATGGTTGGACCCCAACATATTTCTTTTGGAGAAGATACACTGTATTTTTCATTGCCAAGAACACTATAGTTTTCACTCTTATTGTTCAACGAGTGTTCTCTTTTTCTAGTATTGCGTTTAGCTTTTGTTTTTCGCCTTGATTTTTGTTCAGATATTGTTATTTCTTTGTATCAAGGTGTATTTAGATCTCTGGTCTATGTTGGTTTTCATCTTTAAGAGTTGATTCAAAAAGGTTGAATGGTGTTGGAAAAGAGAAAAAAGTTTCATGACTATAGTGGTACAAATGGGAACTTGTTTAGACTGTGGCTTAGACTTTTGCATGTCATGCTTGATGTCATTTTGATAGTATGCTTAGTACTTTTTTCTGTAGCATGACTTGTCTCAAATGACTGAGATTGCTTAATGTTCCTTTGAAAGAATCATGCGTTGTTTTTATTATATGGGAGCATATTATTATGGTTTTCTCCTTTGATGCTTTATTTGGGTTGACTTGGTGCATGCTTACACCATGTTTGACTTTAAAAAGTCGCCATAAGCCTCTATGATCATTTGGTTTTTGACTTGTGATACCACTTTATGCTTCGGTTAATGATGTTTTGTCGCTATGGATGATTATGACCGTTATTGCTCTCTTAGTTGGTCGCTCCCAGTCTTTTGCTAGCCTTCATTACTGAGAGGCAAGGGAATACTTCTCGTGCATCCAACTCCCAAAAACCAAAGTTTTCTAATGAGTCCACTATAAATTCCTATGCATGGTATTTGCAAGTCATTCCAAGTAAATTTTCATGTGCTACCTTTCAAAAAAAAACCTTCAAAATAGTTCTCATTTTGTGACACTATTTTCAGCTCATGGGGACGTAGTGGTCGGATTTGCTATCTTCCATATTGTTTTATTCCAAAAAAGAAAAAAAAAGAAAAAAGAAAAAAAGAAGAAAAAAAAGAAAAAAGAAAAAAAGGCACTCCTCCATGGTATGTGAAAGTTGGTGGGCAACCGATGAAATCGGTTAGCCATGGTTTGTGAAAGGAAAAGTGGGGAGGAGTGCCAAGCTTTATAAAAGAGCACAAAAGTGCGAATCTCTCTCAAATATTGCTTAGTATGGAAAATAGTAAGAACCCCATTGACAGTCGTTGACAAGAACAACCACCTCTCAAAAAAAAAGTTTTATCTCTGTTTTACAAATAAAAAGCTCTAGACATGTTTAATCCCTGCTTTCCTCTGCGAAGGGCCTTTCTTTTAATTTTATGTTGAGTCTCCACCTTCTACCTTTATACACCATCTAAGAGAGCATAGTTTTCATTCTGAGTTTAATATGCGTAGTCCCAAAATTTATTATTGATTGATTCATGATTATGGTTTTGCTTGTTCTTAAATTATTTGTATCTAGTCGCCCTCTTAAACTTGAAGGTGTCCTATGCATTTATGTTTTGCTACTCCATGAAGGACGAGCTGAAAACCACTTTGCTATGTTTTTCTATATGCTCGAAACACACACTTGAGTTTCAATGCATTATTACTCATGATGTTTTGTTTGTGTTACTTTTCATGTTATAACATGGTTGCTAAGTTTTATTGTCAAGATTATGTCTTTTATGCCCATGTTTAGATTACTTTGATCTCAACACTTCATGACCCACAAGTATAGGGGGTGTATCGTAGTACTTTTGATAAATAAGTGTGTCGAACCCAACGAGGAGTAGAAGGTGTTGACAAGTGGTTTTGATCAAGGATTCACTATAAATACCAGCAAACGGGTTTTCAGGGGTATTTGGTAATGCAAATAAATAAAGTGCGAATAAATAAAAGACAATAATAATAATTGCCGCAAGTGTCCCAATCCTTTCTAGAGCAAAGGACAAGCCGGTTGTGTAACTTATGATGACCAAACGTTCTCGAGGAAACACAGGAGTTTCTATCAAGTGCTTACGCTTCATACCGCTAAATAATCTTTATTGGTTTGATAAGTGTTATGGGGGTGAACCTGTGTTAGCGCACGACCCATTCTAGGATTAGTACACACTTGTGATTATACCTCTGGCAAGCATCCACAACTACAAGAGAGTAATTAAGATAAATCTAACCACAACCTTAAACTCTAAGATCCTACGCTCCCTGGTGCAATGGTTTCCTAACGGAGGTTTAGGTTTCTGTCACTCCAGCAACCCCACAATTAGTAGCCAAATACACAATGCATTTCACTAGGCCCATAAATGGTGAAGTATCATGTAGTCGACGTTCACATGACACCACTAGTGAAACAGCACCACAACAAATAAATATCAAACCATTAAATATTATTTAACATAATTCCACTACTAACATCTTGACTTCTCCCATGTCCTCAAGAACTAAACGAACTACTCACAAGACATCATATGGATCATAATCAGAGGTGAAATAATGGTAAATAACAATCTGAACATAAATCTTAATTCAACAGTTCCACTCAATAGCATCAACCACAAGAGTAATCAACACCGGGAAAGTTTCCCCTAAGAATTTGACAAGATTCAACTCAAGATATTACAGCGGGATGGCATTGTGATGGTGAAGATGACATTATTGGTGATGAGGATGATGGTGATGATGATTCCAATGAAGTCCAGCGCGATGATGATGACGATGGTGATGATCTCCCCTCTCTGGGAAAGAATTTCCCCGGCAGATTTCTGCCTGCCAGAGAGCTTTTCTCTCTCTGGTGTTTTCCGCCCCGCAGAGGCGGCGGTGTCTATCTCTGAGACCCCCCTTCACTTAGGTTTTCGGGGACGACGATATACGTGAAGGGGCGAGGGCAGTAGTGGGCCAGGGTGGCCTCACCACAGGCCGGCACCGCCAGGGGTGGGCCCGCGCCCCCTGTGGGTGAGCCCACCCTGTGGCTCCTCTCGCCTCCTCCTTCTGGCTTCTTCAGTCTTCTGGCGAAATATAATTTTCTGGTATTTTTCTGGAATTTCCTGATCTTTCGAAACATGGTGTCTTGATGGTCCTTTTTCCAGCAGAATCCTGACTCTGGCAGCAAATCCTCCAATGATCATCAAACATGTAAAAACAGAGGAAACAACATAAGTATCATCTCTAAATGTGAAATATATCAATGAATAATAGTAAATTATGATACAAAATAGTGATGCAAAATGGACGTATCAACCCCCCCCCCCAAAGCTTAGACCTCGCTTGTCCCCAAGCGAAAACTGAACTTAGTAAAAATGACCACAGGTTTATGGAGTGAAGTGTCGATAAACAAAATACGGACAAGAAGCATCACATTCACCAAGGCACAAATTATAATAGACATCAACTTCCCTTCATATAATATAGACTTGCAATAAGTAAAAGGGAATCAAAAATAAAGATGCACAAGGTAAATTATAATTGGTGATGGCAAACCTTAGTTCTTGGTCAGAGAACAATGAACAAACTATACTTATTTTTGAACGGAGCCTTTTATGACAGAGCCAATATAGCAAAAACCATATGCTCAACGAAACAAACTCTTTACAATCATAGAAAGCTTTCAAAGATATATTCTTTCAGATAAAAGCATTGCACTAAACAAAGGAAGATAGTAAACATGATTGAGCGGATCAACATATGGATGAGTGAAACATAACAACTCAAATGCTTGCTTGAGATAGAAGGGAATTGGTTGACTTAACATAAAAGTAAAAGATAGGCCCTTCGCAGAGGGAAGCAGGGATTAAACATGTGCTAGAGCTTTTCATTTGTAAAACAGAGATAAAAGTTATTTTGAGAGGTGGTTGCTTTCATCAATGACTAGCAACAGAGTTCTTGATATCTTCCATACTAAACAAGTGAGAGCGGTTCTGAGATGTTGATTAATTGGCACAATTGTGCTCTTTTATAGCTTGGCACTCCTCCCCACCTTTTCCTTTCTCAAACCATGGCTAACCGATTCCATCGGGTGCCCACCAACTTTCACAAACCATGGAGGAGTGCCTTTTTTCTTTTCTTTCTCTTTTTTAGATTACAAAGGTCTGACCATCTCCCTTGCAAAATTAATGACAAGCAAATGAAGCTGCCTAGTCGAGGGGTACTCAATTTAGTATGGAAGATAACAAACCCAACCACTACGTCCTCATGAGCTAAAAACAGTGGCACAAAACTAGAAGTATTTGAAAGTTTTTGAAAGGTAGCACATGAAAATTTACTTGGAATGGCTTGAAATACCATCCATAGGGATTTATAGTGGACTCTTTGGAAGTAACTTGGTTTTTGGGAATTGGATGCACGAGAAGTATTCCCTCTCAGTACAGGTTTTTGGCTAGCAAGGCTGGGTAGCAAGCATAAGAGTTGCATGAAACAAACAAACATACATATAATAGGAACAATCATGCAACCTTCCTTGAAAGTACAAATGATTTTTACTTGAGAATACTATTGCTTATGAGCCAAACATGAAGGAAAGCTGAAATGATGTAACTACCAACACTTTTCTTCTTTTTTACTCAAACCTCAAGGTAATGTTGCTACTGACCAAGCTAAGTTTGCCAAAGCCAACTAAATTAACTCATGCTCCCAAAGTGATACCAATACTAATCAGCAAGACTAATCATATAAGAAAAATTGCAAACTAAAATAAAGTGTGTGGAAAGTAAGCGATAAAACTTTTCATTAATATTTCATTACCGCAACTCACACCAAGGGATACATAGATAACCAACTAAGGAGGATACTTCCACACTACAAACTATTCTGTAAGATAACTTCTCTATTCATGATACGACTCTACTTGAAAAGTAAATGAGTAAAAGATAATGATGTGATACTGTGGCACTCCCCCAAGCTTGGAACAAACCAAGGGGATGCCTATACCAATGATGAATTACTCCTTTGGCGGTGGTGGTGAATCCTTATCATCATCATACTTCCAAGGCAAAGGTTCCCCAGCAAGGAAGGATGTCTTGGTCCCCAATATCCTGAAACTGGCAGCAGCACTCATTTGTTTAAACCTAGCTTCATACTCACAGTTTTGGTTCTACAAGTCGTAGAGTTGTGCTTGTAATTTGTTGGTGGTCTCATGGAGTGACAAGATGTCATCCCAAAGTTCTGTGGTCTCTTTCTTGTGCTTGGCGATGAGTTCTTGATTTATCCTATGGATGATGTCCACCTCGCGTCCTGCCATCTTTTTGTACTTAAAAACTTCTTGCTCCAGCGCTTCCATCCTGGCTTCGAGACTCCCTTCTCCTGTAGGCCCCTGGACATATTCTATCTACAACTTCACATCCTTGAGTGACAACTCCTTCAGATGCATCTTCAGTTCTCTCATATATGGATTAATGATGTCCGCAAGAGAGTTCTCCTCGGATGAACTAGACGAAGACATGGTGACTCTAAAGCTGAGAACAACTCCTGACAGAAACAGATCGAAACAAAAACACAACGAAAACACGATATACAAACCTCGGGCAATCCGGGGGGTTATATAGGCGAAAATTAAACATCGAAACAAAATCACAGGAGGAAACCGGGACAGAAACGAGCTCCGGGGTGGTCTCACCACAGGGCGGCGCGGCCTGGAGTGGGCCCATGCCCCCTGGTGGTGAGGAGCCACCGGACTCCGTCTCCTTCCCGTTTTCATCTCGTGATTTTTCATATTTAATAAAAACAATGAAAATATTAATGGAAAAGTTTAGCGTGAACCTTTTCTGACTAGAACTATTACCTATTCGAAAATGAACTCTTCAGGTTCCTGCATATTGTCCTGGATGAATTCTTCTGGAGTCACCGTTTGAATAATATCAACATCTTCATTATAAGAATCTCCAACAATATAATGTTTGAGTCTTTGTCCATTCACCACTTGTGTAGTGTTATCTTTTAACGAAGCAATCTTTATCGCACCTGAGCGCTACACCTCCTCAATAACAAAGGGTCCTTCCCATTTTGAGAGTAATTTTCCGGCAAAAAATCTGAGACGAGACCTATACAATAGAACTTTCTCACCAACATGAAACTCTCTCTTAAGAATTATCTTATCATGCCATTGCTTGACTTTCTCTTTGAAAAGTCTGGCATTCTCGTAAGCTTCGTTTCTCCGCTCATATAAGGAACTCAAATCAAGCAACCTTTTCTTACCGGTGAGTTTAAAATCCCTATTAAGCTCTTTCACTGCCCAAAAAGCTTTGTGTTCTAATTCTAAGGGCAAGTGACACGCTTTTCCGTAAACCATCTTGTAAGGAGACATGCCCATGGGGTTCTTATAAGCAGTTCTATAAGCCCATAAAGCATCGTTTAACTTGCTAGCCCAATTTTTCCTAGATCTATTAATGGTCTTCTGCAAGATAGACTTGATCTCTCTATTTGAAAGCTCTACCTGCCCACTAGTTTGGGGATGATAAGCAGAAGCAATTCTATGATTAACGTCATATCTAGCAAGAGTTTTTCTAAAACCGCCATGAATAAAATGAGAACCTCCCTCAGTCATAAGATATCTAGGCACACCAAACCTAGGAAAAATAACGTCCTTAAGCATTTTTAACGAGGTCTCACCATCGGCACTCTTTGTAGGTATGGCTTCTACCCACTTGGTAACATAATCAACAGCAACAAGTATATGAGTATAACCTTCTGAAGGAGGAAAAGGACCCATAAAGTTAAATCCCCAACAATCAAATGGTTAAATAACAATAGTGTAATTCATAGGCATTTCATTACATCTAGAAATATTACCAACCCTTTGACATTCATCACAAGATAAAACAAACTTTCTAGCATCTTTAAAAAGGGTTGGCCAATAAAAACCTAATTGTAGAACCTTTTGTGCAGTTCTATCTCCAGCATGATGTCCTCCATAAGCACTACCATTGCATTTTCTCAATATTTCTTGTTGCTCGTATTCTGGAACACATCTTCGCATAATACCATCAACTCCTTCTTTATATAATTGTGGGTCATCCCAAAAGTAATGCCTCAAATCATAAAAGAATTTCCTTCTTTGTTGAGCTGTAAAGCTTGGAGGCAAATACTTGGAAACAATAAAGTTAGCATAATCAGCATATCACGGAAGGTCTCGCGAAGTTACATTTATTGAAGCCAACTGTTCATTTGGAAAACTATCATTAATAGGAATAGGAAACATTTTCCAATCTAGACAAATTGTCAGCAACAGGATTTTTAGCACCTTTCCTATCTACAATATGCAAATCAAACTCTTGTAAAAGCAACACCCATCTAATAAGCCTAGGCTTAGCATCCTTTTTTGACATAAGATATCTAATAGCAGTGTGATCAATATGAATAGTAACTTTAGAATCAACAATGTAAGGTCTAAACTTATCACATGCAAAAACAACAGCAAGAAACTCCTTCTCAGTAGTAGCATAATTCTTCTGAGCAGCATCAAGAGTCTTACTAGCATAATGAATAACATTCAACTTCTTATCTACGCGCTGTTCAAGAACAACACCAACAGCAAAATCACTAGCATCACACATAATTTAAAAGGGTAAATTCCAATCAGGTGGTTGAACAATAGGAGCAGTAGTTAAAGCCTTCTTAAGAGTTTCAAAAGCTTCCTTACAATCATCATCAAAAACAAATGGTACATCTTTTTGAAGAAGATTAGTAAGAGGCTTTGAAATCTTAGAGAAATCTTAGAGAAATCTTTAATAAACCTCCTATAGAAACCAACATGACCAAGAATACTACGAATACCTTTAACATCCCTAGGACAGGGCATTTTCTCAATTGCTTCAACCTTTGCTCTGTCAACTTCGATACCTCTTTCAGAGATTTTATGTCCAAGAACAATTCCTTCATTCACCATAAAGTGGCATTTCTCCCAATTTAGAACAAGATTAGTTTCTTCACACCTCTTCAAAATTTTATCAAGGTTGTGCAAACAATTATCAAAAGAAGTTCCATAGACAGAAAAATCATCCATGAAAACCTCCACAATTTCTTCACCAAAACCATGAAAAATAGTAGACATGCATCTTTGAAAAGTAGCAGGAGGATTGCATAAACCAAACGGCATACGTCTATAAGCATAAGTTCCATAAGGACAAGTAAAAGTGGTTTTCTCTTGATCTTGCTTTTTAACGGCAATCTGAGAGAAACCAGAATAACCATCAAGAAAACAAAAATGAGTCTTCTTAGATAACCTCTCTAGCATTTGATCTATAAAGGTAAAGGATAATGATCCTTTTTAGTAACTTTGTTAACCTTTCTAAAATCAATGCGCATCCTATAACCAACTACTACCCTTTGAGGAATAAGCTCGTTATTCTCATTAGGCACAACAGTGATACCTCCTTTCTTAGGAACACAATGAACAGGACTAACCCATCTACTATCAGCAATAGGTTAAATAATACCAGCATCAAGGAGCTTCAATACCTCATTTCTTATCACTTCCTTCATCTTGGGAATTAAGCAGCATTGATGTTCAACAACTAGTTTTACATCTGGCTCCATGTTAATAGCATGCTGACATATAGTAGGAGAAATCCCTTTTAAATCATCAAGAGTATATCCCATAGCTCCTCGGTGTTTCCTTAATATTTCCAATAACCTTTCTTCTTCCTTTCCTGAAAGTTTAGAACTGATAATAACAAGATATATTTTCTTATCATCTATATAAGCATACTTAAGGTCATCAGGTAAAGGTTTTAATTAAAAAACAGGATCTTCCTTAGGTGGCAAAGTGGTACCAAGATCCTCCACAGGTAAATTGTGCTTAATCAATGGTGGTTGATGAAGAAGAATATCGTCAATCTCTTCTCTTTCTTTCCTGAAAACATCACTTTCATGGTCCTCCATAAATTGCTGCAACACATTATTAGGAGCAAGAGCAATAGAGGCAAGCTGTTCAACTCGAAAATTTTCATTAGGCAATTCATTTTCATAAGGAGTTTTAGCAAACTTAGAAAAATTAAACTCATAAGATTCTCCATCAAACTTAGTCAAAATTTTCTCCTTCTTACAATCTATAACAGCGCCGCAAGTATTCAAAAAGGGTCTACCAAAAATAATAGGACAAGTTTTACTAACTTCAGTACCAAGTATAAGAAAATTAGTAGGGTATTTAGTCTTACCGCATAAAACTTCCACATCTCTAACAATACCAAGTGGATAGATAGTTCGTCTATTAGCAAGCTGAATAACCACATCAATCTCCTCTAGTTCACAAGGGGCAATTTCATGCATGATTTCTCTGTAAAGCTCTAAAGGAATAGCACTTGAACTTGCACCGATATCACATAAACCATAATAGCAATGATCGCCAATCCTGACAGAAATAACAGGAACACTTGCTTTCCTGGGCCTACTAGGATGCGAAACAATGTTAGAAGCATCTTCACAAAAGACAATATGTTCATCTCCCACATTTTTAGTAACAAGGTCCTTCACTATAGCTACAGGAGACTTAATAGTAATTTGCTCATCAGGTTCTACAACTTTCTTGGTACTTTTATTAAGCACGCTTATCAAAGTGGAATGCTCCTTTACCTTAGCGAGGAAAGGCATTTTCTTGAAAAAAGGTTCAGGCAAAATGCGACCAACAGTACAAACTTCAGTAGTTTTAGCAGGAATATGACTAATAGAATCTTTATAAGGCGCATGATACTTGTTCCAATCTTTCTTTGGAACATCAAGATAAGAGGCAAAGGCCTTAAAACAGTTAGCAAGTATTTGAGAATCAAGACCATAAACAGTGCTAACATTATGAAAGTCATCGGTTCCCATAAAAGTTTTAATGCATTCATAATCATAATTTATACCTGACCTCCTACCTTTGTCGTTCTCCCATCCTTCAGCATTTGCTTGGATACGGTCAAGAAGATCCCATTTAGCTTCTCCTTTCATATGGGTAAATGATCCAAAATAGGAAGCATCCAATAAATCCTTGTCATGAAGAGCAAGCCTCGCATAAAAGTTATCAATAACAATATTACTGGGGAGCTCATGAATGGGACATTTGAGCATTAGTAATTTCAATCTCCCCCACGCTTGAGCAATACTCTCTCCATCATGAGGCCAAAAGTTATATATTCGATTACGATCTTTATGAATTTCACTTGGAGGATAAAATTTGGAATAAAAGAGAGGTACAATTTCCTCCCAAGCAATAGATGGACCATCCTTTAGCAGCCGATACCACTCCTCAGCTCTGCCTTTCAGTGATAAAGAGAATAACTTCCTCTTAACCTGGCTTGATGAAATACCTGCACACTTCAACAACTTGCATAATTCATGTATAAAGAGTAAATGATCACCCGGATGGACAGTTCCATCTCCTGAATTGCAGTTATTCATAACATGTTCAACAATTTTCATAGGTATTTTAAAAGGATCTAATTGAGCAGGAGGTGGTTCATTTACTACCTTAGCAGAGGCAGTAGTGTTCCCAAATAGGGAACCAAATGGAGAGTTCTCCATGGTAAAATAAGATAAAAATAAAAGGCAGCAATAAAAATAAAAACAGTACTCACAGCGGAGGTTACCTTTACCAATTCCACTCTTCAATAGCACTTCACTCCCCGGCAACGGCGCCAGAAAATAGTCTTGATGACCCACAAGTATAGGGGGTGTATCATAGTACTTTCGATAAATAAGAGTGTCGAACCCAATGAGGAGCAAAAGCTGTTGATAAGTGGTTTTGATCAAGGATTCACTGTAAATACTAGCAAACGGGTTTTCAGGGGTATTTGGTAATGCAAATAAATAAAGTGTGAATAAATAAAAGACAATAATAATAATTGCAGCGAGTGGTCCAATCCTTTCTAGAGCAAAGGACAAGCCAGTTGTGTAACTTATGATGACCAAATATTCTCGAGGACACACGGGAGTTTCTGTCAAGTGCTTTCGCTTCATACCGCTAAATAATCTTTATTGGATTGATAAGTGTTATGGGGGTGAACCTATGCTAGCGCACTATCCTTACTAGGATTAGTACACACTTGTGATTATATCCCTTGCAAGCATCCGCAACTACAAGAGAGTAATTAAGATAAATCTAACCACAGCCTTAAACTCTAAGATCCTACGCTCCCTGGTGCAATGGTTTCCTAACGGAGGTTTAGGTTTCTATCACTCCAGCAACCCCACAATTAGTAGCCAAATACACAATGCATTTCACTAGGCCCATAAATGGTGAAGTATCATGTAGTCGATGTTCACATGAAACCACTAGTGAAATAGCACCACAACAAATAAATATCAAACCATTAAATATTACTTAACATAATGGCGACGATCTTCCCTCTCCGGGAAGGAATTTCCCCGGTAGATTTCTGCCTGCCGGAGAGCTTTTCTCTCTCTGGTGTTTTCCACCCCGCAGAGGCGGCGATGTCCATCTCTGAGCCCCCCTTCACTTAGGTTTTCGGGGATGATGATATACGCGAAGGGGCGAGGGCAGTAGTGGCCAGGGTGGCCTCACCACAGGCCGGCGTGGCCAGGGGTGGGCCCGCGCCCCCTATGCGCGAGCCCACCCTGTGGCTCATCTCGCCTCCTCCTTCTGGCTTCTTTAGTCTTCTGGTGAAATATAATTTTCTGGTATTTTTCTGGAATTTCCTGATCTTCCAAAACATGGTGTCTTGACGGTCCTTTTTCTAGTAGAATCCTGACTCCGGCAGCAAATCCTCCAATGATCATCAAACATGTAAAAATAGAGGAAACAACATTAGTATCATCTCTAAATGTGAAATATATCAATGAATAATAGTAAATTATGATACAAAATAGTGATGCAAAATGGATGTATATATCAACACTCAATGCTTTACATCGTTTGATCTAGATTGTGTTGGTGTATGTCACCTCAAAAATTATTGTTTTGTTATCACTTACCTACTCGAGGATGAGCAGGAGTTAAGCTTGGGGATGCTTGATACATCTCAAATGTATCTATAATTTTTTATGCTCCATGCTTGTTTATGCACCATTTGCTTTGTGTTTTGTTACCCTTCGTGGCATTTTTATGCATTTTCTGGAACTAACCTATTAACGAGATGCCACAGTGCCAGTTCCCTGTTTTTTGCTATTTTTGTGTTTCAGAAAAGCTAAACAGGAAATATTCTTGGAATTGGACGAAACAAAAGCCGAAGTTCCTATTTTTCCTGACACGAGACAGAGTCCAAAGCAGAGACGGAGGGGAGCCAGGGGCCAACCACACCATAGGGTTGAGCAGCCAGCCCCTAGCCCGCGCCACCAGGTGGTGGGGCTACCTAGCCCACCTCCTGACGCCGTCGTTCCGCCTATATATTCTCCTCGGTGAGAAAACCTAAAGACCCGATCATTTTTCCACGAAACATACTGCAAACCACTGCTATCATCGACGCAAGATCGGGAGGGTCCAAAAGCTCTTCCCAGCACCTTGTCGGAGAGGTGAATCACCACCAGAGGCCTTCTTCATCACCATGCCTGCCTCCGGAGTGATGTGTGAGTAGTCTACCTTGGACTACGGGTCCATAGCAGTAGCTAGATGGATGTCTTCTCCTCCATGTGCTTCATGTTTAGATCTTGTGAGCTGCCTATCATGATCAAGATCATCGTTGTGTAATTCTACATGTTGTGTTTGTTGGGATCCGATGAATATTGATACTTTGTCAAATTGATTTATTGATTTATCATCTCTATGTTGTTTATGATCTTGCATGCTCTTTGTTGCTAGTATATATCTTGGACGAGTAGATTCTAGTGACTCCAAGAGGGAGTATTTATGCTCGATAGTGGGTTCATGCCTCTGGTAAATTGGGGGAGTGACAATAATCTCTAAAGTTGTAGATGTGTTGTTGCTACTAGGGAAAAAATAACAATCTTGTGTTCAAGGATATTTATATTGTTTACATTACACACTTTGCTTAAGGCGATAATCTATTGATTGCAACTTAATACCCAACGGTTGCTCGGATGACATCCGGTGGGTGGATTATTAGTTCATAGATGCAGTTGGATTACGGTTTATGTATTACGTTGTAATGCCCAAGTGAATCTCATAGTGATCCTCATGACATTTGTATGCTTTCTTTATTCTGTTAATTGCCCAACTGTAATTTGTTTACCCAGCGTGTTATTTATCTTATAGAGAGACACCTCTAGTAAACTCTGGACCCCGGTCCATTCTTTTATATTCTTACTACTATTTTACTATTTACTCGTATTATTTACATTCTCGCAAACTATTATCTTTTACCACATGATACATTTAATCCTTTGTTTACAGCAAACCGGTGAGATTGACAACCTCACTGTAAGTTGGGGCAAAGTACTTGGTTGTGTTGTGTGCAGGTTCCACGTTGCTGCTGGTGCAAAGCTATGCCCCAGACAAAGCGCCATATATAAATTGTCTGGAGCTATCGTGAAGCTAGCGAGCATCAACCTTCGGAAGTTGGTTCTTTCTCCTACTGGTTCGATAAACCTTGGTTTCATATTGAGGGAAGACTTGCTGCTGTGCTCATCACACCTTCCTCTCAGGGTTCCCAACTGGGCGGTCATCTACACGCCATCAGATATCATCAAACTTATAATAGGGATGATATTTTGGTGGCACTGTATAAGAACTGGATAACATCAGCTTTGCACAGTTGCTCTTGAATCTGGCAAAACAGAGTCTCATGTCCAGATTAGGACCAATAAGAATGCATGAATATGGGTTGGTTGTGCCATCTCGTGTGCTTTTTAATGATGCAACAGCCACGGCGATATCGGTGAGTATCTATCTCAAGGAACTAAATTGATCCAATTTTGCTTCTAGTTTGCCACTGATTTAGCTCTCTATTTGTACATAAACAGATGAGATGCATATCATCATCTGAGCTATGGCCCGGACCGTCCATCATATTTCTAAGGTTTGGATTCACTGCAAAGTGTTGCCCAGATTTCACAAAGAGGATGAGAAAATTGAAGATTGAAGTGAACGTTCAACAAGAGCTGCCAACATATATGGTGAATCATTGCCAACAGAACCTTTGTCTACGAGACGAAGAGTCAAAGACGTAACCAAAAAGAACACAACAACTAGCTCTTATTTCTAGGAATTCAATGTATGTCGATATGTACATATTACATATGGAATATGTGGAAATGTAACCACATGAGATACATAATTTTCTTGCAATGCTGATTAATTGTTTTGTGATATGCAATAACACGCACGACAAGCTGTGCAAAACACTATTTGCGATTTTATATACTCTCGAAGTTTAAATACAAATAACCATGTATGATTTGTGACTAACTGTGACCTTTAAAAATTAAAATTTGTCTGCGAAAGCCATCGGGGTAGCACACGTTTCTTGGCCTAAGGCGTTAGCAAAAGTTTAGCTATCACACAGAACCGTGTGTGTAATTCCGCTTCATCGCACACCCATGCATAGCTACGGTTTTTCAAGCGTGTGTGATAGGCTGAATCTACCATGTGTGAAGGCATGTTCTATACTAGTAATTTACAATATCAAACCAATATTACGGGCACCACCATGAAATATATTTTTGTGATGCATGTATTAGATATTGCAAGCATCGACGTGTTTGTCTTTTTATATGGTTAAACTCTACAAAGTTTGAGTTGATAAAAAATATATGTGACACATTTTCGGAAGGAGGAAGTATAGAAGAATCCTCAAGCACATAATGAAAAGTCATGATTTTGACCGTGCCTATCACCATGTCCACCAAATCCGGATTGAGCAAGTATACTTGTTCACTATAGTACACACGCTTGAAAAACCGTAGCTATGCACTGGCTTCTATAAGAAAAACCGTAGCCCAAAGGTCGGCCAAGGTGACACTACAGCACGCAGTCAAGGTGCCAACTAGGGATAAAAGTGGAGCAAAAAATTTCCGACTTTTCCGCAGAAAAACAGAAACAAAATGAAAATATGAAAATAAAAATGGAAATGGAAATCTGCGGAACAGAAATGGAAATGGAATTTTTTTGTTGGAAGTGGAAACGGAAACGGAACGGCGTTTTCCGGCGGAAGAGATGCGGAAACGAAAGTTTCCATTTCCGACTAATAAGGAATTTCCGTTTTATGGTTGTTTTGCATGGCCAATCTAGCAGGTCCAACATGTGACCTTGTCATATTGAACTATCAAAGCAACCCACCCCTACTCCCCAATTACACTGAGTAATCTTGTTAGGTTTGGGAAACAAGTTTTTCATTTTACTTAACTTGCTTGAGTTTTGCTACATGATTCAGGTGGTCTTTTAGTTCCGATAATCATCCGCTTTTTGTTCGTGTTCGTACCTTATTCATTCCATTTCTATTTTGGGAAGTATCCATTTTTATATTTGTTTTCGGTGTTTCTGTATTCGTTTTTGCTTCCGCATAAAAATATGAAAACAAATGTGGCACCACTTAGTTTCGTCCGTTTCCGCTCCGTTTTTATCCCTAGTGCCGACAGTCGGCGGCCGTCGGCATAGGCTGTGCCGATGATGGCCATCGACACAAGGCCGTCGGGCTAGGCAGGCGTCGGTGTAGCTAAAAAAACCGTCGGCATAGACATGCCGTCGGCACAGAAGGCTAGGCCGACGGCTAGGCCATCGGCACAGGTAATTACATTTTTCATTTTATTTTTTCATTTTTTCAAAAAATTTAAAATATTTGAATTGTTTGATCAACGAATAACACTAGGATATCTTTATCTCTAAGCACACTTCATTTTAGCTCAAATCTCTTACTCCTAGTCAGACTTCCCGATCGGCCACTCATTCTTAATTAGACTATTCCAGCTCTAGCACGCTTAACTTCTTTGTTCCTTCCTATTGAGCTTTCGAGAAAGAAGTTATACCTTATTGATAATTGTATCATATCAATCCTATAAACCCTTAGGCATGATGTCACACGCCTTTATGTTTTGAATTCCAAAAAATTATTTAAGTAAATAAAAAAGAATAAATAATAATAATAGTGAATTCAAATAACATTAAAATAAATTTTAATTTATTTTCTTTTTTCCATTTAATATTGAATAATCCATATTTACAAATCCGTAAATCGTATTTTGATAAATAATATATCTAAATTGATAAGAAAAATGAGAGGAATCTAAATATGACATCCATTTCATCATTTGCAACATGAATTTTGTTCAATACATGATCGATAATGCTGATCGCAATAGTCTCTTCCCAACTTCCTCATGCGTAATAAGTACTTTTTGCACAACGTCATTGAGATTGGCTCCATGTTTTGGAATGGATTTATCTTAACATCGCAAATGTAAGGTTAGAATCGTGTGAATGTTACACAAAAGAGCTGAAGTTCATCATACTTATAGTTGACAACATAATTTTTTAAGATGTCTATTGTGTTTGTTGCATTCAAATGATTCTAAGATAGCTTGCATCTGAACCTGACTTTTCCAAATTTAGATGAAACAAAAGAGGACTAGAAAAATATCCAAAGCTAGCACGCTAGGATAGATGGATGGATTAAAATGGAGGTCATGTAGCTACTTTCTTCTTCAAAAAATGCAAGGAACAAAAACGCCATGTATCAACCTCGTATCAAATTAGGACCAGGTTTTAGGAGCAAAGAAATCTAGCAGCTTTCTTCTTCAAAAACGCAAGGAATATTAGTTCGATGTCACATGATTTACATAATTCTAATCAGAAACTTTTAATTGCAATTCACACAAAAAAACTGTGTCGACGGCCTAGCCGTCGGCATAGACTGTGCCGACGGCAGCCGTCGGCACAGCTCTGCCATGATTACAAATGAGTATTTTTTTAAAAATCTGTGCCGACGACCTAGCCGTCAGCATAGGTTGTGCCGACGGCGGCCGTCGGCACAGCTCTGCCTATGCCGATGGCAATAATGTGCCGACAGCGATCTAGCTTGCCTGCCTCATCCTCGTGTTGCGCCAAGGGCCTCGACAAATTGCCGTCGGCACAGTTGCTGGCCGTCGGCCCCTTGATTCTTTCCCATAGTGTGAGACGACTTCTTTTTTCTTATAGCGCGTGCTTGCTGGGGTAGGCAACACGATGTATGCTCCAACTACTTCCGCGGTTGTGGTCTTTCCCTCCGACCTTCGGGGCCATATTGGTGCAGGTGTTGGTGTGCTAGAGATGGTGATGTTAAGGACTATTAGTATTAGTCTAGGTCTTTAGGAGTCCATATTTGTCTAGAGTTATTATTCTTGTACTACAAGTCAGATGTACTATATATTGTGGCTTTTGGCCCCCAGATAATACAAGTTGCTATTTTTCTAACATGGTATCAGAGCCCGGTTAGGGTTTTTTTTCGCACATCACAACTCTGTGCTGGTTTCCAATCTCGCGTCGCTGCCGTCGTTTTCCGGCTGTCGCTTCTCTTGGTTTCTCCTGGTGTATCCAATCATGCGTCTGCTGCTCCTGCTGTTCGTCTTTGTCGTCCGTCTAGGACATCTAGTACATCTCCGCCTCGCTCCACATGATCGTTGAGGATCTCGTCCACTGCTCCAGGACATCCTCCAACACAGTCTGCCATCACGCCGCCATCTACCAGATCGCGGCCGCCTTCCACATCACGGCCGGCCTCCAGATCGTGGCCGCCCTCCTGATCGATCTCTGCTGTGGCTGGATTGGATCGATTTTATCCCATTGGTTTTACCTCCAAGTTGGGTCACGCTGGGCAGCTTCTTCAACTTCTACGCATTTGCGGTCGTCCCAGCTTCTAGCTGCTTGTTCTAGTCTCATGCTACATCTCTTTGTGGTGCATGTTCTCTGTTTGTTGTGAATTAAAAAAAGTGTGTCATGTCATGTCGTTGTTCGGTACCGTCTTCTTCTTCACTCTTTGGTGATTTTCGACGGTGTCCGCTACGATTCTATCTTGTTCGTGTGTCTTCTATTTCCGCTGCGTCCACCAAGTCCACTATTCTTTTGTGTCTCTTATGTCATGCGAGTCCATTATACCTTTATCGTCAGCTTGTTTCTTTGGCCCTGGTCCTTTATGGATTTCCGTGGCTTCTTTTGCATTGCCCATCTACGCCTATTCTCTTGTCGTCTAGCTTCTTTTGCCGACGATTCTCCTTAGGCTATGATTTTTCTGCGCAATGCTTGATTCTCTTGACGTGCCATCTTTTGACAGCCCATCTTCTTCTTATGGGTGTGTGATACGTCTCAAACGTATCTATAATTTTTGATGCTCCATGCTTATTCTTACACCATTTGCTTAGTGTTTTGTTACACTTCGTGGCGTTTTTATGCATTTTCCGGAACTAACCTATTAACAAGATGCCACAGTGTCAGTTCCCTGTTTTCTGCTGTTTTTGTGTTTCAGAAAAGTTACACAGGAAATATTCTCGGAATTGGACAAAACAAAAGCCGAACCTCCTATTTTTACTGAAGCTTCACGAAGACTGAAGATGATATGGAGGAGGGCCAGAGGCCAGCTACACCACAGGGGGGCGCGACCTAGCCCCTGGCCACGCCCACCCATGGTGAGGCCGCCTGGCCCACCTCCCGATGACGCCCCTTCGCCTAAGGGACGGATCGCTTTTCCCAGAAACATACTGCAAGCCGCCGCCGTCATCGAATCGAGATCGGGAGGATCCAGAAGCTCTTCTCGGCACCCTGTCGGAGGCCTTCTCCACCACCATGGTCGCCTCCGGAGTGATGTGTGAGTAGTCTACCTTGGACTACGGGTCCATAGCAGTAGCTAGATGGTTGTCTTCTCCACCATGTGCTTCATGTTTAGATCTTGTGAGCTGCCCTACATGATCAAGATCATCTTTATGTAATCATACATGTTGTGTTTGTTGGGATCCGATGAGTATTGGTACTATGTCAAGTTGATATGCTGAATTTTATCTTTATATTATCTCTATGTTGTTTATGATCTTGCATGCTTTCCATTGTTAGTAGCTATCTTGGCCGAGTAGATGCTAGTAACTCCAAGAGGGAGTATTTATGCTCGATAGTTGGGTTCATGGCTCTATTTAATCTGGGGGAGTGACAGATACCTCTAAGGTTGTAGATGTGTTGTTGCCACTAGGGAGAAAACAACATTCTTGTGTCCAAGGATATTCGCTTTGTTTTCATTACGCACTTTGCTTAATGCGATTATCTGTTGTTTGCAACTTAATACTCAAGGGGTCTTCAGATGATATCTCCGCGAGTGGATTTTTAGTCATAGATGCAGTTGGATTACGGTCTATGTATTTTGTCATAATGCCCAAAGTAAGCTTTATAGTGATCCCCGTGATGTATGTACGTTATCTTTACTCTATCAATTGCCCAACTATAATTTGTTTACCCAACATGCTTTATTTATCTTATGGAGAGACACCATGATACGTCTCCAACGTATCTATAATTTTTTATGCTCCATGCTTGTTTTTACACCATTTACCCGATGTTTCGTTACACTTCGTGGCACTTTTATGTATTTTCCGGAACTAACCTATTAACAAGTCGCCACAGTGCCAGTTCCCTATTTTTTGTTGTTTTTGTGTTTCATAAAAGCTACACAGGAAATATTCTCGGAATTGGACGAAACAAGTTCCAGAAGTCTTATTTTTCCCGGAAGCTTCCCCCCTGACGACGCCCCTTTGACTATAAGAAGCCTCAGGACGGAAAACCCTAAAGGAGTCAGCGAAATTTCCAGAACAGTTCCACAGCACCGCCGCCGTCGAAGCCAAATTTTGGGGGACAAAAGTCTCTGTTCTAGCACCCTGCCGGGACAGGGAAGTGCCCCCGGAGCCATCTCCATCGGTCTCCATCGCCGTCTCCGCCGTCTCCATCGACCTCACCGCCATCTCCATCAACCTTGCTGTCTCCAATGATGAGGAGGAAGTAGTTCATCCCCGGGGCTGAGGGCTCTACCGGTAGCTATGTGGTTCACCTCTCTCTCCCATGATGTGATCTTTATGTGATCGTGAGCTTTGTATCATGTTGAATAAGTAGATGTTACTCTTTTTATTATGTGTACTCTAGTGTGTTATTAAAGTAATCTATTCCTCCTGCCATGGTGTAACGGTGACAGTGCGTGCATCATGGTGGTACTTGGTCTAGGCTACGATTGTGATCTTTTATGGATTATGAGAATAATTATCACTATGATAGTATTGAAGTGATCTATTCCTCCTTTCATGGTGTAATGTTGACAGTGTGTGCACCGTGTTAGTACTTGGTCTAAGTTGCAATAATATCTATCTTGAGTTGTGATTTGATTTGGATATCTCTATGAGTGGTGTTTGTCAAGTACTTGATGAACTTTGAGGAGTGCTTCGTAGCCCTACGCAATGATTAGTGTTATTCAATAGGAGAGTAATTCAGAGTACCATAGTGAAGAGAAGTTATTTATTTGTTCAATTATGTTATATTTGTTGGGAGTGTGTCCACTAGTGAAAGTATGATCCCTAGGCCTTGTTTCCAAGCATTGCACACCGTTTACTTGCTGTTTTGTTACTTGTTTGCTTGCTGCCATTTTTTATTCTAGATTGCATTTACTACTTATAATCATCTATACCACTTGTATTTCACTATCTCTTCGCCGAACTAGTGCACCTATACATCTGACAAGTGTATTGGGTGTGTTGGGGACACAACAGACTTTCTGTATCGTAATTGCAGGGTTGCTTGAGAGGGATAGCTTTGACCTCTTCCTCCTTGAGTTCGATAAACCTTGGGTGATCCACTTAAGGGAAACTTGCTGCTGCTCTACAAACCTCTGCACTTGGAGGCCCAACACTGTCTACAAGAACAGAAGCGTGTGTAGACATCAAGCTCTTTTCTGGCGCCGTTGCCGGGGAGGTAAGGTAAAAGGTACTCGCATCCTCCTGTGTGAGTGCTCGGAGTTATTTCCTTTAGATTCTGCAATTATATCTTTTTGTTTCTTGTTTTTATTTTCACTAGTTAGGCTTAATGGAAAATAAAGATTTCTTTAGTCTTTTTCCTGAGTTTAGATTTGATGAGAAAATTGAAAATCCTTTGGAGCTTATTTCGCATAGCAATGTTATTAGTACGAATGCTTCGAATAGCGTTAATGCTAATGCTATAGAAAAGTCTAAGCTTGGGGAAGCTGGTTTTGTTAAGTATGATATTTTTAGTTCCCCAGCTTTAGTGGAGAAAGTTTGCTCTGATGATATTTTATCTCCCATATGTGATGTTTCTAATGATGCTTGTGCTCTTCATCCTTTTAAAATACCTACGAAGATTGTTGAACGTGTTAGGGATAACTGCTATTTAGGAGATGGAACTGTCCATCCTGGTGATCATTTGCTCTTTATACATGAATTATGCGAGTTGTTCTAGTGTGCAGGTATTTTAATGAACCAAGTTAAGAAGAAGCTATTCTCTTTATCACTGAAAGGCAGAGCTGAGGAGTGGTATCGACTGCTCCAAGATGGTCGATCTATTGACTGGGATGAAATTGAACCTCTCTTTTATTCTAAATTCTATCCTTCTAGTCAGGTTTATAAAGATAGGAACTACATTTATAATTTTCATCCGCATAAGGGAGAAAGCATTGCCCAAGCATGGGGAAGATTGAAGTTACTAATGCACAAATGTCCTATTCATGATCTTCCTCGTAATATTGTTATTAATAATTTTTATGCAAGGCTTTCAGGATATTACAAGGACTATCTAGATGCATGCTTTGATGGGTCTTTCACAAGCAAGGATGCTGACACCAAGTGGGATCTGCTTGAAACAATTCAAAACAATATTGAAGGTTGGGATAGCGACAAAGGTAAAGGATCAGGTATGAATTACGAGTTTGATTGCATTAAGTCTTTCGCTAAAACTGCTAATTTTCAAGAGCTTAGTGCTAAGTATGGTCTTGATCCTCAAATTATGGTTGATTGCTTTAAAGCCTTTGCTTCCCATATGAATGTTCCTAAAGGAAATGGGGACGTGTATCATGAACCTTTTAAGGACACTTGCATAGAACGTGATACTGTTGTTGATGATTGCAATAAACATGCTCAAACTTCTAAAAGTACTATTTCTTATAAGCATGTTAATTTTTGTGGAATACATAGACCTTGTGAACAGAGTTACAACAAGGAATATTATTGCATCACCCACGCAAATGAAGAAACCAGTATGTGGCTCAAGGATCTAGATGTGCTTGGTGAAAGGGTTTGTGAGCTTTATCCTTTTCTTTGTGAATTTTGCGGTGAAAAGGGGCACTTTAATTTTCAATGCCCAATTAATCGAACGAGTACCGCAGATTTGTATTGTGATGATAAGATTACTTTCAATCAGCATGATGAGCTTACTTTGTTTTTGAATTGTGAAGAGATATCTAGAAATATTGCTTTGGTAGACATGAATGATGTTGATATTAACAGCACCCTTCGTGGTTGTCGTCTCTATTGTGCTAAAGATTGCCTCGCAAATACTTACTTACAAGATCTTATAAAACATGATGTTTTGCCAAACTATGACAGGACTAGTAGATGTTTCGATATTATTAATAGAGAGGAGAAATCCCCCAAAGTTTCTTCTGTTGTTTCTGCCAGCAAACCAGATTATGTGGAGAAGATGCCTTTCCCTCCTAAAGAATATGTGGAGAAGATGCCCTTCAAGTCTCTCCCTCCTAAAGGAGAGAGTAAGAAGAGTATGAAGAGGAAGAAGAAGAGGAGTAAAAGGCGAGAGGACACGGTATCTTCCCCTAAGCTTTATGATCCTGCTATTGATTATGATAATTCTGATTGGGATGATGTTCCTATGCCTGTTACCTATGTTAGTGATCATGATTGGGAAAAGCACTCTACTTTTGATATTGAAAATCTTTCTGGTACCAATTCTAAGGTTAATAATTGTTGTACCATTAGTGCTATCCATGCTCCTTCTTATGATGATATGTTTGATGAGTATGCCTTGCGAAATAGTTGCCCTCTAGTTTATGATGGTTATGATGATGAGTATAATATTTTCAGTTCACCTACTATTGAGGAGAAAAATAGTTATGATTACAATATACCTCCTGTTTATGATGATTATGGTGATGAGAATAATTATTCGATTGAATCTGCTCCTACTACTATTGTTCATGTGGGGAGTCTTAATTCTTTTATGCATGTGGCTCATGATAGGGATGTTTTATGTGATAATTATATTGTTAATTCTATTCAAGATGCTATTGAAAGTTATTATGAGAGAGCAAAACATGGTTTGATGGATCTCAACAATATTGAGTTTCCCCTCTTTATGTTGCAATTCTTGAAGTTGTACTTGTTTTGCCTTCCTATGCTTTTTGCTTTGCGCTTTCATGACTTGTCTCTTTACAAGACTATTTTTCATAGGAAGTGGTTTAGATTTAAATGTGTTCCATACTTGCTTTTTGATGCTCTCTATTGCTTTAAGTTCCTATATGGCGCCTTTGCCTCAAGCTCTTATATGGCGCCCACATGAGCATCTTTGCAAATTACTGCGCCTAGCTCAAAGGCGTTAAAGAAAAGCACTCTTGGGAGATAACCCATTGTTTTATTTTCAGTACTTTTTCTTTTATTTGAGTCTTGGAAGTTATTACTACTGGAATGACCTCTCCTTATCCTTTTTATTTCATTTTTGTGCCAAGATAATCCTCTAATTTGAGTGAGGTAAGATTTGGGGATGTTGCTGTCCTGAAACTGTTTTCGGTGCTGCACCGTAAAAATTGGTATAAATTCTCTGTATATCTTTTGGACCTGCGATTTCTTGTGCATATGCCCCAGGTTATATCCAAACTTTCATTAGTTGAACACTTTTTGATTTTAGCAACAGAAAATACCTCAAAAATTCGACCTTTGTCAGCTGTTCTGTTTTGACAGATTTCTGCCAATATTTGTGTTTGCCGCTTTATCGCTTTCTTTTTGAGTTCTTTTGATCACGGAACTTTTGGGGAAGTTGCTACAGTAGTATATACTTAAATGTGGTGGTTTTAGGTTGAAACTTGAAGCAAAAAGGGTTGATTCTATGTTATGCTTACCCTAATGTTGCTAATAGATTTGTGTTTAGTTTTGTATGAAGGAAGTTTTCAAGTGTAGGGATCGGAGAGTGATGAGATGAGTTGAAGAATGGACAAAAGCTCAAGCTTGGGGATGCCCATGCATCACCCCAAGAAATATCCAAGAAGTACATGCATCAAAGCTTGGGGATGCCCCCGAGGCACCCCTTCTTCATCCGCAAAAATCAGGTCACCTTTCAAGACACTATATTTTTATTGCTTCATGCACTATGCGTTTTTCTTGGAGCGTCAGTTGTTTTTGTTTTCAGTATTAGTTTAGTTTAGTTTGCTGCAATAAATGGTTAGATCACATCATGTTTCTTTTGGAGGAAATGAACTCGCTTTTCATTTGCCAAGAACACTCTAGTTTTCACTCTTATCGTTCAATGAGTGTTCTCTTTTTCTGCTACTGCGTTTAGCTTGCATTTTTTGCCTTGATTTTTGTTCAGATCTTGTTATATCTTTTCATCAAGGTGCATTTTTGCCTCTGATCTTTATTGGTTTTCATCAAAAGAGGTGTTTATAAAATTTTCGAATGGTGTTGGAAAAGAGAAAAAGCTTTATGCAAAAAAGTGGTACAAGTAGGAGCTTGTGTAGATTGCGGCCTAGGCTTTTGCATATCATGCTTGATGTCTTTTTGGTAGTATGCTTAGTGGTTTTGCTGTAGCATGACTTGTCTCAAATAACTGAGATTGCTTAATGAGCCTTTGAAAAAATCATGCGTTGTTTTTATCGTTTGGAAGCATTATTTTGGTTTTCTCCATGATGCTTTATTTGGGTTGACTTGGTGCATGCTCACACATGTTAGACTCATACAAAGTCGCCAATAGCCTCTATGATCATTTAGTTTTTGACTTTTGATGCCATCTTATGCTTCTTTTAATGTCGCTTTGTCGCTTTGCATGATTATGGCCATTATTGCTCTCTTAGTTGGTCGCTCCCAGTCTTTTGCTAGCCCTCGCCTTGTACTGAGTATGAGCTCTACTCGTGCATCCAACTCCCAAAAACCAAGTTTGCCATTGTGTCCACTATAAATTCCTATGCATGGTATTTGTAAGCCATTCCAAAGTAAATTTTCATGTGCTACCTTTCAAAACTTTCAACTACTTCTTATTTTGTGACACTGTTTTTAGCTCATGGGGACGTAGTGGTCGGATTTGCTATCTTCCATATTGTCTTATTCCAAAAAGAAAAAAAGAGAAAAAAATAAAGAAAAAAGGCACTCCTCCATGGTATGTGAATGTTGGTGGGCACCCGATGGAATCGGTTAGCCATGGTTTGAGAAAGGAAAAAAGGTGGGCAGGAGTGCCAAGCTATATAAAAGAGCACAAAAGTGCCAATCTCTCTCTCAAAAACTTGCTTCATTTTTGTATGGAAGATAGTAAGAACCCCATTGCTAGTCGTTGACAAAAGCAACCACCTCTCAAAACCAATTTTTATCTCTCTGCTTTACAAATGATAAGCTCTAGCACATGTTTAATCACTACTTCCCTCCACGAAGGGCCTTTCTTTCACTTTCATGTTGAGTCACCACCTTTTATCTTTATGCACCATTAAGAGAGCATAGTTGTCATTCTGAGTATAATGTGCATTGTCCCAAAGTTTTCATTGATTGATTCTTGACCATGGTTTCACTTGTTCTTAAATTATCTGTATCTAGTCGCCCTCTTAAACTTGAAGGTGTCCTATGCATTTATGTTTTGCTCTCCATGAAGGACAAGCTGAAAACCATTTGTATGCTTTTCCATATGATTTGAACACACTTTGACTTTCATTGTTTCATTATTCATGATCTTTTGTTTGTGTTTCTTTTCATGTTATAACATGGTTGCTAAGTTCTTATTGTCAAAGATTATATCTTTCATGCCCATGTTTTAAGTTCTTATGATCCCAGCTCACAATGCTTACATGTATGATCAAGACTGTGTAGGTGCATGTCACCTCAAAAATTATTTCTTTTGTTATCACTTACCTACTCGAGGACGAGCAGGACTTAAGCTTGGGGATGCTGATATGTCTCCAACGTATCTATAATTTTTGATGCTCCATGCTTGTTTTTACACCATTTACCCGATGTTTCGTTACACTTCGTGGGACTTTTATGCATTTTCCGGAAATAACCTATTAACAAGTCGCCACAGTGCCAGTTTCCTGTTTTCTGCTGTTTTTGTGTTTCAGAAAAGCTACACAGGAAATATTCTCAGAATTGGATGAAACAAGTTCTAGAAGTCTTATTTTTCCCGGAAGCTTCCCAAAGACCGAATGAGAGCCGGAGGGGGGCCAGAGGCCGCCCTCACACATAGGTGGCGCGGCCCAGGCCCTGGCCGCGCCACCCTGGTGTGAGGAGCCCCTGGCTACCCCCTAACGATGCCCCTTCGCCTATAAGAAGCCTCGGGACGGAAAACCCTAAAGGAGTCGGCGAAATTTCCAGAACAGTTCCGCAGCGCCGCCGCCGTCGAAGCCAAATTTCGGGGGACAGAAGTCTCTATTCCGGCACCCTGCCGGGACGGGGAAGTGCCCCCGGAGCCATCTCCATCGGTCTCCATCGCCGTCTCTGCCGTCTCCATCGACCTTACCGCCATCTCCATCAACCTTGCTGTCTCCAATGATGAGGAGGGAGTAGTTCATCCCCGGGGCTGAGGGCTCTACCGGTAGCTATATGGTTCACCTCTCTCTCCCATGATGTGATCTTTATGTGATCGTCAGCTTTGTATCATGTTGAATAAGTAGATGTTACTCTTCTTCATTATGTGTACTCTAGTGTGTTATTAAAGTAATCTATTCCTCCTGCCATGGTGTAACGGTGACAGTGCGTGCATCATGGTGGTACTTGGTCTAGGCTACGATTGTTATCTTTTATGGATTATGAGAATAATTATCACTATGATAGTATTGAAGTGATCTATTCCTCCTTTCATGGTGTAATGTTGACAGTGTGTGCACCGTGTTGGTACTTGGTCTAAGTTGCAATAATATCTATCTTGAGTTGTGATTTGATTTGGATATCTCTATGAGTGGTGTTTGTCAAGTACTTGATGAACTTTGAGGAGTGCTTCGTAGCCCTACGCAATGATTAGTGTTATTCAATAGGAGAGTAATTCAGAGTACCATAGTGAAGAGAAGTTATTTATTTATTCAATTATGTTATATTTGTTGGGAGTGTGTCCACTAGTGAAAGTATGATCCCTAGGCCTTGTTTCCAAGCATTGCACACTGTTTACTTGATGTTTTGTTACTTGTTTGCTTGCTGCCATTTTTATTCCAGATTGCATTTACTACTTATAATCATCTATACCACTTGTATTTCACTATCTCTTTGCCGAACTAGTGCACCTATACATCTGACAAGTGTATTGGGTGTGTTGGGGACACAAGAGACTTTCCGTATCGTAATTGCAGGGTTGCTTGAGAGGGATAGCTTTGACCTCTTCCTCCCTGAGTTCGATAAACCTTGGGTGATCCACTTAAGGGAAACTTGCTGCTGCTCTACAAACCTCTGCACTTGGAGGCCCAATACTGTCTACAAGAATAGAAGTGTGTGTAGACATCACACCACTAGTGAACTGTGGACCCCGGTCCAATTTCCTTTACATGGTTACACTGTTTACTTTACTCACACTGTTTACTTTACTCGCATTACTATTATCCTTTTACCACTCGATACGCTTATTCCTTTGTTTACAGCAAACCGATGAGATTGACAACCTCATCGTAAGTTGGGAGCAAAGTATTTGTTTGTGTTGTGTGCAGGTTTCACATTGCTGCTAGGTGAAGACACACCAACAAGTTGTCTGGCGCCATTGTCTGGAGTGTCACAAAGCTAGCAAGCATCACCTTCTTAAGTTTGGCTTTCTCCTACTGGATTGATTACTTTGGTTTCATAACTGAGGGAAAACTTGCTGCTGTGCTCATCACACCTTCTCTTGGGGTTCCCAACTGGTCGGTTATTTACATCATCAACACCGCACCATCGAGCAAGTTTTCTAGCACCGTTGCCAGGGAGAGAGAAGACTTCTGCAAGGGGAGTCTCGTACGCACAATCTTTTACTTTGTTTTTAGTTTTGCTTTATTTTATTTTAGCTTGCATCATTTTATCAAAAATACAAAAAAATTAGCTTCCTTTATAGTGGTTACTTTATTTCTCTTAGTTCATTATGATGTTCCCTAAGTATGTTTTGGAGGACCTCTCAGTAGGTAGTGGTTCTATTATTGGGAAAGGTAACATTGAGTAGTTCTTTAATCATATTAGTATGCAAAAAGATGTTGAGGATAGATCTTTGGTAGAGCTCGCTCCTAGTTATGAAGTTGCTTCTGCTTATTTAGTTCAGATGTTGGAGGCTAGGTTTGTTAACCTTAATCCTTTTATGCAACAAATGTTTCTTAAGCTTCATGATATCAAAGACTTCGAAAAGAAAGATTTTATTTTGGAGACTTTGCGTAGAGAATTTAGAGATGTTGTTATTTAAGCTAGAAAAGTTTTTGAGCGTTTTGATAAGCTTGGCTCGTCTGTTAATGTTGTTGGTACAAACAATGAAGAAACCAAAGTACCAATACCTAGCAAACTCTTGGGATTGCATGAAGCTTTGGAAAATAATTTTGATTGGATCTGTCCTGAAAATCTTTTTAGTGAATTGAGTGAACCAAAGCGTGATCACAAGGGGTCTTCAAAAACTTATGTGGATGTAATACAATGTCTTATTGAAAAGACTTCTGCAATGGAGCTTAATGCATCTTTTGATATTACTTGATTCACACCTTTCCGCGCCTAGCTCAAAGTCGTTAAAGAAAAGCACTCTTGGGAGATAACCCAATGTTTTGTTTTCAGTACTTTTTCTTTTATTTGAGTATTGGAAGTTATTACTACTGTAATAACCGCTCCTTATCCTTTTTATTTCATTGTTGTGCCAAGAAGAACCTCTAATTTGAGTGAGGTAAGATTTGGGGAAGTTGCTGTCCTGAAACAGATTTTGGTGCTGCACCGTAAAAATTCGTGAAAATTCTCAGAATATCTTTTTGACCTGTTATTTCTTGTGCATATGCCCCAGGTTATATCCAAACTTTCATTAGTTTTACACTTTTTGTTTAGAGCAACAGAAGGTCCTCGAAAAAATCGACCTTTGTCAGTTGTTCTGTATTGACAGATTTCTGCCACTATTTGTGTTTGCCTCTCGATCGCTTTCTTTTTGAGTTCTTTTGATCACGGAACTTTTGGGGAAGTTGCTACAGTAGTATATGCTTTATATGTGGTGTTTTTGAGTTGAAACCTGAAACAAAAAGGGTTGATTCATTATTATGTTTATGCTAACGTTGCTAATAGAATTGTGTTAAGTTTTGTATGAAGGAAATTTTTAAGTGTAGGGATTGGAGAATGATGAGATGAGGTGAAGAATGGACATGGGGATGCCCATGCACCCCAAGAAATATCCAAGAGGTACAAGCATCAAAGCTTGGGGATGCCCCCGAGGCACCCCTTCTTTATCGGCAAAAATCAGGTCACCTTTCAAAACACTATATTTTTATTGCTTCATGCACTATGCATTTTTCTTGGAGCGTCTTTACTTTTGCTTTTAGTTTTATTTTGTTTTGTTTGCTGCAATAAATGGTTGGACCCCAACAAATTTCTTTTGGAGAAGATTTACTTGCTTTTCATTTGCCAAGAACACTCCGTTTTTCACTCTTATCGTTCAACGAGTGCTCTCTTTTTCTAGAACTGCGTTTAGCTTTCATTTTTCACCTTGATTTTTGTTCAGATCTTATTTTATCTTTGCATCAAGGTGTATTTGGACCTATGGTCTATGTTGGTATTCATCAAAAGAGTTGTTTCAAAAAGGTTTGAATGGTGTTGGAAAAGAGAAAAAGTTTCATACAAAAAGTGGTACAAAAAGGAGCTTGTTTAGACTGCGGCTTAGACTTTTTCATGCGATGCTTGATGTCATTTTGATAGTATGCTTAGTGATTTTTGCTGTAGCATGACTTGTCTCAAATGACTGATATTGCTTAATGAGCCTTTGAAAAAATCATGCGTTGTTTTTATTATTTGGAAGCATTAATATGTTTTTCTCCTTGATGCTTTATTTGGGTTGACTTGGCGCATGCTTACAACATGTTTGACTCATACAAATTCGCCATAAGCCTCTATGATCATTTAGTTTTTGACTTTTGATGCCATTTTATGCTTCTCTTAATGATGTTTTGTCGCTATGTATGATTATGGCTGTTATTGCTCTCTTAGTTGGTCGCTCCCAGTCTTTTGCTAGCCCTCATTTTGTACTGAGTATGAGCTCTACTCGTGCATCCAACTCCCAAAAAGCAAGTTTGCCTATGAGTCCACTATAAATTCCTATGCATGGTATTTGCAAGCCATTCCAAGTAAATTTTCATGTGCTACCTTTCAAAAAAAACCTTCAAAATACTTCTCATTTTGTGACACTGTTTTTAGCTCATGGGGACGTAGTGGTCGGATTTGCTATCTTCCATATTGTTTCATTCCAAAAAGAAAAAAAAGAGAAAAAAGAAAAGAAAAAAGGCACTCCTCCATGGTATGTGAATGTTGGTGGGCACCCGATGGAATCGGTTAGCCATGGTTTGAAAAAGGAAAAAAGGTGGGAAGGAGTCCCAAGCTTTATAAAAGAGCACAAAAGTGCCAATCTCTCTCAAAAACTTGCTTCATTTTTGTATGGAAGATAGTAAGAATCCCATTGCCAGTCGTTGACAAAGACAACCACCTCTCAAAACCCAATTTTTATCTCTCTGTTTTACAAATGAAAAGCTTTAGCACATGGTTAATCACTGCTTCCCTCTGCGAATGGCCTTTCTTTTACTTTTATGTTGAGTCACCACCTTCTACCTTTATGCACTGTCTAGGAGAGCATAGTTGCCATTCTGAGTTTAATGTGCATAGTCCCAAAATTTCTCATTGATTGATTCATGATTATGGTTTCATTTGTTCTTAAATTATTTATATCTAGTCGCCCTTTTAAACTTGAAGGTGTCCTATGCATTTAAGTTTTGCTATTCCATGAAGGACAAGCTGAAAACCATTTTCTATGTTTTTCCATATGATTTGAACACACGTTTGACTTTCATTGTTTCATTATTCATGATCTTTCGTTTGTGTTTGTTTTAATGTTATAACATGGTTGCTAAGTTCTTATTGTTAAGATTATGTCTTTTATGCCCATGTTTTAAGTTCTTTTGATCCCAGCACTCAATGCTTACTTTGATGATCAAGATTGTGATGGTGCATGTCACCTCAAAAATTATTCTTTTGTTATCACTTACCTACTCGAGGACGAGCAGGAGTTAAGCTTGGGAATGTTGATATGTCTCAAACATATCTATAATTTTTGATGATCCATGCTTGTTCTTACACCATTTGCTTAGTATTTTGTTACACTTCGTGGCGTTTTTATGCATTTTCCGGAACTAACCTATTAACAAGATGCCACGGTGCCAGTTCCCTGTTTTCTGCTGTTTTTGTGTTTCAGAAAAGTTACACAGGAAATATTCTCAGAATTGGACGAAACAAAAGCCGAACCTCCTATTTTTACTAAAGCTTCATGAATGGTGAGGCTGCCTGGCCCACCTCCTGACGATGCCCCTTCGCCTCTAAAGTCCCCTCGACGGCAAAAACCTAAGGGACAGATCGCTTTTCCTAGAAACATACTGCAAGCCACCGCCGTCATCGAATCGAGATCGGGAGGATCCAGGAGCTCTTCCTGGCACCCTGCTGGAGAGGGGAATCCCTGCCGGAGGACTTCTCCACCACCATGGTCGCCTCCGGAGTGATGTGTGAGTAGTCTACCTTGGACTACGGGTCCATAGCAGTAGCTAGATGGTTGTCTTCTCCACCATGTGCTTCATGTTTAGATCTTGTGAGCTGCCCTACATGATCAAGATCATCTTTATGTAATCATACATGTTGTGTTTGTTGGGATCCGATGAGTATTGGTACTATGTCAAGTTGATGTGCTGAATTTTATCTTTATGTTATCTCTATGTTGTTTATGATCTTGCATGCTGATACGTCTCAAACGTATCTATAATTTTTGATGCTCCATGCTTATTTTTACACCATTTGCCTACTGTTTCGTTACACTTCGTGGCACTTTTATGCATTTTCCGGAACTAACCTATTAACAAGTCGCCACAGTGCCAGTTCCCTGTTTTCTGCTGTTTTTGTGTCTCAGAAAAGCTACACAGGAAATATTCTCGGAATTGGATGAAACAAAAGCCAGAAGTCTTATTTTTCCCGGAAGCTTACCGAAGACCGAAAGAGAGCCGAAGGGGGGCCAGAGGCCGCCCTCACACATAGGTGGCGCAGCCCAGGCCCTGGTCGCGCCACCCTGGTGTGAGGAGCCCCTGGCTGCCCCCTGACGATGCCCCTTCGCCTATATAAAGCCTCAGGACGGAAAACCCTAGAGGAGTCGGCGAAATTTCCAGAACAGTTCTGCAGCGCCGTCGCCGTCGAAGACAAATTTCGGGGGACAGAAGTCTCTGTTCCGGCACCCTGCCAGGACGGGGAAGTGCCCTCGGAGCCATCTCCATCGGTCTCCATCGCCGTCTTCACCGTCTCCATCGACCTCACTGCCATCTTCATCAACCTTGCTGTCTCCTATGATGAGGAGGGAGTAGTTCATCCCCGGGGCTGAGGGCTCTACTGGTAGCTATGTGGTTCACCCCTCTCTCCCATGATGTCATCTTTATGTGATCGTGAGCTATGTATCATGTTGAATAAGTAGATGTTATTATTCAGATATTATGTGTACTCTAGTGGTATTATTAAAGTAATCTATTCCTCCTGCCATGGTGTAACGGTGACAGTGCGTGCATCATGGTGGTACTTGGTCTAGGCTACGATTGTGATCTCTTATGGATTATGAGAATAATTATTACTATGATAGTATTGAAGTGATCTATTCCTCCTTTCATGGTGTAATGTTGACAGTGTGTGCACCATGTTAGTACTTGGTCTAAGTTGCAATAATATCTATCTTGAATTGTGATTTGATTTGGATATCTCTATGAGTGGTGTTTGTCAAGTACTTGATGAACTTTAAGAGGTGCTTCTGTAGCCACTACGCAATGATTAGTGTTATTCAATAGGAGAGTAATTCAGAGTACCATAGTGAAGAGAAGTTATTTTATTTGTTCAATCATGTTATATTGTTGGGAGTGTGTCCACTAGTGAAAGTATGATCCCTAGGCCTTGTTTCCAAGCATTGCACATCGTTTACTCGCTGTTTTGTTATATGTTTGCTCGCAGCGATATTTATTTTAGACCACATTTGCTACTTATAATCATCTATACCACTTGTATTTCACTATCTCTTCACCGAACTAGTGCACCTATACATCTGACAAGTGTATTGGGTGTGTTGGGGACACAAGAGACTTTCTGTATCGTAATTGCAGGGTTGTTTGAGAGGGATAGCTTTGACCTCTTCCTCCCTGAGTTCGATAAACCTTGGGTGATCCACTTAAGGGAAACTTGCTGCTGCTCTACAAACCTCAGCACTTGGAGGCCCAACACTGTCTACAAGAACAGAAGCGTGAGTAGACATCAAGCTCTTTTCTGGCGCCGTTGCCGGGGAGGTAAGGTAAAAGGTACTCGCATCCTCCTGTGTGAGTGCTCGAAGTTATTTCCTTTAGATTCTGCAATTATATCTTTTTGTTTCTTGTTTTTATTTTCACTAGTTAGGCTTAATGGAAAACAAAGAGTTCTTTAGTCTTTTTCCTGATTTTAGATTTGAAGAGAAAATTGAAAATCCTTTGGAGCTTATTTCGCATAGCAATGTTATTAGTACGAATGCTTTGAATACTGTTAATGCTAATGCTATAGAAAAGTCTAAGCTTGGGGAAGCTGGTTTTGTTAAGTATGATATTTTCAGTCCCCCAGCTTTAGTGGAGAAAGTTTGCTCTGATGATATTTTATCTCCCATATGTGATGTTTCTAATGATGCTTGTGTTCCTCATCCTTTTAAAATACCTACAAAGATTGTTGAATGTGTTAAGAATAACTGCTATTTAGGAGATGGAACTGTCCATCCTGGTGATCATTTGCTCTTTATACATGAATTATGCGAGTTATTCCAGTGTGCAGGTATTTCGATGAACCAAGTTAAGAAGAAGCTATTCTCTTTATCAATGAAAGGCAGAGCTGAGGAATGGTATAAAACATTGAAGGATGGCTGATCTATTGACTGGGAGGAAATTGAACCTCTCTTTTATTCTAAATTCTATCCTTCTAGTCAGGTTTATAAAGATAGGAATTACATTTATAATTTTCATCCGCATGAGGGAGAAAGCATTGCCCAAGCTTGGGGAAGATTGAAGTTACTAATGCATAAATGTCCTATTCATGATCTTCCCCGTAATATTATTATTAATAATTTTTATGCAAGGCTTTCAGGACATTACAAGGACTATCTAGATGCATGCTTTGATGGGTCTTTCACAAGCAAGGATGTCGACACCAAGTGGGGGTCTGCTTGAGACAATTCAAAATAATATTGAAGGTTGGGATAGCGACAAAGGTAAAGGATCAGGTATGAATTACGAGTTTAATTGCATTAAGTCTTTCGCTGAAACTGCTAATTTTCAAGAGCTTAGTGCTAAATATGGTCTTGATCCTCAAATTATGGTTGATTGCTTTAAAGCCTTTGCTTCCCATATGAATGTTCCTAAAGGAAATGGGGACGTGTATCATGAACCTTTTAAGGACACTTGCATAGAAAGTGATATTGTTATTGATGATTGCAATAAACATGCTCAAACTTCTAAAAGTCCTATTTCTTATAAGCATGTTAATTTTTGTGGAGTACATAGACCTTGTGAACAGAGTTACAACAAGGAAGATTATTGCATCACCCACGCAAATAAAGAAACCAGTATGTGGCTCAAGGATCTAGATGTGCTTGGTGAAAGGGTTTGTGAGCTTTATCCTTTTCTTTGTGAATTTTGCGGTGAAAAAGGTCACTTTAATTTTCAATGCCCAATTAATCGAACGAGTACCGCAGATTTGTATTGTGATGATAAGATTACTCTCAATCAGCATGATGAGCTTACTTTGTTTTTGAATTGTGAAGAGATATCTAAAAAGATTGCTTTGGTAGACATGAATGATGTTGATATTAATAGCACCCTTCGTGGTTGTCGTCTCTATTGTGCTACAGATTGCCTCACAAATACTTACTTACAAGATCTTATAAAACATGATGTTTTGCCAAGCTATGACAGGACTAATAGATGTTTCGATCTTATTAATAGAGAGGAGAAATCCTCCAAAGTTTCTTCTGTTGTTCCTGTCAGCAAACCAGATTATATGAAGAAGATGCCTTTCCCTCCTAAAGAATATGTGGAGAAGATGCCCTTCAAGTCTCTCCCTCCTAAAGGAGAGAGTAAGAAGAGTATGAAGAAGAAGAAGAGGAGTAAAAGGCGAGAGGACACGGTATCTTCCCCTAAGCGTTATGATCCTGCTATAGATTATGATAATTCTGATTGGGATGATGTTCTCATGCCTGTTACCTATGTTAGCGATCATGATTGGGAAAAGCACTCTACTTTTGATATTGAAAATCTTTTTGGTACCAATTCTAAGGTTAATAATTTTTGTACCATTAGTGCTATCCATGTTCCTTCTTATGATGATATGTTTGATGAATATGCTTTGCGACATAGTAGTTCTCTAGCTGGTGATGATACTGAATCTCTAGTCTATGATGGTTACAATGATGAGTATAATGTTTTCAGTTCACCTACTTTTGAGGAGAAAATTAGTTATGATTACAATATGCCTCCTATTTTTGATGATTATGGTGATGAGGATAATTATTCTGCTGAATCTGCTCCTACTACAATTGTTCATGTGGGGAGTATTAATTCTTTTATGCATGTGGCTCATGATAGGGATGCTTTAAATGATAGTTATATTGTTAGTTCTATTCATGATGCTACTGAAAGTTATTATGAGAGAGCAAAACATGGTTTGATGGATCTCAACAATATTGAGTTCCCCTCTTTATGTTGCAATTCTTGAAGTTGTACTTGTTTTGCCTTCCTATGCTTTTTGCTTTGCGCTTTCATGACTTGTCTCTTTACAAGACTATTTTTCATAGGAACTGGTTTAGATTTAAATGTGTTCCATACATACTTTTTGATGCTCTCTTTTGCTTTAAGTTCCTATATGGCACCTTTGCCTCAAGCTCTTATATGGCGCCCACATGAGCATCTTTGCAAATTACTGCGCCTAGCTCAAAGGCGTTAAAGAAAAGCACTCTTGGGAGATAACCCATTGTTTTATTTTTAGTACTTTTTTTTAATTTGAGTCTTGGAAGTCATTACTACTGTAATGACCGCTACTTATCCTTTTTATTTCATTGTTGTGCCAAGAGAAGCCTCTAATTTGAGTGAGGTAAAGATTTGGGGATGTTGCTGTCCTGAAACTGTTTTCGGTGCTGCACCGTAAAACTTAGTGTAAATTCTCTGTACATCTTTTGGACCTGCGATTTCTTGTGCATATGCCCCAGGTTATATCCAAACTTTCATTAGTTGAACACTTTTTGATTTGAGCAACACAAAACCCCTCAAAAATTCGACCTTTGTCAGCTGTTCTGTTTTGACAGATTTCTGCCAATATTTGTGTTTGCCGCTTTATCGCTTTCTTTTTGAGTTCTTTTGATCACGGAACTTTTGGGAAGTTGCTACAGTAGTATATACTTTATATGTGGTGGTTTTGAGTTGAAAACTGAAGCAAAAAGGGTTGATTCTATGTTATGCTTACACTAATGTTGCTAATAGAATTGTGTTTAGTTTTGTATGAAGGAAGTTTTCAAGTGTATGGATTGGAGAATGATGAGATGAGTTGAAGAATGGACAAAAGCTCAAGCTTGGGGATGCCCATGCATCATCCCAAGTAATATCCAAGAAGTACAGGCGTCAAAGCTTGGGGATGCCCCCGAGGCACCCCCTTCTTCATCGGCAAAAATCAGGTCACCTTTCAAGACACTATATTTTTATTGCTTCATGCACTATGCGTTTTTCTTGGAGCGTCAGTTGTTTTTGTTTTCAGTATTAGTTTAGCTTAGTTTGCTGAAATAAATCGTTAGATCACATCATGTTTCTTTTGGAGGAGATGAACTCACTTTTCATTGCCAAGAACACTCTAGTTTTCACTCTTATCAAAAACCGAGTGTTCTTCTTTTTCTGCTACTGCTTTTGGTTTTTGTTTTCGCCTTGATTTGCGTTCAGACCTTATCATATCTTTTCATCAAGGTGTATTTTTGCCTCTGATCTTTATTGGTTTTCATCAAAAGAGGCGTTTATAAAAGGTTTTAATGGTGTTGGAAAAGAGAAAAAGCTTTATGCAAAAAAGTGGTACAAGAAGGAGCTCGTGTAGACTGCGGCCTAGGCTTTTGCATGTTGTGCTTGATATCTTTTTGATAGTATGCTTAGTGTTTTTGTTGTAGCATGACTTGTCTCAAATAACTGAGATTGCTTAATGAGCCTTTGAAAAAATCATGCATTGTTTTAATTATTTGGAAGCATTATTTTGGTTTTCTCCTTTGATGCTTTAGTTGGGTTGACTTGGCGCATGCTCACACATGTTTGACTCATACAAAGTCGCCATAGCCTCTATGATCATTTAGTTTTTGACTTTTGATGCCATCTTATGCTTCTTTTAATGTCGCTTTGTCGCTTTGCATGATTATGGCCGTTATTGCTCTCTTAGTTGGTCGCTCCTATTCTTTTGCTAGCCCTCATTTTGTACTGAGTATGAGCTATACTCGTGCATCCAACTCCCAAAAACCAAGTTTGCCATTGTGTCCACTATAAATTCCTATGTATGGTATTTGTAAGCCATTCCAAGTAAATTTTCATATGCTACCTTTCAAAAAACCTTCAAAATAGTTCTCATTTTGTGACACTATTTTTAGCTCATGGGGACGTAGTGGTCGGATTTGCTATCTTCCATATTGTCTTATTCCAAAAAGAAAAAAAAAGAGAAAAAAAGAAAAGAAAAAAGGCACTCCTCCATGGAATGTGAATGTTGGTGGGCACCCGATGGAATCGGTTAGCCATGGTTTGAGAAAGGAAAAAAAGGTGGGGAGGAGTGCCAAGCTTTATAAAAAGAGCACAAAAGTGCCAATCTCTCTCTCAAAAACTTGCTTCATTTTTGTATGGAAGATAGTAAGAACCCCATTGTCAGTCGTTGACAAAGACAACCACCTTTCAAAACCAATTTTTATCTCTCTGTTTACAAATGAAAAGCTCTAGCACATATTTAATCACTGCTTCCCTCTGCGAAGGGCCTTTCTTTTACTTTTTATGTTGAGTCATCACCTTCTATCTTTATGCACCATTAAGAGAGCATAGTTGTCATTTTGAGTATAATGTGCATTGTCCCAAAGTTTATCATTGATTGATTCATGACTATGGTTTCACTTGTTCTTAAATTACTTGTATCTAGTCACCCTCTTAAACTTGAAGGTGTCCTATGCATTTATGTTTTGCTATTCCATGAGGGACAAGCTGAAAACCATTTGTATGTTTTCCCTTACGATTTGAACACACATTTGACTTTCATTGTTTCATTATTCATGATCTTTTGTTTGTGTTCATTTGCATGTTTACAACATGGTTGCTAAGTTCTATTGTCAAGATTATATCTTTCATACCCATGTTTTAAGTTCTTATGATCCCAGCTCACAAATGCTTACATATATGATCAAGATTGTGTAGGTGCATGTCACCTCAAAAATTATTCTTTTGTTATCACTTACCTACTCGAGGACGAGCAGGAGTTAAGCGTGGGGATGCTTGATACGTCTCAAACGTATCTATAATTTTTGATGATCCATGCTTGTTTTTACACCATTTGCCTCCTGTTTCATTACACTTCGTGGCACTTTTATGCATTTTCCGGAACTAACCTATTAACAAGTCGCCACAGTGCCAGTTCCCGATTTTCTGCTGTTTTTGTGTTTCATAAAAGCTACACAGGAAATATTCTCGGAATTGGATGAAACAAAAGCCAGAAGTCTTATTTTTCTCGGAAGCTTCCCGAAGACCGAAAGAGAGCCGGAGGGGGGCCAGAGGCCGCCCTCACACATAGATGGCGCGGCCCAGGCCCTGGCTGCGCCACCCTGGTGTGAGGAGCCCCTGGCTGCCCCCTGACGACGCCCCTTCGCCTATATAAAGCCTCGGGACGGAAAACCCTAAAGGAGTCGGCGAAATTTCCAGAACAGTTCCGCAGCGCCGCCGCCGTCGAAGACAAATTTCGGGGGACAGAAGTCTCTATTCCGGCACCCTGCCGGGACGGGGAAGTGCCCCCGGAGCCATCTCCATCGGTCTCCATCGCCGTCTTCGCCGTCTCCATCGACCTCACCGCCATCTCCATCAACCTTGCTGTCTCCTATGATGAGGAGGGAGTAGTTCATCCCCGGGGCTGAGGGCTCTACCGGTAGCTATGTGGTTCACTTCTCTCTCCCATGATGTGATCTTTATGTGATCGTGAGCTTTGTATCATGTTGAACAAGTAGATGTTATTATTCAGATATTATGTGTACTCTAGTGGTATTATTAAAGTAATCTATTCCTCCTGCCATGGTGTAACGGTGACAGTGCGTGCATCATGGTGGTACTTGGTCTAGGCTACGATTGTGATCTCTTATGGATTATGAGAATAATTATTTCTATGATAGTATTGAAGTGATCTATTCCTCCTTTCATGGTGTAATGTTGACAGTGTGTGCACCATGTTAGTACTTGGTCTAAGTTGCAATAATATCTATCTTGAATTGTGATTTGATTTGGATATCTCTATGAGTGGTGTTTGTCAAGTACTTGATGAACTTTAAGGGGTGCTTCTATAGCCACTACGCAATGATTAGTGTTATTCAATAGGAGAGTAATTCAGAGTACCATAGTGAAGAGAAGTTATTTTATTTGTTCAATCATGTTATATTGTTGGGAGTGTGTCCACTAGTGAAAGTATGATCCCTAGGCCTTGTTTCCAAGCAATGCATATCGTTTACTCGCTGTTTTGTTATATGTTTGCTCGCAGCGATATTTATTTTAGACCACATTTGCTACTTATAATCATCTATACCACTTGTATTTCACTATCTCTTCGCCGAACTAGTGCACCTATACATCTGACAAGTGTATTGGGTGTGTTGGGGACACAAGAGACTTTCTGTATCGTAATTGCAGGGTTGTTTGAGAGGGATAGCTTTGACATCTTCCTCCCTGAGTTCGATAAACCTTGGGTGATCCACTTAAGGGAAACTTGCTGCTGCTCTACAAACCTCAGCACTTGGAGGCCCAACACTGTCTACAAGAACAGAAGCGTGAGTAGACATCACATGCTTTCCGTTGCTAGTAGTTATCTTGGCCGAGTAGATGCTAGTAACTCCAAGAGGGAGTATTTATGCTCAATAGTTGGGTTCATGCCTCTATTTAATCTGGGGGAGTGACAGATACCTCTAAGGTTGTAGATGTGTTGTTGACACTAGGGAAAAAACAACATTCTTGTGTCCAAGGACATTTGCTTTGTTTACATTACGCACTTTGCTTAGTTCGATTATCTATTGTTTGCAACTTAATACTCAAGGGGTCTTCGGATGATATCCCCGCGAGTGGATTTTTAGTCATAGATGCAGTTGGATTATGGTCTATGTATTTTGTCGTAATGCCCAGAGTAAGCCTCATAGTGATCCTCATGATGTATGTATGTTATCTTTACTCTATCAATTGCCCAACTGTAATTTGTTTACCTAGCATGCTTTATTTATCTTATAGAGAGACATCACTAGTGAACTATGGACCCCAGTCCAATTTCCTTCACATTGTTACACCATTTACTTTACTCGCACTGTTTACTTTACTCGCATTACTATTATCCTTTTACCACTCGATACACTCATTCCTTTGTTTAGAGCAAACTGGTGAGATTGACAACCTCATCGTAAGTTGGGAGCAAAGTATTTGTTTGTGTTGTGTGTAGGTTTTACGTTGCTGCTAGGTGAAGACACACCAACAAGTTGTCTGGCGCCATTGTCCGGAGTGTCACGAAGCTAGCAAGCATCACCTTCTTAAGTTTGGCTTTCTCCTACTGGATTGATTACCTTGGTTTCATAATTGAGGGAAAACTTGCTGCTGTGCTCATCACACCTTCTCTTGGGGTTCCCAACTGGTCGGTTATTTACATCATCAACAGCGCACCATCAGTGTGTGTCTTTCTCTGATGCGCTGTCTGTTGCATTGTCATTGATATATGCACATTCTTTTGCCCTTAGCCCTTTGTGTCCACGTATAGGCCTCTTGAGCCATACCTCTGAGTCGCCGGTCCACGTATAGGCCTCTTGAGCCATGCCTCTGAGTCCATATGCTGGCTTGTCTTCCCGTCACATGTGAGGGCGGTTGCTTCTGTGCTATGATCTTTTGTGACATGTTGTTCTTCTTATGGCCGTCTCTCAGCTTGTGTCGATCTCTTCTTCGATTGATTGTGGCTTGACTCTACAGTTTTGAAGACTCTTCATGCTACGACGACACTCGAGATGCGGATTTTGGATTATATTTTTCTTTTTGTAGTTTTACCTTTCTTCAAATGCAATGCTATTGCATATGCTTTGCATTTGATGGGGGTGTTAAGGAGTATTAGTATTAGTCTAGGTCTCTAGGAGTCTATATTTGTCTAGAGTTATTATCCTTATACTACAAGTTAGATGTACTATATATTGTGGCCTTTGGCCCCCAGATAATACAAGTTGCAATTTGTCTAACAGGTGCGACCATCATGGTGTCGCTGATCTAGCACCGTGTGGCATCTGGTTCCGGGTCCGGCCGGGTCTAGGCCGCTAGCTATTGCGTTCTTCCTGCGGATGACTCTAGTTGGGACTAGGTCATAGCATGGGCTTCGATTGGAGGTGCGGCAGTGATTTGTTCTCTATCCGCTCTGCGTCCTCGCATCGGCTATCATATTTTTGACCCGTTTGGATATCAGCTAAAGTTGTGCATGGTCTTGGCCTATGCTGGTGATGACGTCACCTTCAGGTGTTGTTCCCTTGTTGAAGGCATCCCAGAGATGATCCTCCAGTTCAAAGTGTTGGTTGCCATCTCTCGGCCTCAAACTACTCCTCTTGGAGGCGTTGCTTTGGGCAAGCTTCTCTCGGAGTATCTTGCGGTTCATTGATACGTCTCAAATGTATCTATAATTTTTGATGCTCCTTGCTTGTTTATACACCATTTGCTTTGTGTTTTGTTACACTTCGTGGCATTTTTATGCATTTTCCGGAACTAACCTATTAACGAGATGCCACAATGCCAGTTCCCTGTTTTCTGCTGTTTTTGTGTTTCAGAAAAGCTACACAGGAAATATTCTCGGAATTGGATGAAAAAAAAGCCAAACCTTCTATTTTTTCTGAAGCATCACGAAGTCTGAAGATGAGACGGTGGGGGGCCAGGAACCAGGCTCACCCTAGGGTGGCACGGCCTACCCCTGGCCCGCGCCACCAGGGGTGAGGCTAGCTGGCCCACCTCCTGACGCTGCCCTTTCGCCTATAAATTCCCCTCGACGGGAAAAACCTAAAGGACGGATCACTTTTCCATGAAACATACTGCAAGCCGCCGCCGTTGTCGTCGTGAGATCAAGAGGATCCAGGAGCTCTTCCCGGCACCCTGCCGGAGGCCTTCTCCACCACCATGGTCGCCTCTAGAGTGATGTGTGAGTAGTCTACTGATGGCTTGTAAGTAATAGCCCGTTGGGAACCCCAAGAGGAAGGTATGATGAGCATAGCAGCAAGTCTTCCCTCAGTTGTGAAGGTTTATCGAACCAGTAGGAGAAAGCCAAACTTCAGAAGGTGATGCTTGCTAGCTTCATGACACTCTAGACAATGGCGCCAGAAATATTGCTGGTGCATCTTCACCGAGCAGCAACGTGAAACCTGCATACAACACAACCAAGAACTTTGTTCCCAACTTACGATGAGGTTGGCAATCTCACCGGTTTGCTGTAAACAAAGGATTGAGCGTATCGAGTGGTAAAAGGATAATAGTATGCAAGAAAGTAAACAATGCGAGTAAAAGTAAAACGGTATAGCAATGTAAAGGAAATTGGACTGGGATCCACAGTTCACTAGCGGTGTCTCTCCATAAGATCAATAACAACATGTTGGGTAAACAAATTACAGTTGGGCAATTGATAGAATAAAGATAACATACATATGTCATGAGGATCACTATGAGATTCACTCTGGGCATTATGACAAAATACATAGACCGTAATCCAACTGCATCTATGACTAATAATCCACCCTCCGAATGTCGTCCGAGCAAACATTGGGTATTAAGTTGCGAAAAACGAATAACTGCATTAAGCAAAGTGCGTAAAGTAAACAAAGCAAATAACCTTGGACACAAGAATGTTGTTTTCTCCCTAGTGGCAACAACACATCTACAACCTTAGAGGTTTCTGTCACTCCCCCAGATTACTAGAGGTATGAACCCAACTATCGAGCATAAATACTCCCTCTTGGAGTCACTAGCATCTACTCGGCCAAGATATCTACTAGCAACGGAAAGCATGCAAGATCATAAACAACATAGAGATAACATAAAGATATATATTCAGCACATCAACTTGACATAGTACCAATACTCATCAGATCCCAATAAACACAACATGTAGAATTACACAAAGATGATCTTGATTATGTAGGGCAGCTCACAAGATCTAAACATGAAGCACATGGTGGAGGAGATAACCATCTAGCCACTGCTATGGACCCATAGTCCAAGGTAGATGATATGTCTCAAAAGTATCTCACCGGTTTGTATATGTGTTATAGAAACGCCTGGGATGCTAATCTAAGCCATGCATCATTCATGGTGAAAATTTACAGCATTCCCATAGCGGACATTTGACGACGCATCTCACAATAAAAAGCTATACCAATGGTAAATAAAAAGAGATGCCGAGGTGTTCATTGTCTGTTTGTCTTGTCATTTTGATGTGGGCTTGTTCCATGTCATCGGGCAGGAGGTACCCCGTTGGCGGTTCTCGATGATACGTGTATACTTACAATGACAAGAGCTTGCTTGGGACCTAAGTTGAGTAGCATGAGGTTTGGGTATTTGTACTTCATGGAACACGAGGTTTTCAACTTATGATTTGTCAAGCATATGCTTCGTAATTGTACTCGCATTAACTTTAACCATTCAAGATGCCTATGATGGGGGCAATGAGAGCTCAAAGCTAGTAAGTACCATAATTTTTGAAGGTTTATAAAACTTGCAATCATTGCTTCCCTTTGCGAAGGGCCTTGCTTTTACTTTTATGTTGAGTCTCCACCTTCTACCTTTATGCACCATTTAAGAGAGCATAGTTGTGATGTCTACGCACACGTCTGTTCTTGTAGACAGTGTTGGGCCTCCAAGTGCAGAGGTTTGTAGAACAGCAGCAAGTTTCCCTTAAGTGGATCACCCAAGGTTTATCGAACTCAGGGAGGAGGAGGTCAAAGCTATCCCTCTCAAACAACCCTGCAATTACGATACAGAAAGTCTCTTGTGTCCCCAACACACCCAATACACTTGTCAGATGTATAGGTGCACTAGTTCGGCGAAGAGATAGTGAAATAAAAGTAGTAGTGATGATTATAAGTAGTAAATGTAATCTGAAATAAATATCGCTGCGAGCAAACATGTAACAAAACTGAATGTAAATGATATGCAAAGCTTGGAAACAAGGCCTAGGGATCATACTTTCACTAGTGGACACTCTCAACAAAGTAATATAATTGAACCAATAGATACTAACATCAATATGCAACTCAAAACAATTCTCCAATCGATAACAAACACTAATCATGCGTAGGGCTATGAAGCACTCCTCAAAGTCTATATTTCCCCAAACTAGATTGTCCCACATTGTCACCGTGAATGCACTAGATGGTTCCAACAAACACCAACAATTCATAGAGACGTTAACCAAAAGAGACACACATAATGCGCACACTGTCACCTTCACATCATGATACAAGGTGTCTCCGGAGATTACAAATATAAAGCACGGGAATAGCATAATATCTGAATAATAACATCTACCAATTCAACTAGATACAAAGCTCACGATCACATAAAGATCACATCATGGGAGAGAGAGGTGAACCACATAGCTCCGGTAGAGCCCTCAGCCCCGGGGGAGAACTACTCCCTCCTCATCATCGGAGGCAGCAACGGCGATGGAGATGGCGGTGAGGTCGATGGAGATGGCGGAGACGGCGATGGAGACCGATGGAGATGGCTCCGGGGGCACTTCCCCGTCCCGGCAGGGTGCCGGAACAGAGACTTTTGTCCCTCGAAATTTGTCTTCGACGGCGGCGCCGCTGCGGAACTGTTCTGGGAAAAATGCCGATTCTTTTTGGGTTTTCCGTCCCGAGGCTTCTTATAGGCGAAGGGGCATCGTCAGGAGTGGACCAGGGGGGCCTCACCATAGGTGGGCATGGCCAGGGCCTGGGCCGCGCCACCTGGTGGTGAGGGTGCCCTCTGGCCCCTCTCCGGCTCCCATTTGGTCCTCGTCCTTCATCCGGGCAAAATAGGAGTTTCGGTCTTCATTTTCTCCAATTCTGAGAATATTTCCTGTGTAGCTTTTCTGAAACACAAAATAGCAGAAAACAGGGAACTGGCACTGTGGCATCTTGTCAATAGGTTAGTTCCGGAAATCGCATAAAAATGCCACGAAGTGTAAAGAAACAGTAGGCAAACAGTGTAAAAACAAACATGGAGCATCAAAACTTATAGATACGTTGGAGACGTATCAAGCATCCCCAAGCTTAACTCCTGCTCGTCCTCGAGTAGGTAAGTGATAACAAAAGAATAATTTTTGAGGTGACATGCACCTACACAATCTTGATCATATAGAGGCATGAACCCACTATCGAGCATAAATACCCCCTCTTGGAGTCACTAGCAACTACTCGGCCAAGATAGCTACTAACAACGGAGAGCATGCAAGATCATAAACAACGTAGAGATAAGAAAAGATACTATTCAGTACAACAACTCAATCATAAACACCAATATTCATCGTATCCCAACAAACCAAACATGTATAATTACATAACGGTGATCTCAATCATGTAGGGCAGCTCATGAGATCTGAACATGAAGCACATGGTGGAGAAGACAACCATCTAGCTACTGCTATGGACCCATAGTCCAAGGTAGACTACTCACTCATCGCTCTGGAGGCAAGCATGGCGATGAAGAAGACCTCCGGTGGCGATTCCCCTCTCCGGCAGGGTGCCGGGAAGAGCTTCTGGACCCTCCCGATCTTCGGGTCGACGGCGGCGGCGGATCGCGATGTGTTCTGGAAAAGTGATCGGGTACTTAGGTTTTTTTCCATCGGGGGGGGGTCTTTATAGGCGAAGGGGCGATGTCAGAGGAGGAGCCAGGCACCCTCACGCCAGGGTGGCACAGCCCAGGCCCTGGCCGCGCAGCCCTGTGTGTGGGGCCCTGGTGACCCCCTCCTACTCTCCTTCGGATCTTTGGAAGCTTCCGAGTAAAATAAGACTTCAGAACTTGTTTCGTCCAATTCTGAGAATATTTCCTATGTATCACTTCTGAAACACAAAAATAGCAGAAAACAGGGAACTGGCACTGTGGCAACTTGTTAATAGGTTAGTTCTGGAAAATGCATAAAAGTGCCACGAAGTGTAAAGAAACAGTAGGCAAACAGTGTAAAAACAAACATGGAGCATCAAAACTTATAGATACGTTGGAGACGTATCAAGCATCCCCAAGCTTAACTCCTGCTCGTCCTCGAGTAGGTAAGTGATAACAAAAGAATAATTTTTGAGGTGACATGCACCTACACAATCTTGATCATATATGTAAGCATTTGTGAGCTGGGATCATAAGAACTTAAAACATGGGCATGAAAGATATAATCTTGACAATAGAAACTTAGCAACCATGTTGTAAACATGCAAATGAACACAAACAAAAGATCATGAAAATGAAACAATGAAAGTCAAACGTGTGTTCAAATCATAAGGAAAAACATACAAATGGTTTTCAGCTTGTCCTTCAGAGAGAGCAAAACATAAATGCATAGGACACCTTCAAGTTTAAGAGGGCGACTAGATACAAATAATTTGAGAACAAGTGAAACCAACAATATGAATCAATCAATGAACTTTGGGACAATGCATATTACACTAAGAATGACAACTATGCTCTCTTAATGGTGCATAAAGATAGAAGGTGGTGACTCAACATAAAAGTAGAAGAAAGGCCCTTCGCAGAGGGAAGCAGTGATTGCAAGTTTTATAACCTTCAAAAATTATGGTACTTACCGGCTTTGAGCTCTCATTGCCCCCATCATAAGCATCTTGAATGGTTAAAGTTAATGCGAGAACAATTATGATGCATATGCTTGACAAATCATAAGTTGAAAACCTCGTGCCCCGTGAATACGAGTACCCAAACGTCATGCTACTTTACTTAGAGTCCCAAGCAAGGCACTTGTCATTGTAAATATATGCATATCATTGAGAACCACCAATGGGGTACCTCCGTGCCCGATGACATGGAACAAGCCCACACCAAAATGACAGGACAAGCAGACAATGAACACCTCGACATCTCTTTTATTTGCCATTTGTTTAGCTTTTTATTGTGAGATGCGTCGTCGAATGTTCACCATGGGTATGCTGCAAATTTCCACCATGAATTACGCATGGCTTAGATTAGCGGCCCGGAGTTTCCCTAACACATATACAAACTCCATGATCCCCACAAGATTCCCAATTCATTTCACACCGCGGGCATCCATAAACAAAAGATCACGATATCAACTCAAATAAGAAGTGCAATATTGAAAGCTTGCCCATAACTGCATGGCTGGGCTAGTCTCCAACTTACAACTTGCAAGCATAACAACTCAACATAAGAGACCACAATGTCAAAAAATTTAGAACAGGAAAAAGTAAAGTGTGCCTTCCGGTTCGTGAGAGCTTTACTGACCGAATTTCGCATAACACTGGTAAGAGTTTAATTTGAAGAGAAAATAAAAGCAAGTCAAATTTACTTGGAATAGCAAATTGCTAGTAGGTATGTATGGTGGAAACTTTGGAAAACTTTGGCTTTTAGGAGTTGGATGCACGAGTAGAGCTCATACTCAGTACAAGGCAAGGGCTAGCAAAAGACTGGGAGCGACCAACTAAGAGAGCAATAATGGCCATAATCATGCAAAGCAACAAAGCGACATTAAAAGAAGCATAAGATGGCATCAAAAGTCAAAAACTAAATGATCATAGAGGCTATTGGCGACTTTGTAAGAGTCTAACATGTGTGAGCATGCGCCAAGTCAACCCAAATAAAGCATCAAGGAGAAAACCAAAATAATGCTTCCATACAATAAAAACAACGCATGATTTTTTTAAAGGCTCATTAAGCAATCTCAGTTATTTGAGACAAGTCATGCTACAGAAAAACCACTAAGCATACTATCAAAAAGACATCAAGCATGACATGAAAAAGCCTAAGCCGCAGTCTACACAAGCTCCTTCTTGTACCACTATTTTGCACAAAGCTTTTTCTCTTTTCCAATACCATTTGAAATTTTTAAAGACACCTCTTTTGATGAAAACCAATAAAGATCAGAGGCAAAAATACACCTTGATGAAAAGATATGACAAAGTCTGAACGCAAATCAAGGCGAAAACGAAAACAAAAAGCAGTCACGGAAAAAGAAGAACACTCGGTTTTTGATAAGAGTGAAAACTAGAGCGTTCTTGGCAAATGAAAAGCAAGGCAACTTCTCCAAAAGAAATTTGTTGGGGTCCAACCATTTATTACAGCAAATAAAACAAACTAAACTAACTAAGAAAACTAAAACAACTGACGCTCCAAGAAAAACACATAGTGTATGAAGCAATAAAAATATAGTATCTTGAAAGGTGACCTGATTTTTGCCGATGAAGAAGGGGTGCCTCGGGGGCACCCCCAAGCTTTGACGCTTGTACTTCTTGGATATTTCTTGGGGTGATGCATGGGCATCCCCAAGCTTGAGCTTTTGTCCATTCTTCAACTCATCTCATCATTCTCCAATCCCTACACTTGAAAACTTCCTTCATACAAAACTAAACACAATTCTATTAGCAACATTAGTGTAGCATAACATATAATCAATCCTCTTTTGCTTCAGGTTTCAACTCAAAACCACCACATATATAGAAAATACTACTGTAGCAACTTCTCAAAAAGTTCTATGATCAAAAGAACTCAAAAGAAAGCGATAAAGTGGCAAACACAAATATTGGCAGAAATCTGTTAAAACTGAATAGCTGACAAAGGTCGAATTTTTGAGGGGTTTTATGTTGCTCAAATAAAAAAGTGTTCCACTAATGAAAGTTTGGATATAACCTGGGGTATATGCACAAGAAATCGCAGGTCCAAAAGGTATACTTAGAATTTATACGAATTTTTACGGTGCAGCACCGAAAACAGTTTTAGGACAGCAACATCTCCAAATCTTTACCTCACTCGAATTAGAGGCTTCTCTTGGCACAAAAACAAAATAAACAAGATAAGGAGCGGTCATTACAGTAGTAATGACTTCCAAGACTCAAATAAAAGAAAAAGTACTGAAAATAAAAACATTGGGTTATCTCCCAAGAGTGCTTTTCTTTAACTCCTTTGAGCTAGGCACAGAAAATTGCGAATCAAGTAACATCAAGTGATGAAGCATTAAGATCAAATGCAAAGGTCTTGTCAATAAGGCATTGTATTTCATCCACATAAGTTTTAGAAGACCCTTTGTGATCACGCTTTGGTTCACTCAAATCACAAAAAAGATTTTTGGGACAGATCCAGTCAAAATTATTTTCGAAAGCTTCACACAATCCCAAGAGCTTGCTAGGTATAGGTATTTCGGCTCCATCATCGTTTGTAGTAATAACCTTTATAGGTGAACCGAGTTTATTAAAACGTTTAAGAACTTTTCTAGCTTCAATAATGACATCTTTAAATTCTAGGCGCAAAGCTTCCAAGATAAAAGCTTTCTTTTCGGGATCCTCAATTTCGTGAAGCTTAAGGAACATGTATTGCATGAAAGGATTAAGACTAGCAAACCTAGCTTCTAACATGTGAACTAAATAAGCAGAAGCAACTTCATAACTAGGAGCTAGCTCAACCAAAGACTTTTCCTCAACTTCCTCATGCATACTAATGTGATTAAAGAACTCCTCAATGTTACTTTTGCCAATAATCGAACCACTACCTACTGAGAGGTCCTCCAGAACGTACTTAGGGATCAACATGATGAACTAAAAGTAAAGAAATAACAACTACCAAGGATTCTAATTTTTTTGGGTTTTTGATATAAAACGATGCAGGTAAAATAAATAAAGCAAAGCAAAACAATAAAACAAAGTAAAGGATGTGCGTGCGAAAACTCCCCTCGCAGAAGTCTTCTACTTCCTCCCCGGCAATGGTGCCAGAAAAGAAGCTGCTGGCGTGTAGCAGATGGTCCTTATGCTTGGTGAATGACCAGCCCGTTGGGAACCCCAAGATGAAGGTATGATGAGAATAGCAGCTAGTTTTCCCTCAGTTAAGAAACCAAGGTATGTCGATCTTGGAGAGGAGAGACAAACGACTGAAGGTGATGCTTGCTAGCTTGCGACAGCTTCGGACAATTTATATATGGCGCCTCGTCCAAGCTTTGCTTGCTAGCTGCAACGCGGAACCTGCACACAACACAACCAAGTACTTCGTTCCCAACTTGCAATGAGGTTGTCAATCTCACCCGTTTGCTTGAAACAAAGGTTATGAGCGTATCGAGTGGAAAACAATAGAGTATGCGAATAAAGTAAACAGTGCGAGTAAAGTAAACAGGTGATAGCAATATGATGGAAATAGGATCGGGGTCCACAGTTCACTAGTGGTGTCTCTCCATAAGATAAATAACACATGCTGGGTAAACAAATTACAGTTGGGCAATTGATAGAATAAAGATAAACGTGATATGTCAAGAAGATCACTATGAGATTTACTATGGGCATTACAACAAAATACATAGACCGCCATCCAACTGCATCTATGACTAATAATCCACTTGTGGCGAATCAATCCGAGAACTCCACAAGTATTAAGTTGCGAACAACAGATAATTGCATTAAGCAAAGTGTGTAATGTAAACAAAGCATATGCCCTTGAGCATATGAATGTTGTTTTCTCCCTAGTAGCAACAACACATCTACAACCTTAGAGGTTTCTGTCACTCCCCCAGGTTAAATAGAGGCATGAACCCACTATCGAGCATAAATACCCCCTCTTGGAGTCACTAGCAACTACTCGGCCAAGATAGCTACTAACAACGGAGAGCATGCAAGATCATAGACAACGTAGAGATAAAAAAAGATAATATTCAGTACAGCAACTCAATCATAAACACCAATATTCATCGGATCCCAACAAACCAAACATGTAGAATTATATAACGGTGATCTCAATCATGTAGGGCAGCTCATGAGATCTAAACATGAAGCACATGGTGGAGAAGACAACCATCTAGCTACTGCTATGGACCCATAGTCCAAGGTAGACTACTCACTCATCGCTCCGGAGGCAAGCATGGCGATGAAGAAGACCTCCGGTGGCAATTCCACTCTCCGGCAGGGTGCCGGGAAGAGCTTCTGGACCCTCCCGATCTTCGGGTCGACAGCGGTGGCGGATCGCGATGTGTTCTGGAAAAGTGATCGGATACTTAGGTTTTTTCCATCGGGGGGTCTTTATAGGCGAAGGGGCGATGTCAGAGGAGGAGCCAGGCGCCCTCACGCCAGGGTGGTGCGGCCCAGGCCCTGGCCACGCCAGCCCTGTGTGTGGGGCCCTGGTGGCACCCCTCCTACTCTCCTTCGGATCTCTGGAAGCTTCCGGGTAAAATAAGACTTCAGGAACTTGTTTCGTCCAATTCCGAGAATATTTCCTGTGTATCACTTCTGAAACACAAAAACAGCAGAAAATAGGGAACTGGCACTGTGGCAACTTGTTAATAGGTTAGTTCCGGAAAATGCATAAAAGTGACACGAAGGGTAACGAAACAGTAGGCAAACGGTGTAAAAACAAGCATGGTGCATCAAAAATTATAGATACGTTGGAGACGTATCAGATAGCAAATCCGACCACTACGTCCCCATGAGCAGAAAACAGTGTCACAAAACGAGAAGTGTTTTGAAGGTTTTTTGAAAGGTAGCACATGAAAATTTACTTGGAATGGCTTACAAATACCATGCATAGGAATTTATAGTGGACACATTGGAATAACTTGGTTTTTGGGAGTTGGATGCACGAGTAGAGCTCATACTCAGTACATAATGAGGGCTAGCAAAAGACTGGGAGCGACCAACTAAGAGAGCAATAACGGCCATAATCATGCATAGCGACAAAACATCATTAAGAGAAGCATAAGATGGCATCAAAAGTCAAAAACTAAATGATCATAAAGGCCTATGGCGACTTTGTAGGAGTCCAACATGATGTAAGCATGCGCCAAGTCAACCCAAATAAAGCATCAAGGAGAAAACCAAATTAATGCTTCCAAATAATAAAAAGAACGCCCGATTTTTTCAAAGGCTCATTAAGCAATCTCAGTCATTTGAGACAAGTTATGCTACAGCAAAAATCACTAAGCATACTATCAAAACTGTAACACCTTACTTTTTGTAGACCAAATCAAAACCTTGGTTGGTTGTGTTATGTTGGGTAAAATTTAAAAAACTTTTGCTAAGGGTTGTGCTTGTGTGTTATCATGTGTGAAATCATGTGAGTGCATGTGCATGATTTTATGTGACTGTGTGTGTGCTTTATGGCATAGTTTAAATTTCAGGAATTCCAACACTTGTGCATTAGGAACTAGAGTTAGTGCTATGATTTTATGCATGAATTTTGGAACCTAGGGTTAGCTTGTGTGAACCAAAAACCCTAGCCTAGATTCTAGCTTGACCACATCACCTATTCTTTTATTTCTCTTTTATTTTTTTGTTTCTTTATTTGAAAATAGAGACTTCTCTAAAACCCTAGCACATCTAACTCAGAAAATTTTCAAACTTCGGCCATGAGCTCTTGAGCATATTAGACACCTCTAGAAACTATCCTAGGTTAAATTTAAAACCTAGTTTGAAGGAATTCAAATTTGAATTTGAATTCGGCCATGCACACCCTAGCCCTTGTCTATCCTTCCTTCTTTCTTTTCCATTCATGCAAACCGACCAAGAGGATTCACCAGCAGTTCTTTAGCAGCCCCAGCAAGAAATCTTGACACAGATCGACCTCTTGTCGTATCTGGTTGGAGTCGAGGGGAAGAGGAGGAGCCCGAGGCCACCCTGCCAGAACTCTCTCCCCTCTCCCTTGCCTTCGACCACCACCACCACTGCGAACCCCCAACAGGCATGCGCCATTCTGCAAAACCCCTCACACGACCCCACGCCGCAGTGACCTCCTGCCCTACTCCTCCTGCCCCCACGACCGTCGCCATGCCCACCATGGACTCCCAACTGGGGCAGAGCGGCACCGACCGTCTCCAGACCCGTCACCTCGTCACCAGCCTTGTGTCAACCTCTATGACCAATTCCCCGAGCCGCCTAGACCCTAGACCCACCATGCACGCCGCCCCGACCACGCCAAACCGACACGACCGGGTCACCCAGCATGCATAGAGCGTGTGCCGCGTTCCTGCATGCGCAGCGCTCCTCCTGCACCGCAATGCACGCGCACCTGCACGGCATCACACGCCCGACGCACCGCCACCCTTGCCCAGCGCCATGGTGCAGTGCAGCGACCCTGCCACGCACCGTTTTGCCTGCAACGGTACTGAACTCGCCCGTTTTCCAACCAGACCCGGACGCCACCGACACCGCCGCCTACACCCCTGGACTCAGTGCACAAAGCCGTCCAGAAACACCACCCACGCCGTCCAATCTCGTCCGACGAGTGCACCGTACACCCAGGCCCTGGATTCAGTATAAAGATCGAGCCCCTTCTCTCGAACCGTCCCCTGCTGCTCATTTCTTCCCCTCCCCACTCCATCTCTCCTGCTCATCCTCTCCACCTTGCAGCCGAGGCAAAACCATCGCCGGAGCGCTCGGAGCTTCGGGTAGATCGCCATCGGGAAGGTGGAGGTTGCCGTCGACCAGCCGCTCTCCCTCTCTGCTTCCTCTCTGAACCGCGGAGCTCCTTCGCATCATCCAGACCTCACCTCGCCCTTGTTTGCTTCCAAGTGAGCCGAGGCCGACGACGCCATCGCCGTAGACGCTCGGACACCGGAGGAGTACGCGTGCACCCCAGCCTCTGCATGCAAGAACTGAGCCTGCACCTGCCATCCAGGACCACACCGCGACCGATTCCTGCCCTCGGATAGCCTCGATGACCTCGGTGAGCCTCTCTCCTGCGAAACCCTAGCCGGAGCTATCCCGCGTGCGTGCATGCAGCGGCCGACGAGGACGACGACGATCCGCCATCGCTCGCCTTCTAATTGGACGGCCGGTAAGCCCCTGTACCGATTCGGCCAGAGACGGGCTGGCCGGCGCGTCAGCCGGGCCAAACCGGCCCAGATCTGGCGAGGCCTGGCCAGATCCGGCATGTTTACATTTTTTTTGCCTGAGTGTTTTCTGTTATTCAAATTACTGCTCCATTCAAAATTGTTTAGAAAATATTCTAGGCATCGAAAATTTGTGATTCAAATTTTCCTGTGATCCTTACGATGTTATCCAGCCTCTGGTACAGCATGCTTGATTTTTAGGACTCTAAATATTATCTGGTGATTAAATAGTATAGATCTAGTGGTTTTCAATCATAAATCCAAATCTGAAGTTTTATACTATGAATTTATGTGTTTCCAATTTTTAGTGGTGCCTTGCTGTTATGTGAAGCTATAGAAACTGGATTTACTAATTTAGGAGTACTTTATTGCCTGCAGTAACTATTTTGGTGTTAATAAAGAATTGCTTTGTTTTAACTATTTTGCATAGTAGGATTATTATTTTTGAGTGATTCCACCTCTGGTGTGTTATGCATTGCAGTAGCTCTCCAATATGGTCTCTGGTAGACTTTTAGGATCTACAGAAAGTTTTAGGGAATTAAATTGCCTTTCTAGTGTTTAGTGAGGATAGGAAATTCATTATAATTCAACCTTTTACTCTTTTGTTTTAACTCCAACTGTGTTAGTTCTATAAGAATGTCAGCTATCTGGAAGTATGCTGGATGCCATGCCTTGATCCACATTGATGCCTACAAGTTGTTTGATTGTAAATAGGGCTAGATTGCTATTAGGAATTTGATTGCTATTAATATAGTGGGTTATTCTTTTGTAAAGTTAATTATTGTTTCAAATATCTGAACATGTTTGTTTCTGATACTCAATGATTGAGTTGTGTGCTGCATGACTTGGGTGTGAACCATGTATGCATGTATGCTTATTGTGTTGTTGCTTTTCCCGGCGATAGAATCAAACGACGAGTGTGCGGAGGAAGGGGAGATCTTTGAGTACCAAGAAGAAGGAGATCAGGGACAAGCCAACCAAGGCAAGCCATCTACTTGTTGCATATCTGAATCCTAATACTTCACATTGCATGGTTTTAATAATGCTTTATAGTTATGCATTGTTTTCTATATTGCTATTGTTCCCTATGTAGCAATAGTTGGCGACTTAGCTCCACAAGTCGACTTGTTATCATCTATAAAGATGACAGCCTTGACACCTACTCAACACCCCTGCATTAGAGACTTGATGATTAGCGTCAAAGTCTTTGGAAAACTTGTAGTGGAGCCAAAAACTCTAGGATGGGAAAACTCTCGGAAAAGTTTTGAAAATGGTTTCGAAAACCTTGGAGTAGTAGCTACTTCACTGAAATGTTTTCTAAATGGTTTTGGACAAATGGGGTTGGATCATAGAAGGAAAGGAGTTGGTGGTTTTATAAAAAGACATTGGTGTTTCTTTGTAGTCGCTCGGAACAATTAACCCGTGCAACCACATTACCCCGGTATGGGACAGGGCTTAGTCCGAAGTTTATCTGCTTTAGTGCGGGGAACCTCATACTATATAAGGGTCTATAGGACCCCGGAATCTGGGTTGTCACAAGTGGTGGGCAACAGTGTAGCGGGCCCGCCAATAGGCTACCCGTCCGGAAGACACTTGGGTTCTCCCGCCGTGGCACTGGAGCTACACTCGAGATGATGGAGGTAGGCTGCCAGGGTTTGTCGGGGAGGTTAACTCCACAAGGCAGGCACCCATACTAAGGTGGATAGATGGAAGGCTCTGATCGATTATTCGAACCCCGCATACTTTTGTATGACGGTCCGTGGTGGTATCCCGGCGGATTTATCGGATGGTGTGGGTAAAGTGTACAACCTCTGCAGAGTGTAAACCTATTCGAATAGCCGAGTCCTCGGTCATGGACGGTTGTAAAGATCACTACATTGCCCAATGTCAAGTTTTGGCTTTATAAATGATTTTTGAGAAAACGGAGTAATCGGAGGGTACCGCCGTGGTACGGAGGTGGTTCGGAGTACTTGGAGGGTACTGTCGATGGCTTTGAGGTGGTCATGTCTGATTGACCCCCGATCTTATCTTACAAATGAGTTTTCCCCTTTCCTATAGCTTTTCCTATAAATGTTTTATAAAAGTTTTCTTTAATAAGGATATAGAGATGTCGTATGACATGCTATATCGACAAGAGAAACTATGATATAGAGATGTCGTAAGACATGCTATATCGACACGAGAAACTTGCTAGTGTAGAATTACCTTAAACCAAGCCAACCCTTGCTACAGCTAAATAGCATGTGAACACTCTTCTCTTAGATGGTTTGCGAGTACAATTCTAAAATGTACTCATGGCTTTGTCCCTGGCTATTAACTTGGCCAGACTATGGAGACGACTATGAGGAGGACGATGATGATTACGATGATGCTGGTGCGAATTAGGAACGTCTCCCGGTCAGTCGTCTGTAGGGTAGTAGGCCTGACCAGGGTCAGCTACGCTTCAATGTATCCCACTGCTATCTATTAAGTAAGTGTGTCAGTTGAACTTGCCCTGCGTGGCAATTCTATATTCGGCCAAGCGGCCTATGTAAGACTTTAAGACTCGTTATGTAATGGATGATGTAATCTGTAATGCCAACTCTGTTATGTGGATTCACGACGGTCTTCCTGGGATCGTGAATTGTATGCATAACGAGAATCCCGGGTGGTAAGCCGGGGTCCCCATAGAGTTGGTATCAGGGCCATCCTGACCTTAGGAGACCCTAGTTTAGCATGGGTGTTAGACCGAACCAAAAATTATTTTCTAAAAATAAAAAAAATGGCTATATATATCAAAGGTAAATATATATTGCTCTCATCTCTTCCCTTATTCTTTAAGCATCTTTATTTACTTGCATTTTAATTCAAGTTTTTACTTATGTATAAAATCTTGCATACTTGGGTAAGTCATTAATGAGTAAATAGCATCGGTGGTCACTAAATTTGTAATGCAGGTGCACTTAAGTCATTGAACTTGCAAAACAGACTAACCAGTCACTGAATTCGTATTCTTGGTGCACGCGTGGTCACAAACTAGTTAGCTTAGCGGTTTTTTTACAAAACCAGTCGGTCGCAGGACATGTGCTGACACGTGGCATGTAATTTTTTAAAAAAACCCATGTTAATATTTTTCTAACACATATGACCTTAATGCTTCCTTGCATGTGGGTCCCACATGTCAGCAGCGGACGCTGCAAATTAAAACGCCATGCCACAGTGGATATTCGAACTCACGACCTGCAGTACAGGTCTCCATGGTGCGACCACCAAGGTACACGTGTTTGTTATGTCTGATGCAAGGGAATAATTTGTATTATACAAAATAGGTGAGCTCGTTTTCTGAAATATTCAAAATGCATATTTCAGGATCTCAAAAAATTTAACCAAAAAATATGTAGCTAGATATAATATGTCAGTAGCGTACGAAATAAATTTTGCTTTAAATACTATGTACTTTGGGAGATAAAATACAAATTACTAACATAAAATATGTAATTTGGTCTTATATAATAAATTTGTCTTTTTTCTATAGCCCAAAATAAAACGAGTTTTTTTTGCCAAAACTTAATGCAGAGGATGTCTATATATTCCCTAAATAAAATTTGAATTTTTTTAAAACTTAAGAGTATGAACAAGTTGAATGGGTAGTACAGGTTTCCGCACGACTTGTTTGTATAAAAAGATATAACCCAATGATTTACTCACGTCAACGTGAGCTTTGTTGGCTATACGCACGTGGCTGTAGGTCTCGGTCCTGTGTTCAAATCCCATCCTCAACATTTGTTATTTTAATTCTTTTCTCTACTACTGACATGTGGGGCCCACATATCAAGGTCATTTGTCAGAAAAAATACACAGGCTGACTGGTTTTTATAAAAAAAAATCAAGCTAACTGGTTTGTGACCACGCGTGCACCAAAAATACAAGTTCAGTGACCGATTAATCTGTTTTGCAAGTTCAGTGACTTAATTGCATCCGCGTAACAAGTTTAATGACCACTAATGCTATTTACTCATCATTAATAAACTCTACTGTAAAATTTGTGTAGATGGATGCTCCTACTGCACACTGTCAGATCGGCACCCACGAGGACGTGCTGATCTTCGAGCGCGACTTGGTGGAGTTGGCCGCGCGTCTTGGGCGCCCGCGTTCCGAGGTGCGTGGCTACCGCCTCTTCGAGGAGGGTACCCGGGAGCTGGCCTATCAGGTGGTTTGCCAGGTCCGTGGGAAGGAAGTCCCGCCGACTTCTCCGGAGTTCACCTTCGAGGTGATCTAGCGCAACTGGGGCGATGGCCTGATGCGTGTTCTGCGACACGCCATCTCGCGCCTCGTCCACCTCCACTACGACGAGCTACTTGGTACCTGCTACGAGCACTACGGGAGGGTCGACTCCGATGGCCTTCCCTACCAGGCCGCCGCACACACCCCCTTCAGCCGCCACTTCAGCCACACGGAGGCTCTGCTGCACCACACCCAGGAGCACTTGGACCACGTCCGTATGGTCGCCGATGAGAGACGGCTAGAGCTAGCCGTCCTTCGTGAGGACCTTCAGGAGTCTATCTTCTCTCGTCACTGTCTCCTCGCTGCCAAGAGGAAGATCGTGAAGAAGAACAGGGCTCTTAGGCAGCGCGTCCGCGACTTGGAGGACCACTTGGCTTCTCTTGAGAGCCACGTGTCCGAGCTAGAGGAGGAGACCACCGAGCTCCGCAAGGAGAATGAGGCGGTACTTGGCCGCGACGACGACTACCAGGAGGCCTTCGACGAGGAGCCCGCTAGTACCGACGACGACGACCATGGTAGCGAGAGCGGTGATGACCGCAACGCTATCATGGACTTCTACGCTCATGAGACTCCTAGTGAGGAGGACCCCGAGGAGGTTGTCCCCCACGTTAGCGGCAACGAGTAGGTTCCACCGCCCTACCCCTCTCACGTAGGTTGCCGCGTAGTTGTTAGTTCACTCTCTTTTGCGTATCCGTGTTGTATGGTCGATCTAGAACCATTTGGTATATGTGATGTATGAGACTGTGTGGTATGTGTGTGCCTGGATATGTTTGGCACCCTTTTGCTTGTATATATTGTGTATGCCTGGACTTGTTATGCATGTATGTTGTTGGAGCATGTTATGTATGGCTGCTATGAATGATATGTTATGCATGAGTTGAGTTCTTTCTATTCATTGAAGCATGCTTAAGTTCCCTTGTTGTTATTCTCACAAAACATTTCTCTCCAGAATGGCTTCTGGAACTCGTGGCCAAACTGGAGGCAACCCACCACCACCACCCGAGCCAAGCATGGCTGATACGTCTCCAACGTATCCATAATTTTTGATGCTCCATGTTTGTTTTTACACCATTTGCCTACTGTTTCGTTACACTTCGTGGCATTTTTATGCGATTTCCGGAACTAACCTATTGACAAGATGCCACAGTGCCAGTTCCCTGTTTTCTGCTGTTTTTGTGTTTCAGAAGTGATACACAGGAAATATTCTCGGAATTGGACGAAACAAGTTCCTGAAGTCTTATTTTACCCGGAAGCTTCCAGAGATCCGAAGGAGAGTAGGAGGGGGGCCACCAGGGCCCCACACACAGGGCTGGCATGGCCAGGCCCTGGGCCGCGCCACCCTGGTGTGAGGGAGCCTGGCTCCTCCCCTGACGACGCCCCTTCGCCTATATAAAGCCTCGGGACGGAAAACCCTAAAGGAGTCGGCGAAATTTCCAGAACAGTTCCGCAGCGCCGCCGCCATCGAAGCCAAATTTCGGGGGACAGAAGTCTCTGTTCCGGCACCCTGCCGGGACGGGGAAGTGCCCCCGGAGCCATCTCCATCGGTCTCCATCGCCGTCTCCGCTGTCTCCATCGACCTCACCGCCATCTCCATCAACCTTGCTGTCTCCTATGATGAGGAGGGAGTAGTTCTCCCCCGGGGCTGAGGGCTCTACCGGTAGCTATGTGGTTCACCTCTCTCTCCCATGATGTGATCTTTATGTGATCGTGAGCTTTGTATCATGTTGAACAAGTAGATGTTATTATTCAGATATTATGTGTACTCTAGTGGTGTTATTAAAGTAATCTATTCCTCCTGCCATGGTGTAACGGTGACAGTGCGTGCATTATGGTGGTACTTGGTCTAGACTACGATTGTGATCTCTTATGGATTATGAGAATAATTACCGCTATGATAGTATTGAAGTGATCTTTTCCTCCTTTCATGGTGTAATGTTGACAGTGTGTGCACCGTGTTAGTACTTGGTCTAAGTTGCAATAATATCTATCTTGAGTTGTGCTTTGATTTGGATATCTCTATGAGTGGTGTTTGTCAAGTACTTGATGAACTTTAAGGGGTGCTTCTGTAGCCACTACGCAATGATTAGTGTTGTTCAATAGGAGAGTAATTCAGAGTACCATAGTGAAGAGAAGTCGTTTATTTGTTCAATCATGTTATATTTGTTGGGAGTGTGTCCACTAGTGAAAGTATGATCCCTAGGCCTTGTTTCCAAGCTTTGCACACCGTTTACTTGCTGTTTTGTTATATGTTTGCTCGCAGCGATATTTACTTCAAATTGCATTTACTACTTATAATCATCACTACTACTTGTATTTCACTATTTCTTCGCCGAACTAGTGCACCTATACATCTGACAAGTGTATTGGGTGTGTTGGGGACACAAGAGACTTTCTGTATCGTAATTGCAGGGTTGCTTGAGAGGGATAGCTTTGACCTCTTCCTCCCTGAGTTCGATAAACCTTGGGTGATCCACTTAAGGGAAACTTGCTGCTGTTCTACAAACCTCTGCACTTGGAGGCCCGACAAGTATCTACAAGAACAGAAGCGTGTGTAGACATCAAGCTCTTTTCTGGCGCCGTTGCCGGGGAGGTAAGGTAAAAGGTACTCACATCCTTTGGCTACTAAGTCTTTTAGTTGCTAGTGAGTGCTCGGGGTTATTTCCTTTAGATTCTGCAATTATATCTTTTTGTTTCTTGTTTTTATTTTCACTAGTTAGGCTGAATGGAAAACAAAGAGTTCTTTAGTCTTTTTCCAGATTTTAGATTTGATGAGAAAATTGAAAATCCTTTGGAGCCTACTTCGCATAGCAATGTTATTAGTACGAATACTTTGAATACTGTTAATGCTAATGCTATAGAAAAGTCTAAGCTTGGGGAAGCTAGTTTTGTTAAGTATGATATTTTTAGTTCCCCAACTTTAGTGGAGAAAGTTTGCTCTGATGATATTTTATCTCCCATATGTGATGTTTCTAATGATGCTTGTGCTCCTCATTCTTTTAAAATACCTATGAAAATTGTTGATCATATATTAAGAATAACTGCTATTTAGGAGATGGAACTGTCCATCCTGGTGATCATTTGCTTTTTATACATGAATTATGCGAGTTGTTCCAGTGTGCAGGTATTTCAATGAACCAAGTTAAGAAGAAGCTATTCTCTTTGTCACTGAAAGGCAGAGCTGAGGAATGGTATCGGCTGCTTGAAGATGGTCCATCTATTGCATGGGAGGAAATTGTGTCTCTCTTTTATTCCAAGTTTTATCCTCCAAGTGAAATTCATAAAGATCGTAATCGGATATATAACTTTTGGCCTCATGAGGGAGAAAGCATTGCCCAAGCGTGGGGAAGATTGAAGTTACTAATGCACAAATGTCATATTCATGATCTTCCCCGTAATATTGTTATTAATAATTTTTATGCAAGGCTTTCAGGATATTACAAGGACTATCTAGATGCATGCTTTGATGGGTCTTTCACAAGCAAGGATGTCGACACCAAGTGGGGTCTGCTTGAAACAATTCAAAACAATATTGAAGGTTGGGATAGCGACAAAGGTAAAGGATCAGGTATGAATTACGAGTTTGATTGCATTAAGTCTTTCGCTTAAACTGCTAATTTTCAAGAGCTTAGTGCTAAGTATGGTCTTGATTCTCAAATTATGGTTGATTGCTTTAAAGCCTTTGCTTCCCATATAAATGTTCCTAAAGGAAATGGGGATGTGTATCATGAACCTTTTAAGGATACTTGCATAGAAAGTGATATTGTTGTTGATGATTGCAATAAACATGCTCAAACTTCTAAAAGTACTATTTCTTATAAGCATGTTAATTTTTGTGGAATACATAGACCTTGTGAACAGAGTTACAACAAGGAAGATTATTGCATCACCCACGCAAATGAAGAAACCAGTATGTGGCTCAAGGATCTAGATGTGCTTGGTGAATGGGTTTGTGAGCTTTATCCTTTTCTTTGTGAATTTTGCAGTGAAAAGGGGCACTTTAATTTTCAATGCCCAATTAATCGAACGAGTACCGCAGATTTGTATTGTGATGATAAGATTACTTTCAATCAGTATGATGATCTTACTTTGTTTTTGAATTGTGAAGAGATATCTAGAAAGATTGCTTTGGTAGACATTAATGATGTTGATATTAATAGCACCCTTCTTGGTTGTCATCTCTATTGTGCTAAAGACTGCCTCACAAATACTTACTTACAAGATCTTATAAAACATGATGTTTTGCCAAGCTATGACAGGACTAATAGATGTTTCGATATTATTAATAGAGAGGAGGAATCCTCCAAAGTTTCTTCTGTTGTTTCTGTCAGCAAACCAGATTATGTGGAGAAGATGCCTTTCCCTCCTAGAGAATATGTGGAGAAGATGCCCTTCAAGTCTCTTCCTCCTAAAGGAGAGAGTAAGAAGAAGAAGAAGAGGAGTAAAAGGCGAGAGGACACGGTATCTTCCCCTAAGCGTTATGATCCTGCTATAGATTATGATAATTCTGATTGGGATGATGTTCCTATGCCTATTACTTATGTTAGTGATCATGGTTGGGAAAAACACTCTACTTTTGATATTGAAAATATTTTTGGTACCAATTCTAAGGTTAATAATTGTTGTACCATTAGTGCTATCCATGTTCCTTCTTATGATGATATGTTTGATGAATATGCTTTGCGACATAGTAGTTCTCTATCTTGTGATGATACTAAGCCTCTAGTTTATGATGATGATTATAATGTTTTCAATTCACCTACTTTTGAGCAGAAAAATAGTTATGATTACAATATGCCTCCTGTCTTTGATGATTATGGTGATGAGAATAATTATTCTATTGAATCTGCTACTACTACTATTGTTCATGTGGGGAGTATTAATCCTTTTATGCATGTAGCTCTTGATAGGGATACTTTAAATGATAGTTATATTGTTAGTTCTATTCATGATGCTACTGAAAGTTATTATGAGAGAGGGAAACATGGTTTGATGGACCTCAACAATATTGAGTTTCCCCTCTTTATGTTGCAAATCTTGAAGTGGCACTTGTTTTACCTATCCATGCTAGCTACTATGTGCCTCGTTGATTTATTTTCTTACAAGATTCCTATGCATAGGAAGTGGTTCAGATATAAATGTGTTCCATACTTGCTTTTTGATGCTCTCTATTGCTTTAAGTTCCTATATGGCGCCTTTGCCTCAATCTGTTATATAGCGCCCACATGAGCATCTTTGCAAATTACTGCTCCTAGCTCAAAGGCGTTAAAGAAAAGCACTCTTCGGAGATAACCCATTGTTTATTTTTCAGTACATTTTCTTTTATTTGAGTCTTGGAAGTCATTACTACTGTAATGACCGCTCCTTATCCTTTTTATTTCGTTGTTGTGCCAAGAGAAGCCTCTAATTTGAGTGAGGTAAGATTTGGGGATGTTGCTGTCCTGAAACTGTTTTCAGTGCTGCACCATAAAAATTCGTGAAAATTCTATGGATATCTTTTGGACCTGTTATTTCTTGTGCATATGCCCCAGGTTATATCCAAACTTTCATTAGTTGAACACTTTTTGATTTGAGCAACAGAAAACCCTCCAAAAATTCGACCTTTGTCAGTTGTTCTGTTTTGACAGATTTCTGCCAATATTTGTGTTTGCCACTTTATCGCTTTCTTTTTGAGTTCTTTTGATCACGGAACTTTTGGGAAAGTTGCTACAGTAGTATATGCTATATATGTGGTGGTTTTGGTTTGAAACTTGAAGCAAAAATAGGTCGATTATATGTTATGCTTGCACTAATGTTGCTAATAGAATTGTGTTTAGTTTTGTATGAAGGAAGTTTTCAAGTGTAGGGATTGGAGAATGATGAGATGAGTTGAAGAATGGACAAAAGCTCAAGCTTGGGGATTCCCATGCATCACCCCAAGAAATATCCAAGAAGTACAAGCGTCAAAGCTTGGGGATGCCCCCGAGGCACCCCATCTTCATCGGCAAAAATCAGGTCACCTTTCAAAACACTATATTTTTATTGCTTCATGCACTATGCGTTTTTCTTGGAGCGTCAGTTGTTTTTGTTTTCAGTATTAGTTTAGTTTAGTTTGCTGCAATAAATGGTTAGATCACATCATGTTTCTTTTGGAGGAGATGAGCTCGCTTTTCATTTGCCAAGAACGCTCTAGTTTTCACTCTTATCAAAAATCGAGTGTTCTTCTTTTTCTGCTACTGCTTTTGGTTTTTGTTTTTGCCTTGATTTGCATTCAGATCTTCTTATATCTATTTATCAAGGTGTATTTTTCCTCTGGACCATATTAGTTTTCCTCATAAGAGTTGGATTAAAAAAGTTTGAATGGTGTTGGAAAAGAGAAAAAGCTTTATGCAAAAAAGTGGTACAAGAAGGAGCTTGTGTAGACTGTGGCCTAGGCTTTTGCATGTCGTGCTTGATTTCTTTTTGATGGTATGCTTAGTGATTTTTGTTGTAGCATGACTTGTCTCAAATAACTGAGATTGCTTAATGAGCCTTTGAAAAAATTATGCGTTGTTTTTATTATATGGAAGCATTTATTTGGTTTTCTCCTTTGATGCTTTATTTGGGTTGACTTGGCACATGCTTACACATGTTGACTACAAAAATAAGTCACCTATAGCCTCTATGATCATTTAGTTTTTGACTTTTGATGCCATCTTATACTTCTTTCAAGGATGTTTTGTCGCTATGCATGATTATGGCCGTTATTGCTCTCTTAGTTGGTCGCTCCCAGTCTTTTGCTAGCCCTCATTTTGTACTGAGTATGAGCTCTACTCGTGCATCCAACTCCCAAAAACCAAGTTTGCCATTGTGTCCACTATAAATTCCTATGCATGGTATTTGTAAGCCATTCCAAGTAAATTTTCATGTGCTACCTTTCAAAAAACCTTCAAAACACTTCTCGTTTTGTGACACTGTTTTCAGCTCATGGGGACGTAGTGGTCGGATTTGCTATCTTCCATATTGCTTATTCCAAAAAGAAAAAAAAAGGGAAAAAAGAAAAGAAAAAAGGCACTCCTCCATGGAATGTGAATATTGGTGGGCACCCAATGGAATCGGTTAGCCATGGTTTGAGAAAGGAAAAAAGGTGGGGAGGAGTGCCAAGCTTTATAAAAGAGCACAAAAGTGCCAATCTCTCTCTCAAAAACTTGCTTCATTTTTGTATGGAAGATAGTAAGAACCCCATTGCCAGTCATTGACAAAGACAACCACCTCTCAAAAACCAATTTTTATCTCTCTATTTTATAAATGAAAAGCTCTAGCACATGTTTAATCACTGCTTCCCTCCGCGAAGGGCCTTTCTTTTACTTTTATGTTGAGTCACCACCTTCTTTCTTTATGCACCATAAGAGAGCATAGTTGTCATTCTGAGTATAATGTGCATTGTCCCAAAGTTTTCATTGATTGTTTCATGATCATGGTTTCACTTGTTCTTAAATTATTTTTATCTAGTCGCCCTCTTAAACTTGAAGGTGTCCTATGCATTTATGTTTTGCTCTCCATGAAGGACAAGCTGAAAACCATTTGTATGGTTTTCCTTATGATTTGAACACACGTTTGACTTTCATTGTTTCATTTGCATGATCTTTTGTTTGTGTTCATTTTCATGTTTACAACATGGTTGCTAAGTTTTTATTGTCAAGATTATATCTTTCATGCCCATGTTTTAAGTTCTTTGATCTCAGCTCACAATGCTTACATATATGATCAAGATTGTGATGGTGCATGTCACCTCAAAAATTATTTCTTTTGTTATCACTTACCTACTCGAGGACGAGCAGGAGTTAAGCTTGGGGATGCTGATACGTCTCCAACGTATCCATAATTTTTGATGCTCCATGCTTGTTTTTACACCATTTGCCTACTGTTTCGTTACACTTCGTGGCATTTTTATGCGATTTCCAGAACTAACCTATTGACAAGATGCCACAGTGCCAGTTCCCTGTTTTCTGCTGTTTTTGTGTTTCAGAAGTGATACACAGGAAATATTCTCGGAATTGGACGAAACAAGTTCCTGAAGTCTTATTTTACCCGGAAGCTTCCAGAGATCTGAAGGAGAGTAGGAGGGGGGCCACCAGGGCCCCACACACAGGGCTGGCGCGGCCAGGCCCTGGGCCGCACCACCCTGGCGTGAGGGAGCCTGGCTCCTCCCCTGACGATGCCCCTTCGCCTATATAAAGCCTCGGGACGGAAAACCCTAAAGGAGTCGGCGAAATTTCCAGAACAGTTCCGCAGCGCCGCCGCCGTCGAAGCCAAATTTTGGGGGACAGAAGTCTCTATTCCGGCACCCTGCCGGGATGGGAAAGTGCCCCCAGAGCCATCTCCATCGGTCTCCATCGCCGTCTCTGCCGTCTCCATCGACCTCACCGCCATCTCCATCAACCTTGCTGTCTCCTATGATGAGGAGGGAGTAGTTCTCCCCCGGGGCTGAGGGCTCTACCGGTAGCTATGTGGTTCACCTCTCTGTCCCATGATGTGATCTTTATGTGATCGTGAGCTTTGTATCATGTTGAACAAGTAGATGTTATTATTCAGATATTATGTGTACTCTAGTGGTGTTATTAAAGTAATCTATTCCTCCTGCCATGGTGTAACGGTGACAGTGCGTGCATTATGGTGGTACTTGGTCTAGGCTACGATTGTGATCTCTTATGGATTATGAGAATAATTACCGCTATGATAGTATTGAAGTGATCTTTTCCTCCTTTCATGGTGTAATGTTGACAGTGTGTGCACCGTGTTAGTACTTGGTCTAAGTTGCAATAATATCTATCTTGAGTTGTGCTTTGATTTGGATATCTCTATGAGTGGTGTTTGTCAAGTACTTGATGAACTTTAAGGGGTGCTTCTGTAGCCACTACGCAATGATTAGTGTTGTTCAATAGGAGAGTAATTCAGAGTACCATAGTGAAGAGAAGTTGTTTATTTGTTCAATCATGTTATATTTGTTGGGAGTGTGTCCACTAGTGAAAGTATGATCCCTAGGCCTTGTTTCCAAGCTTTGCACACCGTTTACTTGATGTTTTGTTACATGTTTGCTCGCAGCGATATTTACTTCAAATTGCATTTACTACTTATAATCATCACTACTACTTGTATTTCACTATCTCTTCGCCGAACTAGTGCACCTATACATCTGACAAGTGTATTGGGTGTGTTGGGGACACAAGAGACTTTCTGTATTGTAATTGCAGGGTTGCTTGAGAGGGATAGCTTTGACCTCTTCCTCCCTGAGTTTGATAAACCTTGGGTGATCCACTTAAGGGAAACTTGCTGCTGTTCTACAAACCTCTGCACTTGGAGGCCCAACAAGTGTCTACAAGAACAGAAGCGTGTGTAGACATCAATGGCGCAAGTCCTATGGCTCATGCTGGAAGAACACGAAGCCGCACGCACTGAGTATCAAGCAAAACTCGCCACCCTTCAGCACCTCGCGCAGATTGCCACCAACAACAACAACAATGGTGGTAATGGCAATGAGGAACCCCGAACCAAGCTTAGGGACTTCCAGAACTCCAACCTTCTTACCTTCGCCAAGTCCACCGAACCCCTGGACGCCGACGACTGGCTCCGCACCATCGAGAACAAGCTCGAGTATGCGGGAGTTGGAGAGAACGAGAAGGTGCTCTATGCCACTCACTTCCTAGCTGGAGCAGCGGGTGCATGGTGGGAGAACGTCCGTGCCATGCAGCCCAAAGGCCAAGTAATGACTTGGGAAGCTTTCAAGTCTAAGTTTCGCAAAGCCCACATTCCCTCCGGACTCATCAAGATCATGCGTGACAAGTTCCTTAACCTCAAGCAAGGTGGGATGAGTGTCACTGAGTACCTCGACAAGTTCACTACCTGGGGGAGGTATACCCCTAATGACATCGACACCGATGAGAAGAAGAGGGAGCGTTTCCTGAATGGACTTCAGGAAGAGCTGCAAACTTATTTGGTAGACGTGCCATACAATGACCTGGAAGCCCTGGTGGATGTTGCCATCATGGTGGAAGACAAGAACAAAGCTGCCCGCGAAAGCCGAAAGAGAAGGATGATGAGTCAGGGTGGACCAAGCAGCCAAAGGTCCCGCAGTATGCCCCCATCTAGGTCTGCGCCACCCCCTTAGAGGTTCGCCTCTCAAGCTCCCAGGCCTAATAACTCCAACCGCCAGTACCCAAGCAACCGCCCTACAAGTGGAAATCCCTCTGGAGGCAACCGCAGCACCTTCAACCCCACCAACCGCAGCCAAGGAAGTGGCTGCTATACTTGTGGCCAACCAGGACACTTCTCTCAAGAGTGTCCCCTGAAGAAGCCTACTGCGCCGAGCCTCAGTGCGCCGCGACCCAATCAGGGTCAAGGCCGTGGACCCACTAGGAGGAACCAGAAGACTCAAGCCAACAATGCCAGGGGCCGTCTGAACCATGTTACCGCTGAAGAAGCTGCTGAGGCGCCTGATGTTGTTCTGGGTATGTTTCTCTTCAACTCAGTCCCCGCAAAGGTGTTATTTGATTCTGGAGCTTCGCATTCCTTTGTTACCGAGAGGTTCGTGGCCAAGGGTGGGTTGACCGCATCCCAAATGACTCGTAATATGATAGTCCAAATTCCCGGTTCCCAAGTTAGAGCACACTTGACCTACGAAGGGGTACCCATAGCTATCCATGGAGTATCCTTCCAAGCCGACCTGATTATCCTAGGTACAAAAGGTTTGGACGTGGTACTTGGGATGGATTGGATGACCAAGTACCAGGGGCACATAGATTGCGCCCGGAAGGCGATATCCCTGACCAATAGTGAAGTTGTTAAGATTAAGAACATCGCAACCATGCCATCCCGCAAAGCCTACTATAAGAAGTCTGTCTCTGGACCGACCCTTGATCAAGTTCCTGCGGTATGCGATGCGAGTACCCCGACGTCTTCCCTGAGGAGTTGCCAGGCATGCCCCCTGACTGGGATATCGAGTTCATGATTGAGTTGATTCCTAGAATAGCTCCCATTGCTCAGCAACCCTATCGTATGAACCCCCAAAAACTTGAGGAGTTAAAGAAGCAACTTGCTGACATGCTCAGCAAAGGCCTTATCCATCCCAGCGCTTCACCTTGGGGATCGCATGTTCTATTTGTGGACAAGCGGGACGGTACCATACAACTATGTGTGGATTACCGCAAACTCAACGGGGTGACCATCAACAATAAATACCCACTCCCGAAGATTGAAGACCTAATTGATCAGATGAATGGAGCCAAAGTGTTCTCCAAGATTGATCTCCGCACTGGATATCATCAGCTGAAGGTCCGAGAGTCCGATATCCCTAAGACCGCTTTCACCACTCGCTACGGCCTGTTCGAGTACACCGTCATGTCCTTTGGCCTAACCAATGCCCCTGCCTACTTCATAAATCTCCTGAATAAGGTATTCATGAAGTTCCTTGACAAGTTTGTGGTGGTCTTCATCGATGACATCTTGGTCTATTCAAAGACCGAGGAAGAGCACACAGAGCATCTGCGGCTAGTATTGGGAATCCTACGCGAACACCAGCTTTACGCCAAGTTCAGCAAATGTGAGTTTTGGCTGAAAGAAGTTGGATTCCTAGGCCATGTACTCTCAGCCGGTGGAGTATCCATTGACCCCTCGAAAATCACCTCCATCATGGAAAGAAAAGCCCCAACTAACCCCACCGAAGTCCGAGCATTTCTTGGGCTAGCCGGGTATTATCGGAAGTTTGTAGAAGGGTTTTCCATCATCGCTCACCCGTTGACTCAGCTGCTCAAGAAGGATAAGAAGTTTGAGTGGACTGAGAAGTGCGAGCGGAGTTTCTAAGAGCTCAAGAAGAGACTAGTGACAGCTCCTATCCTAACCATACCCGATATTACCAAGAGCTTCGATGTCTACTGCGATGCATCCAAGCTCGGTCTTGGAAGTGTCTTGATGCAAGATGGCAAAGTTATCGCCTACCTATCCCGCCAACTGCGCCCTCACGAGCTGAACTATCCTACCCATGACCTTGAGCTTTCCGCTGTTGTCCATGCCCTCAAAACATGGCGACACTATCTTATGGGGAACCGTTGTCAGATCTACACCGACCACAAAAGCCTGAAGTACATCTTCTCCCAGAAAGAGTTGAACATGAGGCAAAGGCGGTGGATTGAACTCATCAAAGACTATGACTTAGGCATTCATTACCATCCCGGTAAGGCGAATGTGGTTGCCGATGCCCTCAGCCGAGAGCCTTGTTCCCTAAATTCCCTACTGAAGGCCAGCCAACCAACCTTATGCGAGGATTTCGAGAAGTTTGGACTCGAACTTGTAAGCATGGTTTCTTAGCAAACCTTGAAGTCTGACCCACACTCTTTGACCAGATTAAGGAAGCTCAGAAGGGTCATGAGAGTATCAAAGGTATTAAGCATAGGATGAGATGAGAGGAAGTACCTGGATTTTCAATTGACCAGGAAGGTGTGCTATGGTATAATGGCCGCCTATGCGTCCCTAGCATCGAGGAGTTAAAGCAACTTATTCTGAAGTAGGCCCATGACACCCCGTATTCAGTTCATCTCGGAGGCACCAATATGTACCAAGACTTGAAGGAACAGTTTTGGTGGCACGGTATGAAGCGGGAAATAGCCTTCTATATCGCCCGGTGCGACGTCTGCCTGCGTGTCAAGGCTGAGCACCAAAGACTTGCGGGTCTGCTGCAGCCATTAAAGGGGCCAATGTGGAAGTGGGAAGAAGTCAGAATGGACTTGATCACTCGACTTCCTAGATCCAATCGAGGCCATGATTCTATCTGGGTTATTATTGATCACCTGACCAAGGTCGCCCACTTTCTACCTGTCAAGACCACCCATAAGGGCCGAGACTTAGCCGAGCTGTATATGTCCAGGATTGTCAGCCTCCATGGAGTGCCCAAGGTGATTGTGACTGATCGAGGCACTCAATTCACCTCAAGATTCTAGAACAAACTTCACGAAGCCTTGGGAACAAAACTCTCCTTTAGCACAGCCTATCACCCAAAAACTGGTGGTCAAACCGAAAGGGTAAACCAGATCCTCAAAGACATGCTTCGAGCCTGCGTCCTCTCATACAAGGCCAAGTGGGAGGACTACTTGCCATTTGCCGAATTCTCCTACAATAATAGCTATCAAGCTAGTCTGCAGATGGCCCCCTTTGAAGCCCTATATGGCCGCAAGTGTCGTACCCCTCTTAACTGGTCTAAAACTGGAGAAAGCCAAGTGTTTGGGCCAGATGTCATTAAGGAAGCCGAAGAGCAAGTCCAGCTCATCTGCAACCGTTTGAAAGCAGCCCAGTCAAGACAAAAGAGTTATGCCGACCCAAAGCGGAGACCCGTCACCTTCAATGTGGGAGACTTTGTCTACCTTTGAGTCACACCACTCAAGGGTATGCAACGCTTCCATGTTAAAGGTAAACTTGCACCCCGGTACATCGGACCGTTCAAGATCTTAGACCGCAAAGGCGCCATGTCCTACAAGCTAGAGCTACCCCCAAGGCTGTCCGAGTTCCATGATGTCTTCCATGTTTCGCAACTCTGCAAATGCCTCCAAGTCCCTAACAAGCCCGAGACCTTCAAGGAGATCGACCACAGCTCCATCGATCTAAACTCCGACCTCACCTATCGGGAGAGACCCATTTGCATCCTTGAAGAAGACGTCCGTCTTACCCGTAGATGTAAGATCAAGATGTATAAGGTGCAGTGGAGTAACCACACCGAAGATGGAGCCACTTGGGAACATGAGGATTACCTCCAACGAGAATTTCCCGAACTACTTCACGCTTAGCCACCGAATCTCGGGACAAGATTCTTTTTAAGGGGGGAAGGTCTGTAACACCTCACTTTTTGTAGACCAAATCAAAACCTTGGTTGGATGTTTTATCTTGGGTAAAATTAAAAAAACTTTTGCTAAGGGTTGTGCTTGTGTGTTATCATGTGTGAAATCATGTGAGTGCATGTGCATGATTTTATGTGAGTGTGTGTGTGCTTTATGGCATAGTTTAAATTTCAGAAATTCCAACACTTGTGCATTAGGAACTAGAGTTAGTGCTATGATTTTATGCATGAATTTTTGAACCTAGGGTTAGCTTGTGTGAACCAAAAACCCTAGCATAGATTCTAGCTTGACCAGATCACCTATTCTTTTATTTCTCTTTTATTTTTTTGTTTCTTTATTTGAAAATAAAGACTTCTCTAAAACCCTAGCACATCTAACTCAGAAAATTTTCAAACTTTAGCCATGAGCTCTTGAGCATATTAGACACCTCTGGAAACTATCCTAGGTTAAATTTAAAACCTAGTTTGAAGGAATTCAAATTTGAATTTGAATTCGGCCATGCACACCCTAGCCCTTGTCTATCCTTCCTTCTTTCTTTTCCATTCATGCAAACCGACCAAGAGGATTCACCAGCAGTTCTGTAGCAGCCCCAGCAAGAAATCTTGACACAGATCGACCTCTTGTCGTATCTGGTTGGAGTCGAGGGGAAGAGGAGGAGACCGAGGCCACCCTGCCAGAACTCTCTCCCCTCTCCCTTGCCTTCGACCACCACCACCACTACGAACCCCCAACGGGCGTGCGCCATTCTGCAAAACCCCTCGCATGACCCCACACCGCAATGACCTCCCGCTCTACTCCTCCTGCCCCCGCGACCGTCACCATGCCCACCGTGGACCCCAACTGGGGCAGAGCAGCACCAACCGTCTTCGGACCCGTCACCTCGCCACCAGCCTCGTGTCGACCTCTACGACCAATTCCCCGAGCCGCCTAGACCCTAGACCCACCGTGCACGCCGCCCCGACCACACCAAACCAACACGACTGGGTCGCCCAGTGCGCACAGAGCGTGTGCCACGTTCCCGCACGTGCTGCGCTCCTCCTGCACCGCAATGGATGCGCACCTGCATGGCATCGCACGCACGACGCACCGCCACCCTTGCCCGGCACCGTGGTGCACCGCAGCGACCCTGCCACGCACCGTTTTGCCTGCAACGGTACTGAACCCGCCCGTTTTCCGACCAGACCCGGACGCCACCGACACCGCCGCCTACACCCCTGGACTCAGTGCACAAAGCCGTCTAGAAACACCGCCCACGCCGTCCGATCTCGTCTGACGAGTGCACCATACACCCAGGCCCTGGATTCAGTATAAAGACTGAGCCCCTTCTCTCGAACCGTCCCCTGCTACTCATTTCTTCCCCTCCCCACTCCCTCTCTCCTGCTCATTCTCTCCACCTTGCAGCCGAGGCAAAACCATCGCCGGAGCGCTCGAAGCTTCGGGTAGATCACCATCGGGAAGGTGGAGGTTGCCGTCGACCAGCCGCTCTCCCTCTCTGCTTCCTCTTTTAACCGCGGAGCTCCTTCACATAATCCAAACCTCACCTCGCCCTTGTTTGCTTCCAGGTGAGCCGAGGCCGACGACGCCATCGCCCTAGACGCTCGGACACCAGAGGAGTACGTGCGCACCCCAGCCTCTGCATGCAAGAACTAAGCCTGCACCTGCCATCCAGGACCACGCCGCGACCGATTCCCGCCCTCGGATAGCCTCGACGACCTCGATGAGCCTCTCCCCTGCAAAACCCTAGCCGGAGCTATCCCGCGCGCGTGCATGCAGCGGCCGACGAGGACGATGGCGATCCGCCATCGCTCGCCTTCTAATCGGACGGCCGGGAAGCCCCCGTACTGATTTGGCCGGAGATGGGCTGGCCGGCGCGTCAGCCGGGCCGATCCGGCCCAGATCTGGTGATTAAATAGTGTAGATCTAGTGGTTTTCAATCATAAATCCAAATCTGAAGTTTTATACTGTGAAATTATGTGTTTCCAATTTTTAGTGGTGCCTTGCTGTTATGTGAAGCTATAGAAACTGGATTTACTATTTTAGGAGTATTTTATTGCCTGCAGTAATTATTTTGGTGTTAATAAAGAATTGCTTTGTTTTAATTATTGTGCACAGTAGGATTATTATTTTTGAGTGATTCCACCTCTGGTGTGTTGTGCATTGCAGTAGCTCTCCAATATGGTCTCTGGTAGAATTTTAGGGTCTACAGAAAGTTTTAGGGAATTAAGTTGCCTTTCTAGTGTTTAGCGAGGATAGGAAATTCATTATAATTCAACCTTTTACTCTTTTGTTTTAACTCCAATTGTGTTAGTTCTGTAAGAATGTCAGCTATCTGGAAGTATGCTGGATGCCATGCCTTGATCCACATTGATGCCTACAAGTTGTTTGATTGTAAAAAGGGCTAGATTGCTATTAGGAATTTGATTGCTATTAATATAGTGGGTTATTCTTTTGTAAAGTTAATTATTATTTCAAATATCTGAACAAGTTTGTTTCTGATACTCAATGATTGAGTTGTGTGCTGCATGACTTGGGTGTGAACCATGTATGCATGTATGCTTATTGTGTGTTGTTGCTTTTCCCGGCGATAGAATCGAACGACGAGTGTGCAGAGGAAGGGGAGATCTTTGAGTACCAAGAAGAAGGAGATCAGGGACAAGCCAACCAAGGCAAGCCATCTACTTGTTGCATATCTGAATCCTAATACTTCACATTGCATGGTTTTAATAATGCTTTATAGTTATGCATTGTTTTCTATATTGCTATTGTTCCCTATGTAGCAATAGTTGGCGACTTAGCTCCACATGTCGACTTGTTATCATCTATAAAGATGACAGCCTTGACACCTACTCAACACCCCTGCATTAGAGACTTGATGATTAGCATCAAAGTCTTTGGAAAACTTGTAGTGGAGCCAAAAATTCTAGGATGGGAAAACTCTCGGAAAAGTTTCGAAAATGGTTTCAAAAACCTTGGAGTAGTAGCTACTCCACTGAAATGTTTTCTAAATGGTTTTGGACAAATGGGGTTGGATCATAGAAGGAAAGGAGTTGGTGGTTTTATAAAAAGATATTGGTGTTCTTTGTAGTCGCTCGGAACAATTAACCCGTGCAACCACATTACCCCAGTATGGGACGGGGCTTAGTCCGAAGTTTATCTGCTTTAGTGCGGGGAGTCTCGTACTATATAATGGTCTGTAGGACCCTGGAATCCGGGTTGTCGCAAGTGGTGGGCAATAGTGTAGCAGGCCCACCAATAGGCTACCCGTCCGGAAGACACTTGGGTTCTCCCGCCGTGGCACTGGAGCTACACTCGAGATGATGGAGGTAGGCTGCTAGGGTTTGCCGGGGTGGTTAACTCCACTGGGCAGGCACCCGTACTAAGGTGGATAGATGGAAGGCTCTGATCGATTATCCGAACCCCGCATACTTATGTATGACGGTCCGTGGTGGTATCCCGGTGGATTTATCGGATGGTGTGGGTAAAGTGTACAACCTCTGCAGAGTGTAAACCTATTCGAATAGCCGAGTCCTCGGTCATGGATGGTTGTGAAGATCACTACATTGCCCAATGTCAAGTTTTGGCTTTATAAATGATTTTTGAGAAAACGGAGTTTGTGCCGGACGGAGTACTCGGAGGGTACCGCCGTGGTACGGAGGTGGTTCGAAGTACTTCGAGGGTACTGCCGATGGCTTTGAGGTGGTCATGTCTGATTGACCCCCCGATCTTATCTTACAAATGAGTTTCCCCCTTTCCTAGAGCTTTTCCTACAAATGTTTTATAAAAGTTTTCTTTAATAAGGATATAGAGATGTCGTATGACATGCTATATCGACAAGAGAAACTATGATATAGAGATGTCGTAAGACATGCTATATTGACATGATAAACTTGCTAGTATAGAATTACCTTAAACCAAGCCAACCCTTGCTACAGCCAAATAGCATGTGAACACTCTTCTCTTAGATGGTTTGCGAGTACAATTCCAAAATGTACTCATGGCTTTGTCCCTGGCTATTAACTTGGCCAGACTATGGAGACGACTATGAGGAGGACGATGATGATTACGATGATGCTGGTGCGAATTAGGAACGTCTCCCGGTCAGTCGCCTGTAGGGTAGTAGGCCTGACCAGGGTCAGCTACGCTTCAATGTATCCCGCTGCTATCTATTAAGTAAGTGTGTCAGTTGAACTTGCCCTGCGTGGCAATTCTATATTCGGCCAAGCGGCCTATGTAAGACTTTAAGACTCGTTATGTAATGGATGATGTAATCTGTAATGCCAACTCTGTTATGTGGATTCACGACGGTCTTCCTAGGATCATGAATTGTATGCATAACGGGAATCCCGGGTGGTAAGACGGGGTCCCCACAAAAACGATATCAAGCATGACATGCAAAAGTCTAAGCCGCAGTCCAAACAAGCTCCTTTTTGTACCACTTTTTTGCATGAAACTTTTTCTCTTTTCCAACACCATTTGAACCTTTTTGAAACAACTCTTTTGATGAAAACCAACATGGACCAGTGGTCAAAATACACCTTGATACAAAAATATAACAAGATCTGAACAAAAATCAAGGCGAAAAACGAAAGCTAAATGCAGTGGCAGAAGAAGAGAACACTCGTTGAACAATAAGAGTGAAAACTAGAGTGTTCTTGGCAATGGAAAATGGAGTAAATCTCTCTCCAAAACTAAATGATGTGATCAAACCATTTATTGCAGCAAACAAAACAAAAGAAAACTGAAAGCAAAAACAACTGACGCTCCAAGAAAAATGCATAGAATATGAAGCAATAAAAATATAGTGTTTTGAAAGATGACCTGATTTTTGCCGATGAAGAAGGGGTGCCTCGGGGGCATCCCCAAGCTTTGATGCTTGTACCTCTTGGATATTTTTTGGGGTGCGTGGGCATCCCCAAGCTTGAGCTTTTGTCCATTCTTCATCTCATCTCATCATTCTCCAATCCCTATACTTGAAAACTTCCTTCATACAAAACTTCACACAATTCTATTAGCCCTTTACCCATCTAGTAAATCAACCCTTTTGGTTCATGTTTCAACTCAAGCCCACCACATATAAAGCATATACTACTGTAGCAACTTCCCCAAAAGTTCCGTGATCAAAAGAACTCAAAAAGAAAGCGATCGAGAGGCAAACACAAATAGTGGCAGAAATCTGTCAAAACAGAACAGCTGACAAAGGTCAATTTTTTCGAGGACCCTCTGTTGCTCAAATCGAAAAATGCAAAACTAAAGAAAGTTTGGATATAACCTGGGGCATATCCACAAGAAATCGCAGGCCAAAAAAATATTCTGAGAATTTTCACGTATTTTTACGGTGCAGCACCGAAATCAGTTTCAGGACAGCAACTTCCCCAAATCTTACCTCACTCAAATTAGAGGTTTCTCTTGGCACAAAACAAAATAAAAATGATAAGAAGAGGTCATTACATTAGTAATAACTTCCAAGACTCAAATAAAAGAAAAAGTACTGAAAAGTAAAATATTGGGTTATCTCCCAAAAGTGCTTTTCTTTAACGCCTTTGAGCTAGGCGCAGTAATTTGAAAAGATGCTCATGTAGGCGCCATAAAAAAGCTTAAGGCAAAGGCGCTATAAAGGAACTTGAAGCAAGAGAGAGCATAAAAAAGCAAATATGAAACACATTTAAATCTAAACCCCTTCCTATGCATAGGAATCTTGTAAGAAAATAAATCAACGAGGCACATAGTAGCAAACATGGATAGATAAAACAAGTGCAACTTTAAGATTTGCAACATAGAGAGGGGAAACTCAATATTGTTGAGATCCATCAAACCATGATTCCCTCTCTCATAGTAACTTTCAGTAGCATCATGAATAGAATTAACAATATAACCATCACATAAAACATCCCTATCATGAGCAACATGCATAAAAGAATTAATACTTCCCACATGAACAATCGTAGTAGGAGCAGATTCACCAAAATAATTATTCTCATCACCATAATCATCAAAAATAGGAGGCATATTGTAATCATAACTAATTTTCTCCTCAAAAGTAGGTGAACTAAAAATATTATACTCATCATTGTAACCATCATAAACTAGAGGTTTAGTATCATCATAAGCAATAGAGTAGCTATCTTCCAAAGCATATTCATCAAACATATCATCATAGGAAGGAACATGGATAGTACTAATGGTGCAACAATTATTAACCTCATAATTTTTAGAATCGGTACCAAAAAGATTTTCAATATCAAAAGTAGAGTGCTTTTCCCAATCATGATCACTAACATAGGTAACAGGCATGAGAACATCATCAAGATCAGAATTATCATAATCTATAATAGGAGCAACATGCTTAGGGGAAGATACCGTTTCCTCTCTCTTTTTACTCCTCTTCTTCTTCTTCTTACTCTTCTTACTCTCTTCTTTAGGAGGAAGAGACTTTAAAGGCATCTTCTCCACATAATCTGGTTTACTGACTGAAACAAGAGAAGGAACTTTGGAGGATTCCTCCTCTTTGTTAATAAAATAGAAACAAAAATCATCCCTGCCAAATTTGGGTAAAGCATCTTCTTTTATAACATTTTGTATTTAAGTATTTGCGAAGCAATCCTTAACACAATAGAGATGACAACCACGAAGGGTGCTATTAATATCAAGAGCACTCATATCTACCAAAGAAGTCTTTCTAGATATCTCTTCACACCCCAAAAATAAAGTAAACTCATCATGCTGATTGAGAGTGATCTTGTCATCACAATACAAACTTGCGCTACTCATAGGATTAGAAGGGTCATTATTAGGGCCTGAGCATTGAAAATTAAAATGACCCTTTTCATGGCAAAGCTCACAAAGAAAAGGATAAAGCTCACAAACCTTTTCACCAAAGCTCATCTAGAGCCTTGTACCACATTCAGGTTTCTTCATTCATGTGGTGGATACAATAATCTTCTTTGTTGTGACTCTGTTCACAAGGTCTAAGTACTCCACAAAAATTAAGATGCTTATAAGAAGTAGTACTTTCAGAAATTTGAGCATGTTTATTGCAGTCATCAATAACAATATCACTTTCTATGCAAGTGTCTTTAAAAGGTTCATGATACATGTCCCCATTTCCTTTAGGAACATTAATATGGGAAGCAAAGGCTCTAAAACAATCAACCATAATTCGAGGATCAAGACCATATTTAGCACTAAGCTCTTGAAAATCAGCAGTTTCAGCAAAAGACTTAATGCAATCATACTCATAATTTATACCTGATCCTTTACCTTTGTCGCTATCCCAATCTTCAATATTATTTTGAATTGTTTCAAGCAGATCCCACTTGGTGTCAACATCCTTGCTTGTGAAAGACCCATCAAAGCATACATCTAGATAGTCCTTGTAATATCCTGAAAGCCTTGCATAAAAATTATTAATAAAAATATTATGGGGAAGCTCATGAATAGGACATTTGAGCATTAGCGACTTCAATCTTCCCCACGCTTGGGCAATGCTTTCTCCCTCATGCGGATGAAAATTATAAATGTTATTCCTATCTTTATAAACCTCACTAGAAGGGTAGAATTTAGAATAAAAGAGAGGTGCAATTTCCTCCCAATCAACAGGTCGGCCATCCTTCAGTGTTTTATACCATTCCGCAGCTCTGCCCTTCAGTGATAAAGAGAAAAGCTTCCTCTTAACTTGGTTCATTGAAATACCTGCACACTTGAACAACTTGCATAATTCATATATAAAGAGCAAATGATCACCAGGATGGACAGTTCCATCTCCTAAATAGCAGTTATTCATAGCACGTTCGACAATTTTCATAGGTATTTTAAAAGGATGAGGAGCACAAGCATCATTAGAATCATCACATATGGGAGATAAAATATCATCAGAGCAAATTTTCTCCACTAAAGCTGGGGAACTAAAAATATCATGCTTAACAAAACTAGCTTCCCCAAGCTTAGACTTTTCTATAGCATTAGCAATAACGGTGTTCAAAGCATTCATACTAACAACACTATTAGCATGCAAATTAAGCTCCAAAGGTTTTTCAATCTTCTCTTCAAACACTCCATATCCTAACTCAGGAAAAATACTATAGAACTCTTTATTTTCCATTAAGCCTAACTAGTGAAAATAAAAACAAGAAACAAAAAGATATAATTGTAGAATCTAAAGGAAATAACTCCAAGTACTCACACAGGAGGATGCGAGTACCTTTTACCTTACGGCCCTGGCAACGGCGCCAGAAAATAGCTTAATGTCTACGCACCCGTCTGTTCTTGTAGACAGTGTTGGGCCTCCAAGTGCAGAGGTTTGTAGAACAGCAGCAAGTTTCCCTTAAGTGGATCACCCAAGGTTTATCAAACTCAAGGAGGAGGAGGTCAAAGCTATCCCTCTGAAAAAACCCCGCAATTATGATACAGAAAGTCTCTTGTGTCCCCAACACACCCAATACACTTGTCAGATGTATAGGTGCACTAGTTCGAAGAAGAGATAGTGAAATACAAGTAGTAGTGATGATTATAAGTAGTAAATGTAATCTCAAATAAATATCGATGCGAGCAAACATGTAACAAAACTGAATGTAAACGGTATGCAAAGCTTGGAAATAAGGCCTAGGGATCATACTTTCACTAGTGGACACTCTCAACAAAGTAACATAATTGAACCAATAGATACTAACATCAATATGCAACTCAAAACAATTCTCCAATGGATAACAAACACTAATCATGCGTAGGGCTACGAAGCACTCCTCAAAGTCCGTATTTCCCCAATCTAGATTGTCCCACACTGTCACCGTGAATGCACTAGATGGTTCCAACAAACAGCAACAATTCATAGAGACGTTAACCAAAAGAGACACACATAATGCGCACACTGTCACCTTCACATCATGATACAAGGTGTCTCTGGAGATTACAAATATAAAGCACGGGAATAGCATAATATCTGAATAATAACATCTACGAATTCAACTAGATACAAAGATCACAATCACATAAAGATCACATTATGGGAGAGAGAGGTGAACCACATAGCTACCAGTAGAGCCCTCAGCCCCGGGGGAGAACTACTCCCTCCTCATCATCAGAGGCAGCAACGACGATGGAGATGGCGGTGAGGTCGATGGAGACAGCGGAGACGGCGATGGAGACCGATGGATATGGCTCCAGGGGCACTTCCCCATCCCGGCAGGGTGCCAGAACAGAGAATTCTGTCCCCCAAAATTTGGCTTCGATGGCTGCGGCGCTGCGGAACTGTTCTGGGAAAAACGCCGATTGTTTTTGGGTTTTCTGTCCTGAGGCTTCTTATAGGCAAAGGGGCGTCGTCAAGAGTGGACCAGGGGGGCCTCACCACAGGTGGGCGCGGCCAGGGCCTGGGCCACGCCCCCTGATGGTGAGGGTGCCCTCTGGCCCCTCTCCGGCTCCCATTTGGTCCTCGTCCTTCATCCGGGCAAAATAGGAGTTTCGGTCTTCGTTTACTCCAATTCCGAGAATATTTCCTGGGTAGCTTTTCTGAAATACAAAAACAGCAGAAAACAGGGAACTGGCACTGTGGCATCTTGTCAATAGGTTAGTTCCGGAAATCACATAAAAACACCATGAAGTGTAACAAAACACAAAGCAAATGGTGTATAAACAAGCATGGAGCATCAAAAATTATAGATACGTTTGAGACGTATCAAGTTGCCATTCTGAGTTTAATGTGCATAGTCCCAAAGTTTATTATTGATTGCTTCATGATTATGATTTTGCTTGTTCTTAAATTATTGGGATTTCTATTTTCGTGCCCTCAGGTCCTTAGTTATACTCAGTTTTCCCTAGCTCCTTAGTTTTTCCTCAGTTTTCCCCAAGCCCTTGTCTGAAACCCTTAGAAGGAGCTCGGACGGGAGGATTCCCGTTTAGTTGACCGTTCCATGCTGATATGTGGGGCCACATCGTGTGGGGCCGCATCGCGTGGGGCTGGTAGAAAGGGACCGCGTGGGACAGGACGAGACCACGTTTGGTTGTACGTGAGAGCTCGGTTCTGTCTCTCTCGGCCTAAATTAGCATTTTTCAGAGCGCCTTTTTCCCCTCTCTCTCTGTAACAGTTCTCTCTTTTCACCAAATTAGTATCAAATCTAGAGAAGTTTCTATTTCTGTCTTTCTTCAATGATTGTTACCTTTTGGCCCTCATTTTTTGCCCAATATGGTAACAAATCTAGTAGCAAATCTAGAAGCTAGTATAGGATAAATTCACAGAAGCATAATAAATCCAGAAAACTAAGTATAATACATAAACTGCATACATCAGCCAAAAGCAGCCAATAACGATGTTAATGTTCATGAGAAACTAAGCTAAAAATAATACAAGACGCAATGTATGGCCAACATGAAGATTAGGATACCCCGAGATGAATGAATCTGTTCTTCATTCAGCATATATTTCTTCATCGCTCCATTCTTGTATCTGAAGGAAATATTCATTGTACTCCTTCCGTCTGCAGTGTGCAGCCAATACATCCTCCAAACGGTATGGCCTTTGTTCATTTCTCAGACCGTAGTTTCCTAATCTATCCACACGTAGTGGCCACTCATCCTAGGCCTTTATATCATCAAAGTACTCTCTGATATAACCCAAATCTGCGTAGTAGATGCAGCCAGGTCGAAGTGTCGGGTGCACTCTAGTGTCGACGGAGGTACACCGGATATAATGGACGAAGAAGGCATGACTGCCAATGTTACTAACGGCATGGAGAGAGCGGCTCTCAGTGTCTACATGGTACAACAATGGTTGACCTTCCTCCAAATGCCTGTCGCCGCCCAACAACACAAGCAGCAGATCATCATCCAATTTCACAAGGTAGAACTTGTCATTTCCAAGTTCTGGAAATGAAAATAGTGTCTCCATATTGACAGTACTCGTGCGCTACTCCAACTGGACATTGTTGGTGCACACTAATTTTCCAAACTCAAAATTGTTCACAGCTATGGCATACAATTCACCATTGAACGGGGTAATGCAACGTAGAGAATGGTGCTCGATCGAAAATCTTCCTTCTCCCCAATCTTCATCTATACCCTTAGTTGGAGTGCTCTCATCGACCCAAGCAATTTCCGCCGGGTAACCTATGGAAACGAAGACCATAGTCGGGGATTTCACTACAGCGACTGACTCCAGAATAACAGATGGCATCTGCGCCTCAAACATAGTGTTCAGTGTCTTTTTGAGTGGGTTCAGAAGCCGTATCTTGCGCGGCTGGTTCTTCTGGGCAAGCACGATGACGCCACGGCAAAAGCTGACGAAGTAGTATCTAAAATATATTGATGAAGATAACATTCAGCACTAAGATGTTTACGATTGAAAATAAAAATAGATTAACTCTATAGATATGGAGGAATTTGAACCTTGCATGAACTTCCGTTAGATCGATGGTGACGTAGCGGGATGTGCGGACGTGGAGGAAGGTGAACTCAGCGGCTCGTGGAAGGGCGTGTTCTACCATGATCCATTCGTGCAGGTGCACGTTGGGCTCAGGTATATCTGAGCAGCAATTTCTACAATCTTGCCTCAAAGCAGAGTAGGTGTCCACGTACTCCTCGTTCGCTAGTAAGCAGTCGCTGATCTTCTGAAGTGGTCCGTCAGCCATGAGAGAGGCCCAGTTCATGGAGGCGCCGCACTTGGATGCGCCGCCCTCGGAGGCGACGAGCTCGGCGGCGACGGCCTCGGATGCGACAGGCTCGGCGGCGATGGGCTCGGATGCGATGGGCTTGGAGGCGATGGGCTCGGTGGCGACGGGTGATACGTCCAAAACGTATCTACTTTCCCGAACACTTTTGCTATTGTTTCTCCTCTAATTTGTGTGTTTTGAATACAACTAACATGGACTAACGCTGTTTTCAGCAGAATTGCTCTGCTGTCTCGTTTTTGTGCAGAAATCTGACTTTCAGGAAAAATCCCGGAAAATACTGCAAAAATTCTATTTTGCCAGAAGACCCACGAAGCCAGAAGGAGAGACGAAGGGGGTAGTGGCCTAGGCTCACCACCAGGGGGCGCGGCCCAGCCCTGGCCGCGCCCACCTGTGGTGAGGCCGCCTCGGCCGTCGCCTTGACCCCTCCTTCCGCCTACATATACCCTCTGACTTGAAAACAGCGGGGGTTTGGCGTTTTTCCCAGTAGACTTCCGCTGCGCCGCCACCATCAGAAACCGCAATTCGGAACCAGAAACTCTGTTCTGGCACCCTGTCGGGACGGGATTTGGAGGAGATCTTCATCACCATCGTCACCGATGTCTCTCCATCAACAATCCATGACTCCCCCATCCATGTGTGAGTAACTCCCGCTGTAGGCGAAGGGGATGGTAGGGATTGGATGAGATCATTCAAGTAATTTGCTATGAGATTGTTAGGGCATAGTGCCTAGTATCTTTTATTAGTGCTTATGACATTGTTGCAACTTGTTGTGCTTAATGCTTGTCACTTTGGGCCCGAGTGCCATGATTTCAGATCTGAACTTGTTATTATTTCTATGATGATACTTGTTGTTTATGGTCTTACCTACAAATTGTTTACACATATTGTTGTCCGGAACCCGAGGCCCCAAAGTGACAGAAATTGGGATAACTGGAGGGGATGGCTTTGATGTGAGGATCACATGTGTTCACCGAGTGTTAATGCTTTGCTCCGGTACTTTATTAAAAGGATTACCTTAATTACCAATAGTTTCCCTTGAGGCCCTGCTGCAACAGGCTGGTAGGACAAAAGATGTCGTGCAAGTTTCTCATTGCGAGCACGTACGACTATATACGGAACACATGCCTATGATTGTTAGTACTAGGATGCTTTACATTATTTATCTGCAATGCCCATGTCTCACTGATTTCATAAAGTATCTTATCCATGCAACGCCCATACATCTATCCCTATGCCTACAGTATTGCATCCTACTATTTACTATTGCTACTATTACTGCTTTTATTCTACTACTGCTGTTACTGTTTCACTACTATCACCACTATAAAACTGTTGCTACTGATAAACCGCTGCGAGCAAGACTGTTTCCAGGTGCAGCTGAATTGACAACTCATTTGTTAAGGCTTACATATATTATTTGGCTCCCCTTGTGTCGAATCAATAAATTTGGGTTTTACTTCCCTCGAAGACTGTTGCGATCTCCTATACTTGTGGGTCATCAAGACTATTTTCTGGCACCGTTGCCGGGGAGCATAGCTTTATTTGTAAGTCCACTTAGAATTCATATTGTTCGCTGCAATCCTTTCATCATGGGTAAACCTCATGATGGAAAAGTTCCTATATTGCCATCCACTACAAGAAGAGGTACTTCTTTGAACACTTCTGCTGCTCTTGATTCGCCATCTGTTATGAGTAAGTTGCTTACACCACCACACGCACACGCTACCACTACTACTTCTACTGAGTTTGAAATGCCACTGATAATTTAGATGATGCTTCTACTATGCTTGATGAGAGTGGTTCGCTAGGTTCCTTTTTAGATGCTACAATTGCTAGAGCTAAGATGGGAAACACCACTGTTACACCTGTTAGTTCACCTGACTCTAGGGAATGTCCTAGAGATGATTTTGATGATGCTTATATTGATCTTGATGATGATTTTATTGCCGAAGCTCGTGCTACTCGTGATGCTAAAGCTGTTAAGGAACTTCTAGCGAGACGTGCTGTTAGATATAAATTGTCTCCTGATCCTAAGTTTGCTGCTTCTCCCATAGATATTAGAGACAAGGATTATGATTTCTCTTTAGATTTATCTTACATATCTATTGTTGAGAAAGAGCCTTTTTGTGGTACGGAGAATGAAAGTGCTACGGAGCACATGAATGAGCTTTCTACTTTGAGTAATTTGTTTTCTGATGATATTAAGCTGCGCACTTACTTTGTTGCTAAGATTTTTTCCTTTCTCGTTGAAAGATGCAGCTAAAACTTGGTTTAATAGCTTGTCTCCTGGATCTATTCATAGTCCTATTGCTTTGGTTAATGCTTTCTTTCAGAAATATTTTCCTGCTAGTGCTCAACATGCTGCTGTGCAGAAAATCTTTGACTTTGAACAGGGAAAAGGAGAGATACTGCCTGAATCTTGGACAAGGTTTTGTTCTTTAATTAGAGCTTTGCCTAAAGATCCATTGCCTAAAAATGAACTCCTTGATATATTTTATAATGGACTAACTGATGAATCTAAGTCATATCTGGATAGTTGTGCTGGTTGTGTTTTTAGGGAAAGAACTCCGGCTGAGGCTGAAGAATTAATGGCTAAAATAAGCCGGAATCATGATGATTGGACTCTAGTTGAGCCAACACCAGCACCAACACCTGCGCCATCTATAGAACTGACACCGAAGAAAAGAGGAATGATTGAATTAAATGATGAAGTTATGAAGGAAGCCAAGAAATCTCTTAAGGAGAAATGTATTAAGGCCGAAGATGTGAAGAATTTACCTCCTATAGAAGAATTATGTAAGCCAATCCCTCACTCATCTACTATCGAGGTACATTCTCTCCAACGTTTTGATGATAGAGATATTCCTTACTCTAAACCTCCTGATCAATGCTTAGATGAGTTAGATAATTCTATTGTTAAGCAAGATAATTTTAATAGAATGGTGCAGAATCATTTGTTGGAAAATTCTAGAGCTATTAACAAGTTGCAGGATATTGTGGAGAGAACCTCCAATGATGTGAAGATACTTGTTAAACATTTTCAAATGGTTCAGACTCAAATTGATCAGCTTACCAAGGTGCAAAAAGACTTGCTAGTTAATGCAGCAAGAGAAAAACAAGCATGTGAAATACGCACAAGAGGCGGTGCTACCACTCAAGACCCCTTATATCCTGAAGGACATCCTAAGAGGATCGAGCAAGATTCTCAACGCACTTCAAGAGATGATATTCCTTCCAAGAAGAAGAAGAAGAAGCATAAAACAACTGCAAAATCCTCTGAAGCAGGTAAAGATCCTAACAGTGTTTCTATTTCTGATGCTAAAACTGAACCAGGTGATGCTTCTGATAAAGAAGAAGTTGAAGAGGAACCAAAAAAGATTGATAAGAATGCAAAGTACACCAAAGAAGACTTCATTGCCAACAATCATGGTAATGAGAGAGAACCTTGGGTATAGAAACCAATGCCTTTTCCTGGTAAGAAACACAAGTCCAAGGAAGAAGAACACTACAACAGGTTTTGTGAATGGATGAAACCTTTATTTCTGCAAATTCCTTTGACTGATGCTATTAGAATGCCTCCTTATGCAAAGTATATGAAAGATATTGTTACTAACAAAAGGAAGATTCCTAATGAGGAAATTTCCACTCTACTTGCTAATTATTCTTTTGATGGTAAAGTCCTGGAGAAGCTTGGAGATCCAGGTATACCAACTATTCCTTGCTCCATTAAAAATAACTATGTTAGAACTGCTTTATGTGATTTGGGAGCCGGAGTTAGTGTCATGCATTTTTCTCTTTATAAGAGACTTGATCTAGAAAAATTGGTATCGACTGATATATCTTTGCACATGGCTGATAAATCTACTACTATTCCTATTGGTATATGTGAAAATGTTCCTGTTCAAGTTGCTAACAGTTGTTTGATATTAACTGACTTCGTTGTGTTGGAAATGCCTGAAGATGATAATATGTCTATTATTCTTGGAAGACCTTTTCTAAACACTACAGGTGCTGTTATTAATTGCAATCAAGGAAAAGTAATATTTAATGTCAATGACAAAGAGTACATGGTCTATTTTCCCAAAAAGATTGATAGAAAGAACGCTCTAAATTCAATCAAGCATGTTGAGACCATTGGAGTTGGTCAAATTATTTGTTCAGAGCAAAAGCCCAAGGAAGAATATAAAATTGTTATGATTGGGACTATGCCTATCAAGGTCGAGGTAACATAAGCACATAGTGAAATGCAAAGTTTTGCCTCATATAAAGTTAGTTTGGTAACAAGACTTGATCAACCTTGTTAACAAAGTGATTTTATATGAACGAAACTTTGTTTTCACTCCATTTACTCTACCTCACTTATATTTACTTGTTCATTTATTTTTGTTCCCTTTGTTAGTTAAATGATTAGAATATTTTGAGCCACTGCATACTTGGTTTTGATTTGCTTTCTATCGCTCCACCGATGTTTTCCCGAGTTTTATTCTCCTATCGTTTTTCTAAAAAATCCTCGAAAATAAAGTTTTTCGAAAAATTCCAAAAAAATCTTTTTAAATTTTTATGTTCAAAATGGGGCAGAGAGGCACCTGGGAGACCTCAGGGGGACCTGCCATGCCACCTCACCACCAGGGGGCGCGGCCCACGCCCTGGTCGCGCCCACCTATGGTGAGGGGGCCCCCTGGCCTCTCACTTATCTCTTCCTCCCCAGCTCTTTCTCTCTCCCGAAAACAATGACACACCTGCTCAAACTCGAGTTCTTGCTGCTCTTCATCTCGATTTTTTGATCTCCTTGCTCAGCCCATCATTGTTGCTGAGATTTGGAGCATTTGTTCTCCGGTATGTGACTCCTCCGATTGTCCAAGTAGAATTTTGATTAGTGAAGTATGTCTTGAGTATTTTAGCTCTATAGGTGACAGGTGAAATGAGTTTTCATGCTTGTTCTACTGCTTAGAAATGTTATTTTGATGCATGTTAGCCCTCTAGTTACTCCCTATAGTAGTTCCCTACATTTGTTTGTCTCAAAATCATATTTTATGAGGTTTGTTAAAAATTTCAGAAATGGAGGAGAATGCATACCAACTCTTTCAACATGAACTAGAAGTGCATAAAGTAATGAGAGTTCACCGTGAAGAGAGGGTCTTTCCCTCAATCTATCCATGCTCAGAGTTCATGAATGCTGCCGGAATTCTGCAAGACTTCCAAACTTTACTCTCTAATGCAGGATTGGAGCATTTTATTGAGGGTGAACCACCCCAATTTGCTAAACTAACAATGTCTGTGGTGCAGGATTTCAGTTTCAGTTGTTCCACATCTAACCCCATGGTTCATTATAAAATCTACAATAAATCTGTGGACTTGCCCTTTGATGTTTTCTGTGCAGCCATTAGAGTACCACAGTGGGGATCGCGTGAAAGGATAAAGGAACGACCTAAGCCATTGACGGACCTTTATGAGGAGATTTGTCAAGGAAGAAGTTTCTCAGGAGAGGATGGTAAAATTCAAAATATTCATCTTCCATCCATTCGATATTTTGCCTACTTTATTACCAAATGTGTCCTTGCTAGGAAAGTTGCAAATAAGTTGTCCTCCTGTGATCTAGCTTTTATTGTTGCTTCTCTGAGAGGTGATAGGACTTATAATTTGGGTGCTTTAATAGCTTTTCGTCTAGATGCTAACCGTAAGAAAGGGGGAATTTGTGGAGGCCTTATTGCTTCACGTTTGTTAGCTTTGCATGGTGTAGTGCCTCATGTTTTAGATCTTCAGTTTCCATTGGAGAGGCTTGATCTTAATTCTATGATACATCATAAGTTTGTTTCTCCTAATGCCTATTTGACTAACTTGATGTTTGAGATTACCTTTTTCAAGAAATCTACCTGGAAGGTAGCGAAGACTGATCGATCAGTCTATTTGCCTGCACCTCTTTTGTTTAACCTTGATCGCAGGAATGGATGGTCACTCACAGAGGGTGAGCTCGATGCATACATGGAGGAGAACCTGCAGCCCGTGCACAATGAAGAGGCAACCGAGGAGTCGGTCCAGCCCTCTAACATTGCGGAGTTTCCATACCAGCAGCCCTACTATGATTATACACCATCTGCTTCATCTTCACAGGGGCCAAGCTACTACGTTACAAATGATGACCCACCAGCATGGGGCATGTTTCCGAGACGACGTTGATCTCCACTTAGGCCAAAAGCCTAAGCTTGGGGGGAGGTACGCCGACTACTCACTCATCTACATATCATATTTTGTCGGTACTTTGTATATCCATGTTTCGCTTTCTTTATTGCTCTCGTTCTTATTTCTTCTTTCCAAAACACAAAAAGACCAAAAATATTTCCGTTGTTTCTCTTTATTTGCCTTTTTAGTTTGCTAGCTTTGGTTTGCTTTACTTGCTATTTTTGGTTTGATATTTGAAAAATCCAAAAATATTTTGCTTTGTTTGCTATTTCCTTCTATTCTTGTTTCAAAAATCGAAAACCCAAAAATATTTGTTGTTCTTCTTCGGTTTTGTAAAGTTTGTTGCAGAGTTCAGTCTCCTGTGACTCCATTAGAGCTTGGTATTCACTTCATATTATTCAAGCCACACAAGTGAAAAGCAATAATGATGACATATGACAATCTGAGATGTGGTAAGAGGCTGGTATGAACTCTATTTGTTTTTATTTTTGTACATATACTCATCGATGTGGACATCCTTAGTCAGTTCATGTAAGGTATATGTTATCTAATGGATGCTTTGTAGTTCTTGCTCTCATATGATTAGTTCCAATTTACTAATAGTTTGTAGCATGTCATGTAGACGCTTGCATGCATTGTTTTATTCATAATATGGTATGTTATTGTGGTATCCATCTCTGAAAGTTTCATTTGAATTGACTTGGCACATGCTCAAGCATGCATATGACTGAACAAAAAGTCAATTAAGCCTCGATGATTTACTTTGCCTCAGAATTCTTGTATCATTTTTATGCCTATATTAATTTTGTTTTGTCGCAAGCATGATTATGACAGTTATTGCTCTCTCGATTATCGCTTCCCAGTCTTTTGCTAGCCTTCACTTGTACTGAGAGGGAATACTTCTCATGCATCCAATCACCAAAAACAAAGTATACCAAAGAGTCCACTATAAATTCCTATGCATGGCATTTCAAAGCCATTCCAAGTAAATTTTCATGTGCTACCTTTCAAAACTTTCAACTACTTCTCGTTTTGTGCCACTATTTTTAGCTCATGAGGACATAGTGGTCGGAATTGCTATCTTCCATATTAAATTAAGTACCCCTCGACCAGGCAGCTTCATCTACTCATCATTAATTTTGCAAGGGAGCTGGTCAGACCATTATAATCTAATTCTAAAAAGAAAGAAAAAAAGGCACTCCTCCATGGTATGTGAATGTTGGTGGGCACCCGATGGAATCGGTTAGCCATGGTTTGAGAAAGGAAAAAAGGTGGGGAGGAGTGCCAAAGCTTTATAAAATAGCACCAATGTGCCAAATTTTCAAAGAACTCGGAACCGCTCTCACTTGTTTATTATGGAAGATAGTGAGTCCCCATTGCCAGTCATTGACATGAAACAACCACCTCTCAAAATAATTTTTTATCTCTGTTTTACAAATGAAAAGCTCTAGCACATGTTAAATCACTGCTTCCCTCTGCGAAGGGCCTTTCTTTTACTTTTATGTTGAGTCTTCATGTTCTAACTTTTAAGCACCTTCTTGAGAGCATAACTGTCATTCTTAGTGTAATGTGCTTGTCCCAGAACACGGTTGATTGTGGTATAACTTTGATGCTTGTATCTTTGATATTTTTTTACTTCTAGTCTTCCTTTGGACTTCAGAGGTGCCTCAGCATTTATGTTTTGCTCCACAAATAAAGGCAAGCGGGATACCACTCTTCCATATCATTTATGCATATTACAATCTTGTAGCTTTTTATGTTCATGTTACTTGTTATTAGTGCATTGGCACTCTTTCATAGCTTGCTTGACTATGAGATAACATTAGTTGCATATTTCTTATTATGAATTGCCTGAGTACTTGATCATATAGTTAGTATATATATATCATATGAAGCAAATGTGTTTGTGAAAGTTTCTTTTATCGCTCTCAGTTGTTAACTGAATTGCTTGAGGACAAGCAAATAGCTAAGCTTGGGGGGAGTTGATACGTCCAAAATGTATCTACTTTCCCGAACACTTTTGCTATTGTTTCTCCTCTAATTTGTGTGTTTTGAATACAACTAACACGGACTAACGCTGTTTTCAGCAGAATTGCTCTGGTGTCTCGTTTTTGTGCAGAAATCTAACTTTCAGGAAAAATTCTGGAAAATACTGCAAAAATTCTATTTTGCCAGAAGACCCACGGAGCCAGAAGGAGAGACGAAGGGGGGCAGCGGCCTGGGCTCACCACCAGGGGGCGCGGCCCAGCCCTGGCCGCGCCCACCTGTGGTGAGGCCGCCTCGGCCGTCGTCTCGACCCCTCCTTCCGCCTACATATACCCTCTGACCTGAAAATAGCGGGGGTTTGGCGTTTTTCCCAGATAGACTTCTGCTGTGCCACCACCATCAGAAACCGCAATTCGGAACCAGAAACTCCATTCTGGCACCCTACCGGGACGGGGATTTGGAGGAGATCTTCATCACCATCGTCACCGACGTCTCTCCATCAACCATCCATGACTCCCCCATCCATGTGTGAGTAACTCCCGCTGTAGGTGAAGGGGATGGTAGGGATTGGATGAGATCATTCATGTAATTTGCTATGAGATTGTTAGGGCATAGTGCCTAGTATCTTTTATTAGTGCTTATGACATTGTTGCAACTTGTTGTGCTTAATGCTTGTCACTTTGGGCCCGAGTGCCATGATTTCAGATCTGAACTTGTTATTATTTCTATGATGATACTTGTTGTTTATGGTCTTACCTACAAGTTGTTTACACATATTGTTGTCCGAAACCCGAGGCCCCAAAGTGACAGAAATTGGGATAACCGGAGGGGATGGCTTTGATGTGAGGATCACATGTGTTCACCGAGTGTTAATGCTTTGCTCCGGTACTTTATTAAAAGGAGTACCTTAATTACCAGTAGTTTCCCTTGAGGCCCTGCTGCAACAGGCTGGTAGGACAAAAGATGTCGTGCAAGTTTCTCATTGTGAGCACGTACGACTATATACGGAACACATGCCTATGATTGTTAGTACTAGGATGCTTTACATTATTTATCTGCAATGCCCATGTCTCACTGATTTCATGAAGTATCTTATCCATGAAACACCCGTACATCCATCCCTATGCCTACAGTATTCCATCCTACTGTTTACTATTGCTACTATTACTGCTTTTATTCTACTACTGCTGTTACTGTTTCACTACTATCACCACTATAAAACTATTGCTACTGATAAACCGCTGCGAGCAAGACTGTTTCCAGGTGCAGCTGAATTGACAACTCATCTGTTAAGGCTTACATATATTCTTTGGCTCCCCTTATGTCGAATCAATAAATTTGGGTTTTACTTCCCTCGAAGACTGTTGTGATCCCCTATACTTGTGGGTCATCAACGGGCTCAGAGGCGACGGCCGCCGGCGCATTTGATGGCGCGGTGATGATGATGTGGGAGCTTCTTCTTCAATCCCCGGCAACGGCGACAGCAAACTTCTGGTGCCTGATACGTCTCCAACGTATCTATAATTTTTGATGCTCCATGCTTGTTTTTACACCATTTGTCTACCGTTTCGCTACACTTCGTGGCACTTTTATGCATTTTCCGGAACTAATCTATTAACGAGTTGCCACAGTGCCAGTTCCCTGTTTTCTGCTGTTTTTGTGTTTCAGAAGTGATACACAGGAAATATTCTCGGAATTGGACGAAACAAGTTCCTGAAGTCTTATTTTACCCGGAAGCTTCTAGAGATCCGAAAGAGAGTAGGAGAGGGGCCACCAGGGCCCCACACACAGGGGTGGCGCGGCCAGCCCCTGGCACGCGCCACCATGGTGTGAGGCCACCTGGCCCCTCCTCTGACATCGCCCCTTCACCTATAAAGACCCCCCGACGGAAAAAACCTAAGTACCCGATCACTTTTCCAGAACACATCGCGATCCGCCGCCGCCGTCGACCCGAAGATCGGGAGGGTCCAGAAGCTCTTCCCGGCACCCTGCCAGAGAGGGGAATCGCCATCGGAGGTCTTCTTCATCGCCATGCTTGCCTCCGGAGCGATGAGTGAGTAGTCTACCTTGGACTATGGGTCCATAGCAGTAGCTAGATGGTTGTCTCCTCCACCATGTGCTTCATGTTTAGATCTCATGAGCTGCCCTACATGATTGAGATCACCGTTATGTAATTCTACATGTTTGGTTTGTTGGGATCCGATGAATATTGGTGTTTATGATTAAGTTGATGTACTGAATATTATCTTTTGTTATCTCTATGTTGTTTATGATCTTGCATGCTCTCCGTTGTTAGTAGCTATCTTGGCCGAGTAGTTGCTAGTGACTCCAAGAGGGGGTATTTATGCTCGATAGTGGGTTCATGCCTCTATTTAACCTGGGGAGTGACAGAAACCTCTAAGGTTGTAGATGTGCTGTTGCTACTAGGGAGAAAACAACATTCATATGCTCAAGGGCATATGCTTTGTTTACATTACACACTTTGCTTAATGCAATTATCTGTTGTTCGCAACTTAATACTTGTGGAGTTCTCGGATTGATTCACCACAAGTGGATTATTAGTCATAGATGCAGTTGGATGGCGGTCTATGTATTTTGTTGTAATGCCCAGAGTAAATCTCATAGTGATCTTCTTGACATATCACGTTTATCTTTATTCTATCAATTGCCCAACTGTAATTTGTTTACCCAGCATGTGTTATTTATTTTATGGAGAGACACCACTAGTGAACTGTGGATCCCGGTCCTATTTCCATCATATTGCTATCACCTGTTTACTTTACTCGCACTGTTTACTTTACTCGCATACTCTACTGTTTTCCACTCGATACGCTCATAACCTTTGTTTCAAGCAAACCGGTGAGATTGATAACCTCATCGCAAGTTGGGAACGAAGTACTTGGTTGTGTTGTGTGCAGGTTCCGCATTGCAGCTAGCAAGCAAAGCTTGGACGAGGCGCCATATATAAATTGTCCGAAGCTGTCGCAAACTAGCAAGCATCACCTTCAGTCGTTTGTCTCTCCTCTCCAAGAACGATAAACCTTGGTTTCTTAACTGAGGGAAAACCAGCTCTATACTCATCACACCTTCCTCTTGGGGTTCCCAACGGGCTGGTCATTCACCACGCACAAGGACGAAGCTCCTACATCAACTAGGATCATCAGCTATTTTTCTGGCGCCGTTGCTAGGGAGGAAGTAGAAGACTTCTGCGAGGGGAGTTTTCGCACGCACATCCTTTACTTTGTTATTGTTTTGCTTTACTTTATTTATTTTACCTGCGTCGTTTTATATCAAAACCCAAAAAAATTAGAATCCTTGGTAGTTGTTATTTCTTTACTTTTAGTTTATCATGTTGATCCCTAAGTACGTTCTGGAGAACCTCTCAGTAGGTAGTGGTTCGATTATTGGCAAAAGTAACATTGAGGAGTTCTTTAATCACATTAGTATGCATGAGGAAGTTGAGGAGAAATCTTTGGTTGAGCTAGCTCCTAGTATTGAAGTTGCTTCTGCTTATTTGATTCACATGTTGGAAACTAGGTTTGCTAGTCTTAATCCTTTTATGCAATACATGTTCCTTAAGCTTCATGAAATTGAGGATCCCGAAAAGAAAGCTTTTATCTTGGAAGCTTTGCGCTTAGAATTTAAAGATGTCGTTATTGAAGCTAGAAAGTTTCTTAAACATTTTAATAAACTTGGTTCGCCTGTAAAGGTTATTGGTATTAACAATGAAGGAGCCGAAGTACCTATACCTTGCAAGCTCTTGGGATTGTGTGAAGCTTTCGAAAATAATTTTGACTGGATCTGTCCTAAAAATCTTTTTGATGAAAATAGTGTACCAAAGCATGATCACAAAGGGTCTTCTAAAACTTATGTGGATGAAATACAATGCCTTATTGACAAGACTTCTGCTGTTGATCTTGATGCTTCATCACTTGATGTTACTTGATTCGCAATTTTCTGCGCCTAGCTCAAAGGCGTTAAAGAAAAGCACTTTTGGGAGATAACCCAATGTTTTTACTTTCAGTAATTTTTCTTTTATTTGAGTCTTGGAAGTCATTACTACTGTAATGACCGCTCCTTATCTTGTTTATTTCGTTTTTGTGCCAAGAGAAGCCTCTAATTTGAGTGAGGTAAAGATTTGGGGATGTTGCTGTCCTGAAACTGTTTTCGGTTCTGCACCGTACAAATTTGTATAAATTCTCTGTATATCTTTTGGACCTGCAATTTCTTTTGCATATGCCCCAGGTTATATCCAAACTTTTGTTAGTTTAACACTTTTTGATTTGAGCAACAGAAAACCCCTAAAAAATTCGACCTTTGTCAGCTGTTCAGTTTTGACAGATTTCTGCCAATATTTGTGTTTACCACTTTATCGCTTTATTTTGAGTTCTTTTGATCATGGAACTTTTAGAGAAGTTGCTACAGTAGTATTTGCTATATATGTGGTGGTTTTGATTTGAAACCTGAAGCAAAAAAGAGGTTGATTATATGTTATGCTTGCACAAATGTTGCTAATAGAATTGTGTTTAGTTTTGTATGAAGGAAGTTTTCAAGTGTAGGGATTGGAGAATGATGAGATCAGTTGAAGAATAGACAAAAGCTCAAGCTTGGGGATGCCCATGCATCACCCCAAGAAATATCCAAGAAGTACAAGCGTCGAAGCTTGGGGATGCCCCGAGGCACCCCTTCTTCATCGGCAAAAATCAGGTCACCTTTCAAGACGCTATATTTTTATTGCTTCATGCACTATGTGTTTTTCTTGGAGCATTAGTTGTTTTAGTTTTCCTAGTTAGATTAGTTTGTTTGTTTGCTGCAATAAATGGTTGGACCCCAACAAATTTCCTTTGGAGGAGATGTACTCGTTTTCATTTGCCAAGAACACTCCGTTTTTCATTCTTACAATTTCACCGGGTGTTCTTCTTTTTCTGCTACTGCTCTTGGTTTTTGTTTTCGCCTTGATTTGCGTTCAGACCTTGTCATATCTTTTCATCAAGGTGTATTTTTTCCTCTGATATTTATTGGTTTTCATCAAAAGAGGTGTTTATAAAAAAATTCAAATGGTGTTGGAAAAGAGAAAAAGCTTTGTGCAAAATAGTGGTACAAGAAGGAGCTTGTGTAGACTGCGGCTTAGGCTTTTTCATGTCATGCTTGATGTCTTTTTGATAGTATGCTTAGTGGTTTTGCTGTAGCATTACTTGTCTCAAATAACTGAGATTGCTTAATGAGCCTTTGAAAAAAATCATGCGTTGTTTTTATTGTATGGAAGCATTATTTTGGTTTTCTCCTTGATGCTTTATTTGGGTTGACTTGGCGCATGCTCACACATGTTAGACTCTTACAAAGTCGCCAATAGCCTTCATGATCATTTAGTTTTTGACTTTTGATGCCATCTTATGCTTCTTTTAATGTCGCTTTGTCGCTTTGCATGATTATGGCCATTATTGCTCTCTTAGTTGGTCGCTCCCAGTCTTTTGCTAGCCCTCGCCTTGTACTGAGTATGAGCTCTACTCGTGCATCCAACTCCTAAAAGCCAAAGTTTTCCAAAGTGTCCACCATACATACCTACTAGCAATTTGCTATTCCAAGTAAATTTGACTTGCTTTTATTTTCTCTTCAAATTAAACTCTTACCAGTGTTATGCGAAATTTGGTCAGTAAAGCTCTCACAAAACGGAAGGCACACTTTACTTTTTCCTGTTCTTAAAAATTTGACATTGTGGTCTCTTATGTTGAGTTGTTATGCTTGCAAGTTTTAAGTTGGAGACTAGCCCAGCCATACTGTCATGGGGCAAGCTTTCAACATTGCACTTCTTATTTGAGTTGATATCGTGATCTTTTGTTTATGGATGCCCGCGGTGTGAAATGAATTGAGAATCTTGTGGGGATCATGGAGTTTGTATATGTGTTAGGGAAACGCCGGGCCGCTAATCTAAGCCATGCATAATTCATGGTGGAAATTTGCAGCATACCCATGGTGAACATTCGACGACGCATCTCACAATAAAAAGCTAAACAAAAGGCAAATAAAAGAGATGTCGAGGTGTTCATTGTCTGCTTGTCCTGTCATTTTGGTGTGGGCTTGTTCCATGTCATCGGGCACGGAGGTACCCCATTGGCGGTTCTCAATGATATGCATATACTTACAATGACAAGAGCCTTGCTTGGGACTCTAAGTAAAGTAGCATGAGGTTTGGGTACTCGTATTCACGGGGCACGAGGTTTTCAACTTATGATTTGTCAAGCATATGCATCATAATTGTTCTCGCATTAACTTTAACCATTCAAGATGCTTATGATGGGGGCAATGAGAGCTCAAAGCCGGTAAGTACCATAATTTTTGAAGGTTATAAAACTTGCAATCACTGCTTCCCTCTGCGAAGGGCCTTTCTTTTACTTTTATGTTGAGTCACCACCTTCTTTCTTTATGCACCATTAAGAGAGCATAGTTGTCATTCTTAGTGTGATATGCATTGTCCCAAAGTTCATTGATTGATTCATATTGTTGGTTTCAATTGTTCTCAAATTATTTGTATCTAGTCGCCCTCTTAAACTTGAAGGTGTCCTATGCATTTATGTTTTGCTTACTTTGAAGGACAAGCTGAAAACCATTTGTATGTTTTTCCTTATGATTTGAACACACGTTTGACTTTCATTGTTTCATTTTCATGATCTTTTGTTTGTGTTCATTTTCATGTTTACAACATGGTTGCTAAGTACTTATTGTCAAGATTATATCTTCATGCCCATGTTTTAAGTTCTTATGATCCCAGCTCACAAATGCTTACATACGTGATCAAGATTGTGTAGGTGCATGTCACCTCAAAAATTATTCTTTTGTTATCACTTACCTACTCGAGGACGAGCAGGAGTTAAGCTTGGGGATGCTTGATACGTCTCCAACGTATCTATAATTTTTGATGCTCCATGCTTGTTTTTACACCATTTGTCTACCGTTTCGTTACACTTCGTGGCACTTTTATGCATTTTTCGGAACTAACCTATTAACGAGTTACCACAGTGCCAGTTCCCTGTTTTCTGCTGTTTTTGTGTTTCAGAAGTGATACACAGGAAATATTCTCGGAATTGGACGAAACAAGTTCCTGAAGTCTTATTTTACCCGGAAGCTTCCAGAGATCCGAAGGAGAGTAGGAGAGGGGCCACAGGGGCCCACACACAGGGGTGGCGCGGCCAGCCCCTGGCCCGCGCCACCATGGTGTGAGGCCGCCTGGCCCCTCCTCTGACATCGCCCCTTCGCCTATAAAGACCCCCCGACGGAAAAAACCTAAGTACCCGATCACTTTTCCAGAACACATCGCGATCCGCCGCCGCCGTCGACCCGCAGATCGGGAGGGTCCAGAAGCTCTTCCCGGCACCCTGCCGGAGAGGGGAATCGCCACCGGAGGTCTTCTTCATCGCCATGCTTGCCTCCGGAGCGATGAGTGAGTAGTCTACCTTGGACTATGGGTCCATAGCAGTAGCTAGATGGTTGTCTCCTCCACCATGTGCTTCATGTTCAGATCTCATGAGCTGCCCTACATGATTGAGATCACCGTTATGTAATTCTACATGTTTGGTTTGTTGGGATCCGATAAATATTGGTGTTTATGATTAAGTTGCTGTACTGAATATTATCTTTTGTTATCTCTATGTTGTTTATGATCTTGCATGCTCTCCGTTGTTAGTAGCTATCTTGGCCGAGTAGTTGCTAGTGACTCCAAGTGGGGGTATTTATGCTCGATAGTGGGTTCATGCCTCTATTTAACCTGGGAGAGTGACAGAAACCTCTAAGGTTGTAGATGTGTTGTTGCTACTAGGGAGAAAACAACATTCATATGCTCAAGGGCATATGCTTTGTTTACATTACACACTTTGCTTAATGCAATTATCTGTTGTTCGCAACTTAATACTTGTGGAGTTCTCGGATTGATTCACCACAAGTGGATTATTAGTCATAGATGCAGTTGGATGGCGGTCTATGTATTTTGTTGTAATGCCCATAGTAAATCTCATAGTGATCTTCTTGACATATCATGTTTATCTTTATTCTATCAATTGCCCAACTGTAATTTGTTTACCCAGCATGTGTTATTTATTTTATGGAGAGACACCACTAGTGAACTGTGGATCCCGGTCCTATTTCCATCATATTGCTATCACCTGTTTACTTTACTCGCACTATTTACTTTACTCGCATACTCTACTGTTTTCCACTCGATATGCTCATAACCTTTGTTTCAAGCAAACCGGTGAGATTGACAACCTCATCGCAAGTTGGAAACGAAGTACTTGGTTGTGTTGTGTGCAGGTTCCGCGTTGCAGCTAGCAAGCAAAGCTTGGATGAGGCGCCATATATAAATTGTCCGAAGCTGTCGCAAACTAGCAAGCATCACCTTCAGTCGTTTGTCTCTCCTCTCCAAGAACGATAAACCTTGGTTTCTTAACTGAGGGAAAACCAGATGCTATACTCATCACACCTTCCTCTTGGGGTTCCCAACAGGCTGGTCATTTACCACGCACAAGGACGAAGCTCCTACATCAACTAGGATCATCAGTGCCAAGTTGACGTGGGAATGTGTAGTAAATGACCGGCCAGTTGGAAACCCCAAGAGAAGGTTTGATGAATATAGCAGCAAGTTTTCCCTCAGTTATGAAACCAAGGTAGTCAATCCAGTAGGAAAAAGCCAATACGACTGAAGGTGATGCCCGCTAGCTTTGCGACAGCTCCGAACAATTTATAGGGTGCCTCGTCCAAGCTTTGCTTTGCGAGCGGCAACGTGGAACCTGCACACAACACAACCAAATACTTTGTTCCCAACTTACGATGAGGTTGTCAATCTCACCGGTTTGCTTGAAACAAAGGAATGAGCGTATCGAGTGGAAAGCAATAGTAGAATGCGAGTAAACAAAACAGTGCGAGTAAAGTAAACAGGTGATAGCAATATAAAGGAAATAGGACCGGGGTCCAAAGTTCACTAGTGGTGTCTCTCCATAAGATAAAATAACACATGCTGGGTAAACAAATTACAATTGGGCAATTGATAGAGTAAAGACAACGTGATAAGTCGAGAGGATCACTATGAGATTTACTCTGGGCATTACAACAAGATACATAGACCGCCATCCAACTGCATCTATGACTAATAATCCACTTGTGGCAAATCATTCTGAGAAATCCACAAGTATTAAGTTGCGAACAACAGATAACTGCATTAAGCAAAGTGTGTAATGTAAACAAAGCATATGCCCTTGAGCATATGAATGTTGTTTTTCCCCTAGTAGCAACAGCACATCTACAACCTTAGAGGTTTCTGTCACTCCCCCGGATTAAATAGAGGCATGAACCCACTATCGAGCATAAATACCCCCTCTTGAAGTCACTAGCAACTACTCGGCCAAGATAGCTACTAACAACGGAGAGCATGCAAGATCATAAACAACATAGAGATAACATAAGATAAAATTCAGCACATCAACTCAATCATAACACCAATATTCATCGGATCCCAACAAACACAACATGTAGAACAACATAACGGTGATCTCGATCATGTAAAGTAGCTCACGAGATCTAAACATGAAGCACATGGTGGAGAAGACAACCAACTAGCTACTGGTATGGACCCATAGTCCAAGGTAGACTACTCACTCATTGCGCCAGAGGCAAGCATGGCAATGAAAAAGACCTCTGTAACAACTCAGAAATTGTAATCCACTTCTTATTAATTTAAATACCAAATTTTGGACCAAGACAAAACTTTTTAGCTATTATTGCATGCATGCATGTATTTCCCATTATATGTTTTCTATGATTTTATGTGTGTAAATTTTGGTTGTGTACTAGTTAGTTAATTCTAAGTTAACTAACAGAAGCAAATGAGAAAGCTTATAAGAATCAAAGAAACCAGGAATAAAAATAAGAAAGAAAAAGAGAAGATTTAGATGATCTAGGAAATCTGTTTGACTACCCTACTTTGAACCCTTGGATTAAGAAATGTGTAACTCACCTTCATGTTTGGCCAGTTAGTTGAGCTTAACCAAGTGACATACTAACTCAACCAAGAAGTTTCCAGCAAAAACTCAAAACCTAACCTCCTTCAAAATCTGTCCAAAGTTTGAATCTGAATCATATGACAACCCCAAATTCAAAATAGCCCTGGAGCAAAACACCACCTCTTGACCTAACAAAAATTGTTTTAGAGTCCCTATCCAATATAATGACCAACCCAATTGGAAATTTTCAAAAATTCAAATTTTGATTTCATGCGGGCATTTCAACAAACACTTGGTGGGCAGAAATCTAGCAAAATCGAATCCACTGTTGGCAACAGTGGTTGGCAGCCCTAGCCCTAGTCTCTGACCTCCCAGCAGTGCCCTGGACTCTCCTTGGTCGATCCCCTATCTCCCCTACCCAGGCACCGGCCGTGAGACATGGATGGCATGGATGAAGAGCACCGGACCCCTACCATGCCCCCCTCTGAACCAGACCACCTCAGCCCCTCCCATCGCGCCAGGACACTCCTACAGCACGCAGCAGCCCGCCGCCCACGCCAGAACCCCGCCTTGCCCCTCCCACGGCCGACACGCACGGTGTGCTGGCCGCCTCTGGACATCGCCGGTGCTCCCTCTCCCGCCTATATAAAGCCGCCCTTCTTCCCTGAAAAGAACCGCACCATCCCCAGCACCTCCCTAGACAACCTCTCCTTCGCTCCCGTGCTCTCAGTCGAGCTCGCCGACCTCGACGTCCCCGCAGGCCACCGCACGTTCCCGGCGTTGCGGAGCTGCCCCCGGCGCTGTACCTGCTGGAGGTGGCGGAGGAGAACCCCCGAAGCCGCCCTGCACCCTCGCCGCCGCTCCCCATCACCGCCGGTGAGCACCCCAGCCACCGCCTCCTCCCAGTGCTCGCGCTCGCTTGTGTTCGTCGGGCTGGGGAAGAAGACCCTCGTACCGATTCGGTTATAACGTGCTGACAGCCGGGCCCCTCCGGTCAGGCCGCCCCTTCTATTTTTTCCCCCGCGTATGCCAGTGACCGTTAGCTGGGCCGGCCAAGCCCCATCTTCCCGGCCCGTTTCCAATTTGGTCCGAGCAGTTTTTTTTTTAGAAACCCCGTTAACTTTTGTCAATTACTGCAAGATTCAAATTCAAATTCCCGGAGTTTTGTAGGTTCAAATTTAGCAAATAAGATGTCGTTGGAAAGCTTGTAAAATGCCCTACACTATAGAACTGGTTAGAATTCAAAATAAGTTAGGAATTTAATTAGATATGAATAGTGTGACCATAGCTTTGTTAATCATAGAGTATTTCTAGAAATTTAATTAAGCCTCCGAAAATCATGAAATTTAAATTGTGAAATCACCAATGACCTTCCTTACTGTTAGTCAACCTAAAACAACTTTAAACCCTATTAGTGTTATCAATTAGATCCTACCCAACTCTAGTGAGCCACATAAAATGATAGATTCCTATTGCACACTTAGAATTAAATTGCCCTCTTACCAATTCACTTAGTTAATCCCTCCCACTTGAACTTGTCTTAGTAACCCTAAATCAATACCAATGCTTAGAAAGGGAACAACATATGACACTTAGTAGAAACTTTAACTTGCACACTTGATGGAAACTTAGAAGCAAAATTTATAATCCAACACCATAAAATGCAACATGAATGCTATTGTTAGCAAACAAAGATGTGTGCTTGGTGTGTGGTTAGCATTGTGTAGTGATTGTGTGCTTTGTGTTTATTCGTTATTAGACGCTAGTGTTGCCGAGGAGGATATTGGAGGGAATTATTATCAAGAAGAGGAAGAAGAATACCCCGGACACTTTGCCAACCAAGGCAAGCCATCTTTTGATTCATACTCCCAATGCCCAGTTTAATATTGCATTCTACTTGTTTTAAGTAAATTGCATGATTGAATTGCTAGAGTAGAATGATAGAAGTATAGTGATATCTTGCTTAACAAGAGCATCAAGCTGAGTTTATCCAATCATATTTAGTGGTATCATCACTCAATGTAGTTGCTTAGTCGCTAATAATATTGAGGCCATCTATATGGGGAACTCTCTTTGAAAAGTGATGACTTGAACTTGAAACTTGAATTGGATCTTGCTCCTACATAATGGCTTTATGAAAGAAATTAATCTTGACTAAGAACTATGAAATGTATTTCTCAATGACAACGAGTGATGTACCATGGGAGCCAACCATACCGTACGACCACATTACCCCTGAATGGGAAGGGGCTTATTCCTAGCTTGTTTTTTCTAGTATGGGAGGTCTTGTTTCATCCTTTATAGAAGTATTCCCTGCGTGGTTGCTTCCGAACCAAGTGGTTATTGGAAATTTTCCTTCCTGAAGATTTCCATCCGTCCGGCATCCCGGAGTGGGCAAAACTAGAGGCGCCGGAACGGGGAAATCCGTGTCTCGGGCTCTAGGGAAGGATCCTATACTAGAGTAGACAAGTGAAAGAGTTTGTTTGATTATCTGAACCTCGCATACTTTGCGTATGTCGATCCGTGGACTTCTCCCGGCAGATGTATCGATTCTTGTGGGTAAAGTGTACCCCTCTGCAGAGGTTTTCAAACTATTCGAATAGCCGAGTCCGCGGTTATGGACAGTTGGCAAGCTGTACTTGACTTTTGTCAAGAATAAAAAAATAACAAAGGTGAACTTGGTGAATGACATGAATGACTTGACTTGACAATGATGTTGACACACTTGAAGTTCCTCTTTAGATTGAACCTAGAGAACTAAATCTCTTCTCCACCAATGAACATTCTTGGGAAATAAAACTAGCTTTTGCAAATAACTTAGTGCTTAGTCCACCATATCAACCTTGCATTTCTACTTCATCCCTTCATTTATAAGATGGTTTGCGAGTGCATTCAATGTACTCATGGCTGTGTCCCTGGCTATCAACTTGGCCAGACTTCGGGGAAGAATACCAGGAGGAAGGGTATGAAGAAGAGTACCAGAACTAAGTTCGTCTCCATGAGTCGCCATTGCCTGTAGGATGAAGGCATGGACCCGTAGACGTTATTTCCGCTGCTATATTGTGTTGTAATATGACTTGGTCTATATGACCATTGTATTTGAACCACCGTATTGTAATGTCTATGGAACTGGTTACCAACTACGTTATGTATATCGCAACAATGGTTCTGGGATTGCGGTGGAATACATAACGGGCACTTCGAATTTGTTATCAAATTTGAGGTCGTCACAAGTTGGTATCAGAGCCTAGGCTGACCATAGGAGACCTTAGTTAGAATGGGCGTTCAATGAAAACTTGATAAAAGCAAAGATATAAGTAATGGTTGCAAAAATTGCTTAGTCTTTCCTCTCTATTTGCACAATTTTAGACATACTTCAGTTTTTGCCTACTTAAAAAATTTGCACACTTGAGTTGATCACTAACTTAAGCTAATCTAAAATTTTGTAGATGGCCCCGGTATTCGTTGAGCACTACCAGTTGGGCCAGGGTGGCAGCCTTTGTTTCGAGCGCGACCTCACCACCCTGACCTTGTTCCTGGATCATTTGTATCCGGAGTTCAAGGGAGCCGTGCTCAATGAGCACCCAGATGGAGAGCTACGGTGGCTTATCCGAGCCAGTTGCCGTGGCAAGAAGGGGAAGTTGGGTTCTCCAAGGGTCAATTTTGAGCTTGTGGAGAACACTTGGGCCGATGGTTTGGTCCGAGCGATGCAGGAGATGCACGCCCGCTTGTGCGGACTGCATGTTGAGGAGGTTCAGGGAGAGCACTTTAGGAACTTTGCTCGGTGTGATGCGGATGGACGTCCCGCAAACATGCCCGGACAGAATGAGCCGAGTACCTACATCGATCACATGGACTTCTTGCTGTACTCCACTCAGCAGGAGGCCGATCGTGCCCGTACCAAGGCTAACCTTGAGCACTTCGCACTGGTGGAGGCGAGGAGCACGATCAGGATACTTGCCAAGGAGCGCAAGAGCCTTCGTCGCCAGCGTGATGAGAAGGAACAGGACCTTGAGGAGTTGAAGGCCAATGTGGCGGAGTTGACTGAGTACATTGAGAGTCTTGAGGATCACCTTGGTGAGGAGGAAGGCATTGATCTCCGCAAGGAGGATAATGCCCTCATCAGTGATGAGGATGACTTCATGGAGGACCTTGATGATCCGGAGGATGGTGGGCACAATGGATTCATTGTGAGTGATGAGGAGGAAGACCCCGAGGAGCCCGCTGTTTAGATCCAAGATCCACGTATTATCTAGTTATGAGTTCACCTTGAGTCACTTCGTGTAGGTGTGAGTTGTATCCCCCTCTCTAGTAGACGAGTCGCAATGGTTTGATGTAAACCATTTGTAATGTGTGAACTTGTATGTATGATATGTTTGTTGAGTGTTGAATGAAATATAAATTTGGCTCTTAAGGCCTTAGTAAGACAAAATTGCATCATCCATGTTACCTTTAATCTTAGCAAAAATTAGCTTTTCCCTCTTGTCTTACACACCTTATCTCCAGATGCCGCGAGCACCCCCACCCCCGAACCCGGAAATGGCCGAACTGCTAAGGTTGATCATGGAAGACCGGGAAGCAGCCCGAGCTGAACGCCAAGCTAACTTGGCCACTCTTCAGCAAATAACCCAGATGGCAATGAACCACAACAATGGCAATGGCAATGGCAATGGCAATGGTGAAGGAGAAAACCATGGCAATGGAGATCACCGATCTAAGTTAAGGAGTTTCCAGAACACCAACCCACCTATATTCACTAAGTCTGAAGAACCCTTAGACGCCGATGACTGGCTTCGCACTATGGAAAACAATTTGGCAGTCGCCGAAGTTGGTGAAAATGAGAAGGTCTTGTACACCACCCACTATCTTGCTGGAGCAGCAAGAGCTTGGTGGGATAGCACTCGTGCAATGCAAGCCCCAGGGTATGTGATGCCTTGGGAGGAGTTCAAGAGCAAGTTTAGCAAAGCCCATGTTCCTTTGGGATTGGTTAAAAGGATGAGAGATGAGTTCAGAAATCTAAAGCAAGGTTCCCTATCTGTGGTGGATTACCGTGACAAGTTCCTTACCTTGTCTAGGTATGCCCCAGATGACACCAACACCACTGAGAAGAAGCAAGAAAGGTTTTTGGATGGACTTCATGATGAGATGCAATGTGTCTTGGTCAGTATTCCCTTTGCTGACCTGGAGTCATTGGTTGACTCTGCCATTCAGATGGAAGGCAAACTCAAGCAAGCTGCAGAAAATCGCAAGCGCCGTATGATGTATCAAGGCAACTCGAGCAACTCGCAGAAGCCAAGGGGAAATGCACCTATGGGTTTCGCCCCTAGACCTATGAGGCCGTCTGCACCTGCACCACGTCCCAACTATCCCAACCGTCCGCCCGGCAACAACTTCAATCGTGCACCTCCAAGACCTAGTGGTAACAACTTCCACACCAATACTCCAAGGCCAAATGGCGCCCCTGTGTTACCCAAGCCTGGTGACAAGTCTGGAGTTACCTGTTATGAGTGCGGACTCAAAGGGCACTACTCCAATGAGTGCCCCAAGAAGCTGAATGATGCATCCAAGACCACTGCTCCTGCTCAGCAACAGCGCCGTGTGGGAAATGGCAAGAACTATCCACCAAGGAACCAGCCTCACTCTCGAGGCCGTCTGAATCACATGAATGTTGAAGAAGCTCAGGAAGCGACCGACGTTGTGCTTGGTATGTTCCCTGTTAACTCAGTTCTTGCAAGAGTTCTGTTTGATTCTGGAGCTTCACACTCATTTGTTACCCAATTATTCGTCGATAAAAGTGGACTTCAACCCACACCCTTGAAAGAGTTCATGTCGGTGCAAATTCCCGGGTCAATAACCAAAGCCAGTTGTACCTGCTTGGCAGTGCCCATAGAAATCCATGGGATCTTATTCTTAGCCAGTTTGATTGTGTTAGGAACCAAAGGATTGGAAGTGGTCCTAGGTATGGATTGGATGTCTCAACACCAAGGAATTATAGATTGTGCCAAAAAGACCATCACCATGAGGAGTAGCCATGGAGTTTTAGTAAAACATGTGTCAGTTAAACCCACCCAAAGCCCCAGATGTCATAAGAGTATCTCAGGGCCAACCATAAAGGAAGTTCCCATCGTCTGTGAATACCCGGATGTTTTTCCCGATGAGCTACCCGGAATGCCACCGGATCGGGATATTGAGTTTATCATTGAGCTTATCCCCGGAACTGGATCTATAGCCCAACGACCCTATCGTATGAATCCAGCTGAACTAGTAGAGTTGAAGAAGCAATTGGATGACCTTTTGAGTAAAGGATTGATTCAGCCAAGTTCTTCTGCTTGGAGATCACCCGTTCTGTTTGTGGATAAAAGTGACGGTTCTAGCCGACTGTGCACTGATTACCGCAAGCTAAATGATGTAACCATCAAAAACAAGTATCCTCTCCCAAAGATTGAAGATTTGTTTGACCAATTGACTGGAGCTAGAGTCTTCTCGAAGATAGATCTTAGAACTGGATACCACCAATTGAAGATCCGTGCAACGGATATCCCCAAAACAGCCTTCACTACCCGATACGGATTGTATGAGTACACCGTAATGTCATTTGGATTAACCAATGCCCCTGCTTATTTCATGAACCTCATGAATAAGGTTTTTATGGAGTTCTTGGATAAGTTTGTTGTTGTCTTCATTGATGACATTCTTATCTACTCCAAGTCCGAAGAGGAGCATGCAACCCATTTGAGATTAATCTTAGAGACCCTAAGAGAGCATCAGCTGTATGCCAAGTTCAGTAAATGTGAGTTCTGGTTGAAGGAAGTTGGATTCTTAGGCCATGTATTATCAGCCGGAGGAATATCCGTAGACCCCAAGAAGATCAAATCAGTCATGGAATGGGAAGCCCCAACCACTCAAACTGAAGTTCGAGGTTTTCTCGGATTAGCCGGATATTACCGCAAATTTCTTGAAGGGTTTTCGAGCATTGCCCGGCCAATGACCCAACTGTTGAAGAAAGACAAGAAGTTTGAATGGACCCCTAAGTGTGAAGAGAGTTTTCAAGAGCTCAAGAAGCGACTGGTGACCGCCCCCATCCTAACCATGCCCGATATCACCAAAAACTTTGATGTCTATTGCGACGCTTCCAAACTTGGACTTGGTTGCGTATTGATGCAAGAAGGCAAGGTCATAGCTTACCTCTCTCGGCAGCTTAGACCTCATGAGGAAAATTATCCAACCCATGATCTATAGTTAGCCGCCGTGGTTCTAGCTTTGAAGACTTGGAGGCACTATCTGATGGGCAACCGTTGTGAGATCTACACCGATCACAAGAGTTTGAAGTATATCTTCACCCAGAAGGAGTTGAACATAAGGCAGAGAAGATGGATAGAGTTGATCAAGGATTATGATCTGGAAATCCACTATCACCCCGGTAAGGCCAATGTAGTGGCCGATGCACTAAGTCGGAAGCCGTGCTCGTTGAACATGATGATCAAGGAAGAGGAACCTATGTTGCACCAAGAGTTTGAAAAATTTGGATTGGAACTGGTCAGTCAAGGATTCCTAGCCAACCTTGAGTTTCAACCCACCTTGATGAGCCAAATCAAAGAAGCCCAGAAGGGAAATGAGAGTATTGACGGAATTAAGCGCCGAATTAGTTCCGGTAAGGTGCCAGGATTTGAGGAAGATGACCAAGGAATTCTTTGGTATAAAGGATGTATTTGTGTGCCTGCTGATTCAGAATTGAAGGAAGTGATTATGAAGGAAGCCCATGAGACCCCTTACTCCATCCATCCCGGTGGAACTAAGATGTACCAAGATTTAAAGGAACAATTTTGGTGGCATGGAATGAAGCGTGAGATTGCATCGTTCATCTCTAAGTGTGATATTTGTCAAAGAGTCAAGGCTGAACATCAACGTCCTGCTGGACTGCTGCAGCCTTTGCAAGTTCCGGAATGGAAGTGGGAATCTGTTGGAATGGATTTCATCACTGGGTTTCCAAGGTCTAGCCGTGGGAATGACTCTATTTGGGTCATTGTGGATAGACTGACCAAAGTTGCCCACTTTATCCCTGTCAAGACCACTTATAACTCGGGACAGTGATACGTCTCAAACGTATCTATAATTTTTGATGCTCCATGCTTTGTTTTACACCATTTGCCTATTGTTTCGTTACACTTAGTGGCATTTTTATACGCTTTCCGGAACTAACCTATTAACGAAGTGCCACAGTGCCAGTTTCCTGTTTTCTGCTGTTTTTGTGTTTCAGAAGTGATACACGGGAAATATTCTCGGAATTGGACGAAACAAGTTCCTGAAGTCATATTTCACCGGGGAGCTCCCAAAGATCAGAAGACCTGACGGAGGGGGGCCACGTGGCCCCCACACACAGGGGTGGCGCGGCCAGGCCCCTGGCCGCGCCGGGCCCGTGTGAGGGAGCGTGGGACCTCCTCTGACAGCCTCCTTTCGCCTACATATACCCCCTGACGAGAAAAACCTAAGGGCAAGATCAGTTTTCCAGAATACATCGCGATCCGCCGCCGCCGTCGACCCGAAGATCGGGAGGGTCCAGAAGCTCTTCCCGGCACCCTGCCGGAGAGGGGAATCGCCACCGGAGGTCTCCTTCATCGCCATGATTGCCTTCGGAGCGATGAGTGAGTAGTCTACCTTGGACTATGGGTCCATAGCAGTAGCTAGATGGTTGTCTTCTCCACCATGTGCTTCATGTTTAGATCTCATGAGCTGCCCTACATGATTGAGATCACTGTTATGTAATACTATGATGTTGGTTTGTTGGGATCCGATGAATATTGGTGTTTATGATTAAGTTGCTGCAGTGAATTTTATCTTATATTATCTCTATGATGTTTATGATCTTGCATGCTCTCCGTTGTTAGTGGCTATCTTGGCCGAGTAGTTGCTAGTGACTCCAAGAGGCGGTATTTATGCTCGATAGTGGGTTCATGCCTCTATTTCACCTGGGGGAGTGACAGAAACCTCTAAGGTGGTAGATGTGCTGTTGCTACTAGGGAGAAAACAACATTCATATGCTCAAGGGCATATGCTTTGTTTACATTACACACTTTGCTTAATGCAATTATCTGTTGTTCGCAACTTAATACTTCTAGGGTGTTCGGATGATATCCCCGGGGGTGGATTATTAGTCATAGATGCAGTTGGATGGCGGTCTATGTATTTTGTTGTAATGCCCAGAGTGAATCTCATAGTGATCTTCTTGACATATCACGTTATCTTTATTCTATCAATTGCCCAACTGTAATTCGTTTACCCAGCATGTTATTTATCTATGGAGAGACACCACTAGTGAACTGTGGACCCCGGTCCTATTTTAATCATATTGCAATCAGCTGTTTACTATTCCCGCACTGTTTACTTTACTAGCATTTTACTACTGTTTTCCACTCGATACACTCATAACCTTTGTTTCAAGCAAACCGGTGAGATTGACAACCTCATCGCAAGTTGGGAACAAAGTATTTGTCTGTCTGTGTGCAGGTTCCACAAACACCTTCAGTCGTCACCGTCTCCCTTCTCCTGATCGATAAACCTTGGTTTCATAACTGAGGGAAAACTTGCCGCTGCACTCATCATACCTTCCTCTTGGGGTTCCCAGCGGGCTGGTCATTCACCACGCACAAGGACGCCTGCTTTCACCAGTCAGCAGCACTTTTTCTGGCGCCGTTGCCGGGGAAGGAAGAGAAGACTTCTGCGAGGGGAGTTCTTCGCACACACATTCTTTACTTTGTTATTTGTTTTGCTTTACTTTATTTTATTTTACCTGCATTGCTTTTTATCAAAAATCCAAAAAAATTAGAATCCTTGGTAGTTGTTTTTACTTTACTTTAGTTTATCATGTCGTTCCCTAAGTTCGTTCTGGAGGACCTCTCTGTAGGGAGTGGTTCAATTATTGGCAAAAGTAACATTGAGGAGTTCTTTAATCACATTAGTATGCATGATGAGGATGAGGAAAAGTCTTGGGTTGAACTTGCTCCTAGTATTGAAGTTGCTTCTATTTATTTAATTGACATATTGGAAACTAGGTTTGCTAGTCTTAATCCTTATATGCAATACATGTTCCTCAAGCTTCATGAAATTGAGGACCCCGAAAAGAAAGCTTTTATCTTGGAAACTTTGCGTTTAGAATTTAAGGATGTTGTTATTGAAGCTAGGAAGGTTCTTAAATGTTTTAATAAACTCGGTTCATCTATAACGGTTATTGATACACATGATGGGGAGGCCGAGATACCTATACCTTGCAAGCTTATGGGATTGAATGATGCTTTCGAAAACAGTTTTGCTTGGATTTGTCCTGAAAATCTTTTTGATGAGAATAGTGTACCAAAGCATGATCACCAAGGGTCTTCAAAAACTTATGTGGATGAAATACAATGCCTTATTGATAAGACCTCTTCTGTTGATCTTAATGCTTCATCTGATATTACTTGATTCGCAGTTTTCTGCGCCTAGCTCAAAGGCGTTAAAGAAAAGCGCTCTTGGGAGATAACCCATTGTTTACTTTCAGTACTTTTTCTTTTATTTGAGTCTTAGAAGTCATTACTACTGTAATGACCGCTCTTTATCTTGTTTACTTCGTTTTTGTGCCAAGAGAAGCCTCTAATTTGAGTGAGGTAAAGATTTGGGGTTATTGCTGTCCTGAAACTGTTTTCGGTGCTGCACCGTAAAAATTCCTGAAAATTCTATGTTTATCTTTTGGACCTGCGATTTGTTGTGCTTATGCCCCAGGTTATATCCAAACTTTTCTTAGTTGAACACTTTTTGATTTGAGCAACGGAAAATCCCTCAAAAATTCGTCCATTATCAGCTGTCCAGTTTTGACAGATTTCTGCCAATATTTGTTTTTGCCACTTTATCGCTTTCTTTTGAGTTCTTTTTTATCATGGAACTCTTGTGGAAGTTGCTACAGTAGTATATACTTTATATGTGGTGGTTTTGGGTTGAAACCTGAAGCTAAAAGAGGATGAATATATTTTATGCTTACACTAATGTTGCTAATAGAATTGTGTTTAGTTTTGTATGAAGGAAGTTTTCAAGTGTAGGGATTGGAGAATGATGAGATGAGTTGAAGAATGGACAAAAGCTCAAGCTTGGGGATGCCCAGCACCCCAAGAAATATCCAAGAAGTACAAGCGTCAAAGCTTGGGGATGCCCCCGAGGCACCCCTTCTTCATCGGCAAAAATCAGGTCACCTTTCAAAACACTATATTTTTATTGCTTCATGCACTATGTGTTTTTCTTGGAGCGTCAGTTGTTTTAGTTTTCTTAGTTTGCTTAGTTTGTTTGTTTGCTTCAATAAATGGTTGGACCCCAACAAATTTCCTTTGGAGGAAATGTACTCGTTTTCATTTGCAAAGAATGCTCTAGTTTTCACTCTTATTAATCGAGCATTCTAGTTTTTCTGCTACTGCTTTTGGTTTTCATTTTCGCCTTGATATGCATTCAGATCTTGTCATATCTTTTCATCAAGGTGCATTTTTGCCTCTGAACTTTATTGGTTTTCATCAAAAGATGTTGTTTTAAAAATTTCAAATGGTGTTGGAAAAGAGAAAAAGCTTTGTGCAAAATAGTGGTACAAGAAGGAGCTTGTGTAGACTGCAGCTTAGGCTTTTTCATGTCATGCTAGATGTCTTTTTGATAGTATGCTTAGTGGTTTTTCTGTAGCATGACTTGTCTCAAATAACTAAGATTGCTTAATGAGCCTTTGAAAAAATCATGCGTTGTTTTTATTATATGGAAGCATTATTTTGGTTTTCTCCTTGATGCTTTATTTGGGTTGACTTGGCGCATGCTCACACATGTTAGACTCTTCCAAAGTCGCCATTAGCCTTCATGATCATTTAGTTTTTGACTTTTGATGCCATCGTATGCTTCTTTTAATGTCGCTTTGTCGCTTTGCATGATTATGGCCATTATTGCTCTCTTAGTCGGTCGCTCCCAGTCTTTTGCTAGCCCTCACCTTGTACTGAGTATGAGCTCTACTCGTGCATCCAACTCCCAAAAGCCAAAGTTTTCCATTGTGTCCACCATACATACCTACTAGCAATTTGCTATTCCAAGTAAATTTGACTTGCTTTTATATTCTCTTCAAATTAAACTCTTACCAGTGTTATGCGAAATTCGGTCAGTAAAGCTCTCACGAACCGGAAGGCACACTTTACTTTTTCCTGTTCTAAAAATTTGACATTGTGGTCTTTTATGCTGAGTTGTTATGCTTGCAAGTTGTAAGTTGGATTCTAGCCCAACCATGCCGTCATGGGGCAAGCTTTCAACATTGCACTTCCTATTTGAGTTGATATTGTGATCTTTTGTTTATGGATGCCCGCTGTGTGAAATGAATTGGGAATCTTGTGAGGATCATGGAGTTTTTATATGTGTTAGGGAAACGCCGGGCCGCCAATCTAAGCCATGCATAATTCATGGTGGAAATTTGCAGCATACCCATGGTGAACATTCGACGACGCATCTCACAATAAAAAGCTAAACAATATAGCAAATAAAAGAGATGTCGAGGTGTTCATTGTCTGCTTGTCCTGTCATTTTGGTGTGGGCTTGTTCCATGTCATCGGGCACGGAGGTACCCCATTGGCGGTTCCCAATGATACGCATATACTTACAATGACAAGAGCCTTGCTTGGGACTCTAAGTAAACTAGCATAGTTTGGGTACTCGTATTCACGGGACACGAGGTTTTCAACTTATGATTTGTCAAGCATATGCATCATAATTGTTCTCGCATTAACTTTAACCATTCAAGATGCTTATGATGGGGGCAATGAGAGCTCAAAGCCGGTAAGTACCATAATTTTTGAAGGTTATAAAACTTGCAATCACTGCTTCCCTCTGCGAAGGGCCTTTCTTTTACTTTTATGTTGAGTCACCACCTTCTTTCTTTATGCACCATTAAGAGAGCATAGTTGTCATTCTTAGTGTGATATGCATTGTCCCAAGGTTCATTGATTGACTCATATTGTTGGTTTCAGTTGTTCTTAAATTATTTGTATCTAGTCGCCCTCTTAAACTTTGAGGTGTCCTATGCATTTATGTTTTGCTCTCTTTGAAGGACAAGCTGAAAACCACTTGCATGTTTTCCTTATGATTAGAACACACGTTTGACTTTCATTGTTTCATTATCATGATCTTTTGTTTGTGTTCATTTACATGTTTACAACATGGTTGCTAAGTTCTTATTGTCATGATTATATCTTTCATGCCCATGTTTTAAGTTCTATTGATCCCAGCTCATCAATGCTTACATATATGATCAAGATTGTGTAGGTGCATGTCACCTCAAAAATTATTCTTTTGTTATCACTTACCTACTCGAGGACGAGCAGGAGTTAAGCTTGGGGATGCTTGATACGTCTCAAACGTATCTATAATTTTTGATGCTCCATGCTTTGTTTTACACCATTTGCCTATTGTTCCGTTACACTTAGTGGCATTTTTATACGCTTTCCGGAACTAACCTATTAACGAAGTGCCACAGTGCCAGTTTCCTGTTTTCTGCTGTTTTTGTGTTTCAGAAGTGATACACAGGAAATATTCTCGGAATTGGACGAAACAAGTTCCTGAAGTCATATTTCACCGGGGAGCTCCCAAAGATCAGAAGACCTGACGGAGGGGGGCCACGTGGCCCCCACACACAGGGGTGGCGCGGCCAGGCCCCTGGCCGTGCCGGGCCCTTGTGAGGGAGCGTGGGACCTCCTCTGACAGCCTCCTTTCGCCTACATATACCCCTGACGAGAAAAACCTAAGGGCAAGATCAGTTTTCCAGAATACATCGCGATCCGCCGCCGCCGTCGACCCGAAGATCGGGAGGGTCCAGAAGCTCTTCCCGGCACCCTGCCAGAGAGGGGAATCGCCACCGGAGGTCTCCTTCATCGCCATGATTGCCTCCGGAGCGATGAGTGAGTAGTCTACCTTGGACTATGGGTCCATAGCAGTAGCTAGATGGTTGTCTTCTCCACCATGTGCTTCATGTTTAGATCTCATGAGCTGCCCTACATGATTGAGATCACTGTTATGTAATACTATGATGTTGGTTTGTTGGGATCCGATGAATATTGGTGTTTATGATTAAGTTGCAGCACTGAATTTTATCTTATATTATCTCTATGATGTTTATGATCTTGCATGCTCTCCGTTGTTAGTGGCTATCTTGGCCGAGTAGTTGCTAGTGACTCCAAGAGGGGGTATTTATGCTCGATAGTGGGTTCATGCCTCTATTTCACCTGGGGGAGTGACAGAAACCTCTAAGGTGGTAGATGTGCTGTTGCTACTAGGGAGAAAACAACATTCATATGCTCAAGGGCATATGCTTTGTTTACATTACACACTTTTCTTAATGCAATTATCTGTTGTTCGCAACTTAATACTTCTAGGGTGTTCGGATGATATCCCCGGGGGTGGATTATTAGTCATAGATGCAGTTGGATGGCGGTCTATGTATTTTGTTGTAATGCCCAGAGTGAATCTCATAGTGATCTTCTTGACATATCACGTTATCTTTATTCTATCAATTGCCCAACTGTAATTCGTTTACCCAGCATGTTATTTATCTATGGAGAGACACCACTAGTGAACTGTGGACCCCGGTCCTATTTTAATCATATTGCAATCAGTTGTTTACTATTCCCGCACTGTTTACTTTACTAGCATTTTACTACTGTTTTCCACTCGATACACTCATAACCTTTGTTTCAAGCAAACCGGTGAGATTGACAACCTCATCGCAAGTTGGGAACAAAGTATTTGTCTGTGTGTGTGCAGGTTCCACAAACACCTTCAGTCGTCACCGTCTCCCTTCTCCTGATTGATAAACCTTGGTTTCATAACTGAGGGAAAACTTGCCGCTGCACTCATCATACCTTCCTCTTGGGGTTCCCAACGGGCTGGTCATTCACCACGCACAAGGACGCCTGCTTTCACCAGTCAGCAGACAGCTAGCAGACCTGTACCTATCCAGAATTGTTAGTTTGCATGGAGTCCCTAAAACCATAGTCTCTGATCGAGGAACCCAATTCACCTCAAGATTTTGGAAAAGTTTGCATCAAGCCTTGGGAACCAAATTAGCCTTCAGCACCGCTTATCACCCTCAGACGGATGGACAGACTGAAAGAGTAAACCAAATACTTGAAGATATGTTAAGAGCCTGTGTTCTAGCCTATGGAGCTAGGTGGGAAGATTGTCTGCCTTTCGCGGAGTTTTCCTACAACAACAGTTATCAAGCCAGTTTGCAAATGGCCCCATTTGAAGCTTTGTATGGAAGGAAGTGTCGTACCCCTTTGAATTGGTCTGAAACCGGAGACAGTCAGATTTTTGGACCAGATATTTTGCAAGAAGCCGAGGAGAAAGTTCGCATGATTCGTGAATACCTCAAGGCAGCCCAGTCGAGACAAAAGAGTTATGCCGACAAGAGACGTCGAGAACTGACTTTCAAGAGTGGAGACTTTGTTTATCTTAGAGTATCACCTCTCAAGGGAATGCAGAGATTCCAAGTGAAAGGAAAGCTTGCACCAAGATATATTGGACCCTTCAAGATACTAGACCGCAGAGGAGAAGTGTCTTATCAGTTAGAAATGCCCCCTGAATTGTCTGAAGTGCACGACGTCTTTCACGTGTCTTTACTTCGGAAATGTCTTGAAGTGCCGGAGAAGCCAGAAATTTTCAAGAATATTGATCACCGTTCGGTGGACATCAACAAGGATTTGACCTATCGTGAAGTACCTATCTGTATCCTCGAGGAAGCATATCGAACCACTCGAACCCGAAGTATCAAGTTTCTGAAAGTTCAGTGGAGTAATCACACCGAAGATGAAGCTACTTGGGAACGAGAAGATTACCTACAGAAAGAGTTTCCCAATCTCTTCAGTTCTAAACTAGTGAATCTCGGGGACGAGATTCTTTTTAAGGGGGGAAAATTGTAACAACTCAGAAATTGTAATCCACTTCTTATTAATTTTAATACCAAATTTTGGACCAAGACAAAACTTTTTAGCTATTATTGCATGCATACATGTATTTCCCATTATATGTTTTCTATGATTTTATGTGTGTAAATTTTGGTTGTGTACTAGTTAGTTAATTCTAAGTTAACTAACAGAAGCAAATGAGAAAGCTTATAAGAATCAAAGAAACCAGGAATAAAAATAAGAAAGAAAAAGAGACGATTTAGATGATCTAGGAAATCTGTTTGACTACCCTACTTTGAACCTTTGGATTAAGAAATGTGTAACTCACCTTCATGTTTGGCCAGTTAGTTGAGCTTAACCAAGTGACATACTAACTCAACCAAGAAGTTTACAGCAAAAAATCATAACCTAACCTCCTTCAAAATCTGTCCAAAGTTTGAATCTGAATCATATGACAACCCCAAATTCAAAATAGCCCTGGAGCAAAACACCACCTCTTGACCTAACAAAAATTGTTTTAGAGTCCCTATCCAATATAATGACCAACCCAATTGGAAATTTTCAAAAATTCAAATTTTGATTTCATGCGGGCATTTCAACAAACACTTGGTGGGCAGAAATCTAGCAAAATCGAATCCACTGTTGGCAACAGTGGTTGGCAGCCCTAGCCCTAGTCTCTGACCTCCCAGCAGTGCCCTGGACTCTCCTTGGTCGATCCCCTGTCTCCCCTGCCCAGGCACCGGCCGTGAGACATGGATGGCATGGATGAAGAGCACCGGACCCCTACCATGCCCCCCTCTGAACCAGACCACCTCAGCCCCTCCCATCGCGCCAGGACACTCCTACAGCACGCAGCAGCCCGCCGCCCACGCCAGAACCCCGCCTTGCCCCTCCCACGGCCGACACGCACGGTGTGCTGGCCGCCTCTGGACATCGCCGGTGCTCCCTCTCCCGCCTATATAAAGCCGCCCTTCTTCCCTGAAAAGAACCGCACCGTCCCCAGCACCTCCCTAGACAACCTCTCCTTCGCTCCCGTGCTCTCAGTCGAGCTCGCCGACCTCGACGTCCCCGCAGGCCACCGCACGTTCCCGGCGTTGCGGAGCTGCCCCCGGCGCTGTACCTGCTGGAGGTGGCGGAGGAGAACCCCCGAAGCCGCCCTGCACCCTCGCCGCCGCTCCCCATCACCGCCGGTGAGCACCCCAGCCACCGCCTCCTCCCAGTGCTCGCGCTCGCTTGTGTTCGTCGGACTGGGGAAGAAGACCCTCGTACCGATTCGGTTATAACGTGCTGACAGCCGGGTCCCTCCGGTCAGGCCGCCCCTTTTATTTTTTTCCCCCGCGTATGCCAGTGACCGTTAGCTGGGCCGGCCAAGCCCCATCTTCCCGGCCCGTTTCCAATTTGGTCCGAGCAGTTTTTTTTAGAAACCCCGTTAACTTTTGTCAATTACTGCAAGATTCAAATTCAAATTCCCGGAGTTTTGTAGGTTCAAATTTAGCAAATAAGATGTCGTTGGAAAGCTTGTAAAATGCCCTACACTATAGAGCTGGTTAGAATTCAAAATAAGTTAGGAATTTAATTAGATATGAATAGTGTGACCATAGCTTTGTTAATCATAGAGTATTTCTAGAAATTTAATTAAGCCTCCGAAAATCATGAAATTTAAATTGTGAAATCACCAATGACCTTCCTTACTGTTAGTCAACCTAAAACAACTCCAAACCCTATTAGTGTTATCAATTAGATCCTACCCAACTCTAGTGAGCCACATAAAATGATAGATTCCTATTGCACACTTAGAATTAAATTGCCCTCTTACCAATTCACTTAGTTAATCCCTCCCACTTGAACTTGTCTTAGTAACCCTAAATCAATACCAATGCTTAGAAAGGGAACAACATATGACACTTAGTAGAAACTTTAACTTGCACACTTGATGGAAACTTAGAAGCAAAACTTATAATCCAACACCATAAAATGCAACATGAATGCTATTGTTAGCAAACAAAGATGTGTGCTTGGTGTGTGGTTAGCATTGTGTAGTGATTGTGTGCTTTGTGTTTATTCGTTATTAGACGCTAGTGTTGCCGAGGAGGATATTGGAGGGAATTATTATCAAGAAGAGGAAGAAGAATACCCCGGACACTTTGCCAACCAAGGCAAGCCATCTTTTGATTCATACTCCCAATGCCCAGTTTAATATTGCATTCTACTTGTTTTAAGTAAATTGCATGATTGAATTGCTAGAGTAGAATGATAGAAGTATAGTGATATCTGAAGGAAATATGCCCTATAGGCAATAATAATATTGTTATTATCATATTTCTTGTTCATGATAATGTTTATACTCCATGCTATAATTGTATTAAGCGGAAACATTAATACTTGTGTGGTTTATGAACAACACCGTGTCCCTAGTACGCCTCTACTAGACTAGCTCATTGATTAATGATGGTTAAGGTTTCCTAACCATAGACATGAGTTGTCAATTAATAATGAGATCATATCATTAGGAGAATGATGTGATGGACAGACCCAAATAAAGCAGAGCAATTAGATCGTGTCATCGTGTTCATCTTTGCGAAGCTTTTCTTATGTCATGTATTGTATTCCTTAGACCATGAGATAATACAACTCCCTAGTATCGGAAGAAAGCTTTGAGGTCATCAAACGTCATCCTATGTGAGGGTGATAATAAAGGTGTCTCTCAGGTGATCGGAAAGTATTTGTTGGGTTGTATGTATCGAGATGGAATTTGTCCCTCCCAAGTCGGAGAGATATACTTCGGGCCCACTCGGTAATCGATATCAACACCGCTTGCAAGCATGTGGTTAAGGAGTTAATCACGAAGTGATATCGGATTACGGAACGAGTAAAGTACTTGCTGTGAATGAGATTGAACTAGGTATGGCGATACCGACGATCAAATCTCGGGCGAGTAAAATATCGTGTGACGAAGGGAATACATATACGGGATTAATTGAATCCTGACATCGTGGTTCATCCGATATGATCATCGATGAATATGTGGGAGTCAATATGGGTTTCCAGATCCCGCTATTGATTATTGATAGAAGATCATGTCTGCATATTCTCGAACCCGTAGGGTCACACACTTAACGTGCATCGACGCTAGGATAGAATGGATAATTGGTTTATGAGTTTTAGTTCGGAGTCTCGGATGAGATCCAGGACGTCACGAGAGGTTCCGGAATGGTCCGGAGAATAAGATTCATATAAAGGAAAGCAGTTTTTGGATTCCGGAAAGGTTTCGGAGTTTATCGGTATTGTACCGGAAGGTTCTAGAAGGTTCCGGAGTGGGACCAACGTGGGCCCACTTGACGGAGGCCTACGTGGGCCTAAGGGGAAGTGCCCTGGCCGCCTTGGGCCAGGTGCACAAGGCCCCTAAGGCCCAGCCGGCCAAGCCCAAGGGGAAACCCTAAAGGAATCTTCAAATAAGGAAGGGGGGGAAACTTGCCCCCCACTCTTCCTTATCCAAGTCGGCTAGGGATTGGAGGAGGGACCAAGCTGGCCGCCCAGCCCCCCATATAAGGGGGGGCAGGGGCGCAGCCCTCCCTCACCCTAAGACCCAAACCCTAGCCGCCCCTGCTGCCCTCCCTCTCTCTCTCTCGCGACTGCGCGTAGGCGAAGCCCTGCCGCAGAAACTCTCCACCATAAGCACCACGCCGTCGTGCTGCTGATCCAATCTATCTCTCCACCATACTTGCTGGACCAAGGAAGGTGGAGACGTCGCTGCACCGCACGTGTGCAACTCTCGGAGGCGCCGCCACTTGCGGCGTAGGATCGGATCGGATCGCGAGGAGGAGACGGCGAGTACGACTACGTCAACCACATTCTCTTGAACGTTACTGCTGTGCGATATCTTCAAGGGTATGAAGATCTCATCTACCTCTCTCGTTGATTACATCTCCTAGATTAGATCTTGGCTTTCTTGTTCGCATCCGTAGGAAAATTTTTGATTTACTATGCTGCGAAACCCTTCAGTGGTATCAGAGCTAGATCTATGCGTAGATGTGTTTCACGAGTAGAACGCAACATGCTTGTTGCGGGCGTTGATGTTTTCTGTTGCAAACCTCTTGTTGTGTATCTCTTATGGCGCGGTATAGTGAGATCGAAGCGGTCCAGGCCAACTTTACGCGACCGCGTTCGCGAGACCGGCTCCGCACTTGACGTGTGGCTTGTTCCACACATGCGGCTGGTGGATGCCAGTTTCTCTCACTATAGTAGTCATGGGACTTACATCGGATGTTAGCAACCATAATATCACCGTTGTGGCTTTTCGTAGGTAAGAATCGTTCTTAGCTTGCTACTCCCATAAGCCACGTAAAACATGCAACAACAAAGTAGAGGCGTCTAACTTGTTTTTGCAGGGAGTGTTTTGTGATATGGTATGGCCACAAGATGTGATGTGATATATGTGATGTATGCGATGATCATGTTTTGTAATCTTTCACGACTTGCATGTCGATGAGTTCACAACCGGCAGGAGCCATATGGTTGTCTTTATAATTGTGTATGACCTGCGTGTCAACTTCTTATACGCCATGTAATAGCTTTACTTTATCGCTAAGTAGTTAGCAATAGTTGTAGTTGCTATTCGTGGTGGAGGCAATCATGGTGGAGTGATGGAGATCATGCCGGTGCGCACAAGATGGAGATCATGGCGCGGAGATTGGCTATACCATGTCACATAAAATTATATGCATGTGATGTTTATCCTTTTATGTATCTTATTATGCTTAGATCGCGACGGTAGCATTATAAGATGATTCCTCACTTAAAGATCAAGATAAAATTGTGTTCTCCCCTCGTATGCGCCGTTGCGAAAGTTCGTCGTGTTCAAGCATCTCGTGATGATCGGGTGCTATAAACTCTACGTTCACATACAACGGGTGCAAGCCAGTATTTGCACATGCGGAGATACTTGGGTTTGACTTGACGAGCCTAGCATGTACAGACATGGCCTCGGAACACACGGACCGAAAGGTCAAGCATGAGTCATATGGATGATATGATCAACATGTTGATGTTCACCATTAAAGCTACATCATTCACGTGATGATCGGTCTCGGTGTAGTGAATTTGGATCATGCTTCACTAAACAACTTTGAGGGATGTTGAATTTAGTGGGAGTTCATTAGTAATTTGATTAACTTGAACTAATTATCTTGAACTAAATCTTGTTGTATTTGCATAAGTCGTTGTAGTCTTTGGCACCGTTTCCCACCGACACTTAGCTTAAATTGAGTTAAAAGAAACTATAGAATTCTGGATAATCTTTTTTGGTCTAGTGCCGTTTAGTTAGAATGTCAAGACTAAAGATTAAGTCCTATTGCAAACTTTAGCAAATCTTGCTTGCTTCATACGATTTAATAAATTGTATTAATCTAAGAGCAACGATTCAAGTTTAGTATCTAAAGATCATATGTTTGCCTTCATGATAAATTGATCTTCAAAATTGTTTGAGAATCAAAGTGATCATCGAGCTGAAAGAATTGTTTCAGAAACAAATAAGAAGTGAAAGATATTTGATATCTAAAACTTTGATTGTTTGCAAAATGATGAAGTATAATTTAGTAAAAGAACATATGCTCATATTGTATGACTATGTGCGAAGATTGAAGATGCTAGGCATCCCGATCACCCAAAAGTTTGGGAACTAATATTATACTTGCATTCATCCTTATAAGCTATAGTAGTTTCATCATGAAAGATGTCATGATAGGATGAATGAAAAGGTATTGGCTAAATGGTTTTGCTATACCAAAAGAATACTAAAGAATGGAATCTGGAAGAATACCAATCATATGATGATGGCGATCCACTTCAAAGTGCAAAATCCAAGGCTATTAGTATTTGACTAGCATCCTTTGGACTATGTGTCAAATGATTGATGCCACTATTGATGTCGATAGATTCTTCTAAATAGAGAGGAAATGCTAAATAGGATCTGCAAAATATTTGGTAGAAAAGTAAAAGACTGGAAAATTCCATCTCAGGTATATAAATGATATACATGTTATAGATGTATTCTTTGCTAGTACATAATTCTTGGGTATTGGATACTAGATTGTTGGTATGAAATGTCATACAAAGCAATAATACAAGAACTATGATGGCCTAAGTAACTAGTAAAAGAATATGGTAATGATGCATGTCGAGATACAAATAAAAGTGTTATTGTGCTTCTCGTCGACATCAAACCTAGCCTTCAAGATATTTCATGAACTTAATAATTGTTATTTTGTTCTGGTATTATGAGAGCAATGGTTGTTCAAATTATTACCGTCTTCCATAATCGATGGATAGATTATTATTATCTTGTTGGTGAAATAGACATTTATAACACTGATGCTAAAGGTTGCAAGACAAAACAAATTTCACTTATATGTGACACCGCCGTTTAAGTCATATTGGAAACAAAACATGAAAGAAATTCTATATTGATAGATTTTCGAGTCATTTGATTTTGAATTGATTGACGCTTGTGAAACTTTTCCTAAAGATGATTAAACTCCGTTCATGGGCCATGGACAGAACAAGTGACTAACTAAATGGCGATCATACATGTTGATGTATGTAGTCCATGGTGTGAAGTCAATCATGGTGTATTTTCTATTTCATCAATGACTCGAATAGATGTATGGTATATCTGCTTGATGAGATAGAAGTATGAAACAATTGAAATTGTTCAGTTTATGAAGTGAAAATTGTTGTAACAAGAATATTCAAATAGCATGATTAGATCATAAAGAAGAATATTTGAGTTACAAGTTTAGCAAACATCTAAGAGTTAGAGGAATTGTTCCACAAACTTGCATCATGATAGACACCATATGAGTATGGAGTTTTTGATGGATATAATCAAACCTTGTTTGACATGGTTAGATCAATGATGAAATAAACTACCAATATAATTTGTGGATTATGCTTTAAAGACTACCGCTTTTCACTAAATAGAGCACCATCATAATCCGCTGAAATGACACCATACAAGTTATAGTTGTCTTTTCTTGAATTTTGGTATGCAAGGCATATGTGTAAAATGTTTACAACCAAAATTGGATTAGTAAGTTTTTGTAGGTTATCCCAAAGAAAGTCAATGGGTATTCCTTCTACTATGAACCCAAACACATAGTGATTGTCACTAAAAGAAGTGAATTTCTTATGAAGGAGTTTTTCGCGAAAGGTTTAAGTGGGAGGAAGATAGAACTTGATGAGGTTATTGAATCTGAGCAAGATAATCAGAGTAGCGCAGCACCAGAAAAATGTTCTGGAAGCGGCAACTACATTCATAGCTCACGCGTCTACAATATGTTGTAGTCACGACATCGAAGTTCCTATTTAACCAAGTTGGTCGTAATCAAATAGCAAGATTTGAGGATGAGATATTATTAGATAATAGTAACCAACAATATACAAAGAAGCGATGATGGGCCCTGACTTCGTCATATGAATTATTCTAGCAACAATTACATATTGAGATATGATAGTTGAATAAACGAAACAACGTTCCTCTACTGGAATGCACACCAAGGACGTGTATCTGACACGACCCAATGGGTTTTGTTGATTCAAAGGTTGCTAGATATGTATGCAAACTTCTATGGTAGAAGAAAGCATAGCGAAGTTGGAATCTTCAATGATGAAAATGTTAAAGTGTTAATTTCATCAAGATATTTGAAGATGCTTGTATTACAAGAAAGTAAGTGGGAGCGCTAAGACATATTTCTAATGCTTTATGTAGATGACATATCGTTCATTAGAAATTATGTGTTTTTCTTGATATTGTTAAGTTTTCATTAAAATTAGTTTTTGATGAAAGACTTAGGTAAAACCAGAATATTAAGCATCAATGTCTATACAGATAGATTGAGGCGTTAATATAGTTTTGCCAGAGTACATAGATGAAATATTGAATTTGTTCAATATGGAAACAATAAGAATGGTTCTTGTTGCATGGAAGAGGTTGGAGCAAGAATCAATTGTTTTGACACTTGATGAGTGAAACCACAAGAATGATTTTATCAATCTTGTATACCATGATATGTAGATCCAGATGTGTCCAATGCTCTAAAGGTTATAGCATTTATATGATGATCGTTGGACAATAGTAAAGATATTCTTATGCACTTTTGAAGAAGTAAGAATATGTTCTGTATGCAGAAGTGACAAATGGTTCATTGCAATGAGTTACATTGGCTTTGTCACACATACAAGTAAAATTTTATCTCAATTTTAAGCTATTTGTTTTGAGTTAGAAGGTGGCATAATAAGATGGAAGAAAGTTCCATGATAACTTGGATGAGTTCCAATGTTAATATTGTGGCGGACACTGCAACGAGGGCTAAGTATATAATCGCTTTAGAAGTGGCATAAAAGATGCAAAGTAGATAGTGATAATCCAACTTTTTATGGCACTGTCGTCTAGGTCATATTGGCGTTAAACGCATGAAGAAACTCCATTCTGATGGATTTTTGGAGTCTCTTGATTTTGAATCATTTGACACGTGCAAGCCATGCCTCATGGGCAAGATGATCAAAAACCCGTTCTCCAGAATAATGGAGCGAGCAACGGACTTATTGGAAATCATACATACCGCTGTGTGCAGACCAATGAGTATTTCGACGCACGGTGGATATCGCTATTTTTTCTAAGTGTGCTAGTACTATGTAGTTCTATTGTATGACAATAGTGACAACATAGTCTCGGCTAAGATACAAAAGTCTCACCAGAAGACTAAGTTTATACGATGCCATCTCATAGAAGATGAGAAATGCGTGCTGACGCAAAATAATATGCAAATACAAACAGACCTGAAAGTGTCAGACCCGTAGATAAGGTTTACCACGTGCAAGGCGTATGAATAACACCGGAATGCCATAGGTGTTAAAGGCGCAAGTATGACTAGATTATTGACTCTAGTGCAAGTGGGAGACTGAAGGAAATATGCCCTAGAGGCAATAATAATATTGTTATTATCATATTTCTTGTTCATGATAATGTTTATACTCCATGCTATAATTGTATTAAGCGGAAACATTAATACTTGTGTGGTTTATGAACAACACCGTGTCCCTAGTACGCCTCTACTAGACTAGCTCATTGATTAATGATGGTTAAGGTTTCCTAACCATAGACATGAGTTGTCAATTAATAATGAGATCATATCATTAGGAGAATGATGTGATGGACAGACCCAAATAAAGCAGAGCAATTAGATCGTGTCATCGTGTTCATCTTTGCGAAGCTTTTCTTATGTCATGTATTGTATTCCTTAGACCATGAGATAATACAACTCCCTAGTATCGGAAGAAAGCTTTGAGGTCATCAAACGTCATCCTATGTGAGGGTGATAATAAAGGTGTCTCTCAGGTGATCGGAAAGTATTTGTTGGGTTGTATGTATCGAGATGGAATTTGTCCCTCCCAAGTCGGAGAGATATACTTCGGGCCCACTCGGTAATCGATATCAACACCGCTTGCAAGCATGTGGTTAAGGAGTTAATCACGAAGTGATATCGGATTACGGAACGAGTAAAGTACTTGCTGTGAATGAGATTGAACTAGGTATGGCGATACCGACGATCAAATCTCGGGCGAGTAAAATATCGTGTGACGAAGGGAATACATATACGGGATTAATTGAATCCTGACATCGTGGTTCATCCGATATGATCATCGATGAATATGTGGGAGTCAATATGGGTTTCCAGATCCCGCTATTGATTATTGATAGAAGATCATGTCTGCATATTCTCGAACCCGTAGGGTCACACACTTAACGTGCATCGACGCTAGGATAGAATGGATAATTGGTTTATGAGTTTTAGTTCGGAGTCTCGGATGAGATCCAGGACGTCACGAGAGGTTCCGGAATGGTCCGGAGAATAAGATTCATATAAAGGAAAGCAGTTTTTGGATTCCGGAAAGGTTTCGGAGTTTATCGGTATTGTACCGGAAGGTTCTAGAAGGTTCCGGAGTGGGACCAACGTGGGCCCACTTGACGGAGGCCTGCGTGGGCCTAAGGGGAAGTGCCCTGGCCGCCTTGGGCCAGGTGCACAAGGCCCCTAAGGCCCAGCCGGCCAAGCCCAAGGGGAAACCCTAAAGGAATCTTCAAATAAGGAAGGGGGGGAAACTTGCCCCCCACTCTTCCTTATCCAAGTCGGCTAGGGATTGGAGGAGGGACCAAGCTGGCCGCCCAGCCCCCCATATAAGGGGGGGGCAGGGGCGCAGCCCTCCCTCACCCTAAGACCCAAACCCTAGCCGCCCCTGCTGCCCTCCCTCTCTCTCTCTCGCGACTGCGCGTAGGCGAAGCCCTGCCGCAGAAACTCTCCACCATAAGCACCACGCCGTCGTGCTGCTGATCCAATCTATCTCTCCACCATACTTGCTGGACCAAGGAAGGTGGAGACGTCGCTGCACCGCACGTGTGCAACTCTCGGAGGCGCCGCCACTTGCGGCGTAGGATCGGATCGGATCGCGAGGAGGAGACGGCGAGTACGACTACGTCAACCACGTTCTCTTGAACGTTACCGCTGTGCGATATCTTCAAGGGTATGAAGATCTCATCTACCTCTCTCGTTGATTACATCTCCTAGATTAGATCTTGGCTTTCTTGTTCGCATCCGTAGGAAATTTTTTGATTTACTATGCTGCGAAACCCTTCAATATCTTGCTTAATAAGAGCATCAAGCTGAGTTTATCCAATCATATTTAGTGGTATCGTCACTCAATGTAGTTGCTTAGTCGCTAATAATATTGAGGCCATCTATATGGGGAACTCTCTTTGAAAAGTGATGACTTGAACTTGAAACTTGAATTGGATCTTGCTCCTACATAATGGCTTTATGAAAGAAATTAATCTTGACTAAGAACTATGAAATGTATTTCTCAATGACAACGAGTGATGTACCATGGGAGCCAACCATACCGTACGACCACATTACCCCTGAATGGGAAGGGGCTTATTCCTAGCTTGTTTATTCTAGTATGGGAGGTCTTGTTTCATCCTTTATAGAAGTATTCCCTGCGTGGTTGCTTCCGAACCAAGTGGTTATTGGAAATTTTCCTTCCTGAAGATTTCCATCCGTCCGGCATCCCGGAGTGGGCAAAACTAGAGGCGCCGGAACGGGGAAATCCGTGTCTCAGGCTCTAGGGAAGGATCCTATACTAGAGTAGACAAGTGAAAGAGTTTGTTTGATTATCTGAACCTCGCATACTTTGCGTATGTCGATCCGTGGACTTCTCCCGGCAGATGTATCGATTCTTGTGGGTAAAGTGTACCCCTCTGTAGAGGTTTTCAAACTATTCGAATAGCCGAGTCCGCGGTTATGGACAGTTGGCAAGCTGTACTTGACTTTTGTCAAGAATAAAAAAATAACAAATGTGAACTTGGTGAATGACATGAATGACTTGACTTGACAATGATGTTGACACACTTGAAGTTCCTCTTTAGATTGAACCTAGAGAACTAAATCTCTTCTCCACCAATGAACATTCTTGGGAAATAAAACTAGCTTTTGCAAATAACTTAGTGCTTAGTCCACCATATCAACCTTGCATTTCTACTTCATCCCTTCATTTATAAGATGGTTTGCGAGTGCATTCAATGTACTCATGGCTGTGTCCCTGGCTATCAACTTGGCCAGACTTCGGGGAAGAATACCAGGAGGAAGGGTATGAAGAAGAGTACCAGAACTAAGTTCATCTCCATGAGTCGCCATTGCCTGTAGGATGAAGGCATGGACCCGTAGACGTTATTTCCGCTGCTATATTGTGTTGTAATATGACTTGGTCTATATGACCATTGTATTTGAACCACCGTATTGTAATGTCTATGGAACTGGTTACCAACTACGTTATGTATATCGCAACAATGGTTCTGGGATTGCGGTGGAATACATAACGGGCACTTCGAATTTGTTATCAAATTTGAGGTCGTCACAACCTCCGGTGGCGATTCCCATCCCTGGCAGGGCGCCGGGAAGAGCATCTGGACCCTCCCGATCTTTGGGTCGACGGTGGCGGCGGATCGTGATGTATTATGGAAAAGTGACCGGGTATTTAGGTTTTTCCCGTCGAAGGGTCTTTATAGGCGAAGAGGCATCGTCAGAAGTGGTCCTGGTGGGGCTCACCACAGGGGGGCGCGGGCCAGCCCTAGGCCACGCCCCCTGGTGGTGTGGCCCACCAGTGGCTCCTCTCTGTCTCCTCTTCGGTTCTCTGGAAGCTTCGGTAAATATCTGGACATCTGGCTTTTGTTTCGTCCAATTCCGAGAATATTTCCTGTGTAACTTTTCTGAAACACAAAAACAACAGAAAACAGGGAACTTGCACTATGGCATCTTGTTAATAGGTTAGTTCTGGAAAATGCATAAAAATGCCACGAAGTGTAACGAAACAATAAGCAAATGGTGTAAAAACAAGCATAGAGCATCAAAAATTATGGATACGTTGGAGACGTATCAGCATCCCCAAGCTTAATTCCTGCTCGTCCTCGAGTAGGTAAGTGATAATAAAAGAAATAATTTTTGAGGTGACATGCACCTACACAATCTTGACCAACTATGTAAGCGTTGTGTGCTTGGATCAAAAGAACTTAAAACATGGGCAAGAAAGGTATAATCTTGATAGAAGAAACTTAGCAACCATGTTATAACATGAAAAAGAACACAAATGAAAGATCATGAAAATGAAACAATGAAAGTCAAACGTGTGTTCAAATCATAAGGAAAAACATACAATTGGTTTTCAGCTTGTCCTTCATGAGAGAGCAAAACATAAATGCATAGGACACCTTCAAGTTTAAGAGGGCGACTAGATATAAATAATTTAAGAACAAGTGAAACCAACAATATGAATCAATCAATGAAAACTTTGGGACAATGCACATTATACTCAGAATGACAACTATGCTCTCTTAGATGGTGCATAAAGGTAGAAGGTGGAGACTCAACATAAAAATAAAAGAAAGGCCTTTCGCGGAGGGAAGTAGTGATTAAACATGTGCTAGAGCTTTTCATTTGTAAAACAGAGATAAAAATTAGGTTTTGAGAGGTGGTTGTTTCATGTCAACGACTGGCAATGGGGTCTTACTATCTTCCATAATAAACAAGTGAGAGCGGTTCCGAGTTCTTTGAAAATTTGGCACATTGGTGCTCTTTTATAAAGCTTTGACACTCCTCCCCACCTTTTTTCCTTTCTCAAACCATGGCTAACCGATTCCATCGGGTGCCCACCAACATTCACATACCATGGAGGAGTGCCTTTTTTATTTTTTAGAATTAGATTGCAATGGTCTGACCAGATCTCATGCAAAATTAATGACGAGTAGATGAAGATGCCTAGTCGAGGGGTACTTAATTTAATATGGAAGATAGCGATTCCGACCACTACGTCCCCATGAGCTAAAAACAGTGGCACAAAACGAGAAGTAGTTGAAAGTTTTGAAAGGTAGCACATGAAAATTTACTTGCAATGGCTTACAAATACCATGCATAAGAATTTATAGTGGACACAATGGCAAACTTGGTTTTTAGGAGTTAGATGCACGAGTAGAGCACATACTCAGTACAAAATGAGGGCTAGCAAAAGACTGGGAGCGACCAACCAAGAGAGCAATAACTGCCATAATCATGCATAGCGACAAAGCGACATTAAAAGAAGCATAAGATGGCATCAAAAGTCAAAAACTAAATGATCATAGAGGTTATGGCGACTTTGTATGAGTCTAACATGTGTGAGCATGCGCCAAGTCAACCCAAATAAAGCATCAAAGGAGAAAACCAAAATAATGCTTCCAAATAATTAAAACAACGCATGATTTTTTCAAAGGCTCATTAAGCAATCTCAGTCATTTGAGACAAGTCATGCTATAGCAAAACCACTAAGCATACTATCAAAAAGACATCAAGCATGACATGCAAAAGCCTAGGCCGCAGTCAACACAAGCTCCTTCTTGTACCACTTTTTTGCATAAAGCTTTTTCTCTTTTCCAACACCATTCAAACTTTTTATAAACAACTCTTTTGATGAAAACCAACATGGACCAGAGGTAAAAACACACCTTGATAAAAAGATATAACAAGATCTGAACAAAAATCAAGGCAAAAATCAAAAGCTAAATGCAGTTCTAGATAAAGAAGAACACTCGATCAAGTCCGTTTTTCACTCTTATTGTTCAACGAGTGTTCTTGGCAAATGAAAAGCAAGGCAACTTCTCCAAAAGAAATTTGTTGGGGTCCAACCATTTATTGCAGCAAACAAAACTGATCAAAACTGAAAACTAAAAACAACTGACGCTCCAAGAAAAACGCATAATGCATGAAGCAATAAAAATATAGTGTTTTGAAAGGTGACCTGATTTTTGCCGATGAAGAAGGGGTGCCTCGGGGGCATCCCCAAGCTTTGATGCTTGTACTTCTTGGATATTTCTTGGGGTGACATGGGCATCCCCAAGCTTGAGCTTTTTTCCATTCTTCAACTCATCTCATCATTCTCCAATCCCTACACTTGAAAACTTCCTTCATACAAAACTAAACACAAATCTACTAGCAACATTAGTGTAAGCATAACATGGAATCAACCCTTTTTGCTTCAGGTTTCAACCTAAAACCACCACATATAAAGCATATACTACTGTATCAACTTCCCCACAAGTTCCGTGATCAAAAGAACTCAAAAATAAAGCGATAAAGCGGCAAACACAAATATTGGCAGAAATCTGTCAAAATAGAACAGCTGATAAAGGTCGAATTTTTAGAGGGTTTTCTGTTGCTCAAATCAAAAAGTGTTGAACTAATGAAAGTTTTGATATAACCTGGGGCATATGCACAAGAAATCTCAGGTCCAAAAGATATACTGAAAATTTTCACGAATTTTTACGGTGCAGCACCGAAAACTGTTTCAGGACAGCAACATCCCCAAATTTTACCTCACTCAAATTAGAGGCTTCTCTTGGCACAAAAACGAAATAAAAAGGATATGGAGAGGTCATTACAGTAGTAATAACTTCCAAGACTCAAATAAAAGAAAAATAACTGAAAGTAAAAACTTTGGGTTATCTCCCAAGAGTGCTTTTCTTTAACGCCTTTGAGCTAGGCGCTGAAAATGCGAATCAAGTAATATCAAGTGATGAAGCATCAAGCTCATAATTTGCTCTAAGAATAGAGTCAAAAAGCAATTTCTTTCTCTTTCTAGGGAAGTGTTCTATACCTTTCTTGAGTGGAAATTGATATTTGATAGTGCCTTCCCTCATATCAATAATGGCACCTACAGTTCGAAGAAAGGGTCTTCCCAAAATAATAGGACATGAAGCATTGCATTCAACATCCATGACAAGAAAATCAACGGGAACAAGGTTATTGTTAACCATAATAAGAACATCATTAATCCTTCCTAAAGGTTTCTTCTTAGCAACATCAGCAATAGGAACATCATAATAGCACTTTTCAAGCGGTGGTAAATCAAGCATGTCATAAATTTTTCTAGGCATAATAGAAATACTAGCACCTAGATCACATAAAGCATGGCAATCAAAACCATTAACATGCATATCAATGATGGGTTCCCAACCATCTTCTAATTTCTTGGGAATAGAGGCTTTTTGCTTCAACTTTTCATCCCTAATTTTCATAAGAGCATTGGTAATATGCTTAGTAAAAGCAACATTTAAAGAACTAGCATTGGGAGTCAAAGCAAGCTTTTGCAAGAACAAAATAACTTTAGATATATTGCAGCCGTCAACATCAAAATTATTAAAGGAAATGGAGCTATCATCTCCCACACTCTGAAAAATTTCAGCACTCTTTTGAGAAAAAGTTTTAGCTGTTTTGGGCTTTTTAACACAAGGAGTAGGAGTTTTCTCTATACCAATCAAAGTAAGAGGATTGCTAGCATTAGGAATAACATCATTAGAGGTAGTAATGGTACATACCTTCATCTTTCTAGCCATCTCATCTTCTCTTTCCCACCTGGCATGCAATTCTGCTAGCATCCTAACATTTTCATCAATTCTAACTTGGATAGCATTAGTAGTGGCAAAAGGATCAGGCTTAGCGGACATTCTGTTAACCAAAGAAGATTGCACATTAGACAAAGATGAAATATCAGTTTCAGCTTTGGAAACCTTAGCTTGCAACTCAGGAATATCCTTGTTTAAATTTTCAAGTTGATGACTAATAGTCCTCAACAGAGCTGATTGCTCCTCCATAGTCTTGGTGAAGCCCTGTTCTGCTCATATTGCACCTGCATAAAATTCTTGGTAGCCTTTTCAAGTTCAAAAATTCTTTCTTCACTAGGCATTTTAGGTCTACCAAGATAGCTATTATCACCATTATAAGGAAACGGCCTATAATTGTTACCAGCAAAATTGTTCCTATAAGCATTGTTGTTGAAATTATTATTTCTAATGAAGTTTACATCAACATGCTCTTCTTGAGCAACCAAAGAGGCCATAGGAACATTAGTAGAATCAACATGAGTCCTATCATTAGAAAGCATAAGCATGATAGCATCAATCTTATCACTCAAGGAAGAGGTTTCCTCAACAGAATTTACCTTCTTACCTTGTGGAGCTCTCTCGGTGTGCCATTCAGAGTAATTTACCATCATATTGTTGAGAAGCTTTGTTGTAGCGCCCAAGGTAAGGGACATAAAAGTGCCTCCAGCAGCTGAATCAAGTAGGTTCCTTGAAGAAAAATTCAGTCCTGCATAAATTTTTTGAACAATCATCCAAGTAGTCAGTCCATGAGTGGGACAATTCTTTATCATAGATTTCATTCTTTCCCAAGCTTGAGCAACATGTTCATTATCAAACTAACTAAACTTCATAATATTGCTACACAAAGCTATAATCTTAGCAGGAGGATAGTATCTACCAATAAAAGCATCCTTACACTTAGCCCAAGAATCAATACTATTTTTAGGCAAAGAAAGCAACCAATCCTTAGCTTTTCCTCTCAAAGAAAAAGGAAACAACTTAAGCTTAATAATATCACTTTCTACATATTTATATTTCTGTATCTCACATAGCTCAACAAAATTGTTGAGATGAGCTGCAGCATCATCAGTACTAGCACCAGAAAATTGCTCTTTCATAACAAGGATTAACAAAGCAGGCTTAATCCCATAAAAATTTGCAGCAGGAGCAGGTGGCGCAATAGGAGTGCAGATAAAATCACTATTATTCGTGCTAGTAAAGTCACACAACTTGGTGTTTTCAGGAGTAGCCATTCTAGCAAACTAAAAGCAGACAAGTAAAAACAACTACAAAGGATACTAATTTTTTTGTGTTTTTGATAAAATGAAGCAAGTAAAAATAAAGTAAAGCAAAACTTAAAACAAAGTAAAGGATGTGCGTGCAAAACTCCCCTTGCAAAAGTCTTCTTTTTCCCCGGCAATGGCGCCAGAAAACTTGTTGATGGCGCGGTGATGATGATGTGGGAGCTTCTTCTTCAATCCCCGGCAACGGCGACAGAAAACTTCTGGTGCCAAGTTGACGTGGGAATGTGTAGTAAATGACCGGCCAGTTGGAAACCCCAAGAGAAGGTTTGATGAATATAGCAGCAAGTTTTCCCTCAGTTATGAAACCAAGGTAGTCAATCCAGTAGGAAAAAGCCAATACGACTGAAGGTGATGCCCGCTAGCTTCACGACAGCTCCGGACAATTTATAGGGCACCTCGTCCGAGCTTTGCTTTGCGAGTGGCAACGTGGAACCTGCACACAACACAACCAAATACTTTGTTCCCAACTTACGATGAGGTTGTCAATCTCACCGGTCTGCTTGAAACAAAGGAATGAGCGTATCGAGTGGAAAGCAATAGTAGAATGCGAGTAAAGTAAACAGTGCAAGTAAAGTAAACAGGTGATAGCAATATAAAGGAAATAGGACCGGGGTCCATAGTTCACTAGTGGTGTCTCTCTATAAGATAAAATAACACATGCTGGGTAAACAAATTACAGTTGGGCAATTGATAGAATAAAGACAACATGGTATGTCGAGAGGATCACTATGTGATTTACTCTGGGCATTACAACAAGATACATAGACCGCCATCTAACTGCATCTATGACTAATAATCCACTTGTGGCGAATCAATCCAAGAACTCCACAAGTATTAAGTTGCGAACAATAGATAACTGCATTAAGCAAAGTGTGTAATGTAAACAAAGCATATGCCCTTGAGCATATGAATGTTGTTTTCCCCCTAGTAGCAACAGCACATCTACAACCTTAGAGGTTTCTGTCACTCCCCCAGATTAAATAGAGGCATGAACCCACTATCGAGCATAAATACCCCATCTTGGAGTCACTAGCAACTACTCGGCCAAGATAGCTACTAACAACGGAGAGCATGCAAGATCATAAACAACATAGAGATAACATAAGATAAAATTCAGCACATCAACTCAATCATAACACCAATATTCATCGGATCCCAACAAACACAACATGTAGAATTACATAACGGTGATCTCGATCATGTAAAGCAGCTCACGAGATCTAAACATGAAGCACATGGTGGAGAAGACAACCAACTAGCTACTGCTATGGACCCATAGTCTAAGGTAGACTACTCACTCATCGCGCCGGAGGCAAGCATGACGATGAAGAAGACCTCCGGTGGTGATTCCCCTCTCCGGCAAGGTGTCGGGAAGAGCTTCTGGACCCTCCCAATCTTCGGGTCAACGGCGGGAGTGGATCGTGATGTATTCTGGAAAAGTGATCGGGTATTTAGTTTTTTCCCGTCGGGGGGTCTTTATAGGCGAAGGGGCGTCGTCAGAAGTGGTCCTGGTGGGGCTCACCACAGGGGGGCGCGGGCCAGCCCTAGGCCACGCCCCCTGGTGGTGTGGCCCACCAGTGGCTCCTCTCCGTCTCCTCTTCGGTTCTCTGGAAGCTTTGGTAAATATCTAGACGTCTGGCTTTTATTTCGTCCAATTCTGAGAATATTTCCTGTGTAACTTTTCTGAAATATAAAAACAGCAGAAAACAGGGAACTGGCACTGTGGCATCTTGTTAATAGGTTAGTTCTGGAAAATGCATAAAAATGCCACGAAGTGTAACGAAACACTAAGCAAATGGTGTAAAAACAAGCATGGAGCATCAAAAATTATGGATACGTTGGAGACGTATCAGCATTCTTCTTCTCCATCGCCGGCAGGGGAGCGTGCGTAGGGCAGTTGGGGTTTTTTCCTTCGATTTGGAGAAGTTGATGGGACGTGAGAGGCGTAGTTGCGTGCGTGAGTGAGAATGAGACTGTGTGCAGAGGGAGGGAGAGAGGGGCTCTGTACAGGCAAAGTGACGGTTGGTCTCGGCAGTTTCTCAAAAAAACTAGACGTTTGGTCTCAACACGCGCACTGCCTAACCGCTGCGCACCGCGACACGCGTCTGTGGTACTACACGTCTGCACCGCTACGTATACTCAGTTCTACCCTCGAGTCTTACACTAGAAAAATATATGTACTCAGTTTTCCACTCAAGTACTAATACTGGCTAGTGCAATATATTCAGTTTTACCCTTAAGTGGCTGGTCAATAGAGAGTCAACAAATGGGATTAAGCTATCTAATTGAGTCATTTCATGTGCAAAAAAATTCAAAAAAATAAAATCATAGTGCCTCATACTCATGGAGTCTTGTTACGCGACCTGCCACATAGGAAATCATAACAATCATATATAAATCAAGTTTTACCAGAAATGGCCACTTCTCAAATCACTAGTAGCTATGAAGGTTCATGGCTTTCCACTCAAACCCCTTCTCAAAACATCTATACCCAAAACATAGTTTGTCTGAATGAGGCCATAATTTTCACACTCATGTATATTTGAATTGCTAATACTTTGAGGTACGCCAACCTGGGTTTCATTGTACAAAACATGTGTTTTACTTTTTCTAAATCTCTTATTTGAATTCCTTAGCTTGTTTACTATTTACTTGCCCTTGGATCCTTGATACTACTCTGTTTTACCCTCTCCCTTCTCACAGAAGCCCAAACTTGGCCTGATTGGTCGAGCTGTTGTCACACGGATCATGCCCACCTACCGTCGATCCTATGATCTAACGGGCAGGATAACCCCTCTTTCTCTCTCATCATGGCCACCCTCTCTCTATCTGTCGGTGGCAAACTACTACCCCTCTATGTATGCTAAATAACGAGTTTGCCACCGGATTCAACAAGTTTGGTAATCATGAATTTCTTATAGGCATTACTTTTCACAGTAAAATGATAAACTATCATGAATTTCCATTTTGTTTAGGCATTACTTTTCACGGTAAAATGATAAACTATCACGAATTTCCATTTCTTGTAGGCATTACTTTTCACGGTAAAATGATAAACTATCATGAATTTCCATTTCTTTTAGGCATTACTTTTCACGGTAAAATGATAAACTATCACGAATTTCCATTTCCATCAAGATAGTCCGCATTACTTTTTTGTTGAGATATAAATCCCCACAACGGTCATCTCCTCCTTAATTTATTATGTAAACCCCACAACGGTCATCTCTACCTTAATTTATGGTGTAAACCCCACAACGGTCATCTCTCCCTTATAAACCCCCACAACGGCCATCCCTCATGTCAATAGGTTCTGCCTCTCTCTTCTTCGTTCACATACACTTGATCCATTGCCATGGCTTCCACGTCTCGGACGCCGACCGAAAGGGGAAGGGGAAGGGAAAGGGGAAGGGGCGGCCGGGGTGGTGGATCATCATCATTGCCACCACCACTGTCAACACTGCCATTGATCATAGAGGAGTTCTTCATCGTCATCTATGAAGACCCTTTGGCCAAGAAGGTACGTACGCGTTCCCACATATATGATGCATGTGATTAATTATGTGCATGTTCTAAAAAACCTTTAATTTCAAACGATCGGCACTCGATCTCTTTGCAGGCACTCCCAAAAAAGTTTGCAGACTATCTTGACGGCCAGGAGCCCGCTAAGGTGTATCTGCGAGCAGCTGACTGCGGTCCTCGTCTCTGGACCATGGAGGTCCTATTTGACGGACAAGGCCAGATGTACCTCGAAAAGGGCTGGGAGAATTTTGCCATCGCGCACGGTGTGGATTTTGGCTGCTTCCTACACTTCAAATATGAAGGCAATGATGTGCTCACAGTGAAGGTGTTCGACGGAACAATGTGCAGGAAGTACTACTACACGGACGATGAAGATACTGACGACGAAAGCGACGACGACGTGAAACCATGCATCCATCCCCTTTAGATAAGGGGATTATGACCAAGAATATATATGTAGCTTCATATGCATCGATTTAGAGATCTAGCTATTTTCTATATATTATGCATATAAAAATAATATCACAATTTCCACCATGATTCGAGCACCACAGCCTCCAAACGATGCCGATGCCGATATCGGCATGGTCAGAACGGCTATGCTCGCCGCCACTGCTAGGTCACCGTCAGGATGCACCCTCAATCCCGTCCCCTCATTCGATCACTGACACACCAGAGATACCGCCGAGGCCAATGACGAACATACATGCTGATGCCAATGCCGAACATGCATGCCGTTGTGGGCACGGCCATGCCACCCCGCTATGCTGGATGCCACAGACCACCGCGAGGTCTTTCCCTTCGCCACCACACTCCCCTAGCACCCATATATACACGCCAGAAAGGAGAGACACTAGTTTTCTCTACATTGCTCGCGTTCATGTCTGACACCATCATTCAAAGTGTTGAGGTCGTCATCGATGTCCTCAACCATTTCTTCTCTTCTTTGCATGGTTAAACGCGTCTAGTTCATATCTATCTAATGTGTCTGGTCTCGCCTCATGCAGTTCTTTGTGGACGTCGATCTCATCTCAGCACCCCGCAGGCCACCTCCTCCGTGCCATCGCTGTAGAGCTCCGTTTAAAAATCTAAACCTACCCGTGTATTGCCCCTTGTATCAGCATCATGGCCCCACTTGTCATTTGATATACCGAAGTCCCACTCGTCTGCGTTTTGGTCAGGGATACGGCGATGCTTACGGTCAAACAAAGATGGATGGTCTGACGTGTCTTTGCGGGCTCTACATGGCCCCACTAGTCACCTGATAACGGTCAAAGTTGTTGACCCATCGGACAACCGGCCGTTCCAGCACTTGTGAGGGTTTCAGACAAGGGCTTGGACAAAACTGAGGAAAAACTAAGGAGCTGGGGAAAACTGAGTACAACTAAGGACCCGAGGGCACAAAAATAGAAATCCCTAAATTATTTGTATCTAGTCGCCCTTTTAAACTTGAAGGTGTCCTATGCATTTATGTTTTGATATTCCATGAAGGACAAGCTGAAAACCACTTGATATGTTTTTCCATATGATTTGAACACACGTTTGACTTTCAATGTTTTATTATTCATGATCTTTCGTTTGTGTTTCTTTTCAAGTTATAAAATGGTTGCTAAGTTTTTATTGTCAAGATTATGTCTCTTGTGACCATGTTTTAAGTTCTTTGATCCCAGCACTCAATGCTTTACATAGTTGATCAAGATTGTGATGGTGCATGTCACCTCAAAAAAATTTCTTTTGTTATCACTTACCTACTAGAGGACGAGCAGGAGTTAAGCTTGGGGATGCTTGATACGTCTCAAATGTATCTATAATTTTTGATGCTCCATGCTTGTTTACACACCATTTGCTTTGTGTTTTGTTACACTTCGTGGTATTTTTATGTATTTTCTGGAACTAACCTATTAACAAGATGCCACAGTGCTAGTTCCCTGTTTTCTGTTGTTTTTGTGTTTCAGAAAAGCTACACAGGACATATTCTCGGAATTGGACGAAACAAAAGCCAAACCTTCTATTTTTCCTGAAGCATCACGAAGTCCGAAGATGAGACGGAGGGGGGCCAGGAGACAAGCTCACCCTAGGGTGGCGCGGCCTACCCCTGGCCCATGCCACCAGGGGGTGAGGCTAGCTGGCCCACCTCTTGATGTTGCCCTTTCGCCTATAAATTCTCCTTGACGGGAAAAACCTAAGGGACGGATGGTGGCGCGGTATTGAATAGTGCCAGAGAACTTGTTGGCGTGTAGTTGATGAAGTAAATGACCGGCCAGTTGGAAACCCCAAGAGAAGGTTTGATGAATATAGCAGCAAGTTTTCCCTCAGTTACGAAACCAAGGTATGTCAATCCAGTAGGAAAAAGCCAAACTCAAGAAGGTGATGCTTGCTAGCCTAGTGACACTCCAACAAGGGCGCCGTTAACGATATCTTGTTAGCACGTCTTCAACTAGTAGCAACATGGAACCTGCACACAACACAACTAAATACTTTGTTCCCAACTTACAATGAGTTAGTCAATCTCACCGGTTTGCTATAAACAAAGGTGTGAGCATATCGAGTGGAAAGCAATAGTAGTATGCGAGTAAAGTAAACAGTGCGAGTAAAGTAAACAGGTGATAGCAATATAATGGAAATAGGACCAGGGTCCACAGTTCACTAGTGGTGTCTCTCCATAAGATAAAATAACACATGCTGGGTAAACAAATTACAGTTGGGCAATTGATAGAATAAAGACAGCATGCATATGTCGAGAGGATCACAATGAGATTTACTCTGGGCATTACAACAAGATACATAGACCGTCATCCAACTGCATCTATGACTAATAATCCAATTGTGGCAAATCAATCCGAGAACTCTACAAGTATTAAGTTGCGAACAATAGATAACTGCATTAAGCAAAGTGTGTAATGTAAAAAAGCATATGCCCTTGGGCATAAGAATGTTGTTTTCTCCCTAGTGGCAACAACACATCTACAACCTTAGAGGTTTCTGTCACTCCCCCAGATTAAATGGAGGCATGAACCCAACTATCGAGCATAAATACCCCCTCTTGGAGTCACTAGTATTTACTCGGCCAAGATAGGTACTAACAACGGAGAGCATGCAAGATCATAAACAACATAGAGATAACATAAGATAATATTCAGCACATCAACTCAATCATAACACCAATATTCATCGGATCCCAATAAACACAACATGTAGAATTACATAACGGTGATCTAGATCATGTAAGGCAGCTCACGAGATCTAAATATGAAGCACATGGTGGAGAAGACAACCATCTAGCTACTGCTATGGACCCATAGTCCAAGGTAGACTACTCACTCATCACGCCGGAGGCAAGCATGGCGATGAAGAAAACCTCCGGTGGCGATTCCTCTCTCCGGCAGAGTGCCGTGAAGAGCTTCTGGACCCTCCCAATCTCGGGTCGACGACGGCGGCGGATCGCGATGTATTTCTGGAAAAGTGATCGGGTGTTTAGGTTTTTCCCGTTGGGTGGTCTTTATAGGCAAAGGGGCAGCGTCAGAAGTGGACCAGGTGGGGCTCACCACAGGGCAGCACGGCCAGGCCCTGGGCCGCGCCCCCTGGTGGTGAGGCCGCCTCCTGGCTCCTTTTCGTCCCCTCTTCGGTTCTCTGGAAGCTTTGGTAAATTTCTGGATGTTCGGCTTTTGTTTCGTCCAATTCCGAGAATATTTCCTGTGTAACTTTTCTGAAACACAAAAACAGCAGAAAACAAGGAACTGGCACTGTGGCATCTCGTTAATAGGTTAGTTCCGGAAAATGCATAAAAACACCACGAAGTGTAATGAAACACTAAGAAAATGGTGTAAAAACAAGCATGGAGCATCAAAAATTATAGATACGTTTGAGACGTATCAGCATCCCCAAGCTTAACTCCTGCTCGTCCTCGAGTAGGTAAGTGATAACAAAAGAAATAATTTTTGAGGTGACATGCACCTACACAATCTTGATCATCTATGTAAGCGTTGTGCGCTGGGATCAAAAGAACTTAAAACATGGGCATGAAAGATATAATCTTGATAGAAGCAACTTAGCAACCATGTTATAACATGAAAAAAGAACACAAATGAAAGATCATGAAAATGAAACAATGAAAGTCAACGTGTGTTCAAATTATATGGAAAAACATACAAATGGTTTTCAGCTTGTCCTTCATGAGTGAGCAAAACATAAATGCATAGGACACCTTCAAGTTTAAGAGGGCGACTAGATACAAGTAATTTAAGAACAAGTGAAACCAACATCATGAATCAATCAATGAAAACTTTGGGACAATGCACATTATACTCAGAATGACAACTATGCTCTCTTAGATGGTGCATAAAGGTAGAAGGTGGAGACTCAACATAAAAGTAAAAGAAAGGCCCTTCGCGAAGGGAAGCAGTGATTGCAAGTTTTATAAACCTTCAAAAATTATGGTACTTACTAGCTTTGAGCTCTCATTGCCCCCATCATAAGCATCTTGAATGGTTAAAGTTAATGCGAGTACACTTATGATGCATATGCTTGACAAATCATAAGTTGAAAACCTCGTGTCCCGTGAAGTATGAATACCCAAACCTCATGCTACTTTACTTAGAGTCCCAAGCAAGCTCTTGTCATTGTAAATATACACGTATCATCGAGAACCGCCAACGGGGTACCTCCATGCCCGATGATATGGAACAAGCCCACATCAAAATGATAGGACAAACAGACAATGAACACCTCGGCATCTCTTTTATTTACCATTGGTATAGCTATTTATTGTGAGATGCGTCATCGAATGTTCACTATGGGCATGCTGTAAATATCCACCATGAATTATGCATGGCTTAGATTAGCGGCCCAGGCGTTTCTCTAACACGTATACAAACTCCATGATCCCGCAAGATTCCCAATTCATTTCACATCGCGAGTATCCATAAACAAAAGATCACGATATTAACTCAAATAAGAAGTGCAATGTTGAAAGCTTGCCCCATGACGGCATGGCTGGGCTAATTTCCAACTTACAACTTGCAAGCATAACAACTCAACATAAGAGAGCCACAAAGTCAAATTTTTAAAACAAGACAAGTAAAGTGTGTCATCAGGTTCGTGAGAGCTTTACTGACCAATTTTCACATAACACCAAAAGAGTTTAATTTGAAGGATAGATAAAAGCAAGTCAAATGTACTTTGTAATAGCAAATTGCTAATAGGTATGTATGGTGGACACATTGGAACAACTTGGTTTTTAGGAGTTGGATGCATGAGTAGAGCTCATACTCAGTACAAAATGAGGGCTAGCAAAAGACTGGGAGCGACCAACTAAGAGAGCAATAACGGCCAAAATCATGCATAGCGACAAAGCGACATTAAAAGAAGTGTAAGATGGCATCAAAATTCAAAAACTAAATGATCATAGAGGCAATGGCGACTTTGTATGAGTCAAACATGTGTGAGCATGCGCCAAGTCAACCCAAATAAACCATCAAAGGAGAAAACCAAAATAATGCTTCCAAATAATTAAAACAACGCATGATTTTTTTCAAAGGCTCATTAAGCAATCTCAGTCATTTGAGACAAGTCATGCTACAGAAAAACTACTAAGCATACTATCAAAAAGACATCAAGCATGACATGCAAAAGCCTAGGCCGCAGTCAACACAAGCTCCTTTTTGTACCACTTTTTTGCATAAAGCTTTTTCTCTTTTCCAACACCGTTTGAACTTTTTGAAACAACTCTTTTGATGTAAACCAACATGGACCAGAGGTCAAAATACACCTTGATATAAAGATATAACAAGATCTGAACACAAATCAAGGCGAAAAATGAAAGCTAAATGCAGTTCTAGAAAAAGAGAACACTCGTTGAAACGATAAGAGTGAAAAACAGAGTGTTCTTGGCAAATGAAAAGCAAGGCAACTTCTCCAAAAGGAATTTGTTGGGGTTCAACCATTTATTTCAGAAAACAAAACTAAAGAAAACTGAAAACTAAAACAACTGACGCTCCAAGAAAAATGCATATTGCATGAAGCAATAAAAATATAGTGTGTTCAAAGGTGACCTGATTTTTGCCGATGAAGAAGGGGTGCCTCGGGGGCATCCCCAAGCTTTGACGCTTGTATCTCTTGGATATTTGTTGGGGTGCGTAGGTATCCCCAAGCTTGAGCTTTTGTCCATTCTTCAACTTATCTCATCATTCTTCAATCCCTACACTTGAAAACTTCCTTCATACAAAACTAAACACAATTCTATTAGCAACATTAGTGTAAGCATAGAAATGAATCAACCCTTTTTGCTTCAGGTTTCAACTCAAAACCACCACATATAAAGCATATACTACTGTAGCAACTTCCCCAAAAGTTCTGTGATCAAAAGAACTCAAAAAGAAAGCGATAGAGCGGCAAACACAAATATTGGCAGAAATCTGTCAAAACAGAACAACTGATAAATATCGAATTTTTAAAGGATTTTCTGTTGCTCAAATAAAAAAGTGTATAACTAATGAAACTTTGGATATAACCTGGGTCATATGCACAAGAAATCGCAGGTCCAAAAGATATACTGAGAATTTTCACGAATTTTCACAAATTTTTACGGTGCAGCACCGAAAACTGTTTCAGGACAGCAACATCCCCAAATCTTACCTCACTCAAATTAGGGGCTTCTCTTGGCACAAAAATGAAATAAAAAGGATAAGGAGAGGTTATTACAGCAGTAATAACTTCCAAGACTCAAATAAAATAAAAATAACTGAAAGTAAAAGCATTGGGTTATCTCCCAAGAGTGCTTTTCTTTAATGCCTTTGAGCTAGGCGCAGAAAGTGCGAATCAAGTAATATCAAGTGATGAAGCATCAAGCTCATAATTTGCTCTAAGAATAGAGTCAACAAGCAATTTATTTCTCTTCCTAGGGAAGTGTTCCATACCTTTCTTGAGTGTGAATTGATATTTGATGGTGCCTTCCCTCATATCAATGATGGCACCTACAGTTCGAAGAAAAGGTCTTTCCAAAATAATACGACATGAAGCATTGCATTCAACATCCATGACAAGAAAATCAACGGGAACAAGGTTATTGTTAACCATAATAAGAACATCATTAATCCATCCCAAAGGTTTCTTCTTAGCAACATCAGCAATAGGAACATCATAATAGCACTTTTCAAGCGGTGGTAAATCAAGTATGTCATAAATTTTTCTAGGCATAATAGAAATACTAGCACCTAGATCATATAAAGCATGGCAATCAAAACCATTAACATGCATATCAATGATGGGTTCCCAACCATCTTCTAACTTCTTGGGAATAGAAGCTTTTTGCTTCAACTTTTCATCCCTAATTTTCATGAGAGCATTGGTAATATGCTTAGTAAAAGCAACATTTATAGAACTAGCATTAGGAGTCAAAGCAAGCTTTTGCAAGAACAAAATAACTTAAGATATATTGCAGCCATAAACATCAAAATCATTAAAGGAAATAGAGCTATCATCTCCCACACTCCGAAAAATTTCAGCACTCTTTTGAGAAAAAGTTTTAGCAGTTTTAGGCTTTTTAACACTAGGAGTAGGAGTTTTCTCTACACCAATCAAAGTAAGAGGATTGCTAGCAGTTGGAACAACATCATTAGAGGTAGTAATGGTACATATCTTCATCTTCCTAGCCATCTCATCTTCTCTTTCCCACCTGGCATGCAATTCTGCTAGCATCCTAACATTTTCATCAATTCTAACTTGGATGCACTACAAGAGGACCCCTGTCCAGATAGGCGTTGCTAGCACCAGTACCAACGCACTAAGATGCGTTGCGTTTTTGGGCGTTGCAAGGGCACAATGCAACGCATATAGATCTGTTGGTAACCCCATAGATAATGTGTTGCAAAATAGCAACATAGTTCAAGCATCGGTCATATGCATTGGTAGACGACATAAAGGGTTTGAACATTTTATTTGAAAATACACATTGTTTTTATTTCAAAATAAATATTATTTTATTGAATGCATTGTTTTAGTGGCACGAGCTTTTTTTATTGACTACATTGTTTCAGAGTCTCAATCTTTTTTTCACAACAAGAATATATTTTAAAAGAGACGTACCACAACACACAAAGAATAAAAATACACTTTATGAAGAAACAGTTACATGTATTTTATTTGAATCCCTATCAAATACATGAAAACCAACTAAAGAATTCACTGCAATATGAAGCACTATCACAATATATGAAAATTATTCAAAGAGTACATCAGTTACAACGTTGATTCAAATTATGACAATCTAACTACTCCTATACATATTCCTACTAATATTCTGCCTATAGATGTTTGGTCCAAATAAAGCCCTTGCTGATGTTTGGTCCTGCAATAAATAAAATTCCTATTTAGTATGTAAGTTGCAAAAGATAGACGGGTATAGTGAATTCTATTATTAAGAACCAGGGAAAGGAGACAAATGATGATTACCCCAGTCCAATAGTATTAGCTTCAGGAATGGAATACTGATCAACATATGGAGAAGTGTTTTCTTTCAGCATCCATTTCTCTTTTCTAGTCAAATGAAATCCCAAAGATACAAAGAAGTGTTCGCTTTCAGCATCCATTTCTCCTTTCCAGTCATATAAACTTCACAGAACCAAACACTTGAGCTGCTGAAACAAAATCGAAAGAATGGAGCACATTGGAAAAGAAATATAACACATGTAGCAAACATTCATTATCAGTTGAACGTTGTTGATTGGTGATACACTGGAGCTTCCCGTGCTTGCCTGATGTCTTCAGGCCAAATAACGTGTATTCTAAGCAAAGGTTTGAAGGTCAAAAAATATATCATCAAAGAAGCATGTATTATGTGTAGTAAAACATGATCTGAATATAAGATGCAACTGACATTGTGTAGTATGACGCATCATTATGATAGAATCATGTATACTCCTAGTCTCAGAGATTTAGCTAAAATAGCCTGAAAAGCAGCATCCAAATATTTCTTATGATAATTCAGCATTCATAATTAAATTGCCGCTTTGTGCGCCTACCATCTATATTAGTGCTGCAGATCGTTACAAGAAAATACCTTGAGGGCATCATCTTAACGGCTTCTTCAATTATGTGACAACGTATGTCAAGGAGTTGAAAATTAGGGATCTCATGGTTCATAAACAATTGCATCTGATATCTTAAGAACAACGCACTCTTCCATAAAATACCTTGAGGAACCAAATTTTCTTTCCCTGACGATGAGCTATCTGCCCAAGTGCCTACTAGTGACATTGGCCAAATGCAGCAACTAGCAGATCCTAACCCGGCAGACAGTGCCTCACAACCTCGTATTGGAAAGGGCACACCAACCATGGTCGACCAAATAAAAAAATACAGAATAATAAGCGAGGAAGGAAGATGGGCAGAGTAGTCTGCTCACACGAAGTGCCGGCTCCTCCTCGACGCATCATCCAGACTCCATCTTGTGCATCCCCTATCTTCCCCTATAGTGCATAAAAAGGCATCAATAAAGAAATACTGAAGCAAGAGCACGTACGGTAATAAGCTCACTAAAACCTGTGAAGTTAGGACCTCCCCACCCAGCTGCCTGGAGATGAGGAATACAGAGATCGACTGAGACGGAGATCAAGATCGATCTGGCTTCTGGATCAGCACGCAAGGCAAATTACCTGGTTCCGGCGAATGACAACTCGAGGAACTTGGTCGAATAGGACCCAGCAGATGCGGGAGATCCTCCATCGTCGGGTGATAGCCAATCTAGGGTTAGTTGGTGGCTGCGTTGGCGAATTCATAACACTGGGTAGGCTGGGCAGAGGAGATTGTAGGGAGGCCAGATCTGCGGTCTAATGCGGTGGAGGCAACCGGCGATGGGAGAGATCGGGACGGTGGGGAGGAAGAACTGCTGAGAGGAGAAGAGTATTGGGGCGGTGGAGAGATCGGGATGGTGGGGAGGAAGAACCAACGATGAGGGAACGGATCGATAGGAGTATTAAGAACGGAGTGGCTATTTGATGGGCCTAAGTTTGACGAATTTTCAACTACGCGCGAGTAGATCCCGCCGCATCGGTGAAATTTTCTTCTAGGACGCGCGCCAAAGGTTCATTTGCTTTAGCGCCACAGTCCACAGAACGGATGCAACCTGCAACGCTTATATGGGTATCTACCAATTAAATTTGCAACTTATAGCTCATTCGTTGCTAGCTATATGTTGCTTAACGGGGGGTTACGTTGTAGTGATGGCATTAGCAGTGGCAAAAGGATTATTCTCTTTCACATCATTAGGTGACACTTTTAATTTCAGAAGTTCAACATCATGAGTAAGGCTATCAACTTTAGAAGCAAGAATATCAATTTTGCCTAACTTTTCCTCAACAGACTTGTTAAAAGCAGTTTGCTTACCGATGAAGTCCTTGAGCATTACCTCAAGATCGGAGGGCGCAACCCTAGTGTTGTTGGAGAAATTACCATAAGAGTTACCATAACAATTACCATTGGTAGAAGGATACGGCCTATAATTGTTACTAGCAAAATTGTTCCTATAAGCATTGTTGTTGAAATTATTATTTCTAATGAAGTTTGCATCAACATGCTCTTCTTGAGCAACCAAAGAGGCCAAAGGAACATTATTAGGATCTACATGAGTCCTATCATTAGAAAGCATAAGCATTATAGCATCAATCTTATCACTCAAGGAAGAGGTTTCCTCAACAGAATTTACCTTCTTACCTTGTGGAGCTCTCTCGGTGTGCCATTCTGAGTAATTTACTATCATATTGTCGAGAAGCTTTGTTGCAGCGCCCAAGGTAAGGGACATAAAAGTACCTCCAGCAGCTGAATCCAATAGGTTCCTTGAAGAAAAATTCAGTCCTGCATAAAAAGTTTGGACAATCATCCAAGTAGTCAGTCCATGAGTGGGGCAATTCTTTATCATAGATTTCATTCTTTCCCAAGCCTGAGCAACATGTTTATTATCAAACTGGCTAAACTTCATAATATTGCTACGCAAATCTATAATCTTAGCAGGAGGATAGTATCTACCAATAAAAGCATCCTTACACTTAGCCCATGAATCAATACTATTTTTAGGCAAAGACAGCAACCAATCCTTAGCTTTTCCTCTCAAAGAAAAAGGAAACAACTTAAGCTTAATAATATCACTCTCTACGTCCTTATATTTATGCATCTCACATAGCTCAACAAAATTGTTGAGATGAGCTGCAGCATCATCAGTACTAGCACCAGAAATTTGCTCTTTCATAACAAGGTTCAACAAAGCAGGCTTAATATCATAAAAATCAGCAGCAGGAGCAGGTGGCGCAATAGGAGTGCAGATAAAATCACTGTTATTAGTGCTAGTAAAATCACACAACTTGGTATTCTCATGGGTACCCATTCTAGCAAAGCTAAAAGCAGACAAGTAAAAACAACTATAAGGAAACTAATTTTTTTGTGTATTTTTGATAAAATGATGCAAGTAAAAATAAAGTAAAAGCAAAACTTAAAACAAAGTAAAGGATGTGCGTGCGAAACTCCCCTTGCAGAAGTCTTCTTTTTCCCCGGTAACGGCGCCAGAAAACTTGTTGGTGGCGCGGTATTGAATAGTGCCAGAGAACTTGTTGGCATGTAGTTGATGAAGTAAATGACCGGCCAGTTGGAAACCCCAAGAGAAGGTTTGATGAATTTAGCAGCAAGTTTTCCCTCAGTTACGAAACCAAGGTATGTCAATCCAGTAGTAAAAAGCCAAACTCAAGAAGGTGATGCTTGCTAGTCTAGTGACACTCCAACAAGGGCACCGTTAGAGATATCTTGTTAGCGCGTCTTCAACTAGTAGCAACGTGGAACCTACACACAACACAACCAAATACTTTGTTCCTAACTTACGATGAGGTTGTCAATCTCACCGGTTTGCTGTAAACAAAGGTATGAGCGTATCGAGTGGAAAGCAATAGTAGTATGCGAGTAAAGTAAATAGTGCGAGTAAAATAAATAGGTGATAGCAATATAATGGAAATAGGACCGGGGTCCATAGTTCACTAGTGGTGTCTCTCCATAAGATAAAATAACACATTCTGGGTAAACAAATTATAGTTGGGCAATTGATAGAATAAAGACAACGTGTATATGTCGAGAGGATCACTATGAGATTTACTCTGGGCATTACAACAAGATACATAGACCGCCATCCAACTGCATCTATGACTAATAATCCACTTATGGCGAATCAATCCGAGAACTCCACAAGTATTAAGTTGCGAACAACAGATAACTGCATTAAGCAAAGTGTGTAATGTAAACAAAGCATATGCCCTTGGGCATAAGAATGTTGTTTTCTCCCTAGTGGCAACAACACATCTACAACTTTAGAGGTTTCTATCACTCCCCCAGATTAAATAGAGGCATGAACCCAACTATCGAGCATAAATACCCCCTCTTGGAGTCACTAGTATCTACTCGGCCAAGATAGCTACTAACAACGGAGAGCATGCAAGATCATAAACAACATAGAGATAACATAAGATAATATTCAGCACATGAACTCAATCATAACACCAATATTCATCGGATCCCAACAAACACAACATGTAAAATTACATAACGGTGATCTCGATCATGTAAGGCAGCTCACGAGATCTAAATATGAAGCACATGGTGAAGAAGACAACCATCTAGCTACTGCTATGGACCCATAGTCCAAGTTAGACTACTCACTCATCGCGCCGGAGGCAAGCATGGCGATGAAGAAGACCTCCGGTGGCGATTCCCCTCTCTGGCAGAGTGCCGGGAAGAGCTTCTGGACCCTCCCGATCTTGGGTCGACGACGGCGGTGGATCGCGATGTGTTTCTGGAAAAGTGATTGGGTGTTTAGGTTTTTCCCGTCGGGGGGTCTTTATAGGCGAAGGGGCAGCGTCAGAAGTGGACCAGGTGGGGCTCACCATAGGGCGGCGCGGCCAGGCCCTAGGCCGCGCCCCCTGGTGGTGAGGCCGCCTCCTGGCTCCTTTCCGTCTCCTCTTCGGTTCTCTGGAAGCTTCGGTAAATTTCTGAATGTTCGGCTTTTGTTTCGTCCAATTTCGAGAATATTTCCTGTGTAACTTTTATGAAACACAAAAACAGCAGAAAATAGGGAACTGGCACTGTGGCATCTCGTTAATAGGTTAGTTCCAGAAAATGCATAAAAACGCCACGAAGTGTAACGAAACACTAAGCAAATGGTGCAAAAACAAGCAGGGAGCATCAAAAATTATAGATACGTTTGAGACGTATCAACGGATCGCTTTTCCACGAAACATAATGCAAGCCGCCGCCGTCTTCGTCGCGAGATCGGGAGGATCCAGGCGCTCTTCCTGGCACCCTGTCGGAGAGGGGAATCCCTGCCGGAGGACTTCTCCACCACCATGGTCGCCTCCGGAGTGATGTGTGAGTAGTCTACCTTGGACTACGGGTCCATAGCATTAGCTAGATGGTTGTCTCCTCCACCATGTGCTTCATGTTTAGATCTTGTGAGCTGCCCTACATGATCAAGATCATCTTTATGTAATTCTACATGTTGTGTTTATTGGGATCCAATGAGTATTGGTACTATGTTAATTTGATGTGTTGAATTATATATCTTATGTTATCTCTATGTTGTTTATGATCTTGCATGCTCTCCGTTGCTAGTAGATATCTTGGCCGAGTAGATGCTAGTGACTCCAAGAGGCAGTATTTATGCTCGATAGTTGGGTTCATGCCTCTAGTAATCTGGGGGAGTGACAGAAACCTCTAACGTTGTAGATGTGCTGTTGCCACTACGGAGAAAACAATATTCTTGTGTCCAAGGACATTTGTTTTGTTTGCATTACGCACTTTGCTTAATGCAATTATCTGTTGTTTGCAAATTAATACTCAAGGGATACTCAGATGACTCCCCGCGAGTGCATTTTTAGTCATAGATGCAGTTGGATGGCGGTCTATGTATTTTGTCGTGATGCCCAGAGTGAATCTCATAGTTATCCTCATGACATATGTACGTTATCTTTACTCTATCAATTGCCCAACTGTAATTTGTTTACCCAGCATGTTGTTATATATCTCATGGAGAGACACCACTAGTGAACTGTGGACCCCGGTCCAATTTCCTTTACATTGCTATTACCATTTACTATTACTCGCTTATTTATATTCTCGCATACTATTACCTTTTACCACTCGATACGCTTAATCCTTTATTTACAGCAAACCAGTGAAATTGACAACCTCATCATAAGTTGGGGCAAAGTACTTGGTTGTGTTGTGTGCAGGTTCCACGTTGCTGCTAGGTGAAGAAGCTCCTACGTCAACTACGCACCAGCATTTTCTGGCGCCATTGTCTGGAGTGTCGCGAAGCTAGCAAGCATCACCTTCTGTAGTTTTGCTTTCTCCTACTGGTTCGATAAACCTTGGTTTTACAACTAAGGGAAAATTGCTGCTGTGCTCATCATACCTTCCTCTTGGGGTTCCCAACTGGGTGCTACACCGCACTATCATTCATCCACTGATCTCTCTCTGTAGTCACAACCCTATTGCATCGTTGGCCTAGCTGCTTTTGCATGGCCATGCTTTGGTGGATGGCGGCCGTCCTAGCGCCTTTGGGGGCTTTGCTAGGTCGGTGTCAGGTCATAGCTACTATCGGTGTACCTATCCCATTGCTAGTGGGGTGGTGGTTCGGGGTCTGAGTGAAAGCTTTGCAGTACCTCGGTGTATGTTATCGACAACGATGAACCTCCCTCCTTTGGATCCTCAAGTTCTGCTCGACTGTTGGCCCGTCATCAAGTTCCCCTTAGGCCGATGTTTTGGTTTGAAGGAGGTTTGTTGACGTGGAAATGGCAGTACTGGTCGCTCTGATGCAACAGAAGACAAGGCTCCCTCATCCTGGATCTTGCGGGCGCTTCGAACACTAGTGGAAAAACGGGCTTCCATTCGGAGCATTTGTCTCGGACCAAATTCGATCCGCGGCTAAAGGGTCCATCAGTCCCGATTCATTTGAAAATGTGGGCCAAGGGGCATTAGTCCCGGTTCAAAAGGGACCTTCAGTCCCGGTTTCATCTAACAGCCGGGACTAATGCCCCATGGCCCTTTAGTCCCGGCTCGTAGTACCAACCGGGACTAAAGGTAACCTTTAGTCCCGGTTGGTGCCACGACCCGGGACCAATCACCCGTTCAAACGAACCGCCACTTCGCGCCAGTTATCGATCGACGACGCTTCGATACCGATCGACATTACAAGCGACGCTGATCGGGAACCGGCGCCGGCGGCCTTGGAACTCGCCTGCATTCACACGCCGGCGTGCCCTCTCATCTTCTCCCTCTTTCACTATATAAATCACTCACATTTGATCTTCTTCTTCCCTAAAACATCTAGCCTCTCTTCTTCCCCAAAACCACTCCCACACATCACCATACCGCCGGCGCCCGCGAGCTCTCCCTCGGCGACAATGGAGGAGCAACATTGGCCCCGGTCTCGGATCTACCACGTGGTCATCGAAGAGATGAACTTCACCATCACGGAGACCCTCCGTGCTTCAAGGGTGGAGAAGTGGATCCGCGCCGTCAAGCGCCGGTTCCTCGACGACGCACCGGTCAAGTGCGTGGGCTTGGACTGTGAGTTCACCACTCACGCGCACCCTCAACGTGCCGCCGTCCTTCAACTCTCGGTGGAGTCCGAGATATTGGTCTTTCAAATTTGCAAGGCCAATGCCGTGCCGCAACTACTCAAGGACTTCTTGAAGGACACCACCATCAAGTTTTGTGGCGCGGCTATCAACAACGATCTACGCATGCTATGGCCATACGGAATTGTTATTCCGTCCGCGTATGATCTTCAACAAGTTGTCCCAAACCCCACTAGCAAGCCAACGCCGAGTCTCTATGATTTGGCCAATGCTATTATTGGGACACATCTTGAGAAGAAGAAGAGGGACAACAAGAAGAAGAAGGACAAGAAGAAGAAGGAGAAGAAGTACAAGAAGAAGGGAGAAGAAGAAGAAGAAGAAAAAAAAAAGATGATGAAGAAGATGATCTAATTTTTGGTTGGGAAAAAGTTCCATTGAGCATGAACCAACTAAAATATGTCGCTTTAGACGCTCGCCTAGGCTTTGAGATAGCTAGGAGATTCTGGAAGCTAAAGGGCTACAATAGCAATGTTGATCGTCTTAACCTTAATAATTAGGTGGATGATTATATGTATGGAAAAATGTTGGATGAGCAATTGGAAAATGTACAATTCATTTGAGCCATATTGGATGACTATGTTTGGAAAAATGTACTCCCTTTGTTTCGGTTAACAAAGTCTATTAATTTTCGAATTTGTGATTTTTCAAGTATTTTGGCTTTTTTGAATATTTTAATCATCTAAAAATTAATAATTAAATTATATATAAAGAATATTTGAAATTCATTGGTGCTTATTATTCGTAATCATTGTTTCTTATTTTGTGAATTTATTTGGAATTTAAAAAAGTAATATTATATATTACCAAATTGTATAGGTTAATAGAATTGGTAGCATACTTTTATCAACAAGTCGCGAGCGCAGTCTTGGAAGCTAGTAGGGAAGGAATGGAGAAGTTAAGCGTGCTAAGGGTGGAGCAGTGTGAGGATGGGTGACCGACCGGGAAGTGAGGACCACAAGTACTTGTAATTGATTTGAGATATAGAGTGAGAGCTATAAGTATCTAATTAGATATGAGATATGAGAATAGAAAAGATTAGATAATAGAGAAATAAAGAAATAAAGATAATACAGAAATTACGAAACAGAAAATACAATTTTATTCCGAATGGACCTTTAGTCCCGGTCCCTGTTACGAACCGGGACCAAAGGTCCTCCAGCCGCTGCACATGCCCCGGGCCACGTGGAGGACCATTGGTCCCGGCTCGTAAGCAACCGGGACTAAAGGCTGGAGCCTTTAGTCCCGCATGGTTAGTCCCGGTTGCGGAAACCGGGATTAATGGGCTTTACAAACCGGGATTGAAGGCCTTTTTTCCACCAGTGGAACCTGCATTTTTCTGTTGTATTTTGTTATGTGTTCGATGTGTGCGCTTTGCGCGAGTGTGTTGTTACTATTGATTGTAACTCCTAGCCGGTTGATGCATCATTAATTTAAAGCCAGACTTATTTGGACACTCATAGCCGACATTATCTTTAGTAGTACTCCCTTTATTCGGGATTATAAGTCCCAAGAGCTTTTCTAAAATGTTTGAAATTATAAGGCTCATCTTATTTATTGTCCTCTCTTTCCCAATGCATGTTCTATTTTCTCTCTCTCTCTTGTCATGCATATGATACTATTGGTGCATACACTAATTAATGATAGGACTTATGAACTTTTTTGATATTAACAACTTGGCTAATAGGCCTTATAATCCCGAACAGAGGGAGTACTCTCTAATCATGTATCTACCCATGATCATTAATTCCGCGTGTAAACGCTACTAAAAGACAGCTAGTCGAAGCCGACCGTATCTTTAGTGTTATCACTCAAAGTCACCCCTTTTTATTGGTGAGAGGTGACTATTTGAAGACACTGACTTCAACGTTTACCTAGAAACTAGAAATATAAGTTGCTTTGCTTCAACCTCTAATTCCCAAACTTAGCCAAACTTAAGGATGACTGAGACCGTCCGGCTATCTTCTACAAATAATGATACTCTCTTTGACCACTAATACATGTCTCTCACATAATATATCTAGGCACTAAAAATGTTTAGATACATCGTAATAGAGACCGATATTAATGGTCGGAGGGAGTAGAATAATTAAGTTTATACGTAGCCCGGCCCTATAGAAATCCATATGACCCAATTACTTTATACAGGTGTATATGTGTGTATACGTATGGAAAATGTATACATGTGTATACATAAGCTGCGAGCTGCGCCGCGTGGTATAGCGGTCGTGGCCGAATGAGCGAGCCATAGTGAGGCCGCCCGACTATCCAGCGACGTGTTCGGCATGTCTGTATGAATGCATGAAATTAACGGGGCCGGTTCCAGACTTGCCACCGGACATGTCCGGCGTAGCTCGAATTATCGGCAAAGCCGGCAAGGAGGGATGATGAGGAGACGCGGAGATATCGTAGGAGGCGACAGGAGCCGGTGATGGTGGTTGGATTGTGGCCGCCGATGACGATCCTACCCGCGGGAATTGGACGCCAAGCCGACGCTGACCACACTAAATACGGCCAGAATTGACCCATGGCCGCCGGTGCCTGCGATGACCGAAGACGGCGGCCAGCAACTGGCGACTGACGAGCTTTACATGGGAGGCGAGCGCGAGGCAGACGATGGAGCGAGCTGCCAAATACAGTGTACTATCGATCGAGATGGGTATACAGGGTTTGAGATGTGGGTTTGGATGGGCCAAATTAATATAATTTGTAAATTAATTAAGGGTTAGTAATAAAATCTTACCCTTTAGGCCTTGTTTGGCGGAAGCGGTTTGCAGTGGATTACCGAGTATTATTTGGGGGGGATTTGGTGAAAGACGCGTGTTTCAGGAATCCACTTCAAATTAGCTGGCGATTGGGTGTGTTGTCGCCCTGGACCATATGCAACGTATGGAAAAAAAAACAATTTGTGTTTACCACCACCGTGTCAGATGCCACCCGATTGCGTCTGGTCCCCACGCGAGGGGCGACGAAGGAATGCGTCACGTGTTGCGGGACGAGGCGGAAAGTATGAAGACGGCTTCCTCCATCGAGCGTCGTACAAAACGCGAGGTAGGAGGCGTGGCGCAGTTACACTTCCGCCCGCCGTGTTTTTGGGGGGATTTTTGGGTATTGATCCACTAAAACCGGCCTACCAAACAGTTAAATTGAGTTTTTAAGTAGTATTTTTTGGTTGGACTGGGATAATACCCAATTATCCCTGTCAAAACACTACGGCCAAACAAGGCCTTATAAGTTTAGGGAGGGGTTGTACCAGCAAACCCCGAAATGTAATCAGAGGAGGAAAAGTCTAACTCCTCGTGTAGTCACAAATGCATGTCAAACATCAGCGTGGATTTTGTGAGGTCCTCCAGCCATAGTGAGTACTTTTTGCTGAAACGTATTGACCATTTTTTATTAGTTTGGATTTTTATTCGAGTTGGAAAGTGTAGAAATTTAATATTACGTATACAGTTTCGAATCATATCATATCCTACACAATAGCCGAAACTATCACTGGCATAGACGTGAGTAGGTGTTGAAACATAATCGTCTAGGGTTTTTCATGAGATACGTTTTTTAGTTAAACTGTCTAGAGGACTCAGTCTTGTATGGTATTAGAGCCGGTACGTCACACACACATTAGTACAGAACAGATCTTCGCATATGGTCGAATTCGTAACATACGGTTGATAAAACCGCTACTATGCAAGGGGTGTGCTATGAGGTAGTAGTTTGCAAACGGTTTCTGAAACCGTATGAGAAGAATAAATATTCGCAGACAAGTTGTCTCCAAAAATCATTTGTGGACATTAGGGTCTTCGCGGACGGATAGTTCAGGCAATCGTATGTAGGCTGGACTCATCGCCAACGATTATGTTAGTGTAGTCTTATATTTTAACTTTATTTTGCATACGTTTCTATTAAACTATAGGTATATTGGTTGGAAGCAGTTCACACTTCCATACTAGCACATGTATCCTAAGTGGAACCAGCAAGCAATAATAGTATGGCATTCATATTATTTGTTTGCATATTTAATACACCACATACAGTTTCATTTTTCTTTATGGATTATTTGCTAGATATACAAAAGAGGAACATGTATAAAGTAGATAATTTTTTGGTTACATCTTAGTCTTCATAAAAGGATCACACAGTTTCTATCTACCACAGTCTTCCCAAGACTCTGGCAGCATATCCCTTGTTAAACCTCGTTTTAATACGAGTTTGAACACAAACTTTCGTAGTCACATCAATGGTTAACATTCTCAAGAGAAATGCAATTTTTTCTTTCCACTCGAAGGGATTACTGAACATGTGAGAATATATAAATATATAGAAAAAAATTAATGTAAGACAAATTATTGGTGGTACGTCTTACCCCAAAATTCTACTACGAGGAGATCGTCAGCTACATCAGGATGCAGGCAAGCAGAATATTTCCCTGCAGCTCGGTGGCGTGGAGCTCACGAAGACGGAGATGCAAGGACTGCCTTATAAACACATTACTGTTGCAATTCTAACAGTTAGAAAACCTTCCAGGCATTCACTCTTGGTTACGTCATCTTCTCTATGTTATTAACATGATCATTAATCAAACACTGAAAAACTTTGTTGATTTGTTTTGATTGTCTGGCTCTGCATGGACGACTCTCATCATCGGCATCGCTTTCACTAGAAATGAGGATAGCAATACCATTTATCATTTACAACCTACACTATCAAAAATAATTTTTAGATTAAAGCTTAAGCAAAATCATGAAAATCACACTAATTATTAACAATCATGGAGCAAAATCATGAAAATCACACTAATTATTAACAAACATGGAGCAAAATCATGAAAAGCCATACTTAATCGGCTAAAGCTAGCTAGCTAGTGTGTGGGGCAACGAATATATATCCATCCAAAATTAAATATGGCTATTTCTAATTTGTCGATGGACCTAGCTTCATCTACGCCTAGATAAAATCCCCTAAAATCCCTTAAATAATGAAGGATATATGGCGCGATTCATGATCTACTAGCTGCTAGACAAGGCAACATAAGAACTAATTCGTTGTGCTGCTGATCTAGAGGATCACGTAGTCGATCCGATGTGCAAGCGTGGAGGCGGCTTGTTCACTTTGTCGCCCTAAATAAAGTAGAAGATAGAAGCAGGTGCTGGTGCAATTAGGGGAAAGGGGTCAGTGGGTCTTTTACATCCATACACTGCTTTATATAAAAACAAAATATCGGAACAACGTAATAAGGTGTGCCTGAGGCTTCTTCGCCCACGATTAACACTATAAAAAATTGTTTGTAATGGATAAGAAAAATTGTATGACATGAAAGACATCATAAACGGTTTGTTAGATGGCACCATGGACAAAAGTAAATGTCTTGAATCTCCTGCGTTAGATCGCCAATGACTCCAGCCGCACCATGCTACTCGGCCTCCTCCCATAACTTTGTCCCAGGGGGAGGAGCCGGCTTTGGGACTGCTCCTCTTCCACCACCGGAGACTCTTGCTCCTCCTCCAACACCGGTGATGTCAATTCAACATGGTGATGCTGCGCTGACGGCTGCAAGATGAATGAGACACAAGTTGTCTTCTTGCTGCGAGCCATATCAAAGAAGCTACCATGACATAACCTTGAGAAACACGCATAACTATTTAATTATTCATATCACAGATTTAGAAAAGAAAATCACCCGGTGAAAGTAGCAAAAACATCACGAAGATAATACAAATAAATAAAAAAATGACAAATGTGTGAACAGATGTGCGATGATGCTTCCCCGAATCTTAATCGTGTGTGAATATTTTCTGACGATTACAGGAGGACAATCATGTGCATGTTTCTGTGAGGGAGCCGGCCTAGACCGCGGGAACGCGGTCAATTTTTTTATGCCATAAATAAACTTCACAACACACATGAAAAAGGCTTCTGTATGCTATTGGAGACCTTAAAGGACCCAATATATATACTAGTAGTGCATTATCTCTTAACGATTATTATAAGTATATAATCTGGTATAAAAATTTATGATCATTTAATATGGAGATATAAATGTAAGTAATGTAGTACTCCGCTTTTCTTATATTATCTAATACTCATTAGGACTATATTTTTTTATTGGAATTCTTTCAATAACATTATAAATCATGTTGATAAATAAATTTTGTTGTGTCTAAGGAGTATAGATTTTTTTTTAAAAAAAATACGGTATTGGATGCTCCAAACCACTAGTTCACCTAAAAATTTGAGTTGTTAAAGAAGGGCTAATATAATAATTTAGCTGTACCCCGACCGTCCTGTATAAAAAAGCCCTTGATACCGGTGCTCTAGGCAGCACCAACAACCACACCTATATCGACCCATACATTTGCAGTGAAGTTAGCTAAGCTAGAAACATGACGCTCAAACTCCTCGTTGAAGTGAGCCCGCAAGAGTTGCTCGAATCTCTTGCCGAGCTCCAAAACCACCTTCTCGGTTACGTCAAGTCCATGTCGCTCAAGTGCGTCGTGGATCTGGGCATCCCGGACGCCCTCCACCGCCGCGGCGGCACCGCCACCCTGGCTGACATCGTCACGGACACCAAGGTACATCCGGCCAAAGTCCCCGATCTCCAGCGCGTGATGGAACTGCTCAGCGCTTCGGGCATCTTCCGCACCACCGCCGGGGAAGACGGCGGCGCTGTCCTATACGGGCTAACCACAACGTGCCGCTTCCTCGTCGGCTGGCGAAATTTGTCCCCTGTGGTGCCCTTCTTGGCGAATCCTCTCGTAGTCTCGTCCTTCTTCAGCATGCCCGACTGGTTGAGGAGCGAGCCGGCGCCCGCCGGCGCCGGGTCCCTCTTCGAGCTGGCACATGGCTGCTCCCAGTGGGAGATGGGGAGCAAGGACGCCGAATTCAGCAGCGCCATGAAAAACTCCAGGGCTGCTGATAACCAGCTCTTTCTCGAGGTCATTATTGTTGACAAGGGCCGCATCTTCCGCGGCCTGAGCTCGCTCGTCGATGTCGGCGCCGGCAAGGGCGAGGGCACCAAGATCATCGCGAGTGCTTTCCCGCGCGTCAAGTGCACCGTGATGGACCTTCCTCACGCTGTCGGCCAGGACGCCGACGCCGCAGGTCACGACAATCTGCAATTCGTCGCCGGCGACATGTTCCAATCCATTCCATCCGCGGATGCTGTCGTACTCAAGGTATCCATAATACTCTTTTTTATATCTAATAATATTCTAGTACTTTTTTCTTTCACTACTAATTCTTTAGCCTTTTTCCTTCAAATCTTTTATCTATGCATGTGTACTCTAGAATATTTTGCATGACCGGGGGCACGACGACTGCGTCAAGATACTTCAGCGCTGCAAGGAAGCCATCCCCGCTAGAAATCTTGGGGGAAAGGTGATAATCATAGATATGGTCAGAGGGTCGGCTCACGGGGATAGGAAAATCAGCGAGATGGAAGCCCTACAGGACGTGTACATGATGTACACCGCTGGGATGGAACGAGACGAAACTCAGTGGAAGAGGATCTTTTCTGACGCCGGCTTCAGTGATAACTGCAAATTCATGCCAGTATTGGGTCCCTACTCTGTAATTGAGATCTACCCATGAAAGCTTGGCCAACCACCAAAATAATGGACACGATAATTAAGTTGCGCATATACGTGGACTCCGGCATTCAGCGAGATGGCAGGCTTATTCCTGTTAGTAACAGAAACGTACGTGTTGTCATCTTACCTTTTATGTTAAGTGTAATTGTTTGGAATTTGTAAAACTATATTTTACGAAACTACATATCATGTTGTAATCGATTATTGGATTTTATATATGTCTCTAAGTCAGGTAAAAAAAAGATATCTTACAAATTGTTGTTGTTCCTTTTCTACGTCGTGCAAGAATTCTTTTACCACAAACTCCACAATACACCAACTTAAGTGTTACCCGGCACTTTGAAGCGTCGGTCTACAGCTGGTAGGTATTGCGACATCTGTCGTTAGTAAGGCAACTTTAGTTTGATCTTTCCATTTTTTGTGTGTAAGACTCTCTGTTGAGTAATTTGAATAGAAAAAAGATGTGAGCATCATTTTAATGCAGAGGATGAGTATAACCTCCATTTCAAAAAAATTGGAAAATACGGAAAATATATTGATAGTGGGCTTGAGGGCAGCCGGGGAAACTATGTCTCAGAAAGCATTTTATGGAACTTTTTGTAACTCGATTGGAGGATCCACTAGGCGATATCTGACATGTCATTTACAAGTTGCGCCACTATAGGTTAATTAAATGGCAACACTATTTGGTGTGTTTACCCAGCGACCAAGGAACATTTATGTGTCATGTTAGGTAGTACTTACTACACATTTTATGGCACAAATTAATAATAATTAAATCTAAAATACAATATGGCGTGATCCTAATTTCCATATTATTAAGATCTAAAGTTAACTTTAAATGACTTTAAAATAAACTGCAAAAAAATCTGTTATTGGATCCTTTCCATTATATGGCATCCATTGATTTATAATCCTCTAATGATCTGGATTTTATAAATGAGGGACATTGATCTCGTCTTCATGAGCTAAATCCTAGACCGACGAAAATATAAAAAAAGATATCTTACAAATTGTTGTTGTTCCTTTTCTACGTCGTGCAAGAATTCTTTTACCACAAACTCCACAATACACCAACGTAAGTGTTACCCGGCACTTTGAAGCGTCGGTCTACAGCTGGTAGGTATTGCGACATCTGTCGTTAGTAAGGCGACTTCAGTTTGATCTTTTCTTTTTTTTGTAATACTCTGTTTAGTAATTTGAATAAAAAATATATATTATTTTAATGCAGAGGCTAAGAATAACCTCCATTTCAAAATATGGAAAATATATTGATAGTGGCCTTGAGGGAAGCCGGGGAACTGTGTGATGCGGCACGGTGTTGATGTAAATCACCGTCCAGTTGGAAACCCCAAGAGGAAGGTATGATGAGTACAGCAGCAAATTTTCCCAAACGTCTGAAGGTGATGTATGCTAGCTTCGCGACAGCTCCGGACAATTTATAAGGCGCCTCGTCCAGTGCTTTGCTTTGTACCAGCAACAATGTGGAACCTGCACACAACACAATGATGTCTACGCACGCGTCTGTTCTTGTAGACAGTGTTGGGCCTCCAAGTGCAGAGGTTTGTAGAGCAGCAGCAAGTTTCCCTTAAGTGGATCACCCAAGGTTTATCGAACTCAGGGAGGAAGAGGTCAAAACTATCCCTCTCAAGCAACCCTGCAATTACGATACAGAAAGTCTCTTATGTCCCCAACACACCCAATACACTTGTCAGATGTATAGGTGCACTAGTTCGGCGAAGAGATAGTGAAATGCAAGCGGTAGTGATGATTATAAGTAGTAAATATAATCTGAAATAAATATCGCTGCAAGCAAACATGTAACAAAACTGAAAGGAAACGGTGTGCAATGCTTGGAAACAAGGCCTAGGGATCATACTTTCACTAGTGGACACACTCCCAACAAATATAACATAATTGAACCAATAGATACTATCATCAATATGCAACTCAAAACAATTCTCCAATGGAAAACGAACACTAATCATGCGTAGGGCTACGAAGCACTCCTCAAAGTCCGTATGTACCCAAACTAGATTGTCCCACACTATCACCGTGAATACACTAGATGGTTCCAACAAACACCAACAATTCATAGAGATATTAACCAAAAAGACACACATAATGAGCACACTAGTCACCTTCCCATTACGATACGAGGTGTCTCCGAAGTTTACAATAATAAAGCACGGGAGTAGCATAATATCTGAATAATAACATCTACCAATTCAACTAGATACAAAGCTCACGATCACATAAAGATCACATCATGGGAGAGAAAGGTGAACCACATAGCTACCGGTAGAGCCCTCAGCCCTGGAGGAGAACTACTCCCTCCTCATCATAGGAGACATCAAGGTTGATGGAGATGGCGGTGAGGTCGATGGAGACGACGGAGATGGCGATGGAGACCGATGGAGATGGCTCCGAGGGCACTTCCCTTGTTTGGTGCATGTATACCTCTTGCTTGTATACCTCTTGCTTGGTAAAATCATCTACTAATATTGCATTCTCTTGTTCTGTTAGTTGTGGTATATCCGCAACCTCTGATTCAATTATAGAAAAAATTATTTGGTGCATGTGCTCCGAATAATGCCTTATAGAATTCTTCAGTGTACACTTTTAGCTTCTCCTCTCCTAGACTCCTACTATTTTTCTAGTTGGATAGTCTGTAAAACGATGTTTTCGTGAACTATATCATATTGCCTTCTAGCTTTAAATTTTGGTGCATACACTTAGCCAATTCTTTGTTATTTATTGATCTGATGTCGACAGGAAGCTAATATAATACTTGCTTGATTTTCACAGGTTGTTCTGAAGTAACAGGTTGCACACTTTATTCTCAAGTTGTTACACGTATGCCTACAAAAAATATCATTGCATCAAGCAAACAAACTTTCCTTGTGCATGTCAGTTTTTTTCAAATGCTTATTACAGAGTTTGCATTACTATAATTGACCGATCATATTGTTGCACTTGAGTTTTTAGCAGTATGTTGAGCATGACAAGATTTACAGGTATATGCATCAGGTGTCTGAACTCAGAGTTCAGTATGAGTCCATGCTAAATGAGCACAAGTTTCCAAAGGTCAATGTGGCTATAAGTCAAAAGTTGTGATTCATGTGAATATTATAACATGTTATCTTTAACATTTTGTAACTCAGATTTCATTCTTCGTCAATCTAATAAACATGTGCCGTGTTAAGAACAAAGCATGTGTGCATGCCTTTTCTGATGACATACCTATTGTGTGATATACCCTCCTGAGTATACTTGAGTATTATACTACTACTTTTTTTCTTAAATATAAGATGTTTTGGTAGGCCGTCTTATATTCTGGAGCAGAGGTATATGGTCAATAATAGACTTTCAAAAGCGTCTAGCACTCTAGCGTAATGTTGCTATTCATGTTCAGCAGTGTGCTTAATTTTTTTACCACCACTCGTGTTGTATGCAGCAATTAAACTGATTGTATCTATTCGTGTGTTTTGGAGCTTTACTCTTTACAATTTTTTTACTTAGGCAAAGTAATTTATTGAAGAAGGAAAGGGTATGATTTTTGCATGCTATCTAACTTCGTATAATTTCTGCTGACTTTATTTCGGCCCAAGGTGGTAAGTTCCTGAATTTTTCCCATTTCGAACTTCAGCCCAAAATCACTAAAAAAAAGGCCTACCACCGAAAGCCTGCATTCGTACTCTGTAACAGTTGGCCTCTCATTGCACCAATTAAGGCCGGTTATCCAGCGTACTGGGATATTAGTTAACGTGGACCTAACTAACAAGCAGTGCCTTACTTAAAAAAGAACTCAAACGACAGGCAGCGACCCATGGGCCATGGATCACAAATTCAGCGGAAGGAAGAATGAACTGAAAATGCTGCTCCTTCACCGTGACGAACCCCTGGGTCGAGCTCATCGCTGCACTGCTGCATTTTGCATGTATTACCTTGTTGTAGTGGTGAGTTTTTTTTAGCAAAACTTGGAGAGCTTTATCAAGCTAAAACAGACCCCGATCGATCAGCCTGAATGCTAACCACCAGGAAATCTGGGGTACAATCTAGCCAGCTTTTTGTCACCATCAGAGTACTTGCAAGCTTTGCACAGAGATGGGCAGAGTTATTCGCAGACATGTTAAATTACAAATAAATTAAAACTAATAACGAGCTCTCCAAGTTCATGTAAGATAGGTGCCATGACTGAACGAGAATCGTGACGAGTGTTCTAGAGGGAAACAACCTTCAGGCAGTCCGTTTCCATCACCACTTTTGCATAGCCACGTAATCTTGCAAAGATCACATCATCTCTCAGGGCTAGTGATTCAGTGATGAGCGGATCAGTAATACCCTCGTAGGGTTTACTCCATGCTCCAAGATAGGCCGAGCATGATCACGCGACCACTCCCGCGCCTCCCTTCCATCTGTGTTAATTTTCACATAGTCATCATCAGGTGGTCGCCAACCATGACCTAGTAAGATCATTGCACTCGGGATACTTAGAACTGATAGCGCATCTTTGGCAATTTTCATCGACTATACAGGGTCATAGCTCCCCCTATTGTGCGTCCTCCAAATCGCCCACATAATAGTGATCATCTTGGCTCGATCTGAATCTGAAAAACGTGAGTCACAAGTAATATCTTTTGCCCACGTGCGTGGATGAAGTCTAGGCAGTACACAATCCATCCAGCCTTGAGCTTCATCCAAGAATTTACGTGCATTTCACAAAGAACCTAAGCATGCATTTCACAAATAATGCGGAAGCCACAACGGGTCCAGCGGACCGGAGGATCTGGAAGTACTGCGCCGTATTCGCCGCGAACGCAGCGCGCGATATGATGAAACCTGCGGCGCCCGTGGCTTTCATGGTGACGCTGGCGCAGCACTGGAAGCAGTACATGCACACGGGGAGGAGGTAGCTGAGCGCCTGTCCAACCGCCATGGCGATGACGTGCATGTATTGCGCGGTCCAGCAAACGAGCAGGACAACCGCCTTCGCGATTCCCACGCCCGCTGACATGAGCGCATTTCCTGTCAGCGCGGCGGCGGTGAACAGCAGCGGCAAGCCGAAGAACCAGACAAGGGCCACCAGGAGAACAATTACGACGACGCACAGAACGTACGGGAGCGCGGCGACAGCGGTGGTCTTGACCCACCGCAAGAACGCCTCTAGGGCCAGGACGATCTCGTCGGCCGCGCCGGCGAGCGTGGCAAGGACGCTGGCGAATGAGCGCCGGATTAGCGGCCAAAAGCCGTCCAGGCCGACGCTGATGCCGGCGGCCGCATCGGCGACGACGGTCTGTATCACCCGCCTCCGAACACCATCAGCAACAAGTTCAAGGCTGAAGAAGGCATGGATTCAGTCAAAGATCTCTCAAAAAACCTCATACGAGACACAGATGCAATTAAAGGCATAACAACCAGTAGACTTCAGGAACGTAGAATTTGGAACAGAGAACCCAACAGCAGATACATTGCATAGAGAACGACGGTGGATAAAGAAAATGCATCCACCCGAGTACACTACTAGAGACGGCTCACCTCGCCTAGTAGCACTGCAGCCACCGTCGAACATCATCGCCATCCGAGTAGCTTCTCACGAGCAGCGGTGCGCCTCCGTCGAACATCTCCATCTACTTTACTCTACTCGTCCGCAGTCCAAAGTCCTAAGTCGCACGTGCAACCCGCACGCGGTGTGTGAGAGGTACCTTGTACCTATAGAGCCAGTCCTGTTTGAAATTTGATGGCATGGAAAACTAAGAGCGGGAAGGAGATGAGAGGGTTTAGAAGTTTTCCTCTATTGTTTCATCCATGGACCGTCAAGATTCCTAGTGCCATAAAGAGTAGCATAGAGAAACCAAATGCTCTGTTTTCAGTCACGCATTTATTATGTGACTGCATGCGTTGAGTAATTGTGGGTGGCTCATTTATCCCGTGGGCAGTTACCGATGATCAATGCTCTCTTTTTTCTCGGGTACCTCAGATGTACATATGTGTAAAGCAATCTTTTCTCTCTCTACTACCTTGCCAAGCGATTTTTACTTTCACTATTATCTTTCCAAGCGTTCCAATGAACATATATACATATCATTGTTGGCTTCATTGCTCGTTCAGCTTCAACAACCATCGCTACGCCTAGTACACACAATGCAATGAACATTTTATCTACCAAACTAACACACGATTACACGGCTGAAAAAACAACGACTAGTGCTCAGCTGCTAGCCATTTCTTCAGGCAAAACCACTAGACCTGATGTTATAGAACTTTGACAGACAGTTTGATATCACAGAGCAAAACAATGGATAATAAGAGAGGAATTATGTGCAAAAAGCACAACTCTCTTGACATTTGAACACATATTGAATTCAAGTATAGCAAATTCCATTCAACACGTCGAGAACAAAAGATGACCAAGTAGTTTGTCTGAAGAAACACACAACAAAATCTATCCGGTAAAATAACATGCTACAGGTCGATTGATCTCGCACTGCTAAAAATCAGTTGAAGATGCTCCATGCAAGACATCGTCGACCCACTGCTCTCCCTGGTACCTAACCGGCTGCAACATCTGTGGAACAAATAAACAAAGAAAGCAAGTCCGCCCGGCCCTGACCGGTGGCCATGGCTCCATCCCACCCTCCTTGCCACCTTCGCTCCACTTCTCTCATTAACGAAGGGGCAAGACGGTGAATCTGCTGCAACACGTACTGCTCCATCGTCACATCACGTTTTATCGACCATCCCATCCATCTTCTAGTTTCCATCGAGTGTTTCTGTGATGCTGATGCGTCGCCTAGCACCTTCTCCTCTTCCAGTTGAGTCTGAAAGCAAGAGAAACTAGGTTCAATAGAGATTTATACACCTGAGGTTTCAATAACTCATGACCTAATGAGCAGTCCACAAATTATCTAATCTCAAACTTTGAGATCTAGAAACTAAAAACTGGAGGTTGCTATTTAAGCCCAACAGTTCATTTATTCATTTAATATTCTTTATTTAACCAGATATTTGAATGTTTGCTCACATCATAATTCTTTCCACAAGTCTGCTATGTTTTACTTGTCATGATTAGTAGCTGAAAATAACTAATTCCGTGAAGAAAAATTGTAACGCAAAAGAACAACCATGATGTCAAAAATATACTTACCCCTGCCATGATGGTTCTAATATCCAATACATGCTCCCATTTCTTGCGAGCTTTTGTCTATACAGAAAATAACTTTTGTCAGTACAGCAAAATAACTTTTGTCAGTAACGTAAATTAGGTATGTTGCAGGTTCTACCAACAAGCCCAGGCAGAGTGACCTCAATGATAAGAAGCCTTATGTACTCCAAACAGAGATGCAGGAATCAAATGCAACTATAAAAGCAAAAGAGTAGTTTGGCAAATTTTGAAATTTGCAACTGGCAGTAAATATACTAGTACTAGTACTGCTTACACGACATTCACCGCACAATGGCACAGGGCAGAGCATGGAATTGCCACAGCTCTTTGGATAGCCATGGTACCACAGAGCACGTAGAAAAGGAAGAAGGGAATCCACAGATCTCACCAGAGAGGTGTAGTTAAGGCTGAATGTCAAGGTAGTTGAAGCCACAGCTAGCAGGGCAAACCACCACGGTCGAGGCGCAGATGGCCAGCAGCTGCTCCGGAACATGGTCAGGGAAGACACCGACATCATCTTCTTCCAGGTTGCACATTAAAATTCCTAGCACACGCAGATGAGAGCAGAACAGAATTGATCCAAAGTCAGTGAGCAAAATCAAAAAAAAATGCAGAGAAAAGGAAAAACAACAGACAGCAAAACACATGGACACAGATTGGAAGTATATTGCAGGATAGCTGCAATAGGTGAGTAGCAATGATTGCAAACCATAGTGAAAACCAGGAAACAAATGACTAGTAAGTAGTCTGATCAAACAAAATGGGAGTTTGCAAGCATCATCACAGTCCAAATTGTTTGCATATATAATAATCGATGCTTTGGTGGAGAGCACAGGTCGCAGCAGCAGGGTCCAGTTCATTACAAGAAACAAGGGTAGTTCGCGACTGTGGTAGCTAGTTATTCTTATTTTGTCTTGATTGATATTTGCCCCACCCCTCCAGCAACCATCAGTGCCTTGGCGAGACGTGAAGTAAGGTGAGTTGTGCCGACAATATACCTGCGACCATCGGAGGCTTCCCCAAGGAATTAATTTTACTTGAGACTATGGTTAAAATGCTTGCTTGAGCTAGGGTATGGTTGAACTGCTTGCTTGATCTATATATCATCAGCATAGCATTTCCCAATCTTAAGGCACCTAGCTACTGTATGTGCGTGTGTGGTGGAAAATATTGTTACATATCTAATGAAGCCTGATGACCCACAAGTATAGGGGGTGTATCGTAGTACTTTCGATAAATAAGAGTGTCGAACCCAACGAGGAGCAGAAGGTGTTGATGAGTGGTTTTGATCAAGGATTCACTGTAAATACTAGCAAACAGGTTTTCAGGGGTAATTGGCAATACGAGTAAATAAAGTGCGAGTAAATAAAAGACAGTAGTAACAATTGTAGCAAGTGGCCCAATCCTTTCTTCAGCAAAGTACAAGCCGGTTGTGTAACTTATAATAACCAAACGTTCTCGAGGACACACGGGAGTTTCTGTCAAGAGCTTTCGCTTCATAAAGCCAATAGTCTTTATTGGTTTGATAGGTGTTATGGGGGTGAACCTGTGCTAGCGCACTACCCTTACTAGGATAAATACACACTTGTGATTATACCCTCCTGCAAGCATCCGCAAATACAAGAAAGTAATTAAGATAAATCTAACCACAGCCTTAAACTCTAAGATCCTACGCTCCCTGGTGCAATGGTTTCCCAACAGAGGTTTAGGTTTCTGTCACTCCAGCAACCCCACAATTGGTAGCCAAATACACAATGCATCTCACTAGGCCCATAGATGGTGAAGTATCATGTAGTCGACGTTCACATGACACCACTAGTGAAATAGCACCACAACAATATCAAACTATTAAATATTTCTCAACAATAATTCACTACTAATATCTTGACTTCTCCCATGTCCTCAAGAACTAAACGAACTACTCACAAGACATCATATGGATCATGATCAGAGGTGGAATAATGGTAAATAACAATCTAAACATAAACCTTAATTCAACGGTTCCACTCAATAGCATCAACTACAAGAGTAATCAACACCGGGAAAGTTTTCCCTATGAATATAACAAGATCCAACTCAAGATGTTACAGCGGGATGGCGTGATGATGGTGGAGATGAAGGTGCTGGTGATGGAGATGATGATGATGATGATCCCGATGAAGTCCGGTGCGATGGTGATGACGATGGCGATGATCTCCCCTCTCCGGGAAGGAATTTCTCTGTCAGATTTCTCCCTGCCGGAGAGCTTTTCTCTCTCTGGTGTTTTCCGCCCCGCAGAGGCGGCTGTCTAACTCTCAGCCCCCCCCCCCCTCTGACTTAGGTTTTCGGGGACGATGATGTACGCGGAGGGGCGAGACCAGAAGTGGGCCAGGGTGGCCTCACACAGGGCTGGCGCGGCCAGGGGGCAGGCCGCGCCACCCTGGCATGAGGGCCCCTCCTGGCTCCTCTCGACTCCTCCTTCTGGCTTCCTGAGTCTTCTGGGAAAATATAATTTCCTGGTATTTTTCTGGAATTTTTCTAATCTTCAAAATATGGTCCCTTGATGGTCCTTTTTCCAGCAGAATCCTGACTCCGGCAGCAAATCCTCCGATGATCATCAAACATGTGGAAACAAAGGAAATAGCATGAGTATCAACTCTAAATATGAAATATATCAATGAATAGCAGTAAATTATGATACAAAATAGTGATGCAAAATGGACGTATCAACCCCCCCTTTCCCCAAGCTTAGACCTCGCTTGTCCCCAAGCGAAAACTAAACTCGGTAAACATGACCACATGTTTATGGAGTGAAGTGTCAATAATCAAAATACGGACAAGAAGCATCACATTTACCAAGGCACAAATTATAATAGATAGCAACTTCCCTTTATAAGATATAGACTTGCAATAGGTAAAAGGGAATCACATGTAAAAGATGCACAAGGTAAACTATAATTGGCAATGGCAAACCTTAGTTCTTGGTCAAAGAATGGAGAACAAGCTATTCTTTCTTTTGAACGGGGCCTTTTAAAACAGAGCTAATATAGCAAAGACCATATGCTCAACAAAACAAACTTTTAATATTGAAAGAAAGCTTTCAAAGATATATTCCTTCAGACAAAAGCATTATACAAAACAAGGAAGATAGTAAACATGATTAAACGGATCAACATATGGATGAGTGAAACATAACAACTCAAATGCTTGCTGGAGACAGAAGGAAATAGGTTGACTCAACATAAAAGTAAAAGATAGGCCCTTCGCAGAGGGAAGCAGAGATTAAACATGTGCTTGAGCTTTTCGTTTGTAAAACAGAGGTAAAAAGTTATTTTGAGAGGTGGTTGCTTTTGTCAACGACTAGCAACGGAGTTCTTGATATCTTCCATACTAAACAAGTGAGAGCGGTTCCGAGATGTTTGATTAATTGGCACATTGGTGCTCTTTTATAGCTTTGCACTCCTCCCCACCTTTTTCCTTTCTCAAACCATGGCTAACCGATTCCATCGGGTGCCAACCAACTTTCACATACCATGGAGGAGTGCTTTTCTTTTTCTTTTCTTTTTGAGATTATAATGGTCTGACCAGCTCCCTTGCAAAATTAGTGACGAGCAGATGAAGCTGCCTAGTCGAGGGGTACTTAATTTAGTATGGAAGATAACAAACCCATCCACTACGTCCTCATGAGCTAAAACAGTGGCACAAAATGAGAAGTGTTTGAAGGTTTTTGAAAGGTAGCACATGAAAATTTACTTGGAATGGCTTGAAATACCATACATAGGAATTTATAGTGGACTCTTTGGAAGTGACTTGGCTTTTGGGAATTGGATGCACGAGAAGTATTTCCTCTCAGTACAGGTTTTTGGCTAGCAAGGCTGGGTAGCAAGCATAAGAGTTGCATGAAACAAACAAGCATACATATAATAAGAACAATAATGTCAACTCCCTTGAAGGTACAACGATTTTGACTTTAGGAATAATAATGCTTATAAGCCAAACATAAGGAAAACTGAAGTGATGTAACTACAAGCACCTCTTTATTCTTTTCTACTCAAACCTCAAGGTAAAGTTGCTACTGACCAAGCTAGGTTTGCCAAAACCAACTAAATTTACTCATGCTCCCAAAGTGATACCAATACCAATCAACAAGACTAGTCACACAAGAGAGATTGCAAACTAACATAAAGTGTGCGTGATGTCTACGCACTTCTATTCTTGTAGACACTTGTTGGGCCTCCAAGTGCAGAGGTTTGTAGAACAGCAGCAAGTTTCCCTTAAGTGGATCACCCAAGGTTTATCGAACTCAGGGAGGAAGAGGTCAAAGCTATCCCTCTCAAGCAACTCTGCAATTACGATACAGAAAGTCTCTTGTGTCCCCAACACACCCAATACACTTGTCAGATGTATAGGTGCACTAGTTCGGCGAAGATATAGTAAAATACAAGCGGTAGTGATGATGATAAGTAGTAACTGTGATATGAAATAAGTATCGCTGCGAGCAAACATGTAACAAAACAGTAAGTAAACGGTGTGCAAAGCTTGGAAACAAGGCCTAGGGATCATACTTTCACTAGTGGACACACTCCCAACAAATATAACATGATTGAACAAATAAACAACTTCTCTCCACTATGGTACTCTGAATTACTCTCCTATTGAATAACACTAATCATTGTGTAGTGGCTACAGAAGCACCCCTTAAAGTTCATCAAGTACTTGACAAACACCACTCATAGAGATATCCAAATCAAAGCACAACTCAAGATAGATATTATTGCAACTTAGACCAAGTACTAACACGGTGCACACACTGTCAACATTACACCATGAAAGGAGGAATAGATCACTTCAATACTATCATAGCAATAATTATTCTCATAATCCACAAGAGATCACAATCATAGCCTAAACCAAGTACCACCATGATGCACGCACTGTCACCGTTACACCATGGCAGGAGGAATAGATTACTTTAATAATACCACTAGAGTACACATAATATCTGAATAATAACATCTATTTGTTCAACATGATACAAAGCTCACGATCACATAAAGATCACATCATGGGAGAGAGAGGTGAACCACATAGCTACCGGTAGAGCCCTCAGCCCCGGGGATGAACTACTCCCTCCTCATCATAGGAGACAGCAAGGTTGATGGAGATGGCGGTGAGGTCGATGGAGATGGCGGAGACGGCGATGGAGACCGATGGAGATGGCTCCGGGGGCACTTCCCCGTCCCGGCAGGGTGCCCAAACAGAGACTTCTGTCCCCCGAAATTCGTCGGTGGCGGCGGCGGAACTGCGGAACTCTTTCTGGAAAATTGCCAACTCCCTTAGGGTTTTCTGTCCCGAGGCTTCTTATAGGCGAAGGGACGATGTCAGAGGTGGCCCCAGGCCTCCTCACACTAGGGTGGCGCGACCAGGGCCTGGGCCGCGCCAGCCCTATGTGAGGGTGGCTTGTGGCCCCTCTCCTTCCTCTCTTTGGATGTCTGGATGCTCCCGGGAAAAATAAGACTTCTGGCTTTGGTTTCGTCCAATTCCGAGAATATTTCCTGTGTATCACTTCTGAAACACAAAAACAGCAGAAAATAGGGAACTGGCACTGTGGCATCTTGTTAGTAGGTTAGTTCTAGAAATCGCATAGAAACGCCACGAAGTGTAACAAAACAGTAGGCAAATGGTGTAAAAACAAGCATGGAGCATCAAAAATTATAGATACGTTTGAGACGTATCAAGCATCCCCAAGCTTAACTCCTGCTCGTCCTCGAGTAGGTAAGTGATAACAAAAGAAAATAATTTTTGAGGTGACATGCACCTATACAATCTTGATCACATATGTAAGCATTGTGAGCTAGGATCATAAGAACTTAAAATATGGGCATGAAAGACATAATCTTGACAATAAGAAACTTAGCAACCATGTTGTAAACATGAAAATGAACACAAACAAAAGATCATGAAAATAAAACAATGAAAGTCAAACGTGTGTTCAAATCATAAGGAAAAATATACAAATGGTTTTCAGCTTGTCCTTCATGGAGAGCAAAACATAAATGCATAGGACACCTTCAAGTTTAAGAGGGCGACTAGATACAAATAATTTGAGAACAAGTGAAACCATAGTCATGAATCAATCAATGAAAACTTTGGGGCAATGCACATTATACTCAGAATGAGAACTATGCTCTCTTAATGGTGCATAAAGGTAGAAGGTAGTGACTCAACATAAAAGTAAAAAGAAAGGCCCTTCGCAGAGGGAAGCAGTGATTAAACATGTGCTAGAGCTTTTCATTTGTAAAACAGAGAGATAAAACTTGAGTTTTGAGAGGTGGTTGTCTTTGCCAACGACTGGCAATGGGGTTCTTACTATCTTCCATACAAAAATGAAGCAAGTTTTTGAGAGAGAGATTGGCACTTTTGTGCTCTTTTATAAAGCATGGCACTCCTCCCCACCTATTTTCTTTCTCAAACCATGGCTAACCGATTCCATCGGGTGCCCACCAACATTCACATTCCATGGAGGAGTGCCTTTTTTTCTTTTCTTTTTTTTCATTTTTTTTTCTTTTTGGAATAAGCAATATGGAAGATAGCAAATCCGACCACTACGTCCCCATGAGCTGAAAACAGTGTCACAAAACGAGAAGTATTTTGAAGGTTTTTTGAAAGGTAGCACATGAAAATTTACTTAGAATGGCTTGCAAATACCATGGATAGGAATTTATAGTGGACACAATGGCAAACTTGGTTTTTAGGAGTTGGATGCACGAGTAGAGCTCATACTCAGTACAAGGCGAGGGCTAGCAAAAGACTGGGAGCGACCAACTAAGAGAGCAATAACGGTCATAATCATGCAAAGCGACAAAGCAACATTAAAAGAAGCATAAGATGGCATCAAAAGTCAAAAACTAAATGATCATAGAGGCTATAGGCCACTTATTTTTGTAGTCAACATGGTGTAAGCATGTGCCAAGTCAACCCAAATAAAGCATCAAAGGAGAAAACCAAATAAATGCTTCCATATAATAAAAACAACGCATGATTTTTTTCAAAGGCTCATTAAGCAATCTCAGTTATTTGAGACAAGTCATGCTACAGCAAAACTACTAAGCATACTATCAAAAAGACATCAAGCACGACATGAAAAAGCCTAAGTCGCAGTCTACACAAGCTCCTTCTTGTACCACTTTTTTGTATAAAGCTTTTTCTCTTTTCCAACACCATTTGAACTTTTTATAAACACATCTTTTGATGAAAACCAATAAAGATCAGAGGCAAAAATACACCTTGATGAAAATATATAACAAGATCTGAACGCAAATCAAGGCGAAAAACAAAGGCTAAACGCAGTAGCAGAAAAAGAGAACACTCGTTGAACGATAAGAGGGAAAAACTGAGTGTTCTTGGCAAATGAAAACGAGTTCATCTCCTCCAAAGGAAACATGATGTGATCTAACCATTTATTGCAGCAAACTAAACTAAACTAATACTGAAAACAAAAACAACTGACGCTCCAAGAAAAACACATAGTGCATGAAGCAATAAAAATATAGTGTTTTGAAAGGTGACCTGATTTTTGCCGATGAAGAAGGGGTGCCTCGGGGGCATCCCCAAGCTTTGACGCTTGTACTTCTTGGATATTTCTTGGGGTGATGCATGGGCATCCCCAAGCTTGAGCTTTTGTCCATTCTTCAACTCATCTCATCATTCTCCAATCCCTACACTTGAAAACTTCCTTCATACAAAACTAAACACAAATCTATTAGCAACATTAGTGTAAGCATAACAATGAATCAACCCTTTTTTGCTTCAGGTTTCAACCCAAAACCACCACATATAAAGCAAATACTACTGTAGCAACTTCCCCAAAAGTTCCATAATCAAAAGAACTCAAAAGAAAGCGATAAAGTGGCAAACACAAATATTGGCAGAAATCTGTCAAAACTGAACAGCTAACAAAGGTCGAATGTTTGAGGGGTTTTCTGTTGCTCAAATCAAAAAGTGTTCAACTAACGAAAGTTTGGATATAACCTGGGGCATATGCACAAGAAATCGCAGGTCCAAAATATATACAGAGAATTTATACGAATTTTTACGGTGCAGCACCGAAAACAGTTTCAGGACAGCAACATCCCCAAATCTTTACCTCACCCGAATTAGAGGCTTCTCTTGGCACAAAAACGAAATAAACAAGATAAGGAGCGGTCATTACAGTAGTAATAACTTCCAAGACTCAAATAAAAGAAAAAGTACTGAAAATAAACAATGGGTTATCTCCCAAGAGTGCTTTTCTTTAACGCCTTTGAGCTAGGCGCAGAAAATTGCGAAGATGCTCATGTGGGCGCCATATAAGAGCTTGAGGCAAAGGCGCCATATAGAAACTTAAAGCAAAAGAGAGCATCAAAAAGCAAGTATGGAACACATTTAAATCTAAACCACTTCCTATGAAAAATAGTCTTGTAAAGAGACAAGTCATAAAAGCACAAAGCAAAAAGCATAGGAAGGCAAAACAAGTTCAACTTCAAGAATTGCAACATAAAGAGGGGAAAATCAATATTGTTGAGATCCATCAAACCATGTTTCCCTCTCTCATAATAACTTTCAGTAGCATCATGAATAGAACTAACAATATAACTATCACATAAAACATCCCTATCATGAGCCACATGCATAAAAGAATTAATACTCACCACAGGAACAATAGTAGTAGGAGCAGATTCAACAGAATAATTATTCTCATCACCATAATCATCATAAATAGGAGGCATATTGTAATCATAACTAATTTTATCCTCAATAGTATGTGAACTAAAAATATTATACTCATCATCACAAGCTAGAGAACTACTATGTCGCAAAGCATATTCATCAAACATATCATCATAGCAAACTTTCTCCACTAAAGCTGGGGAACTAAAATATCATGCTTAACAAAACCAGCTTCCCCAAGCTTAGACTTTTCTATAGCATTAGCAACAACAGTGTTCAAAGCATTCATACTAACAACACTATTAGCATGCAAATTAAGCTCCAAAGGTTTTTCAATTTTCTCTTCAAACACTTCATATCTAAACTCAGGAAAAAGACTACAGAACTCTTTGTTTTCCATTAAGCCTAACTAGTGAAAATAAAAACAAGAAACAAAAAGATGTAATTGCAGAATCTAAAGGAAATAACTCCGAGCACTCACACAGGAGGATGCGAGTACCTTTTACCTTACCTCCCCGGCAACGGCGCCAGAAAAGAGCTTGATGTCTACGCACTTCTATTCTTGTAGACACTTGTTGGGCCTCCAAGTGCAGAGGTTTGTAGAACAGCAGCAAGTTTCCCTTAAGTGGATCACCCAAGGTTTATCGAACTCAGGGAGGAAGAGGTCAAAGCTATCCCTCTCAAGCAACCCTGCAATTACGATACAGAAAGTCTCTTGTGTCTCCAACACACCCAATACACTTGTCAGATGTATAGGTGCACTAGTTCGGCGAAGAGATAGTAAAATACAAGCGGTAGTGATGATGATAAGTAGTAACTGTGATATGAAATAAGTATCGCTTTGAGCAAACATGTAACAAAACAGTAAGTAAACGGTGTGCAAAGCTTGGAAACAAGGCCTAGGGATCATACTTTCACTAGTGGACACACTCCCAACAAATATAACATGATTGAACAAATAAACAACTTCTCTCCACTATGGTACTCTGAATTACTCTCCTATTGAATAACACTAATCATTGTGTAGTGGCTACAGAAGCACCCCTTAAAGTTCATCAAGTACTTGACAAACACCACTCATACAGATATCCAAATCAAAGCACAACTCAAGATAGATATTATTGCAACTTAGACCAAGTACTAACACGATGCACACACTGTCAACATTACACCATGAAAGGAGGAATAGATCACTTCAATACTATCATAGCAATAATTATTCTCATAATCCACAAGAGATCACAATCATAGCCTAAACCAAGTACCACCATGATGCACGCACTGTCACCGTTACACCATGGCAGGAGGAATAGATTACTTTAATAATACCACTAGAGTACACATAATATCTGAATAATAACATCTATTTGTTCAACATGATATAAAGCTCACGATCACATAAAGATCACATCATGGGAGAGAGAGGTGAACCACATAGCTACCGGTAGAGCCCTCAGCCCCGGGGATGAACTACTCCCTCCTCATCATAGGAGACAGCAAGGTTGATGGAGATGGCGGTGAGGTCGATGGAGATGGCGGAGACGACGATGGAGACCGATGGAGATGGCTCTGGGGGCACTTCCCCGTCCCGGCAGGGTGCCGGAACAGAGACTTCTGTCCCCCGAAATTCGTCGGTGGCGGTGGCGGAACTGCGGAACTCTTTCTAGAAAATTGCCAACTCCCTTAGGGTTTTCTATCCCGAGGCTTCTTATAGGCGAAGGGGCGATGTCAGAGGTGGCCCCTGGCCTCCTCACACTAGGGTGGCGCGGCCAGGGCCTGGGCCGCGCCAGCCCAATGTGAGGGTGGCCTGTGGCCCCTCTCGTTCCTCTCTTCGGATGTCTGGATGCTCCCGGGAAAAATAAGACTTCTGGCTTTGGTTTCGTCCAATTCCGAGAATATTTCCTGTGTATCACTTCTGAAACACAAAAACAGCAGAAAACAGGCAACTGGCACTGTGGCATCTTGTTAGTAGGTTAGTTCTAGAAATCGCATAGAAACGCCACGAAGTGTAACAAAACAGTAGGCAAATGGTGTAAAAACAAGCATGGAGCATCAAAAATTATAGATACGTTTGAGATGTATCAGTGCGGAAAGTAAACGATAAAACTTCTCATTAATATTTTATTACCGCAACTCACACCAAGGGATACATAGATAACCTACTAAGGAGGATACTTCCAAACTGCAAACTATTCTATAAGATAACTTCTCTATTCATGATATGACTCTACTTGAAAAGTAAATGAGCAAAAGGTAATGATGTGATACCGCGGCACTCCCCCAAGCTTGGAACAAGTCAAGGGGATGCCTATACCGATGACGAATTACTCCTTGGGTGGTAGCGGTGAATCTTCATCGTTGTCATACTTCCAAGGCAGAGGTCCTCCATCAAGGAAGGATGTCTTGGTCTCCAAAATCCTGAAACTTGCAGCAGCACTCATTTGTTGAAATCTAGCTTCATACTCACAATTTTGGTTCTGCACGTTGTAGAGTTGTGCTTGTAATTGGCTAGTCGTCTCCTGGAGTGAGAGGATATCCCTCCAGAGCTCTGTAGTCTCCTTCTTGTACTTGGCAACAAGCTCTTGATTAATTCTATAGATAATGTCCACCTCGCGCTCTGCCATCTTCTTGTATTTGAAAACTTCTTGTTCTAGTGCTTCCATCCTTGCTTCGAGACTCCCTTCTCCCTTAGGTCCTTGAACATCTTTAATCTGCAACTCCCCATCCTTGAGTGACAACTCCTTCAGATGCATCCTCAGCTCCCTCATGTACGGATTGATGGAATCCGCAAGAGGGTTCTCCTCAGATGGACCGGACGAAGACATTGTAACTCCAAAGCCGAGAGCAATCCCTGACAGAAACAGCTCGAAACAAAACACGACGAGAAAACGATATACAGACCTCGGGGACTCCGGGGGGTTAAATAGGCGAAAATTATACATCGAAACGAAATCACAGGAGGAAACCGGGACGGAAACGAGTTCCGGGGTGCTCTCACACCTGGGTGGAGCGGCCAGGGGTGGGCCCGCGCCACCTATGTGTGAGAGGCACACGGACTCTTTTTCCTGCCCGTTTTCATCTCGTGATTTTTCATATTTAGTAAAAACAGCAAAAATATTAAAGGAAGAGCTTTTCGCGAAGCTTTTCTGACTAGAACTGTTACCTATTCAAAAACGAACTTTGCAGGTACCTGCAATTTGTCTTGGATGAATTCTTCCGGAGAAACTGTTTCAATAACATCAACATCTTCATTATAAGAATCTCCAGAAATATAATGTTTGAGTCTTTGCCCATTCACCACTTGTGTAGAGTCATCCTTCAATGAAGCAATCTTAATAGCACCTGAGCGGTACACTTCCACAATAACATAGGGTCCTTCCCATTTAGAAAGTAATTTTCCTGCAAAAAATCTGAGACGAGACCTATACAATAGAACTTTCTCACCAACATGAAACTCTCTCTTAAGAATTCTCTTATCATGCCATTGCTTGACTTTCTCTTTGAAAAGCCTGGCATTCTCATACGCTTCGTTTCTCCACTCATCTAGAGAACTCAAATCTAATAACCTTTTCTTACCGGCTAGTTTAAAATCTCTATTAAGCTCTCTCACTGCCCAAAAATCTTTGTGTTCTAATTCTAAGGGCAAGTGACACGCTTTTCCGTAAACCATCTTATAAGGAGACATACCCATGGGGTTCTTATAAGCAGTTCTATAAGCCCATAAAGCATCGTTTAACTTACTAGCCCAGTTTTTGCTAGATCTATTGACAGTCTTCTGCAAGATAGACTTGATCTCCCTATTTGAAGCTCTACCTGCCCACTAGTTTGGGGATGATAAGCAGAAGCAATTCTATGATTGACATCATATTTAGCAAGAGTTTTTCTAAAACCACCGTGAATAAAATGAGAACCTCCGTCAGTCATAAGATATCTAGGCACACCAAACCTAGGAAAAATAGCATCCTTAAGCATTTTTAACGAGGTCTCACCATCGGCACTCTTTGTAGGTATGGCTTCTACCCATTTAGTAACATAATCAACAGCAACAAGTATGTGGGTATAGCCTTTTGAAGGAGGAAAAGGACCCATAAAGTCAAATCCCCAACAATCAAATGGTTCAATAACAAGAGTGTAACTCATAGGCATTTCATTGCATCTAGAAATATTACCAACTCTTTGACATTCATCACAAGATAAAACATACCTTATAGCATCTTTAAAAAGGGTTGGCCAATAAAAACCTGATTGTAGAACCTTTTGCGCGGTTCTATCTCTAGCATGATGCCCTCCATAGGTACTGCTATGGCATTTTCTTAATATCTCTTGTTGCTCATATTCCGGTACGCATCTTCTCATAATACCATCAACTCCTTCTTTATATAAGTGTGGGTCATCCCAAAAGTAATGCCTCAAATCATACAAGAATTTTCTTCTTTGCTGAGCTGTAAAGGTTGGAGGCAAATACTTGGAAACAATAAAGTTAGCATAATCAGCATACCAAGGAAGGTCTCACAAAGTTACATTTATTGCAGCCAACTATTCATTTGGAAAACTATCATTAACAGGAATAGGATCAAAAGAAATGTTTTCCAATCTAGACAAATTGTCAGCCACAGGATTTTCAGCACCTTTCCTATCTACGATATGCAAATCAAACTCTTGTAAAAGCAGCACCCATCTAATAAGCCTAGGCTTAGCATCCTTCTTAGTCATAAGATGTCTAATAGCAGCATGACCAGTATGAATAGTAACTTTAGAATCAACAATGTAAGATCTAAACTTCTCACATGCAAAGACAACAGCAAGAAACTCTTTCTCAGTAGTAGCATAATTCTTCTGAGCAGCATCAAGTCTTACGAGCATAATGAATAACATTTAACTTATTATCTACTCGCTGCCCAAGAACAGCACCAACAGCAAAATCACTAGCATCACACATAATTTCAAAAGGTAAATTCCAATCAGATGGTTGAACAATAGGAGCAGTAGTTAAAGCCTTCTTAAGAGTTTCAAAAGCTTCCTTACAATCATCATCAAAGACAAATGGTACATCCTTTTGAAGAAGATTAGTAAGAGGCTTTGAAATCTTAGAGAAATCTTTAATAAACCTCCTATAGAAACCAGCATGACCAAGAATACTACGAATACCTTTAACATCTCTGGGACAGGGCATTTTCTCAATTGCCTCCACTTTTGCTCTGTCAACTTCAATACCTCTTTTAGAAATTTTATGTCCAAGGACAATTCCTTCATTTACCATAAAGTGGCATTTCTCCCAATTAAGAACAAGGTTAGTTTCTTCGCACCTCTGCAAAACTTTAGCAAGGTTGTGCAAACAATTATCAAAAGAAGTTCCATAGACAAAGACATCGTCCATGAAGACCTCCACAATTTCTTCACAAAAGCCATGAAAAATAGCAGACATGCATCTTTGAAAAGTAGCAGGAGCATTGCATAAACCAAACGGCATACGTCTATAAGCATAAGTTCCATAAGGACAAGTAAAAGTGGTTTTCTCTTGATCTTCCTTCTTAACAGCAATTTGAGAAAAACCAGAATAACCATCAAAGAAACAAAAATGAGTCTTCTTAGACAACCTTTCTAACATTTGATCTATAAACGGTAAAGGATAATGATCTTTCTTAGTAACTTTGTTTACCTTCCTATAATCAATGCACATTCTATAACCAACTACTACCCTTTGAGGAATAAGCTCGTTATTCTCATTAGGCACAACAGTCATGCCTCCTTTCTTAGGAACACAATGAACAGGACTAACCCATCTACTATCAGCAATATGATAAATAATACCAGCATCAAGGAGTTTTAATACCTCATTTCTTACCACATCCTTCATTTTGGGAATTAGGCGGCGTTGATGCTCCACGACTGGCTTTGCGTCTTTCTCCATATTAATGGCATGCTGACATAAAGTGGGAGAAATACCTTTTAGATCATCAAGAGTATATCCCATAGCTCCTCGGTGTTTCCTCAATATCTCCAATAATCTTTCTTCTTCCTTTCCTGAAAGTTTAGAGCTAATAATAACAGGATATATTTTCTTATCATCTATGTAAGCATATTAAAGATTATCAGGCAAAGGCTTTAATTCGAAAACAGGATCTTCCTTAGGTGGCAAAGTGGTACCAAGATCCTCCACAGGTAGATTATGCTTGATTAATGGTGGTTGACGACGAAGAATATCGTCAATCTCTTCTCTTTCCTTGCTAAAAACATCACTTTCGTGATCTTCAATGAATTGCTGCAAGGCATTATTAGGAGCAAGCGCAATAGAAGCAAGCTGTTCAACTCGAAAATTTTCATTAGGCGTGTCATTTTCATAAGAAGTCTTAGCAAACTTGGAAAAATTAAACTCATAAGACTCTCCATTAAACTTAGTAAAAAAATTCTCCTTCTTACAATCTATCACGGCGCCACAAGTGTTCAAAAATGGTCTACCAAAAATAATAGGACAAGTTTTACTAGCCTCCTTGCCAAGTACTAGAAAATCAGTAGGCTATTTAGTCTTACCGCAAAGAACTTCCACATCTCGAACAATACCAAGAGGCCAAACAGTCTCTCTGTTAGCAAGCTGAACAACCACATCAATATCTTCAAGTTCACAAGCGCCAATCTCATGCATAATTTCTTTGTAAAGCTCTAAAGGAATAGCACTTGCACTAGCACCAATATCACATAAACCATAATAGCAATGATCTCCAATCCTGACAGAAATAACAGGAACACTTGTTTTCCTATGCTTTTTAGGATGTGAGGGAATGTTAGAAGCATCTTCAAAAAAAAAGAATATATTCATCCCCTACATCTTTAGTAACAAGATCCTTCAATATAGCTACAGGAGACTTAATAGTAATTTGCTCATCAGGCTCTGCAGCTTTCTTAGTACTTTTATTAGACACACTTACCAAAGTAGAATACTTTTTTACCTTAGCAGGGAAAGGTGTCTTCTCAAAATAAGGTTCAAGCACAATGCTATCAACAGTACAAACTTCAGTAGCTGCAGCAGGTATATGACTAATAGAATCTTTATAAGGCGCATGATACTTGTTCCAATCTTTCTTTGGAACATCAAGATAAGAGGCGAAGGCCTTAAGACAATTAGCAAGTATTTGCGAATCAAGACCATAAGCAGTGCTAACACTATGAAAGTCATCGGTTCCCATAAAAGATTTAATGCATTCATAATCATAGTTTATACCTGACTTCCTACCTTTGTCGTTTTCCCATCCTTCAGCATTCTCTTGTATACGGTCAAGAAGTTTCCACTTAGCATCTTCTTTTATATGAGTAAATGATCCAAAGCAAGAAGCATCCAAATAATCCTTATCAATAACAATATTATTGGGGAGCTCATGAATGGGGCATTTGAGCATTAGTAACTTCAATCTCCCCCACGCTTGGGCAATACTCTCTCCATCATGAGGCCAAAAATTATATATCCGATTACGGTCTTTATGAATTTCACTTGGAGGATAAAACTTGGAATAAAAGAGAGGTACAATATCCTCCCATGCCATAGATGGACCATCTTGGAGTAGTCGATACCACTCTTCAGCTCTGCCTTTCAATGATAAAGAGAATAATTTCTTCTTGACCTGGCTTGGTGAAATACCTGCACATCTGAACAACTCGCATAATTCATGTATAAATAATAAGTGATCACCCGGATGGACAGTTCCATCTCCTGAATAGCAGTTATCCATAATACGCCCAACAATTTTCATAGGTATTTTAAAAGGATCAATTTTAGCAGGTGGTGGCGGTGGTGGTTCCTCCACATGTGCAGCAGTAGTAGTAGATGTGTTTCCAAATAGGAAAAGAAATGGAGAGTTCTCCATAGCAGAGTAAAATAAAAATAAAAGACAAAATAAAAACAATACTCACAGCGACGGTTACCTTTACCAATTCCACTCTTCAATAGCGCTATACTCCCCAGCAACGGCGCCAGAAAATAGTCTTGATGACCCACAAGTATAGGGGGTGTATCGTAGTACTTTCGATAAATAAGAGTGTCGAACCCAACGAGGAGCAGAAGGTGTTGATGAGTGGTTTTGATCGAGGATTCACTGTAAATACTAGCAAACAGGTTTTCAGGGGTAATTGGCAATACAAGTAAATAAAGTGCGAGTAAATAAAAGACAGTAGTAACAATTGCAGCAAGTGGATCAATCCTTTCTTCAGCAAAGGGCAAGCCGGTTGTGTAACTTATAATAACCAAACGTTCTCGAGGACACACGGGAGTTTCTGTCAAGAGCTTTCGCTTCATAAAGCCAATAGTCTTTATTGGTTTAATAGGTGTTATGGGGGTGAACCTGTGCTAGCGCACTACCCTTACTAGGATAAATACACACTTGTGATTATACCCTCCTGCAAGCATCCGCAAATACAAGAAAGTAATTAAGATAAATCTAACCACAGCCTTAAACTCTAAGATCCTATGCTTCCTGGTGCAATGGTTTTCCAACGGAGGTTTATGTTTCTGTCACTCCAGCAACCCCACAATTGGTAGCCAAATACACAATGCATCTCACTAGGCCCATAAATGGTGAAGTATCATGTAGTCGACGTTTACATGACACCACTAGTGAAATAGCACCACAACAATATCAAACCATTAAATATTTCTCAATAATAATTCACTACTAACATCTTGACTTCTCCCATGTTCTCAAGAACTAAACGAACTACTCACAAGACATCATATGGATCATGATCAGAGGTGGAATAATGGTAAATAACAATCTGAACATAAACCTTAATTCAACAGTTCCACTCAATAGCATCAACTACAAGAGTAATCAACATCGGGAAAGTTTCCCCTATGAATATAACAAGATCCAACTCAAGATGTTACAGCGGGATGGCGTGGTGATGGTAGAGATGAAGGTGCTGGTGATGGAGATGATGATGATGATCCCGATGAAGTCCGGTGCGATGGTGATGACGATGGCGACGATCTCCTCTCTCCGGGAAGGAATTTCCCGGCAGATTTCTCCCTGCTGGAGAGCTTTTCTCTCTCTGGTGTTTTCCGTCCCGCAGAGGCGGCTGTCTAACTCTCAGCCCCCCCCCTCTGACTTAGATTTTCGGGGACGATGAAGTACGCGAAGGGACGAGATCAGAAGTGGGCCAGAGTGGCCTCACACAGGGCTGGCGCGGCCAGGGGGCAGGCCGCGCCACCCTGGCGTGAGGGCCCCTCCTGGCTCCTGTCGACTCCTCCTTCTGGCTTCCTGAGTCTTCTGGAAAAATATAATTTCCTGGTATTTTTCTAGAATTTTCCTGATCTTCAAAATATGGTCCCTTGATGGTCATTTTTCTAGCAGAATCCTGACTCCCGCAGCAAATCCTCCGATGATCATCAAACATGTGAAAACAAAGAAAATAACATGAGTATCAACTCTAAATATGAAATATATCAGTGAATAGCAGTAAATTATGATACAAAATAGTGATGCAAAATGGACGTATCAAAGCCCAAATGCTTTGTTGAATGAATATGAAGAATTGTCAATTCAGGCCAGATGTTTTGATGATTGAATGTGACAAACTATGAACATCATTACATCTTGAAAATTGTATTAAAATGAGGTAGAAAATATCATATAGAATAAATATAAGGTACATATCATAAAATGAAAAGGGAGTACTTGACAAGAAATCAGCATACTTCGGGTTGTTTTCTGCAAAATAAACTTACATTCCATCGATTTGATGGTTACAATAAACCATTAAATATAGAGGTGTGATTTCGAGAATCCATTCGAACATTAGTGCAAACCAAATATGCAATTGTTTAGAGAGCTCTACAAATTCAGATAGAGTCAAATTTGATGCTTTCGTTTGATTTTGGGGTTAAACTTTAGGTCTAGGGTGAAAGAGAAGATGACATGTCTCACCAACTGGGCGGTGGCAGCCACAAGGCTGCCTAGCATGGCAAAGGGGATTGCGAGGATGGATCCCAGGAGCCGTGGCAGTGCGGACTCATAGGCAGCACAGGGAATGAGGGCGCAGCCTTACAAGCATCAAGCAGCAGCACTGTGCTCCCTCAGCCGTGAGGTTTAGGGCACTCCTTGCAGCCTGTGGCAAACGAAGGCCCTCCATGGCTCATGTCCAGGGAAGGAGGGCGCCTCCTTACCAGCATCAAGCAGCAGCACTGTGCTCCCTCGGCTGTGAGGTTCATGGCACTCCTTGCAGCCTGTGGAAAACAAAGGCCCTCCATGGCTCATTTTGCCGCTGACGTGTCCTGGTACCCGACACCCCCTCTCCGTGACTTTGAAATATAAAAAGAAAAAAGGATGTTAGTATTCAACCCGCATATTTCAACACACAAATGATGTCAAAGACAAAAAGGCAAATATGAAATTATTTAAATTAAGTAACCTTCCTATAAGTTACCAGTGCTAACATTTACAACAAATAAATGATGATATATTACAGGAAAAATGTGTGTATGGTCATCCACTACAGCGAAACCTTCCTTGCAAAAAGGATTTATTAGTTCCATATACAGGAATTGAGAAACTGTATCCACACAAAGTTTTTCAATCGCCCACTTTGGAGAAACCACAAAGATATCTTCAGAATATATAGTTGAACTAAAATGAACATTGGCAAGAAAGTTACAGTCAAACCAATCTGAATCATTTCATGAAAGAACTAAAATCAACATGAGTCTACAAAAGGAAGATCTCAGGATCGAATCGTAATCAGTAATGAAAGCTGTGCAAGATAATATGTTTTTAAACACCCATCCAGCGTCTTGCAAGATCGGAATGTGTTGTGTGAAAGAGGAGATGGGATGTCTCACCGGCTGGGTGCCGGTCATGTTCCTGACAAGCTTGGCAGAGGAGATCGTCAGGATGGAGCCCAGTCGCTGCAGCAGAGCGGCCTCATGGACAGCAATGACAGCCACAAGTCTACCATGCTAGCAAGATAGTCAGTTTTCTTTAGTTAAGCTGCTTTAGCTTAACCAGGATGGAAAACAATCTTGCTGACTGAGAAAAAAGCCAATTAAAATATGAGAATTAGGATGAGCATTCAAAACTACTCCAGTGCTTGCATTGAAGAAAAGTGTCACATAAAGATTGATCAGGAAATGAAGGCAGTATTTTAAACAATAGAGCAACAAAGTTTCAGGCTAGTATCCAGAAGGGGCGAATGCTACACTTTTCATACACATGCATGGGATTAAGACCTACTCTATATTTTTTGTATGAAGCCAGCCCGAAGAAGGACTCACTGTTGCAACTCTGAATAGCAAAACTACCCTATACTATGAACTCACAGCTTTGGTTCAAATCTGTCACTTTTGTCACACAAATTTATAGTAGTAAGAATAAGAGAAATAACTCAATGTCGCAATGGCTGTGGCATGGCATAAACAAATATATACAAGGATGCATGAGGTAAGATGGCAACGCAAGATAAAATGTGCTTGAGATAAAAAGAATGGAACAAAGGAGCGACTTCAGGTTAACTTAGTTCTATATTTAAAAGTAATGGAAGATATTTGGACTTCACTGAAATAAAATGGGTTGAGGCTTATGCCCTATTCATGCAAAACAAGAGGGAGTTGAGTTGTTCGTGTCAGATACTTGCATCGCCCACAAGTTGCGTTTAGCAGCAGAAGCTCCGGGAGGTGGTCTGGGAAGTCGCCAAACATCATCCCGTGGCAGTGGGCCTTGCGGGCAAGCATGTTGACAATGCCTGCATGCAACAAGACACTTGACATTAATTAAGAGCATATATTTCACATGGTACAACCGAGCACACTAGTGACAACAAGTATTAGCCTAACAAAACTTCTTATAATTTGGAATTAAAGTAGTAATCTGTAGCATATTTTGACCACACATAATTTACTGTAGATAGTGAACAACCATGCCCTAAAGGTGTATATGCATGTGCAGCAACAGAACTTAAGTACTTTTGCAACAGACCGGAGAGAACATATAAGATAGTGCTTTTCGTTTTCAAATGAGTCAACTAAAAAACTCTTTAGTATAGCCAAGCCCATGAAGCATACACTTTGAAACTGAGAGTGCCATTAATTTATCTAGGCATCAATCTGGAGCAGAGTTCCTATGGATAGAACAAGGCAAGGAAAATAATGACTGAAGTGGCATGCCATAAAACTAAGACGCGCAGTAAATGTTGAAGAAAGATGTCCAAGGCGACTCAATCCTAAAACAATAAGAGGATAGAATAAATCAGATGACCATGAAAACTGTTTTTGGTGCACAATCTAGCAAACTATGGTGACAGACTGCTATAAAAAGGGCAGCCCGGTGCATGAAGCTCCCGCTTTGCGCGGTCCGGTGAAGGGTCGGACCCACTTGGGGTATCTGTAAAGCCTTTCCCTGCAAATTTTGCAAGAGGTTGTTTCCACCACTTAACCACGTGACCTCCTGGTCACAAGGTGACAGCTTTACCATTGCGCCAAGGCTCCCCTTCCGGTCACAGACAGCTATCAAGAAAGAAATTTAAAAGTTCCTCCAGATTTGCATGGAATATTTAATGCGAACCAACATTCAGAGAAAAATAAAAACCAGTTACTTTTTTTTCCAGTTCCTCTTCAGTAGTTCAATTGGACAGAAATATGTTTAGAAGGTCGCCAAACAGTAACCAGCTAACAGTAACCAGCTAATTCCTCTTGAACACTAACGATGGCTATTAGCTAATCCAAAATTTATAATGTTTTTACTTAGATCTTACACGAGCTGCAACCAAGTTCCTCTAAATCCATAGCACATCATACAACCCCACGCAAAGCACAGATTCTATCAATATATACCAAAACCCACAAACAATATGTTGGAAATATATTCCTGCACTTGGTTTAATGGTAGTGAACTAGTGATTGTCACGTGAAGTTGATAGAACCATCCATAATAGTCTTGCGGCAATCATTTAGCTACTTTGGATAAACTGACTATGATATTAAATTAAAAAATAGATAACATTTCTAAAAAACATGAGTCCCATATTAATAAGCTGTTCAAGAATTAACTTTTTCAAAGAACATATGCCAGCTAACAAAAAATGGATCAAATATAACCCATAAATTAAATAACCTTAAGCAACGCTAGTTCCACATCCTTTAAGACAATAACTTACAGACAAATATGATCGACTACTACTTAAAGTGTAAAAAATAACCATCACAATTACCGTGGTGTGAAAAATGGCATGTCGCTAGAGTTGTTCCTAGAATGAACATAGGAGCAGTACACACTACGTCTGTACTAATTACTAAAATTAAAATACTTACAACAGAGAAAGGATAGGGGTCATTTTATGCTACCTAAGAAGGGCTACCATTTTCAAGAAGAAGAAAAGCTATCGTTAAACAAAGGACACTTGCAGCTAAAAAAAAGGTAGCCACATCCTACCTATGAATTTTGCATTTTATAGGTCATGTAACAACAGAAGTAAAAAAGGTCTTTCACATATGATCTGCTTCCCCTGTACCGCCTACACATAAATTCATCACTAGGAAATAAAAAAAGCAACAGAAATCAATCAATCAAAGATTGACAGGACAGGCGCTTCAAAAATATCGAGGCCTACCTTCCTTGGGAACCAAAACACGTTCACACGACTTGAAGCTATGTGCTGCTGGCAACAATAAAAGGCAGCAGGCAAAGGTATCCTTTTTTTCTTCGGGAAGGAGTAAAATGATGTGTTTTTGTTTCCCGTAGGAGATTGCTGGTGGGCTAACAATCCAAGTAATCATCATGCATTGGGACTGAACTCTAACCCATAGAATGTTGTGGCAGATTGATGGCACAACGGATTCTAGCATGGTTTTTTTAACTCGTTACGCTTTCATTTACTGTGATAAAAATAACGGGATTTGGGAAAATTTGTGGTGGAGAGGAGGAAGGGGAGAGGGAGCTCACTAGCTGGTGTAGGTTGGAGAGGCAGCAGCGAACAGAGTGGTAGTTGACGTGGGGAGCAGCATGTCCGGGGACATTGCCAACGGTTATGAACTCGGGGGAGGTGGTCACCGGCAGCAGCTCCTCGGGCATGCCATCTCCGGCTCGGTCCATCCTTGCCATCAGAGAGAGGCACGGTCACGCCGCCCTACTCGTCCTTGCCGGCTGCAATAAATATGATCTGATTTATATTATTGACCAGATACCTAGTAGCAGTAGTAGAAATTAGTAGCAGCAGTAGGGATAATAATCATCAAAGTATTGACCAAACTATCAAAAAATTAAGAAATACAAATATACTACTCCAAGACGATAAAATTCAGAACTTGGGAGTTGATCATATTGTGCTGGTATGCTAGCATGTAGTCTTTGAGCGAGTGCTTGAGATAAAAAGAATGGAACAAAGGGCGACTTCAGGCTCACTTAGTTCTATATTTAATAGTAATGGAAGATATTTGAACTTCATTGAAAAAAATGGGTTGAGGCCTATGTCCTATTCATGCAAAACAAAAGGGAGTTGAGTTGTTCGTGTCGGATACTTGCATCGCCCACAATGCCACCACAACTCCTAGATTAGCATCCAAATCACCAGCTTCGCCTCAGATTTTTTGGACCTAAAGGAAGGAATCACGTACCTTGAACAGGAAGAGGTGGAGCCGCCCCATGGTGTCGGGGTGCTGGGCGATAATTGAGCACCATCCCAGAGTTGCGGTCGGTAGCAGGAGCTCCGGGATGTGGTTTGGGAACTCGCAAAACATCATCTCGTGGCGACTTCCCAGACCACCTCCTAGAGAGCAGGCGAGCAGGTTGACAATGCCTGCATGCAGCAAGACATTTAGAATTAATTAAGAGCATATATTTAACACGTTAGAACCGAGCACACTAACGACAGCAAGTAATAGCCTAACAAAACATCTTATAATTTGGAATTGAAGTAGTCGTAATCGGTATCCAATTGACCACACATAATTTATTGTAGATAGTGAACTACTTTTGCAACGGACCAGAGAGAACAAATAAGATAGTGGTTTTGGTTTTCAAAAGAGTCAACTAAAAATCTCTTTAGTAAAGCCAGGCCCATGAAGAATACACTTTGAAACTGACAGTGCTATTAATTTATCTATGCATCAACCTGGAGCAGAATTTCTATTGATAGAACCAGGCAAGGAAAATAATGACTAAAGTGGCATGCCATAAAGTGATAAAACTGAGACATACATGTTGAAGAAAGACATCCAAGGTGACTTAATCCTAAAACAGTTAGAGGAAATAATAAATCGACGACCATGAAAAATGGTTTTGCTGCACAATCTAGCGAACTGTCGTGACAGACTGCTATGACGAAAGAAATTTAAAAGTTCCTCCAGATCTGCATGGAAGATTTAATGCAAACCAACGTTCAGAGAAAAATAAAACCAAAGTTACTGTATTTTTTTCAATTCCTCTTCAATAGTTCAATTGGAAAGAACGTCGCCAAATAGTAACCAGCTCATAATATCAATAAACTTGTGCCAGAATATCATTTAATCTCTTGAACACTAACGATTGCTATCAGCTAATCCAAAATCCGTAATTTTTTTACTTTGATCTTACAAGGGCTGCAACCAAATTCCTTTAAATCCCTAGCACATCATGCAACTCCACGCAAAAGCACAAATCCTATCGATATATACCAAAAACCACAGACAATATGTTGGAAATATATTCCTGCACTTGGTTTTATGGAAGATGATTGCCACAGGAAGTTGGTAGTAACTTCTGTCAGACTGTGAACCATCCATAATAGTCTTGCTGCAAGCATTTGGCTACTTTGGACAAACTAACAATGATATTAAATTAACAATATAGATAACATTTCTAAAAAACAGTGAGTCACATGATAATAAGCTGTTCAAGAATTAACTTTCTCAAAGAATATATACCAGCTAACAAAAAATGGATCAAATATAACCCATAAATTAACTAACCATAAGCAGCTCCGTTGTAGGCGCCGATGTGAGAAGGCGCATGGTTGGAGAGGCAACGGCGGCCCAATGCCAGTAGGATTGGAGGTGGCTAGCTTGATGCAAAGTCTGTGCATGGTCATGGTGATGGCTCGCATGAGGCGGAGCTTGGATGGTCGGAGTTGACTGGGTACTTCACGACCGATGGAGCATAAGTTAGTGTAAAATGCTCTCATGTATCTAGGTGTGATTGTAAGCTAGATTTGTAGTGGTCGCAGAAAGTGTCGTGAGGCTGTAGCAAGATGTCCATGGCGGTTAAACCATGCCCATCTTGAGGGGGAGTGTTGGAGTTTGAGTTATTAGTTTAGTAGAAGTACTCTGGTAGAGTCTAGAGTGTTCTAGGGAGTGTTGGAGTAGTTAGTGTAAAAGTAGTGTCCTAGGAGAGTCTAGAGTATTCTAGTGGAGTGTTGGAATCTCAGTTAGTGTCCTAGGAGAGTCTAGAGTGTTCTAGTGTACACATGAAGATGTAAGCCTAAGCTGAGCTATATATAAGAGGGTGTGGAGGTCCAAAGGACCAACCCCATCCCAGAAAATTTTCCCCAAAATCAACATTAGCAATTCACAATATATAGACTGAAAATATAAGTTAGAAATTATTCTTCCAAAAGAAAATTTTGAATCTGTTGCTTCAAAAGGCATGTCAAAAGGACATTATTGCTTTACAAGTTCGTCAGCAATGAAGTTGAAACGACAATAAATGATTTGTTTTGCATACCTCTGGTCTTCTTACCTAAAGGGCATTATACATGTAGCCTACATCCAGGAAACTACTATGTGTCTGAAAATGATTCATATTTGTTTCTTCTGATATGTAGCCTCCAATTTTGTACTTGCCTAATATAGCTTACTGGTTAGGAAGTAAAATTTAAATAGAAACATGTAAGGCCATGTCTTTCTCTGTGCTGATTAAATATACACACTTGGGATGATATTTCAGGTATGAAATGATCTGCACTAATTAACCTAAGCTGCAAGCTTGGTCGTGAGCCTGCGATTTGAGTTCAGTTGTCGTTTGTCGTTCCATGGGATGCTCTCTGTGGGTGGGCCGTTTAAGTTTTGCTCTCGCAGCTATTGGGCCAGGTCTCCTTGCGGGTGCGGTGGTGTGCAAACCGTCTTGGCACCGGCCCATCTGCTCCCCGTGTTGGCTTCATCGCTTTCTCTGTCTTGCTGTAACTCTTTGATTTTCGCTGCCTGCTGGGGCCATTTCCTTTGGGCCATGCTTTTCAGTCGTTGTCTGTTGCCTCGCTGTTTGTATGTTTTCGTTTTGAGTTGAGCGGTGGGGATTCTTCTCCTGGTCTTCTTCCTGCGGCTAGCTAATTGATGGGGAGTGAAGATTTGTTTCGGGAGTTTGGATCTCCTTTCCTCTTAATCCGGGGAGTTCGCGTTTCTTCTTTCGTGTCTGCGCTCTAGCCTGTTCTTGGCTTCCGGTGGCTAAGGCGGCAAGCCCTTTCGTCAGGGTTTTCTTTGCCTTCTAGGCATCTGCCGCCCCATCCTTTCGAGGTGCCTTTTCTCTGCTTTCTTAATCCATCTGCTTTTACTTTCTACATGTTATTGATTGCAGTTTCTTAGGTTGTTGATTTTGTTGCATGTTTGTTGACTTGCGTTTTTCCTTGCAGATTTGCTCTGCTCGGTCCTCCACTCTGTTTTTTATGTTTAGTTCCTAGGAGTGCTGCTTGGACGAGGTTTGCTATTTTTTGTTTTCTAGATTTTGTTTATTTTATGTATGTTCAGGTTCTACATTTCTGTTTCTAGCTGCTATTTTCATGTACAACAAATTTGGTGATGTAAGTCGTTGCATGTTGCAGGTTGGCTGAATTGGGTGCTCTGTTTGTTCTCGATTAGTTCTGTTCCTAGGAGTTGCTGGCTGGACGAGTTTTGTTCTTTTAGTTTTCTTTTATGGATATTTTGGTGGTGAATTCGTCGTTTTAGATGTTATACGCATGGCTGAATGATAGTGTTTCAAACTACTACTTATAGCCTGTAATTCCTGAGTGTACTGTTTATCAAGGCTAAATAGTGGTTACTACAGGGTTTAGTTTAGCGAGTTTTACCACATGTGTGTTTGGTTTCTATGTTAAGTTCGTTGTCTTCTAAGTGTTGTGATTATTAGCGGGGCTAGATGGTGTATTTTTTTTGGCTGACTGCTATCGTTATTAAGGTGAGATAAACCTAACCGTATCGTGTTTATTAAATATTGCTAGGTATTACCTAAAGCTTTGGTTTCTACGACAGGTTATTTATCAAACACCTAGCCTGCATGGCTTATCTGCCCGGATGCATCCGCCAGCCTGACGGTCACCGCCGTGATCCTGTCCAACATCCGATCGCCACAGCACTCACACAATCGACCAGGGAGGCGAGATTGGCAGCATTGCTTAGTGGACCCAGAGCAGCAGAGCCAATGAACCGTCACTGCCCACCCCTGCTCTAGCCGTCTCGCCTTCTTGATAACTTCTTGCTCAATAGTGCTATTCTAGATTAATGCACCGACTGCGTCACTCAGACATGATAAAGATGGATTAGCAACATGAAAAAAAAACATGTTGAAGTAACGGGCGGTAGGTGGGCGCAGCGAAGCGCGCCGGCCCGTCTAGTTCCTAATACTTGGAAACAACAACCGTGATTATGGGCGCTAGAAGTTAGAAAGGAGAGAGGGAATTAAAAGAGTAGGATTGGAAATTGTTTCAAGCATTAACTACCCACGATTTAATTGCAACAATTTCGGGGATCCGTCCTAGTACTTGTCTCCAGCCCTTCCTCCTCGGTCCCCATTCTCTCGATCCCCAACCTTGCGCCGCCTCTCTCCCTCTTCCTCCCCTCCACTGCCCCCAGCTTCGAGCTCCGGCCATGGTACTCCACGGGGACGAGTAGGGCGGCGCGGCCGTGCCTCTCTCCGGCGCCCGCGTCTTGAGAGCCAGAGCAACGGGAGGGCGGCGCCTTTGCTATCCGGAGGGGCTGCTGCCTCCCCGAGCTCCCGCGGCGATGGATCCCTGCCGGGTGACGGATGGACCATGTGGCATATGTGGACAATCCTAGTCCCGATCCATTCAACTATTGCTGGAATAGGTATGCCCCTTTCAGGGTTATGGCTTAATTTGTTCATCAGCTAATACTCCTGTGTATTGTTTGAGTATATAAGTTTTTACAATTAATGGGATCTGCGATGAATCCTAGAGTACTCGCTCAAGCCTCCTAAAGCACTTTGTTGGAAATAAACCTTTGAGCACTCCGTCAAACACTACATGCTAGTATACCAGCACACTATGATCAACTCCAAGTTCTGAATTTTATGTTCTTGGAGTAGTATATCTGTATTTCTGAATTTTCGATAGTTTGATCAATACTTTGATGATTATTACTCCCAGTGCTGCTACTAATTGCTACTAGTGCTACTAGGTATTTGGCCAATAATATGAATCTGATCATATTTATTGCCGCCGGCGTGGACGAGTAGGGTGGTGCGACAGTGCCTCTCGGCAACGGCAAGGATGGACCGGGCCAGAGGTGGCCTACCCGAGGAGTGGCTATCGGCGACCACCTCCCCGAGTTTGTCGTCTTCGGCAATGTCTCCGGACTTGATGCTCCCCACGTCATCCACCAATCCGTTTGCTGCTGCCTCTCCAACCTGCACCTGCCAGTGAGCTCCCTCTCCACCACGAATTCCTCCCAAATCCTGTTCTTTTTATCACATTAAAGGAGAGCCTAACCAGCGAAAAAATCCACGCAAAAATCTTTCATGACATTGAGCTGCCACAACGTTCTAGAGGCTAGGGTTCGGTCCCAATGCGCGATGATTACTTGAACTGTTAGCCCACCACCAGTCTCCTGCGGGAAACAAAAACACATCTCATTTTACTCCCGCCTTTTATTGTTACCAGAAACGCATAGCTTCAAGTGGTGTGAAGGTGTTTTGGTTCCCAAGGAAGGTAGGCCGAGATTTTTAAAGCTCGTCCTATGATTGATTGATTTCTGTTGCTTTTTTTATTTACTGGTGATAAATTTATGTCTAGGCGGTACAGGAAGCATGCCATGTGTAGAAGACCTTTTTTACTTCGGTTGTTGCATGACCAATAAAATGCAAAATTCATAGGCATGATGTTGTTACCTTTTTTAGCTGCAAGTGTCCTTTTTTTTAACGACAGCTTTTCTTCGTCTTGGAAATGGTAGCCCTCCTTATTAACATCAAATTGACCTCCGTCCTTTCTCTGTTATAAGTATTTTAATTTTAGTAATTAGTACACTGCTCCTATGTTAATTCTAGGAACATCTCTGGTGGCATGCCATTTGTCACGCCACGGTAGTTGTCTTGGTTATTTTTTGACGCTTTAAGTAGTTGTCGAGCATATTGCCTGTACGTTTTTGTCTTAAAGGATGAAGGAATTAGTGTTGCTTATGGTTAGTTAATTTATGGGTTATATTTGATCCATTTTTTGTTAGCTGGTATATATTCTTTGAGAAAGTTAATTCTTGAANTGACGATGTGACATCTACCCGAAGCTAAGGGGAAAATCGGCACTTCAGCAAGCTCCTGCTCACCAAGCGAATCTGCCGCATCAAGCGACGGCTACACAGCCAATTACGATTCTAACATCATGATCGAGGTCGGACCCTACGTTGAAAACGACGACATCTACCCTCTAGCGCTGGGCGAAATTAGTGATGATTCGACCTCGTGGTCCAGAGGCCACTGTATGATGGCGTCGCACGATGACAAGAAAAAGAGCCAACGACGGTCGAAACCGGACGAGCAGCGGCCGCCAGGTGGTCACGCATGATCAGATTCGGCTCGCAAGAAGGGTTTACGCGGGTGAGGCGAACTTCGGTCCCAATCCAAGCCCAAGCGATATGGCTGCACTCTGATTCTGTCGGGGGGATGACCCCCGGTAGGGTCAAGAGACTAGAAAGACACAAAGTCTATGGTTGACTTATGCCGGGTTATCAAGAAAGGGCCTGGCCGGAATATAAGAGCATCGGCCAGGCCGGCATATGTGTGTATCCCGGCTAATACTTGGATATGCCGGTATAGCCGGAATACTGGTATATGTGTGCCGACATATACTTAGATATGCCGGCCTAACCATTTGGTGTGTTGTGCAGGAGCAGGGGAGGCCGGATTACCCGACCCTCGTAGGTCGTTGGTCCGGCATATAAGTCCTGGGTATGGCCAACGGTCATATCCGGGATACTTAAGTCAACCAAGGTGTCACATCCCTACAATCAAGGAAGAAAACATCCAAGCATGGTAGCAGAGTAAGATGGCAGGGTGCACAGTGGAGGTTACCTACCCTCACTGTGCACAGGTACGAGCTTACCGCATAGAGGTAAGGCCACAGTTCAAGAGGTACAAGGTACAGGGATATGGCGTCCCATCGAGAGCAATCAGGGGCGAAGTCAAGGGTCTCTGCCATCGTCACCTGCTCCTGTTTGGAGTGTAGCCCGTGTCTTGTGGTCTTGTATGACCGTTGTAACCCTGGCCACCACTATATAAGGTGGCATAGGGAGCCCTGGTAAAGGGTTGGTTGGAGGTTTGTTGGTCACTCTGTGTTCCTACACTTAGCAGTTCATCTTCCTTCTCTAGCAGAGAGCTTGGAAGCACCATTGTTGTGTACTACATCGACCCAAATATACAATCAGTAGAGCAGGAGTAGGGGTGTTATCTCCTTACGAGAGCCCCGAACCTGGGTAGATCTGTGTTCCTTTCTGTCGTGCTCTTTAGCTTGCTCCCCTCTCCCGAATCCTCCAGCATCTAGTTCGGCCCCCATTTAAGCCATCCTATGGCATATGTTGTTTCACCACGACGACATTTGGTGCCCACCGTGGGGCAGATCGATATGCTGGGCGGAGTGTTCATTCGGACGGGGTCTGTGATAGCAGCTTCGGGAGTGCGCGTGGTCTCTGGCCTCGTCCAGAGGCTAGGCTCGCTCAGTTTCGTCAGTGACAACACCGGTTGTCTCGGTGGCCGGCCGTTCCCCAGGGATGGCCGGATTATGTCTTTCGGTTCCCACGAGGTGTACGTGGGGACTGAGAGAATTTGCAGGAAGGAGGTGCTAGTGGCGTCGGATCCTCCGTCACATCGGCTGGCTCACGCTGGGCGTAGCGCTCGCTCAGTAGAGCCGGCTGAGGTGATGATGGCTGGCACATCCGTGCCGCCGACGGAGGGTGCCGGCAAAGCAGCAGCGGCCGGAGCTTCTCCTCCGGAGCCGCCGAAGGTCAAGAGGTCGGCGCGTCCTCCGTTGGAGCGTGCGGAGAACCTGGCCGGCACTTCCGGTGTGCCGGCTAGGGGCGAGGTTCTTCTTCCCATCATCGACCGGCTTCTCGAGCCGGTGCGATCCGGCGTTGATCCGGAGCAGACAAGGGAGGTCCTGGAGGGATCTCGTCAGGCCCTCGTCGACGAGGCCCTGGCCATGAACCAGGAGCGCGAACGGTTTAACCGGCAACTCCGTGAGTATGAGGCAGCCCATGGTTTTACTCCTGTAGTAATCCGGCCTAGCCGGATAGAAGAGGTTAGAACTAGAGGCAGAAATCTTAATGCTGAGATAGGAAAATATGCTAGAGATAAGAGTCATACCGCAACTAGTACTGTGCCTAAGGTAGTCTATAGTTCGCCAGTAAAGAACCTTAGAGCGGCGGCCGAGGTAGCTAAGGATTTATCTTGTTTATCCGGCGAAGCACTGCGTGAGCAGCAAGCCCGGCTTAACCAACTTTTGTCTGAAGCTACAAAGCAGCAGGAGGCCTTTAAGAAGGCAAACCCGGGTGCCGGGGCGTCTCAGTACATTGTGTCGGCGGGAGGTGCCGGCGCGAGGTCGAGGGGCCAAGCCTCGTCCCCGCATCCTAGCGCCCGGCGTGCCGGAAGTGTGACCTCTGGCCGCCGGGACAAGCAGATCCAGGTGTACGATCCGGCTGCCGCCGGAAAGCAGGCGATGGTGCAGAAGAATTTCGGCCAAGCTGACAAGTATGTCGGCAGCAAGAAGCCCGTCCAGAGTGTGCCGGCCGGGCATGAAGCAGGCGCGGCCGGTGGTGGCCGGAGTAACAGTGCAGCCCGGCGTCAGCAGCAGGGCGCCGGAGGTGCAGCGCAGCAGCAGGGTGCAGGCCATCCGGGACATCGAGAGGATGACGGCAATTCCGCCCTTGCCAGGGCGGGATATCAGCAGCAGCACCAACAAGGCCGGCATAGTGAGCAGCATCAGCCGGAGCAGAAGCAGCAGATGATCGCAGGCCCAATAGCATCCCGGCTTGGACCTCGGTCCTTGGAAGCCAATGATGCACGTTTCAAGCTGGACAAGATCCACCAATCAGAGTTGGTGGAGAGACAAGGAGCTCCGGGCCCTATGTGTTTCGGACCCCGGATTATGGGGGAGCCGGTGCCTTACTTCTTCCAGCTCGCGCGTGGCGCGAGGACATATAATGGCAGTACGAAGCCGGAAGATTGGTTGGAGGATTACTCCACAGCGGTGAACATCGCCGGAGGAAACCTCAGATGGGCGGTACAATATGTGCCGCAGATGTTGGAAGGTCCAGCCAGGATATGGCTGAATAATTTGCCGGCCGGGAATATCAACGGCTGGATTGATTTCGAAGAGCAGTTTGTGTCGAACTTTACCAGTACATACAAGAGGCCCAACCGTCCGCAGCAGCTGGCTAACTGCCGGCAAGGAGTGAATGAGACTGACCGTGACTATCTGACCAGGTGGTGCACGTTGCGCAATTCCTGCGAAGGAATCAATGAGCAGCAGGCCATCATGTGGTTCGCTCATGGGTGCCGGCATGGCACCATGCTGTGGCAAAAGCTTCAGAGGCAAATGCCGGCCACGCTGGCCGAAACAATCAAGATCGCTGATAGTTATGCTCTGGGAGATCCCATGCAGCCCAGTCTCGATTCACAAGGACAGGGGCAAACCCAGGGGAACACCAGCAATGCCGGGAGATCAGGGCAATATTATCGCACTGATAACCGGAACAAGAGAAGAGATGAAAGGCCGGATCATCGGTATGGGGCAGCACAAGTTGCAGCTGTGGAGGAAGAGCAAGGGGGCGCCGGCAATAGCCAGCGTCCGAGATATGAGGACTATCAGCAGCCTCAGCAGCAGCCGCAGCAGCAAGCACAGCCGTTCCAGAAGAAGAATGTCTGGACCAACAAGAATGCCGGCGGAGCCGCCGGCCAGAAGAAGCAGTGGCCAAAGTATACTGTGGGTCTTGCCATGGACAAGCCTTGTGTGTTCCACACATTCCAGCCGGGAAAGCCGGCAAACCATTTGACAAGGAACTGTTCGTGGCTGGACGACATATTAGCAGGTCGTGCAGGTCCCTGGGGACCGGCTAGACCCTCTGTCCCGGCAGCTCCATCGCCGTTGACAGGGGCCAACACGATTGCAGTCCCACCTAGGCCGGTTAATCCCGGGAATCAGAGCAACGCCGGAAATGCCGGCGTAAATCAAGTTGACCAGAGCTATAATCCGGAATATAACGCCGGAGGCCCAGGAGCGGGCCGGAATGAGTACAAGGAGTATGATCAGAGCTATATGGTCTTTGAGACCGAGAGAACAGACAAGCAGAGCTTGTACCGACGGTGTCTGGAGGTGAATGCCGTTATGTCGGCTGTGCCAAAGCTGATGTACTGGTCTGACCAGGCTGTTGGTTGGGACAGGGCAGATCATCCCCGGATCATGCCAAATCCCGGCGGATATGCTCTGGTGATGGATCCGACATTCGTCGGGCCGGCTAATAACGTAAGATTCAGCAAGGTCCTCATTGATAATGGAAGCAGCATCAACATCATGTATCGGGATACGATGGAGAAGCTGGGAATCAAGGAAAATATGCTGGAACCGAGCAAGACCACGTTCCACGGCATTGTGCCGGGACTTTCGTGTGCGCCGATGGGCAAGATCCGGATGGATGTGATGTTTGGCAGCCGGGATAACTGCAGGGTGGAAAACCTCATGTTCGAGGTGGTTGATCTGGAGAGCCCCTACCATGCTTTGCTGGGTAGACCGGCACTGGCAAAATTCATGGCCTCTACGCATGTGGCGTATCTGAAGATGAAGATGCCGGGACCCAAAGGAGTGATCACCATCATTGGTGATTACAAGCGTTCGATGGCATGTGCCACCGCCGGGTCTAACCTGGCCGAGACTCTGATTATTGCAGAGGAGAGGAAGAGGCTCAAGCGAGCAGTGGAGATTGCTGAGACGGTCGTGGCCGGCAAATATATGCCGGGCATGACAAATCCCGGTGGCAGCGTTTCTTTTCAAGTGAGTAAGGAAGTCAAAAAGGTGCCTCTGGATGAAGCTTTCCCGGAGCGCCATGCCCTGGTTGGGGCAAGTTTGGATCCCAAATAGGAAAGCGAGCTCATCAGCTTCCTCCGTGAGAATCGGGATATCTTTGCATGGTCTACTTCGGACCTGCAAGGTGTGCCGAGGGAGCTGGCTGAGCACGCATTGCACGTGAGACCCGATGCTAAGCCAGTGAAGCAGCCGCTCCGGCGGAATGCCGGCGATAGAAGGAAAGCCATATGGGAGGAAGTGGCCAGGCTCTTAGCCTCTGGCTTTATAAAGGAAGTACTTAATCCGGATTGGGTGTCTAATCCGGTTTTGGTGGAAAAGAAGAAAGACGAGCCCGCCATAGTGAAAGTATGGCGGATGTGTGTTGATTACACCAACTTGAATAAGGCATGTCCTAAAGATCCATTCCCGCTCCCTCGGATCGATCAAGTGATTGATTCCACAGCCGGATGTGAACTGTTATCATTTGTAGATTCCTATTCTGGTTTCCACCAGATCCCTTTGTTTGAGCCAGATCAAATAAAGACATCCTTTATTACCCCGTACGGGGCTTATTGCTATCTCACTATGCCGTTCGGTTTAAGAAATGCCGGCGCAACTTACCAAAGGTGCATGCAAAAGTGTTTGCACGATCAGATAGATAAAAATGTGCAGGTATATGTCGATGATATCGTCATAAAAACCAAGGAGAGCAAGACTCTCATAGATGATCTCCGGGAAACCTTTGGGAACCTGAGGAGATTCCAGATGAAGTTGAATCCGGCTAAGTGCACCTTTGGTGTGCCGGCGGGCAAGTTGCTCGGTTTCCTTGTTTCCAGCCGGGGTATTGAGGTGAATCCCGGCAAGATTCGTGCCATAGAAAGGATGAAGCCACCGACAGATTTGAGGGAAGTACAGAAGTTCACTGGGTGCCTCGCATCCCTGAGCCGCTTCATAAGCCGGCTGGGAGAGAAAGCTCTGCCGTTATATCAGTTGATGAAAAAGTCCGACACATTTGTCTGGACAACGCAAGCAGATGCAGCTTTCAAAGAATTGAAACAGTTGTTGTCAACAGCGCCGGTATTAGCGTCTCCGATGCCCCGGGAGCCAATGTTGCTCTATATAGCGGCAACCAACCGAGTTGTCAGCGCTGTGGTGGTAGTAGAGCGAGAGGAAGGAGGCAAAACCGTGCAGCGGCCGGTATATTATCTGAGTGAAGTCCTCTCCACCTCAAAGCAAAACTACCCCCACTATCAGAAGATGACCTATGGTGTCTATATGGCGGCCAAGAAGCTCAAGCATTACTTCCAAGAGCATCCAATCCGGGTAGTGGCCGAGGCCCCTATCTCGGAAATTATAGGCAACAAAGATGCCAGCGGCCGGATAGCAAAGTGGGCAATAGAGCTTTCACCATATACACCGCAGTACGATAAGAGGGATACAATCAAGTCCCAGGTCTTGGCTGATTTCTTTATTGACTGGGCCGAGATACAGTATGAGCCACCATTGCCAGATGCCAATTATTGGAGGATGCATTTCGATGGGTCCAAGACAATCCATGGCTTGGGTGCCGGCATAGTTCTCAGTTCACCAAAGAATGACCAGCTGAGATACGTCCTGCAGATTCACTTTGCAGCATCAAATAATGTGGCGGAATATGAGGCACTTGTGCATGGCCTGAAGGTGTCTAAGGACATAGGAATTCGCCGGATTATGTGCTTCGGGGATTCTGACTTAGTGATTCAGCAGTGTTCCGGCATATGGGACGCGCATGATGCTAACATGGCATCATACCGTTTCCTAGTGCAGCAGTTAAGTGGTTACTTTGAAGGTTGTGAGTTCCGGCACGTTCTCCGGGCTCAGAACGATACAGCCGATGCATTATCCAAGCTGGGGTCTTCCCGAGATTCAATCCCGCCCGGCATTTTGCTGGAGCATCTGAGGAAGCCATCGATCAAACCCTCGCCGGAGTCATCCTCCATTTATGTCCCGCCAGGTCCAGACGATGCAGTTCCAATGGAGATAGATGCCGGAGCCAGGACGGATAACCCGGGGACTGTTTCCTCAGTCCCGGGGACTGGGCCGGCATATGCTGTTAGTACAGTATTCCGGAGCAAAACTAAAGGCAAGGGTAAAATGTGCCAAGAGGTTGTGCCGGTATACCCGGGGACTGCTCCGGCATACCCGGGGACTGATTCTTCAGTCCCGGGGACTTCGCAGCCCATGGAGATCGATTATGTGTTGGTCGAAATGATGGAAATAGATCAGGCAGTGTTCACTGTCAGGGAAGTGCCCTCATGGGCACGTCCTATCATGAACTTCATGGTGGATGGTCAAGTGCCGGCGGATGAAACCGAGGCCCGCCGGGTTATAAGGAGATCCAAAGCGTATACCATCATCAACAAAGAAATATACAAGAGAAGTACCACCGGAGTATTGCAGAGATGTGTCGAATCTGCGGAGGGTCTGGAGATGCTCCGGGAAATTCACCAGGGGGAGTGTGGTCACCATGCTTCATCCAGGGCATTGGTGGCAAAGGTATTCCGGCATGGGTTCTATTGGCCAACGGCGCTGCAAGAGGCAGAAAACTTGGTCCGGAAATGTAATGGGTGTCAAAGATATGCCCACCAGATTCATCAGCCGGCATCTGCCCTGAAAACTATCCCAATAACCTGGCCCTTTGCTGTTTGGGGCCTGGATATGGTCGGGGCTTTTAAGCCGGCCAGAGGGAAAATGACCCATATCCTGGTCATGGTGGACAAGTTCACCAAGTGGATTGAAGTGAAGCCCATAAGCAAGTGTGATGGTCACACAGCAGTGAAATTCTTAAAGGATATAATCTTGAGATATGGTGTTCCTCATAGCATCATCACTGACAATGGGTCAAACTTTGCCCAAGGACCATTTGCCAGATTTTGTGAGGAAGTGGGAATCCGGCTGGACGTTGCGTCGGTTGCCCACCCTTGTGCCAATGGCCAAGTAGAGAGATCGAATGGGCTAGTATTATCCGGCATAAAACCCCGGCTGATAGAGCCCCTGGAGAAAACTCCAGGATGTTGGCTAGATGAGCTGCCAGCAGTGCTGTGGAGTTTAAGAACAACTCCGAATAGATCAACAGGCTACACACCATTTTTCCTGGTGTATGGAGCAGAAGCTGTGCTTCCAACAGATGTAATACATGATGCACCAAGAATAGTGCTATATACTGAGGAAGAGGCTAAAGAAGCCAGAGAAAATGATGTTGATTTGCTAGAGGAAGCAAGGGAAATAACTCTGTCAAGAACAGCAGTATATCAGCAGAACCTCAGACGCTATCATGCGCAGAAGGTAAATCCAAGGAGATTTCAAGAGGGAGATCTAGTACTCCAGCTAAAGCAAGGAACAGAAGGCCGGCATAAGTTAACTCCTCCATGGGAGGGGCCATTCATTGTGAGCAGAGCTCTGCACAATGATGCCTATTATCTTATAGATGCGCAGGACCCCAAGAAGAATAAGGCGGACAGGTCCGGAGAAGAAACCAAGAGGCCATGGAACATAGCTCTACTGCGCCCCTTTTACTCCTGAGCAACACAATGTATGTATTTCCATATTTTCCTTTGTATGCCGGCGTGTTGTGCCGGCACAAGACTAATGAATGAAATACCGGCATCCCGAAGAAGCCGGGTAACTAGCTCCGAGGTATATTTGTTGTTTATTTACAGTTTTTTGTTATATGCCGGCTGGCTTTATTTGAATGTTTCCTATGTCGGCCTAGTAATGTGTCGGCACCAAAGGCCACTCTTCGACTCAGCTGCTGTCCGAAACCCGGCTTCATGGCTAGCAAGAGTAGATGCCGGAGATTGTCTACACATGAAAAACGGCTAAGGAAATACAAAGCAAGCGAACCGACATTTTCGTTAAAGCTAAAGTTAAAATTTAAAGTGTCGGATGATTTGAAGTCTAAGTCTCAAAGTTAAAGTACTGTATGTTCGAGGAAGCAACCTTGAGACTCATACGTCGAAAGCCAATTGAGGTAGACAAGCAGCCAAGGTTGTGAAATTGAGGAAACAGGAAAACAACTCGGTGACTTAGCTAAAAGATGACCCGGCATTAGTAACAAGCAAACCAAGATAAAACTTGTTCAGGTAGCAAACCAAAGGAAATTAAGCGTGTATATTACATCTGCACCCGGTATACCGGGGATCTGATAAAACTTAAAGTGTTTGTGCTGCAAAGTCAAGGAGCAGCGGCAGAAGCAGAGGCGCCGGCTGGTGGAGCAGTGGCGGTGGAGATGTCGGCTTCAGGAGTGCCGGACCCAGCAGATGGAATGGAGCCATCACCTCCGCCCGGGGCAGATGCCTGTTCCGGGACATCAGTGCCGGCCTCTTCAGCTTCATCTTCATCCTGGCTGGAGTCGGAGCCCTCAGCAGCGGCGGATGTCCCGGCATCGTCCTTCTTCTCCGGCTCACGGATATCCCGAACGAAGGCGTCGGTGTCGGCATAGTCCACATAGCTGTGGGCCAACTCTCGCCGGCGCCGGATATGTTCCGGATCCATGGTCCAGATGGATCCTTCGCGCACAGTGCGCAAAATCTCCAAGTCAGCCTTTTCATACCAGGACAAGAAGTAGCTGAGAGCTTCGTCAGCTCCAACCCTCGCGCCGGAATCTCGCCACTCCCGGAGGCGAACCTTGGCCAGCTGCAGATCGTTGCCGAGGTCGACGGGATCAGTGGGAGTCCTTTGTCCCGGCCAGAGGGCAGAGAATGCCTCCTGGGCACCATATAAGAGTTCTTCGGTGTAGAGCGACATGGCGTTCTTCAGGGACTGCAGAGCCAACAGCTGCTCCGACATGTCCCAGTTGGGCGAGTCAACCGGAACACCCCGGTTTTCTCGATCCAACTGCAAAGCCCTCTCAACGTCTTGGACGGAAGCGGGAAACATGTCTGAGGAATAGAAACAATGTTAGCAAAAGGAGAATATGCCGGAGAGAATTACACTATGTCGGGAAGGATAAAGGGAAAGGATTTGAAGCTTACTGGCAAGGTCGGCATTCAGCTGTGCAACTGTAACCTCCCATTTGGTGGCCTGCTCCTTCAGGCTATCCAGTTCAGCGTGGGCGTTGGAGGCATCAGTCTCGGAGGTGACAAGCAGGGACTGGGTTTTCTTCAGTAGGCCCTCCCTCTGTTCCTTTTCGTCCAGAAGCTCGGTGATCCGGCCCTTCAGCTGCTCTATCTCGGCCTTGTGAGCAGCATCTCGGTCGTCCAGTTGCTTGGCTACATCCACCGAGGACACACAGTCCTGGTGGCGTGCCTCCAGTGCAGCTTTCTCGTCTGAAAAGATTTGAAGTCAAAACAAGGATTTGAAGAAAGAAAACAGTGAAAAGATAAAGGATTTGAAGTACAGAAGGATTAGTTGAAGATTAAGGGGATCCGGCATACCTGTCAGTTCCTTCACTCTCTTGGTAAGCTCGGTGACTTGGGCTTCGGCACCAGCTGCGAAATGTCGGACAAAGATTAGGTGTCGGCATATTAAGATATGCCGGCCAGAGGTCTATTGAGAAGGGGCAAGGTATGTCGGCTGAAATTACCTTTCTGGGACAGCTCCAGCTGAAGCTTGCTATGCTCGTCGGATAACTTCCGATGCTCGCATACCAAGTTATGATACAGGTCGGCCCGGGTGTTGTTCATGCACTGCAAAAGTGCCCGGATTTAAAATATCAGCAGAGAAATTCGGCATGGAAATTAAGTTGAAAATTCTATCAAGTGATCATTCTACTGAAGACCCGGCACAGGTGCTGCGCACCTATCCCGGCCCTCGGTGACTAGGATTTGAAGCTCGAAACGAGCTTATATCTCGGTCGAGAGGATTTGAAAGATAATTGAGATGTGAAATTGCTAAAGACCCGGCACAGGTGCTGCGCACCTATCCCGGCTCTCGGTGACTAGGATTTGAAGCTCGAATCGAGCTTATATCTCGGTCAGGAGGATTTGAAAAATAATTGAGATGTGAAATTGTAGAGACCCGGCACAGGTGCTGCGCACCTATCCCGGCCCTCGGTGACTAGGATTTGAAGCTCGGATCGAGCTCATATGTCGGCAGTTAATTCAAAAGAAGCTAGCTAAAAGACTATGAGAAAATCCCGGATGTCCGTATCCCGGACAGCCGACATTTTCGGGGACTGGGGATATGTGTATAGGTAGAAAGGACTTACGTTGGTGGCATCGGCCAATCGGTGAAGTCTCTGCTGGAGGCTGAGGAGCTCGCAGGCGATCGGTAGGGGCTTCGCGGCCAGGATATCTGCTGGGCTGCCAGTAGCCGCGGCTTCGGCCTTCTTCTTGCTGCTGGAGTCCGCGGTGTCCATGCTGCCGGCGTCGTTCCACTTGGTGCAATGCTCCTTGAGAGACCCGAGGCTTTGGTCACTCTTTGTCACCAGGGGGATGATGCCCTCAAGTTCTGGCGTGTCGAAGAAGTTGCGCCGGTAGCCAGGCCGGGCTGCTGCCCTGCCAAGATGCAGGGCCAGAGCAGAGCTGGTCCGAGGCGTTGCCTTAGGAGGAGCAGTGGCGGCGGATGGAGTGCCGGACTTGGTCGGCTGGATCTTCAATGTGCCGGACTTGGCCGGGGCAGAGGTCTTGGCCGGCGCCGTGGTCTTGGCCGGTGCAGGAGTCGTTTCAGCAGAAGGAGTTTTGGGCACGGGCTGTTCCGGCGCGGCCGGTGCATCTTGGCCAGCAGAGGCAGGATCCGGAATAGTCCGGACTTCCGGCACTAAACGGCCTTTACCCTTGATGTCTGCTCCGGCGTCTTCAGTTGTGCTGGCGTCGCTGGTGGGCGCGCCGGAGTCTGGTGCTTCTTGGTGGGCTCCTATGTCCATGTGGACATCAGGAGCCGGAGGTTCCTATTGAGCCCCCGAGTCCATGTGGACGTCGGGGGCAGAGGTGTCTTGTTCCGGCGGAGGAACGTCCTTCGCCGGGGAGGAGGTCTTGTCGGGCGCAGGCGAGGATGCCGGCGCCGGGGAGGTCGTGTGGCTGGCAGAGGGTATGTCGGAGGTAGCAGTGGCAGCGGGCTTGGTAACCTTCGGGTCGCCACTCAAGCCAGAAGCTTGTTCTGGCGCAAGAGGAGCTCTGAAAGAGAGAAAACACCAAGTCAGTAATACAAGCAAGAGATATGTCGGAAATGAAACAAGCAGAAGGAACTTACCCCGTGGCGACAGGTCTCGGTTTCTTCACTATGGGCACGCCGACCTTCTGCCTCTTCGACTTCTGAGGTGTGTCGGACTGGGGCTTCACCCCTCGCTTCCGGCCGGCACGTCCGCCGGTGGAAGGAGGTCCCTGGTTCAGAGGGGCGGCGTCGATAACCATATCGTCCGGGATAGCTGAGGACGGCATTGGAAACTCGTAAGCAATAGGTGTTTCTGGAAAGGCGTACGCAAGTGGCATCGGGTCATAGTACAGCAGGATCTCCTCGTCAGAATCAATCTCACTCCGGTCTTGAGTATAATGCCGGGATGAAGAGCCCTTACCCATGGCAGCTGCAGCACGGGTGCTCCTGGGAAGCTTATCCCAATGATCCGGATCTTCAACATCCGCAACAGTGCGGTCCGCCGCGATCTTGATCCGGGAGTTCTCCATGGTTTGGAAGCTGAATTTCTGTATAAACAGCAAAGTCAAGTATTCAGACAAGGAAATATGCCGGTGGAAGAGGTATGTCGGATCATTATGATATGTGTCGGCAAACAGACATATGTCGGCTTAAGTATCTATGTGCCGGACATGGACTTTATGTATCGGATAAGATGGTTTATCGTTGGGGCGGGCCTATCCCGGCTGTATGGTTCTAGCCCCCAGGCAAAAGTGGCCTGAGAGGACTTGCAGACATCCTTAATCCGGCGCAGAATGTCGGCTGGAGTCAGCTCGTGTGTGGAGTGCCGGGTGGGGTCCATTGGCCCGCTCATCTGGCAGATCTTGTGCGACCGGCGCTGCAGAGGGGAGACGCGCCGGCTTATATAGCAGGCCACCAGGTCTTGAGGAGTAAGACCGGCATCCCGGAGCTCGCCCTTAACCCGGTGAAGCGCATTCACCGGCATCACCGAGTTCTTCGGGTTGTAGGTCCAGTTCGTCATAGCCAAGGGTGGCTCGTCCACAAATGGCGGCAGGTTGAGCAGATCCTCGTCGGTGGTGTTCTTGACGTAGAAGAAGCTTTTCTGCCACTTCTTGCAAGATTCCAGGAGTTCCACCTTGGGGAAGTCCGAGCCCTTTCGGGACATGATGGTGGCCGTGCCGCAGAGGGTCATGGGGCGGTCCTTCTTTTCCTGGGCCGTCTCCGGCGGGTCGTCCTTGCTCCGGGGCGGCTCTTGGACGACTTGCTTCCGCAGTTGGAAGTACTTCGCCCAGCCTTGAGTAAGGGGCACTATGCCGGCATAGCCCTCGCAAAAAGCAGCGAGGGCGGAGAGGATCATCACGGCATTGGCCGGGATATGATGAGGTTGTAGGTCGTAGGTGTTGAGGAAGTCCCGGAAGAAGTCCGATGCCGGCAGGCCGAAGCCACGCTCGAAGTGGGCGAGGAAGACGACGCGTTCACCAGGCTCACGTGCCGGCACAGTTTCTCCTGCTGGTAGCCGGCATGCTACGCCCTCCGGGACTCTCCTGGTGGAGGTGACCCAGGATATGTCGGCCGGAGTAACCTCCGACCCCTCCCAGCCGGAGCGTCCTTGGGCTCGGGCCGAGGTATTTTCCTCAGAGGCCGAGGTGCCAGTCATGCTTGAAGATGCCATCTTAATGGCCGGGACAAGGCGTGAGAGCCGGAGTCCCGTGATGATATTCCTATCAAGGCCGGAGAAAAGAGGGAGGTTAGCAGAAATCAAAGATCTACCGAGCCAGTTAAAACAGGAAACAAATAAGGGTAAATATTCTAAGGAAGAACACCTGTGAGCGCTGTTAGCAATGCTAGTCGAATCCAGAGAGGAACTGCACTAGATCTGTGCGGATATGGCTACCAATGAGAAGCTATGAAGAAGCGTGAAGGAGGAAGAACAGAGGGAGGTCTCACCGGAGCTTGGCCGGCGACGATGGAGCGGCGGCGAGCGTGCAGAAGAAGATCCAATCTCCCCGCAATGCTGCAGAGAGAAGAGGCGGCGGCGGCGGCGTCGTCAATAGTGATGCCGTGCGTCGTCGGGCGTCGGCGTCGGCGGGGAGCAGGTCGGCTGCGGCGGCGATGCTGCTCTTCGGACCAGCGGTGAAGCGCAGGAGGCAAAGGAGCAGGCGAGGAAGACGATGGTGGGGGTAAAAAGATAAGTTTACCCCCGCCTCCCTATTTATATGTCTGCCAGGTCAGGGTCGTGGGGATCATGGGAGTGTTCCACTCCCCCGACCGTTCCTGCAGAGAGTCGCCACGTGGCGGCACGGAGTGGGGCGGCGGTTCCGGTAACCGTGCCATGACGCAATGATGGCGAGGAGTAACTGCACTATGAACCGTCACATCGTGGGTGACCGTTCGAGGTGGCAGGGCAGTTCCAAGTTTCGATGCAAACTGTCAGGCGTGGCTTCTCAAGGAAGACTCGTCTATATGTCAGAATAATTGCCCGATGTATATGTTCCGTCCGGAATACCCTCGGGACCGGCCGGAATAAGTTTTGGAACAGGAACAGAGGCCGGGGTATGTGCAGATGTGCCGGCATATAATCTGATCGCCGGGGCATAATGAAGAAAGGTATGTTGAACCTGTCAAGGCTCCACAGTTATGACTGGGGAACCTCGGCAGCTTCGGGGACTAGTGTCGGGGGGATGACCCCCGGTAGGGTCAAGAGACTAGAAAGACACAAAGTCTATGGTTGACTTATGCCGGGTTATCAAGAAAGGGCCTGGCCGGAATATAAGAGCATCGGCCAGGCCGGCATATGTGTGTATCCCGGCTAATACTTGGATATGCCGGTATAGCCGGAATACTGGTATATGTGTGCCGGCATATACTTAGATATGCCGGCCTAACCATTTGGTGTGTTGTGCAGGAGCAGGGGAGGCCGGATTACCCGACCCTCGTAGGTCGTTGGTCCGGCATATAAGTCCTGGGTATGGCCAACGGTCATATCCAGGATACTTAAGTCAACCAAGGTGTCACATCCCTACAATCAAGGAAGAAAACATCCAAGCATGGTAGCAGAGTAAGATGGCAGGGTGCACAGTGGAGGTTACCTACCCTCACTGTGCACAGGTACGAGCTTACCGCACAGAGGTAAGGCCACAGTTCAAGAGGTACAAGGTACAGGGATATGGCGTCCCATCGAGAGCAATCAGGGGCGAAGTCAAGGGTCTCTGCCATCGTCACCTGCTCCTGTTTGGAGTGTAGCCCGTGTCTTGTGGTCTTGTATGACCGTTGTAACCCTGGCCACCACTATATAAGGTGGCATAGGGAGCCCTGGTAAAGGGTTGGTTGGAGGTTTGTTGGTCACTCTGTGTTCCTACACTTAGCAGTTCATCTTCCTTCTCTAGCAGAGAGCTTGGAAGCACCATTGTTGTGTACTACATCGACCCAAATATACAATCAGTAGAGCAGGAGTAGGGGTGTTATCTCCTTACGAGAGCCCCGAACCTGGGTAGATCTGTGTTCCTTTCTGTCGTGCTCTTTAGCTCGTTCCCCTCTCCCGAATCCTCCAGCATCTAGTTCGGCCCCCATTTAAGCCATCCTATGGCATATGTTGTTTCACCACGACGACAGATTCGTCATCCAGGAGCAAAAAGACCAGATCAGCGCCGACAGGCGAATACTGGAACGACGAAGAGAAGAGGCCGATGCGTCCAGCAGAAGACCGGCCGAAAGATCGTCCCATTACTCATCAAGCGTTCAGCATAGGTCAAGGTTGCGCACCCAGCCCGGGGCCGATATGCACAATATCACCCGAAATCTGGAGGCAGAGTTCAACGAGGCTAAACTGATGCCCAAGACCAAGGAAGCTGCAATCATGGCTGCGGCAGCATACATTGCCGCAAACGCATCCAACGACGATGAGCACATAAGGCACCTGCGAAACCTGGCACTCGAAGGGGTAAGGGTGCTTCAAGGCACGCCTGGCTCAGGACACGACGCGACACCAAGGATAACCGCCCCACCAGTGGAGCAAGCTAGGCACCCAGCAGCGGTGCTAGTTGCGGCGCCCAGAACACAAGTGGTTGAACCCATCAACGGGGAGCTTCGACATGGTCTGGCCCAGAACAGAGTCGACTAAGGGCGAGCGCGACGCGAGGCATGCCGCTTCGAGGGAGAACATGATATGTTCGGCGGTGCTCACAACGGACTCTGCGGGGCAGAGTGCTTTAGCCTCCTAATCCATTCCACACCGTTGCCGAAGGGAATCAAGCTCAGCGACGGTGTAGTCAAGTTTAACGGGCAGCAGGACCCCTAAATTTGGCTCGACGACTTCGTAACCACTGTCAAAATTAGCGGCGGATCCAGGGACAACGCCCTCCAGATGTTGTCGCTGCACTTGAAGGACAACGCAAGGGCATGGCTGAACAATCTTGCCCCAGATAGTATCCGCTCTTGGGAGGAGTTCTGACAAGCGTTCATCACTAACTTCTGAGGCACTTCACGCCAACCTACGTCATTCGAAGAGTTGTGCTTGTGCGTGCAGAGGACCAGAGAAAATTTGAGGTCATACATCTCGCGATGGATCAGCCTCCGCAACACGACGGAAAATATTTCTGTAACATCCCTAACTTTTCCAATTTTTGGAAAATCAAAAAAATTAAAATAAGTGCTTGTAATTGTTTGACTTGATTAAAAATCACAAGAAATTAAAACTTTTTGAACAATAACTAAAGGTTACCTTAAAAAATTTAAGATCAAATCAAAAACCCTAAAACCCTAATACTAAAATACTAGTTTTTCCCATACCTCATCTACTTCAAATACTATTTATCAGATTCCTTCTTTCGAAACTATTTTCCATCAACCCTTTGTTTTGAAAGATTATTTTCATCTTGAGAAATTATTTTGAGAAAATAAAATCTCTATTACCATTTTTTTTCTTTTATCCTATGCAAGCAATAATTGTAAAGGAAACAATTTACAAAAGAGAATTTATATCCAATATAGTTGCTATGCCAAAAGCTTGTTTTAAATAAAATTTCAAATACTATTTTAATAAAGTTTATTCTCTGATTTTAAAAGGAATTATTTTGAAAGCCCTAATTTTATTTGATCTTATGCAAATAAGCCCTTTGGCTAAATTATAAAAAAATTATTGGAAAGTAGTTTTATTTATGAAAACACGTTTCTTACTGTATTAAATTGATAAGTTGAATTTTAGAAAATTTTACAAACTGGTTTGAATCAAATTGAAGCACAAACGAAAAAGTTATGAAATAATCAAGAAAACAGAAAAAGAAAAGGAAGAGAAAAGGAAAAAATAAAAAGGGCCTCGGGGAACCCTTTCGGCCCAGAAGATGAAACAGCCCACGGCCCACCTAGCTCAAACCCAAACCGGTACCCCTGATCCCTCTCCCCCCTCACCGACATGTGGGCCCCGTGTGTCAGTCGTCTCCCTCCTCTGGCCAAAATCCCCGTCGGAGACCGAGCCTCCCCGTCGTTACTCCCCTCTTCAATTCCTTTATTGCCTGCCTAATTCGATGCCCCGGCCACGCCTATAAATAGCCCCCTCTCTCCTCTCCGTTTCCCCTCTTCCAATTCCACCAGAGAGCCCCCAGGCTACCCAAAATCTTCCGCCGAAGCCCGCCTCTATCGCCGCCGTTTCTTCGTCAATTCGACCGTCATAGCAAGGTAGAGCCACCCAGTGCTGGTCCATTCTTATCCCAGTATCATTACACATCTTCTGAAACCCTTCTTCGTCCAAATCTTGCAGCAGATCAACCTCGGCAATTGAGCTCCAAAGCACACCGGCACCGCGCCATCTCCAGTAGGCTCCCCACCTTGCTGGCGGACACAATCGACGACGAAGATCACGCTATAGAACTCATCGTGACCAGCCGCGCATCGTCCACGTCACCATAACCTTCGGACACCTCCAGAACCTCACCGGCATCAACTCCCTACGACGCACCTCGCCAGAAAACCTTGCCGTAACCCTAGCCCGGTGAGACTTCTCTCCCTTTTCTCAGTGACTGTCAGATCCAGATCTAACGGGCTAAATTAGATCACTTACTGAAGAGGTACCAGAAGATCTGATCCATTCAGATCCAATTAGATCCAACGCACCACATCACCGATCTGAACGAACCGGTACGCGCCAATAAGAACTCGCCATGTGTTAGCCGGCGATTTAAAATAGATTCGAATAGAAATTTCAAATCAGAATTGATCCAAATATTGCAAAAATCATATCCTTTGATCTGTAACTCGAAAATTAACAAATAATATACCGTTGGAATCCTTGAGTCTTGTAGAATCCAGTAGTACAATAATATCTTATATTTTATGGGTTCAATTCGAAACCATTTTTAAATTGATATAAACCTTCCTGTTAACTTGTTTGAATCATATCTTTAGTTCTGTTAATCCAAAAATTGCAAATTTGTAGTCTCTGGATTCCTCAGAAATTGTAGAACATCATAGGAACGAGAAATACCAAAGTTGATACGTGCCCACACTTTGTGCATTCAAATCTATTCAAATCACTATTTTGAACATAATTTGATTTCTAGAATTAATTTTAGTGTGATTCCACTTGCAGTAGCTTTGTTTTGCTGCAAGCTATCCAGCAGCATCACTTCCTATTTTTATTGAGGCACTTCACTATTATTCAAATTCTAATATGAGGATTTGAGTAATTTCCATTATAAGAATAAATCTATTTCTGTTCAGTAATGTTTTCTTGTACCATAGCAAATCTTATAATCATACCTAGTCATCAATGTTATCTAAATAACATCTTGATCAAGATCATATCTACTTAGACCTATCTTATCTAGTTCACACATATTCAAATTACAATTCTATTGTTTGAGTAAAGTGTGATACATCTCAATCATAGATTCTATTCTTGCTATCTTTGTGGTGTTGATCTAATCAACATTATAGCATCTATCCAATACTCCATGTACCCAATAGAATCCTTAAACCATAATCTCAAATGTTATCTACCCATACTCAATCCTCTGTCCACTTGATCCTGATTTCATGTGTAGAACTATTCAATTAACAAATGAGTTACTTGAGTAACTCTATGTTTTATGAATCCTTGACCCATACCATGTCCAACTAAATGTATTTTGTCTAATTCATATATGTACTCAAATTGCAATTGTGCTACTTGAGTAGAATATGAATTCATCTCAAACTTAGGTTCTATCAATGTGGAGTTGTTATAACCCGTACCATAGTATGTGTTATACACCATGTTGATCAATGAACCATTTGAGCCATGTCCACAAATATCAATCATTCATACCCAATCCAATGCCTACTTAGTTTTGTTCACATGTATTGAACTATTCAACTTGCAAATGTGCTAATTGAGTAGTTCAAGCATTCTTAAAACCTAGCCTAGTTCCTAACTGCAATAGATGCTATTTAAGAGTAATTGTTGTCATATTTACTCAATAGTGTTGTAGTTGCACAAATTGACTCTTGTGTAATTTATTTCACATGAGCTATTCCTAAAACTCATATATGCTTTAATAAAGTATAAAAACTTCATCAATTATATTATGCCTAGTCCAATTCTCTCTCAAATCATATTGATCTTCCCCAACTAGCTCTCAAATTCATGATCCTCAACCAAATCTTTCTATCCTAACATCTTGAATAATCCAAATTGTTAAACAAACCCATTTCAATTGTTTGTTTGTTTGATTGTGTTGTATGGATTGTTTATGTATTGTTATTTCTGTGTTATAGCTTGTGTGAAGAGCTACGTGATTAGTTGAGAGGAGTGAAAGATCGTATTCTTCAAAAAGGCAAGTGACACACATGTCCCTTTACCCATTTTTCTTACTATATGCATTAGTGTATTCACTACTTGTAGTATGCATGATAGATGATGTTTTCAAAGAAAAGAGTTGCTTGCTAGATCCTAAGTAGTGGTTAGCTATCCCTTAAACCCTACCTGTTAGGATGCTAAATACTTGATGCCATGCTATGATCACTTGCTTAAAAGTGTTTTGTGAAAAATTAAGAACTTCTACTAAAATGAAACACCTGGGTGGATTGGTTTGATGATGAAGGCGATGTTGAGTGGCTACCCGGGGCTACACTCCTGGCTTCAACCCAGGATTGTGTAGTTGCTACCTGGGCGCTCACTTGTGGATTGCCACCCAGGACTAAAGAGGTTACCATGTCTTCCATGCTTAGAGTGCTTCCAGTGCAGCCTTATGACAATATGGGCTCTGTCTTGACTGATTAGATGTGAGGGTGCAACTTGTGTGCAAGAAGTTGGCAGGTGGTTAAATTATAGGTTGGGAACGGATCTTGCCAGTTGGTTGCTCTCTCCTTCTAAAAGGTCTCATCTCATTTTATGTATGGGTGTAAAATGAGTCTTAAGGTGAAAGTGCACAACCCCTGCAGGGTGCACAACCCCAGTCATGTAGATAGCTTTTTCACAACAGCCACCAAATATGTGTCATTTGCCAGTACATCATTGTACTGACCCCTCTGGGGCCGCATATTCAAACGTGAAGGTTTTATTTCGAGTAAGGAACCAGGAGTAGGATCTCGAGCTTACATTCCAACATGTCTGCCTGTGGCACTTGATGAAGATGGAGGCTCATTGCAACTATGCTTTATGCTGTGTACTCATAAGGTTGAAGACCTATGTAACTGGATTTACGTTATAATATTGATGCTATTGCAATGATTACTTTTTTTGTACTGTGGTGCTATCTACTGATCCAGGGAATGGCACTTAACACAGGTGTTCCACCTTAATCCAAAGGTGGGGCGCTACAGAATGGTATCAAAGCATAGTGTTGCCTGTAGGATCGAGACCCTAGGTTTGGAATTAGAAATAGGAAGACCCTAGGATAAAAAACATTCTATCTCATCTTGTTTCTGTTTACAAAAAAAAAGTTTGCATTTTGAACTCCTTGTATTCTCTCCTACTTCCTGTTCAAATGTTTCTTTTGCTATAGATGACCCTACCCTGAAATCATCAAAAAGGATAGAAGATCACAATGTGCCAGAAGTGTGAGACTGATGCTCCATATTTTTCCCTTGACTCAATGTGAAGGACTACGTTGAAGGCCAAACGACGAACATGGAGGAAGACTCAAATGCAACTTGCACAACTCGAGAAGATGAATCAAGGAAGTAGAAAAGAAACTTGAAGTACACAAACAAGTAATAGATAAGACCACCAATAATTATAGTTTATAGAACCAATGATGTTGTGATAATCTAATGATCATACCAAATTGGGGTATGACCATACTAGATTATTAGTGTTTGACATAATTTGCTTGATGTGATGAATGTTTGTTAGATGTTGTTTGTAAGATGATTTCTCTTGATCTGCTGTGTTTTGCGTAAGATTTTTTTCCCTTAGATCCCTTCTATCTAATTCTCATCTAAACTAATAATACGGCTTGAGGACGCGATGGTCAGAAAACCGTGGTAGGTCAAAAAAACTAGCGGTCTTTTTTTGTACGTCAAAAAGTTCGTCCGTCTATCCATGTGTTCTAAAAAAACCGGACACGGCCGTGGAGTGCGTATCGAGGCGGGCGAGCCGCCTCCCACTGCCCTCACATGGCGATCCCTGCCACCGCTGCCTCCCCGCCACCCTTTTCGTCGCGGCCCCGAGCAAAATCAGCAAGAGAGATGCGAGAGGAGCCATCGGAGCTTCGCCCCGACCAAAATCGGCAGTGGGAGAGATGCGAGGAGAGCCGCCGGAGCCTTGCCCTGTCGCCGCACTGACCAAAATCGGCAGCAGGAGAGTTGCGAGGAGAGCGGCTGGAGCTCGCCCTGAAAAAAATTAGCCACGAGCTCGCAGCTACCACGCATAGCATCTCCTCATGCTCCATGCCTCGGCTCCGGCGCAGCTACATCGAATGGGATCAGAGGTCGCCGCCCAACGCTGTAGAGGAAGGAGGCACGGACGATGGCGAGGGGAGCACCGCGGTGGTCACGATCGCCGGACTGACGCGACGCTGGGTGGGGAAGAGAAGCCGTCAGTTATCGTTGTTGCCCCCTGGCTGGCACCACACCTGTGAGGAGGAGAGGCGTCCAGGGAGGGGTGACACGGGGACCTCGTGATGCGGAAGAAGCGAACGAGCAGGTGGTCGGCAGGCGGCAGCTGGTGCCTCGATGGATGGGAGGCGAGCGAGTGGGACAGTGGGTGGCCGGCCGGTGGACAGCTGCTGCTCGCAAGTCACCTCGATGGATAGGAAGCGGACGAGCGCGTGGCCGGTGGGGGGCGAGTCCCTTGGTCCTCACGGTGGATGGGGTAGGATGGCCGGAATCCAGATAGAGCTGCGCCGAGCCGTCGGCGGCTGCTGATGTCTACGCACTTCTATTCTTGTAGACACTTGTTGGGCCTCCAAGTGCAGAGGTTTGTAGAACAGTAGCAAGTTTCCCTTAAGTGGATCACCCAAGGTTTATCGAACTCAGGGAGGTCAGAGGTCAAAGCTATCCCTCTCAAGCAACCCTGCAATTACGATACAGAAAGTCTCTTATGTCCGCAACACACCCAGTACACTTGTCAGATGTATAGGTGCACTAGTTCGGTGAAGAGATAGTGAAATACAAGTGGTATAGATGATTATAAGTAGCAAATGTGATGTGAAATAAATATCGCTACGAGCAAACAAGTAACAAAATAGCAAGTAAACGGTGTGCAATGCTTGGAAACAAGGCCTAGGGATCATACATTCACTAGCGGACACACTCCCAACAATATAACATGAATGAACAAATAAATAACTTTTCTCCACTATGGTACTCTGAATTACTCTCCTATTGAATAACACTAATCATTGTGTAGTGGCTACAGAAGCACCCCTTAAAGTTCATCAAGTACTTGACAAACACCACTCATAGAGATATCCAAATCAGATCACAACTCAAGATAGATATCATTGCAACTTAGACCAAGTACTAACACGGTGCACACACTGTCAACATTACACCATGAAAGGAGGAATAGATCACTCAATACTATCATAGTAATAATTACTCTCATAATCCATAAGAGATCACAATCATAGCCTAAACCAAGTACCACCATGATGCACGCACTGTCACCGTTACACCATGGCAGGAGGAATAGATTACTTTAATAACATCACTAGAGTACACTATAATAATTAAGCATAGGAGTATCACAATATCTGAATAATAACATCTACTTGTTCAACATGATACAAAGCTCACGATCACATAAAGATCACATCATGGGAGAGAGAGGTGAACCACATAGCTACCGGTAGAGCCCTTAGCCCTGGGGATGAACTACTCCCTCCTCATCATAGGAGACAGCAAGGTTGATGGAGATGGCGGGGAGGTCGATGGAGACAGCAGAGACGGCGATGGAGACCGATGGAGATGGCTCTGGGGGCACTTCCCCGTCCCGATAGGGTGCCGGAACAGAGACTTCTGTCACCCAAAATTCGTCGGCGGTGGTGGCGGAGCTGCGGAACTACTTCTAGAAAATTGCCGAATCCCCTAGGGTTTTCCGTCCTGAGGCTTCTTATAGGCGAAGGGGCGTCGTTAGAGGGGGAGCCAGGCACCCTCACGTGGGGCCCGCGCGGCCAAGGGCCTGGCCGCACCACCCCTGCGTGTGGGGCCCTGGTGGCCCCCCTCCTACTCTCCTTCGGATCTCTGGAAGCTTTCGGGTAAAATAAGACTTTAGGAACTTGTTTCGTCCAATTCCGAGAATATTTCCTGTGTATCACTTCTGAAACACAAAAACAGCAGAAAACAGGGAACTGGCACTATGGCAACTCGTTAAAAGGTTAGTTCCAGAAAATGCATAAAAGTGCCACGAAGTGTAACGAAACATTAGGCAAATGGTGTAAAAACAAGCATGGAGCATCAAAAATTATAGATACGTTGGAGACGTATCAGCATCCCCAAGCTTAACTCCTGCTCGTCCTCCCACAAAAGAAATAATTTTTGAGGTGACATGCACCTACACAATCTTGATCATATATGTAAGCATTGTGAGCTAGGATCATAAGAACTTAAAACATGGGCATGAAAGATACAATCTTGACAATAAGAACTTAGCAACCATGTTATAAACATGAAAATGAACACAAACAAAAGATCATAAAAATGAAACAATGAAAGTCAAATGTGTGTTCAAATCATAAGGAAAAACATACAAATGGTTTTCAGCTTGTCCTTCATGGAGAGCAAAGCATAAATGCATAGGACACCTTCAAGTTTAAGAGGGTGACTAGATACAAGTAATTTGAGAACAAGTGAAACCAACAATATGAATCAATCAATGAAAACTTTGGGACAATGCACATTATACTCAGAATGACAACTATGCTCTCTTAATGGTGCATAAAGATAGAAGGTGGTGACTCAACATAAAAGTAAAAGAGAGGCCCTTCACAGAGGGAAGTAGTGATTAAACATGTACTAGAGCTTTTCATTTATAAAACAGAGAGATAAAACTTGGTTTTTGAGAGGTGGTTGCTTTTGTCAACGACTGGCAATGGGGTTCTTACTATCTTCCATACAAAAATGAAGCAAGTTTTTGAGAGAGAGATTGGCACTTTTGTGCTCTTTTTATAAACTTGGCACTCCTCCCCACCTTTTTTCCTTTCTCAAACCATGGCTAACCGATTCCATCGGGTGCCCACCAACATTCACTTTCCATGGAGGAGTGCCTTTTTTCTTTCTTTTTTTCTCTTTTTTCTTTTTGGAATAAGCAATATGGAAGATAGCAAATCCGACCACTACGTCCCCATGAGCTAAAAACAGTGGCACAAAACAAGAAGTAGTTGAAAGTTTTTGAAAGGTAGCACATGAAAATTTACTTTGGAATGGCTTACAAATACCATGCATAGGAATTTATAGTGGACACAATGGCAAACTTGGTTTTTGGGAGTTGGATGCACGAGTAGAGATCATACTCAGTACAAAATGAGGGCTAGCAAAAGACTGGGAGCGACCAACTAAGAGAGCAATAATGGCCATAATCATGCAAAGCGACAAAGTGACATTAAAAGAAGCATAAGATGGCATCAAAAGTCAAAAACTAAATGATCATAGAGGCTATTGGCGACTTTGTAAGAGTCTAACATGTGTGAGCATGCGCCAAGTCAACCCAAATAAAGCATCAAGGAGAAAACCAAAATAATGCTTCCAAACAATAAAAACAACGCATGATTTTTTCAAAGGCTCATTAAGCAATCTCAGTTATTTGAGGCAAGTCATGCTACAGCAAAACCACTAAGCATACTATCAAAAAGACATCAAGCACGACATGCAAAAGCCTAAGCCGCAGTCTACACAAGCTCCTTCTTGTACCACTTTTTTGCATAAAGCTTTTTCTCTTTTCCAACACCATTTGAAATTTTTTAAGACACCTCTTTTGATGAAAACCAATAAAGATCAGAGGCAAAAAAACCAAAAGCAGTAGCGGAAAAAGAGAACACTCATTGAAACGATAAGAGTAAAAAACTAGAGTGTTCTTAGCAAATGAAAAGCGAGTTCATCTCCTCCAAAAGAAACATGATGTGATCTAACCATTTATTGCAGCAAACAAAACAAAACTAATAATGGAAACTAAAACAACTGACGCTCCAAGAAAAACGCATGGTGCATGAAGCAATAAAAATATAGTGTCTTGAAAGGTGACCTGATTTTTGCCGATGAAGAAGGGGTGCCTCGGGGGCATCCCCAAGCTTTGACGCTTGTACTTCTTGGATATTTCTTGGGGTGATACATGGGCATCCCCAAGCTTGAGCTTTTTTCCATTCTTCAACTCATCTCATCATTCTCCAATCCCTACACTTGAAAACTTCCTTCATACAAAACTAAACACAATTCTATTAGCAACATTAGTGTAAGAATAGCATATAATCAACCCTTTTTGCTCCAGGTTTCAACCTAAAACCACCACATATTAAATATATACTACTGTAGCAACCTCTCCAAAAGTTCCGTGATCAAAAGAACTCAAAAGAAAGCAATAAAGTGGCAAATACAAATATTGGCAGAAATCTGTCAAAACTGAACAGCTGACAAAGGTCAAATTTTTGAGGGGGTTTCTGTTGCTCAAATCAAAAAGTGTTCAACTAACAAAAGTTTGGATATAACCTGGGGCATATGCGCAAGAAATCGCAGGTCCAAAAGATAAACAGAGAATTTATACGAATTTATACGGTGCAGCACCGAAAATAGTTTCAGGACAGCAACATCCCCAAATCTTTACCTCGCTCAAATTAGAGGCTTTTCTTGGCACAAAAATGAAATAAAAAGGATAAGGAGCGGTCATTACAGTAGTAATGACTTCCAAGACTCAAATAAAAGAAAAAGTACTGAAAATAAAACAATGGGTTATCTCCCAAGAGTGCTTTTCTTTAACGCCTTTGAGCTAGGCGCAGTAATTTGCAAAGATGCTCATGTGGGCGTCATATAAGAGCTTGAGGCAAAGGCGCCATATAAAAAATTGAAGCAATAGATAGCATCAAAAAGCAAATGTGAAAGACATTTATATCTGAACCACTTCCTATGAAAAATAGTCTTGTAAAGAGACAAGTCATAAAAGCGCAAAGCAAAAAGCATAGGAAGGCAAAACAAGTATAGCTTCAAAAATTGCAACATAAAGAGGGTAAACTCAATATTGTTGAGATCCATCAAACCATGTTTCCCTCTCTCATAATAACTTTCAGTAGCATCATGAATAGAACTAACAATATAACTATCACATAAAACATCCCTATCGTGAGCCACATGCATAAAAGAATTAATACTCACCACAGGAACAATAGTAGTAGGAGCAGATTCAACAGAATAATTATTCTCATCACCATAACCATCAAAAATAGGAGGCATATTGTAATCATAACTAATTTTATCCTCAATAGTAGGTGAACTGAAAATATTATACTCATCATCACAAGCTAGAGAACTACTATTTCGCAAAGCATACTCATCAAATATATCATCATCAGAAGGAACATCACATATGAGAAATAAAATATTATCAGAACAAACTTTCTCCACTAAAGCTGGGGAACTAAAAATATCATGCTTAACAAAACCAGCTTCCCCAAGCTTAGACTTTTCTATAGCATTATCAACAACGGTGTTCAAAGCATTCATACTAACAACACTATTAGCATGCAAATTAAGCTCCAAAGGTTTTTCAATTTTCTCTTCAAACACTTCATAACTGAACTCAGGAAAAAGACTAGAGAACTCTTTGTTTTCCATTAAGCCTAACTAGTGAAAATAAAAACAAGAAACAAAAAGATGTAATTGCAGAATCTAAAGGAAATAACTCCGAGCACTCACACAGGAGGATGCGAGTACCTTTTACCTTACCTCCCCGGCAACGGCGCCAGAAAAGAGCTTTATGTCTACGCACTTCTATTCTTGTAGACACTTGTTGGGCCTCCAAGTGCAGAGGTTTGTAGAACAGCAGCAAGTTTCCCTTAAGTGGATCACCCAAGGTTTATCGAACTCAGGGAGGTCAGAAGTCAAAGCTATCCCTCTCAAGCAACCCTGCAATTACGATACAGAAAGTCTCTTGTGTCCCCAACGCACCCAATACACTTGTCAGATGTATAGGTGGACTAGTTCGGCAAAGAGATAGTGAAATACAAGTGGTATAGATGATTATAAGTAGCAAACGTGATGTGAAATAAATATCGCTGTGAGCAAACAAGTAACAAAATAGCAAGTAAACGGTGTGCAATGCTTGGAAACAAGGCCTAGGGATCATACTTTCACTAATGGACACACTCCCAACAATATAACATGAATGAACAAATAAATAACTTCTCTCCACTATGGTACTCTGAATTACTCTCCTATTGAATAACACTAATCATTGTGTAGTGGCTACAGAAGCACCCCTTAAAGTTCATCAAGTACTTGACAAACACCACTCATAGAGATATCCAAATCAGATCACAACTCAAGATAGATATCATTGCAACTTAGACCAAGTACTAACACGGTGCACACACTGTCAACATTACACCATGAAAGGAGGAATAGATCACTCAATACTATCATAGTAATAATTACTCTCATAATCCACAAGAGATCACAATCATAGCCTAAACCAAGTACCACCACGATGCACGCACTGTCACCGTTACACCATGGCAGGAGGAATAGATTACTTTAATAACATCACTAGAGTACACTATAATAATTAAGCATAGGAGTTGCATAATATCTGAATAATAACATCTACTTGTTCAACATGATACAAAGCTCACGATCACATAAAGATCACATCATGGGAGAGAGAGGTGAACCACATAGCTACCGGTAGAGCCCTTAGCCCCGGGGATAAACTACTCCCTCCTCATCATAGGAGACAGCAAGGTTGATGGAGATGGCGGTGAGGTCGATGGAGACAGCGGAGACGGCGATGGAGACCAATGGAGATGGCTCCGGGAGTACTTCCCCATCCCGGCAGGGTGCCGGAACAGAGACTTCTGTCCCCTGAAATTCGTCGGTGGTGGCGGCGGAGCTGCGGAACTGCTTCTGGAAAATTGCCGAATCCCCTAGGGTTTTTCATCCCGAGGCTTCTTATAGGCGAAGGGGCGTCGTTAGAGGGGGAGCCAGGCGCCCTCACATGGGGCCCGCGTGGCCAGGGGCCTGGCCGCGCCACCCCTGCATGTGGGGCCCTGGTGGCCCCCCTCCTACTCTCCTTCGGATCTCTGGAAGCTTCCGGGTAAAATAAGACTTCAGGAACTTGTTTCGTCCAATTCCGAGAATATTTCCTGTGTATCACTTCTGAAACACAAAAACAACAAAAAATAGGGAACTGGCACTGTGGCAACTCGTTAATAGGTTAGTTCCGGAAAATGCATAAAAGTTCCACGAAGTGTAATGAAACATTAGGCAAATGGTGTAAAAACAAGCATGGAGCATCAAAAATTATAGATACGTTGGAGACGTATCAGCTGCCGCCTATGCGACTCCTCAATCAGTCAATCATGGTCATGGTCTCGTGGAGTCAAGCAGAGAGATAGGGTTGGGCGATTTGGTTTTTTTTTACAAGGTTGGGCGATTTGGTGAGCGAGAGAGTAAGTGGAGTCGTGGTCATGGGTAGGGAGGAGAGAATACGTGGATAATTTAGTTTTCTAAAGGAAAATCAAAAGCAAAGCAGTCAACAAATTAATCAGCAACAATGTTTGGGACATGACATCTGAATATCAATAGATTCTTGCACTACAAAAATAGTATATGTTAAGCAAGTATTCAGTACTCTTGATCTAGCCATCCGACGACGACCGGAACATCAACCACAGAGACACATGAACGCCACCGCTGCTCATTCGTTTGAGCATCTTTGTTGCTTCTCGTGGGTCCGGGTCTATGGGGTGAGCGTCATTGTTGCTGCTCATGGGTCTGGGGCTTCACCTCCCTTGTTGTGGTATGATCTACGTCCTGCTTAGTTTTAGACTACTGTTTGCAGCCTGAACAGAGATCGAAGTGATAAACATGTAATATGTGGGGACCCCGGGATCTAAGCTATACAGAGATGTTATGTGTATTAGTCACGCTAGCAACAAGTGATACTGGGGTTACCAGTCCCAGGCCGGAACACCATCGGCAGGCAGGCCGGAATTAAACATCAGCTCTACACATCTCGAAGCACCGTGAAACTAATCATAACCAAGACTGCATAACAGAGAGCTCAAGAATCTTAAACCCCTCTCGTGCACTTTATATCCATACATGCATCATGCACAAGATGGGTAACCAAAGTTGGTACACAACAGTGACTCTACGACTCAAAGGTAATATTGTAAAGCTCTTACCTGAGCAAAGATCCAAAGGATTACAAATAGAGGTCACTGACCAACATTACATCAAACAACGGAAGGAAGGTTATGCTATTATACATAGCAAGGATAACATGGCCTAAGAGGCCAGAAGCATAACAGCGACAACCCATTCCGCAGCCCCAAGCTGCTGTCTGGGAACCCCAAGCTACTCGTCGGTGTCAATCTTTGAACGGAACTCATCTTCATTGTGGAACTTACTCTGCAGCAAAAATATCAACAAAGGGGGGGGTGAGTACATAAGGTACTCAGCAAGTCTTACGTATCCTATTAGCTAAACTTGGTTAAGAAAGGCTTTCTGTGGAGTTGTTTGCGTAAAGCAATCTTTATTTTCATAAAACAAGTAAGAGTAGAAGCTCGACTACTCAGAACATTTAAAAAGGGTAGGAAAGCGATAACTTTGACCACTGGGACATCCACTAAATCATCATCAGCTGAACCTATCCACTAGGATTACTTCCTCGAAACCCTAGAGGAAAGCAATCCTATTCACACTTTGCTTTCAAGTTTTACGATAAGGTTAAAGTTCTCTATGATCAGGCATCTGTCTCCAAGTCATCCATAACTGTGGACACGGCTTTTAAAAAAGATTTAACCCTGCAGGGGTGTACAACTTTACCCACACATGACGACCGTCCCCTGGACCGTCCGGAAGGATCTTAGCGGAGTGATGGTCGCCTACAACCTTTACCTCACATCGACCTATTCCATGAGCCATGTCGAAAGGTTCCATCCGCCATCGCCAGACGGCCGTTCTCCGATGCGGAACCGTTCGTTGTGAGTCGAGGTTGGTTTACCAGAGGAATCCACCTCAATCAACCTCGGCCACGTCCCTATGTGATGCACCTCTTCCACCATCTCGTTTCACTTTTGATGCATATGCCAAATGGAAAGCCCGAACTAGGTAGCTCATGGATAAGTCTAAGCAAGTTAGTCAGTCGACGAGAGTCCCATACCTCCACGTGTGGTCGTACGCTCAGTCTTGGATCAAGAGACAAGAACTCGGGTCCTAGGGTGACAAGAATGAGTCAAACAACCACATCCCAATGTGGCGGCTCATCCAAGCCTTTTAGCATGTTTAAACACACAATTCTCATCATACCACGTCATCCTATCATACTAGATTCATTTGCAGCTTTGATTCATTAACCATATGCACCAGAGTAAACAACTAAGCATGGCTAAGCATTTTAGATATATAAAAGCTCTAGCGACGCACACAAGCAAAACCTAGTCATGCTAGGAGCAGTGGATCAGGGTATTTTAGGCGACAAGAATGGAACATGCATTAGATAGGACTAGCTAATCAGGTTGCGGGGTTTTCAGATGGCATCAACACACCAGAAAAAGAATAGCATTCACTACATGGCATCAATGCGCAAACAAATAATGATGAAATGACATATTTATGTTACTCAAAATAATCCCTAGAACTAGCTAATCAGGTTGCGGGGTTTTCAGATGACTCCAAAATGGGGATCCGATAAACCCTTGATTTCACCGGAGGGGGTACAATTGGTTCTTCTAATTAAACAAGGTTTCAAGTTGCTTAAAAATGCATGAATTTGATATAAACTTGCAGATTACATTTTTTGAGCATTTTGATAGGTCATTCGCATTTTTCCGATAAACAGAGAATATTCTATGCATTTTACAAATTTCAAATACTTGCAGCAATTTTTCTGGAAATGAAATACTGTGCAAGAACTTTTTGTACCTAGGGTCTTTTGACCCACAGAGAATGACTGGAGGGGATCGAGGCCACGTAGGCCGGCCAGGTTGACCTGGTCGGCTGGGGGCAGCGCCCAGCCTGACCGGCTCCCAGTCACCGGCGAGGGTCGGCTAGGGACGGAGCTACGACGCGGCAAACGGAAGGGGGAGGGGTCCAGGAGGACCGGAAGCTCACCAGGAACCCGCCGGGGAGGTCTCCTTGGCCGGAGGATGGTCAGCGGTGAAGAATTTGGCCGGCGAAGAGCTCCGTTTCTGGCGAGGAATTCGCGACGGTGGCGGTGATTCCAGCCACCATGGCTCAATTCATTTGGTGGGGAGGAAGAGGACGACGTTGGGGATCTTCTCAGCAAGTCGGAGGAGCAAGGGAGAGCGCGGAACGGCGGCACTAGGCGGCGAGCTCCAGCTACTGTAAGTTTTCACGGAAGAGAGGGAGAGGCCGACGGTAGGGGTGGAAATAAAACTCGAAACTCGTGAGCTTAATGAGTACTCAAAAACTTGGCTCAACTCAGCTTAAACTCGGACACTAACGAGTCAAGCCAAGCTAGCATTTTTAGCTCATTAGGAAAACTAGTTTAATGAGTCGAGTTACGAGTACTCGTTAAACTCATTTAGCTCATAATATGGCTACTTGTACTACAAAAAAACTATGTGATGCCATTTTATTCTGGATTATTCATGGTGTCACTTTTAATGTAAGGGATGGTGGACTTCTAAGCAACTTTTGAATGTTAACATTTACGTTATATTGTGGACTATTGTCCATTGTCGATATTGATGCTATGGTGCTAATGTTGTTCATGTTCTTATCAAGATTAATGAGTTTATTGAGCCAACTCGAGTTTTAATTGAGTCGAGCCGAGTTGGGGTCTGGAGCTTGTTTAGTTAATGAGTTGAGTCAAGCTAGCTCATTAATTAATGAGTATTTATGAGTTGTGTCGAGTTGAGCCAAGCTGGCTCGATATCCTCCCCTAGCCGACGGTGGGGAAGAAGGAGGGCGGCCAGGGAGAGGAAGAAAGGAAGGGGGGAGAGGCGTCATGGCGTTCTTGGCAGCTCCAGGACGTCTCCACGTCCTTAAGGCAGCTAGCAGGAGGTGGCAACGGCAAGCTCAGGCACTGGACACGCACCTGCTTGAGGAGCTGAGGTAGAAGACAAAGTCAACTTTGCAAAAAGACCCTCACGATTTGAAGTTTTTTTGGAAACTCTGAAAACAACACTATTTGCAAGCCCGTTTGTTTGTTTTGCAACCTTTTAAAGTTTCAAAAAAATTATTTAAAGAAATGGGAAATAATCAGTGGCCTTCCTAACAAGTAATGAAAGGTCCACCTATTTTGTTTTGAGATTCTGAAGAGATATTCATGGAACCTCCATAACATTAGGGAAAGTTGCATATAATTTTATTTGAAACTTTTGAAAACATTTGAACAAAGGAAGAATTGGATACATTTAAGGTTTCCACTTTAATTTTTAAATGCAAATTTTTCTTAGTGTATTTTAGATGATGCTAATGATTCAAATGCACTTAATTACAAACATGGGCTGTTACAACTCTACCCACCTTATAAGAATCTCGACCCAGAGATTCCTAGGTAAGAAAAGAGGGAAGGGGTTACAAAGGTCTTCAACGATCTTCAAAAGCTCACGATAATCTTCTATCTTGAAGAGGTTGATCCACGTTAACATGAATAGCTTTATTTTCTTTCTTTGAGAATTTTGCGTAGCCGCATGAAAGGAAAGGGAGAGTAACTCGGAAATGATGGATCTATAAGAAGATCGAGTATCTCATGGTCAACTCATGAAAAGAATGTTTCAAAAACATATCTAGAGCTGACAAACCTGAAACACCTGAAGGTATCAGAAGGAATGGGAAGTTTCAAATTTGGTACGCAAAGCCGTGAGTACCTTTGAGGTGTACTCGCAAACCATCAAAAGGGAAGCATTGGATGTGCGATATGGTTGTAGGAAGGGAAAGCTCAGATATAGTTTGCTTTTCCTTTTTTTTTAAAACATGGTTTCTCGTGTCGATATAGCATGTATAGAACCTTGTTCTACGACATTTCTATATCCTTATTAAAAACTGTTATAAAACAATTTTGGTAGAACTCTGGGAAGAGATAACCCAAAGAGGAAGGTGAAACACTAGCCAACGAAGTGTGAAAGACTAGCCATGGAGTGGAATTGGTTCTTATACCATGAAGGGGTACACCGTTGAAAGACGTGTCTTGGAGAACACACACGAATAAAAGTCTTGGGCCATCATGTGGCTGACGAATTCACACAATGTATTAGATGATTAGAACTTCAAGTATAGACAAAGGGAAGGGTGAAGCACTTGAAGTGTGAAAGATCAGACTTCACGATTGAAAAGAGAGACCATAAGGTAACTTTTAGGATAAGTCACATGAAATCCTCATGGAGAGTGGTTGTTCTTGAAACATCAAGGGATGATGACAATAGGCCTTCCGACTAGCTGTGTCGATCACAACATCAACAGTGTTGGATTTTCACATAGACCTATGTCAAAACCTTGAGGGACACAAACCATCATTGCTGCTTGAGATTCAGCTCTGATTAGATGGAATCATACTTTAGACTCAGTATGTCCGAATGGAAAGTTTAACGGATGCCATCAGAATAGCGTTGCTAGATTCTCAAAATATGGACTACAGTGTAAAGCTCCAACAAGATGATTAAGTAAGATTGTGATTGCCAAAATACAATTGCACCAGCAGGAGCTTCTTGCAATGCACAACCGAGTCCTTGTTGGGAGAACATGGAAGAAGATAGTGAAGTTCTTGGACTTTTCTCGTTCTTGAATAAATCAGTCAGTGGCTTGTTGTGCACATAGAAATTTTCAAGAAGATGGAGGCAACAACTTGTCATCTCAAGAATACTCCGCACATGCATGACCAATTTGAGATGATTCCCAAGGAAACAAAGAAAATTCTTCTTGAATTCATGGCGACATCTTTCAACAATTGCACATGAACCAAGGAGAGAAAGTCACTTCCAACATCTAGAACGCATACTTCATGATGACACGAAGAGAGTTCTAACAAGTTTCCAACATTAATGCCAAATGCCCAATATGAATGGCTTCAAACATGGAGAAAATAAGGATGTCATCGATGGGCTCAACAACAAGCTTTTTTCGACGTTCCAAGAAGATGGCCTCATATGTTGTAGGAACAAGGCAAAAGTATTGGTCAGACCGAGGGACATAAAGTGTACTCAAGTGAAAACCATGAGTAGGAACACCATCAAGATAGTCCTTGGGACTGAGTTTGATTTGACGATAGCCCAATCTTAAATCAAAGATAGGAAGATAGCAGATTCAAAGAAGAAATACTATCTTGCTTCATCACGAACAAAAGTAGACATCCCTTAAGAAGGAACAAGTCGGCTAGAGCTTTTGTCTTTCAACTCTCCAAGTTGTTATTTAAGCTCAACCAACTAGTCCAGGGTATCAAGTATGGATTCTTGGAGAAAAGAGCGATTCAGATAACCGGCTTACTCATGAACTTGACAACACTGTCATGTGAAGACATGGCAATACTTCTAGAAAGACATCCAGAATATCACGAACCACCGGTATGTTATTGAGTTCAAGAGGGAATCTTGCTTTACAAGGGAAGCGACATGGTCATGAGAGTTTTGGCATGAACCTAACTCTTTGACAGAAGATGTGTGCCTAAATTACGGACTTGGCAACACAGTGAAACTTCGCTTAGTGATCGGTTAACCAATCATGCTAAGTGCAAAGGACCTTGGATTTCAAAGCAATACGATTTACTATGAATCTCGGATGGCCACAACAATATACATACCTAACATTCCAAGCATGACCAGCTCGGAGAAAGGGTGAGCAAAGATGTGTAAGAGCATCACTTCATCAAGGAGGCCATAAAACTTGGCACAACCTCTTGGTATAAAAGAGTTTGATACTCTAAGGTGGAACAGAGCAGAAGCTGCATAGAGCTTATAATCTGTGGATTACAACACTTTGACCTGATCCTAGAAACGGATGAGGTTCTGGAGTTTGTTTCTCCTGACATTTTGGGGTAGAATGGCTTGATAAGACCACAAGAGTAATATGCACTAGAGGATACCAATGTACATTTACAACTTGGCTGCCAACTGGCAGACGAGGGTCGGAAAGAAGCTTAAGAGAAGGAACACTCTTAGAAGGAATCCTTGGATGTGGATGCACAAGTTAACATCTTATGTAAACCACTGCTGAAAGGAAGGATGTGGCAGAGTCATGGACATAGAAGCGAGACTCACTAGGAGACTCTTGTCATGATCCATTTAGTTCCATGAGAGAACCTCTGCCATAGCAAGTAGAAGGAAAGTCCTTTGTTGCCGCAATTCAATTACGACTATGACCATAAGCTCAAAAGGCAAACCATTTTGAGTTAAATGACAAATCATTAACACAAGGGTTCAATGGAATGGATCTTGGGGTAAAGGCCAGCTTCATGTACTGGAATCTAGCACAATCGGGGACCTTCGATTCAAGTCCAAGGTTAAAAGATAGAGAAAGGAATAACTACTAACTGAGCAACTCAGAGGATGCCACGGTAGTAATCACGAGGTAGCTTCCAGAACAAGGTATGGATTTTGAAGTATCCAACAAATAAAAGGAGGCATACAAGGCGAAAGGAAATCCTTGAAGCATAGAGAAGAATTATGTGGAACCCACGAGGTAAAGATATTTCAATGGAAAGAAATCTTCTAATTGCATCTTCTTGTTCTAGCGGAGAGTATGAAGATACTATGTAGGTCAACTAGTTTAGAAACGACATGCCCACGAGGGACCTAAATTTTGAACGGCTAGAAGAGATAGAAAAACCTTTTCCAAATCAACAGGAAAGGATACGAAAGCTCAAAACTAAGATCGATAGAGATAAGGAATAAAAAGAAACCTTACCTACATTTTAAAACTCATTTTTAGCTTTCAAATAGTTTTCACAACACTAGACTCAACAACGACCAATAGCAAGGGTTTCCTACAGACAGTCCTGCTCTCATACCAAAACCTGTGGGGACCCCGGGATCTAAGCTATACAGAGATGTTATGTGTATTAGTCACGCTAGCAACGAGTGATACAGGGGTTACCAGTCCCAGGCCAGAACACCATCGGCAGGCAGGCCAGAATTAAACATCGACTCTACACATCTCGAAGCGCCATGAAACTAATCATAACCAAGACTGCATAACAGAGAGCTCGAGAATCTTAAACCCCTCTCGTGCACTTTATATCCATACATGCATCATGCACGAGATGGGTAACCAAAGTTGGTACACAACAGTGACTCTACGACTCAAAGGTAATATTGTAAAGCTCTTACCTGAGCAAAGATCCAAAGGATTACAAACAGAGGTCACTGACCAACATTACATCAAACAACGGAAGGAAGGTTATGCTATTATACATAGCAAGGATAACATGGCCTAAGAGGCCAGAAGCATAACAGCGACAACCCATTCCGCAGCCCCAAGCTGCTGTCTGGGAACCCCAAGCAACTCGTCGGTGTCGATCTTCGAACAGAACTCATCTTCATTGTGGAACTTACTCTGCAGCAAAAATATCAACAAACGGGGGGTGAGTACATAAGGTACTCAGCAAGTCTTACGTATCCTATTAGCTAAACTTGGTTAAGAAAGGATTTCTGCGGAGTTGTTTGCGTAAAGCAATCTTTATTTTCATAAAACAAGTAAGAGTAGAAGCTCTACTACTCAGAACATTTAAAAAGGGTAGGAAAGCGATAACTTTGACCACTGGGACATCCACCAAATCATCATCAGCTGAACCTATCCACTAGGATTACATCCTCGAAACCCCAGAGGAAAGCAATCCTATTCACACTTTGCTTTCAAGTTTTACGATAAGGTTAAAGTTCTCTATGATCAGGCATCTGTCTCCAAGTCGCCCATAACCGTGGACATGGCTTTTCGAAAAGATTTAACCCTGCAGGGGTGTACAACTTTACCCACACGTGACGACCGTCCCCTGGACCCTCTGGAAGGATCTTAGCGGAGTGATGGTCGCCTACAACCTTTACCTCACGTCGACCTATTCCATGAGCCACGCCGAAAGGTTCCATCCATCATCGCCAGACGGCCGTTCTCTGATGCGGAACTGTTCGTTGTGAGTCGAGGTTGGTTTACCAGAGGAATCCACCTCAATCAACCTCGGCCACATCCCTATGTGATGCACCTCTTCCACCATCTCGTTTCACTTTCGATGCATATGCCAAATGGAAAGCCCGAACTAGGTAGCTCATGGATAAGTCTAAGCAAGTTACTCAGTCGACGAGAGTCCCATATCTCCACGTGTGGTCGTACGCTCAGTCTTGGATCAAGAGACAAGAACTCGGGTCCTAGGGCGACAAGAATGAGTCAAACAACCACATCCCAATGTGGCAGCTCATCCAAGCCTTTTAGCATGTTTAAACACACAATTCTCATCATACCACGTCATCCTATCATACTAGATTCATTTGCAGCTCTGATTCATTAACCATATGCACCAGAGTAAACAATTAAACATAGCTAAGCATTTCAGATATATAAAAGTTCTAGCGACGCACACAAGCAAAACCTAGTCATGCTAGGAGCTGTGGATCAGGGTATTTTAGGCGACAAGAATGGAGCATGCATTAGATAGGTTAACTCTACCTATCGATAAAAGACAGTTGAACCATGTGGTACAAAATAGTAAGTTTTGAAGTACTTTAAAACCATAGGTTCAGAGGGGGGGGGGGGCTGCTGTGGGGACCCCGGGATCTAAGCTATACAGAGATGTTATGTGTATTAGTCACGCTAGCAACGAGTGATACTGGGGTTACCAGTCCCAGGCCGGAACACCATCGGCAGGCAGGCCGGAATTAAACATCGACTCTACACATCTCGAAGCGCTGTGAAACTAATCATAACCGAGACTGCATAATAGAGAGCTCGAGAATCTTAAACCCCTCTCGTGCACTTTATATCCATACACGCATCATGCACAAGGTGGGTAACCAAAGTTGGTACACAACAGTGACTCTACGACTCAAAGGTAATATTGTAAAGCTCTTACCTGAGCAAAGATCCAAAGGAAAACAAACAGAGGTCACTGACCAACATTACATCAGACAACGGAAGGAAGGTTATGCTATTAGACATAGCAAGGATGACATGACCTAAGGGGCCAGAAGCATAACAGAGACAACCCATTCCGCAGCCCCAAGCTGCTATCTGGGAACCCCAAGCTACTCGTCGGTGTCGATCTTCATACGGAACTCGTCATCATTGTGGAACTTACTCTGCAGCAAAAATATCAACAAAGCAGGGGTGAGTACATAAGGTACTCAGCAAGACTTATGTATCCTATTAGCTAAACTTGGTTAAGAAAGGCTTTTTGTGGAGTTGTTTTGCGTAAAGCGATCTTTATTTGCATAAAACAAGTAAGAGTAGAAGCTCGACTACTCAGAATGTTTAAAAAGAGTAGGAAAGCGATATCTTTAATCATCATTGAGACATCCACCAAATCATCATCAGCTGAACCTATCCACTAGGATTACATCCTCAAAACCCCAGAGGAAAGCAATCCTATTCACACTTTGCTTTTCAAGTTTTACGATGAGGTTAAAGTTCTCTATGATCAAGCATCTGTCTCCAAGTCGTCCATAACCGTGGACACGGCTTTTCAAAAAGATTTAACCCTGCAGGGGTGCACAACTTTACCCACACGTGACGACCGTCCCCTGGACCCTTCGGAAGGATCTTAGCGGAGTGATGGTCGCCTACAACCTTTACCTCACATCGACCTATTCCATGAGCCACGCCAAAAGGTTTTAGTCCGCCATCGCAAGATCGGTCGTTCTCAGACGCGGAACCGTTCGTTGTGTGCAGGGGATCCAGTTCAATGCCACCAAGCATCCTTCACCCCTGCCACATCCTGTATGTATGCACCTCTTCCACCAACTCATTTCAAAATATTTTTGATGCGTATGCCAAATGGAAAGCCTGAACTAGGTAGCTCATGGATAAGTCTAAGCAAGTTATTCAGTCGACGGGAGTCCCATACCTCCACGCGCGGTTGTACGCTCATCTTGGATCAAGAGACAAGAACTCAGGTCCTAGGGCGACAATAATGAGTCAAACAACCACATCCCATGTGGCGGCTCATCCAAACCTTTTAGCATGTTTAATCTCATATTCTCATCATACCATGTCATCCTATCATACTAGATTCAATTGCAGCTCTGATTCATTAATCATATATACCAGAGTAAACAACTAAGCATGGCTAAGCATTTCAGATATAAAGCTCCAGCGACGCACATAAGCAAAATCTAGTCATGCTAGGAGCAGTGGATCAGGGTATTTAGGCGACAAGAATGGAACATGCATTATATAGGATAACTCTACCTATCGATAAAAGATAGTTGAACCGTGTGGTACAAAATAGTAAGTTTTGAAATACTTTAAAACCATAGGTTCAGAGGGGGGGCTGCTTGCCTTGTTGTTGATAACCAAAAATAAAATAGATATACGGGGTTCTTCTTCTTGACTTGTTCATTGATGGATAAGTATTGCTCGTTGATGTTGTCGATCTTGATATCGAACTCGTTGCTCACATCGGCTCCGGATCCTACCGGGAAGAAACAGAAACACACCGGAAAAGAGAAAGCAAAATTCAAGCATGGCATCGATGCGCAAACAAATATGATGAGATGATATATTAGAGATACGCAAAATAAACCCTATTACATGAATAGCAAGTTGGGAGGGGTTTGGATGCTCTAGGGTAGCAATCTGACAAACCCTAGTTTGCATAAAAGGGTACAATTGGTTCTTCTAAATTAAGCAGGGTTCAAAGTTATTTATAATACATGATTATTGACATAAACAAGTAGGTTTCATTTTTCTGAGCATTTTGGTAGGTCATACGCATTTTTCTGATAAACAGATAAATAGTTATGCATTTTTACAAGTTTTTACTCAAATTCGGAAATTCTCTGGAATTTAAAATAGGGTACAGGGACGAATTGCACCACGGTCAAACTGACCCACGGCCACCGACTAAAGGGCCCCGTGGGACCACTTGCCAGACCATGCTGGACCAGGTCAACCTGGCCAGCGACTGGTCGTGGCCTTCTGGGCACGACGCCTGGGAGCCGGCCGGCTCGCTCCGGCGGCGATGGAGGCTCAAGGGAGGCGGGGAAAAAGGCCCAGCCAGACCAGAATCTCACCAGGGAGTCACCGATGATGTTGGCCCGGCCAGAGGAGGGCCGCCGGCGGCGCAATCAACGGCGGCGGCATCGGGTACCTGCAGGGAAACGGCGATGGGCGGCGGCGATTCCGGCCACCTCAGGCCGATTCCTTCGACAGGGAAGCTTCTAGGGATGAGGCGGAGCTGCTCGGCTGGTCGGGGAGGCAGGGGGAGGTGCAGAGCGGCGAGGCTAGGCGGCGGCCGAGCTCGGGGCTTGCAGCGAGCTTGGGGAAAAGAAGGAGAGGGCGTGGGAGGAGAGAGGAGTGAGGGGGGAAGAGAGACGGTGGCGGCAGGGCCCTTCTTATCCTCTCCAGGAGGTCGGCAGCGGCGCTCATCTCCTCGTGCAGGATCGACGGCGAGGGCCTCGCCAGGCAGCTGCTTGCCGACGGAGGAAGATGACGAGGATAGGAGCTGGGCTGGGCCCTGTTGGGCTGTTATCTGCTGCATGCAGGCGGCGGAAAAGAGAGGGAGGAGAAAGGACTTGGGCCAGATTCGGCCAGGAGAGAAAGAATGGAGGAAAGGAACCCTTTTCCTTTTTGTATTTTCTTTCTATTTTCTGTTTTCAAAACTTTTGCACTATTTTGAATTCACTCAGGGGTTAAATAAAACTATTTAGAGTTTCTAAAAAGATATTCATGGAACCTCCATAACTTTAGGAGAAGTTGCATATAATTTTATTTGAAACTTTTGAAACATATTTGAAGACAGTTCAAAATAGAGGAGGGATTTGGAAAGTTTTAGGGTTTCCACTTTAATTTTTAAATGCAAATTTTTCTTAGTGGAATTTAAATGATGCTTATGATGCAAATGCAACTATTTACAAACATGGGCTGTTATAGTTCTACCCACCTTACAAGAATCTCGACCCCGAGATTCCTAGGTAAGAAAAGAGGGAAGGGTCACAACGGTCTTCAACGATCTTCACGAGCTCACCAAGATCTTCTTTCCTGAAGAGGTTGATCTATGATGTCACCATGAATAGCTTTATTTTCCTTCTTTGAGAATTTTGCGTAGCCGCATGAAAGGAAAGGGAGAGTAACTCGGAAATGATTGATCTATAAGAAGATCGGTATCTCATGGTCAACTCATGAAAAGAATGTTTCAAAAAAAACATATCTAGAGCTGACAAACCTGAAACACCTGAAGGTATCAGAAGGAATGGGAAAGTTTCAAATTGGTACACAAAGCTGTGAGTACATTTGAGTTGTACTCGCAAACCATATAGAGGAAGAGCATTGGATGTGTAATATAGTTGTAGGAAGGGAAGGCTTAGATATAGTTTGCTTTTTCTTTTTTAAATATGGTTTCTCGTGTCTATATAGCATGTATAGAACTTTGTTCTACGACATTTCTATATCCTTATTAAAACTGTTACAAAGCATTTTTTGTAGAACTCTAGGAAGGGTAACCCAAAGGGAAGGGTGGAACACTGGCCAACGAAGTGTGATAGATTAGCCATGGAGTGGAATTGGTTCCTATACCATGAAGGGACACACCGCTGAAAGGCGTGTCTCGAAGAACACACACGAATAAAAGTCTTGGGTCACCATGTGGCTGACGAATTCACACAATGTTTTAGTTGATTAGAACTTCAAGTATAGACAAAGGGGAGGATGAAGCACTTGAAGTGTGAAAGATCATCCACAGGGTGGATTTGCTCATGAAGGAGTTGTTTCCACAAGAGAACGATTCTAGAAGATTGACCAAGATACGTTTAGCAACTTTGCTTATGATCTTCTCCTTGATGTTCTAGATACCAATATCAAGCTTATGACAAGCCTTCAATTAGTCATCAAGCAAGGGTTAGACTTTGGGTTTGGAAAGAGTCCATAGGGGAAACTTCTAGAATAAGCTGCACAATTTCCTCATGGAGAGTGGTTGTTCTTGAGAAATCAAGGGATGATGGAAATAGGCCTTCTGGCTAATTGTGTCAACCACAACATCAACCTTGCCGAACTTCAAAGAGACCTATGTCAAAACCTTGAGGAATACCAACCATCATTGCTGCTTGAGATTCAGCTCTGATTAGATGGAATCATACTTTAGACTTAATATGTCCGCATGGAAAGTTTCAATGGAGGCCATCGGGATAGCGTTGCTAGATTCTCAAGATATGGCTACAATGTCAAGCTCCAAAAAGATAAGTAAGATTTCAATTGCCAAATGACAATTGCACCAATAAGAGCTTATTGCAATGAAACACAACCGAGTCCTTGATGGGAGAACATGAAAAAATATATTGAAGGTCTTGAACTTTTTCTCGTTCTTGAATAACTCAGTCAGTGGCTTGTTGTGCATATAGGAAATTTTCAAGAAGATGGAGGCAACAACCTGTCATCTCAAGAATACTCTGCACACGCATGACCAATTCGAGATGATTCCTGAGGAAACAAGGAAATTCTTCTTGAATTCACGGCGACATCTTTCAACAATTGCACGTGAATCAGGGAGAGAAAATCACTTCCAACATCCAGAACACATACTTCGTGATGACACAAAGATGTTTCTAACAAGTTTCCAACATTAATGCCTAATCCCCAATATGAATATCTTCAAACATGGAGAGAATAAGAACATCATCGATGGGCTCAACAACAAGCTTATTTAAATGCTCCAAAAGATGGACTCATATATTGCAGGAACAAGGCAAAAGTATTGGTCAGACCAAAGGAAATGAAAGTGTACTCAAGTGAAAAACACAATTAGAAACACCATCAAGATTGTCCTTGGGACTGAGTTTGATTTGACGATAGCCCAAACTCAAATCAAAGATTGGAAGGATAGCATATCCAAAGAAGAAATATACTATCTTGCTTCAATACAGATGAAAGTAGACATCCCTTTAAGAAGGAACGAAGTCGGATAAAGCTTTTGTCTTTCAACTCTCCAAGTTGTTGTTTAAGCTCAACCAACTAGTCCAGGGTATCCAGTATAGATTCTTGGAGAAAAGAGCGATTCAGAGAACCAGTTTACTCATGAACTTGACAACACGGTCATGTGAAAACATGGCAATACTTCTGGTAAGACATCCAGAATATCACGAACCACCGATATGTCACCTAGTTCAAGTGGGAATATTGCTTTACAAGGGAAGCAATGTGGTCTTGAGAGTTTTGGCATGAGCTTAACTCTTTGACCAAAGATGTGTGCCTGAATTATGGACTTGGCAACACAGTCAAACTTCGCTTGGTGATCGAGTAACCAATCATGCTAAGAATGACAAAATTGTCCTTGGGATTTCAAAGCAATAACATTTACTAAGGATCTCGGATGGCCACAACAACATACATACCCAACATTCCAAGCATGACCAGCTCAGAGAAAGGGTGAGCAAAGATGTGTAAGAGCATCACTTCATCAAGGAGGGCATAAAACTTGGCACAACCTCTTGGTATAAAAGAGTGTGATACTCTAAGGTGGAACAGAGTAGAAGCTGCATAGAGCTCATATTCTGCGGATTACACCACTTTGACCTGGTCCAAGAAATGGACGAGGTTCTGGAGTCTGTTTCTCCTGACATTTTGGGGTGGAATGGCTTGCTTAGACCACAAGAGTAATATGCACTAGATTACACCAATGCACATTTACAACTTGGCTACCAACTGACAGACGAGGGTCAGAAAGTAGCTTAAGATAAGGAACATGCTTAGAAAGAATCCTTAGTTTTGGATGCACAAGTTAACATCTTGTGTAAACCAATGCTGAAAGAGAGGTGTGGAAGAGTCACGAACGTAGAAGCGAGACTCGCTAAGAGACTCTTGTCGTGATCCATTTGGTTCCATGAAAGACCATCTGCCATAGCAAGTGGAAGGCAAGTCCTTTGTTGCCGCAATCCAATTACGACTACAATCACAAGCTTAAAAGGAAGAACATATTGAGTTAATGATTAATCATTAACACAAGGGTTCAACAGAATGGATCCTGGGTTAAAGGCCAGCTTCATGTACTGGAATCCAGCACAATCGGGGACCTTCGGTTCAAGTCCAAGGGTAAAACATGAAGAAAGGAGTAAGTACTAACTGAGCAACTCAGAGGATGCCACAGAGTAGTAATCATGAGGTAGCTTCCAGAACAAGGTATAGCTTTTGAAGTACCCAAACAAAAGAGAGGCATACAAGGTGAAAGAAATCCTTGAAGCCTAGAGAAGAATTATGTGGAATCCTCAAAACAGAAAGATCATGATGGGAAGAAATCTTCTGGTTGCATCTTCTTGTTTTAGCTGGTAGTATGAAGAATACTATGTAGGTCAACTGGTTTAGAAACGACATGCCCACGAGGAACCTAAATTTTGAATGACCAGAAGAGATAAATAAAAACCTTTTCCAAATCAACAGGAAAGGATAAGAAAGCTCAGAACTAAGATCTATGGAGATAAGGAATAAAAAGAAACCTTACCTACATTTTGCAACTCATTTTTAGCTTTCAAATAGTTTTGACAACCACTAGACTCAACAACGACCAATAGCAAGGGTTTCCTACAGACAGTCCTGCTCTGATACCAAAACCTGTGGGGACCCCGGGATCTAAGCTATACAGAGATGTTATGTGTATTAGTCATGCTAGCAACGAGTGATACTGGGGTTACCAGTCCCAGGCCGGAACACCATCGGCAGGCAGGCCAGAATTAAACATCGGCTCTACACATCTCGAAGCGCCGTGAAACTAATCATAACCAAGACTGTATAACAGAGAGCTCGAGAATCTTAAACCCCTCTCGTGCATTTTATATCCATACACGCATCATGCACGAGATGGGTAACCAAAGTTGGTACACAACAGTGACTCTACGACTGTGACATCCTGGCCAGGGCTTAATAGGATTAATAGGATACTCATATCAACAAGTTGCAACTTCTTTTCCAGAAGCTCATCTGAAAAGAACTCCAGGTTAAGCGTGCTTGGCCTGGAGCAATCTGATGATGGGTGACCGACCGGGAAGTCCTTCCCGGGTGCGCATGAGTGAGGACAAAGTGCACAGAAAAGACTAGTATTGATCTGTGGGGCTAGTCTAGAGATCCTAGAGAGCTGCCAGGGTTAACAGGCCCGAGCCACGGGGTGGTCAGGGTGTTACAACGACTCAAAGGTAATATTGTAAAGCTCTTACCTGAGCAAAGATCCAAAGGAAAACAAACAGAGGTCACTGACCAACATTACATCAGACAACGGAAGGAAGGTTATGCTATTAGACATAGCAAGGATAACATGGCCTAAGAGGCCAGAAGCATAACAGCGACAACCCATTCCGCAGCCCCAAGCTGCTGTCTGGGAACCCCAAGCTACTCGTCGGTGTCGATCTTCATACGGAACTCATCGTCATTGTGGAACTTACTCTGCAGCAAAAATATCAACAAAGCAGGGGTGAGTACATAAGGTACTCAGCAAGACTTACGAATCCTATTAGCTAAACTTGGTTAAGAAAGGCTTTCTGTGGAGTTGATTTGCATAAAGCAATCTTTATTTGCATAAAACAAGTAAGAGTAGAAGCTCGACTACTCAGAATGTTTAAAAAGAGTAGGAAAGCGATATCTTTAATCATCATTGAGACATCTACCAAATCATCATCAGCTGAACCTATCCACTAGGATTACATCCTCGAAACCCTAGAGGAAAGCAATCCTATTCACACTTTGCTTTTCAAGTTTTACGATGAGGTTAAAGTTCTCTATGATCAAGCATCTGTCTCCAAGTCATCCATAACCGTGGACACGGCTTTTTGAAAAGATTTAACCCTACAGGGGTGCACAACTTTACCCACACGTGACGACCGTCCCCTGGACCCTCCGGAAGGATCTTAGCGGAGTGATGGTCGCCTACAACCTTTACCTCACATCGACCTATTCCATGAGCCACGCCAAAAGGTTTTAGTCCGCCATCGCAAGATCGGCCGTTCTCGGACGCGGAGCCGTTCGTTGTGTGCAGGGGATCCAGTTCAATGCCACCAAGCATCCTTCACCCCGGCCACATCCTGTATGTATGCACCTCTTCCACCAACTCGTTTCAAAACATTTTTGATGTGTATGCCAAATGGAAAGCCCGAACTAGGTAGCTCATGGATAAGTCTAAGCAAGTTATTCAGGCGACGAGAGTCCCATACCTCCACGTGCGGTTGTACGCTCATCTTGGATCAAGAGACAAGAACTCGGGTCCTAGGGCGACAAGAATGAGTCAAACAACCACATCCCATGTGGCGGCTCATCCAAACCTTTTAGCATGTTTAATCTCATATTCTCATCATACCATGTCATCCTATCATACTAGATTCAATTGCAGCTCTAATTCATTAATCATATGTACCAGAGTAAACAACTAAGCATGGCTAAGCATTTCAGATATAAAGCTCTAGCGACGCACATAAGCAAAATCTAGTCATGCTAGGAGCAGTGGATCAGGGTATTTAGGTGACAAGAATGGAACATGCATTATATAGGATAACTCTACCTATCGATAAAAGACAGTTGAACCATGTGGTACAAAATAGTAAGTTTTGAAATACTTTAAAACCATAGGTTCAGAGGGGGGCTGCTTGTCTTGTTGTTGATAACCAAAAATAAAATAGATATCTGGGGTTCTTCTTCTTGACTTGTTCATTGATGGACAAGTATTGCTCGTTGATGTTGTCGATCTTGATATCGAACTCGTTGCTCACATCGGCTCCGGATCCTACCGGGAAGAAACAGAAACATACCGGAAAAGAGAAAGCAACATTCAAGCATGGCATCGATGCGCAAACAAATATGATGAGATGATATATTAGAGATACTCAAAATAAACCCTATTACATGAATAGCAAGTTGGGAGGGGTTCGGATGCTCTAGGGTAACAATCCGACAAACCCTAGTTTGCATAAAAGGGTACAATTGGTTCTTCTAAATTAAGCAGGGTTCAAAGTTATGTATTTTTACATGTTTTTACTCAAATTCGGAAATTCTCTGGAATTTAACATAGGGTACAGGGACAAATTGCACCGCGGTCAAACTGACCCACGGCCACCGACTAAAGGGCCCTGTGAGACCACTTGCCAGACCATGCTGGACCAGGTCAACCTGGCCAGCGGCTGGTCGTGGCCTTTTGGGCACGACGCCTGGGAGCCAGCCGGCTCGCTCCGGCGGCGATGGAGGCTCGAGGGAGGCGGGGGAAAAAGGCCCAGTCGGACCAGAATCTCACCAGGGAGTCGCCGGTGATGTCGGCCCAGCCAGAGGAGGGCCGCCGGCGGCGCAATCAACGGCGGCGGCGGCGGGTACCTGCAGGGAAACGGCGATGGGCGGCGGCGATTCCAGCCACCTCAGGCAGATTCCTTCGATGGGGAAGCTTCTGGGGATGAGGCGGAGCTCCTCGGCTGGTCGGGGAGGCAGGGGGAGGTACGGAGCGGCGAGGCTAGGCGGCGGCCGAGCTCGGGGCTTGCAGCGAGCTTGGGGAAAAGAAGGAGAGGGCGCGGGAGGAGAGAGGAGTGAGGGGGGAAGAGAGATGGCGGCGGCAGGGCCCTTCTTATCCTCTCTAGGAGGTCAGCGGCGGTGCTCATCTCCTCGCGCGGGATCGACGGCGAGGGCCTCGCCAGGCAGCTGCTTGCCGACGGAGGAAGACGACGAGGATAGGAGCTGGGCTGGGCCCTGTTGGGCTGTTATCTGCTGCACGCAGGCGGCGGAAAAGAGAGGGAGGAGAAAGGACTTGGGCCAGATTCGGCCAGGAGAGAAAGAAAGGAGGAAAGGGACCCTTTTCCTTTTTGTATTTTCTTTATTTTTTCTGTTTTCAAAACTTTTGCACTATTTTGAATTCACTCAGGTGTTAAATAAAACTGTTTAGAGTTTCTAAAAAGATATTCATGGAACCTCCATAACTTTAGGAGAAGTTGCATATAATTTTATTTGAAACTTTTGAAACATATTTGAATACATTTCAAAATAGAGGAGGGATTTGGAAAGTTTTAGGGTTTCCACTTTAATTTTGAAATGCAAATTTTTCTTAGTGGAATTTAAATGATGCTTATGATGCAAATGCAACTATTTACAAACATGGGCTGTTACAGCTGCTTGCCTTGTTGTTGATAACCAAAATATAATAGAAATCCAGGGTTCTTCTTCTTGACTTGTTCATCGATGGACAAGTATTGGTCCTCGGTGTTGTTGATCTTCACATCGGACTCGTTGCTCACATCGAGTCCGGATCCTACCGGGGAGAAGCAGAAACACACCGGAAAAATAATAGCATTCAATACATGGCATCAATGTGCAAACAAATAATGATGAAATGACATATTTATGTTACTCAAAATAATCCCTAGGACTAGCTAATCAGGTTGCGGGGTTTTCAGATGACTCCGAAATGGGGATCCGATAAACCCTTGATTTCACCGGAGGGGGTACAATTGGTTCTTCTAATTAAACAAGGTTTCAAGTTGCTTAACAATGCATGAATTTGATATAAACTTGCATATTACATTTTTCTGAGCATTTTGATAGGTCATTCGCATTTTTCCGATAAACAGAGAATATTCTATGCATTTAACAAATTTCAAATACTTGCAGCAATTTTTCTGGAAATGAAATACTGTGCAAGAACTTTTTGTACCTAGGGTCTTTTGACCCACAGAGAATGACTGGAGGGGCCCTAGGCCACGTAGGCCGGCCAGGTTGACCTGGTCGGCTGGGGGCAGCGCCCAGCCTGACCGGCTCCCAGTCACCGGTGAGGGTCGGCCGGGGACGGAGCTACGGTGCGGCAAACGGAAGGGGAGGGGTCCAGGAGGACCGGAAGCTCACCGGGAACCCGCCAGGGAGGTCTTCTTGGCCGGAGGATGGTCGGCGGCGAAGAATTTGGCCAGCGAAGAGCTCCATTTTCGGCGAGGAATCCGCGACGGTGGCGGTGATTTCGGCCACCATGGCTCAATTCATTTGGCAGGGAGGAAGAGGACGACGTTGGGGATCTTCTCAGCAAGTCGGAGGAGCAAGGGAGAGCGCAGAATGGCGGCGCTAGGCGGTGAGCTCCGGCTACTGTAAGTTTTCACGTAAGAGAGGGAGAGGCCGACAGTGGGGAAGAAGGAGGGCGGCCAGGGAGAGGAAGAAAGGAAGGGGGGAGAGGCATCGTGGCGTTCTTGGCAGCTCCAGGACGTCTCCATGTCCTTAAGGCGGCTAGCAGGAGGTGGCAACGGTGAGCTCAGGCGCTGGACACGCACCTGCTTGAGGAGCTGAGGTAGAAGACAAAGTCAACTTTGCAAAAAGACCCTCACGATTTGAAGTTTTTTTGGAAACTCTAAAAACAACACTATTTGCAAGCCCTTTTGTTTGTTTTGCAACCTTTTAAAGTTTCAAAAAATTATTTAAAGAAATGGGAAATAATCAGTGGCCTTCCTAACAAGTAATGAAAGGTCCACCTATTTTGTTTTGAGATTCTGAAGAGATATTCATGGAACCTTCATAACATTAGGGAAAGTTGCATATAATTTTATTTGAAACTTTTGAAAACATTTGAACAAAGGAAGAATTGGATACATTTAAGGTTTCCACTTTAATTTTTAAATGCAAATTTTTCTTAGTGTATTTTAGATGATGCTAATGATGCAAATGCACTTAATTACAAACATGGGCTGTTACATAATACATACTAGGAAATATTAGTGGATGGATGCTCACGAGATATTCAGGTTGTGAACGGAGGCAGCTATAAAATTGCAGAAAGGAGTGCTTCAGACTTCGTTCTAACGACTGGATTGATTACTAATCATAGGAAAATAATATACTCCATAGTTTTAATTAATTAATTTTTCCAGCTATAGAAAGTCATAGACACCTAAAATGAGAGCCCATTGTGGCAACGTTTTTTGTGCTATGACTGCCATCAATAGATGATGTCGACATCTACTATCTACATTACTGCAAATTCCATTACATTCATATTAATACGGAGATGACTAAGATACTTTAGGCCTCTTACTGGCAATTACTGGCAACGGCCTCATCCAATTTTGGGGTAGTTGAATAACCTATTTTTTAATTTTTTGTAATACTATGTGGTTATATATGTGAATATTGTTGTTCATTTTATATTAACATGTGTGATGCTGAAAATGTATTAAAGACTGTAGCATCGCATGGGCATTCAGCTAGTCTATGCTAAGACCTAAACTTGTCCCAAAACCCAAACCAAAGTTTTCTCCACGACAGAACAACTACAATGACCCTCAGTTGGAGATAAGGATACAGAGTACAACAACAAGAGGTAGTGTTTCAAGTACAATAGACTAGAACGTTTCGCAAGAGGGTGCACAAAGGATGATACCCCAAGACTCTAGTAAGCTAGGATAGCTGAAGGATACCTCGCAAATAATAAGAAGACACCCCAAGGTGTAACTAATGTGGAAGTAATACTATTCAACCACCTCATGCAAGAAAGGTGGAAAGGACAAACAGAGCAATGGAAAGAGCAAACAGAGCAATGGAAAGGACAAACAGAGCAATGGAAAGAGCAAACAGAGCAATGGAAAGAGCAAACATAACAATGGAAAGGATTTTAATTCCTCTTAAATGGCAGACCAAAGGATCTACAACTTAAGCATTATTGCCATGAGCTTTGTTGAAAACCTCTAGCTAGGAACGATAGATTTTGTTTTCAAAATTCAAAATAAGATTTGGGAACTTGGTTCCAATTTCAACAAAACTTTTGTTTAAAAAGCTAGTGAGGTTGACCAAGAGTTAGAATACGAGATGCACCAAACTAAATACAAGGTAATAATTGGGTGCAACATGGATTGGCCCCCATGATGACTACTCATATTGTTCGCTCTTGTTATGAGGAATGGTTAATCTAGAGAGACATACCTACATGAGAGACGACGTCGTTAAACCATAACCTTAGGAGGATAATATATTACACCCCTTATAGTGAGCCAGTGTGGCCAAAACGTAGGAATACGGTGAGAATTTGGACTATTGAATGACTACACGAATCAGAAGCATTTTGCTCAGTGGGCTTTGAATGCGAAGGCTGTTCAACTTTGGCTGCTACCTGTTCGGTTCCCTTCCCGACCCTTCGTTTCGTATCCCTACGTGGCCTGTTCGGCTACCTCTCTGAGCCTATAAAAGAGAGGTCACTCCTCTCCCAAGAGTCACAACAAAGACAGCCTCCACTAGCTATGAGATTTCCTCCTGATTCCAAAGCTTTACGCTGCCAAAGTCTACCCCGTCCTAACCTACGACATTATGAGGCAACTCTCCGAATCCCTTAAACTACTTTCCTGCCCATGAGAGCTTCGTTAGATCCCTTTTTCTTGCAAAGGAGTTCATCTTCGAGATATGATCAAGTTGTCCAGCGTCTTCCAATGACTATGAAGATGGTTGCAAAAGGGATTCTTAAGGACCATCTGGTACTAGTGGCAGATAGCATGATGAGCACCGGTATCAAGAAAAGATTCAACAATGCTGGTTATAAGGCGACCTTACGTCCCTTAAAGGTGCAAGTACCTCTTATAGAGTCCACCTTGTTTACCCCTATGAAATGCATGAGAAGACTGCAGAGAGATGCCATCCTAATTCATTGGGATGAGTGTCCACATCATGTTCATGGGGCAAGCATGCAGTACTTGGCACTTGGTCATCTTTTGAGATTCTGTAACAAAAATTAGCTAAAAAGCAACAAGGAGTATGGCGATGACCTATATGATTTCCTGGCCTTGGTGAGGACCAACCAAGAAAAGGCTAGATACACATTCTTGGAAGATGTGGACTACCTTGTTGATGATAACGCAATGGATGATATCTGCCTATCACCAGAATTGGATGGAACCCTTGGTGTGCCCACTTTTGAGCATAGTGGTGAACATCAAAACTTCTGAGAAGGGCGATTTAGGGAAAATGGCACAACAGTGAATGCAAGCTGGGAACAAAATGCAAGCACCTAAAGAAGCATCAAGATACCACCAAGAGAAATTTTCTTTTAAGGGTGGTAGCACCCTAGTTCCATTGGAATCAATAAACTGTTTAGCCTTTCTCCAATCTCGGGGACGAGATTTCTTTTAAGGGTGGTAGTCTGTAACATCCCTGACTTTTCTAATTTTTGGAAAATCAAAAAAATTAAAATAAGTGCTTGTAATTGTTTGACTTGATTGAAAAATCACAAGAAATTAAAACTTTTTGAACAATAACTAAAGGTTACCTTAAACAATTTAAGATCAAATCAAAAACCCTAAAACCCTAATACTAAAATACCAGTTTTTCCCATACCTCATCTACTTCAAATACTATTTATCAAATTCCTTCTTTCGAAACTATTTTCCATCAACCCTTTGTTTTGAAAGATTATTTTCATCTTGAGAAATTATTTTGAGAAAATAAAATCTCTATTACCATTTTTTTCTTTTATCCTATGCAAGCAATAATTGCAAAGGAAACAATTTACAAAAGAGAATTTATATCCAATACAGTTGCTATGCCAAAAGCTTGTTTTAAATAAAATTTCAAATACTATTTTTAATAAAGTTTATTCTCTGATTTTAAAAGGAATTATTTTGAAAGCCCTAATTTTATTTGATCTTATGCAAATAAGCCCTTTGGCTAAATTATAAAAAATTATTGGAAAGTAGTTTTATTTACAAAAACATGTTTCTTACTGTATTAAATTGATAAGTTGAATTTTAGAAAATTTTACAAACTGGTTTGAATCAAATTGAAGAACAAACGAAAAAGTTATGAAATAATCAAGAAAACAGAAAAAGAAAAGGAAGAGAAAAGGAAAAAATAAAAAGGGCCTCGGGGAACCCTTTCGGCCCAGAAGATGAAATAACCCATGGCCCACCTAGCTCAAACCTGAACCGATACCCCTGATCCCTCTCCCCCCTCACTGACATGTGGGCCCTGCATGTCAGTCGTCTCCCTCCTCTGGCCAAAATCCCCATCGAAGACCGAGCCTCCCCGTCGTTACTCCCCTCTTCAATTCCTTTATTGCCTGCCTAATTCGACGCCCCACCCACGCCTATAAATAGCCCCCTCTCTCCTCTCCGTTTCCCCTCTTCCAATTCCACCAGAGAGCCCCCAGGCTGCCCAAAATCTTCCGCCGAAGCCCGCCTCTGTCGCCACTGTTTCTTCGTCAATTTGACTGTCACAGCAAGGTAGAGCCACCCAGTGCTGGTCCATTCTTCTCCCAGTATCATTACGCATCTTCTGAAACCCTTCTCCATCCAAATCTTGCAGCAGATCAAGCTCGGCAATTGAGCTCCGAAGCACACCGGCACCGCGCCTTCTCCAGTAGGCTCCCCACCTCGCTGGCGGACACAATCCATGACGAAGATCACGCTATAGAGCTCACCGTGACCAGCCATGCATCGTCCATGTCACCATAACCTCCGGACACCTCCAGAACCTCGCCGGCGTCAACCCCCTGTGACGCACCTGTGACGACCCCGAATTCGAAGTGCCCGTTATGCATTCCACCACAATCCCAGAATCATTGTTGTGATACACATAACATAGTTGGTAACCAGTTCCATAGACATTACAATATGATGGTTCAAATACAATGGTCATAGAGACCAAGTTCATATTACAACACAATATAGCAGCGGAAATAACGTCTTCGGGTCCATGCCTTCACCCTACAGGCAATGGCAACTCAGTAGAAGATCTTAGTTCTGATACTCTTCTTCATACCCTTCCTCCGGGTACTCTTCCCCATAGTCTGGCCAAGTTGATAGCCAGGGACACAGCCGTTAGTACATTGGATGCACTCGCAAACCAACTTATAAATGAAGTGATGAAGTAGATATGCAAGGTTGATATGGTGGACTAAGCACTAAGTTTAGTTGCAAAAGCTAGTTTTATTTCCCAAGAATGTTCATTGGTAGAAAAGAGGTTTAGTTCTCTAAGTTCAATCTAAAGGAACTTCAAATGTGTTAATATCAATGTCAAGTCAAGTCATGTCATTCACCAAGGTCACCATAAGTTATTATCATTCTTGACAAAAGTCAAGTACAGTTTGCCAACTGTCCATAACCGAGGACGCGGCTATTCGAATAGTTTGAAACCTCTGCAGAGGGGTACACTTTACCCACAAGATTCGATACATCTGCCGGGAGAAATCCACGGTTCGTCATACACAAAGTATGCGAGGTTCAGATAATCAAACAAACTCTTTCACTTGCTCACTCTAGTACAGGATCCTTCCCTAGAGCCCGAGACACGGACATCTTCCATTTCGGCGTCTCTAGTTTTGCCCGCTCCGGAGTGCCAGATGAATGGAATTTCCACTCGGTTCAGAAGTACTCGCGCATGGTGCACTTCTATAAAGGATGATACAAGACCTCCCATACTAGGGTGAACAAGCTACGGACTAAGCCCCTTCCCAATTAGGGGTAATGTGGTCGTACGGTAATGGTTGGCTCACATGGTACATAACTTATTATCATTTAGCAAATGCATTCCATAGTCCTTAGTCAATATTATTTTCCTTCATAAAACCATCATGTAAGAGGGATCTCCAATTCAAGCTTTCAAGTTCAAGTCACCAAGTTCAAAGGGGGTTCCACTTAGAGATTGCCTCAATTTTATTAGCGACTAAGCAACTATATTGAGTGATGATACCACTAAAATAGGGTTGGATAAACTCAGCTTGATGCTCTTGCTAAGCAAGATATTACTACACATCTATCATGCTACTCTAGCAATTCAATCATGCAATTTACTTAAAAACCAGTAGAATGCACAAGTAAAACTAGGCATGTGGAGTATGATTCAAAAGATGGCTTGCCTTGGTTGGCAAAGTGTCCGGGGTAGTCTTCTTCTTCTTGATAGAATTCCCCCTCAATATCCTCCTCTGCAACACTAGCGTCTAATAACGAATAAACACAATACACACAATCACCACACAATACTAACATCACTTCAAGCACACATACTTGTTTTCAAACAATAATATTCATGGTGGATTTTATAGAATTGGGTTCCAAGTTTTTCTTCCAAGTTTTTATTAAGTGTGCAAGTTAGATTTTCCTACCAAGTACCATATGTGGTTTACTTTCCAAGTATTGGTATTGAACTAAGGGATTAGGACTAGTTCAAGTGAAGATTGACGAATTAAGTGAGTTGGTATTGAGGGCAAAAATTAATCCTAAGTGTGTAATAGAGATCTATCTTTTTATGCTTCGAACTAAGATGGGATTAGGGTCTAATTGGTACCACTAACAAGGTTTGAGTTGATTAAGGTGGACTAAACAGTAGGGGAGGTAATTGGTGAGTTCACAAATCAAGTTTCATAATTTTAGGAGGCTTAAACAATTTTCTAGAAATTTTCTATGATTAATAAAGCTATGGTCACATTATTCTTATTTATTTAAATCCCTAACTCAAATTTAATTCTAACCAGCTCTACAGTGTAGAGCAATTTCTAAGCTTTCCAACGCATATTCATTTGCTAGAAATGGATTTGTAAATCTCTTGGAAATAAAGTTGGAAAATCATATCTGAATCATGTTTGAATTAGTTCAAAACAGGCGGGAAATAAATAAAAACGAAACGGACCAAATTCTAAACGAACGGGCCGATTCTCTACAGAACCCGAACGGGCCGGCCCGATAACGTTTCACGCGGGGCGGGAAATGTTTTAAAACGAACTGACAAGGGGGTCCCACCCGTCAGGTCACTTAACCGCACCGAACCGGTACGCTACCGACGGATCAGGATCCAACGGCTCACAGGCATCTTCCTCGTTGGCTAGAGCTGGAGCTCACCTGCGCACGGCGAGGAAGACGATGGCGACGGCGAGGCACATAGAGGAAGCAGGGCTCGACGGCGGCGGGCAAAAAAGAATCCGGCAGCACTCCTCCTCCAGCTCCGGCGTCCGTTCGTCCAGCGGCGGCCCAACGCGGCGGCGTGGCCTGCGCCCAGTAGCTCGCCGGCATTGCAGGCGACTTCAAACGAGAGCGAGAGCGAGGGAGAGAAAGTGTCTGGGAGGTAGCTGGGAGCGGGGCGAGTTTGCTCGTTTGATCGGCGGGGGATTTTATAGGCCAGAGCGTCGGGGGCGAGGGCGTCCAGTAGCTCGCTGGTGCGGGGGCCCTGGCGATGCGCGTCGAGCAACACCGGGCACGGCGGCCTTGCTCGCGTGTTGGAGGGGTTTGGTCTCAGCCGCGGAGTGCTGTGGGTCGGCTCTGGCGCAGTCATGGCGGTCGGCGTCGTGCAGGAAGAGGAGAGACAGAGAGGGGGGGTCCTGGGTGCGTTCCTCTTCTTCCCTCCATTTCTCACGGCTCGGTTCGGGGCAGAGGGAGCTGGGGTCGACCGCGGCGTCGTCCACGAGCATGGCTACAGGCACGAGACGAACAGGAGCAGTGATCTTCACAGTAACCACGATTTTTCCCGATTTTCGTCTGCCAGGTGTTCGACGAAATGCCCGCATGAAACTTAATTTCGAATTTTTGAAATTTTTCACTTTGGGTGATCAGCATATTAGCCAAGGTTTCCAAAGATATTTTTGTTACCAAGAAAGGTTAAATTTTGCAGAAATCATATTTCAAATTTTGGTATTGTCACTGTTTCAGATTCAAAGTTTGGCTGATGTTTGAGTGATGTTCTGATTCGAAATTTTGTTACAAACTTCTTGGTTGAGTTAGTATGTAACTTGGTCAAGCTCAACAAACTGACCGCACCTTTGCTTGAGTAACAGATTTCTTAATATAAGTGTTCAAAGTAGGGTGGTCAATAATATTTTCTAGATCATCTTATTCTTCTCTTTTTCTTTCTTTCTTTTGTTTCTTGTTTCTTTGGTTCTTATAATTCCCCTCAATTGCTTCTGTTGGTTAAGTTAGAATTAACTAACTATTGCACAACAAATAATAACACACATGAAATCATAAAATACATACAATAGGAAATACATGCATACATGCAATAATAGATAAAAAGTTTTATCTTGACCCAAAATTTGGTATTTTAATTCATAGGAAGTGGATTACAATTTTCTGAGTTGTTACAGCACCTCACCGGAAAACCTTGCCGTAACCCTAGCCCGGTGAGACTTCTCTCCCTTTTCTTAGTGACCGTCAGATCCAGATCTACCGGGCTAAATTAGATCACTTACTAAAGAGGTACCAGAAGATCTGATCCGTTCAGATCCAATTAGATCCAACGCACCACATCACCAATCTGAACGAACCGGTACGCTCCAATAAGAACTCGCCATGTGTCAGCCGGCGATTTAAAATAGATTCGAATAGAAATTTCATATCAGAATTGATCCAAATCTTGCAAAAATCATATCCTTTGATCTGTAACTCGAAAATTAACAAATAATATACGTTGGAATCCTTGAGACTTTTAGAATCCAGTAGTACAATAATATCTTATATTTTATGGGTTCAATTCGAAACCATTTTTAAATTGAGATAAACCTTCCTGTTAACTTGTTTAAATCATATCTTTAGTTCTGTTAATCCAAAAATTGCAAATTTGTAGTCTCTGGATTCCTCAGAACTTGTAGAACATCATAGTAACAAGAAATGCCAAAGTTGATACATACACACACTTTGTGCATTCAAATCTATTCAAATCACTATTTTGAACATAATTTGATTTCTAGAATTAATTTTAGAGTGATTCCACTTGCAGTAGCTTTGTTTTGCTGCAAGCTTTCCAGCAGCATCACTTCCTATTTTTATTGAGACACTTCACTATTATTCAAATTCTAATATGAGGATTTGAGTAATTTCCATTATAAGAATAAATCTATTTCTATTCAGTAATGTTTCCTTGTACCATAGCAAATCTTATAATCATACCTAGTTATCAATGTTATCTAAATAACATCTTGATCAAGATCATATCTACTTAGACCTATCTTGTCTAGTTCACACATATTCAAATTACAATTGTGTTGTTTGAGTAAAGTGTGATACATCTCAATCATAGATTTTATTCTTGCTATCTTTGTGGTGTTGATCTAATCAACATTATAGCATCTATCCAATACTCCATGTACCCAATAGAAACCTTAAACCATAATCTCAAATGTTATCTACCCATACTCAATCCTCTATCCACTTGATCCTGATTTCATGTGTAGAACTATTCAATTAACAAATGAGTTACTTGAGTAACTCTATGTTTCATGAATCCTTGACCCATACCTTGTCCAACTAAACATATTTTATCTAATTCATATATGTACTCAAATTGCAATTGTGCTACTTCAGTAGAATATCAATTCATCTCAAACTTAGGTTCTATCAATGTGGAGTTGTTATAACCCGTACCATAGTATGTGTTATACACCATGTTGATCAATGAACCATTTGAGCCATGTCCTCAAATATCAATCATTCATACCCAATCCAATGCCTACTTAATTTTGTTCACATGTATTGAACTATTCAACTTGCAAATGTGCTAATTGAGTATTTCAAGCATTCTTAAAACCTAGCCTAGTTCCTAAGTGCAATAGATGCTATTTAAGAGTAATTGTTGTCACATTTACTCAATAGTGTTGTAGTTGTACAAATTGACTCTTGTGTAATTTATTTCACATGAGCTATTCCTAAAACTCATATATGCTTTAATAAAGTATAAAAACTTCATCAATTATATTATGCCTAGTCCAATTCTCTCTCAAATCATATTGATCTTCCCCAACTAGCTCTCAAATTCATGATCCTCAACCAAATATTTCTATCCTAACATCTTGAATAATCCAAATTGTTAAACAAACCCATTTCAATTGTTTGTTTGTTTGATTGTGTTGTATGGATTGTTTATGTATTGTTATTTCTGTGTTATAGCTTGTGTGAAGAGCTACGTGATTAGTTGAGAGGAGTGAAAGATCGTATTCTTCAAAAAGGCAAGTGACACACATGTCCCTTTACCCATTTTTCTTACTATATGCATTAATGTATTCACTACTTGTAGTATGCATGATAGGTGATGTTTTCAAAGAAAAGAGTTGCTCGCTAGATCCTAAGTAGTGGTTAGCTATCCCTTAAACCCTACCTGTTAGGATGCTAAATACTTGATGCCATGCTATGATCACTTTCTTAAAAGTGTTTTGTGAACAAATTAAGAACTTCAACTAAAATGAAACACCTGGGTGGATTGGTTTGATGATGGAGGCGATGTTGAGTGGCTACCCGGGGCTACGCTTCTGGCTTCAACCTAGGATTGTGTAGTTGCTACCTGGGTGCTCACTTGTGGATTGCCACCCAGGAACAAAGAGGTTACCATGTCTTCCATGCTTAGAGTGCTTCCAGTGCAGCCTTATGACAATATAGGCTCTGTCTTGACTGATTAGATGTGAGGGTGCAACTTGTGTGCAAGAAGTTGGCAGGTAGTTGAATTATAGGTTGGGAACGGATCTTGCCAGTTGGTTGCTCTCTCCTTTTAAAAGGTCTCATCTCATTTTATGTATGGGCGTAAAATGAGTCTTAAGGTGAAAGTGCACAACCCCTACAGGGTGTCAAAACTAATCGATTAGCCGTGTCCCCAGTTATGGACAATTTGAGTCTCTAGACATGGAATGTATGGAAGAATCTCATCACCATTTCTGAATGATTAAAACTTGTCTAGAAACCCCTAGGTAGGGGCTAAGGACCATGCACTCCGAGGGGTGGTGGTTTCTGATGTTCCAACTTTGTTGAGTTTCGCCCAGAACAACATACCGGCCAGTATGTAATGTATGGGGGATGTCTTGACCCTTGAATTTTTTTTTGAAAGAAAGTATTGAAAAGGATTTTAGGATAAAATTGGCTTTATGCAAATCAGCCTATGAGATCCACCAGCAAAATGTCATGTAGATAGCTTTTTCACAACAGCCACCAAATATGTGTCATTTGCTAGTACATCATTGTACTGACCCCTGTGGGGCCGCATATTCAAACGTGCAGGTTTTATTTCGAGTAAGGAACCAGGAGTAGGATCTCGAGCTTACATTCCAACATGTCTGCCTGTGGCACTTGATGAAGATGGAGGCTCATTGCAACTATGCTTTATGTTGTGTACTCGTAAGGTTGAAGACCTATGTAACTGGATTTACGTTATAATATTGATGCTATTGCAATGATTACTTATTTTGTACTGTGGTGCTATCTACTGATCCAGGGAATGGCACTTAACACAGGTGTTCCACCTTAATCCAAAGGTGGGGCGCTACAATTTCGCCCGAAAGAGCCATCGACGCCTTTTGGGACGGTCTCTTCCGACGCGACTTCAAGGAGGAGCTTGGACGCTGCAAGCCAAAGACCGTCGACCACCTCATGAGCTTGGCGAACGAATGGGCCAATGGCGAAGACTCCATCGCAGCACCTAGAAGCCGTCGCCGATCAGCGGAGCGCGACGTCGACGCAAAAGACCAGTTCCATTCCGGTTCCCGAAAGAAAGGCCGTCGGAACCGTTACGATGACGCGGAGAACACAGACATGGTAGCAGCAGGCTACATACACGAAGACCGTGACGACAATCGCGACTTACCACGACAAGGGAACAATTACTATGGCAGTAGTAGCAGAAGCAATAGCCGTGATTCGAAGCCAAGAACAGAGTGGCATCGATGACGTGATCAGCCACAACTGTCAGCAGAAGAGATGCTCGATGGAGGGTGCACAAGGCACACTTACCTCGATAAAGACGGCATCCAAAGACCTGCACATCTCCTCATCGAGTGCAGGGAATTCCTTCGTCTTAGTCGAGCACTCTAAGAAAGGATGCAAACTGAGCAACCAGTGGCTGGCGCGGTAGCTTACAACCCTCCACCGCTGCCGCCTAATCCGCCGGCGAACGTGGTCCAGCAGGGTCACCAAGCCGCTACAATCCAGCACGGCGAGCCACGGCAGCCAGCTGATGAAGAGGAGGCATTCCTGCCACCACGAGGATTCGTGCCCATGATTCAGAGAGGGTGCCCGACGAACAAAGTCCAGCGGAAGCGCGCAAGGGAGGTGTTCCACGCTGAGCATGCACCACCTGCTATGCCTGAGTATCTGAACTGGTCTGAACATCCAATTGCATTGGTTTCGATCGGTCAGATCACCCACCAAAGATCCCGTGCCCTGGACATCACGCCTTGGTCCTTGAGGCGCAGATTGGGGGATTCACCTCGAAGAAAGTGTTCATGGATGGAGGGAGCAGTCTAAACCTGATCTATGCACACACCCTGCACTAAATCAAGATCCCGATGAACAATCTTTTGCCAACCGAGACATCCTTCCATGGAATAGTCCCTGGGAAGCCAACGTACCCACTAGGAGCAATACACTTGGATGTCATTTTCGGCACCCCTTCGAGCTTCAAGAAGGAGAAGATCGAGTTCAAGGTCGTCGATTGGCCTTCACAGTACCACGCCATTCTCAGACAACCAGCGTTCGCCCGATTCATGGCAGTCCCGCACTACGATTACCTCAAGCTGCGGATGCTAGCCAATCGAGGACCGCTAATGATCAGCGGTAGCTTTGCCCGCTATGAAAACTGCGACAAGGATTTCAACAGCATGTCTAAGAGCTTTGGAGTGCACGAGGAGCTCCATCACATCAGGGAGGCCACCAACATGGACATAGATCCACCGGCACAGCAGAATGCCCCAGAACTCTCATTCGATGCCAGCAAAGACACTCATGAGCACCAGATCCAGCCGACGGATCCAACCAAGACGGCGCGGGTGTCGAATTCTCTTTCTCCCGCATAGGAAAGTGCGCTCGTTGGGTTCCTCCGTGAGCACTGGAGGATGTTCGCCTGGTGTCCAGCAGATATGCCAGGCATCCCCAGGGAACTCGCTGAGCATGAGCTCAAAATCTTTCCGAACGCGAAGCCAGTTAAGCAGTCCATGCGCCGCTACAATCCAGAAAAGGCCAAGGCAATGGGCAAAGAAATCAATCGCCTCCTCGAGGCCAAGTTCATCAGAGAGATCAAGGAAGCCACACGGCTTTCGCCGCCAGTCATGGTGGAAAAGAAGGACACCAAGATCTACAGGATGTGCATCGACTTCACGGCACTAAACAAACATTGCCCGAAAGACTACTTCCCACTGCCCCGCATCGACCAGATCATCGATTCTACCACGGGGTGCGAGCGCCTTTCGTTTCTCGACGCCTACTCTGGATACAACCAGATACGGTTGAAGGTCAAAGAAGAAGACAAGACAGCGTTCATCACCCCACATGGGGTGTACTGCTACATGACAATGCCCTTTGGGCTCAAGAACGCCGGAGCCACCTATCAACGGTGCATGCAGGCATGCTTGAAGGAACAGATCAGTCGCAACGTCGAGGTCTACGTCAACGATATCATCATCAAAACGGTGAAAGCAGACAGCTTGCTTGATGATCTGTGAGAAACCTTCGCCAACCTCGACCGCTATAGCATCAAGCTTAACCCGAAGAAATGCTCTTTTGGGGTACCCACTGGCCAACTGCTGGGCTACCTCATCTCCGAGAGAGGGATCGAAGGCAACCCAGAGAAGATACAAGCCATCATCAACATGTAGCCGCCAAAGATGCTTTGACATGTCCAGCAGTTGATAGGTCGACTCGCAGCGCTTAGCCGCTTCATCAGTAAGCTCGGCGAAAAAGCTCTCCCTTTCTATCGGCTACTTCGGAAGACAGACAACTTCACATGGACAGAAGAGGCACAAGCCACGTTCGACGATCTCAAGCGTTGCCTGTCGACCTCTCCATTTCTCGTCACACCTCGAGAGAAAGAGCCGATGTTGCTATACATATCGGCTACAAATCAAGTCGTCAGCTCATTCCTTGTGGTCGAACGCACGGAGGAAGGCAAAGAGCACGGAGTACAGAGGCCTGTGGACTACCTGAGCAAAGTCTTATCTCCGACCAAGCAAAGATACCCCCATTATCAGAAGCTAGCATACGTAGTCTACATGACGGGGAAGAAATTGCCGCACTACTTCGAGTGCCATTCCATTATATTGGTAGCCTCGAACCCAGTGTCCAGCATCCTTAAAAACCCAGATGCCACAGGACGCGTATCACTATGGGAAATCACCTTGGGACCCTGGGAGATCACGTACCAGCGGCAATCGGCAATCAAGTCACAGGTCCTGCCAGATTTCATAGCCGAATGGATAGAAGCTCAGATGCCTGAACTCCCAGACCTGTCGAATAGCTGGACCATATTCATCGATGGGTCCAAGCGGGTTTTGGGGGCAGGGGCAGGAGTGGTTGTCGTATCACCGCAAGGGGACAAGATGCGCTATGTTCTCCGCATGCACTTCTCAAACCCCTCGAACAACAAGGCAGAGTACGAAGCCATTCTCCATGGCATGTGCATGGCAAAAGCCTACGGGGCCACCCACATTAAGATCCATGGAGATTGGAACCTCATCGCCTAGCAAGTTATGAAGGAGTGCGATGCAACCTGCGCAAACATGATATCGCGCCATGTACGACAAGCTCGAAGACGATTTTGAGGGCTGTGAAGTAATGCACATCGCACACGGAAAGCAACGAAGAGGCAGACAACCTGGCCAACATTGGGTCAAGGTGCCTCCCAATACCGCCCGGAGTCTTCTTTGAAGAGATATTCGAGCGCTCTGTCAAGATCAAACCAGTGACCGACCCGGCGTTAGCAACATGCTTGGGGGCTCAGCAGGGCAGCACCACCCTAGCAGTGGGAACAGAAGATCTCCCCAAAGACGCAGCAGCAGTTATGCTCATCGAAGCAATTTGTACAAAGTCGTACATGGCTTACCTGATTCGGGGCGAACTTCCAGAAGAACCCATCCATCGGCGACAAGTTATGAGGCGCTCCAAAGCCTTCACCATAATCAACGGGGAGCTTTCACTACAACAAAAACTGCTTGTAGCGGCATTTCTCTAGAGGCGCTTATGATTTGCCTCTATAAATTTATTAAATAATTATGTAGAGACACTTTCACTGAAGTAGGGACACTTCTTATAGATACAAGGCAGAGTGTCTTAAATGTAGAGACACTAGTTGAGACATTTATCTCATAAGTATCAAATGAGTGTTAAAAGGCGTTGTATGAGGCACTGCATTAGTGCCATAAGAAATCATGTAGAGGCATTTTTAAAGACACTTCATAAAGTGGCATTACATCATAGTTAGAGACACAGTTTGAGATACTATTTACATTTTGTAGAGGCATATTCAGGGATGTAATACAGTATCATAAGAATTTTCTAATGTTTTTTAACAAGAAGTTATGTGAGGCTAAGTGGTTGGGTTAGTATGGCCTTTACTCGAAGGTCTTGAGTTCAAGGACTGCTACCAACATTTTTATAAATTATTTTTCCATATGAACAGTGACATAATGAATGTCTTTACTAATGTCTTATAGATGTATAGACAATATAAAGTGCCTCTATGAAATGTCCTATAATAACTAAGGACATTATGGAAATGTCTTTTAGTCCTAGGGACACTGCATGTAGTGGCACTTATGTGACACTTGACCAAGTGCCTCTACTATACTGTAGAGGCAATGATAATGTCTCTAGCTACCAAAAGTAATGTCTCTACATGCTATTTCTCTTGTAGTGTTTACAAGCGTAGCACCACAGGGGTACTCCAACAGTGCATAGCGCAGGAAGATGGAATCGCCCTCCTTCGAGAAATCCATGAAGGAACCTGTGGGCATCATGCCAGCAGTCGAACCCTTGTGGCTAAGGCCTTTCGGTCAGGGTTCTACTGGCTTTCTATCCTTTACGACGCCAGGAACATCGTCCAGCATTGCGAAGCATGCTAGCTCTTGGCCACCAAGCCTCACGCGTCTGCGTCCGAGCTGCACACTATACCCGTCGCCTGGCCCTTCACGCAATGGGGCCTCGATCAGGTGGGGCCTCTGCCCAAGTCATCTCGAGGAAGTCACACATACCTGCTGGTCGCGGTGGACAAATTCTCCAAATGGATTGAAGCTGTCCCGGTCACCAACCAAGAAGCAACCACAGCAGTCAAGTTCTTCGAGTCCATTGTCTACTGGTACGGTGTGCCGAACAGCATCATCACCGACAATGGCACCAACTTCACCTCAGGCGAATTCTAGGAGCTCGCCAAAAACCTCGGCATCAAGATCAAGTACGCCTCGGTCGCACATCCTAAGTCCAATGGCCAAGTCGAAAAGGCCAATGGGCTCGTCTGCGCGGGCCTGAAGAAGTGACTACTTCGACCCCTCAAACGCGCGGCAGGCGCTTGGGTCGAAGAACTGCCTTCGGTCCTGTAGAGCCTGCAGACCACGCCCAACTCTTCGACCGGCTACACACCTTTCTTCTTGCTCTTCGGGGCAGAAGCAGTGCTACCTACGGATGTGCGCTACTGCGCACCCCGTGTGGTGGCCTATGCTAAAGAAGATGCAGAAAAGGCACTGACAAACGCACAAGACCTGCTGGATGAGGCCCAGGACGTCGCCCTCGCTCGCTCGGCAGTTTACCAGAAAATCCTCCGCAATTACCATAGCAGACGGGTACGCAGACGGTCCTTCGAGCCAGGCAACCTCGTCCTTTGACTCAAGCAAACAAGCACGTCGAAGCTAGAGCCGCCATGGGAGGGCCCATACCTCGTTCACGAAGCAATCCCAGGAGGCGCGTGTTGGCTACGCGACCCCAAGACAGGGAAGGACATCGACAATCCATGGAACGCACAGCAGCTGCATCGGTTCTATCCTTAGAACCACCACACCTTCCCCCCCATCTCTATGTAACTAAGCGTCGGCAGCAGACCATGGTCAACCATTGCGCCCTCGGCACCAAGTAATAAAGTTCATTCCCTCACATCATTGTTCAACCCACACTTGGGGGCTTCGCCTTAAAAACCGCTCGATCTACGCTTGGGGGCTTCGCCTTTCGACCCACGCTCGGGGGCTTCGCCTTTCGACCCACGCTTGGGGGCTTTGCCTTTCGGCCCATGCTTGGGGGCTTCGCCTTTCGACCCACGCTCGGGGGCTTCGCCTCTTCGACCCATGCTCGGGGGCTTCGCCTCTCGACCCACGCTCGGGGGCTTCGCCTTTCGATCCACGCTCGGGGGCTTCGCTTTTTTCGACCGCGCTCGGGGGCTTCGCCTCTCGACCCACGCTTGGAGGCTTCACCCTTCGACCTATGCTCGGGGGCTTCGCCTCTTCGACCTACGCTCTGGAGCTCTGCCCCTCAGCCCATATAACCCATACAAAGCACCCAGACAAATTCCAAAGAGACACACACATATACAATATATAAACAAGGTTCAGAAACTAGGCCAGGTTAGTGCGCTGCGACGCCCTGATTTGCCCTCTGACGATCACTTTCGGTGATAATCTATTGGGCGATACAATTGGTTGTGTCTCTGCAAGCAACATAATGATGATCCATGTCAACACGACCACTGGGGGATGGAGGAAGTGTCTTCAGCGGCTCTAAGTCGACCTCAGGATAATGAGCATGCACGAAAGAAAGGGCGACCACGGCTCCGCAGCGCAAATGTTCTCGAACAAAGGAGTAGACAGCATTGCCATTCTTGAATCGGTCGAGCAGCGCCGGTAGGCCTTCGGGTTGGTTTTTCAGAGGAAACATAGCCTCGTGCACCAGAGCAAGGGCGCTACGGCTCGTTTTAGCCAACACTCCAGCTTGGGTGATCCTGTCCTGGAGAAGTGTCAGCTTCATCGCCTTCGACCGATCTTCCCAGAAGTTGGCAGCGATCGAATTAGCGTGTGTTTGAGCAGCATGAAGGTGCGCGTTCATGCGTCGGGCTTCAGCTGCGCTGTCAAGGCACACATCTGCAGAAAGGAGTAGAATATCAAGTTTTACAGGCTGAAATTGCAAAGCAGGCCGAAAAGTTCGAAAGACTTACACTTCAGGGATTTCCCAAGACTCTCGATTTCCTCAAGAAGAAATTTTTCGGCATCCACAGCCCGTGATGCCTTGGACAGAGCAACATCGACCTTAGCAGTAACTGCCTTCAGTTGTTGCGGTGTGTTCTTGAGCTGATCGCGCAAGGATCGAATCAGGGTCAATTCGCTCATGGAAGGCGCTCTCCTCTCAGTGGCATTGGAAGAACTAGCAACTGTCTCATATGAAATAGGCCAGGCACTCGAAAGCGCAGGTGAATCCTGCACAAGAGGACTCCGGTCACGCATAGTCATCAGTAATCAAGTAAGCAGACACAGAATACGGTAGCAAAACAAGTGCAGCAAAGTTACAGCAATCAGTGCACCCGCATTAAAACGACATCATTCGACATAGCATCACAAAGTTAATTACAGATGCACGACAGAGGCATCAATTGCACTACGATGAGCTACCAGGGGCCTTGCTAGATTGGGCGCCAGAGGTCCCGCGCTTTCGAGCCCGTGCCGCCGCTCGCTTCTCATTCCTTTTGGCCAGGAAGCTCGTCATCCGAGCAGACAAGTCGCGGGCAAGCTCAAGGTAGCCCTTCGGGGACTTATCACATCCCTCCTTGTCTTTCGGCCACGTGCTCACGACCTTGTCGGCGTCAAACTCAACCCCACACATCATCAGCATAGAGAAGACAGACTCAGAGCCGATAGTTACCTGTCGGCGAACCACAGCAACTAACGGATCCTCGCCATCCGCCTTCACCGCCAGGGCTTCGAGGATACCGGCCATGGTATTGCTGGTTGAATCCGGGATGGACACGTCACGAAAATAGTCAAGTGTTGGCCGCACCTTCGCCAGGAGGTCACGGACTTCCTGACACAGGCGCTCGGCGATACCAATGCTGGACTCGAGTCCAGCAGGCTCCTTCATAGCCCCGACGTCCAACTCAGCAGCAGCTTCAAGAAAGGATAAGCTCCTTAGTTAGTAAGGCACTTAATCGGCATGAAAAAGCCCAATCAAGGGATATCGAAGACTCACCGCGTAAGGCGTCGAGCGAGGTTTGCAGTCATTGTTGCAAGTCCTTCTCTCTCAATTCAGCATCCAAGCGACACTTCTTCGCAAGCTCTTGAGCCTCGGACGACTTGGCCTTTAATCGGGCGACTTCGTTGGCCAGCTCGTCGGCTTTAGCCTTTAAGGCCGAATTCTCTGCCGCAAGATCGTCCAGTTGGGTTTTTAGGGATGTCTCATCAGTGGCAGCCTGCGCTCTGATCCCTGATCATTTAAAGGATGTCATAAGGGAGTGAAGCAAAATAGCCATCTAAGCAAGATGCTACAAGGGAGGAAGCAGTACTCATGTCGAACGTCGTCGAGCTGGGCGATAGTCGTCTCTTCTCTTCCTCCAGCGCAAGAAAGTTCTTGCATACCTTCGATAAATCCCTAACAACGGGCTGAGCAGGAAAAAGCAAAGATAAATCTCTGAATTATTGTTAGGAGGGCGAGCCTAAGTGTAAACACTTCGACTCACCCTTGGGGGCTACTGACAGGCAAACATACGAGTCGTAAAAGCTGGAAATTTTAGACTTACAGGGCTTTTGGAGCTGGAAGGCTCGCCGGAGGAAGAAACCAGGAGAAATTCAGGCTCGTTCATCTTTTTCCTCGAAGGAGACGGTGGCTTCGGGAGGTCAGCCTCAGGAGCAGCGTCTCCAGCTGCCCTCTCTTGCGAATCTGTGGTATGCTCGAGGGCATCATCATGAGGCCGAATACAGTACTGGTCACGGTCCCCTAGGCTAGTCAAGGTTTCTTTGGTGGAAGATCTGAAATGGAAGTCGAAGTCAACATAGTATAATCGGATCAGGGCAAAGTTACACGAAAAGCAAGTTGGATAAGGAAACTCACGATGCATTAAGGCCAAACTTCGAAAGAATCTTCTTCCCAAGTCGAAGAGGAGGATGGATGCTTAAAGGTGCGGCGGGGATCACGCTGTCGTCATCGTCACCAGAAGAAAAGTGAGTCAACATGGGAGCAGACGGTCCTTGTACGTGGCGGATAACCAGCCCGTTGGGAACCCCAAGAGGAAGGTATGATGAGTATAGCAGCTAGTTTTCCCTCAGTTAAGAAACCAAGGTATGTCAATCTTGGAGAGGAGAGACAAACGACTGAAGGTGATGCTTGCTAGCTTGCGACAGCTTCGGACAATTTATATATGGCGCCTCACCCAAGCTTTGCTTTGTGAGCAGCAACGCGGAACCTGCACACAACACAACCAAGTACTTCGTTCCCAACTTGCGATGAGGTTGTCAATCTCACCGGTTTGCTTGAAACAAAGGTTATGAGCGTATCGAGTGGAAAACAATATAGTATGCGAGTAAAGTAAATAGTGCGAGTAAAGTAAACAGGTGATAGCAATATGATGGAAATAGGACCGGGGTCCACAGTTCACTAGTGGTGTCTCTCCATAAGATAAATAACACATGCTGGGTAAACAAATTACAGTTGGGCAATTGATAGAATAAAGATAAATGTGATATGTCAAGAAGATCACTATGAGATTTACTCTGGGCATTACAACAAAATACATAGACCGCCAACCAACTGCATCTATGACTAATAATCCACTTGTGGCGAATCAATCTGAGAACTCCACAAGTATTAAGTTGTGAACAACAGATAATTGCATTAAGCAAAGTGTGTAATGTAAACAAAGCATATGCCCTTGAGCATATGAATGTTGTTTTCTCCCTAGTAGCAACAGCACATCTACAACCTTAGAGGTTTCTGTCACTCCCCCAGATTAAATAGAGGCATGAACCCACTAGCGAGCATAAATACCCCCTCTTGGAGTCACTGGCAACTACTTGGACAAGATAGCTACTAACAACGGAGAGCATGCAAGATCATAAACAACATAGAGATAACAAAAGATATAATTCAGTACAGCAACTTAATCATAAACACCAATATTCATCGGATCCCGACAAACCAAACATGTAGAATTACATAACGGTGATCTCAATCATGTAGGGCAGTTCATGAGATCTAAACATGAAGCACATGGTGGAGGAGACAACCATCTAGCTACTGCTATGGACCCATAGTCCAAGGTAGACTTCTCACTCATCGCTCCGGAGGCAAGCATGGCGATGAAGAAGACCTCCGGTGGCGATTCCCCTCTACGGCAGGGTGCCGGGAAGAGCTTCTAGACCCTCCCGATCTTCGGGTCGACGGCGGCGGCGGATCGTGATGTGTTCTGGAAAATTGATTGGGTACTTAGGTTTTTTCCGTCGGGGGGTCTTTATAGGCGAAGGGGCAATGTCAGAGGAGGGCCCAGGCGCCCTCACACCTGGCTAGCGCGGCCAGGGGCCTGGCCGCGCCACCATGGTGTGTGGGGCCCCTGTGGCCCACCTCCTACTCCTCTTTGGATCTCTGGTAGCTTCCGGGTAAAATAAGACTTCAGGATGTTGTTTCGTCCAATTCCGAGAATATTTCCTGTGTATCACTTCTGAAACACAAAAATAGTAGAAAACAGGAAACTGGCACTGTGGCAATTCGTTAATAGGTTTGTTCCGGAAAATGCATAAAAGTGCCACAAAGTGTAACGAAACAGTAGGCAAATGGTGTAGAAACAAGCATGGAGCATCAAAAATTATAGATACGTTGGAGACGTATCAAGCATCCCCAAGCTTAACTCTCGCTCGTCCTCGAGTAGGTAAGTGATAACAAAAGAATAATTTTTTAGGTGACATGCACCTACACAATCTTGATCATGTATGTAAGCATTTGTGAGCTGGGATCATAAGAACTTAAAACATGGGCATGCAAGATATAATCATGACAATAAGAACTTAGCAACCATGTTGTAAACATGCAAATGAACACAAACAAAAGATCATAAAAATGAAACAATGAAAGTCAAACGTGTGTTCAAATCATAAGGAAAAACATACAAATAGTTTTCAGCTTGTCCTTCAAAGAGAGCAAAACATAAATGCATAGGACACCTTCAAGTTTAAGAGGGCGAGTAGATACAAATAATTTAAGAACAAGTGAAACCAACAATATGAATCAATCAATGAATTTTGGGACAATGCATATTACACTAAGAATAACAACTATGCTCTCTTAATGGTGCATAAAGAAAGAAGGTGGTGACTCAACATAAAAGTAGAAGAAAGGCCCTTCACAGAGGGAAGCAGTGATTGCAAGTTTTATAACCTTCAAAAATTATGGTACTTACCGGCTTTGAGCTCTCATTGCCCCCATCATAAGCATCTTGAATGGTTAAAGTTAATGCGAGAACAATTATGATGCATATGCTTGACAAATCATAAGTTGAAAACCTCGTGCCCCGTGAATATGAGTACCCAAACCTCATGCTACTTTACTTAGAGTCCCAAGCAAGGCTCTTGTCATTGTAAGTATATGCATATCATTGAGAACCGCCAATGGGGTACCTCCGTGCCCGATGACATGGAACAAGCCCACACCAAAATGACAGGACAAGCAGACAATGAACACCTCGACATCTCTTTTATTTGTCATTTGTTTAGCTTTTTATTGTGAGATGCGTCGTCGAATGTTCACCATGGGTATGCTACAAATTTCCACCATGAATTATGCATGGCTTAGATTGGCGGCCCGGCGTTTCCCTAAAACATATACAAACTCCATGATCCCCACAAGATTCCTAATTCATTTCACACCGAGGGCATCCATAAACAAAAGATCACTATATCAACTCAAATAAGAAGTGCAATGTTGAAAGGTTGCCCCACGACAGCATGGCTGGGCTAGAATCCAACTTACAACTTGCAAGCATAACAACTCAACATAAGAGACCACAATGTCAAATTTTTAAGAACAGAAAAAAGTAAAGTGTGCCTTCCGGTTCGTGAGAGCTTTACTGACCGAATTTCGCATAACACTGGTAAGAGTTTAATTTGAAGAGAAAATAAAAGCAAGTCAAATTTACTTGGAATAGCAAATTGCTAGTAGGTATGTATGGTGGACACTTTGGAAAATTTTGGCTTTTAGGAGTTGGATGCACGAGTAGAGCTCATACTCAGTACAAGGTGAGGGCTAGCAAAAGACTGGGAGCGACGAACTAAGAGAGCAGTAATGGCCATAATCATGCAAAGCGACAAAGTGACATTAAAAGAAGCATAAGATGGCATCAAAAGTCAAAAACTAAATGATCATGAAGGCTATTGGTGACTTTGTAAGAGTCTAACATGTGTTTTAAGCATCAAGGAGAAAACCAAAATAATGCTTCCATACAATAAAAACAACGCATGATTTTTTTCAAAGGCTCATTAAGCAATCTCAGTTATTTGAGACAAGTCATGCTACAGCAAAACCACTAAGCATACTATCAAAAAGACATCAAGCATGACATGAAAAAGCCTAAGCCGCAGTCTACACAAGCTCCTTCTTGTACCACTTTTTTGCCCAAAGCTTTTTCTCTTTTCCAACACCATTTGAAATTTTTAGAGACACCTCTTTTGATGAAAACCAATAAAGATAAGAGGAAAAAATACACCTTGATGAAATGATATGACAAGGTCTGAACACAAATCAAGGCAAAAACGAAAACCAAAAGCAGTAGCAGAAAAAGAAGAACACTCGATAAACGATAAGAGTGAAAAACTGAGTGTTCTTTGCAAATGAAAACGAGTACATCTCCAAAAGAAATTTGTTGGGGTCCAACCATTTATTGCAGCAAAAAAACAAACTAAACTAACTAATAAAACTAAAACAACTGATGCTCCAAGAAAAACACATAGTGCATGAAGCAATAAAAATATAGCGTCTTGAAAGGTGACCTGATTTTTGCCGATGAAGAAGGGCTGCCTCGGGGGCATCCCCAAGCTTTGACGCTTGTACTTCTTCGATATTTCTTGGGGTGATGCATGGGCATCCCCAAGCTTGAGCTTTTGTCCATTCTTCAACTCATCTCATCATTCTCCAATCCCTACACTTGAAAACTTCCTTCATACAAAACTAAACACAATTCTATAAGCAACATTAGTGCAAGCATAACATATAATCAACCTCTTTTTGCTTCAGGTTTTAACTCAAAACCACCACATATATAGCAAATACTACTGTAGCAACTTCTCTAAAAGTTCCATGATCAAAAGAACTTAAAATAAAGCGATAAAGTGGCAAACACAAATATTGGCAGAAATCTGTCAAAACTGAACAGCTGACAAAGGTCGAATTTTTGAGGGGTTTTATGTTGCTCAAATCAAAAAGTGTTCAACTAACAAAAGTTTGTATATAACCTGGGGCATATGCACAAGAAATCTCAGGTCCAAAAGATATACAGAGAGTTTATACGAATTTTTATGGTGCAGCATCGAAAACAGTTTTAGGACAGCAACATCCCCAAATCTTTACCTCACTCGAATTAGAGGCTTCTCTTAGCACAAAAACGAAATAAACAAGATAAGGAGCGGTCATTACAGTAGTAATGATTTCCAAGACTCAAATAAAAGAAAGTTTGAGAAGATGCTCACATAAGAAATATGAATTGAAGTAAAAGAGAGCATCAAGGAGCAAATATAAAACACATTTAAGTCTAACCCACTTCCTATGCATAGGAATCTTGTAAGAAAATAAATCAAAGAAGCGCATAGCCACAAGTATGGGTAGATAAAACAAGAGCAATTTCAGAACTTTCAATAAAAAATGAGGTGTTTTAGTAACATGAGAATCCCAACAACCATATTTTCCTCTCTCATAATAATTTTCAGTAGCATCATGAACAAAATCAACAATATAAATATCACACTCACCCTCCTTTGTTAAGCATGGAGGGCGATCAAATAAGGTATTAGTTAAAGAGTTACTCTTATTGGGAGGTAGACATGGGTAGCTCCATTCTTCCTCCTCTTGATCATCACGCTCCTCCTCTTTTTCATCCAATGAGCTTCCAATTTCAGCGATTTCTTCTTCTATAGGCTCCTTCAAGGCATTAGTCTCTTCCGTTAGAGAGCATCTATTAAGATATTTAAGAATATAGCCATTTTCTTCCTTGTAATTATCAAAGCAAAATGTAAGTATATCATAAACCTCATATTTATAAGGTGCATCATCAATATTTTCAAGCAAATAAGCAAGTTCGAATGCACCCTTCCAAGCAATAAATTCTTCAATTTGTTCCACATCGTTGAAGTCATAATTTCCATTAATATAAGAAGATATGGTAACATCATCATTATACTCACATTGAAAAGGGAGGTGTTTATACCTCCTACAGCAACAAGATCTATCAAAGCAATAGGTAACATTATAAGTAGAGCACATATTTCTAGCAATGATATACAATCTATTGATTTGTTTCCTTAAGTGTTTCCCTTTTTGTGACAAGCGGTGTTCCTCATAATAATTTTGCTGCTCTTCCGTGAACCCACCTTGCCAAAAAGATTTAGTTTCTAAGAAACCAACCATTGATAGAAAGCATGATAAAGCAAGACAAGTAAAAACAACTACCAAGGATTCTAATTTTTTTTTGGGTTTTTGATAAAATGATGCAAGTAAAATAAATAAAGTAAAGCAAAACAATAACAAAGTAAAGGATGTGCATGCGAAAACTCCCCTCGCAAAAGTCTTCTACTTCCTCCCCGGCAACGGCGCCAGAAAATAAGCTGCTGCGTGTGATGGCGTGTGGTCAACGTGGGAGCAGACGGTCCTTGTACGTGGTGGATAACCAGCCCGTTGGGAACCCCAAGAGGAAGGTATGATGAGTATAGCAGCTAGTTTTCCCTCAGTTAAGAAACCAAGGTATGTTGATCTTGGAGAGGAGAGACAAACGACTGAAGGTGATGCTTGCTAGCTTGTGACAGCTTCAGACAATTTATATATGGCGCCTCGTCCAAGCTTTGCTTTGTGAGCAGCAACGCGGAACCTGCACACAACACAACCAAGTACTTCATTCCCAACTTGCGATGAGGTTGTCAATCTCACCGGTTTGCTTGAAACAAAGGTTATGAGCGTATCGAGTGGAAAACAATATAGTATGCGAGTAAAGTAATTAGTGCGAGTAAAGTAAACAGGTGATAGCAATATGATGGAAATAGGACCGGGGTCCACAGTTCACTAGTGGTGTCTCTCCATAAGATAAATAACACATGCTGGGTAAACAAATTACAGTTGGGCAATTGATAGAATAAAGATAAACGTGATATGTCAAGAAGATCACTATGAGATTTACTCTGGGCATTACAACAAAATACATAGACCGCCATCCAACTGCATCTATGACTAATAATCCACTTGTGGCGAATCAATCCGAGAACTCCACAAGTATTAAGTTGCTAACAACAGATAATTGCATTAAGCAAAGTGTGTAATGTAAACAAAGCATATGCCCTTGAGCATATGAATGTTGTTTTCTCCCTAGTAGCAACAACACATCTACAACCTTAGAGGTTTCTGTCACTCCCCCAGATTAAATAGAGGCATGAACCCACTATCGAGCATAAATACCCCCTCTTGGAGTCACTAGCAACTACTTGGCCAAGATAGCTACTAACAACGGATAGCATGCAAGATCATAAACAACATAGAGATAACAAAAGATATAATTCAGTACAGCAACTTAATCATAAACACCAATATTCATCGGATCCCAACAAACCAAACATGTAGAATTACATAACAGTGATCTCAATCATGTAGGGCAGCTCATGAGATCTAAACATGAAGCACATGGTGGAGGAGACAACCATCTAGCTACTGCTATGGACCCATAGTCCAAGGTAGACTACTCACTCATCGCTCCAGAGGCAAGCATGGCGATGAAGAAGACCTTCGATGGCGATTCCCCTCTCCGGCAGGGTGCCGGGAAGAGCTTCTGGACCCTCCCGATCTTCGGGTCGACGGCGGCAGCGGATCGCGATGTATTCTGGAAAATTGATCGGGTACTTAGGTTTTTTCCATCGGGGGGCTTTATAGGCGAATGGGCGATGTCAGAGGAGGGCCCAGGCACCCTCACACCTGGCTGGCGCGGCCAGGGGCCTGGCCGTGCCACCATGGTGTGTGGGGCCCCTGTGGCCCACCTCCTACTCCTCTTCGGATCTCTGGAAGCTTTCGGGTAAAATAAGACTTCAGGATGTTGTTTCGTCCAATTCCGAGAATATTTCCTGTGTATCACTTCTAAAACACAAAAACAGCAGAAAATAGGAAACTGACACTGTGGCAACTCGTTAATAGGTTAGTTCTGGAAAATGCATAAAAGTGCCACGAAGTGTAACGAAATAGTAGGAAAATGGTGTAAAAACAAGCATAGAGCATCAAAAATTATAGATACGTTGGAGACGTATCACACATCAATAACCTGTGCAGTCATTGCACATCACTTTTTCGATCCAGACAAACAAAATTCGTAATATTGAACTAAGGCAAGGAGTGTACCTCGGTGCGAGGGAAGGCCTTGCTGAAAGCCACCGCGCCAAAGACTTTTGGCACGACGTCTTTCCTCTTGATGTTGGTAACAGCGCGCACGCTGTCATCAATCTCAGCTATCTGCAGCTCGTCGGGAGAGATCCGCGTCGAATCCCGGTGGTCGGTGTAGTCCCACATGCAATGGCCCGAGCGGCGAGCGGTTGGACTCGACGCTCAATGAACGTTCGGATGAGCTGGACGCCTGAAAGCTCTTTCTTGGGTGTGGCTCGAAGCTTCTGGATCCTCTCCATTAGGGGCTCGGTGGTCTTCAACTCTTCTTCAGAGAGCTCATGCCGCCAAGACACCCAAGGTCGAAGGACGATGGTGGCTCGAAATTCTTCAAGCCCAAATTCTTTGCCATCGGAGGATTTGTCCTTAGCGTAGAACCACTTCGTTTGCCAGCCCGGATTGTTTTCAGGCGTGGGCAGGTTGAAGTAGGGGACATCGGGGCGGACCTGGCAACCAAATCTGCCGGTCTGGAACTGCAGGGGCTGCCGGATCATAAAAATCCGGCGCCAAAGCGCCCAGTGGGGTTCGATCCCCAGGAAGCATTCACAGAGTGTGATAAAACATGCAATGTGGAGAATTGTATTGGTGTTCAGATCATGAAGCTGAACCCCATATGCAAAAAGAAGGCCGCGAAGAAAGGGATGTGGGGGAAGCGATAACCCCCGCAACAGAAAAGCCAGGAAGATTACCCGGAAACCTAGGGGCGGCCGGGGAATGATCTCTGGGCCAGCGGCGAGCGATTCCGCCGGGTCATTCTTGAGGAGGCCGATCTTCTCAGCGGCAGACATCTCCTTGCTCCCCATCTTGGTCGGTACCCAATTGCCAATGACAGAGGCATCGATGTTCGTGGTCTTGGCCTTCTTGGCGGCGGCGCCGGTGGCAGCGCCGGCAGCGGATGAGCTTCTCTTACCCATGAACGTAATGCTCAGCGGAGGCTTGCAGGAGTGGGGATGAGAGTGGAGCGTCATAGAGGACGAGTGCGAGGAAGACGATGATGGCGGCAGAGTGGGGTGTACAGTTAACCTTTTCTACTATCTTTATCTTGCCCCGGGAAAACTGTCAAGTTATCTTAGCCGTCCGTCATTAAGGGGAAACGGCAAGACAGATCTGGCCATCCACGCGTCAGTGCCACAGGAGCCGCAGCCTCCACTACGCACGGTAATTGAGGAGACCGGGAAATCTTTTTTGACCCAAACGCGGGACATGCGGTCAAATACGGTCAGCGGCCGGGACGCGCGGCTATTGGGCCCCAGCATGTCTGGTCTTGTCACAGTCAGTATGTGATAGCAGAAGATGGTGTGACGACTCGATAAATCCAGATGTCACCACTGACGTCATGGCCCAAAAGTGGTTTCTTGAGAGGTTAAGAGGCGGACTCAATCTCGGGTCCCCGGTATTTTTGAGGTATGTGTCCTTTGGACTAGCTCTTTTGGAGTTGCTTTTGTCTCGAAACTTTTCCGCCCGACCTTTTTGAAGGCGTTGTTTTTTGAGAGGCTTTTTTCCCTGCTTTCGAACCTTTAGAGTTTTTCGAGTGGTTTTCTTGCCATGACCGTTCGAACATATTTCTATGTCCTATTCGGTACCATTTTGGTGATTCGAGGAGGAGTTTTCCCTCTCGAATTATCTGTCATGGGCCAGCAGAGCCTCCGAGTATTCCTTGATTGAGGACATCGATTCTCCCATGCCCCCATCTTTAGGCGAGATGTGTCATTTCAGCTTTCAGCCGAAGTTTGGTAGTCTTCCGAATCACGACCTGGCTAGCAACGCCATTTTATCGTCCAAGTCATGATACAGCCAGCAGAGCTCTCAGTTTCATCTGAGTGATGACCTCGTTGCTCTGCACGACCACAAATTGGGGGCTGCAGTTCCCAGATAACTTTTAGCTCGGGTCCAGTCGTGCCACACCTATGATTCAGGGTGGCTTCAGCCCATGAATTCAACATCACATATGCACTCAAAATTCCCAGATTTAGGTGGCTAATACTGATTCAGATGCCGTATGTCAAATACGAAGGTAAGTCCATGGTTTGCAACACCAGATGGCTCGGTATTCGTATCAAGCGTGCTCTGCCGAGAAATTTTCCATACCTTCGGTATGAAGTTTGCACCGATGGACGCATCGGGTGCCTCACAATGAACTGGGCCTCGACCTGGTGAGTCCTGATCTGTTGAGATTATAGGGGGGTTTTTCTAGTCGTCTCCACAGGGATCAACACAAATGAGACTATTTCCTAATTTCCAGAAGCTAAGCAGAAAAGTGGGGTTTTTGGTGTTGTAAACAGAAAAGTAACAGGAGGTTTTGAGCAGGGAAGTTTTAACATAACAAGTTCAAGGATTTCTTGTTTGTCAGACAAGAAAGCATTGAACAAACTAGCAAATTTTAGACAGGGATATGTTTTTGGAACTAGGTGCAGAGACTAGTCATACACCTACAGATCAAGCAAGTGCAACACAGTTTTCACAGTAGTCTTAGAGTTTACAATGGAGCGTGTCACTCAAACCATAGCAAAGGTCAAAGACAAGTTTCAAACTGCTTTACAACGCAAGATCAACACAACAGATCACAGAGCATGAGGGAAAGGAAGAGAGATTTGCTGTTTGTCACCGAAGGCTTGCCGTGGCAGAGAAAGTAGAAGAATTGCTGTCGCGGCAGAGGATGCAGAGGTTGAGGGAGAGCTGGGCCTTCAGATTCTTGGGGCTATGTTCATCCTGTGTTCTTGAGGTTCCTGAGGGAGTTCTTGGAGTTCTTGGTGGACGCCATGGATCCAGTCTTGTTACAACAGAGGAGAAGAGGGATAAGGGTGGAAAAGTTTTTGTGTTGGACTATGGAGGAGGAAGGTTTTTGTGGAGTGGTGGATGGATGGAGTGGCTGTGGATGCGAGGTGAGAGATGGAGATGGTGGGAGTGAACCTGGACCTCTCCTTTTAAAGACTTTTTGTGGCATTCTTGCTGCGGCGTAGAGGAGTAGTGGGAAGTTGGTGGCGGCAGCGGCTTTTCTGCTTTTGCCGTTTTTCCTGTCTTCTTGTGCCGTACCAGCCACTTTCTGCCGTGCTTGCTTTTCTTGCTCCTCAAGATGTACTCCTCCATTCCTGGTGGCTTGGTCTTTGGTTTGAATTACTCTGACTTGTAGATTTAAGTGCCTTGGCGCACTGATCTGTGACAAAGGATCAAATGATGTAAAATGTTGGTGCAACACTGGTAGAAATGAGGTAAAACAGACAAGTTTTATGGTTGCAAGGTTCAGATATATGTGTAAATCTTAGAGTGATCAAAACCCCCAGACCAAAACCTTTGCTTGTCCTCAAGTAAAGAATGGTGCATTGTACCAAACAAAATGTAACAGAGCATGATGAGGGACATTGCTGACTCAATGCAGATAAATCTTGCAATTGCCAATTCAAAAACAAGTTTCACAAGAGAATTTGAGTATGTCTAGATCAAACAACATGGACACATGAGTATAAAGTAATTGACTCTGAAATTGAAAACTCAAGATCCAGTACATAGCCCAATATGTAATGCAAAATTAGTGCTTCACCTATTACGGTTCCCAGGAACATAATAGGCTAATGCATAGACAAGTTAGTCAGTTAGTAACTTAGCTTGATGGGTCAACTTAGTTAGTGCTTCACACACTACAATCCCAGGATCATAGGTGCTAGTGCTTTAGGTATTTACAACAAGTTTTACTTAGCATCATCAGGTTAGTGCTTCACACACCACAATCCAGAGATCATGGTTGCTAATGCTAAACTTTTTCCTTCCCGTTAGTATGTTAGTGCTTCACAAATCACAATCCAGAGATCATGTTTGCTAATGCAAAAAATGCAACAGATGCAATTGGTTAGGGGCTAAGAAATGGATCATGAACTTCATTCTTAGGGCAATTAACAAATATACTGATGTTTCACAGGTTCTTTGAGTAGAGACATACAAAGGTTCTGATTTGAAACTTGGCTTTGAAAATAGGCATTTGCAAGAGTTATAAGCAGATTCAAAGCAAAGTTCTTCATAGCATGCAAAGTGATAATTTCAGGTTCAAGCAACAAAATTTGATTTGTTTCTTAACAGAGCACTTTCACACAAGATCAAACAATAGTATAGTATATTCTGATTCAGATTTTAACAAATGTGTGGAAATGGAAAGTGTTCACCTGATGGTTTTCCTGCTTCTCTGCCTTGTCAATCAACAGCAATCTTTCTCCTCATCCAAGTTATCACTGAAACAACAAAAAGAAACAAACACACAAGGCAAAAACATAAAAAGGTGAAAGGGAAATATATGATACAAGGGATACCAGGTTTCCTCCTGGAAGAGAGCTTGTTTAAAGTCACTAGCTTGACTGTAGCTTCATCATCACTGGTTTGCATGGGTAGAGGATGCATTGGAGCCATCCTCTGGTTCATCATCTTCTTCAACTTGGTTTTCAATCAAATCTCCAATCCTGTAGTGCTTCAACCTCTGGCCATTTACTTTGAATGTTCCCTCAGCTGAGCTATAAACCTCAAAGGCACCATGGCCTAGATCTTTCTTGATAACACAAGGGCCAAACCATCTGGACTTGAACTTCCCAGAGAATAAGTGTAGCTTGGAATCATACACCAGCACTGACTGCCCTTCCTTGAATTCCCTTCTCAGAATGTGGGAGTCATGCCATTTCTTGGTCTTCTCCTTGTAAATCTTTGCACTTTCATAGGAATCATTCCTGAGCTCTTCAAGCTCACACAACTGCAGTTTCCTCATGTTTCCTGCTTTGCCAATGTCCAAGTTCAGCTTCGTGATTGCCCAATGCGCTCTGTGCTCCAATTCGACTGGCAGATGGCAAGCCTTGCCAAGGCCAAATGGTAGCCTTTTGTAAGCAAAGGTTCCATATGGGCAGGTGAATGTTGTCTTGTCTTGGTCAGAAGGGTGGATTGGAATCTGCAGAAATCCAGAGTAACCATCAAGGTAGCAGTAGTACTTCTGGCCAGCAAGTCTCTCTAGCATCTGGTCCATGAATGGCAAAGGGAAGTGATCTTTTCTTGTAGCTTTGTTCAATTTTCTGAAGTCATTCACCATCCTCCATCCTGTAACAGGTCTTGTGGTCATGAGCCTTCCTTCTTCATTTTCAACAACAGTGTAGCCACCTTTCTTGGGCACAATGTGGATAGGACTCACCCACTCACTGTCAGAGATGGGGTATATCATTCCAGCCTTTAACAATTTCAGAACTTCCTTCTTTACTACATCTTGCATAGCAGGGTTAAGTCTCCTCTGTCCTTCTCTTGTTGGCTTGCTGCCTTCTTCCAAGTGGATCCTGTAAGAACACACTTTCTCACTAATGCCAATGATGTCATCAATGGAATATCCAATGACATTCTTGTACAGCTTCAGAATAGACAGAAGACTTTCTTCTTGCTCACTTGAAAGGGCAGAACTAATAATCACAGGGTGTAACTTTTCCTTCTCCAAGAATGAGTATTTCAGATGGGAAGGCAATTCTTTGAGCTCCACAATAGAATGGTGGGCTAGATGAGCTGGTTCTCTTGCACTTGACACAGGTACAATTGCACAAATTTTCACTTCACAGAGCTGCTGTACATTGGTGGTTTCAGCAGTAACAAAGACTTGAGCTTCAGGCTCTTCTTGCTCAGGTTCTGGCAAAGTTTCTAGCACACTTCTTTCAACAACATCAATGGAATGGCAATGTTCAGGAACATTGGGTAAGTGAGTGGCATGTTTCATGCTGAATTCAGCTTGCTCTGATCCAAATTGTAATTTGAGGGTTCCACCTTTGACATCAATGATGGCACCAGCAGTTGCCAAGAATGGCCTGCCTAGAATCATTGATTCAGCATTGTCTTCCATCTCTAGCACAACAAAGTCCACAGGATATGCAAAGTTGCCAACTTGGACTGGCACATCTTCAAGGACTCCTACTGGTTTTCTCAAGGTTCTATCAGCAAGTTGAAGTGTCATTGGGGTAGGCTTCAACGTTCCCAGCTGCTGAATCTGGCTTGCAGCAGAGGGTAACACACTCACAGAGGAACCTAAGTCACAAAGGGCTGTGAAGGTTTTTCTTCCCACTACACAGGGAATGCTGAAACTTCCAGGGTCTTGTAGCTTCTTGGGCATGTGGTTCAAGATCACAGCACTGCAATCTTCTGTCAAGGCTACTAACTCAGGGCTGTCCAAACTCCTCTTCCTTGTGATCAGATCTTTGAAAAACTTTGCATATAGGGGAATGTGCAACACTGCATCCAAGATGGGGATGGTGATTTGCACTTCCTTCATGGTCTCAAGGAATTTAGAGTATTGCTTCTCCTCCTTGGTCTTGTCCAATCTCTCTGGAAATGGCACTTTCATCAACAAAGGCTTCTCTGTTGGTTCTGTGGCAGAGATCTGTGCCTTGGCAGGGTTTTCTGTCTGGGCAGGCTGTCCTGTTGATTTTTCCTGCCTTGGCAGAACAATTTCTGGAGGTGTTTGTTGCTGCACGGTGGGTCTTCTCTGTGGAGCAACATAAGTGACATTTGGTGGGGTTTTGAGTAAGGGTTCAGTGTTCACCCCACTCCTAGTGGTGACTGCATCAATAACTTCAGTAGTGGAAAGGGCACCACACTGTTTTGGGTTTTTCTCTGCTTGGGCTGGCAGTTTTCCTTCAGCTTGTTTTCCAATGTTGTTGGTCTGGATTCCAGCAGTGAGTTGCTGCATAGTCTTGTAGAAAAGTTCAGATTGCATTTTCATAGTTTCTTGCATTCCACTGAACATTTCCTTCTGTAGCTTCATCATTTCTCCAAGCTCAGATTGGCTGCTACTGCTGGATGAAGTAGTTTGCTGATGTACTGGGTGGTGTTGTTGTTGTGGGTGTTGCACTTGACCTTGGGGTCTGTAATTTTGTTGTCCAGGCTGATGGTAACTCTGCTGGGATGCTTGGGCATAGTGTTGCTGCCCTGGTGCTGGGTAACTTTGCTGATTATTGCTCTTGTAAGAAAGGTTGGGGTGGTTTCTCCAAGAGGGGTTGTAACTTTGGGAATATGGCCCTTGATTCTGGGCATAGTTCACCTCTGATATCATGGCTTCAGGAGGTGCAGACAAGGTACATTCCATGAGAGAATGGCCTTCTTTTCCACAAATTGCACAGGCAGAAGTAACTTGGTTGACAGGAACCAAAGCTTGGCTGTTTCTTTCTGTCATGAGCTGGGCAAGCTGAGTTGTTAAACTCTCCAACTTGGCTTCCAAAGCATTCTGGCCACTTGACTGAATCTGCAGCTGATTGTTGGGGTGGACAGCTCTTTCATTTGTCCAGGAGAAGTTGTGTGATGCCATGCTCTCAATCAACTCAGTAGCTTCATCAAGGGTCTTGTTCATGATTCCACCTCCAGCAGCTGAGTCAACAAATGATCTGGTTTGCTCTGTCAAACCCTTGTAGAAGGTTTGCAAGATGAGCCATTGCTCCTGGCCATGGTTGGGACACATCCTGATGAGACCTTGGTATCTCTGCCAAGTATCATACAGGCTTTCTCCTTCATATTGCACAAATCTTGTTATCTTGTCTCTGCACTCAGCTGCTTTGGTTGGAGGGAAATATCTCTCAAAGAAGGCTTGAAGAACATGTTCCCATGTGTCTCTGCAGTGAATAGGAAGAGAGTGGAACCAAACTTTTGCAAGTCCAGACAGTGAGAAGGGAAACAATTGCATCCTGATGGCTTCAGGAGGAACACCATTGTGCTTCAAAGTGTTGCAGTACTCCAGAAAGTTTCTGATATGCTCATGGGGGCTCTCCAAAGCAGAACCTTTGAAGGGATTATGTTGCACCATATTGATCAGAGCTGGCTTGATTTCCCAGTTGTTTGCTTGTATTGCAGGCATAATCACATCTGCATTGTTGATCTGGTCCTTGGGAATCCACAAATCTCTCAACTTCTTATCACCCATGCTGAAATCTGAGGATGACGATTCCAAATCTGAGACAGAGGTTTCCAAATCTTCAGTAGAAACTTCAGAAGCTGCTCTCTTTCTTGCAAACAAAGTCCTCTCTGGCTCAGGATCAAATGGGGCTAGTGGAGAATCTTCAGAGGACTGCATCAACTGAATTCCCACGGAGATTAGATGAAATCATTGTTCTACACACAATCACAGACAAGAACTTGATCAAGGGTTAGTGAACTAAATCCCCTAATAAAAGTTCTAAGCTTGATCACAGACAAATCATTAAAACAGACAATCAAAGATTGTAAATTGGAACAAGTATTTACACAGCTTAGTCTACTGTAATCTAAGGAAACAATCAAAAGTTGATCCCCGGCAACGGCGCCAATTTTGATCTGTTGAGATTATAGGGGGGTTTTTCTAGTCGTCTCCACAGGGATCAACACAAATGAGACTATTTCCTAATTTCCAGAAGCTAAGCAGAAAAGTGGGGTTTTTGGTGTTGTAAACAGAAAAGTAACAGGAGGTTTTGAGCAGGGAAGTTTTAACATAACAAGTTCAAGGATTTCTTGTTTGTCAGACAAGAAAGCATTGAACAAACTAGCAAATTTTAGACAGGGATATGTTTTTGGAACTAGGTGCAGAGACTAGTCTTACACCTACAGATCAAGCAAGTGCAACACAGTTTTCACAGTAGTCTTAGAGTTTACAATGGAGCGTGTCACTCAAACCATAGCAAAGGTCAAAGACAAGTTTCAAACTGCTTTACAACGCAAGATCAACACAACAGATCACAGAGCATGAGGGAAAGGAAGAGAGATTTGCTGTTTGTCACCGAAGGCTTGCCGTGGCAGAGAAAGTAGAAGAATTGCTGTCGCGGCAGAGGATGCAGAGGTTGAGGGAGAGCTGGGCCTTCAGATCCTTGGGGCTATGTTCATCCTGTGTTCCTGAGGTTCCTGAGGGAGTTCTTGGAGTTCTTGATGGACGCCATGGATCCAGTCTTGTTACAACAGAGGAGAAGAGGGATAAGGGTGGAAAAGTTTTTGTGTTGGACTATGGAGGAGGAAGGTTTTTGTGGAGTGGTGGATGGATGGAGTGGCTGTGGATGCGAGGTGAGAGATGGAGATGGTGGGAGTGAACCTGGACCTCTCCTTTTAAAGACTTTTTGTGGCATTCTTGCTGCGGCGTAGAGGAGTAGTGGGAAGTTGGTGGCGGCAGCGGCTTTTCTGCTTTTGCCGTTTTTCCTGTCTTCTTGTGCCGTACCAGCCAGTTTCTGCTGTGCTTGCTTTTCTTGCTCCTCAAGATGTACTCCTCCATTCCTGGTGGCTTGGTCTTTGGTTTGAATTACTCTGACTTGTAGATTTAAGTGCCTTGGCGCACTGATCTGTGACAAAGGATCAAATGATGTAAAATGTTAGTGCAACACTGGTAGAAATGAGGTAAAACAGACAAGTTTTATGGTTGCAAGGTTCAGATATATGTGTAAATCTTAGAGTGATCAAGTCCAACGCGGCATGGGTCAAGGTAGCGCCAGCCCACGCGGGTTCAAGTTGGGGGACTCGAATCTGAGTAAGCTAACCGAATGTTTTTGTGGCTATGCAATTAACTGAGACCCGGCGTGAGTCTCAGGCCGGTTATGCGTATCCCTCTACAAACCTGACTTAGCACTTTCGAGGCTCTGAACGAGCGTTGCTCGAATTTTTTGCACCTGATGAATGCATCATTCAAATATTCTCTGTACTTTTGTGGTTTCACAGGTCAGGCAAATGTATCGGGTGCAGTTAAGAAGGCTTTCGGGGTAGAGTCCCTACCATAGTCTTCGGCTATACCAGGCACTCGGGGGCTACTGATGAAGGAATGACAAATGGGTCCCCGATATTGGCCTACCTAGTTTTCGGCCCAGGAGGAGTCTCCTTCGAAAGGTTCTCGAGGCCCATGAAGGCATCGACCTGGCGTGGCCCAGGAGCGACACTTGGCGTGCAAGCAAAGCTTCGAGGAGTTCAAGTTGGACTAGTCTTCGTTTAGGTTTTGTTTTTGATCCGATTTGTACTTGGTTTGGACGACAATCCTGAGACCTGGCCTTGGCATATACAAGGCTGGGAGGGAGGTCTGGAAACTCTAGACACTTTTCCACCCACCTCACGCCGGAGTGCTCGATAACTCAGAGCTCTCTGGTTTGGCTAGATCCAATCCACGCCATCATTGTAACATCTCCATCAGAGCCACCCCATCAATACAAAGTCAGACAAGCAAGACATAGGTCTTTACCCTAACAAGGGGGCCGAACCTAGGTAAAATCCTATGTTCTTCTGCTTTTGTCTGATCGCCGTTGAGTTCGCCAGGTCCCCAATGCGCTCCCTAGATCGAAAGCCCTTAAACATGGGCATTGCCAGGGTAGAACCTCGTCAGATATCGATTAAGATAATAAGGTAAAGACTAGAGACCCTTAACTTGGTCTTCTGATTAACCCAAAGAGTGACCCCTCAGGGTCCAAAGTAGTTCAACAACTACCTTGTTCGATAGAAGCTCAACAATGGAGCAAGGTTATACTCAAGCAACCCTGAGGGGGGCTTGATGCCCAAGGTTGTGAACAGACACCCACCTATTGGAACTGAAGATATAAGCCAACTATGGAGTCAAAATATGACCCAGTACTGAGTCAAAAGATGACCCAGTGTCAAGTCAAAACCAAGGTGTGCCTGTTTGAACCCAAGGACCTAGACTACCTTCAAAAGTTTCTTTTAAGGGTGGTAGCCACCTAGGTAACCTGAACCCCTTCTTTCTTTCTAGCCTCTCCAAATCTCAGGGATGAGATTTCTTTTAAGGGTGGTAGTGTGTAACATCCCAGATTTTTATCAAATTTTGGAATAAATTTTTTGTTTTGTTTTGCATGTATTGATTGAAATTTCACAGGGACTTAAATTTTTTTTTTGAGTTTATTTAAAAGCTTTATTAGAAAACTATTTCAAACTTTCTGCTATTTTCTTGAAGAACTATTTTGAGAAAATAGAAATTCAAAATACTATTTGTTATTTATTTAAAACCATGTGCAAGCTATCTGCAAATGAGTATTTTCCAAAATGATTTATTATTTAAAAAAATGCATTGCTAAAAGGTGATTTGAAAATGGATTCCAAATATTATTTTATAAAGTATTTTCTCAGATTTTCAAAGGATTATTCTTCAAACCATATTTCTATTTTTGCATTATGCAAGCAAAGCCCTTTAGCTAAGTTCATAAAGTTTTATTTTAAGGGTCTTCTATTTTCGTGCCCTCGGGTCCTTAGTTGTACTCATTTTTCCCCAGATCCTTAGTTTTTCCCCAGTTTTCCCCAAGCCCTTTTCTGAAACCCTCACAAGGAGCTCAGACGGGAGGAATCCCGTTCAGTTGACCATTCTATGCTGACGAGTGGGGCCGCATCGTGTGTGGCTGGTAGAAAGGGACCGTGTGGGACAGGACGAGACCGTGTTTGGTCATACGAGCGGAGCGGGGGCCATAGCATGTGGGGCCGTGTGGGTCCGGGACGTGGGCACGAGTGGTTTTTGTCTCTTTCACCCAGATTAGCAGTTTTCAATGCACCTTTTTTCTCTCTCTTGCTCGATCTCATTCATTCTTGATTGCCCAAATTGGTAGCAAATCTAGAGCAGCTTCTCCTTCTGTTTTTTAACGCCATTCATTTCTTTATGCCTTTGTTTTTACCTAATCAGGTAGGAAATCTAGGGCACAAATCCAGAGAAAATATAGGATAAGCTACATACAGCAGCCAACATAGCATAGATATATTCACGACAGATCCAATAGTACTACCGATAGATCCAACATAAGCTACATTTTACATGAATTTAAGCTGCTTGGAGGCTGCGCAGGTGAATCCCAAGTGCTTTGTGTTAGGCCATGAACGCATCCACATTCACGGTCATTCTAACTCTAGCGCCGCATCTCTAATGGATTCAGCATGGTTCACCAGGCAGTTGAAGTCAGTGGCGCGGAGCTTCCTGTTGCAGAAGGGGCACCTGTAATCACCTCAAGCAAAGTGGCCATCGTAATGGCCGGACTGCATCCTCCTGAGGACGTAACGAGTCTTGGTGTGGAAGGACTCATCGTCGCTGTCGACGTCGCTGCTCTGCACCTGTCATGTTGCACCAAAGATCGTGCAAAAAACACGGAGTCAATTGCAACGATGATGGAACAGAGAGTAAACAAAAGATCATGCATGATAATATGGGCACGAAAAAAAAAGGTAGCCTTAGTTACATTGGACACACTTATATCCAGGATTTGAGTCAGTGAACCAAAGATCATGCACAACAAATTTGTACACACCAATTGTTCACTGACCAAACCCTGAATCAATTTATGCCCAAATATTCATCATCATTGGCACAAATTAACCAGATGGGATTGATTACTGTCGTGGGGATGACTTATGGGGGATGCCACATGCCGAGCTATTTACCGGCTGGCGTCCCAGGAGTCTCCACGGCTCGAAGACAGGAAGACCGGCTCCACCTGGAGGGCCGGCTGTGCCAGCAGCCAGCTGGCGATTCCACCGTGAAAGCCCGGAGCCGGGCGACGAAGACAAGAACCCACCAACGGCTGTTTCGCCGAAAGTGGGCTGGCCCCGACAAGAGCGACAGAGGCCAAGGACAGGAGTGACAAGCGCCATGACCAAGTCCAACCAATCAGCGACCAAGGACCCTTCCCCACGATAGGATCCAAGGCAAAAGGGAGGGCATATGCCTCCCAGATGCCGGTCCCAGGGGAAAGGAACTATATAAAGCGAAGCTGTCAGAGCAGGGCAAAGGGATCACGCTAAGGACGCCGCCGCCGAGGAGCCGGCAGCCGGCCGAATCGTTACCCAACCTGTAACCAGGCCCCCGCCTATATAAGGGGGCCTGGACCCTTAGCATAGGGGGATCAGATCTTCTTCTTCCTCCTCTAGCCCGAACAGCTCGAGGAGCATTGTAATCGATACTGTCTAAGCAATACGAAGCAGGCAGGAAGTAGGGATTTCACCTCCACCCGGGAGGGCCCTGAACCTAGGTTAACCGTGGCGTCTCAGTAGGCATAATCCCGAGCCAGGCCCCTCATCTCCACCGTCGAGCCCCTCCGATAAGCCTACCCATGGCTACTATCTCCAAATTCCCATGACAGTTGGCGCCCACCGTGGGGCAAAGCGCGGCAGCGAGCGAAGTCAAGTTCCGGCTGGGACCCTCCGGTGAGAAGGTCTCCTCCGGCCTCATCTGGAGGTTCGGCACCTTTGACTGCGTCAGTGACAACTTGTCCCACTTCGAGAACGGCTTCGGCAACAGTGGCTCCTTCCTTGACATCGGCAGCCACCACTTCTACGTCGCCAAGCCCTTCCCGGAGGAGGAGACCGACGTCTTTGACTTCCTCTGCGATGGAGGCTCGAGCTGTGGTGAAAGCAGCAGTCTTGGCGCCATGGTCGAGGTGATGGCCCTGGGAGAAGAGGAGGGCGGCGACTCTCTGCGCCCCGAGCGCCCGTCGCCCGGGCGCCTTCTTCCACAGGAGCAAGATGCTCCACTCCCAGAGCAGGACGCCCCGGACGTCTCTGTGGTGGACCTGCGCGCTCCACTCAACCACGTCATTGACCCCGCCCGGGTCGCCGAGGCCCTGGAGCGGACGCGTCTTGTCCTCCTCAGCAAGGTGGCTGAGGACGAGGCCAACCGGTGCCGCGCGGGTACCACGCTCAGCGAGTTCTACGATGTGCATGGAGACGCACCGACAAAGCTCGCTCGTGACTTCTAGCGTAGCTTCGCCACCGCCATCCCCAGCCAGATCCAGCGGTCGCCATCGGCAAGCCGGGGCCGCGGAGGGCGCGGACAAGGCGGCCATGTCCCGAGCGGCAACGCCCAAGGCCGCCGTGTTCAGCAAGGTGGCGAAGCAAGCAGGCCACACCAGATCTCGGTGCCAACGCCAGGGTCGGAGTCCCAGGCTCGCCCATCGGCACTGCACATCCACCAGTGGCTTGATCATGCCGAGACGCTCCCCAGAGGATCTGCTAGCTCAAAGCGAGCGGCTTCTGACCAAGGGGGCCCGGGGGCTGCCGGAAGCGGTCATGGGTGCAAAGAGGGCAAGTACACCCTCGATGCCGCGCTTGATCAGCCGTGTAAGTTTCACACCTCCCCGGGCAGGGAAGCGACCCACTCCACGCGTCAGTGCCATTTCATGAGAGAGCTGGAGTAGCGTGCTCGGCAGATCTCTGGTGCGTCGCAAGCGCAACCGGCTGGAGGTCAGGAGGACCAACAGCAAGTCCCAGCTGGAGCCGAGCTGGACCAAGACGATGACCTCCTAGCGGATGTTGAGCAATATCATATCTTCACTACCCCCGGCAAGGATAAAAGGAACGACCTTTGGCTCGAGGCAGAGGTGAACGCTGTAATGCCTGCAGAGCCACAGTTCATGCACTGGTCTGAGGCGGCCATCACCTGGGGGCGCGAGGACCCTTCGTGGCTAATGCCTAGCCCTGGAGAATACGCTCTGGTTCTGGACCCAGTTGTGTGCTCTGATACGCACATGTGCCGGTTCTCCCGCGTGCTCATCGACGGCGGTAGTAGTATCAACCTTCTTTACCGAAGCTCTCTGGAGAAGTTGGGCATCCCGCTTGCTCAGCTGAAACCGAGCCGGCTCACCTTCCATGGCATCGTGCCTGGGCATTCTTGCACCCCTTTGGGTAAGCTACAGCTGGAGGTTCTCTTCAGAAAGAAGGGGAATAGCCGCCGCGAGCCTAACTAGTTCGAGGTGGTGGACATCAGCAGTCCCTACCACGCGCTGCTTGGCCGTCCAGCCTTGGCCGAGTTCATGGCGGTGCCATATTACGCCTATCTGAAGATGAAGCTCCCGGGACCTAGAGGCATGATCACTGTCTCGGGAAGCTTCAAGAAGTCCCTGCCCTGTGCAAAGGAGAGCTCGCAACTGGCAGAGGCACTGGTTATCGCCGAAGAGAAGCGGTAGCTTCTACATCGCGTGGAGCTGGCCCAGCAAGATGTGCCGGTTTGCCAGTCGTCGGTAGAGTAGTTCAAGCCAGCTAACGACACCAAGAAGATCCTGTTGGATGAGAGCGATCCATCCAAGTACGTCATCATCGGCACCGGCCTTTCTGCTAAATAGGAAAGCGAGCTCACCAGCTTCCTCTGTGAGAATCGGGACATCTTTGCATGGTCTCCAAAGGACATGCCAGGTGTGCCGAGGGAGCTGGCTGAGCACTCACTCAACGTCAGGCCGGATGCCAAGCCGGTCAAGCAACTGTTGCGACGCTTTGCAGAAGAGAATAGGAAAGCTATTGGCGAGGAGATCGCCCGGCTCCTTGCAGCTGGCTTTATCATGGAGGTGTTCTACCCTGATTAGCTTGCGAACCCAGTCTTGGTCCTGAAGAAGAAGAACACTTGGCGAATGTGTATTAACTACACCAGCCTCAACAAGGCTTGCCCCAAGGATCCATTTGCGTTACCACGCATCGACCAGGTGATCGATTCCACAGCCGGCTGTGACCTGCTGTCCTTCCTGGATGCCTATTCAGGCTACCACCAGATCCCGCTCTTCCAGCCGGATCAGATCAAGACCTCCTTCATCACCCCATATGGAGCCTATTGCTACGTTACCATGCCGTTCGGCCTGAAGAACGCTGGAGCCACTTACCAGCAAACCATGCAGCGATGTCTGCAGGGGCAGATTGGGAGGAACGTGCACGCCTATGTGGACGACGTGGTGGTGAAGACTAAGCAGTGTGGCACACTCCTGGACGACCTCAAGGAAACCTTCGCCAACCTGCGGCGCTATCGCATGAAGCTCAATCCTAAGAAGTGCACCTTTGATGTGCCGGCTGGATAGCTCCTAGGTTATATCGTTTCCTAGCGAGGGATCGAGGCTAACCCCTCGAAGATAAAAGCCATCGAGGCACTAGAGAAGCCCACCCAGCTCAGAGATGTGCAGAAGTTTGCTGGTTGCTTGGCCTCGCTTAGCCGGTTTGTCAGCCGGCTCGGGAAGAAGGCCAAGCCGCTGTACCAGCTGATGAAGAAGACAGATCACTTTGTTTGGTCCCAGCGTGCTGATGACGCCTTCAACGACCTCAAGCAAGCCTTGTCTACCGCACCAATCTTGGCTGCGCCAGCTCCGCGAGAGCCAATGTTGCTCTACATCGCGCCTACTCCGCGAGTCATCAGTGTCGTGATCGTGGTGGAGCACACCGAGGAAGGCAAAGAGCTGCCGGTTCAGCGCCCGGTGTACTACCTGAGTGAGGTGCTCACTCTCTCCAAGCAGAATTACCCGCACTACCAGAAGGTCGCGTACGGCGTGTACATGGCGGCCAAGAAGCTGAAGCACTACTTTGAGGAGCACCCAATCACGGTGGTGAGCACCACTCCGCTCTCGGAGATCATCGGGTGCAAGGACGCATCGGGAAGAGTGGCCAAATGGGTGATTGAGCTCGCAGCTCATACCATTCAGTACAAGCCCAGGACGACGATCAAGTCGCAGATCATAGCGGATTTCTTCGCTGACTAGGGAGAGCACCAGTACCTGCCGCCGGCTCCAGACTCCACCCACTGGCGCATGCACTTCGATGACTCCAAGCTGCTCGGGGGCTTGGGAGCCAGTGTCGTCCTCACCTCTCCCAAGGGAGACAAGCTGCAGTACGTGCTGCAGATGCACTTCCGTGCATCAACCAACGTCACTGAGTACGAAGCCCTTGTACATGGGCTCAAGATGGCCAAGCAGATCGGCATCAGGAGGATCCTCTGTTTTGGAGACTCCGACCTAGTGACACACCAGGTCTCAGGGGATTGGGATGCCAAGGATGCCAACATGGCCTCCTATCACTTCTATGTGCAGCAACTCAGCGGATTCTTTGATGGCTGCGAGTTCCACCATGTCCCCAGAGCAAACAACGAGGAAGCAGACCGGCTGTCCAAGATCGGCTCCACCAAGCAGGATATCCTAGCTGGGGTGTCCCTGGAGGTCATCCACAAACCATCTATCAAACCTTCGCCAGAGTCCATGTCCATCTATGTGCCTGGAGACCCAGCCCCAGCTCAGGTACCGCCACCGGACCCGGGGGCTGCCGTCTCGGGGCTGAAGGAGGCAGCCGGCTAGCCTAGCGCGGCCGGCTCGATGAAGGACAAGGGGACTGCCGGCACCATGCCTGTTCCCCCAGCTGGACAATCAGATGAAGCTGGCACAACGATGGACCTGGGGGCTGCTGATCCTCTGGTCGCCAGTGTCTTCCACATACGGGAGATACCTTCCTGGGCGGAGCCATTCTCTAACTACCTCATCACTGGGGACTTGCCGCAAGATGAAGCGGAAGCTAGGCGAATTCAACGTCGAGCTGGGGCATACACCATCATCAACAGCGAGCTGTACAAGCGCAGCGTGTCAGGCATCTTCTAGAAGTGCATCGAGCCGAAAGAAGGGATAGAGCTACTAAGAGAGATACACCAAGGGGAGTGCGGGCATCACGCATCTTCCAGAGCCTTGGTGGCCAAAGCCTTCCGCCATGGCTTCTACTGGCCAACGACCAAGCAGAATGCAGAGCAGCTAGTGAAATAGTGCAATGGCTGCCAGCGCTTCTCCAAGCACAGAAACACTCCACCGGCAGCCCTCAAGACCATCCCGCTCACCTGGCCATTCGCGGTTTGGGGTCTGGACATGGTAGGGCCATTCAAGACCGCACCCGGGGGCTTGACGCATCTGTTGGTTGCTGTGGACAAGTTCACCAAGTGGATCGAGGCTAAGCCAATCACAAAATTTGACGGCTCGTCCACAATCAAGTTCTTCAATGAGATCATCACAAGATATGGAGTTCCCCACAGCATCATCACCGACAACGGGACAAACTTTGCGAAGGGAGTCTTTGCTGATTACTGTGGCCAGAAAGGCATCTGGTTGGACTTAGCGTCAGTGGCGCACCCTCAGACAAATGGGCAAGTGGAGAAGGCAAATGGGCTGATCCTGGCCGGCATCAAACCAAGGCTGGTCGAGCCTCTCGAGCGCTCAGCCGGTTGTTGGGGCGAGGAGCTACCCTCAGTGCTCTGGAGCCTGCGCACCACTCCAAATCGCTCTGTCGGCTTGACACCTTTCTTCCTGGTCTTTGGAGCAGAAGCGGTGTTGCCCACGGATATCGAGTTCGATGCGCCCAGAATCATCCAGTACACAGAGACGCAAGCAAAAGAAGCTCGTAAAGATGGCGTCGACCTCCTTGAGGAGGCATGAGAACAAGCCCTGGCCAGATCAGCGCTCTACCAGTAGCAGCTGCGACAATACCACAGCCGGAAGATTCACCCGCTCGCGTTTCGCGAAGGAGATCTCCTACTCCGGCTGGTCCAAAGCACCAAGGGCATGCACAAGCTGTCTCCTCCCTGGGAGGGACCGTTCATTGTCAACCGGGTGCTGGGCAATGGGGCATATTACCTCATCGACGCACAAGAGCCTAGAAAGAACAAGGCAGATAACTCTGACAGGGAGACCGAGCGTCCCTGGAATGTCAGTCTCCTAAGACCTTTCTTCTGCTAAGGCAAAAGCTTGTACCCCGAAAAATGTGTCAATGAATAAAGGAAAACGGAGCGGCTAGTTACGGCCGGCTCCGAGGAAAACACTTCGTGTATGTTTTGCTTCCTGCGTTATTCACTTCACTGGCAGCCGGCTCCGGGCACCGAGCCACAGCCGGCAGCCCCGAAAAACGATTGACTTCTCGCCAGCCGGACGAGTACTATGTATGAAGAAGGTCTCGAGCCCAACCTCCACCTTCCGGCTCCGCACAGCCGGACAGATAGGAGCCGGCAGGACACATGCGAAGGAAAGCCGTAGAGCAGAACCGTAAATGATAGAAAAATCTCTCAACCGGGCGCTAAGGGCAGTGTCTGTTAACTAAGCATTGGCTAGCACGAGTCGGGGGCCCGATAGACTGAAGTACTACTTCTCACTCCGCGGCACGCTCCCACCCTAGGCCGGCATTCGGCTGCCGGCCCAAGGAAGACCAACCGGCACCAGTCTGCCGGTTGGGGGTAGAAGGGCCAAAGGGTGGGAAGATTAAGGAAAAAGTTGAGGGAACCGGACAAAGGCAAAGCCAGCGAATGGTTGATAGTCACAGTCTCCCGACGCTTGGGCTGAGAAGCCATGCCCAAGAGGTTCAAAGCTAGAGCTGCCTCGCTTGGCGTTGGTATCGTTCGCGAAAAGTTAGTTTCGACTTAGCTATCAATCCAGCTACCCCAAAACTCGGGGGCTAGGGGGAAAGGAAATCTGCCCTCAAAAGTAGGTCAGTTCCAGTACCTCGTCGGCTATCCGATTAGTTGGCGCTGCGACATGATCGGCAAACGAGCAACAAAATTGAAACCTAACACGCGCAAAATAACGGCTAGAGCTAGAAACCGGGAAATCTACTCCAATCGCAGCAAGGAACGTGCGAAGGCCCGGGAAGGGAAACGTGCTGGTTCCGGCCCTCGCCCGAGCCGATACAAGACTCAGCTTCCACTTCGACCCTGCCGAGCCGGAGCTAGCCCGTCCTTCCCAGGGCTGGCCAGCAGAAGCACCGATCCTTCTGCGCTAAGGCTGGAAGACCTCGCCCGAGGCGTCTACGCAAGTCAGTGACCACCGCGGTCCCTATCTACGGATTCACGTGGCCATGGTTTCGTTAAGAGAAGAATCATCACATCACAACGATGTCAAGCAGAAGACATTCACACAGCAAAGATTTGCAAGAAATTAAAAGAGTTCTTAGTCATATGGCGAGCGGTTACATAACGAAGGCCACGCTAAGGGCCGAAACAGCAAAAGGACTCCCCCTCCTAACCCCTAGACTCCTGCTAACGATGCCGCTGTCAAGAAGGGGTCTTCGAGGGCGCTCGCCGATCACGACCAGGGGGAGTAGGCGCGGGCGCAGCCGGAGCCATCGACGATGCGGACGCAGAGGATGGGTGACCTAGCGCGGTGGGTCAGGATGAGAGACCATCCCCGCTCCAGGCCATAGTGGATGAAGAACCGCACCCACCCCCCGGTGAGGTAGCTCTTCCCCTCCTCGTCGTGGAGGACCTCGACGTCGTACAGCGGCTGTCTGCCGCTGCCATCTTCAATCATGAAGCTCATTGGGGGGTTCTTCCCCATTGTGCCGATGAAGCTGGCTGGGAGCGGAAGGCGCTCCTTACTCCCGGCCAGCAGGGGCACCATGGCGGTGGCGAACCCGTGCTTCGGGATGTAGGAGAGCCACTGTTTGGTCGGTGGGCGCGGCGGTGGCCTTCGCACCTTTTTGGCGGCCGCGCTGGAGGAGCCGCCGACAGTTAGGCCAGCGAGGCCCAGAGGGGCAGCCCCGAATGCCATCGTGACACCGACGAGGGCGGCCGCCGCCTCCAGGGGCATTCCAGTGAGACCGGCGATGGAGGTCGCGGCCGCGGGGAATACGGCGCCGCCGGCGGCCGCAGCAACGGTCCCACCGGGGGCCGTGACGATGGCGGTGGAGCGGCCAGCCCCGAAAGGCTCGGCGGTGGCCGCGAGCGCTGCCAAAGTTTTCTTATTGCGGCTGCCCAGCGGGCGGCCACGCTTCCGGGGCACTGGTGGTGTCGCTGCCAGGCCTCTGGCCCCGTCCTGACCTCCGAGTGGGCGACCACGCTCGTGCCCGCCCGGCCCATCGCCGGCTCCGGCCCCGGTTCTGCTGGTTGCCCCGAGCGACGACATCGAGATCGAAGCGGGAGCAGCGGAGGCGACGGTTTGATGGGGCGAAGGAATGGAGGCGCTCGGGAGTGAAGAAAACCCTCGAGAGCTCCGAGATTTAAGGGCTGGCAAGACACAAAAAGCCGAGCCGGTTTAATGCAATTAAATCGTATGTGTGGCGCTTCGATGGGACGCGTCGCTGACGCCAGCCCCATTTTGTTACATGACGTCTGCCGGAATCATTGCGGTGGCCGAAGGGTCAAAAGGACAAGACTGGCCACTGGCGCGCTGCACCAGCCGCCACGAGGGAACAAGACCCGAAGCGGCGCAAGTTCCCAGGAGGCGGCGCGCCGGCTCGCGGCCGCCAGCCGGGTCGCATCTTGGAACCAGCTCGTCTCGAGACGGCCGGGAGAACTCCGCAAGACTCAACCTCGATGATTAGACTGACCGAGCCGGACCAGAAACCCTGGGACTTTGACGAAAACGAGCAAGTCTTCGGCGAGAAGAGGAACCCGCCGAAGCCCCATGCTAGCCCATGAGACTTCACCAGTTTCGGGGGCTAGTGTCGTGGGGATGACTTATGGGGGATGCCACGTGCCGAGCTATTTGCCGGCTGGCGTCCCAGGAGTCTCCACTGCTCGAAGACAGGAAGACCAGCTCCGCCTGGAGGGCCGGCTGTGCCAGCAGTCGGCTGGCGATTCCACCGTGGAAGGCTGGAGCCGGGCGACGAAGACAAGAACCCACCAACGGCTGTTTCGCTGAAAGTGGGCTGGCCCCGACAAGAGCGACAGAGGCCAAGGACAGGAGTGACGAGCGCCACGACCAAGTCCAACCAATCAGCGACCAAGGACCCTTCCCCACCGTAGGATCCAAGGCAAAAGGGAGGGCATATGCCTCCCAAATGCCGGTCCCAGGGGAAAGGAACTTTATAAAGCGAAGCTGAGCAAGGCGAAGGGATCACGCTAAGGACGCCGCCGCCGAGGAGCCGGCAGCCGGCCGAATCATTACCCAACCTGTAACGAGGCCCCCGCCTATATAAGGGGCATGGACCCTTAGCATAGGGGGGATCGGATCTTCTTCTTCCTTCTCTAGCCCGAACAGCTCGAGGAGCATTGTAATCGATACTGTCTAAGCAATATGAAGCAGGAAGGAAGTAGGGGTTTCACCTCCACCCGGGAGGGCCCTGAACCTGGGTAAACCGTGGTGTCTTAGTAGGTATAATCCCAAGCTGGGCCCCTCGTCTCCACCGTCGAGCCCCTCCGATAAGCCTACCCATGGCTACTGTCTGCAAATTCCCACGACAATTACTCACATAAGTTAACCGAATCTTAAACAAAAGCAAATCACAAACACTAATAATGCAAGATCAAGAACTAGGAATAGACGAACCCTAATAATGCAAGATCTAATACAAAAGGATTGAACTAGGAATAGACGAACCCTAATAACGCAAGATCTAGCACAAAAGGATTGAACTAGGAACAGACGAACCCTAATAACGCTAGATCTAACACAAAAGGATTGAAATGGGATAAGAACAAGGGAACAAAGGGTTACCTCTGGCTCATCGTCGACGATGCTGGTGTCGTAGGGGTTCTCCGGCGCGACATACAGCACTAGTTTGTACGGGTCCTAAGCGACAGGGGCCTGGACGGGGCGGCGGCCGATGCGCCGGTGGCTGATGCGCCGGTGGCTATGTTGGAAGCAGCGATGGGGGCCTAGACAGGGGCGGCAGCCGATGCGCCGGCGGCTACGTCGAATGCAGCGATGGGGGCCTAGACGGGGGCGGCGGCCGATGCGCCGGCGGCTGATGCGCCAGCGACTATGTTGGAAGCAGCAATAGGGGACTGGACGGGGGCGGCGGCCGATGCGCCGACGGCTGGTGCGCCGGTGGCTACGTCGGAAGCAGCGACAATGGGCATCTCATTCTTCTCCATCGCCGGCGGTTTTCTTCGGGTTTTTTCTTTGGTTGTGGAGAAGATGATGGGACAGGAGAGGCGGTTGCAGTGAGAATCTGAGAGTGGGCAGGTTTCGTGTATCGCAACACGCGTCCGCTATGCACGGCTGCATCGTGCACCACAACATGAGGCTAACCCTGGGACGTTTGGTGTACTCAGTTATATCATTGGGCCTTATACAGAAATTTTTTCTGTACTTAGTTTTCCCCTCGAGTACTTAGACTGGCAAGTGCAATATACTTAGTTTTACCCTCAAGTAGCTAGTCAACAGAGAGTCAACAAATAAGATTAACATAGCTAATTGAGTCATTTCATGCGCAAAAAAATCCAAAAAAATAAAAACATAGCGGCACCTACTCATGGAGTCTTCCTACGCAACCTACCACCTAGGAAACCTTAACAAACATAGATAAATCAAGTTTTACCACAAATTGCCAGTTCTCAGAATCACTAGTAGCTATGAAGATGCATGGTTTTCCACTCAAACCCCTTTGCAAAACATCTTCCCCAAAACATAGTTTGTCTAAATGAGGCCATAATTGTCACACTCATGTATATTTGAATTGCAAATAATTTGATGTAGCCCAATATGAATTATATTGTACAAAACATGCATTTTTCATTTTGTAATTCTTTTATTTGAATCCCTTAGTCTATTTACTATTTACGTGCCCTTGGTTTCTTAGTACTACTCAGTTTTGCCCTCAAGTACTGTCACAAATGCTCACAAAAGCCCAAACTTATCCTGATTGGTTGAGCCGTTATCACACGGATTGACTCCACCAACCGTTGATCCACTGATCTAATGGGCAGTATACCCCTCTCTGTCTCTTCGTGGCCACCCCTCTCTCTCTCTCTTCGTGGCCACCCCTCTCTCTCTCTCTCTCTGTCGATGGACAGTGCCACCCCACTATTTATGTGCAATAACGAGTTTGCCACGTAACTATATTCCCTCTATTTATGCATTATTTTCCACGATCTAAAAATGTTAAACTAAAAAGTGGTATAATTTTGGTGTAAACAAGAGACATACATATTTGTGGATTTTGGTGAATGCATTATTTGTCACCCCTCTAACAATTACCAACTCTCTTTAGCATTCCTTTTCTTTCAGGGAATATAGTTTGGGATATTGTTTTGGTAATTTGAAACGGCCCAAAAGTGATATAATTTTGGTATAAACATGATGCATACATATTTGAGGGATTTCGGTGAATGGATTATTTATCACCCCTATAACAATTATCAACTATCTTTAGCATTCCTTTCTTTTAGGGAATATAGTTTTGGTAATTTAAAATGGCCCAACAGTGGTATAATTTTGGTAGAAACATGAGACATACATATTTGGCATATTTGGGGGATTTCGGTGAATGGATTATTTATCACCCCTCTAACAATTATAAACTTTCTTTAGCATTCCTTTTCTTTTAGGGAATATAGTTTTGGTAATTTGAAACGGCCCAAAAGTGGTATAATTTTGGTAGAAACACGAGACATACATATTTGGCATATTTGGGGGATTTCGGTGAATGGATTATTTATCACCCCTCTAACAATTATCAAATTTCTTTAGCATTCCTTTTCTTTTAGGGAATATAGTTTGGGATATAGTTTTGGTTATTTGAAACATCCCAAAAGTGGTACAATTTTGGTATAAACATTAGACATACATATTTGTGGGATTTCGGTGAATGCATTATTTGTCACCCCTCTAACAATTATCAACTATCTTTAGCATTCCTATATTCCCTAACACTTATTTTTTTGATAATTTTGGTGAATGCACACACTAACTTTGAAAACAACTACAAGTACATGTAACTGAATAATGGATTTGTAATAAGGGATCCCTTGTAACAACTTCTAGCGCATGATGAGCAATGATAAGAATCCGATCGCAATTATACAACAAAAAAAACAACCAGCCATCAGATTAGCTTGCTTCTTTAACTCGATCAGCTACCTTAACTGCTTGTTCATTTTCTTCAGTTCTCCCTTCACTTCCACCAGTTATGCATTGGGAGCATTAGGAATAATCGAAATGGCTCCTCTCTCCGCCGCATTCTCTACAACAAGTCCCTCCTCCAAAATTGTGCTCCCCAATAGAGCCAATTGATTCCTACAATTGAAGCCTCTGAACGTACACATCGATCCACTCAAAATACCTGCATTTCTTTAGGATCTGAAAAGAATAACATGAACCCTAAATCCCAAATTTGAGGAATAAAAAGAAAATCGAGAGAAAATAGAGCAATTGGAGCGAGAAATAACCTTATCCCCATCTCTATATGGCAAGCTCTCGCATGCAAGGAACTCACGTCCACGGTTGCCGTTGTCGTCCGTCTTGCAGATCGACCGCTTCAGAGGCTCCTGGCGTGGGCAGTCAGGGCATCTTGTCAAAGGCACGGGTCCATACTGCAGCCATGAAGAACGGGAGGTCGAAGAGAAACTAGACATCACCTGCCTACCGGAGAAGGGCTGCCGCTGGCGGAGAAGAAGAATAATGGGGCGCGGGGAAAGAAAGGGGAAGCAATGGCACGGGTACGGGCACGGGGCTGGCTCGGGCTCCCATTTTGCAATGGTCACCTGGGTAAGCTGTGGGTCCGACGCGCTAACATGGACAAGTTGTGGGTCCCATGATGATCTGGATAAGTGGAGACGTGTCCACTGCGGGGCACCAACAGCGGCCCCACTTGCCAGCACCAACCAACGGTCAACTGAATAGGATTCCTCCCGTCCGAGCTCCTTGTGAGGGTTTCAGACAAGGGCTTAGGCAAAACTGAGGAAAAACTAAGCGACTGGGGAAAACTGAGCACAACTAAGGACCTGAGGGCACGAAAATAGAAGACCCTTATTTTAAATAGAAAACTTGTTTCATACTGTCTTAAAAGGTTGCTTTGAATCTTAGAAAACTCTATGTTTTGGTTTGAAGAGTTTTGAAGGATATTTTGAAAAGGTTTTGAAACAAACAAAGAAAACTAGAAAAGAAAAAGAAGAGAACAAAAATAATATAAAAAGCCTGCGGGCAAGCCAACTGGCCCAGGACAGAAAGCCGGCCTAGCCCAGCAAGTCGCCCGCACCCGCAAGGGCACGCGCCCGCCGTCGCCCAACCACTGACAGGTGGGACCCGCCTATCAGCTTCTTCCTCGCGCCAGAGACCAGCCTAGTCATGGCTTCCTCCGCCGACGTCCGATCCGCGTCGCCACCGCCTAAACCATAGCCCCTTCTGCAAGCTGAGCCCCTCTATAAATAACCCCCTATCCTCTTGCGCCTCCACCAAAACCCGCAGCTTTTTGTGCACCGAGTCGTCGGAATCGCACGCATGATCTTCGCAGACTCCGCGAGCTCTAGCACCTCGCCCTAATCTGCACCACCACCACCACCATCGAGCTCCACTCGACGCGGCGCACCTTGTCGTCGCCTCCGTTTGCTCCAGGAGGCTCTGCATCACCGCCGATGTCCAACCTCTGGCCGCATTTCACTGGAGGAATCGCGCCAGAACCCTAGCCAGTAAGCCCCCCCTCTCCTTCTCTCTCAGTCACCCTAAACATTAAGAGCATACATCCAAAGGTGGAGCATAATCAAAAATTCAACAGTCGAAGTCTCAGACGAAAGAGCAATAGACGCATTTATAGTCGGACTAAGGTGAGGAGACCTGGCACAAACTTATTTTGATACAATTGATCTGAACCGTTAAACATCGATAATTAAATGGCCAAGATTTCTCCAATGTTGAGCTAACTCAACACGCCCCGCCTCGCCCCGTGCGTTTCTGAACTAAAATCACGATAGTCAAGGTAATGATCTCCTCAACGCTAATTCCTCAATACAACTTCCTAATCATCTACACCGACAGAATCTCGCGCACCGCCACTGCCGCTCACGCCGATGAGGCTCGCCGTCGCGCGCGCCCGACTACCCCATCCGGTGTAGACAACATGCATGCCGCTGCTATTTCCGTGTTCATCCGCCTGCAGCAGACGTAGACTACCACGCTAGCAGCAGATGTCATCGTCGGCGCCACAATCTCGTGTGCCGCCACTGCCGCTATCCCCCTCGCCTTGCCACCGGGAGCCCGCCTGGCTGCTCCGCCAGGACTCTAATCGAGAACGACAATGAGTTGCTCCGCCGCTACCTTCCACACGCACGCCCGATGCTGCCTCCTTGCAGAGTACCTTAGGACTTGAGAGCGTGCACGCAGGGACGGAGGATCAGCGCCTCTTGGCATGTCCCCAAAGAATCAACGGCAGACGTCCATGGAAACAGCCACGAGCAGCGACCGATGTTGGACACGGTCTATTTAGGAGCCAGGCGTCCATGGCGGTTGTGGTGTCTGCGCCGGACGAGCCGGCTTCCGGCGCATCTGGGAGCAGGTCCTCCTCCAAGGTGAGTCGATCGATCACTATATATGAGGTTTTTCTTCAGAGCAGGTGTCAACAACAAAGAAATAACTGTGCAGCAGAACATTAAAATTGTGAGATGCACATCAAAGACAACATCAAGAGCTTTCCTCTGCCATTGCTATAGTTTCTAGCGTGCAGACCATCCATACCACGGAAAGATAATTATTAGCATTGTTAAAAAAACTTCAGGTATTCCCCGATCCAATGAATCATTATACTGAGATAAGCAAGGAAACAATTCAGCATATCATTGTATAATTCAAGATATTAGAGAAAAAACATATATGTATGTGAGAGATCAGATCTTGGCAATGCATTTTTGTCAATCACTGCAGAGGAACATCATTTATATTTCTCCTACATTCCTCCTAGATGAGAAATCAAGTAATGCATCGTAGACAATCAGCTTGATGACATCCATCTGCGGCAGCCGAGTTAAGCCTTCCACATGCCTGACGAAAGCCGTTGATCAAGTGATCATCCTTGTTGCTTGTATTGTCTCTCAGCTCTATCAGTTCCATTGAGTTATCTTCTATTGCATCATACAGGACTTGATTTAATAAAGGTATGTTTGCCACACTGATAATCTGTTTGCATTACATCATACATACATGGAGTAGGATAAAACTAATTAGGTTTCTGAAACTTATTTGGTATTTAAGTTTGATTTTTCTTGGCTTTTTTTTTTGAAAAGGCAGTCGGAGCTGCTTTTCATGATTAATCATGAGAAGAATACTACAAAAGTATATACAAATGTAAATACCAAAAATATTGGCTAGGATGCATTTCATATAGTCAGCCAGTGTAGTAATCATGTTTACCTTTCAAAATGCAGTAGTGCTCCTATTTATGCCTTTTTGTGTTCATTATAACTTGGTTTGTATGATGGTTTTGGGTTAGCTTAAAATGTCTTCACCAATAACTTCTTACTTAGCAATAGGAGAGAAATCCCCTAATAATCTTGCCAGGCGAATCTACTACCTGAACCCTTCAAATTTGAGGCATGCTACTAGCTAGATGGAAATAATTATTTGTATTCAATTATTTAATTATCTCTAGCTCACCAATCAATATTTTCTTAATTTTTTGGACAGTATTTCATATCTTGCATGTATCGAAATGGCCCAGTAGGAAACTGTAGTTTATGGATGGAGTCTGTGTGCTTGTCTCGGTAAGGCCATGGCACCTAAAGCGCCAGGCATTTTCCTGATAGTCCATGGTTGAGCTATTGCTTTTTTATGTCTTCCTGTGAACAAATGGGTCTTCCTGTGAACAAATGGTTAGTCCCATGCATGATGTTAAAATATCAGGTTAATGTTTCTTCTATTTTCTTTGTTAAATCGGACTTTGTTGTTGATGCTACAATAGTGAGAGTGTGAGAATGTTATTGGAGCATGCGTGTCCTTCAATTATACGATGCATTAATTTGTCACAAATTATGGAAATATGCGTTTTTCTGAAATTTTGCATTGTTTTCTCAATTGGATCTATTAACTTTTTGAACAATACTATATCTAAATATTGTTTCGAATGAACTAATTTAAGCTACTCTGGGACTATTCGGGCATTGAATATATCATGCCCACCCAAGTCCAACGAAAATGAAGCTGAAGATTGAGGAGAACAGCGCTGCCGAGAATTGCAGTAGATTAATTGTTAACAAAAGATAATTCGTATATGCATGTGATTTTGAATGTTTTCTTAAAAATCATCTAAAGTATAAAATTACTTGCTTTTCAGAATAGCCATTGTAAGGATCATGTTATTTTCAGGTTATCTATGATTATGCATTACAGGTCTCTATACATGTTAAGATGACCACGTATTAGTTTCTTTCAAATTAATGTGTGTGATGTTCCAATTTTTATGAATTATAGCTTATAAATTTCTTGCCCTTTCACCATATCCAACTAATATATACTATTGGTGAAGACGTGCGTTGCACGTGCATGACTACTAGTCGAAGAGATGGGCAGAATCAAGCCGAAAACAGTATCCGATCTAATGGATATAGCAAATCAATTTGCAGATGGAGAATATGCGTGCAACAATAAACGAACACGATCGCCAGAAGATGACAGAGGAAACAGATATGGAGGCCAAAGAAGGAGATCCCGCAATTACGATAACTATGGTTCTCATAGTCAAGTAGCCGCAGGGTATAAAGACAATAGTTACCAAGGTAACAACCGTAAAAGTTTGGTATACCGTAACTACAGCAAAGAAGACTACAAAAAGTTTCAGCCAAGGGAATCCAGAGAGTACAACCCATCACCAGAAGATATGCTCAATGGACCATGTCATATACACTCTGCGTTTGTCGATGGGAAACGAGTATCCAGACATGTAATGAAAGATTGCACTACGTTCTTGAAACTACAGGTAGCAGCACTCAACAAACAAGCCGAAGCAAAACGGCAGGGATACGAAGGAAACACAAGCAACGCACCTGCAACTCAACAGGGAAACGATAGAGTTCCTAAGGGTCAAGATCAGTCGAACCAGGGACGCGACGACGACGAAGGATATGTTCCATCTGAAGGGCACATTACAGCAATGATACAACCAATGCCTAAGTCGAACAAAGAGGAGAAAAGTATAACCCGATAAGTTAACCTTGAAATAACTTCACCTCTAGCAACAACAGAATATCTATACTGGTCAGAGCAACCCATAGAATTCAACAGAGACGATCACCCAAAAACAGTACCTCGGTCAGGAAATGCGCCTTTGGTACTCAAAGCTCAAATAGGGACATACGATGTCGACATAGTATTCATGGATGCAGGAAGTGGAACAAATCTAATCTACGCAAAAACTCTATGGGCAATGCACATTTCATTAGAGTTCCTGAAGCCAACTGACTGCTCCTTCCACCGAATAGTCTCAGGAAGTGCAAACTATTCGCTAGGACGAATAACACTCAACGTTTGCTTCGGAAATCGGCAAAACTACATAAGGGAGAAACTCGACTTCGAAGTCATGGACTGGCCATCACAATATCATGTGATTCTCGGGCGACCTGCATTTTCACGATTCATGGCAATACCTCACTACACTTACCTAGTACTAAAAATGCCAGGACCCAAAGGAATTATTACAGTCAAAGAAAGCTTCGAGTTATCAGATCTATGTGACAAAGAATTTCACAAGATGGCCCAAAACTTCGGCATGATGGCAAGTTACGGGGAACCTAACTACAAAGCAAAAAAGCACGACTGCAGGAGTCACACAGCCACTCAAAGGAAACCCCAAGGAATCAGAAGTAAAGAAACCACGGGTACAGCCATCAGAACAAGAGAAGCCTACAGGAGAAGAAGAGAAGGCTCAAGCGACATAGGCGACGAGACGAACAAAAAAGTAGAGAGTAGGCAAAATAAGGCTGTAAAAGCCACGAGTTATTCCAGGGCAATGCCCTCTAGATCCATAACACAGGTCATTGGCCAGATCTCTTGGGTCACCCCATGTATCTTACATTATATGCATAAATAAAAGACAAAAGTTCCTATTATTTGAGTTTATGCATCTTCAAAAATTGCGGCAAACGCACCAATATACACAAAAGGTAAAATGCTCTGAGGATAAAATTTCTGACACAAAAAGTTAGAAAACAAAAACTCTCGCATTATACAAACAAAAATATATACAAATATCACAGTAGTGGTTGATCAGAATCATCTACGCCCAAACACTAGTAGGGAAAAGCCTACCGCCGGTGCACCAAATTTGCTTACCGCCGGCGAATTACAACTCGCCAGCAACACCAATGCTGGCGGTAATGCATTATCCCTGGTGCATTGCAAATTCGCCAGCGATAACTGCACCTACTGCCGGTGCATAGCAGCATTCGCCAGGGGCATTACCCCTGGCGAATGCTGCTATGCGCCAGCAGTAGGTGCGGTTATCGCCGATGAATTTGCAATATGCTAGGAATAACTGTTCTATGCGCCAGCAAAAATAATTATAGGAGCAAAAAAATAAAATTTTATACAGCAGATATACAGCACATAATACGTAGAATAACAGCAGCAAAACAAGGAATTATGTTTACAAGTGATCACGACTCCAATATTATAAACAAGTCTCCAATATTACAAACAAGTCTCCAATATTACACACAAGTGTTCAAGAATCCAATATTCACAAGTTGCACCAATTCTCGATCCAGACTTACAAGTTTTGTTCGGGAGACTACACAAAGTAGCTAAACAAGGAACACATAGAAAATAAAGACAGTGGCGGCAGTGAGCATCATCACGAGGAAGGTGGTCATCCGGCTCCTCTCCATCTCCCTCGTCCTCTCTCGCGCTAGATAGTTGGCATATCTAGTTTGCGCCTCCACCAAAGTATTGTATCCCTTGTAGCTATTGCCTCTAAAATGGTGTACCTGCCTCCTACATTCTTCCCAATCATCGTAGACTCCGGGAACCTTGCCCTTGTACACGACATATCACGTCATCTACACATAAGGAAAAAGTTAGTGGTTAAATAATGAAGCATGAAAGTTGTACAATAAATACGGTTTATAGACTAACTCTAAGTTTTAGGTTTTGGCGGGAAGGGATGGATTCCGTCGAGCGTGTTGAATGTCCTCGTGTCATAGCACAACTCTAAGCGGGTCTGGATTTCTGAATTTGGCGGTGGTGTGAAGCCGGTGTGGAACAAGCCACCCTTCTTGGTCACATCCCTCAAAAAGATCGAGCAAATGGTCCATTGAATGGCACGGAACTCAGCTCGCACTTGTGCATCGGTGGCGTTCGCCATGTCTATGCTAGCTTTTCGGAGTCTTTCTGGCACCAAGAGGTCTTGTTCTGTTTTGATTATGTCCCTCATATGTAGGATGGCGTACCAGGCCTCCAGCCCACTATCTGGCTCAGCCTGCTTGTGGCAGCAGAACTCGGTTTGGTGGAAGAGGGTGAAGCATCCTCGTACTTTTTTCTACTTTTTGAGGGGGCGGTCGGCCTTAGCGACGAAGCCGTTGAAGGCTTTATCAAGAACACCCTTAATCTCAGTGTAGTCCTTGCGATTCGCACTCCTCGAGTCCAGGTAAACCACTCCCGATTCATACGGGTGAACGAGGAGGAGGGTACAGTGAATTCCTCTGCGCAAAATAACAAGTGATCCTTAGATAAATAAAATTTATGAAAGAATTAATATACCGATGGGTAGCGAAGGACTACTTACTCGGGGAAGTAGGGCATGAGAAAGCAGTCCTTATCCTTGTTGGCTACCATGAAATCCTCGATGTACTTCGAGACAATCGCCCGATTGCCAGGGGCGCCGAGAAATAGCTCATCCATGTAGAAGAGGTCCATTATTATGTGCGTCCCTCTCCTCTCTATGATGATATCATGCGCCATGCTGAGCGATATCAGGCAGACCAAGCTTTTGTCCATCCGGAACATGTGCAAGAGCCTGAAGATGTCTTCGAATCTAATAAAGAAAAGATCCCCTGGGTACCCATCCACAAAGCCCACATTGGTGGGCACCTTGACCACATGTACCGGGTACCCAGGATTTTTTTCTCTGAGAAGTTGGTCCTCCAGATACATGATGCTGTCATGCACGTCCTTGATGCTGCCCCCCATATCTTTGACAATCTCACTCGGCAGCATCGGTGAACCGAGATAATGCATCTTCCTCCAAGGGGTCGACAACCTGTAGAGAACCCGAGCCGCTGGGCGCACAGAGGTAGAGGCCGCTTCACCTTTCTTCTTCCGCTTCCTCTCCTTCTTCTTGTTGCAGAAGGGAGTGCCTTTTTGTTGCATCTCCTCCTTGGTTAGAACGAAGAGTGTCTTCGGCGAAATCATAGATTGCGGCGGTGCAGTGAATGCAGCAGCTTGTTCCTCTGGCGTTTCTTGAGACTGAACATCAGCTTCTTTGCTAGAGGACCATGGCCTTGATTGGATACATGTCGAGGAGCATCGTTGGCCTCCAAATCAGCGATAAAAGTATCGATGGGAGCCTGGTCAATATCCATTGCGCCATCGTGCTTGGGAGGATCATAAGCGGGTGGAGTGTTGGGCCTTTCTTCCCTTGCCTTCGGCACAGAGGGCGGAGCAACCTTGCCTTGGCTCAGCGCCGTCGACGCAACCAGTGGAGTGACCCTTTCTTGGCTTGCCTTCGACCTTAAGGTGGTGTTCAGCCAAATCAGGGCTTTCGGCCATAGCAAGATGTGGTTCTTTAGTTGTCCCATCTTCAGGTCGCTTTCGGTGTCCGCTGGTTGGTTAGGAGGATACAAGTGATGGCAGAATGGCAACACATGTGCCACCTGAACCTGGTGCACGCTATCGGGCATAGGGTTGCCATGGTACTGTCGGCTGAGTGGCATCATGATGTTTCCCTTCACCACGTCCTTGAACTAATTTTCTAGTTTCAGTAGCAAGGTGCATTTTGTTGAGCTCTCCTGCAGAAACACAACACGTATTTCAATAGAGAGTGGCGGCGAAGTAATTGACTGCTTGCAGAGGAGGCTTAATTTATAACCGTGAGGGCATCGAGCTCGGCAAGTGTCAACGGACCGGTGGGCATGCAAGTGATGGAGGGGTTGCTAGCCGCCACGGCTGGCGAGTCCTCCGTACGGCCAGCACCTGTGTTGCTGCCCTTCGGAGTCACCATTGCAGCGTGTGAATCATGTTGTGGTTCACTTTGAGCCCGCGACGCCTCTTTGTCTAAGTTGCTGGCACCTAAGCTCAGCAACGGTAACGGCCCTGTTTGGCCTCCCGCGATATAAGCGGCGATCCTATGGGTGAGGTCGGGCATGATTTCGTTGAACTTCATAATAGTTTTCTCCTTGACCCTCCTTTCCATGGTTGTTTCCAAGTCCGCGTTCTTTCTCTTGAGGGCCTCCGTCTCTGAAGTGTCCTGGCTCTTCTTCGCCTGTCGTGACTCCTTGGTGCTAGGCTCAGCCAAGCCATAGGCGGAATGCTTGCGACCTCCTCCGGCGCCTGTGACACGGCCTAAGTGTGGCCTTTTCAATGGCGGCTGCTCCTTTGCGATGTTTATGCCCCTTACGTAAGGAGTGTCCCACGGGACTTTGCCTATCGACGTCTGGGACGAGGAGCCGGCGGATTCAGCTGCTTGTATTTGTGCTTGCTACAGAAGAGACAACATGAACAATTTTAGAATTATGTGCTACTAGCTTGCAATGGACTTAACAATCTTGTAAATTTCTTACCACTACTTTCTCGACTTCCGCCACCTTCAGGTCCGTGCGCAAAACTACACCCTGCACCACCTTGGGGTCCGTGACGAGTTTCCCAGTTTCCGTTTCTTTATGGTACCGGGACCTGACAAATGCCCTGAACAGCGGGTCCGCATACCTTTTGTAGGGGTTCTCAATGCCCTGCTCTATGTATGCCTGGTCCTCCTTGTCCCATTTTGGCTTCTTGCCATCGTAACTACGGCAACCGAGATGGTGGTGCCCATTGTTCTTCTCCGCGAGGTCCTTCCCCCATTTGCTTTGCGCCTTGGTGAAATCATTGGCTTCATTTGCAAGGAAGACCTAGAAGTCCTCTTCTGTTATCCGCAGAAAGTGGCGATGGACCTCTTCGAAAGGCTCATGATCAGCAATCATTTCCCTCAGCATAGTTTTATAACTGCTAAGGTGTTTGGTGAACCTTGTGAGGGCATATGTGTTCGCAATATTCTTCTTCAGATCCTAGTTTTTGTACTCCGGAGGGAACTCGTACCGTGCGTGCAGCCTCAAGATTAGCTGGACGCACAGATGGCCCTTACTTCGGAGGTTCATCTCATTGACGTTGACGACGTCACAAAGGATTGCTGCCAGCTGGAGGCCGTACCCCTTCGCGAATTTTACTAGCTCCTTTGGAATACCACTAGCGGGGTCAACCAATGTGAATGTGTCCCACTGGGCGGCGACAAGGTTTGGGCGCCGCTTCTTCCGAACTCTTCTGTTCGCCTGGCTAGATGTCTCGGAGCCACCCACGCCGGTGCCACTATCGGTGGTTTCCTGGTCGATGACCCTACTCTCATAGTCATCACCAGCTTCGGCATCATCATCAGCATCGGCGTCATCATCGTCACTAGGCCGATATTAACGATCTTCCTGCTGCGACTCCAGGGCCATGAGCCTGTACTGCTCTTCCATATCTATTTGCCGAGAAGATGACCCGGTGACGTTGCCGTCAACGTTCTGGTTTCCAGAAGACGACATGGCTACACAAGAGATAAGAGTTCTTAGATAGAGGCACAAATTATCATGGCAAAAATTTGGCATGACCTTTACTAAAAATGGTCATGCCGGAGTGCCAGAAATTCACCGGAACGGAAGTTAATCAACATTCTGGTGAAACATTGGCACTCAATGTACATGCACAACATACACATAGCTTCGCAGTACCATGTTCCCAGTACAAATAGCAACAGTAGCAACACAAGCATAGCAGCAGTTCAGTCTGTTTGCTGAAGCATAACAGCAGCAAAAGCAACCAGCACAAGCTTAGCGGCAGCACAAGCTTAGCGGCAGCAAAAGCTACCAGCAGCAACCAGCATATAGCAGCATATATATTCAAGATAGCATATATAGTTCATTCTTAAACAGAATCATCCAAAATGCCAAACTGCACAACCATGAATAAAATGCCAAACTGTATTCTATGGTCAAGTTAACAGCAGTGCTACTGAAACATGTGTTACTGCAATCTATTCATGCAAGACTTGATGCTGACGGCAACCATCCCACAGTTGTCTAGTTTCTGCTTGAGCCTTTTTTCAAGGCCTGACAATTTTGTTCATGACTTTGTCTCATAATTGTTCAGTAGCATGGTCTAGTACACTACCATTAAGAGTAAATATCTACAAATCTAGGTTGTATGAACGAACTACTGATTACTACTATGTTGTTTGCAATGGGGCGAGGTGGAAGAACTTTGCACCAGATCGAAGAAATGCAATTAAGCAAGAAGCAGAAGCACCAGATCTAAGGTGAGGCGGCTCGATCAATCTCCTGCCTCTCCATGCGCGTGCACACTAGGACTGGCCGGGGTAACGTAAGGGGGGTTTTCTCACCTCGCTGCAGGCCACCGTGCAGGGAGTTGGCGGGGATGGGGACGGAGTCGAAGCGGTCGTGGCTGGCGGTGAGGACAGAGGCGCTGCTACTGGTGGCGAGGATGGAGGCATTGCAGCTGGCAGCGAGGACGGAGGCACTGCGGCTGGTGGCGCGTCTTCGTGGGCTCTGGTGGCATCACCTTTGGCTCCGGCGTGCGTCTCCTTCGGCTCCGACGACGGGGGAGAGTAGGGGATTAGGGTTGCGACGGGGAATGGGGATCGAGGAGGAAGAGGGCCAACCGGCATAGGGCTTACAGAGTGGGCCCCTATCTTACCCCTGGCGAATACAGCATTAGACCACCAATTCGCCAGGGATAACACCTGTCCCTATGACATGTGTGCCCCCTATCTTACCTCGGCGAATTTAGGCCATGGTTCGCCAGGGATACGACGACACTGGGACCCGCCGGTCAGTTTATCCCTGGCGAATTTAGGGTGCGGTTCGCCAGGGATAAAATAACACCATTTTTCTTTTTGTTCTATTTTTTGCATTTCTTTGTTTTTTCTTTTTGCTTTTTTTGTGTTTCTTTGTTTTTTCTTTTTTCTTTTTTGTGTTTCTTTGTTTTTTCTTTTGCTTTGTGACTAAGAAAATATATGGGCATAAGACAACAAAAATATAATTGATAAATATAATCATATGTGTTGTAAACTTATACATCATTAATTGGAGATCGATATATATTATTAGCGTTTACATGCATCACACTCATCTTCGTCTCTGCGAATTGCCTTTCCTGGTCATCGTTGTTGAATACTTGACCCCCATATTGTGATTCCTTCTTGTGTACAGAACACCTGTCCTAGGTAGCGTGGTCCTGCTTCTTCTTTTGGTGTATATTGCATCATCTTCATCGGATTCTTCCATCATTGGGTCTCCTACGAGGCCGTCGAAGTCTTGCTCGTCGGCGACTCCATCCATTCTGACGAGGGCCCTTTTTCCACTCCTTACAACAACATGACTAGGCCTGGACGGGTCGGTTATGAAGAAGCATTGCTCCACATACCTAGCCAGTACCCATGGCTCATTTTGCGCGGTAGGGTTCTTGGTCTTGGATTTGTTGGCTTCGGGCATACACATAGTGATGAAGTTTTCGTCTTCTTTTGTGATGTTTGTAGCCCATCTAACACAGAACATCGGAAGCTTCTCACCGATGTAGTCGAGCTCCCAGATTTCCTCGATCTTTCCGTAGTATCTTTTCTTCTCTTCACCGTGTAAGTCACCATCGTTACAGACAAGTTCTGATAATTGCCTCCTTTGTCTCTTTCCTCCATGTAGAATGTGTACCCGTTGATGTCGTATGCTTGATAAGTCATGAGGTTGGGCGTGGGTCCATATGACAAGGTGAGTAACATTTTCTCGCTCTCAGAGGTCATTGGTGGAGGATTGGCATCGATCTGGTCTTTGAACCAGCGTGCGAAAGAGGAGTTGTGTGCTCTAAATATCTCTTCTTCCGTCATCGGCTTGCATGCACTGTTCTTGATCATGGTTTTGTGCTCTTCCACCCAAGGTTCGAGATCTTCAATGTGTTGTAGCGCTACTAAGTGGACCCTGTTAAAGTCGGCTCTCCAACCATAGCAGTCCACATCCATTGCCCTCTTGCCAGTGTTGTGGCCTACTCCCTCAAACCTACCAAGGTGCTTGTTTGCGGGCAAACCAACCGGAGTGTTCTCCTCATTTAGATAGTTCTTGCAGAAAGAGATGCACTCTTTGGTGAGAAAGCCCTGGACGATGCTTCCATCTGGATGTGCCCTGTTACGAACATATGCTTTGATGATCCCGTTCATTATTTCTAATGCCATCATGTTGTGCAAGAATGCAGGACCGAGATCCTCGATATCATCCACTATATGGACAATCAGATGGACCATGATGTCAAAGAATGTGGGCGGGAATTACATCTCAAGCTCGTTTATGATGGTGATGATTTCTTCCTGCAGCCTCCCTAGTTTCTTCACACTTATCGACTTTCGAGTGATGATGTCAAAAAAGTGACAGAGCCCAATAAGTGTTTGACGGACGTGCGGTTCCATTATCCCTCGGATTGCTACCGAAAGTATCTGCGCCATCATGATGTGACAGTCATGAGACTTCATTCCGCTGAAGATTTTTTTGTTTGGGTCTAGGTATCTCCTTATGAGCCCTGCATAGCCTAAAGGAAATCTGACTCCCAGGAGGCACTTAAACATCTGGTCTAGCTCGTTGGGACTTAGAGTGAAGCAGGAGGGGACGAGGCTGCATGATTTGCCCTTGCTGATCTCCTCCGCCGGCGGTAAGTGAAGCTCTTTCCTTATATTTAGGGCCATGAGGTCATTTCTCGCTTTTGGCCCATCTTTGGTCCTATCCGGCATGTTGAACAGAGTGCCGAGCAAGCTCTCGCACACATTCTTCGTGATGTGCATGACATCAAGGCAATGAGGCGTACCAAGGATCTTCCAGTAGGGCAAGTTCCAAAACACGGACCTCCTTTTCCATACACCCATGAGCGGTTCCACTTCAGCCTTGTTCTTCTTCTCACCTCGCTTTTGCTTCTTTATTATCTTTCTCGGCGGAGGGCAATTTTTCCAATCTTTCAACAAAATATCGATCTCTACACCGCTCCTCTTAGGTGGAGGTCCTTTGAGCTCATCTTTACCATTGAAAAGATCTCTACGCCTTCTCCAGGGATCGTTCTTGGGTAACCACATTCGATGCCTCATGTAGACGGTTTTTGAAGATCCGGGATCCTTACCCAGCTATAGAAATGACGTCAATTCCATGCACCTCACTGATACGTCTCCAATGTATCTATAATTTTTGATGCTCCATGCTTGTTTTTACACCATTTGCCTACTGTTTCGTTACACTTCGTGGCACTTTTATGCATTTTCCGGAACTAACCTATTAACAAGTTGCCACAGTGTCAGTTCCCTGTTTTCTGCTGTTTTTGTGTTTCAGAAGTGATACACAGGAAATATTCTCGAAATTGGATGAAACAAGTTCCTAAAGTCTTATTTTTCCCAGAAGCTTCTAGAGATCCGAAGAGGTGACGGAGTGGGGCCACGAGGTGGCCTCACACCAGGGCGGCGCGGCCAGGGCCTGGGCCGCGCCCCCTATGTGTGAGACTGCCTCGGTCCACTCCTGACGATGCCCCTTCGCCTATAAAGACCCCCCGACGAGAAAAACCTAAGGACCCGATCAGTTTTCCAGAACACATCGCGATCCGCCGCCGTCGTTGACCCGAAGATCGGGAGGGTCCCGAAGCTCTTCCCGGCACCCTGCCGAAGAGGGGAATCACCATCGGAGGTCTTCTTCATCGCCATGCTTGCCTCTAGAGCGATGAGTGAGTAGTCTACCTTGGACTATGGGTCCATAGCAGTAGCTAGATGGTTGTCTTCTCCACCATGTGCTCCATGTTTAGATCTCATGAGCTGCCCTACATGATTGAGATCACCGTTATGTAATTCTACATGTTTGGTTTGTTGGGATCCGATGAATATTGGTGTTATGATTGAGTTGCTATACTGAAATTTATCTTATGTTATCTCTATGTTGTTTATGATCTTGCATGCTCTTCGTTGTTAGTAGCTATCTTGGCCGAGTAGTTGCTAGTGACTCCAAGAGGGGGTATTTATGCTCGATAGTGGGTTCATGCCTCTATTTAATCTGGGGGAGTGACAGAAACCTCTAAGGTTGTAGATGTGCTGTTGCTACTAGGGAGAAAACAACATTCATATGCTCGAGGGCATATGCTTTGTTTACATTACACACTTTGCTTAATGCAATTATCTGTTGTTCGCAACTTTATACTTGTGGAGTTCTCGGATTGATTCGCCACAAGTGGATTATTAGTCATAGATGCAGTTGGATGGCGGTCTATGTATTTTGTTGTAATGCCCAGAGTAAATCGCATAGTGATCTTCTTGACATATCATGTTTATCTTTATTCTATCAATTGCCCAACTATAATTTGTTTACCCAGCATGTGTTATTTATCTTATGGAGAGACACCACTAGTGAACTATGGACCCCGGTCCTATTTCCATCATATTGCTATCACCTGTTTACTTTACTCGCATACTATTATCACTTTCCACTCGATACGCTCATAACCTTTGTTTCAAGCAAACCGGTGAGATTGACAACCTCATCGCAAGTTGGGAACAAAGTATTTGGCTGTGTTGTGTGCAGGTTCCGCGTTGCAGCTAGCAAGCAAAGATTGGACGAGGCGCCATATATAAATTGTCCGAAGCTATCGCAAACTAGCAAGCATCACCTTCAGTCGTATTGTCTGCTTTTCTCCTGATCGACAAACCTTGGTTTCTTACTGAGGAAAAAACTTGCTGCTATATTCATCAAACCTTAATCTTGGGGTTCCCAAAAATCTAGCAATCAAGCCTTTTTCTAGCGCCGTTGCCGGGGAAGAGTGGAAGACCTCTGCAAGGACTGAATTTTTCTTCGAGGAACCTACTTGATTCAGCTGCTGGAGGCACTTTTATGTCCCTTACCTTGGGCGCCACAACAAAGCTACTTGACAACATGATGGTAAATTACTCCGAATGGCACACCGAGAGAGCTCCACAAGGTAAGAAGGTAAATTCTGTTGAGGAAACCTCTTCCTTGAGTGATCAGATTGATACCATTATGGCTATGCTTGCTAATGATAGAACTCATGTTGATCCTAATATTGTTCCTTTAGCCTCCTTGGTTGCTCAAGAAGAGCATGTTGATGTGAACTTCATTAGAAATAATAATTTTAATAACAATGCTTATAGAAACAATTTTGCTAGTAACAATTATATGCCATATCCTTCTACCAATGGTAATGGTTATGGTAATTATTATGGTAATTCCTACAACAACACTAGGGCCGCACCCTCTGAACTTGAAGTCATGCTCAAAGACTTCATGGTTAAACAATCTACTTTTAATAAGTGTATTGAGGAAAAGTTAGGCAAAATTAATATTCTTGCTTCTAAAGTTGATAGCCTTGCCCATGATGTTGAACTTCTGAAATTAAAAGTGTTGCCTAATGATGTGAAAGAGAACAATGTTTTTGCTACTGCTAATACTATTCAAGTTAGAATTGATGAAAATCTTAGATTGTTAGCAGAATTGCATGCTAGATGGGAAAGAGAGGATAAGATTGCTAGGAATATGAAAGTTTGTACTATTACAACCTCTAATGATGTTGTTCTTGATGCTAGCAATCCTCTCACTTTGATTGGTGTAGAGAAAACTCCCACTCCTTGTGCTAAAAAGTCTAAAACTGCCAAAACTTTTTGTCAAAAGAATGCTGAAATTTTTCGGAGTGTAGGAGATGATAGCTCTACTTCTTTTAATGATTTTGATGTTGATGGCTACAATATATCTGAAGTTATTTTGTTCTTACAAAAGCTTGCTTTGACTCCCAATGCTAGTTCTTTAAATATTGCTTTTACTAAGCATATTACCAATGCTCTCATGAAAATTAGGGATGAAAAGTTGAAGCAAAAAGCTTATGTTCCCAAGAAGTTAGAAGATGGTTGGGAACCCATCATTGATATGCAAGTTAATGGTTTTGATTGCCATGCTTTATGTGATCTAGGTGCTAGTATTTCTATCATGCCTAGAAAAATTTATGACATGCTTGATTTACCACCTCTTGAAAAATGTTATTATGATGTTCCTATTGCTGATGTTGCTAAGAAGAAACCTTTGGGAAGGATTAATGATGTTCTTATTGTGGTTAACAATAACCTTGTTCCCGCTGATTTTCTCGTTATGGACGTTGAATGCCATGCTTCATGTCCTATTATTTTGGGAAGACCTTTTCTTCAAACTATAGGTGCCATCATTGATATGAGAGAAGGCACCATAAAATATTAATTCCCACTCAAGAAAGGTATGGAACACTTTCCTAGGAAAAGAAAGAAATTTCTTTTTGACTCTATTCTTAGAGCAAATTATGAGCGTGATGCTTCATCACTTGATGTTACTTGATTTGCAATTTTCTGTGCCTAGCTCAAAGGCGTTAAAGAAAAGCACTCTTGGGAGATAACCCAATGTTTTATTTCTAGTACTTTTTCTTTTATTTGAGTCTTGGAATTCATTACTACTGTAATGACCGCTTCTTATCCTTTTATTTTGTTGTTGTGCCAAGAGAAGCCTCTAATTCGAGTGAGGTAAAGATTTGGGGATGTTGCTGTCCTAAAACTGTTTTTGGTGCTGCACCGTAAAAATTCATATAAATTCTCTGTATATCTTTTGGACCTACGATTTCTTTTGCATATGCCCCAGGTTATATCCAAACTTTCATTAGTTGAACACTTTGATTTGAGCAACAGAAAACCCCTCAAAAATTCGACTTTTGTCAGCTGTTCTGTTTTGACAGATTTCTGCCACTATTTGTTTTTGCCGCTTTATCGCTTTCTTTTGGAGTTCTTTTGATCATAGAACTTTTGGGGAAGTTGCTACAGTAGTATTTGCTATATATGTGGTGGTTTTGGGTTGAAACCTGAAGCAAAAAGAGGTTGATTATATTATATGCTTACACTAATGTTGCTAATAGAATTGTGTTTAGTTTTGTATGAAGGAAGTTTTCAAGTGTAGGGATTGGAGAATGATGAGATGAGTTGAAGAATGGACAAAAGCTCAAGCTTGGGGATGCCCAGCACCCCAAGAAATATCCAAGAAGTACAAGCGTCAAAGCTTGGGGATGCCCCCGAGGCACCCCTTCTTCATCGGCAAAAATCAGTTCACCTTTCAAAACACTATATTTTTATTGCTTCATGCACTATGTGTTTTTCTTGGAGCGTCAGTTGTTTTAGTTTTCTTAGTTTGTTTAGTTTTGTTTGCTGCAATAAATGGTTGGACCCCAACAAATTTCTTTTGGAGAAGTTGTCTTGCTTTTCATTTGCTAAGAACACTCCGTTTTTCATTCTTACAATTTCACCGAGTGTTCTTCTTTTCCGCTACTGCTTTTGGTTTTCGTTTTCGCCTTGATTTGCGTTTAGATCTTGTCATATCTTTTCATCAAGGTGTATTTTTGCCTCTGATCTTTATTGGTTTTCATCAAAAGAGGTGTCTTAAAAAATTTCAAATGGTGTTGGAAAAGAGAAAAAGCTTTATTCAAAAAAGTGGTACAAGAAGGAGCTTGTGTAGACTGCGGCTTAGGCTTTTTCATGTCATGCTTGATGTCTTTTTGATAGTATGCTTAGTGATTGCTGTAGCATGACTTGTCTCAAACAATTGAGATTGCTTAATGAGCCTTTGAAAAAATCATGCGTTGCTTTTATCGTTTGGAAGCATTATTTTGGTTTTCTCCTTGATGCTTTATTTGGGTTGACTTGGCGCATGCTCACACATGTTAGAGTCTTACAAAGTTGCCAATAGCCTCTATGATCATTTAGTTTTTGACTTTTGATGCCATCTTATGCTTCTTTTAATGTCGCTTTGTCGCTTTGCATGATTATGGCCATTATTGCTCTCTTAGTTGGTCGCTCCCAGTCTTTTGCTAGCCCTCACCTTGTACTGAGTATGAGCTCTACTCGTGCATCCAACTCCTAAAAGCCAAAGTTTTCCAAAGTGTCCACCATACATACCTACTAGCAATTTGCTATTCCAAGTAAATTTGACTTGCTTTTATTTTCTCTTCAAATTAAACTCTTACGAGTGTTATGCAAAAATTGGTAAGTAAAGCTCTCACGAACCGAAAGGCACACTTTACTTTTTCCTGTTATTAAAATTTGACATTGTGGTTTTTTATGTTGAGTTGTTATGCTTGCAAGTTGTAAGTTGGATTCTAGCCCATCCATGCTGTCATGGGGCAAGCTTTCAACATTGCACTTCTTATTTGAGTTGATATCATGATCTTTTGTTTATGGATGCCCGCGGTGTGAAATGAATTGGGAATCTTATGGGGATCATGGAGTTTGTATATGTGTTAGGGAAATGCCTGGGCCGCCAATCTAAGCCATGCATAATTCATGGTGGAAATTTGCAGCATACCCATGGTGGACATTTGACGACGCATCTCACAATAAAAAGCTAAACAAATAGCAAATAAAAGAGATGTTGAGGTGTTCATTGTCTGCTTGTCCTGTCATTTTGATGTGGGCTTGTTCCATGTCATCGGGCATGGAGGTACCCCATTGGCAGTTCTCGATGATACGTATATACTTACAATGACAAGAGCCTTGCTTGGGACTCTAAGTAAAGTAGCATAAGGTTTGGGTACTCGTATTCACGGGGCACGAGGTTTTCGACTTATGATTTGTCAAGCATATGCATCATTATTGTTCTCGCATTAACTTTAACCATTCAAGATGCTTATGATGGGGGCAATGAGAGCTCAAATCCAGCAAGTAACATAATTTTTGAAGGTCTATAAAACTTGCAATCACTGCTTCCCTCTGCGAAGGATCTTTCTTGTACTTTCATGTTGAGTCACCACCTTCTTTCTTTATGCACCATAAGAGAGCAAAGTTGTCATTCTTAGTGTAATATGCATTGTCCCAAAGTTCATTGATTGATTCATATTGTTGGTTTCACTTGTTCTCAAATTATTTGTATCTAGTCGCCCTCTTAAACTTGAAGGTGTCCTATGCATTTATGTTTTGCTCTCCATGAAGGACAAGCTGAAAACCATTTGTATGTTTTTCCTTATGATTTGAACACACTTTGACTTTCATTGTTTCATTTTCATGATCTTTTGTTCGTGTTCATTTGCATGTTTACAATATGGTTGCTAAGTTTCTATTGTCAAGATTATATCTTCATGCCCATGTTTTAAGTTCTTATGATCCCAGCTCACAAATGCTTACATATATGATCGATATTGTGTAGGTGCATGTCACCTCAAAAATTATTCTTTTGTTATCACTTACCTACTCGAGGACGAGTAGGAGTTAAGCTTGGGGATGCTTGATACGTCTCCAACGTATCTATAATTTTTTATGCCCCATGCTTGTTTTTACACCATTTGCCTTCTGTTTCGTTACACTTCGTGGCACTTTTATGCATTTTCCGGAACTAACCTATTAACAAGTTGCCACAGTGCTAGTTCCCTGTTTTCTGCTTTTTTGTGTTTCAGAAGTGACACACAGGAAATATTCTCGGAATTGGACGAAACAAGTTCCTGAAGCCTTATTTTTCCCGGAAGCTTCTAGAGATCCGAAGAGGCGATGGAGTGGGGCCACAAGGTGGCCTCACACCAGGGCGGCGTGGCCAGGGCCTGGGCCGCGCCCCCTATGTGTGAGACCACCTCGTTCCACTCCTTACGATGCCCCTTCGCCTATAAAGACCCCCCGACGAGAAAAACCTAAGGACCCAATCAGTTTTCCAGAACACATCGCGATCCGCCGCCGCCGTCGACCCGAAGATCGGGAGGGTCTAGAAGCTCTTCCTGGCACCCTGTTGGAGAGGGGAATCGCCACCGGAGGTCTTCTTCATCGCCATGCTTGCCTCCGGAGCGATGAGTCAGTAGTCTACCTTGGACTATGGGTCCATAGCAGTAGCTAGATGGCTGTCTTCTCCACCATGTGCTTCATGTTTAGATCTCATGAGCTGCCCTACATGATTGAGATCACCGTTATGTAATTCTACATGTTTGGTTTGTTGGGATCCAATGAATATTGGTGTTATGATTGAGTTGCTATACTGAAATTTATCTTATGTTATCTCTATGTTGTTTATGATCTTGCATGCTCTCCGTTGTTAGTAGCTATCTTGGCCGAGTAGTTGCTAGTGACTCCAAGAGGGGGTATTTATGCTCGATAGTGGGTTCATGCCTCTATTTAATCTGAGGGAGTGACAGAAACCTCTAAGGTTGTAGATGTGTTGTTGCTACTAGGGAGAAAACAACATTCATATGCTCGAGGGCATATGCTTTGTTTACATTACACACTTTGCTTAATGTAATTATCTATTGTTCGCAACTTAATACTTGTGGAGTTCTCGGATTGATTCGCCAGAAGTGGATTATTAGTCATAGATGCAGTTGGATGGCGGTCTATGTATTTTGTTGTAATGCCCAGAGTAAATCGCATAGTGATCTTCTTGACATATCACGTTTATCTTTATTCTATCAATTGCCCAACTATAATTTGTTTACCCAGCATGTGTTATTTATCTTATGGAGAGACACCACTAGTGAACTGTGGACCCCGGTCCTATTTCCATCATATTGCTATCCCCTGTTTACTTTACTCGCACTGTTTACTTTACTCACACACTATTATCACTTTCCACTCGATACGCTCATAACCTTTGTTTCAAGCAAACCGGTGAGATTGACAACCTCATCGCAAGTTGGGAACAAAGTATTTGGTTGTGTTGTGTGCAGGTTCCGCGTTGCAGCTAGCAAGCAAAGCTTGGACAAGGCACCATATATAAATTGTCCGAAGCTATCGCAAACTAGCAAGCATCACCTTCAGTCGTATTGTATGCTTTTCTCCTGATCGACAAACATTGGTTTCTTACTAAGGGAAAAACTTGCTGCTATATTCATCAATCCTTAATCTTGGGGTTCCCAACAATCTAGCAATCACTCACACAAGCCTTGTGTCCATGGCACAACTGGCATGCAATATATCCATATCCAAGATAGTTCTGCACCGTCGTGAGCAGCGTGACTTTGAGACAGAAAGTTTCTTCCTTGTGGGCGTCCCATGTTTCTACCCCTTCCTCCCACAAGGTGTCTAGCTCTTCCTTCAACAACTCGAGATACAGGTTGATATCGCTCCCTGGCTGTGTCGGCCCTTGAATTAGCATACTCATGTGTATGTACTTCTTCTTTAGGCACAGCCAGGGGGGATGTTGTACATCCATACAAACACCGGCCAGGTGTTGTGCTTGCTGCTCTGGTTCCCAAACGGATTGAGTCCATCGATGCTCACACCAAGCCTGATGTTCCTTGGATCTCTCCTGAATTCTTCGTAGTACTCCTCATCTAATGCTCTCCACTGGCTTGCATCCGAAGGTTGCATCAGCACTGGCTCTTCAACCTGTTTTGGATCAAGCAACACCGCCGCCTTTCTATCCGCGTGCCAGAGCATGAGCTTTGCTTCCTTGGGGTCCGCAAAGTACCGCTGCAGATGGTGCCTTAGCGGGAAGTACCACACAAATCTTTGAGAAGACTTCTTGGTCCCTCTCTTGTACCGATCAGCTTCGCACACTGGGCATGTGATCTCATCCGCGTGCTCATTCCAATAAATTATGCAGTCGTTGATGCAGGCGTGGTATTTTGTGTGCGGCAAATCGAGAGGGCACACGATTTTCTTGGCCTCATTTAGACTACTGGCACACGTGTTATCTTTAGGAAAGCACTTCTTCAGCCATCGGAAGAGGTCATCCACGCTCGAGTCGGACCATCCGTGTCTTGCCTTCATCTCCAGAAGATCGAGAGCTACTCTCAAGCGGTTCTCCTCCAGCTCGCGACCAGGTGCGTCGTACAATGGAGTTCTCAAGTCTATCTCCAGTTGCGCCATCTTAGATTTCCGTTTATCGCCAGCTCTGGTGCCAGTCGATATGTTGTTCATAAGAAGTTCTTGAAAGTGAGGGTCCCGCATGGCTGCGGTTAGCGGGGTACTCCTGTCCTTGACTTCTATATTTTCCACTTCTTCTTCTTCATCGTCATGGGCGGCATCCTCTTCATCGTGTTCATTGCCGTCTTCCTCATTTTCTGATCTCGCCGCCCCATCTTGGTCATGATTATCATCTTGGTTATCATCACCCATCCACTGGGTGTGGTCCTCCATGAAATTATACCTAAGCAGGTGCTCCTTCACCGTGCCTGAAGAGGGGGTGAACATGGACCCTAGTTTGCATCTTCGGCACGGACACCTTATATACATGTCATTATTTTGATGCATCTCGGCCATCGCGTGTTGCACGTATCTATCCACATCGCTTTCTCTCATTGTGAACGCCATTGTTGCCTGTTACAATAAGAGAATTGATTAGAACGATCGTCTCAGTTATCACGAAAAATTTCAGCATAACCTTCCCTAAAAAGGTCACGTGGAGAGCCGGAAATTCCCCTGAATGGAAGTCAATCAACATTCCAGCAAAACATCGGCAACTCATTCGCATGCCATCATGTCTTTCTCTCTTGTTATGAACGTACCTATTAGACCGATACGTATATTGACGCATCAACCGTTACTATGAAGTTCTAGATCTAGATCTAGATCTACAAGCATGCATGTATTTGGGAGAGATCTAATTTGGTAGAGGGTGAATACATGTGGGTAGCAAGAGATTGGTTACGATACATCAAATATTGTTGGTTAAAATAGCTAAATTGGGAGGAGGAAAGTGGGGAAATGAGTTTGGAGGTGGCTTGGCTCAAGTTGCAATAAGTGAGGGGGGGATGGAGACGGGTGGTGGTGGTAGGTGGAGAGTTTGGCTAGAAATATCCCAGGTTATCCCTGGCGCATAAGCTTGTATGCGCCGGGGATAACCCCCTTTATCGTCGGCGCATTGTCACAATTCGCCGGGGGTAACCCTTATCGCCGGCGCATAAGGGCAAATTCGCCAGGGGTAAAAATCACCCTGGAAGGGGGTGGCCCCAGCCCACCTTATCCCCGGCACATAGAACATATATTCGCCAGTGGTAAGACATCTATCCCCGGCGCATAAGGGCTATATGCGCCGGGGATAAATATTCTTATGTGTCTTACCTGTCTTGGTGAGGCCCCCAACCCTTATCGCTGGCAAATAGACGGGCTATGCGCCAGCGATAAATGTTTATCGCCGACGAATATTAGGCTATGCGCCAGGGGTAATATTACCATCGGCGAGTTACATTCTGATGCATCGGCGATAAGCCTGCTGGCTATAAGCTTTTCTCTACTAGTGAAAGGATCTAAATAGTGGTGCTCGCGAAAAAATGCGGCATCCTCCTGAAGCAACCTAGCTATGAGCCTCCTCGCTGGTTGAAGGGTAGCATCCATATGAACTCGCAGCAGAGCTCCCCCTAGAGGCAAACCCAGTGACATGGAAATAAAATTAAGCCTTGGGTGCCACTTACGTGTCCAACCAAGTGTAAAATTGGCACCAGCCACTAAATTAAGTTCTATCAGTCGATGAATTCGCTGAGTAGATCTAAAAATAGTGAGTAGCTGCGGAAAGGTTCGAGGAAGAGGGTTACGAGGAAGCATCACGGAGTGCATGGTAGTCAAAGATCTTCAACAGCCATCAACGACTTCCCCAATGTGTTGAGCACGGTCCTGAAGAAGCACAATAGCACGACGGCGCCGGGGATCAGACCAAAAACTCTAGACCCCCTCTGATGATCTCTCAAAAGCCCCGATCCGTTTAGAAATCTGGCGAGTTTCACCAACGAAGTCTAAACAAGTGCCTGCAACAATAAGAAGTTATTGGCAAGTACTAACAGAGCAAAAAGGGAAAAAGAGGAAGGTTGCAAGGAACCTTAAATCACAATAGCTCACAAGCAGATTCAACTATTCCAACAAGGAAGGAGTTGCACTCTTCTAGATGTACAACCCTAGCAGTCAGAACTGACACCTTATCCTCGAGTATGGATATCTGTCTCATAAACCCGCAAGATTTGCTAGCTTTATCCATAGCCATCTGTGCTTGGCGCTTCGCCAAAGACAAGCAGCTCTTAAGGTCCGAAATCTTGAGGAATACTCAGTACATTGACAAGAAGGACGAGGAGGCGACGAAGCTCCGGAGTCGAAAACATTGACAGGAGACGTAGCCCGACCGCGACCCGATGACCCACCAGCAGGAATAGGCTGGAAGCCAAAAGAAAGGGAAAAAGAAGCATCTCAGAAACTAAATCAAACAGGACATTTCACAAAAGGAGAATATTTACAAAAGCACAAGCCCTCTGACCAGTTCTCGGGCTACATGCGACTAAAAGTTCACTACATCAGAATAAACTACGATTACAAAGGGAGTCTAAGTCTACGCCACTTCAGCCTCAGGGTCCGCAGCGGAAGTAGGCGTGGCAAAGGTAGCACCAGCATGGGGAGGAGGCGCAGATCCACTTGTCACCGGAGTCGAAGAAACTGGTGTAGCAGAGGTCGCAGAAGCCGCCGAAGGAGAAATCATCGATACGATGCCTGGCGCATACCTCTTCGCCTTCTCGAAGAAAATCTTCAGTTCTGAAAGAGGTCAGCCGCGGGAAGAGCTCACCTTCTCCTAGTTGACCCCCTCACAATGCGCGTATGTAAGCGCAATGGCCCCCTCGACACCTCACTTCACGGAGAGGCCTTTCATAAGAAGGATGGGATCGTCGGGGGTGTCGAAGGCCTTGACAAGTTTCTTCAAATCTGGCACCTCCGCCCTTTGCTTGGGCCATAACTCGATGAAAATCCATGTAAGCACGCGGTTAACCAACTCAAAGATCTCCTGGACAGATATCCAGTTCGCTTCCAGCAAGTTAACTGCGGCCATGAGAGAATCATCGTCTGGTTGCAAAGATGACAAAGACACCCCAGTATGTTCTGCACAACCAAGGAAACAAAAACAGCAGAAAAGAAACACATAAGCAAGCACTAAAAGTGGGCAACTCAACAAAAGAAAAGAAAGGCATAGTATGTACCTCCAGCAACAGCTGACATCTTATTAATCCGATCAATCACGGCCTTTTCCCGCTGGATGTGCTCCTTATTCTCATCAGACAGGGCTTTCTCTGTTTTCTTCGCCTTAGCCAGTGCTGATTTAGTAGACTTCTCAGCATTGACTTTGGCAGGAGTGGCGGCATCAAAATCTTTTCTGGAAGCTTCGAGTTCAGCTTCCAGGGACGAAATGCGAGCATTGGTTGTCGCCAGAGCATCTGCAAATCAAACAGGGAAAACAAAAGTCAAGTAAAGAAGCAAAGAAAGGCATTCAAGACAAGTAAAATGTAGGAAAGAAAATTACCCTCGGAGGCCCTAGTAGCCTTCAGGTACTCGACACATTCATTGCCCAAGGCGACAAACTTCTTCATCAAGTTCTATCCAAAAAAAGTATGTGAGTATGAAGATCACGCAGAAAATTGAAGCAAATATGCCAGTATCAACATGCACATCGTCGGAGTAGCTCATGGACCGATGGGCCTCAAGGGAAGCACCGGCGTCTGTTGATTTCTTCACGCGCTTAGAACTACGAACAGCGACGACCTTCTTAACATGAACCCTTGGAGCTTTTGGAGATTTCACTGATGGATCGACCTCTTGTGGCTCGTTGATAGCAGGAGTATCGGTGGCAGGGGTGGTAACAGCAAATCTCTTGGGGTTCTCCTCATCACTGAAAATGAAGCAAAAGGTAAAGCCATTTGTCCAAGTCAACAGAAAAAAGACAGTATATGAAAACAAGCAGCAGAACACTCACGAGTCCATGAGGTCGAAAAGCTCTATGTCTTCCTCTGGCGCGGAGGTTTCCCCGATCACAGTCATGTGCGCCGAAGTACTCGAAGAAAGAAGCTCCGTTACACGCTTCCTCTTCTTGTCAATGCCACGATCTTCAGAAAGCGCAGGGGAAGGCAACATCGTCGAGCTGGTATCTTCCAGCGAATTTTCGCCTTCATCTCCATCTTGGCTGTCCTCAACCTCGGGGGCTTTGGAGGCAGAAGAAATAGGAACATTTTGAATGTCCCCTCCCTCTGGAAGAGAAGGGCGAGAAACAAGAAATCGATGATCCTGAAAGGAAAACAAGCCAAGAGTTACAAGACAAACAATGATAAGAGAAAGCTAAGGCGAATAAAGACAGTAAAACATACCGCAGGCAAAGGATGCTCGGAGTCAAAGTAACTAGTAGCTAACTCCGCAACTTCATGATCCTTGGTGAGAATGGTAAGAGCTCTCACTCACTTGTCGAGATCCTTCTTCTCCATAAGATCTTCAGATACTTGAGAAGAATCTCCCAAGCCAGAAAATGTCCACAGTTTGGAAAGGCGATGCTATAGAGGTTGAACTCGACGTTGCAGAAAGAACGCCATAAGTTGTGTACCCGACAGTGCGCCTCCTCTACCACTTTTCAGCTCTTGGATGCAGGCTAGAAGTGGCTTGATTTCCTCCATCTCAGCTTCCATGGGAGGTCATCGGCAAAAATGAGGCCATTGGCTTGGGCTTTCTCCAGATCCCTCTGTTTGAAAACATATGGTACCCAGCTGGTCGCGGAGTTCGCAGCGACATTCTTGCCCATCTTGTTCTTCTGCGCACAAGTCTTGACGCGCATCTATGAGCTGCGCACGGGGGCTATACAGAAGCTCAGAAGGGCGCAGGATCAGCAACAATGGCGGCGGCGACGGAAGCGAGGTAGCTGGTAAATAGTACCTTCCCCACTTTTCCCATTATATAGCGAGGTAGCGAGGAGTAGAAACGGCAGCCCACTAACGGGCAGGGATATTGCGAAATTTCCGTGCTGCCCATGGGTAATGGTCAGCGCCAAAGTCAAAATTACATGCAGTGTAATTAAATTAATGACGTCACAAGAATTCGAGTAATGGGAAATAAGACTATGAAGATTCTGAAGTGACATATCTATGATAAAAAAGGGAAGTCGACAAAACACTGACATGGAAGCTACAGAAGAGTTAAGGAAAAACATATTACTCTTTTTGTCTATACCCGAAGATATTTGACTATAGCCTCGGGGGTTACTACCATCGGGAGTGGTGAGCGCGCACCCGACGATATTATTGAGTCCAGTTATGATCTCATGACATGAAAGAATGCACAATGTCTTTGAGCCTATACTCGAAATAAGCTTTTTTCGACTATAGCCTCGGGGGCTACTCCCATCGGGAGCGTTGGGCGCGCACCTGACAATGCTTTATAATGAAAAATGGAGGAGAAGACGCAAAGGGGACTTTGAAAATATCATTACTACCATCGGGAGGGAGTCTTATCAATTAAGGTGGAACTAGCATGTTTACCCGCGCATTTGCGCGGCTAGATTTTATATTTACATATATTTTTTGCCTAATTTTTAACTTAGACCAATGAAGTAATTCTTTCATAATGTAATTGTGTATGTGTGACTATTTATTAGATGGAAATTCTATTGGTTTTAACCGACACTATAACCGATAACTCATATGATATTTTCGCATATTAGTTCATTTGTTACGGATATATTTGTTGTGTTATAATTGAATGAATTTAAATTTTTAGACTTACAAAAATTACTTTTGGGTTGCATATTAAAAACTGCTTTAATTAGTTAGATATTTGTTCTACCGTGTAACATATTTTACTCCATTTCCAAAAGTAAAAGCACTATTATCTTTTGAATGGAGTATCCTATACTTTTGTATATGAAGTTTTTGTATGTTACTTTTGGTTAAATTGTTGACGCACACCAACCCGTCTTGATTTTCCCCCTTGTGCCCAGCAGCAAGCCTTAGTCAGTTAACGCTAACTTCTTTGTATCCATATCTGGTAATTCTCTCTGTCCTCACAGTTCTAAAATAATAAATATCTCTGGCCTCAATTCTTCTATTCCACCTCATGCCAATTCCGTTTTTATCCTCTGCCGGCTCTATTGACAGACTTTCGATCTAGCTGTGCAAATTCAAGTGGCATGGATGTGCATCCCCAAAGCTTGGATAGCATGCTCTTTTTTAGGTCTGTCTAACGCGAGGATGCATGCCGAGGCCACTGATTTTGCGATGTCTTTCATACATGCACTACAACTTCTCTTGCATACTCCTGTATTTATGCCTTCAAGGTTCATCAAATTATTTGGATGTAAATGCTTTTGGAGTGGACAAAACATGCTTGAATCATCGGAATAATCAAAATCAGCTGATGCAAACTGCATGTGGGATCACCAAATCTGTTTGGTCCGATGGGAAGGTCACCATTGATTCAAAGTTTGAAACAACCTCGTGGGCTTGGGGGCTTCAGATGTCTTTGTTATCTCCTCGAGCTAGTTTCACCGGCGGGACATCCCTGTTGTCGCCTCAAGCCAGCTTCGTTGGCGGCTTGGCGCCGTCGTTGCATTCAGCTCGTCATAGAATTTATGCCGGGAACGCTCCCATGTTCGGATGGATAGTATGGATGTTGTTGTTGCCGCTGCGTGAGGTTGTTCATAAGAGAGACCAATCAACCTCGATCTACAATTACAACATACACAACTTGTAGGCTGAAATCTGCCAAGGGTTCATCTTGCGAGCAGCACCAATCACATCTCAAAGAGATAAAGTTTCTGTTGAAAATAGCTGGAACAATTTTACACCTTTTTTCTGCTGTAGTTCCTGTTGCATGTGCATAATCAATCTTGTCAAAATCTCACATGCATTGTTGTACTATGAGTAATCACGTTGTAAGGTACTCTATTCTGCTATATGCTGTGATGTATCACGTGTGCATGCTAATATGGTTTTACAGCGGTTGGCCATGCAGCTATTTTGTCTTGCCTTCCATCCTCTGGTCGAGTGCTCCATGCCGACGGCCTCCTCTCCGGCTGCCGCAAGAGTATATCGATCGCTGGTCTTCATCTCGTTGGTGTGTTGACAGTTTTTACTGTTATTCATCTCTGCCGGTGGTCTAATCACTAGGCTTCAACTGGATTTCATCTTCGATAGATTGAGATCGATTCAGCTGTCGCCGGCCAATTCCTGTTGTCATCGGCCGTATCGACTGCTCTGTGCTGTTTTCGCCTGAATATCTTCCTGGTTCGTTGCTGCTCCTGTCCCCTTTTTCAGATCGGCTGGTGCTCCCATGATCGTCGGACTGGCAGACCTCATTCGGCTCGATCCCTGGCCGATGTGCTTTGCGCGCGGCTCCAGATTGTTTCCGCATGTCCGCTGCTGGGAGGAGCTTCCCGTCTTCTACATCAGCGCCTGGGGATGAATGTCCGCCGCCGTTGATTCGACTACCGCCGGCTCTACCTCCTCGTTTCCATGTTTTTTTGTGCTTCCAATTAGTTGCGCGTCATGGCTTCATCCCTTGTTTTCTAACTCCCAATTAACGTAGATTTTGTATTCTTGTATGTATACACAGCTTACCAGACTCGCATTAATCATTTAGAGTCCAGCTTGTATACGACTTCTATGTAGATTGCAAACGTGTGTCTTGAAGTCCAGCTTGTATATGTCTCACGTGGAAATTGCAACGCGTGTGCCTGCGGTAGTTGTAAATCTAAGCCATTGATATATCTTAACATTAGGATGATCAATCTTCACCGTTGATTGTTAGTTGTTTTAATAATATAATAGATAACTCGAATATTTGACACATTAGAACAGTCAAACAAGGCTGCGATATATGATTCTCGAGTTGCGTCATCGCGACGGAACTGGAATGCCGTGGTTGAAATATATCACGAAGGTAAGACCCCGAGATCTGTCCTGTGTGGCCCGGTATACGCACATGGATGCGCTCTGCTGGTATGTATCCATGTCTATGACACAAAGAAAACCCTGGTGGACGCACTGGGTACCCTGAGAACCACTGGGATTCATTTTTTGTAAGTCCTTAATGCGGCAAAAGAATGGGTTTGACCGGTTTCCTGAATTCAAATCCAAGGGGATTGAATTTGAAGTAGGTGACAAGTATCTGTTCCGGCAGTTAACTGGCCTCTTGATCCGTCAGAGTTGCCAGGCTTGTTCATCAAAACCCCTTGCGAGATATCATAGCAAAAAGATAAGTCGAAAGACCAAGTCGAAGATTTGAAAGATAAGAAGTCAAAGAAGTTGATCAAAGTCGAAGATTTGGAGATTTGAGATTCAACCCAAATCTGTAATTCTGGTAGAATCTTGGGGGCTACTGACAAGGGTATAGATAATAGAGCCCGTTAGTTAGCTACCCCTAAGGCCCGTTAAGCTAGGCCCAATTGTAATACTAGTTGAAATACGAGTTCATGTCGTATATCGATATTGTAATCTATGTCAGATCCCTCCCGATCCCTGAGACCTGGCCACCTATATATAGGGGCCAGGAGGGGACAGTGAGGGACAGATTGAAAGCAAGCCAGGTTTACACCCATGTTTACTTTCGACAGCCACCTTATTTGTCTGATTTTACCTTCGAGTTCATCCGACGCCCTATCTCCTTGATCCTAAGTCCTTCATCTAGGACATTTGTCGAGTTAACCCTCGTCAATCGGCGAGTCAGCTTCATGTTCAAAGTATCCTTTTCATGGGCATACCCGACAAGTACATATAATTGCTACAACACATATATAGAAGGTTCACATAGATTATATGGTTCAACTCAAGCCATTACATACTTGGATTACTAGCCATAATACATATAAAAGGTTCAACTTAAATTCTAGCAAGCTATTACAACTAACATACCATAGTTCATCACAAATTCTACATGTTCATTATAAGCCATTACAACTTAAATGCCAGCAAGCTATTACAACTCATCATCACACATAGCCCTGATCTTCCTGAACTTCTCCTTCTTTGCTTCACCAACCTTCAGAAGATCATTGTCGTAGGGATTTGGAGACAGTAGCCATGGGTAGGCTTATCGAAGGGGCTCGACGGTGGAGACGAGGGGCCCGGCTCGGGATTTATGCCTACAGAGACACCACAGTTTGCCCAGGTTCAGGGCCATCCCGGGTGGAGGTAAAGCCCCTACTTCCTGCCTGCTTCGTATTATGAGGACAGTATCGATTACAGTGCTCCTCGAGCTGTTTGGGCTAGAGGAGGAAGAAGATCCGATCCCCTAGACTAAGGGTCTAGGCCCCCTTATATAGGCGGAGAGACACCACTAGTGAACTGTGGATCCCGGTCCTATTTCCATCATATTGCTATTTATCTTATGGAGAGACACCACTAGTGAACTGTGGATCCCGGTCCTATTTCCATCATATTGCTACCACCTGCTACTTTACTCGCACTGTTTACTTTACTCGCATACTATTATCACTTTCCACTCGATACGCTCATAACCTTTGTTTCAAGCAAACCGGTGAGATTGACAACCTCATCGCAAGTTGGGAGCAAAGTATTTGGTTGTGTTGTGTGCAGGTTCCGCGTTGCAGCTAGCAAGCAAAGCTTGGACGAGGCGCCATATATAAATTGTCCGAAGCTATCGCAAACTAGCAAGCATCACCTTCAGTCGTATTGTTCGCTCTTCTCCTGAATGATATTAAACCTTGGTTTCTTAACTGAGGGAAAACTAGCTTCTATACTCATCACACCTTCCTCTTGGGGTTCCCAACGGGCTGGTTATTTACCATGCATCAGCGCGTGGAGCGCGGTTGGTCGCTGCCTTCCTCATCTCCCAGGGCCATCACTTCGACCATGGCGCCAAAGTCACAACTTTCGCCGCAACTCGAGCCTCCATCGCTGAAAGGATTGAGGACATCGGTTACCTCCTCCGAGAAAGGCTTGGTGACGTAGAAGCAGTGGCTACCGATGTCGAGGAAGGAGCCGCTGCCGAAGCCATTCCCGAAGCAGTCCAGGTTGTCGCTGATGCAGTCGAGGGTGCCAAACCTTCAGATGAGGCTGGAGGCGACCCTTTCGCCGGGGATTGATGGAGATCCCGGCCGGATCTTGACTCCGCTCGCCGCCGCGCTTTGCCCCATGGTGGGCGCCAACTGTCGTAGGGATTTGGAGACAGCAGCCATGGGTAGGCTTATCGAAGGGGCTTGACGGTGGAGATGAGGGGCCCGGCTCAGGATTTATGCCTACAGAGACACCACAGTTTGCCCAGGTTTAGGGCCATCCCGGGTGGAGGTAAAGCCCCTACTTCCTGCCTGCTTCGTATTATGAGGGCAGTATCGATTACAGTGCTCCTCGAGCTGTTCGGGCTAGAGGAGGAAGAAGATCTGATCCCCTAGACTAAGGGTCCAGGCCCCCTTATATAGGCGGAGAGACACCACTAGTGAACTGTGGATCCCGGTCCTATTTCCATCATATTGCTATTTATCTTATGGAGAGACACCACTAGTGAACTGTGGATCCCGGTCCTATTTCCATCATATTGCTATCACCTGTTACTTTACTCGCACTGTTTACTTTACTCGCATACTATTATCACTTTCCACTCGATACGCTCATAACCTTTGTTTCAAGCAAACCGGTGAGATTGACAACCTCATCGCAAGTTGGGAGCAAAGTATTTGGTTGTGTTGTGTGCAGGTTCCGCATTGCAGCTAGCAAGCAAAGCTTGGACGAGGCGCCATATATAAATTGTCCGAAGCTATCGCAAACTAGCAAGCATCACCTTCAGTCGTATTGTTTGCTCTTCTCCTGAATGATATTAAACCTTGGTTTCTTAACTGAGGGAAAACTAGCTACTATACTCATCACACCTTCCTCTTGGCGTTCCCAACGGGCTGGTTATTTACCATGCATCAGCGCGTGGAGCGCGGTTGGTCGCTGCCTTCCTTGTCTCCCAGGGCCATCACTTCAACCATGGTGCCAAAGTCACAGCTTTTGCCGCAACTCGAGCGTCCATCGCTGAGAGGATCGAGGACATCGGTTACCTCCTCCGGGAAAGGCTTGGCGACATAGAAGCAGTGGCTACCGATGTCGAGGAAGGAGCCGCTGCCGAAGCCATTCCCGAAGCAGTCCAGGTTGTCGCTGATGCAGTCGAGGATGCTGAACCTTCAGATGACGCCGGAGGCGACCCTTTCGCCAGGGATTGATGGAGATCCCGGCCGGAACTTGACTCCGCTCGCCGCCGCGCTTTGCCCCATGGTGGGCGCCAACTGTCGTAGGGATTTGGAGACAGTAGCCATGGGTAGGCTTATCGAAGGGGCTCGACGGTGGAGACGAGGGGCCTGGCTCAGGATTTATGCCTACAGAGACACCACGGTTTACCCAGGTTCAGGGCCCTCCCAGGTGAAGGTACAGCCCCTACTTCCTGCATGCTTCATATTATGAGGACAGTATCGATTACAGTGCTCCTCGAGCTGTTCGGGCTAGAGGAGGAAGAAGATCCGATCCCCTAGACTAAGGGTCTAGGCCCCCTTATATAGGCGGGGGCCTGGTTACAGGTTAGGTGGCGTTCTGGCCGGCTGCTGGCTCCTCCGTGGCCATGTCCTTGGTGTGATCCCTTCGCCCTCCTCTGACAGTTCCACTTTATAAAGTACCTTTCCCCTGGGACTGGCATCTGGGAGGCATATGCCCTCCCTTTTGCCTTGGATCCTATCATGGGGACGGGTCCTTGGCCGCTGATTGGCTGGACTTGGTCATGTTGCTCGTCACTCCTGTCCTGTGCCCCTGCCGCTCTTGTCGGGGCAAGCCCACTTTCGGCGAGACAGCCGTTGATGGGCTTTTGTCTTCTGTGCCCGGCTCCGGCCTTTCACGGTGGAATCGCCAGCCGGCTGCTGGCACAGCTGGCCCTCCGGGCCGAGCCGGTCTTCTTATCTTCGAGCCGTGGAGACTCCTGGGACGCCAGCCGGCAAGTAGCTCGGCACGTGGCATGCCCCATAAGTCATCCCCACGACAATCATATATCATATACTCAAGCTTCTTTTTTCTTCTTTCAGTCCATCCATCTCCTTCTTTATGTCATCACCCTTCTTCTTCAAAGCTTCACTCTCCACCTTGACAGCCTCCCTTTCCAACTTTAGAGCTTCCCTCTCTTCATGAGATTTATGTCCCCTAAATTCAATCAACTCTACATTTGCAGCTAACTTGTTCTTCAAAAACACAAGTTCCTCTTGCAGCTTGTCACTTTGCAGCTCCATCTCACACAAGTCCCTCTGAAATTAATTCTTCAAAATCTCCACGAGCTTGAACTAGGCTTCTTCAGTCTTTGGCTTCATCTCTGACTTTCCAGACATTTTCTTCTCATAAATTATGAGCCTTCACCTGCCTCTCAGTAGCATCCATCCACTTGTGCGCCAGTGGCCAGTGTCTCGTCCCGTCACTTTGACTCTTCGGCATCCGTAATGATTCCTGCCGATGTCAGCTGACGAGACGAGACTTGTGTCAGCGTTAAGTCCCATCGAAGCACCACGTGTATGGTTTATTCGCATTAAACTGGCCCTGCCTTTCGTGCTTCTCTAGCCTTTAAATTCTGGAGCCCTCGAGGGTTTTTCCCACTCCCGAACATCTCCATTCCTTTGCCTCGCCGAATTGCCATCTCCGCTCCTCCCCCTGCTAGGGGTGGGCATTCCGTTAGACCGAACCGATCGGTTCGGTTCTCCGGTGTTAAAGAAATTTTGGTTGTCTGAATATGCTGACCGATCGGTTAGATAATAAATAGACACCCGAAATTTTTTAGGACCGAAAGCTCGGTTCGGATTTCGGTTTTGACCGAATGGAGCCAAGATTAGTAGCACTGCAGGTAAGAGACAATGAGAAAGAGCTAGAGAGGAGTGCCATGTCGCCTGCTGGTCACGGGATCAAGGGGGGCGCATCATGGCGGCCTGGAGAAGGGGCGGGGCGCCTGTTGGAGCTTGGAGGAGTCGAAGGAACGGAGGATACGAAGGGGAGAAGTGGTGCTCGGTGGCGCACCATGCACGACGGTGGCATGGCTGTGGCAGGACGCATGGTGCGGCGAAACTGCGGCAGTTCATGGCTGGCGGCTAGCTAGGGTTGGGGACGGGAGACTGGGGGAGACGGTGAAAGAAGAGCCCCATGGGGTTGGAGTGCTGGACCATCAACGAGATGTGCATGACTGCCTGGGTAGTTTTACGGGCTTGGTTGTTGGGCTGTGGGATGTATAGAGATGCTAGGCTTTTTTCTATTTTAATCGGTTGCTTCGGTTAGTTTGGCTTCCCGATGCTACATACCGAACAGCCCGAATAAAAATTGGTTACTTTGAGTTGATTACCGAATTAGGTACCGAACTATTCGGTTCTAGTCAAATCGGGTTCGGTCCAGATTATTTCGGTTCGGTAAATCGGTCCTCGGTTAATATGCCCAGCCCTACCCCCTGTGATCTCGATGTCGATGCTCGGGGCAACCAGCGGAGCTGGGGCCAGGGCTGGCGACGGGCCGGGCGGGCACGAGCGTGGTCGCCCACTCGGAAGTTAGAATGGAGCCAGGGGCCTGGCAGCGATGCCGACGGTGCCCCGAAAGCACGGTTGCCCTAAGGGCACCCGCAATAAGAAGACTTTGGTGGCGCTTGCAGCCGCGGCTGCCACGGAGCCCTTTGGGGCTAGCCACTCCACCGCCCTCGTCACGGCCCCTAGAGGGGGCGCTGTCGTGGCTGCCGCCAATGTCGCAGTCCCCACGGCCGCGACCTCCGTCGTGGGTCTCACTGTTACTCCCCTGGAGGCGGCGGCCGCCCTCGTTGGCACCGCGATGGCATTCGGGGCCGCCCCTGCGGGCCTCGCCATCGAGAACGTCGGCAGCTCCTCCCGCGCGGCCGCCGGCAAGGCGAAGATGCGACCGCCGCGCCCGCCATCCAGGCAGCGGCTCCCTTACATCCCCAAGCACGGGTTCGCCGCCTCCGTGGTATCCCTGCTGGCTGGGTGCAAGGAGCGCCTGCCGCTCCCCGCGAGCTTCATCGGCACGATGGGGAAAGTCCCCCCGACGAACATCATGGTGGAGGATGGCAGCGGCTGCCAGCCTCTGTACCAGGTCGAGATCCTCTAAGACGAGGAGGGGAAGAGCTACCTCACCGAGGGCTGGGGCAGTTCTTCACCAACTACAACCTGGAGCGGGGCTGGTCCCTCATCCTGACCCACCGCTCCAGGTCACCCATCCTCTGCATCCGCGTCGTGGACGGCTCCAGCTGCGCCCGCGCCTACTCCCCCTGGCCATGACCGGCGAGCGCCCCCACAGGCCCCTCTTTGACAGCAGCACCATCAACAGAGGTCTAGGGGTTAGGAGGGGGAGTCCTTTTGTTGTTTCAGCCCTTAGCGTGGCCCGTAGTATGTAATCACCCATCCTATGTTAAGGACTTTCTTAATTTCTTGCAAATCTTAGTTTGTTGTGTGAATGTTTGTCCTTCTTCACTGTGAGCTTTGCCATCGCGCAAGTGTTCTCTGTTTAACATCATTGCACTGCGATGATTCTTCTCTTGATGAAACCGCTGCCACGGAAATCCGCAGATAAGGACTACGTTGGTCACTGCCCTGCGCAGACGCTTCACACGGGCTTCTCCGGCTTCTACGCAAAGGAAGTGGTGCTTTTACTAGCCGGCTCTGGAAAAACCGGACTGGCTCCGGCCTGGCGGGGTTGGAGAGAAGACTAAGTCCCGTACCGGCTCGAGCAAGGTCGGAGCCGGCACGTTTCCTTTCCCAGGCCTTCGCATGCTCCTTGCCGCGGTTGGAGTAGATCTCCCAGTTTTCGGCTCTAGCCGTTACTTTGCGCGTGTTAGGTTTCGATTTTGTTGCTCGTTTGCTGACCATGTCGCAGCGCCGGCTAATCGAATAGCCGACGAGGTACTGGAACTGGCCTACTTTTGAGGGCAGATTCCCTTTTCCCCTAGCCCCCGAGTTTTGGGGTAGCTGGATTGACAGCTAGCTCAAAACTAACTTCTCCGTGTACGGTGCCGACGTCGAGCGAGGCAGCTCTAGCTTTGAACCTCTTTAACGCGGCTACTCAGCCCTAACACCTAGAGACTGTGGTTGTCTGATACGTCCATATTGCATCACTATTTTATATCATAATTTACTGTTATTCATTGATATATTTCATATTTAGATATGATACTTATGTTATTTCCTCTGTTTTTACATGTTTGATGATCGTTGGAGTATTTGCTGCCGGAGTCAGGATTCTGCTGGAAAAGGACCATCATGACACCATATTTTAGAAGACCAGGAAAATTCCAGAAAAATACCAAAAAATTCTGTTTTACCAAAAGACTCCGGAAGCCAGAAGGAGAAGGAGAGAGGAGCCAGGGGCTGGCCTCACGCACAGGGGCGCGGCCTGGCCCCTGGCCACGCCGGCCCTGTGTGAGGCCACCCTAGGCCACTCCAGGTCTCGACCTTTCGCGTACTTCATCGTCCCCAAAAACCAAAGTCAAGGGGGGCTCAGAGATAGACACCGCCGCCTCTGCGGGGTGGAAAACACCAGAGAGAGAAAAGCTCTCCGGCAGAGAGAAATCTGCTGGGGAAATTCCTTCCCGGAGAGGGGAGATCATCGCCATCGTCATCATCATCGCACCGGACTTCATCGGGATCATCATCATCATCTCCATCACCAGCACCTTCATCTCCACCATCACCTCGCCATCCCGCTGTAACATCTTGAGTTGAATCTTGTTATATTCATAGGGGAAACTTTCCCGGTGTTGATTACTCTTGTAGTTTATGCTATTGAGTGGAACCGTTGAATTAAGGTTTATGTTCAGATTGTTATTTATCATTATTTCACCTCTGATCATGATCCATATGATGTCTTGTGAGTAGTTCTTTTAGTTCTTGAGGACATGGGAGAAGTCAAGATGTTAGTAGTGAATTATTGTTGAAGAATATTTAATGGTTTGATATTGTTGTGGTGCTATTTCACTAGTGGTGTCATGTGATGTCGACTACATGATACTTCACCATTTATGGGCCTAGTGAGATGCATTGTGTATTTGGCTACCAATTGTGGGGTTGCTGGAGTGACAGAAACCTAAACCTCCATTGGGAAACCATTGCACCAGGGAGCGTAGGATCTTAGAGTTTAAGGCTGTGGTTAGATTTATCTTAATTACTTTCTTGTATTTGCGGATGCTTGCAGAGGGGTTTAATCACAAGTGTGTATTTATCCTAGTAAGGGTAGTGCGCTAGCACAGGTTCACCCCCATAACACCTATCAAACCAAAAAGACTATTTGGCAATATGAAGCGAAAGCTCTTGACAGAAACTCCCGTGTGTCCTCGAGAATGTCTGGTTATTATAAGTTACACAACCGGCTTGTCCTTTGCTGAAGAAAGGATTGGGCCACTTGCTGCAATTATTACTATTGTCTTTTATTTACTCGTACTTTATTTATTTGCATTACCAAATACCCCTGAAAACCCGTTTGCTAGTATTTATAGTGAATCCTTGATCAAAACCACTTATCAACACCTTCTGCTCCTCATTGGGTTCGACACTCTTATTTATCGAAAGTACTACGATACACCCCCTATACTTGTGGGTCATTAAGACTATTTTCTGGCGCCATTGCCGGGGAGTGTAGCGCTATTGAAGAGTGGAATTGGTTAAGGTAACCATCACTGTGAGTATTGTTTTATTTTGTCTTCTATTTTATTTTACTTTGCTATGGAGAACTCTCCATTTGGTTTCCTATTTGGAAACGCTTCTACTACTGCTGCACAGGTGGATGAACCACCACCGCAACCGCTTGATGAAATTGATCCGTTTAAAATACCTATGAAAATTGTTGGGCGTATTATGGATAACTGCTATTCAGGAGATGGAACTATCCATCTGGGTGATCACTTATTATTTATACATGAATTATGCGAGTTGTTCAGGTGTGCAGGTATTTCACCAAGCCAGGTCAAGAAGAAGCTATTCTCTTTATCATTGAAAGGCAGAGCTGAGGAGTGGTATCGACTGCTCCAAGATGGTCCATCTATGGCATGGGAGGACATTGTACCTCTCTTTTATTCCAAGTTTAATCCTCCAAGTGAAATTCATAAAGATCGTAATCAGATATATAATTTTTGGCCTCATGATGGAGAGAGTATTGCCCAAGCGTGGGGGAGATTGAAGTTACTAATGCTCAAATGCCCCATTCATGAGCTTACCAATAATATTGTTATTGATAATTTTTATGCGTGGCTTACTCTTCCTGATAAGGATTATTTGGATGCTTCTTGCTTTGGATCATTTACTCATATGAAAGAAGATGCTAAGTGGAAACTTCTTGACCGTATACAAGAGAATGTTGAAGGATGGGAGAACGACAAAGGTAGGAAGTCAGGTATAAACTATGATTATGAATGCATTAAATCTTTTATGGGAACCGATGACTTTCATAGTGTTAGCACTGGTTATGGTCTTGATTCTCAAATACTTGCTAATTGTCTTAAAGCCTTTGCCTCTTATCTTGATGTTCCAAAGAAAGATTGGAATAAATATCATGCACCTTATAAAGACTCTATTAGTCATATACCTGCTGCAGCTACTGAAGTTTGTACTGTTGATAGCATTGTGCCTGAACCTTATTTTGAGAAGACACCTTTCCCTACTAAGGTAAAGAAGTATTCTACTTTGGTAAGTGTGTCTAATAAAAGTACTAAGAAAGCTGCAGAACCTGATGAGTAAATTACTATTAAGTCTCCTGTAGCTATATTGAAGGATCTTGTTACTAAAGATATAGGGGATGAATATATTCTTTTTTGTGAAGATGCTTCTAACATTCTCTCACATCCTAAAAAGTATAGGAAAACAAGTGTTCCTGTTATTTCTGTCAGGATTAGAGATCATTGCTATTATGGTTTATGTGATATTGGCGCTAGTGCAAGTGCTATTCCCTTATAGCTTTACAAAGAAATTATGCCTGAGATTGGCGCTTGTGAACTTGAAGATATTGATGTGGTTGTTCAGCTTGCTAACAGAGAGACTGTTTGGCCTCTTGGTATTGTTCGAGATGTGGAAGTTCTTTGCGGTAAGACTAAATACCCTATTGATTTTCTAGTACTTGGTAAGGAGGCTAGTAAAACTTGCCCTATTATTTTTGGTAGATCATTTTTGAACACTTATGGCGCTGTGATAGATTGTAAGAAGGAGAATTTTTTTACTAAGTTTAATGGAGAGTCTTATGAGTTTAATTTTTCCAAGTTTGCTAAGACCTCTTATGAGAATGACACGCCTAATGAAAATTTTCGAGTTGAACAGCTTGCTTCTATTCCTCTTGCTCCTAATAATGCCTTGCAGCAATTCATGGAAGATCACGAAAGTGATGTTTTCAACAAGGAAAGAGAAGAGATTGACAATATTCTTCTTCGTCAATGTAACATCCCAAGATTTTATCAAATTTTGGGGGAATTTTTTTGCTTTTGTTTTGCTTGAGATGATTGGAAATTCACAGGGATTTAAAAAAAAATTGAGTCTATTTGAAAGCTTTATTAGAAAACTATTTTAAACTTTCTATTATTTTCTTAAAGAACCTCTTTGAGAAAAACCTAAAATCAAAATATTATTTTCTTGCTTTTAATCAGCTTTATGCAAGCTTGCTTGCAAAAGATTGTTTTACAAAATTTGCTTTATTCAATATGGGTTGCTTTTTCAAACCATAATTGAGCGTGTTTCTCAATCATTATTTTATAAACTATTATTTTACTATTTTAGAAAGAATCGAGTTCAAACTCTATTTCTATTATTTTATGCAAGCAAAGCCATTAGGCTCAATTAAGATCTTTTATTAAAAATCTTGTTTTGGTTCTAAAAACATGTTTGTTACTGTTCTGGATTGTTTTCTTGAATTTTAGAAACTTTACAAAGTTGGTTTAAATCAATTTGAATCAAATTTGATAAGGATATGAAAGAAATAGAAAACAGAAAAGGAAAAGAAGAAAAGAAAAGAAAAATACAAAATGGACCCCGGGAACCCTTTCGGCCCAGTATCAGAATCAGCATGCGGCCCAGGAAGTCCTTTTCCGAACCGGTATCCCCTTCCCCTCGCCGACATGTGGGCCCTGGTTGACAGCCTTCTTCCTCGCATTAACCTCGCCGGAGACCGATTACTCCCTGTCGGTGTTCTGGATACCGGGGTATCCCGGTCCACCTGCTCCTGGGCCACGTCATCGGCCCATCTTCAGAATCAACGACCCAAGCTGCGGAGAAGACCCTCACGAGGAGGCGCCTCGTGAGGAGAACGACGACCAAAACTGCTAAGGACCAGAAGACCTCCTCACGAGCCCCTGCTGGTGAGGAGAGGAAGCACGCCCACGTCAGCTCGGCATGTTTGCGTGCAGAGCAAGAAGATAACGGACGGAAGACCGCGTACCGCCCACGCTACCCCCGATAGGGAGGAGACCAACTTTCGCTGTGCTTGCCCAAAGCAGCACAGTGGTTGCTGGCCACCCCCCTAAAAATAGCGTGGACGGTGCAGGGCACCAGAGGAGGACGTCAGCCTCCTCCACGCACTCCTGTGGACCGGCGCCACTACCCTACGAAGACCATGTCTACAGAAGAGTGTAGTCTACAGCTGTCCACCCTCCTTGGCCGTGTGTGGCAACCCCTTCCCCAAGAAGATAAGGGGAAGGAGGACCTTGGCGCTATAAAAGGAGGGGAGGCCACCCCTTAGATCGGATCTGGATCTTCTTCAAGCTGCTAGCTGGGCACGCAGGTTCTTCAACCTCTGGCCAGTTAGAGCTTTGTAACGAAGACCTTGTACTCCTCGCGAGGTGTCGCGTTGCAATACAAGAAGGCAGGAAGTAGGGGTTTTACCTCACCACGAGGGCCCTGAACCTGGGTAAAGCTCGGCGTCTCTCTCTGCAGTGCGTAGTGCGTTCGACGACTCGAGGCTTCCGTCACCGTGCTTCGTTGCGATCCTAGATCTCACACGTTCAGCCCCCTGCGTTCGAATCTTTGGGGCCGTCACGTGGTACCCCGTGTTCTTGCGACACGAAATCCATCAACATTTGGCGCGCCAGGTAGGGGGCTGTGGTGTGTTTTCTCCTAGATCTGCTTTGACATGGCCGACGCCAACGCAAGGCTCGAGCGTCTTCGCCGTCGCAACGCTGCTCGGGGGCAAACCGAGCCCATCTTCCGTCGTCGTGAAGCTTCGGCCGAGGAGGAAGAGGAGGAAGATCTGGAGTCCTCCTACCTCCCGTCCGGGCGTACAGAGCCTTCGCTCTCCTTCACCGCCACCGCCACTTCTCGCGCTCGTTCTGGGAGTCAGCTGTCTCCTGCGCAGGCTCTCGCCATGGCGCAGGAGCTGCTGCGCTATCAACCCACCGATGACGGGCGTGAGGGGTGGCGCGCTCGAATCGCCGAGCTCATCGCCATCGCCAACAAAGACCCGGCCCAGGGAGGAGCCCAGGGCGCAGGAGAAGTAGATCCGGCGGCAGGGCGTCGCGCCCCGGGCGCCGGAGATGGGAGGGCCAACAAGGCCAAGAAGGTGGTTTCCCGCGCCGCATCTTCGCCGCGCGGGGAGCCCAGCTGCCAAATCGTCCCATGCGCTCCGGAAGACGCACGCGTCTCCCTCGAGCGCCGCCGCAAAAATCATGATCGCGCCATCGATGACATCGGCGAAGCTGGCAAGAACGTCAGGACCCCCGGTGACCCGATCTACAACCCCGGGTGTCTCGCTCTCACTCGCCAGAAACGCTACGTCGTCTGGCCTGACAAGTTCAAGCCGGACATCGGCGCGCGTTACGACGGGACCACCAACCCCGTCGAATTCCTCCAACTCTACGTTGTCGCCGTTCAGGCTGCGCGAGGGGATCAGCGTGCCCTGGCAAATTGGTTCCCCATGGCCCTCAAGGACGCTCCGCGAACTTGGCTCATGAATCTTCCTCACGAATCCATGACTTCATGGAAGGATTTATGCCGCCAGTTCGTGGCCAACTTCATGCCCACGTACGAGCGCCCCGCTACCAAGAACGATCTTAAGGCGGTGCGTAAGTACAAGGGTGAGACATTTTGTCAGTACATCCAGCGCTTCAGCCAGATGAGGAACAAGATCCCTAGGATCTCCAACGAGGAGGTCATCTCCGCGTTCTCCACGGGCGTCTCCGACATCAAGATGAGGGAGAAGCTGTCCGTGAATGATGAGTTGACTTCCGTCGTCAGGCTCTTCGAGATCGCCGACCGCTGCGCCAAGGCCGAGGAAGGGAGGCTCTTTGTGCATAACCTGCCGGAGGCGCCTCCCCCAAAGCCAAAGTCCAAGGACCCCAAGCGAAAGGAGGCTGCTGTCCTCACGGCGGAGCCAGATCATAAGCAACGCCGCGGGGACCGCTCCGAGCGCGACAAGGGACGACGTCGCCGCTACTGCATTCTCCACAAGAAGGACACCCACAATACCGACGATTGTTGGTTTGTCCGGAAGTTTCATGAAGCAAATGGCGTCTCCAAGCGCCGCGGGGGTGGCCGCAGCTACGGCAAGAGTGGATCCCGGGGCGATCGCCGCGACGACGACTGCGAGGAAGGTCGCCGCCGCGAGGGTCTGTCTCGAGCCAATCCCGAGCCGCTGCCGCTGCCCCCACCAGCAAATGATCGTCGGGAGGAGAACCAGGGGGGCTATCAAGAGCCGCGAGACTTCGCCGCTTGCCTCCTGGGTGGAGCTCAGGCTCCTTTGTCTAACCAACACTTCAAGCAGCTATCGCGAGAGATCGCGGCAGCACAGCCCAACGTCGGCAACCGCCTAATGAAGTGGTCAACGTGCAAGATCGGCTTCGATGAGGAGGATCATCCGGCTTCCACCAGGGGTGTGGGCACAATTCCTCTCTTGTGCACGCCAACCATCAACAACGTCGCCGTCAATCGCACTCTCATCGACGGAGGGGCGGGCCTCAACATCATCTCGGTCGAGATCTTCGAAAAGATGCAGGTGCCGTACCACCGGCTCATGCCAACTCGGCCATTCTTCGGGGTAACCGAAGGTTCTACAACGCCAATTGGGCAGGTAAGCCTGCCCGTCACCTTCGACACCCGGGACAACTACAGGACGGAAAGCCTCGACTTCGACGGCGCCTTCAACCTCCCCGGCGCGGGAGCTGGTGCTGTCCTGACCTCTCCCTCTGGAGACAAGCTCTTCTACGCCGTGCAGCTCTGCTTCAAGCCTGAGAGCAAGGTCTCCAACAACATCGCGGAATACGAAGGACTACTCGCCGGCTTAAGGGCGGCAAACTCTTTGGGCATCAAGCGCCTCATCGTCAAGGGAGATTCACAGCTGGTTGTGAATTTCTCGAACAAGAGCTACACTCCAAGGGATGAGCACATGGCGGCCTATCTCGAGGAGCATCGAAAGATGGAAAAATGCTTCCAAGGTTTGGAGCTAAAGCACATCCCGAGAGGAGAAAATGTGGAAGCCGACGAGATCGCCAAACGCGCCTCTCACCGCCTGGCACAACCCGCCGGCGTCTTTGAGGAGCGTCTCTTCCAGCCGTCCGCTTCTCCACCGTCATCTGGATCCGACCCTCCACCTGCCCTGCCGCCACCGCTAGAGCAGGGGGCTCCAGACTGCGGGCCTCCTTCGGGTGACCGCGTCCTTCTGGCATTGGCACGGCAGGAGGGAGTGGATTGGATTCTCGAGCTCAAGGCCTTCCTCACCAGCAGCAGGCTTCCCGAGGATGAAGAGGAGGCCGAAAGGATCGTACGCCAGGCTTCGGGCTACTGCGTCAAGGACGGTGACTTGTACCGGCGTCGCCCAAACGGCGTCGCTCTGAAGTGCATATCTACTCACCAAGGCCAAGAGCTTCTCAGGGACATCCACGCCGGCGAGTGTGGCCATCATGCTTCTGCGGCAACTCTAGCCACGAAGGCATATCGAAGCGGCTTCTACTGGCCCTCGGCGCTTGGTGATGCGGCGGAAATGGTCAAGAGGTGCGAGGCGTGCCAGTTCCATGCCAAGCAGATCCACCAGCTGGCGCAGGAGCTGCAAACCATCCCACTCACTTGGCCCTTTGCAGTTTGGGGGCTGGACATCCTCGGTCCATTCCCCAGAGCGCAAGGGGGCTACCGCTACCTCTACGTCGCCATCGACAAATTCACCAAGTGGGTAGAGGTGGAACCGGTGTGCACAATCCCGGCCAGGTCCGCAGTCAAGTTCATCCGTGGGTTGGTTTGTCGCTTTGGTGTGCCTAACCACATAATCACCGACAACGGCAGCCAGTTCACCAGCGGACTATTCCGGGAGTACTGTGCATCGGTCGGCATCAAGATCTGCTTCGCCTCCGTCGCCTACCCCCGGAGCAATGGCCAAGCCGAGCGTGCTAATGCCGAGGTCCTCAAGGGACTCAAGACGAAAAGCTTCAATGCCAAGCTCAAAGCCTGCGGCAAAAAATGGTTAGACAACCTCCAATCCATCTTGTGGTCCATCAGGACTATCGCCACCAAACCCACTGGAGAAACCCCCTTCTTCCTGGTCTATGGGGCGGAGGTTGTTCTTCCCACCGACGTCAAGTTTGGATCGCCAAGAGTGCTCGCCTTCGACGAAATTTGCCAAGAGGACCTCATCAAGGATCGTCTCCTCCTGCTCGAAGAAGCTCGGTGCCAAGCCGCGCTCCGTGCCGCGAGGTACCAGCAAGGACTACGCCGCTACCATAGCCGCCATATTCGAGCAAGGACTCTGGAGGTCGGCGACCTGGTGCTGAGGAGAATACCCTCTCGCGAGGGCCTGCACAAGCTATCTCCAATGTGGGAAGGACCCTTCAAGGTGACGCACATCGCCAGGCCAGGCTCGGCGCGGCTGGAAACCGCAGAAGGCGTGCCGGTGGGGAACCCGTGGAACATAGCTCATCTGCGAAAGTTCTACCCTTAGGTTCCTCACGAGGAGAAAAAGACCGTTTTCACGGCACTTTTATCAGCTCAACCTGCTCTTAAGCACTGATATTAAGTTAAAGCGCAATATAGCGCCTCTGCTTCGGCATGACATCAAAATGGCATGAAGTCCATTTATTTTCTGTTGTACTCCACGCGGAAGGGGGCTAGGCACGGTGTCTATGCTGGGGCCTTCGCCCAGAAAACAGCGAGCCCGAAAAACCCAAAGGGAATGAGCTCTGGTCGGGGGCGACGGCCCTGTTATCGATCACCTCTAAATACCCATGGTGCTTAGTTCCTCGCGAAGTACATCGGAAAATAAAAAATCTTCGAGTAAAAGTCCAAGGTGTGCCCCAAGGCACCCGCTAAGGACCTACCCTCGTGAGCGTTGCTCACGAGGAGGCAAGAATGCGTCGATGCGACAAGCATCCGCAGGAAGATTCCCTCTATTGAGGAAGGCCTAACGTGGCAGGATTATTGAAGACCAAGGCCGCTCCGATCATCTTGCGAAGGAGATGCAGATCTGGAGGTCCGCGCCAGGCCCTTCACCTCGTGAGCAACCCTTGCGAGGTGTCGACGGCCTCTGGGCTCTCTTAAGCGTCGACATTTTCACGTCCGTGAGGGTCCAGCTTCCCTCAACGACGAGGAAGGCCCCGTGAATCGCCACGCGCGGCAATTTGCTCTTAGCTGCAGGCACAGATAGGGCCGCGCTCCTCCACGACGGAGAAGGTCCCTGTGCCGGTCACAGGGGCATCTTATTCGCCTTCTTTTTTCGTTTGTTTTATCAACTTGTTTTTCCGTTTTCGGGGATTTGAGGTTTTTTCTTTTCCAACTCTTTCTTCAACTTCTTATCTCAGGAATCGTCCAATGTGTCGTCGGCGCCGACCCCATCTCGAGCTTTGGGAGGCCTCCCATCGACGCCAACAGCTCATCAGGGCTCTCGAGCGTGCGAATGACCGGGACTATGAAGAGCAATAAGAAGCGAAATGCAGGACAGCTAAAAAGCGGACTTCATTGATATAATCCCCTCATGGGGAGGAGCAAAGGCACGGCGGGGCATACCCCACCGGCGAGGACTACGCGACAAAAGAGGGGAGGAGGCTAGCTCCCCTCCCTAGAAGACTACCACGCCAGGACCTCCTCTTCACTGCGCCGCGGGCTGGGGGTAGGTGCGGCGGACGCCACCGGTGGTGAAGACCCGCACCGTAGCCTCCAGCGTCCCTAGCTTGAAGCGGAAGACGAGGTGGTCGCCGATGCGGAGGCGATGGCCGAGGGCGAAGGCCCTCCAGCGGCCGGAGAGGACGGCGTTGCCGCCCACTCCGAGGAGGATGTCCACAGGCCAGAAGAGATCTGGCCTGCTCTGCTCCCCTAGGGCAATCTCCCCGGCGGCCGCGTCGGGGGCGTAAATCACCCTCCGCACGGCGTCGGGCAGCCGGAGGGAGTTGAAGCCCGGGGCGTCGACGACGACGAGGAGCTCTAAGAAGCGGGACCCCGGGCCGGTGAGGGGTCCCAGCATCGCCGCCGCCAGGTGGCGCGGAGTGGCAACCACTCCGTTCGCCGGCGGGGCCGGAGGATCTGCAGCAGGGGGAGGGGGGCCCAGGGCGGCCTCCACCTCCCGGAGGACTCGGTCGACGCTCCCCGAGGTGCGGGGAGCAGGCGCCGCCGCCAGCGGCGACGGCGAGTTCAGAGCGCCTCCGCGCGCGGGACCCCGGAGGGTCATGGCGCTGGAGGTCCCCGAGGCGGCGCGGCTTGCCTCATCTTGCCTCGGCGCGCTGATGCGGAGGGGGCCACCGGCCCCGGGTGTCCATCGGGTCGGGATCTTCACCTTGATCCCGCTGCCCGGGGGGCGTCCGCGGCGCTTGCCCCCGGAGCTTGGACCAGCGGTGGCGGCAGACGCGGAGGGGTCCATCAGCTTCGGGGCGCGGAGGAAGAAGTGGCACTGGAGGAAGGAGGTGAAGTGCCGGAGGTCTCGAGGAGGATCTATTTAAGGGGGGCATCCGGCGTCGATGCGTCAAATCTTAGCGCGGGAATCGAAGCAACGACGCTGCGCTCCGCAGTGAAGCGACGCGCCATCATGACAGTTTGACGCCTCGGAGACTGCAGCGTCGCCCGCCGTTTTGTCTCACCAGCTGCGGCCGCGCCACGCGTCCGCATCCTCTGCCTCTTCACATGGTCCTCTGACCGCGTGGTTGACGCGTGCCGTTGGAGGGCCCAGCAGCTTCGGGGGCCCCCGACCCTTCGCTTCCTCAAGAGGACGCGTTCGCGGGCTGGGCTCCCGGGGGCTACTGTCGGTGTTCTGGATACCGGGGTATCCCGGTCCACCTGCTCCTGGGCCACGTCATCAGCCCATCTTCAGAATCAACGACCCAAGCTGCGGAGAAGACCCTCACGAGGAGGTGCCTCGTGAGGAGAACGACGACCAAAACTGCTAAGGACCAGAAGACCTCCTCACGAGCCCCTGCTGGTGAGGAGAGGAAGCACGCCCACGTCAGCTCGGCATGTTTGCGTGCAGAGCAAGAAGATAACGGACGGAAGACCGCGTACCGCCCACGCTACCCCCGACAGGGAGGAGACCAACTTTCGCTGTGCCTGCCCAAAGCGGCACAGTGGTTGTTGGCCACCCCCCTAAAAATAGCGTGGACGGTGCAGGGCACCAGAGGAGGACGTCAGCCTCCTCCACCCACTCCTGTGGACCGGCGCCACTACCCTACGAAGACCATGTCTACAGAAGAGTGTAGTCTACAGCTGTCCACCCTCCTTGGCCGTGTGTGGCAACCCCTTCCCCAAGAAGATAAGGGGAAGGACGACCTTGGCGCTATAAAAGGAGGAGAGGCCACCCCTTAGATCGGATCTGGATCTTCTTCAAGTTGCTAGCTGGGCACGCAGGTTCTTCAACCTCTGGCCAGTTAGAGCTTTGTAACGAAGACCTTGTACTCCTCGCGAGGTGTCGCGTTGCAATACAAGAAGGCAGGAAGTAGGGGTTTTACCTCACCACGAGGGCCCTGAACCTGGGTAAAGCTCGGTGTCTCTCTCTGTAGTGTGTAGTGCATTCGACGACTCGAGGCTTCCGTCACCATTCTTCGCTGTGATCCTAGATCTCACACGTTCAGCCCCCTGCGTTCGAATCTTTGGGTCCGTCGCGTGGTACCCCGTGTTCTTGCGACACGAAATCCATCGACACTCCCCTGTTAAATTCCAATTACTCCCTGCCTTAACTGATGACCTTTCATGCCTATAAGTATCCCCCACCTCCCTCTCCATTTCCCCTCAACTTCCTCGCAAAAGAGCGCCGCCGGGCTGGCAAAATCTCTCGCTGGAGTCCGCTATCGCTGCAGCCCAGTTTACAGAAATCCGGTGAGTCCCAATGGCCCCGCGCCCCCTCTCCTGCAATGGAATGTTTCCCCTCCTCTGGAGCTCACGCTGGTGTCCTCCTCTTGTCCGAACTTGCAACCAATCGAAGGCAACGACGACGCCCGAGCCGCCGGCGTTCGTATCACCTCCAGCCGATTCCCTCTCCGTCCACTGGAAGCAATCGAGGGCGCTGTTCATGTTCCCGAGACCGTCACTCCGCGCTGAAGGCCGTCGCACCTTTTCTATCATCCAGAAGTGGACAGAACCCCGCCGGAGTTGAACCCGAGCCACCACGCCGGACTTAGCTCACCGGAACCCTAGCTCGAGCTGGTGAGCACCTCTCCCTTTTATTCGTGGCCGTTCGATTGAGATCCAGTGGATCTAATCAATCCACTTAACCGAAAGGGTAAGGATCGATCTGGTCTGCCCGATCACCTTTAGATCCAACGCCCTGTGTTGATGATCCGCACAAACCAGTACCCACCAACCAGAACATGCCACGTGTCGCATCCAGATCTAATTCGAATCAAATTAGAAATTACAAATTAGAATTTGATCAAATCTTGTAAAATCCATATCTTTTGATCCCTGCATCCAAAAATAGCAAATAATATACTGTTGGAATCCTTAGAAAGTGTAGAATTCAGTAGTACAATAAAACTTCATATTTTATGGGTTCAATTTGAAACTATTTTCAAATTGAGTTAAACCCTTCTGTTAGCTTGATAAATTCATATCTTTAGTTTTGTTAGTCCAAAAATTACAAATTTGTAGTCTTTGGAATCCTCTCAACTTGTAGAACATCATAGGATCAATAAAATCCAAATTTGATACGTGCACACACTTCGTGCATTCAAATTTGTCCAAATCACTATTTTGGTGATAATCCAAATTCTATAACTTATTTTAGAGTGATTCCAATTGCAGTGACTTTGTTTTACTGCAAGATATCCAACATCATCACTCTCATATTTTATTGAACCACTTCATCAATTATTCAAATTCTAATATGGGAATTTGAGTAAGTCCATTATAGATTTAATTCTATAATTCCTTTCAATATAATTCCATCTACAAAATTGAATCTTATGATCATACCTATCCATCACCATCATACTTAATCCTGATCATCATCCAATATCATGCCATCTTACTCTTGTGAGCTTAAGTTCATAGTATTCAAATTACACCTGAGTAATTTGAGTAAATAGTGGCATATCTCAAATTAAGTTCTCCTTTGCTAGTTGTGGTGACACACTTCACTCCATGCCACCCCTATCATAAACCATTCCCAATCAAACACTATTCTTGAACTATAATCAAAACTAGTTTCAGTTCATCCAAGAGGAATTTAAAACCCTAACTTAACCATATCTTCAAAAGTCAACCCTAGATCAAGTTAATCCTTTTGTCCAAGCCAATCTTGCGACCAAGAAGCCACCATCATTCTAAATAACATCCAATCTTATTCAACCTCATGCCAACTTAATCCTGTTGACCTATATTGAACTATTCAATTTACAAATGAGTTAATTGAGTAATTCAATATATCACAAACTCTTACCCAAGCCTATGTGTAACATATACTATTTTGAGTAAGTGTTATCACACTTTATTCAGTGGTGTTATGTTGCATTATTCTAAACTCATGTGAATCTATTCACATAGTTTATCTCTAAACTCTATCCCTGATCATGCTAAGCACAAGATTGTTACCACTACAATGTATCTAGAAAGATCATTGTATGCTGAATCTTTAGACCACCTTGACCCATACCTTGTCCAACTAAACATATTTTGTCTAATTCATATATGTACTCAAATTGCAATTGTGCTACTTGAGTAGAATATGAATTCATCTCAAACTTAGGTTCTAATAATGGGGAGTTGTTATAACCCGTACCATAGTATGTGTTATACATCATGTTGATCAATGAACCATTTGAGCCATGTCCTCAAGTATCAATTATTCATACCCAATCCAATGCCTACTTAGTTTTGTTCACATGTATTGAACTATTCAACTTGCAAATGTGCTAATTGAGTAGTTCAAGCATTCTTAAAACCTAGCCTAGTTCCTAAGTGCAATAGATACTATTTAAGAGTAATTGTTGTCACATTTACTCAATAGTGTTGTAGTTGCACAAATTGACTCTTGTGTAATTCATTACACATGAGCTATTCCTAAAACTGATATATGCTTTAATAAAGCATAAAAACTTCATCGATTATATTATGCCTAGTCCAATTCTCTCTCCAATCATATTGATCTTTCCCAACTAAGCTCTCAAATTCATATTTCACAATTCATGATCCTTTACCAAATCTTTCCATCATAACATCTCAATAAAACTAAATTGTTGAACAAATACTTTTCAATTGTTTGATTGTGTTTGTATGGATTATTTATGGTATGCTATTTCTTGTACTATAGTTTTTTTGAAGAGCTACATGCTTAGTTGAGAAAAGTGGAAAGATCGTATTCTTCAAAAAGGCAAGTGACACACATATCCCCGACCTATTTTTACTACTGCATTAGTGTGATTCAGTAGTATGCATGATAGGTGAAATGTTCAACTGTTTTATCAAATGCTTAGATCCTAGTAGTGTGTAGCTACCCCTCAAACCCCACCTGTTAGGATGCTAAATACTTTGAAAAATATTGATGCCATGCTTTGATCACTTGATAAAAGTGTTTTGTGAACAAATTAAGAACTTCAACTAAAATGAAACACCTAGGTGGATTGGTTTGATGATGGAGGCGATGTTGAGTGGCGACCTGGGGCTACACGTTGTGTAGTTGCTGCCTGGGCGTTCACTTCTGGTTTGCCACCCAGGAACAAAGAGGTTAACATGTCTTCCATGCTTAGAGTACTTCCAGTGCAGCCTTATGACATTATGTGCTCTGTCTTGACTGATTAGATGTGGGAGTGCAACTTGTGTGCAAAGCAGGGGCTGGTAGTTGAATTGTAGGTTGGGGACGGAGCTTGTCAGTTAGTTGCCCTCTCCTTCTTGAAGGTCTCGTTTCATTTTATGTATGGGCATAAAATGAATCGTAAGGTGAAAGTGCACAACCCTTGCAAGGTGTCAAAACTAATCGATTAGCCGAGTCCGCGGAAGAATTGAGTTTCTAGACATGGAATGTACGGAAGAATCTCATCACCATTTCTGAATGATTAAAATTTGTCTAGAAACCCTTAGGCAGGAACTAAGGACCATGCACTCCGAGGGGTGATGGTTTCTGAGGTTCCAACTTTGTTGAGTTTCGCCCAGAAACTACATACCGGCCAGTATGTAATGTATGGGGGATGTCTTGACCCTTGAAAAATAAAATTTTGAAAGAAAGTATTGGAAAGGATTTTTAGGATAAAATTGGCTTTATGCAAATCAGCCTTTGAGATCCACCAGCCAAATATCATGTAGTATAGTCTTTCCACAAAATGCCACCCAATATGTGTCATTTGCCAGTACATCATTGTACTGACCCCTGTGGGGCTGCATATTCAAACGTGTAGGTTTTATTTAGAGTAAGGAACCAGGAGTAGGATCTTGAGCTTACATTCCAACATGTCTGCCTGTGGCACTTGATGAAGATGGAAGCTCACTGCAACTATGCTTTATGATGTGTAGTCGTAAGGTTAAATACCTATGTAACTGGATTATCATTGTAATATTTGATGCTATTGCAATGATTTCTTATTTTGTACTGTGGTGCTATCTAATGATCCAGGGAATGACACAGATACACAGGAGTTCTGCCTTTAGCAAAAGGCAGGGCGCTATAGAATGGTATCAGAGCATAGTGTTGCCTGTAGAATCGAGACCCTAGGTTTGGAATAGACTAGGAAACCCTATGATTCTTTCATCTCTCTTTAAAAAGAAAATCAATTCAATTTTGTAAATGAAATCAATCTATTTACTTTATTTTAAAATTTTCTTGTAAGAACTTACCCCATTCATTTGTTTTAGACAACTCTTCTTTCTACTTACTAGTTAAATACCCGTGCGTTGCTACGAGTGTTAAATTTTATTTTTCCGTAGTTTATTTTCTGTTGCACGTGTTTGCGTACAACACAAACATTTTCATTCTCTCATGTCCCCCCTCCCCCATCACCCGAACCTTCTATGATGCGGTACCATTCTCCTATGCTATGTCAATTATCCTGGTTCAAACACAAATCGGAGCATCTTATTTTGTCTAGTTATATCCTAAAAATACTTGGATACAAAAGAAAACTAAAAGAAGTCAAAGACGCAGAATTATAGTAAATAGATAGTCTTCTGATTTTTTTTGTTCCTAAAATATTCTGTCTCCTAGACACGGTAGATTTTCATGTCTTTCAGTTCTCAGGGAAAGTTAAGGCCTGTCATGGTTACCTCCGTGGAGTTGCCTTCTAGGCGTGTAACAAAACTTTCCTCTTTCAAGCTTAATGTAATAACGTTTTCTCATCCACACATTACGAACCGTTACCTAAAGCATTTATGGATTCAAATATAGAACATCTGAAAATGTTTATTCATGTTCAACAATGTAGCCTACGCACATTTCAGTGATAAATAATTTCTCGCAGACCATCCAATGTCCACATTGCAAACAACCAACGCACAATTTCTCGCAGACCATCCAATGTCCACATTGCAAACAACCAACGCACTTCCACAATATTAAGCTACGCTTGAACAGACCAGTACAAATTTGTAGTAATATCACCAACTGGGTGACTCTAAGCTGCCATTGTCTTTCTATCTGGAACAGAGATATTGGGCATAGTCAACCGCGATACTACATCAATCTTAACCATACAAGTTTACATAGTGGGCAATATAGAAATTCAGAATAAAAAATCCATGCATTTTCATTACGGCAGCTCCTTCATCTCAAGTTGGTCCAGTTTGACAGGATCTGCAGCGAAATTAGAGTGTCAACATCAGCAAAATGATCTATACTTTTGTATTTCGATACATGAGTAAACTGTATAAGTTCCTCTTGTACATGAAGTGCTGCTCTAAAAGAAAAATCAAGCATATATTGTTTATTCTCAAAACAAAAGTATAGGATTTGCATCAGGCTGTTATGAAACTCATCTTTATACATGACAACATTTTTAGTCCAGATGCCATAGAAACATTGACAACCAGTAGATTGTGTATTCCTCCGTTCCATATTAATTGTCTCTGATATGGAACAAGGGAGTACTACATTTCAATGATACAATCAATAAATTATGAAATCTATGAACCAAGACCTTGATAAGTGATTACACACATCTGTAGAGAGGAGCACACCAGTAATTGGCTGCCGACACTGAGATCACCATCATCGAGTACAGTGGGCAAGAAATAAAATACCTGAGTTTTATGTCTGTACGGAACTGCCTGATGGATTGAGCAGATGATGACACATCAACCTTGACAACCCAAACAACAACCTGCATCGCTGCTATATGAGGAATTAGTGCATTACCTCTGCAGAGTGCCCGACACAAGCTATGCATACACTTAATCAACAGTCCAACACTAAAATGTAGGACCTTTTTTACCTCACTAAGCGTAGGAATTACAAAGGGTAAATATAACAAAAAACTGAAAACCAAGTATTAGAGGTGCATAGTCACCTGTGTGGTTACCTAGCCCTTATCTCAGTGCTCTATGTGTCGATAACCAGTCTACTACCGACATCACTCATCAACCTGTAGCCATCCTTACTGTTTTGGTGAGCCTAGGATTCCAGAAATAATTATTTAGGTGTCCATATAGATTTGAACAAACTGAATCATATCAGGACGTACAACAAAAGAATATAGAAATTTCACCATACAAGGCGCACCGATGAATCCAAGCATAGTGTCTGCAAAATGGAAAAGAATATAATAAGTAGATAATCACAATGAGCAAAATGGTACCAAACATATAATTTTGAAATAAAACTGAACTTCATTCAGTAACTTCAAAAGGAGAGATTCCTGATCCTCTTGAGCAACGAACATGAGAATAGTGGTCAAAACTGCCACTGAAATTATGGACAGTGTGCTATTCAATTGCATCTGGTTGTCGTATTTCTGCTGAAGATATGTACATATGAGATCAATCTATGTGCTACACCGAATAATCAGTTCACGAATTGTACTTTGCATAATAGCTATGTTACTAAATCCTCCTTAGAGAAAATATTTATTTACTGAAGTCCATGGAGATTGAACAGCTACAAAATGAACTTGTTAATAAGACATCTATTTGCTCTGTCAATATGAACAAAAAGGAAACAAATAGTGAATGTAGGATAATCTAAGAGTTACTATGATTGGGCTATAGATCAACTATAATTCACGATGAAACATGAGATGACTCATCTCTATAGGGAAATCACCTGATGATCTCACATGCTATCTTCACCTTCTGAAGAAGAATATGAATATATGGAAAGGTCTGCAACAAAATGAAATGCCACATCGATTAATTTGAGCACAACTAAGAACTTAATTGTGCTACATGTAGTATCAGATATTTATATTCTGACAACCTGAGGACTCAGAAAACTCCCTCCATGTTACTGAATTAGTTCATCAACTATCAGCACCATAATTCCATGTATTTTCAGAACGAAATCACTGAGACATATATAAGAATAAAAGGATACCTCAGATGTTCCCAATTCATCTTCTTTAGAAGGAGAAGTTCCTTGATCGCCATTACTCATGCCTGATAAGGGCATAAGGCTGGAAGGAAGAAACCCAGTTCATGGAGTACAACATGTGGGCTACAGGTAGACAAAACCAAATGAATAGTCACATGAAAATCAAATCCATATCTGAGATGGAGGAACAAAATGGGAGGAACTGAAGGCGGCGAAGCTCCAAGATCGGAGAGGATAGATCCGCCATGACGACCTCGTTCAATTCTCTTCTTCCACCATCTCACCAACAATGGACTTGGGACAGGGACGAACGCGCTCCAAAGTCAGGAGCAACTGACCTGTAGAAGAAACCATGAAGAGGACTGTTCATGCAAGGAAAAATTGAAATGTTATAAAGCTTTGAGGAAACGGCCTGGCACATTTTGAGACGTACGCTACTGACCTCTTTGACCCCATTCTAGGAGTCAGTTTCGTAGAGATACATTTTTCTTGCTGTTAATTTCATATACTGCGGCCATTACTATGTCCAATGATACTGTTTCTAGTTTGTTGCTTTTACTATCTGAGAGAAACTAAGGAGCGTTTGGAGAGTTAAATTAAATGCAATCACGTTTACCCACTTAGATTCTTAGATACTCTAAGCTGCATGGACAGAAAAATTCTTGCTGACATGCACGAAAGCGGAAGGGGGTCAGAAACAGAGTTTTCTTCCATTGTTCAGATAGTTGAGTACCCTCTTGAGCAACCATCGTGGCTGGTTAAATCAGAAAATATAATTTATATCTCACTCATAATACATTGGTCGACACCATTTTACGACCAATTGAAACATTCCGAAATCTGCTCTTTTCAAACGTCATAAAGAAAAGAGATATGCAAGAGATGCTTTATCCAATCGTAGACCATCAAGAATTCAAGATTGCGTACATACCAGTGCATTTAGGGAAGCTCACCTGGTGTAGTCTCATCTCGTTGAAACGCTTCTCGATGGATTTCCTTCCGTCCTTCCTGTAGTGTGTCCGCTTGAGGCCCATGACGGAGTCCGGCACCACGGTGGTGCGGTAAGGGAGAGAGGCGGGCTGCGACATGGCTGCGTCATACCGGAGAGGTGGCAGACGGCAACGCGCGCACCTTAGTTGTGGGCACAAGAAGCGAGAGCGGAGGGAGGGGTGGATGGATTAGACGACCACGCTCTGCCGACCATCGCTGCGATAGTGCGACGGGTGGTCGCGCGGCGCAGCCGCCCTGATCTCAGTCTTCCCACCGCAGCTGCAACCTCCAAGCCCAGATCTGGAATCTTCAGTGCTTCCTCTCTCAGTCGCTCCTGGGTCCGCCGCCGCCGTCATAGGAGTCGCAGTGGATGTGCTCCTCCTCGCCCGGAGTGTCGGCCCCCAACGCTACCGCTTTCGCGGCATTCAAACTCCTCTGTATCCCATCGGGAGCCCCTCGAGGTCGCCCTTCTCTTCTCATCGCTCTGCTTCCCTCCACTATCGCCGCCGAATTGGCCTTTTGCTCGTGGCTCGTTCTCAAGGCGCGGCCGATTGGGGCGGCGAATTTGGGGAGGAGAGTGGCGGTTAGCTTTGGCGGCTGTGCGTTGAGGGTGGGACGCAGGGTCGTGGGTAGCATGGTGGGGCGGTTGTTCGCTGGTTTTTCACTATTTTTTAGCGTGGCCTGTTTCGGAGGAGGCGATGCCGTGCGCGGTGCGCGTGTGTGCTGCGAGACCTACCAACCCACCAACCATCACCTCTACACAATTAATATAGTAGAGATAGATGATCAACGCCATCAAATCCCTTAAGAAAGATCATGACTCTGAAGTGTGAGACTAAAATTCCCAAAGCATTGAAGAACCCCATGATAAGTATGGGAATGTAAGGAGAAATAGTTTACAAAGGATTTTCCGTGATTGATGAAGGTCAAGAATATAGGTGCAGTTGTACCCACAAAAGTTGAGACTTTGGAATCTTCACCTATACAAGAACAAGGAAGATGACCACAAGAAGATGGGACTTTGGATGTTCACCAACTCCGAGATGTATCCATCATTTCTAGACTCAGCGAGATGTGCTGCTTGGTCAGCTATAAAGGAACTTGGAGAAAGACTCAAGTGGAGACTTCACAATACTCAACAGGACCTCAAAGAAGAAAAGGAAGATACTACTGCATTGAAAGCAACCATAAGTCAACTTCAAGGTGACATGGAAAAGTTGGTATCTAAACTTAGTGTTCAAGGAGACCTCATCAAAACCAAGGATGAGTAAATTACCAATCTACTGAAGCAGCTGGACCAGAACAATGGATCTGCTTAGAAGAGTACCAAGAAGCCTTAGTTGGACCTCCATTTAGGAAATTTTAATAAGCAACGACGTGTAATAAACGTTATGATCATACCGACTTGTGGATGATCGTACCTTCCCGTTTGTTTGAAAACTAGTTTGCTTGATATGATGAATGTTTGTTAGATATTGCTTGTTAGATATTGTTTGCACAGCAGATCAAGAAAAAATTCATCTTGCAAAACAAACTGTGTTTGGGTAGGAACCTTCTTTAGATCCCTTCTATCTGATTCTCATCTATGCTAAGACCTAAACTTGTCCCAAAACCCAAACCAAAGTATTCTCAACAACAGAACAACTACAATGACCCTCAGTGGGAGATAAGGATACAGAGTACAATGACAAGAGGTAGTATTTCAAGTACAAGAGACTGGGACTTTTTGCAAGAGGGTGCACAAAGGATGATGCCCCAAGACTCCAGTAAGCTAGGATAGCTGAAGGATACCATACAAACAATAAGAAGACACCCCAAGGTGTAACTAATGTGGAAGTATACTATTCAACCACCTCATGCAAGAAAGGTGGAAAGGACAAACAGAGCAATGGAAAGGACAAACAGAGCAATGGAAAGAGCAAACAGAGCAATAGAAAGGATTTTAATTCCTCTTAAATGGCAAACAAAAGGATCTACAACATAAGGATTATTGCCATGAAATTTGTTGAAAACCTCTAGCTAAGAACGATAGATTTTGTTTTCAAAATTCAAAATAAGATTTGGGAACTTAGTTCCAATTTCAACAAAACTTTTGTTTAAAAGCTAGTGAGGTTGACTGAGAGTTAGAATGCGAGCTGCACCAAACCAAATACAAGGTAATGATTGGGTGCGACATGGATTGGCCCCCATGACGACTACTCATATTGTTCACTCTTGTTATGAGGAATGGTGAATCTAGAGAGACATACCTACTTGAGAGACGACATCGTTAAATCATGACCTTAGGAAGATAATATGTTACACCCCTTATAGTGAGCCAGTGTGGCCAAAACGTAGGAATACGGTAAGAATTTGGTTTTTGAACGGCTACACAAATCAGAAACTTTTTGCTCAGTGGGCTTTGAATACGAAGGATGTTCAGCTTTGGCTGCTACCTGTTCAATTTACCTTCCCGACCCTTCGTTTCGACTCCCCACGTGGCCTGTTCGGCTACCTCCCTGAGCCTATAAAAGAGAAGTCACTCCTCTCCAGAGAGTCACAACAGAGAGTCACAACTACCTATGATATTGCCTTCTGATTCCAAAGCTTTACGCCATCGAAGTCTACCCCATCCCGACCTGTGATGTTATGAAGCAACTCTCCGAATCCCTGAAACTACTTTCTTGCCCATGAGAGCTTCGTTAGATCCCTTTTTCTTGCAAAGGAGTTCATCTTCAAAATATGATCAAGTTGTCCAGCATCTTCCAAAGAATATGAAGATGGATGCGAAAGGAATTCTTAAGGACCATCTGGTACTAGTGGCAGATAGCATGATGAGCACCGGTATCAAGAAAAGATTCAACAATGCTGGTTATAAGGCGACCTTCCGTCCCTTAAAGGTGCAAGTACCTCTTACAGAGTCCACCTTGTTTACCCCTATGAAATGCATGAGAAGACTTCAGAGAGATGCCATCCTAATTCATTGGGATGTGTGGTCTCATCATGTTCATGGGCCAAGCATGCAGTACTTGGCACTAGGTCATCTTTTGAGTTTCTGCAACGAAAATCAGCTAAAAAGCAACAAGGAGTATGGTGATGGTCTGTATGCTATCTTGACCTTGGTGAGGACCGACCAAGAAAAGGCTAGATACACATTCTTAGACGATGTGGACTACCTTGTTGATGACAACGCAATGGATGATATCTGCTTATCACCAAAATTGGATGGAACCCTTGGTATGCCCACTTTTGATCATAGTGGTGATCATTAAAACTTCTGAGAAGGGCGGTTCAAGGAAAATGACACAACGGTGAATGCAAGCTGGGAACAAAATGCAAGTGCCTAAGGAAGCATCAAGATACCACCAAGAGGAATTTTCTTTTAAGGGTGGTAGCACCCTAGTTCCATTAGAATCAATAAACTTTTTAGCCTTTCTCCAATCTCAGGGACGAGATTTCTTTTAAGGGTGGTAGTCTGTAACATCCCAAGATTTTATCTAATTTTGGGGGAATTTTTTTGCTTTTGTTTTGCTTGAGATGATTGGGAATTCATAGGGATTTAAAAACTTTTTGAGTCGATTTGAAAGCTTTATTAGAAAACTATTTTAAACTTTCTATTATTTTCTTAAAGAACCTCTTTGAGAAAAACCTAAAATCAAAATATTCTTTTCTTGCTTTTAATCAGCTTTATGCAAGCTTGCTTGCAAAAGATTGTTTTACAAAATTTGCTTTATTCAATATGGGTTGCTTTTTCAAACCATAATTGAGTGTGTTTCTCAATCATTATTTTATAAACTATTATTTTACTATTTTAGAAAGAATCGAGTTCAAACTCTATTTCTATTATTTTATGTAAGCAAAGCCATTAGGCTCAATTAAGATCTTTTATTAAAAAATTTGTTTTGGTTCTAAAAACATGTTTGTTACTGTTCTGGATTGTTTTCTTGAATTTTAGAAACTTTACAAAGTTGGTTTAAATCAATTTGAATCAATTTGAAAAGGATATGAAAGAAATAGAAAACAGAAAACAGAAAAGGAAAAGAAGAAAAGAAAAGAAAAATACGAAATGGACCCCGGGAACCCTTTTGGCCCAGTATCAGAATCAGCCCGCGGCCCAGGAAGTCCTTTTCCAAACCGGTATCCCCTTCCCCTCACCGACATGTGGGCCCCGGTTGACAGCCTTCTTCCTCGCGTTAACCTCGCCGGAGACCGATTACTCCCCTCTTAAATTCCAATTACTCCATGCCTTAACCGATGACCTTCCGTGCCTATAAGTAGCCCCCGCCTCCCTCTCCATTTCCCCTCAACTTCCTCGCAAAAGAGCGCCGCCAGGCCGGCAAAATCTCTAGCCAGAGTCCGCTATCGCTGCGGCCCAGTTTATAGAAATCCAGTGAGTCCCAACGGCCCCGCGCCCCCTCTCCTGCACTGGAATGTTTCCCCTCCTCCAGAGCTCACGCTGGTGTCCTCCTCTTGTCGAACTTGCAGCCAATCAAAGGCAACGACGACGCCCGAGCCGCCGGCTTCCGTATCACCTCCAGCCGATTCCCTCTCCGTCCACTGGAAGCAATCGAGGGCGCTGTTCACGTTCCCGAGATCGTCACTCCGCGCTGAAGGCCATCGCACCTTTTTCGTCATCCAGAAGCGGACAGAACCCCGCTGGAGTTGAACCCGAGCCGCCACGCTGGACTTAGCTCACCGGAACCCTAGCTCGAGCTGGTGAGCACATCTCCCTTTTATTCGTGGCCGTTCGATTGAGATCCAGTGGATCTAATCAATCCACTTAATCGAAAGGGTAAGGATTGATCTGGTCCGCCCGATCACCTTTAGATCCAACGCCCCATCTTGGTGATCCGCACGAACTGGTACCCAGCAACCAGAACATGCCACGTGTCGCATCTAGATCTAATTCGAATCAAATTAGAAATTACAAATCAGAATTTGATCATATCTTGTAAAATCCATATCTTTTTATCCCTGCATCCAAAAATAGCAAATAATATACCATTGGAATCCTTAGAAAGTGTAGAATTCAGTAGTACAATAAAACTTCATATTTTATGGGTTCAATTTGAAACTATTTTCAAATTGAGTTAAACCCTTCTGTTAGTTTATAAATTCATATCTTTAGATCTGTTAGTCCAAAAATTACAAATTTGTAGTCTTTGGAATCCTCTCAACTTGTAGAACATCATAGGATCAAGAAAATCCAAATTTGATATGTGCACACACTATGTGCATTCAAATTTGTCCAAATTACTATTTTGGTGATAATCCAAATTCTATAACTTATTTTAGAGTGATTCCAATTGCAGTGACTTTGTTTTACTGCAAGATATCCAACATCATCACTCTCATATTTTATTGAACCACTTCATCAATTATTAAAATTCTAATATGAGAATTTGAGTAAGTCCATTATAGATTTAATTCTATAATTCCTTTCAATATAATTCCATCTACAAATTTGAATCTTATGATCATACCTATCCATCACCATCATACTTAATCCTGATCATCATCCAATATCATGCCATATTACTCTTGTGAGCTTAAGTTCATAGTATTCAAATTACACCTGACTAATTTGAGTAAATAGTGGCATATCTCAAATTAAGTTCTCCTTTGCTAGTTGTGGTGACACACTTCACTCCATGCCACCCCTATCATAAACCATTCCCAATCAAACACTATTCTTGAACTATAATCAAAACTAGTTTGAGTTCATCCAAGAGGAATTTAAAACCCTGACTTAACCATATCTTCAAAAGTCAACCCTAGATCAAGTTAATCCTTTTGTCCAAGCCAATCTTGCGACCAAGAAGCCACCATCATTCTAAATAACATCCAATCTTATTCAACCTCATGCCAACTTAATCCTGTTGACCTATATTGAACTATTCAATTTACAAATGAGTTAATTGAGTAATTCAATATATCACAAACTCTTACCCAAGCCTATGTGTAACATGTACTATTTTGAGTAAGTGTTATCACACTTTATTCAGTGGTGTTATGTTGCATTATTCTAAACTCATGTGAATCTATTCACATAGTTTATCTCTAAACTCTATCCCTGATCATGCTAAGCACAAGATTGTTACCACTACATTGTATCTAGAAAGATCATTGTATGCTGAATCTTTAGACCACCTTGACCCATACCTTGTCCAACTAAACATATTTTGTCTAATTCATATATGTACTCAAATTGCAATTGCGCTACTTGAGTAGAATATGAATTCATCTCAAACTTAGGTTCTATTAATGTGGAGTTGTTATAACCCGTACCATAGTATATGTGTTATACACCATGTTGATCAATGAACCATTTGAGCCATGTCCTCAACTATCAATTATTCATACCCAATCCAATGCCTACTTAGTTTTGTTCACAATTATTGAACTATTCAACTTGCAAATGTGCTAATTGACTAGTTCAAGCATTCTTAAAACCTAGCCTAGTTCCTAAGTGCAATAGATACTATTTAAGAGTAATTGTTGTCACATTTACTCAATAGTGTTGTAGTTGCACAAATTGACTCTTGTGTAATTCATTACACATGTGCTATTCCTAAAACTCATATATGCTTTAATAAAGCATAAAAACTTCATCGATTATATTATGCCTAGTCCAATTCTCTCTCTAATCATATTGATCTTTCCCAACTAAGCTCTCAAATTCATATTTCACAATTCATGATCCTTTACCAAATCTTTCCATCATAACATCTCAATAAAACTAAATTGTTGAACAAAAACTTTTCAATTGTTTGATTTGTTTGATTGTGTTTGTATGGATTGTTTATGGTATGCTATTTCTTGTACTATAGTTTTTGTAAAGAGCTACGTGCTTAGTTGAGAAAAGTGAAAAGATCGTATTCTTCAAAAAGGCAAGTGACACACATATCCCCTACCTATTTTTACTACTGCATTAGTGTGATTCAGTAGTATGCATGATAGGTGAAATGTTCAATCGTTTTATCAAATGCTTAGATCCTAGTAGTGTGTAGCTACCCCTCAAACCCCACCTGTTAGGATGCTAAATACTTTGACAAATATTGATGCCATGCTTTGATCACTTGATAAAAGTGTTTTGTGAACAAATTAAGAACTTCAACTAAAATGAAACACCTGGGTGGATTGGTTTGATGATGGAGGCGATGTTGAGTGGCGACCTGGGGCTACACATTGTGTAGTTGCTGACTGGGCATTCACTTGTGGTTTGCCACCCAGGAACAAAGAGGTTAACATGTCTTCCATGCTTAGAGTGCTTCCAGTGCAGCCTTATGACATTATGGGCTCTATCTTGACTGATTAGATGTGGGAGTGCAACTTGTGTGCAAAGCAGGGGCTGGTAGTTGAATTGTAGGTTGGGGACGGAGCTTGCCAGTTAGTTGCCATCTCCTTCTAAAAGGTCTCGTTTCATTTTTTTGTATGGGCATAAAATGAATTGTAAGGTGAAAGTGCACAACCCTTGCAAGGTGTCAAAACTAATCGATTAGCCGAGTCCTCGGAATGGACAATTGAGTCTCTAGACATGGAATATACGGAAGAATCTCATCACCATTTCTGAATGATTAAAATTTGTCTAGAAACCCTTAGGCAGGAACTAAGGACCATGTACTCCGAGGGGTGATGGTTTCTGAGGTTCCAACTTTGTTGAGTTTCGCCCAGAAACTACATACCGGCCAGTATGTAATGTAAGAAAGTATTGAAAATGATTTTTAGGATAAAATTGGCTTTATGCAAATCAGCCTTTGAGATCCACCAGCCAAATATCATGTAGTATAGTCTTTCCACAAAATGCCACCCAATATGTGTCATTTGCCAGTACATCATTGTACTGACCCCTCTGGGGCTGCATATTCAAACGTGCAGGTTTTATTTCGAGTAAGAAACAGGAGTAGGATCTCAAGCTTACATTCCAACATGTCTGCCTGTGGCACTTGATGAAGATGGAAGCTCACTGCAACTATGCTTTATGCTGTGTACTCGTAAGGTTAAATACCTATGTAACTAGATTATCATTGTAATATTTGATGCTATTGCAATGATTACTTATTTTGTACTGTGGTGCTATCTACTGATCCAGGGAATGGCACAGATACACAGGAGTTCTGCCTTTAGCAAAAGGCAGTGCGCTACAGTCAACCACCATTAATCAAGCACAATCTACCTGTGGAGGATCTTGGTACCACTTTGCCACCTAAGGAAGATCCTGTGTTTGAATTAAAGCCTTTGCCTGATAATCTTAAATATGCTTATATTGATGATAAGAAAATATATCCTGTTATTATTAGCTCTAAACTTTCAGGAAAGGAAGAAGAAAGATTATTGGAGATATTGAGGAAACACCAAGGAGCTATGGGATATACTCTTGATGATTTGAAAGGGATTTCTCAGCACGCCATTAATATGGAGAAAGACGCGAAGCCAGTCGTGGAGCATCAACGCCGCCTAATTCCCAAGATGAAGGATGTGGTAAGAAATGAGGTATTAAAGCTCCTTGATGCTGGTATTATTTATCCTATTGCTGATAGTAGATGGGTTAGTCCTGTTCATTATATTCCTACGAAAGGAGGTATGACTGTTGTGCCTAATGAGAATAATGAGCTTATTCCTCAGAGGGTAGTAGTTGGTTATAGGATGTGCATTGATTATAGGAAGGTAAACAAAGTTACTAAAAAGATCATTATCCTTTACCGTTTATAGATCAGATGCTAGAAAGGTTATCTAAGAAAACTCATTTGTGTTTCCTTGATGGTTATTCTGGTTTTTCTCAAATTGCTGTTAAAAAGGAAGATCAAGAGAAAACCACTTTTACTTGTCCTTATGGAACTTATGCTTATAGACGTATGCCGTTTGGTTTATGCAATGCTCCTGCTACTTTTCAAAGATGCATGTCTGCTATTTTTCATGGCTTTTGTGAAGAAATTGTGGAGGTCTTCATGGATGATTTCTCCATCTATGGAACTTCTTTTGATAATTGCTTGCACAACCTTGATAAAGTTTTGCAGAGATGCAAAGAAACTAACCTTGTTCTTAACTGGGAGAAATGCCACTTTATGGTAAATGAAGGAATTGTCCTTGGGCATAAAATTTCTGAAAGAGGTATTGAAGTTGACAGAGCAAAAGTGGAGGCAATTGAGAAAATGCCCTGTCCCAGAGATGTTAAAGGTATTCATAGTATTCTTGGTCATGCTGGTTTCTATAGGAGGTTTATTAAAGATTTCTCCAAGATTTCAAAGCCTCTTACCAATCTTCTTCAAAAAGATGTACCATTTGTCTTTGATGATGATTGTAAGGAAGCTTTTGAAACTCTTAAGAAGGCTTTAACTACTGCTCCTATTGTTCAACCATCTAATTGGAATTTACCTTTTGAAATTATGTGTGATGCTAGTGATTTTGCTGTTGGTGCTATTCTTGGACAGCGAGTAGATAATAAGTTGAATGTTATTCATTATGCTAGTAAGACTCTTGATGCTGCTCAAAAGAATTATGCTACCACTGAGAAAGAGTTTCTTGCTGTTGTGTTTTGCATGTGATAAGTTTAGATCTTACATTGTTGATTCTAAAGTTACTATTCATACTGATCACGCTGCTATTAGATATCTTATGACTAAGAAGGATGCTAAGCCTAGGCATATTAGATGGGTGTTGCTTTTACAAGAGTTTGATTTGCATATCGTAGATAGGAAAGGTGCTGAAAATCCTGTGGCTGACAACTTGTCCAGATTGGAAAACATTTCTTTTGATCCTATTCCTGTTAACGATAGTTTTCCAAATGAATAGTTGGCTGCAATAAATGTAACTTTGCGAGACCTTCCTTGGTATGCTGATTATGCTAACTTTATTATTTCCAAGTATTTGCCTCCAACCTTTACAGCTCAGCAAAGAAGAAAATTCTTCTATGATTTGAGGCATTATTTTTGGGATGACCCACACTTATATAAAGAAGGAGTTGATGGTATTATGCGAAGGTGTGTACCAGAATATGAGCAACAAGAAATATTGAGAAAGTGCCATGGCAGCACTTATGGAGGACATCATGCTGGAGATAGAACTGCACAAAAGGTTCTACAATTAGGTTTTTATTGGCCAACCCTCTTTAAAGATGCCAGAAGGTACATTTTATCTTGTGATGAATGTCACGGAGTTGGTAATATTTCTAGACGCAATGAAATGCCTATGAGTTACACTCTTGTTATTGAACCATTTGATTGTTGGGGATTTGACTTGATGGGTCCTTTTCCTCCTTCAAAAGGCTATACCCACATTCTTGTTGCTGTTGATTATGTTACTAAATGGGTAGAAGCCATACCTACAAAGAGTGCTGATGGTGAGACCTCGTTAAAAATGCTTAAGGATGTTATTTTTCCTAGGTTTGGTGTGCCTAGATATCTTATGACTGATGGAGGTTCTCATTTTATTCACGATGGTTTTAGAAAACCCTTGCTAAGTATGATGTTAATCATAGAATTGCTTCTGCTTATCATCCCCAAACTAGTGGGCAGGTAGAGCTTTCAAATAGGGAGATCAAGTCTATCTTGCAGAAGACTGTCAATAGATCTATGAAAAATTGGGCTAGTAAGCTAAACGATGCTTTATGGGCTTATAGAACTGCTTATAAGAACCCCATGGGCATGTCTCCTTATAAGATGGTGTAACACCCCAGTTTCTATAACCCTGTTTAAGTAGTATTTAGTGAGCCAAAAATGAGGGCCAACAAAAACTTTTTGAGCAAGCCTCTGGAAGTATTATTCCTTTCTTGATTGTCCTGGTTGTTATGTTAATGATGTCTGTTTGAGTTTCTTGTTGAACACCATTGTGAACCAACACAAATCTTTGTGCCCTTGTGATCATGCTCTCATTTATGCTTCTAGCTATTTTTCCAAAACCATTATCTTGGCAAACCCTTCTTTTTGATTCAAATTACTTTATTTTTCCAAAATAAGCGCCAAGATTTATCTTGAGACAAAGCTTGTATCAAAACTAAGTATTTACAAAATTATCTGGACCCACAAATAGGGTGGTCCCACTATTTTACAAACTTATGTTTTGTTGATACTTATAAAAGGATTTCAAACCCTTTTTAAGAAAAACTTTTTAAAAGAGATACTAAGTCCCCACTAGTTTCTGAAAAATCTATAAAAGCTTTACTCCTTTATTTGAAACTCTTTTCAAAACTTGACCATGGCTTGATCATCATTGAGCACTTGTTCAATCATTGTTTCTGGTGATACTAGATTAGCTGCAAATGATTAACCTTGTGTGGTGAGTTGACTTTGTGTGATTGTTTGACTTTGATGAGTTGCTTGTGTGTGGATATAATCCTCATATAGGCCTGTGACCCAACCTATCCAAAACCCATCAAGTACTATATTGTCTCATGGAGATATCCTTGTAGGTTATTTCCACCCTATCTTGCAAATAAAACCTATTCAGATGTCAATACTAAAACCCTAACTTTAATGTCTTACAATAAGGCATTAGGGGCTCCCTTTTTAAGGATTCTAGTACAAATCAAACTAGCCTAAGGAAAGCACCCATGGTGTTATTAGAATCATCTTCATCCAATCATAAAAAGGTTTCACCCTAGTTTATAAAATCATCTCTTGTAGACATTTCATCAAAACACCTAGTGTGCAGACTATCTTCATGTCTGTTAACAGATTCAATTTCCCAACACCTATATTAAGCTCATCTATTCTAACCATGGCAATGTACCTTCCTAGAAACTCATATTTGACATGTGTTCTTCCATTCCTTCCATTGCCACCTAGTCATTTGAAGTCATTTGCTACTTGTTCTAATCCTATTTCTGACCCTAATCAAATCACTGACCATTTGACTATTATCATATGCACTTTTGCTCACACTTCTAGAATTTGAAATTAATTTTTCAGAGACCATTCCTTGACCTATTCCCCTTCCTTTTGATCTACTCTCACTATCTATGCACTCGCATGTGCATTTTGAAGCATGCCACCTAGCTATGTGACTAGTTTCTGAACCCTAGTTAAAAACTGATTTCACCTTCTAGTTTCCTTTGATCCTCCTGGTAAATTGTCAACATTCATCATAAAGTCCCTCCATAAATTCTTTTCCTCTCTACTAGAAATTGAAGATTTTATTCTTGCAAAATATCACTTTTCCTCCATCAAAAATAACTATTTCTCTATCTCATTTTTCTGGCTTAACAAAGATGCATATGATTGGTACCCATGTTCTTTCATCCACCCTTTTCTTCTCATCAAGCATTTTATAATCTCCTACCATGTTCTCCTACTCCTATAGGACCCTATGGACCCAAAAACCCTAGTGGTTCATCTTCAAAATTTCAAAATCTTGTCCCAAGTGGTATAGTGCAAACCTCCACATTCCAATTTTGGTGATCTTGCTAGCATCAAATAAACTCTTCCAATTTGGCAATATTGTTAAACTCATCAAATCACACCCATCTAATCCACCTATGCATGCCTTTGATTGGAGCAATGAAATTCAACACTTTGCATCATGCATGCATTCATCATCATATCTATACCTCACTAATTCAAAATTACTTGAAACCTTCACCAAACCACCACTTTGACCTCTCCAGCACTTGGACACCCCTATGGATGAAATGTACTGTAGCAGCCCCTTTCCCTCTTGTCCTTTAGTGGTTGGAAGTAGGAGGGAGAGAAGATACATGCAATCTTGGTGTCAATTTAAAAACTTGCTGCAGCCACTCTTCTTGGGCAAGCCAGCCATTCCCTGACCCTCTCTTATCTTCTCCACCACCTCTCATACCCAATCAGAGCCTCTCCATGGGCCCCACCATGCCAAACCGACCAAACTACACATCTCACAAACCCTCTCTGAAATAAAAGGGAACAGCCCCTCTCAGCCCTCCCTATCACCGCCATTCGGTTCCCACCCTAGCACATTATCCTCCCAAAGCACCAGAACCACTCCCATGGTCTATAGCAGAGAAGAAATGGAGGGAAACCCTAATGTTGTATGCAAGGAAGAAGGGACATAAGCCGCTGAACCAGACGCTCTCCTTCCTCTATTTTGGCTTGCTTGCACTCCCCTAACCTTTAGCTACCTAACCCTACCTTTTGTTTGGCCCAGGGACATCGGAGTCATGGTCCCTGCAAGCCCGAGCAAGCTCCTCCATGGCCGTCATGCACGAGCTCCTTCTCGGGATTGAGATCAGCCCTACCGCCCCTCTCCGAGCTCGTCTTGATGCCCCGCGTCCGCTCGTCGCCTTCCCATGGCCGGAGGAGGCCGCTAGGTGAGGTACCCCTCCCCCCAGATCTGCCCTAGGGTTTCCTCCCTGTCGGCCTGGGCCAGAGGAAGAAGACGGCTGGGGACCATCGATCATAACTTGATCCGACGGCCCCAGTTGCCCGATACCCCTTCGGTCGCCCGGCCTGCTGACACCTCTAGCCTGCCTGCCAGGTGGTTTGAAGCGTTTTCCTGCCCGAGCACTGCGGGAGTTGGGCCGGCCCGGCATGGTGCCGCCCGGGGCCTGTTTAAATCTGGACTGTCTGCATTTTTTTTAGGAAAACCATTTAAACTTTTCTCAGATCTACAAACTTGTAAATTTAATAGAAAAATATCTATAAACTCAAATGACCTGATTCAAACTTCTTTAGAATCCTTGTTAAAATATCTATCCAATGGCACCTGCCCCATTCCATTTGGGCCCCTGTAGAAATACTTGTTTTTACACTTGCAAAATAAGCACCCCTTTTTGTCAAAATTGCAAATCTAGAATTTTATATATTGAAATGCTGTGTTCCCAATTTTCAGAGGTGCTCTTAGGTGTTAACTTTCATGTGAAACTAAGTTTGGTATTTTAGGACACATATACCTGCAGTAGTATTTAATTTGGCAAATAGTTTAATTAGTATAATTTAAATTCTCACTTACAATAGGTTTGGAATTTATGAGTGAAACCAATTTCTAGAGTTAGCTTATATTGATATCTTGCTTGACTCACTGGTTTTACTAATTTAGGACTTGTATTCTTGCAGTAGTAATTGAAATGGCATTGTGGGTAATTAATCTTAGGAAAATCACCACTTGCAGTAGAAAGGGAATTTTGGGTTGAATCCAACTTTGTTGTATTATGCTTTGGAAGAGCTTTCCAGAGCACTTTACCTCATATTTTTCTGAAACTCAGAGAATATGTGAGGAATATTTTGGTGCTCTAGTGCTATTCCCTATTGTTTAATTCACAGGAAAGATTAACCACAACTTGTTTTTCAATAAATCCAACTTTGTTAAGTTCTTAAGATTGTTGTCAACCTGCAAGTATGCTGGGTATGCTGTTTGATCCATTTGACTGCATGCATGCTTGACTTGGCTTGCTAAGTTGTTGTGATCACTTCAAATGGAAACCCTAGTTTCTAATAAGAATGTTTGTTAATTAAGAACCTTTAAAGTATTGTTTGCTTTCTAAACTTGTTTCCTTCTGGTACTCTATGTTGGTGTGGTATCAGTGCTAAAATGCTTGTGACTTGTGGATGCATGTATACTTATTGTGTGCTTTTATTTTTCCGGCGATAGAACCGAACGAGGAGTGTACCGAGGAGGGAGAAGACTTGGAGTACCAGGAAGAAGAAGCCCAGGGACAAGCTGACCAAGGAAAGCCATCTATACTTGATACATATCTGATCCTATTCACTTACCTTGCATGTTTCATAAAGGTTTATTAAACTGCATGTTTTTATATTGCTATAGTCCTTGTAGCAATTATTTGTTGGCTCAGGCTCCACGAGCCAATTTATTATCACCCTTCGAGATGACCCCTTTGAACACCTATTCTTATCCTTGAAATTAGTGGCTTGTTGATTAGCAACAATGCCGTTGGGAAACTTCTAGTGGCGCCAAAAACTCTAGGATGGGAAACTCTCGGAAAAAGTTTCAAAAATGATTTCAAAAACCTTGGAGTGGTATCTACTCCACTGAAATGTTTTCTAAAGGGTTTTTGGGACAAATGGAAATTGGGGTTATGGAAGGAGAAGGAGTTGGTGGTTTTTCAAGAAAAGACATTGGTGATTATGTATTCACCCGGGGCAATTTAATCCGTGCAACCACATTACCCCGGTATGGGACGGGGCTTTGATGAAAGTTTATCTGCCTTAGTGTGGGGAGCCTCGCACTATATAAGGGTTCGTAGGACCATGGAATCCGGGTTGTCGCAAGTAGTGGGCAACAGTGTAGCAGGCCCGCCAATAGGCTACCCGCCCGGAAGACACTTAGGTTTCTTCCGCCGTGGCACTAAAACTACGCTCGGCAGAGGTAGACGGCCAGGGTTTGCCGGGGATGTATACTCCATAGGGTAGGCACCCATATTAAGGTGGATAGATGGAAGGCTATGACCGATTATCTGAACCCCGTATACTTGGGTATGTCGGTCTGTGGTGGAATCCTGGCGGATTTATCGGATGGTGTGGGTAAAGTGTACAACCTCTGCAGAGTGTAAAACTATTCGAATAGCCGAGTCCTCGGATATGGACGGTTGAACTGGCTGTTGCCTAACCCAATGTCAAGTTTTGGTTTTACAAGAATGTTTTCAAAAAAGTGGAGAAAGGTGCCGAACGAAGTACTCGGAGGGTACTGCCATGGCCCGGTTATGGTTCGGAGTACTTGAAGGGTACTGCCGAAGGGATGGAAGTGGTCATGTGTGATTGACCAGAATTAATAAGGAGGGTGGTCATGTTTGATTGACCCCCCCCCCGCTCTTCTTTTGAAAATGGGTTTCCCCTTCCCTAGAGCTTTTACTAAAAATAGTTTTATAAAAATTCTCCTTTAATAAAGATATAGAGATGTCGTATGACATGCTATATCGACATGAGAAATTGACTAGATAGGAAAAACTAGATTAGAGCCTCTCTCCTTGCTACAGCCAAACTGCATATCTGTTCCCTCCCCTTTAGATGGTTTGCGAGTACAATTCAAATGTACTCACGGCTTTGTCCCTGGCTATTAACTTGGTCAGACTATGAAGAAGGTTACAAGGAAGGTGAAGATGGTTACGATGATGCCGGTGGGAACTAGGAACGTCTCCCAGTCAGTTGCCTGTAGGGTAGTAGGCATGAGTGGGTCATCAACGCTACTTGGTATCCGCTGCTTAGTTGTAAACTTGCCCTGCGTGGCATTATCAGTCTTGGTCATGTGACCAATTGTAAAACTTTATTTCGGTACTGTAATGGATGATGTAATTCTGTTATCAACTCGGATATGTGGATTCACGACACACTGATCATGGGATCATGAATTGTATGCATATCGGGTATTCCGGATGGGTAATCCGGGGTCCCCACAGAGTTGGTATCAGAGCCATCCTGACTGTAGGAGACCTTAGTTAGCATGGGCGTTAGTTAGGAAAATATCTTTGAGTAAACCTAATTTCAAACTTATCTCTTTACATAGCCAATAGTATGGATTATACCTTTCTTAACTCTCCAAAACTTCTAATCGTACCTCTCTAATTTTCAAATAATTTTTAAAGATTCTTACTCTTTTATCCTGTCCTCTTCAAATCTAAATGACTGGATGCTTGCTACCAATTAGACCTGAGGCTTAGCAGCACAAGATGGAGCAGATATCAAGAAGGACGTCTCCAAACCTCGCCAACTGCAAAGAAATAAGAATGTCGACAAGTATTTTGCCTTTGGTTGACACCAACAGGCTCTGTCAAGAAATTGTCCTTGTTCCTCCCTGGACTCGCACTTTTGCAGTCGCCAAGGATCAAGTACTTAGTTGCTTGACTAGTATTTATTAGGTTTGTCGGGCAAGTATGCCAAAAATGGCACACTTCAGCAATCCCTCTGAAGACCTCACAATCATGTGATGTGATACAAGAAGACTTACAAAACTGCACTTCCCAAGTCAACATCAACGGCTCAACAACACTGCAACTTGATACGTCTCCAACGTATCTATAATTTTTGATGCTCCATGCTTGTTTTTACACCATTTGCTTATTGTTTCGTTACACTTAGTGGCACTTTTATGCATTTTCCGGAACTAACCTATTAACAAGTTGCCACAGTGCCAGTTTCCTGTTTTCTGCTGTTTTTGTGTTTCAGAGTGATACACAGGAAATATTCTCAGAATTGGACAAAACAAGTTCCTAAAGTCTTATTTTTCCCGGAAGCTTCCAGAGATCCGAAGGAGAGTCGGAGGGGGGCCACCAAGGCCCCACACACAGGGGCGGCGCGGCCAGGCCCCTGGCTGCGCGGGCCCCATGTGAGGGCGCCTGGCTCCTCCTATGATGATGCCCCTTCGCCTATAAAGACCCCCCGATGGAAAAAACCTAAGTACCCGATCAGTTTTCCAGAACACATCGCGATCTGCCGCCGCCATCGACCCGGAGATCGGGAGGGTCCAGAAGCTCTTCCCGGCACCCTGCCGGAGAGGGGAATCACCACCGGAGGTCTTCTTCATCGCCATGCTTGCCTCCGGAGCGATGAGTGAGTAGTCTACCTTGGACTATGGGTCCATAGCAGTAGCTAGATGGTTGTCTTCTCCACCATGTGCTTCATGTTTAGATCTCATGAGCTGCCCTACATGATTGAGATCACCGTTATGTAATTCTACATGTTTGGTTTGTTGGGATCCGATGAATATTGGTGTTTATGATTAAGTTGCTGTACTAAATATTATCTTTTGTTATCTCTATGTTGTTTATGATCTTGCATACTCTCCGTTGTTAGTAGCTATCTTGGCCGAGTAGTTGCTAGTGACTCCAAGAGGGGGTATTTATGCACGATAGTGGGTTTATGCCTCTATTTCACCTGGGGGAGTGACAGAAACCTCTAAGGTGGTAGATGTGCTGTTGCTACTAGGGAGAAAACAACATTCATATGCTCAAGGGCATATGCTTTGTTTACATTACACACTTTGCTTAATGCAATTATCTGTTGTTCGCAACTTAATACTACTGGGGTGTTCAGATTGATATCCCCGGGAGTGGATTATTAGTCATAGATGCAGTTGGATGGTGGTCTATGTATTTTGTTGTAATGCCCAGAGTAAATCTCATAGTGATCTTCTTGACATATCACGTTTATCTTTATTCTATCAATTGCCCAACTGTAATTTGTTTACCTAGCATGTGTTATTTATCTTATGGAGAGACACCACTAGTGAACTGTGGACCCCGGTCCTATTTACATCATATTGCTATCACCTGTTTACTTTACTCACACTGTTTACTTTACTCGCATACTATATTGTGTTCCACTCGATACACTCATAACCTTTGTTTCAAGCAAACCGGTGAGATTGACAACCTCATCGCAAGTTGGGAACAAAGTATTTGTTTGTGTGTGTGCAGGTTCCGCATCACCTTCAGTCGTTTGTCTCTCCTCTCCTGATCGATATTAAACCTTGGTTTCTTAACTGAGGGAAGACTAGCTGCTATACTCATCATACCTTCCTCTTGGGGTTCCCAATGGGCTGGTTATCCACCACGCACAAGGACAGTCTGCTCCCACGTCAACCATACACCATCAAAGGGATCAGCTAGTTTTCTGGCGCCATTGCCGGGGAGGAAGAGAAGACTTCTGCGAGGGGAGTTTTTCGCACACACATCCTTTACTTTGTTTTATTATTTTGCTTTACTTTATTTATTTTACCTGCATTGCTTTTTATCAAAAAACCAAAAAAATTAGAATCCTCGGTAGTTGTTTTTACTTGTTTACTTTTGTTTTGCTGAAATGGCCAATCCTGAAAACACCAAGTTGTGTGACTTTACTAGCGCAAACAATAGTGATTTTATCTGCACTCCTATTGCACCACCTGCTACTGCTGCAAACTTTTATGAGATTAAGCCTGCTTTATTGAACCTTGTTATGAAAGAGCAATTTTCTGGTGCTAGTACTGAAGATGCTGCAGCTCATCTCAACAATTTTGTTGAGCTATGTGAGATGCAGAAATATAAAGATGTTGATAGTGATATTATTAAGCTCAAGTTGTTTCCTTTTTCTTTGAGAGGAAAAGCTAAAGATTGGTTGCTGTCTTTGACTAAGAATAGTATTGATTCATGGGCTAAGTGTAAGGATGCTTTTATTGGTAGATACTATCCTCCTGCTAAGATTATATCCTTGCGTAGCAATATTATGAAGTTTACTCAGTTTGATAATGAACATGTTGCTCAAGCTTGGGAAAGAATGAAATCTATGATAAAGAATTGCCCCGCTCATGGACTGACTACTTGGATGATTATCCAAACTTTTTATGCAGGACTGAATTTTTCTTCGAGGAACCTACTTGACTTAGCTGCTGGAGGCACTTTTATGTCCCTTACCTTGGGCGCCGCATCAAAGCTACTCGACAACATGATGGTAAATTATTCTAAATGGCACACCGAGAGAGCTCCACAAGGTAAGAAGGTAAATTCTGTTGAGGAAACCTCTTCCTTGAATGATAAAATTGATACCATTATGGCTATGCTTGCTAATGATAGGACTCATGTTGATCCTAATAATGTTCCTTTGGCCTCTCTGGTTGCTCAAGAAGAGCATGTTGATGTGAATTTTATTAGAAACAATAATTTTAACAACAATGCTTATAGGAACAATTTTGTTAGTAACAATTATAGGCCGTATCCTTCTACCAATGGTAATGGTTATGGTAACTCTTATGGTAATTCCTACAACAACACTAGGGCCGCGCCCTCCGAGCTTGAGGTAATGCTCAAGGACTTCATCGGTAAGCAAACTGCTTTTAACAAGTCTGTTGAGGAAAAGTTAGGCAAAATTGATATTCTTGCTTCTAAAGTTGATAGCCTTGCTCATGATGTTGAACTTCTGAAATTAAAAGTGTTTCCTAATGATGTGAAAGAGAGCAATGTTCTTGCTACCGCCAATGCTATCCAAGTTGGAATTGATGAAAATATTAGATTGTTAGCGGAATTGCATGCCAGGTGGGAAAGAGAAGATAAGATGGCTAGAGATATGAAGGTATATACTATTACTACCTCTAATGATGTTGCTCCTAATACTAGCAATCCTCTTACTTTGATTGGTGTAGAGAAAACTCCCACTCCTTGTGTTAAAAAGTCTAAAACTGCCAAAACTTTTTCTCAAAAGAGTGCTGAAATTTTTCGGAGTGTGGGAGATGATAGCTCTATTTCTTTTAATGATTTTGACGTTGATGGCTGCAATATATCTAAAGTTATTTTGTTCTTGCAAAATCTTGCTTTGACTCCCAATGCTAGTTCTTTAAATATTGCTTTTTCTAAGCATATTACCAATGCTCTTATAAAAATTAGGGATGAGAAGTTGAAGCAAAAAGCCTCTGTTCCCAAGAAGTTAGAGGATGGTTGGGAACCCATCATTGATATGCATGTTAATGGTTATGATTGCCATGCTTTATGTGATCTAGGTGCTAGTATTTCTATCATGCCTAGAAAGATTTATGACATGCTTGATTTACCACCGCTTGAAAAATGTTATTTTGATGTTCCTATTGCTGATGTTGCTACGAAGAAACCTTTGGGAAGAATTAATGATGTTCTTATTGTGGTTAACAATAACCTTGTTCCCGTTGATTTTCTTGTTATGGACGTTGAATGCCATGCTTCATGTCCTATTATTTTGGGAAGACCTTTTCTTCGAACTGTAAGTGCTATCATTGATATGAGGGAAGGCACTATCAAATATCAATTCCCACTTAAGAAAGGTATGGAACACTTCCCTAGGAAAAGAAAGAAATTACTTTTTGACTCTATTCTTAGAGAAAATTATGAGCTTGATGTTTCATCACTTGATATTACTTGATTCGCAATTTTCTGCGCCTAGCTCAAAGGCGTTAAAGAAAAGCACACTTGGGAGATAACCCAATGTTTTCTTTTCAGTAATTTTTCTTTTATTTGAGTCTTGGAAGTCATTACTACTGTAATTACCGCTCCTTATCTTGTTTATTTCGTTTTTGTGCCAAGAGAAGCCTCTAATTTGAGTGAGGTAAAGATTTGGGGATGTTGCTGTCCTGAAACTGTTTTCAGTGCTGCACCGAAAAATTCGTGAAAATTCTCTGTTTATATTTTGGACCTGTGATTTCTTGTGCATATGCCCCAGGTTATATCCAAACTTTTGTTAGTTGAACACTTTTTGATTTGAGCAACAGAAAATCCCTCAAAAATTCGACCTTTGTCAGCTGTTCAGTTTTGACAGATTTCTGCCAATATTTGTGTTTGCCACTTTATCGCTTTCTTTTGAGTTCTTTTGATCACGGAACTTTTGAGGAGGTTGCTACAGTAGTACCTACTATATATGTGGTGGTTTTGAGTTGAAACCTGAAGCTAAAAGAGGTTGATTATATGTTATGCTTGCACTAATGTTGCTAATAGAATTGTGTTTAGTTTTGTATGAAGGAAGTTTTCAAGTGTAGGGATTGGAGAATGATGAGATGAGTTGAAGAATGGACAAAAGCTCAAGCTTGGGGATGCCCATGCATCACCCCAAGAAATATCCAAGAAGTACAAGCATCAAAGCTTGGGGATGCCCCCGAGGCACCCCTTCTTCATCGGCAAAAATCAGGTCACCGTTCAAAACACTATATTTTTATTGCTTCATGCACTATGTGTTTTTCTTGGAGCGTCAGTTGTTTTAGTTTTCTTAGTTGGTTTAGTTTGTTTGTTTGCTGCAATAAATGGTTGGACCCCAACAAATTTTCTTTTGGGGAAGTTGCCTTGCTTTTCATTTGCCAAGAACGCTCTAGTTTTTACTCTTATTAAAAATCGAGTGTTCTTCTTTTTCTGCTACTGCTTTTGGTTTTCATTTTCGCCTTGATATACGTTCAGACCTTGTCATATCTTTTCATCAAGGTGTATTTTTGCCTCTGATCTTTATTGGTTTTCATCAAAAGTGGTGTCTTTATTAAAATTTCAAATGGTGTTGGAAAAGAGAAAAAGCTTTGTGCAAAATAGTGGTACAAGAAGGAGCTTGTGTAGACTGCGTCTTAGGCTTTTTCATGTCATGCTTGATGTCTTTTTGATAGTATGCTTAGTGGTTTTTCTGTAGCATGACTTGTCTCAAATAACTGACATTGCTTAATGAGCCTTTGAAAAAATCATGTGTTGTTTTTATTGTATGGAAGCATTATTTTGGTTTTCTCCTTGATGCTTTATTTGGGTTGACTTGGCGCATGCTCACACATGTTAGACTCTTACAAAGTCGCCAATAGCCTTCATGATCATTTAGTTTTTGACTTTTGATGCCATCTTATGCTTCTTTTAATGTCGCTTCGTTGCTTTGCATGATTATGCAAATTATTGCTCTCTTAGTTGGTCGCTCCCAGTCTTTTGCTAGCCCTCGCCTTGTACTGAGTATGAGCTCTACTCGTGCATCCAACTCCTAAAAGCCAAAGTTTTCCAAAGTGTACACCATACATACCTACTAGCAATTTGCTATTCCAAGTAAATTTGACTTGCTTTTATTTTCTCTTCAAATTAAACTCTTACCAGCGTTATGCGAAATTCGGTTAGTAAAGCTCTCACGAACCGGAAGGCACACTTTACTTTTTCCTGTTCTTAAAAATTTGACATTGTGGTCTCTTATGTTGAGTTGTTATGCTTGCAAGTTGTAAGTTGGATTCTAGCCCAGCCATGCTGTCATGGGCAAGCTTTCAACATTGCACTTCTTATTTGAGTTGATATCGTGATCTTTTGTTTATGGATGCCCGAGGTGTGAAATGAATTGGGAATCTTGTGGGGATCATGGAGTTTGTATATGTGTTAGGGAAACGTCGGGCCACCAATCTAAGCCATGCATAATTCATGGTGGAAATTTGTAGCATACCCATGGTGAACATTCGACGACGCATCTCACAATTAAAAGCTAAACAAAAGGCAAATAAAAGAGATGTCGAGGTGTTCATTGTCTGCTTGTCCTATCATTTTGGTGTGGGCTTGTTCCATGTCATCGGGCACGGAGGTACCCCATTGGCGGTTCTCAATGATATGCATATACTTACAATGACAAGAGCCTTGCTTGGGACTCTAAGTAAAGTAGCATGAGGTTTGGGTACTCGTATTCACGGGGCACGAGGTCTTCAACTTATGATTTGTCAAGCATATGCTTCATAATTGTTCTCGCATTAACTTTAACCATTCAATATGCTTATGATGGGGGCAATGAGAGCTCAAAGCCGGTAAGTACCATAATTTTTGAAGGTTATAAAACTTGCAATCACTGCTTCCCTCTGCGAAGGGCCTTTCTTTTACTTTTATGTTGAGTCACCACCTTCTTTCTTTATGCACCATTAAGAGAGCATAGTTGTCATTCTTAGTGTGATATGCATTGTCCCAAAGTTCATTGATTGATTCATATTGTTGGTTTCACTTGTTCTCAAATTATTTGTATCTAGTCGCCCTCTTAAACTTGAAGGTGTCCTATGCATTTATGTTTTGCTCTCTTTGAAGGACAAGCTAAAAACCATTTGTATGTTTTTCCTTATGATTTGAACACATGTTTGACTTTCATTGTTTCATTTTCATGATCTTTTGTTTGTGTTCATTTGCATGTTTACAACATGGTTGCTAAGTTCTTATTGTCATGATTATATCTTCATGCCCATGTTTTAAGTTCTTATGATCCTAGCTCACCAATGCTTACATATATGATCAAGATTGTGTAGGTGCATGTCACCTCAAAAATTATTCTTTTGTTATCACTTACCTACTCGAGGACGAGCAGGAGTTAAGCTTGGGGATGCTTGATACGTCTCCAACGTATCTATAATTTTTGATGCTCCATGCTTGTTTTTACACCATTTGCCTATTGTTTCGTTACACTTAGTGGCACTTTTATGCATTTTCCGGAACTAACCTATTAACAAGTTGCCACAGTGCCAGTTTCCTGTTTTCTGCTGTTTTTGTGTTTCAGAGTGTTACACAGGAAATATTCTCGGAATTGGACGAAACAAGTTCCTAAAGTCTTATTTTTCCTGAAAGCTTCCAAAGATCCGAAGGAGAGTCAGAGGGGGGCCACCAGGGCCCCACACGCAGGGGCGGCGCGGCCAGGCCCCTGGCCGCGCAGGCCCCGCGTGAGGGCGCCTGGCTCCTCCTCTGACGACGCCCCTTCGCCTATAAAGACCCCCCGACAGAAAAACCTAAGTACCCGATCAGTTTGCCAGAACACATCGCGATCCGCCGCCGCCGTCGACCCGAAGATCGGGAGGGTCCAGAAGCTCTTCCCGGCACCCTGCCGGAGAGGGGAATCGCCACCGGAGGTCTTCTTCATCGCCATGCTTGCCTCCGGAGCGATGAGTGAGTAGTCTACCTTAGACTATGGGTCCATAGCAGTAGCTAGATGGTTGTCTCCTCCACCATGTGCTTCATGTTTAGATCTCATGAGCTGCCCTACATGATTGAGATCACCGTTATGTAATTCTACATGTTTGGTTTGTTGGGATCCGATGAATATTGGTGTTATGATTGAGTTGCTATACTAAAATTTATCTTATGTTATCTCTATGTTGTTTATGATCTTGCATGCTCTCCGTTGTTAGTAGCTATCTTGGCCGAGTAGTTGCTAGTGACTCCAAGAGGGGGTATTTATGCTCGATAGTGGGTTCATGCCTCTATTTAATCTGGGGGAGTGACAGAAACCTCTAAGGTTATAGATGTGCTATTGCTACTAGGGGGAAAAACAACATTCATATGCTCAAGGGCATATGCTTTGTTTACATTACACACTTTGCTTAATGCAATTATCTGTTGTTCGCAACTTAATACTTATGGAGTTCTCGGATTGATTCACCACAAGTGGATTATTAGTCATAGATGCAGTTGGATGGCGGTCTATGTATTTTGTTGTAATGCCCAGAGTAAATCTCATAGTGATCTTCTTGACATATCACGTTTATCTTTATTCTATCAATTGCCCAACTGTAATTTGTTTACCCAGCATGTGTTATTTATCTTATGGAGAGACACCACTAGTGAACTGTGGATCCCGGTCCTATTTCCATCATATTGCTATCACCTGTTACTTTACTCGCACTGTTTACTTTACTCGCATACTATTATCACTTTTCACTCAATACGCTCATAACCTTTGTTTCAAGCAAACCGGTGAGATTGACAACCTGATCGCAAGTTGGGAGCAAAGTATTTGGTTGTGTTGTGTGCAGGTTCCGCATTGCAGCTAGCAAGCAAAGCTTGGACGAGGCGCCATATATAAATTGTCCGAAGCTGTCGCAAACTAGCAAGCATCACCTTCAGTCGTATTGTTCGCTCTTCTCCTGAACGATATTAAACCTTGGTTTCTTAACTGAGGGAAAACTAGCTGCTATACTCATCACACCTTCCTCTTGGGGTTCCCAACGGGCTGGTTATCCACCACGCACAAGGACAGTCTGCTCCCACGTCAACCATACGCCATCAAAGGGATCACAACTTCACCACCAATTGCCATCAAGTTTCTTCTGAAGCGAGAGTCAAGGAGAATGAAGACATCAACAACTATGGCCAATCATGACCCTAGGATGAATAGGACTAACCCCAAATATCGCGCGTTGTTAGGCATCGTCGGTACTTGAAGTACCTCGTGTGATTCTTGCAATTGTTTGTTGATTGCCTGGTGTGTTCTGGGTATTGTTTGCACTTGCTTTGTGTGTTTCTTGTGTGTGTACTGTTACCTTGTGCATGTGCTAGTTTTGGCCTCTCAGCCTTAAAAACCCCCGGGTACGTACAACCCTAAAGATGAAGCCCCTCTAGAATGTGTTTTCCCTCTCATCCATTTACGTCAGCTCGAGTAGCATAGGTAGGTTCAACATAAAATTCTAACTCTAACTTGAACAATAGAGGATTATAACTCTTCTCGTAACACATACCCAAGATCCGATGAGACAATTTTTGCTACGCGCTTCGAGCCTCATCAAGACCTCTCTACAATGACAAGGAAGCAAAAGATAGACCCGCCTGGACTACAAAATACTTCTGGAAGACAAAGAATTCACTAACCTGGATCGCCTAACCTTCAATCTAGAGTTCGCTAACATTGGCAATACTCTCTTAACACCCCAACACTAGCCAATCTTCTAACAAGCCAACTAACGTTGAGCCTAGTAGTTTCAAAGCCAAGCCTAACTCTCGAAGATCAGCCCGTTATCGTCACTTGAAGCTCGAAGACTCACGCGCTTGTTCTCCACTAAGCAAATACAAGGGTGAAGACTCTCCAAAAATCAAGCCATCAATGTTGACTCCGCATTTAGGAGATATCATTGGAGGTAGCAACGAGAAGACGTGAAGACTTTTCTAACAAACTCACTCGCTCGTTCAAATTTTGGCGGGTTTGAAACCAAAACGGACTTATGCCACGAGTATAAATCCACCTGAAGATTTCTCAAAGGATGAATTCAGCTCAAGGTATTCCAATATACCTCCAGATCCTCAAGGCTACAAGAATATAGAGAAGCAAGAAGACCTTCAATGGTCTCCACCAACCCGAAGACAAGAAGTAATAAGCCATTACCCACTGGAAGACCCCATTGGTGGTGCTCTACCACCTATAGTGTTTTTAGCTCAATCACAAGACAACCCAGAAGAATGGTTCCCATTAGGACTAACCCGCGCCTTGGTAGTTAGGAAGCGTAGAGGACTAAGACGACAGATTTGACGAGTCTATCGAGACCGAAGCATAAATGCTCTTGTCTACCATCTGCAAGCTTGAGATTAAAGACCTACCCCAGTATCAAGCTTCAAGGCACAACTCCAAGATTTGAAGATTCCATCAAGCGACACGAAAGAAGAAGCGGCTCCAAGCCAACAAAAGCTACCCGAGAAACCTCGACTATTCAAGACCTCAATTTGCAGGCTGCAAACCTTCAAAGTCTCGAAGGATCCTTTCGGGCATACTAGGTAGCCTAACCTCACTAACCTTAAAAGTGTCCCAACAAGGTTTCGACAGGATACTTTGGCAACATCAACTCTTCGGCCATCAACTTCAGCAAATGACGATGATCCACACCTTCGATAAAAGCAAGTCTTTGATGCAACTCAGATTATCACCGGTAAGTTGGAAGAGCAACCGTTGAGGCCTAACTCTAACTTAGTCTCAGCACCTCTTACTTCTATGCTTAGGAATCTCGGGACGAGATTCTGTTTAAGGGGGGAAGAGCTGTAACACCCCAGTTTTTGTAACTCTGTTTAAGTAGTGTCTAGTGAGCCAAAAATGAGGACCAACAAAAACTTTTTGAGCAAGCCTCTGGAAGTATTATTCCTTTCTTGTTTGTCCTGGTTGTTATGTTAATGATGTCTGTTTGAGTTTCTTGTTGAACACCATTGTGAACCAACACAAATCTTTGTTCCCTTGTGATCATGCTCTCATTTATGCTTCTAGCTATTTTTTCCAAAACCATTATCTTGGCAAACCCTTCTTTTTTATTCAAATTACTTTATTTTTCCAAAATAAGCGCCAAGATTTATCTTGAGACAAAGCTTGTATCAAAACTAAGTATTTACAAAATTATCTAGACCCACAAAGTAGGGTGGTCCCACTATTTTACAAACCTATGTTTTGTTGATACTTATAAAAGGATTTCAAACCCTTTTTAAGAAAAACTTTTTAAAAGAGATACTAAGTCCCCACTAGTTTCTGAAAAATCTACAAAAGCTTTACTCCTTTATTTGAAACTCTTTTCAAAACTTGACCATGGCTTGATCATCATGGAGCACTTGTTCAATCATTGTTTCTGGTGATGCTAGATTAGCTGCAAATGATTAACCTTGTGTGGTGAGTTGACTTTGTGTGATTGTTTGACTTTGATGAGTTGCTTGTGTGTGGATATAATCCTCATATAGGCCTGTGACCCAACCTATCCAAAACCCATCAAGTACTATATTGTCTCACGGAGATATCCTTGTAGGTTATTTCCACCCTATCTTGCAAATAAAACCTATTCGGATGTCAATACTAAAACCCTAACTTTAATGTCTTACCATAAGGCATTAGGGGCTCCCTTTGTAAGGATTCTAGTAAAAACCAAACTAGCCTAAGGAAAGCACCCATGGTGTTATTAGAATCATCTTCATCCAATCATAAAAAGGTTTCACCCTAGTTTAGAAAATCATCTCTTGTAGACATTTCATCAAAACACCTAGTGTGCAGACTATCTTCAGGTCTGTTAACAAATTCAATTTCCCAACACCTATATTAAGCTCATCTATTCTAACCATGGCAATGTACCTTCCTAGAACTCATATTTGACATGTGTTCTTCCATTCCTTCCATTGCCACCTGGTCATTTGAAGTCATCTGCTACTTGTTCTAATCCTGTTTCTGACCCTAATCAAATCACTGACCATTTGACTATTATCATATGCACTTTTGCTCACACTTCTAGAATTCAAAATTAATTGTTGAGAGACCATTCCTTGACCTATTCCCCTTCCTTTTGATCTACTCTCACTATCTATGCACTCGCATGTGCATTTTGAAGCATGCCACCTATCTATGTGACTAGTTTCTGAACCCTAGTCAAAAACTGATTTCACCTTCTAGTTTCCTTTGATCCTCCTGGTAAATTGTCAACATTCATCATAAAGTCCCTCCATAAATTCATTTCCTCTCTACTAGCACTTGAAGATGTTATTCTTGCAAAATATCACTTTTCCTCCATCAAAAATAACTATTTCTCTATCTCATTTTTCTGGCTTAACAAGATGCATATGATTGGTACCCATGTTCTTTCATGCACCCTTTTCTTCTCATCAAGCATTTTATAATCTCCTAGCATGTTCTCCTATTCCTATAGGACCCTATGGACCCAAAAACCCTAGTGGTTCGTCTTCAAAATTTCAAAATCTTGTCCCAAGTGGTATAGTGCAAACCTCCACATTCCAATTTTGGTGATCTTGCTAGCATCAAATAAACTCTTCCAATTTGGCAATATTGTTAAACTCATCAAATCACACCCATCTAATCCACCTATGCATGCCTTTGATAGGAGTAATGTGGGACTAACCCAAAATTCAACACTTTGCATCATGCATGCATTCATCATCATATCTATACCTCACTAATTCAAAATTACTTGAAACCTTCACCGAACCACCACTTTGACCTCTCCAGCACTTGGACACCCCTATGGATGAAATGTACTGTAGCATCCCCTCTCCCTCTTGTCCTTTAGTGGTTAGAAGTAGGAGGGAGAGAAGATACATGCAATCTTGGTGTCAATTTCAAAACTTGATGCAGCCACTCTTCTTGGGCAAGCCAGCCATTCCCTGACCCTCTCCTATCTTCTCCACCACCTCTCATACCCAATCAGAGCCTCTCCATGGGCCCCACCATGCCAAACCAACCTAACTACACATGTCACAAACCCTCTTTGAAATAAAAGGGCACAGCCCCTCTCAGCCCTCCCTATCACCCCCATTCGGTTCCCACCCCAGCACATTATCCTCCCAAAGCACCAGAACCACTCCCATGGTCTATAGCAGAGAAGAAATGGAGGGAAACCCTAATGTTGTATGCAAGGAAGAAGGGACGCAAGCCGCTGAACCAGACGCTCTCCTTCCTCTCTTTCGGCTTGCTTGCACTCCCCTAACCTTCAGCTACCTAACCCTACCTTTTGTTTGGCCCAGGGACACCGAAGTCATGGTCCCTACAAGCCCGAGCAAGCTCCTCCACGGCCGTCATGCACGAGCTCCTTCCCGGGATCGAGATCAGCCCTGCCACCCCTCTCCGAGCTCATCTTGGTGCCCCGCGTCCGCTCATCGCCTTCCCGTGGCCAGAGGAGGCCGCTAGGTGAGGTACCCCTCCCCCCAGATCCGCCCTAGGGTTTCCTCCCCGTTGGCTCAGGCCAGAGGAAGAAGACGGCCGGGGACCGTCGATCATAACTTGATCCAACGGCCCCAATTGCCTGATGCCCCTTCGGTCGCCCGGCCCGCTGACACCTCTGGCCCGCCTGCTAGGTGGTTTGAAGCGTTTTCCCGCCCGAGCGCTGCGGGAGTTGGGCTGGCCCAGCATGGTGCCGCCCGGGGCCTATTTAAATCCGGCCTGTCTGCATTTTTTTTAGGAAAACCATTTAAACTTTTCTCAGATCTACAAACTTGTAAATCTAATAGAAAAATATCTATAAACTCAAATGACCTAATTCAAACTTCTGTAGAATCCTTGTTAAAATATCTATCCAATGGCACCTGCCCCATTCCATTTGGGCCCCTGTAGAAATACTTGTTTTTACACTTGCAAAATAAGCACCCCTTTTTGTCAAAATTGCAAATCTAGAATTTTATATATTGAAATGCTGTGTTCCCAATTTTCAGAGGTGCTCTTAGGTGTTAACTTGCATGTCAAACTAAGTTTGGTATTTTAGGACACATATACCTGTAGTAGTATTTAATTTGGCAAATAGTTTAATTAGTATAGTTTAAATTCTCACTTGCAGTAGGATAGGAATTTATGAGTGAAACAAATTTGTAGAGTTAGCTTATATTGATATCTTGCTTGACTCACTGGTTTTACTAATTTAGAACTTGTATTCTTGTAGTAGTAATTGAAATGGCATTATGGGTAATTAATCTTAGGAAAATCACCACTTGCAGTAGAAAGGGAATTTTGGGTTGAATCCAAATTTGTTGGATTATGCTTTGGAAGAGCTTGCCAGAGCACTTTACCTCATATTGTTCTGAAACTCAGAGAATATTTGAGGAATATTTTGGTGCTCTAGTGCTATTCCCTATTGTTTAATTCACAGGAAAGATTAACCACAACTTGTTTTTCAATAAATCCAACTTTGTTAAGTTCTTAAGATTGTTGTCAACCTGCAAGTATGCTAGGTATGCTGTTTGATCCATTTGACTGCATGCATGCTTGACTTGGCTTGCTAAGTTGTTGTGATCACTTCAAATGGAAACCCTAGTTTCTAATAAGAATGTTTGTTAATTAAGAACCTTTAAAGTATTGTTTGCTTTCTAAACTTGTTTGCTTCTTATACTCTATGTTGGTGTGGTATGAGTGCTGAAATGCTTGTGACTTGTGGATGCATGTATGCTTATTATGTGCTTTTGTTTTTCCGGCGATAGAACCGAACGAGGAGTGTACCGAGGAGGGAGAAGACTTGGAGTACCAGGAAGAAGAAGCCCAGGGACAAGCTGACCAAGGCAAGCCATCTATACTTGATACATATATGATCCTATTCACTTACCTTGCATGTTTCATAAAGGTTTATTAAACTGCATGTTTTTATATTGCTATAGTCCTTGTAGTAATTATTTGCTGGCTCAGGCTCCACGAGCCAATTTATTATCATCCTTTGAGTTGACCCCTCTGAACACCTATTCTTATCCTTGAAATTAGTGGCTTGTTGATTAGCAGCAATGCCGTTGGGAAACTTCTAGTGGAGCCAAAAACTCTAGGATGGGAAACTCTCAGAAAAAGTTTCAAAAATGATTTCGAAAACCTTGGAATGGTATCTACTCCACTGAAATGTTTTCTAAAGGGTTTTGGGACAAATGGAAATTGGGGTTATGGAAGGAGAAGGAGTTGGTGGTTTTCCAAGAAAAGACATTGGTGATTATGTATTCACCCGGGGCAATTTAATCCGTGCAACCACATTACCCTGGTATGGGATGGGGCTTAGATGGAAGTTTATCTGCCTTAGTGTGGGGAGCCTCGCACTATATAAGGGTTCATAGGACCCTGGAATCCGGGTTATCGCAAGTACTGGGCAACAGTGTAGCAGGCCCGCCAATAGGCTACCTGCCCGGAAGACACTTGGGTTTCTCCCGCCGTGGCACTGGAACTACGCTCGGCAGAGGTAGACGGCCAGGATTTGCCGGGGATGTATACTCCACAGGGTAGGCACCATATTAAGGTGGATAGATGGAAGGCTATGACCGATTATCCGAACCCCGCATACTTGGGTATGTCAGTCCGTGGTGGAATCCCGGTGGATTTATCGGATGGTGTGGGTAAAGTATACAACCTCTGCAGAGTGTAAAACTATTTGAATAGCCGAGTCCTCGGATATGGATCGTTGAACTGGCTGTTGCCTAACCCAATGTCAAGTTTTAGTTTTTCAAGAATGTTTTCAGAAAAGTGGAGAAAGGTGCCGGACGAAGTACTTGGAGGGTACTGCCGTGGCTCGGTTATGGTTTGGAGTACTTGAAGGGTACTACCGAAGGGATGGAAGTGGTCATGTGTGATTGACCAGAATTAATAAGGAGGGTGGTCATGTTTGATTGACCCCCCCCCCCCGCTCTTCTCTTGAAAATGGGTTTCCCCCTTCCCTAGAGCTTTTACTAAAAATAGTTTTAAAAAAATTCTCCTTTAATAAAGATATAGAGATGTCATATGACATGCTATATCGACACGAGAAATTGACTAGATAGGAAAAACTAGATTAGAGCCTCTCTCTTTGCTACAGCCAAACTGCATATCTGTTCCCTCCCCTTTAGATGGTTTGCGAGTACAATTCAAATGTACTCACGGCTTTGTCCCTGGCTATTAACTTGGTCAGACTATGAAGAAGGTTACAAGGAAGGTGAAGATGGTTACGACGACGTCGGTGCAAACTAGGAACGTCTCCCAGTCAGTTGCCTGTAGGGTAGTAGGCATGACGTGGGTCATCAACGCTGCTTGGTATCCGCTGCTTAGTTGTAAACTTTCCCTGCGTGGCATTATCAGTCTTGGTCATGTAACCAATTGTAAAACTTTATTTTGGTACTGTAATGGATGATGTAATTCTGTTATCAACTCGGATATGTGGATTCATGACACACTGATCATGGGATCATGAATTGTATGCATATCGGGTATTCTGGATGGGTAATCCGGGGTCCCCATAGATGGTTTATGGAAAAGCGTGTCACTTGCCCTTAGAATTAGAACACAAAGCTTTTTGGGCAGTGAGAGAGCTTAATAGAGATTTTAAACTAGCCGGTAAGAAAAGGTTGTTAGATTTAAGTTCTCTAGATGAGTGGAGAAACGAAGCGTATGAGAATGACAGACTTTTCAAAGAGAAAGTCAAGGAGTGGCACGATAAGAGAATTCTTAAGAGAGAATTTCATGTTGGTGAGAAAGTTCTATTGTATAGGTCTTGTCTCAGATTTTTTGCAAGAAAATTACTCTCTAAATGGGAAGGACCATATGTTATTGTGGAAGTATACCGCTCAGGTGCTATTAAGATTGCTTCATTGAAAGATGACTCTACAAAAGTGGTGAATGGGCAAAGACTCAAACATTATATTACTGGAGATTCTTATAATGAAGATGTTGATGTAATTGAAATAGTTTCTCTAGAAGAATTCATCCAAGACAAATTGCAGGTACCTGCAGAGTTTGTTTTTGAATAAGTAACAGTTCTAGTCAGAAAAGTTTCGCGAAAAACTCTTCCTTTATTATTTTTGCTGTTTTTACTAAATATGAAAAATCACGAGACAAAAACGGGCAGGAAAAGGAGTCCGTGTGCTCCTCACACATAGGGTGCGCGGGCCCACCTCTGGCCGTGCCGCCCTGGTGTGAGAGCACACCGGAACTCGTTTCCATCCCGGTTTCCTCCTGTGATTTTGTTTTGATGTATAATTTTCACCTATATAACCCCCCAGAGTCCCCGAGGTCTGTATATCGTTTTCTCGTCGTGTTTTGTTTTGAGCTATTTCTGCCAGGGATTGCCCTCAGCTTTGGAGTTACAATGTCTTTGTCCGGTCCATCCGAGGAGAACTCTCTTGCGGATACCATTAATCCGTACATGAGGGAGCTGAAGATGAATCCGAAGGAGTTTTCACTCAAGGATGGGGAGTTGCAGATCAAGGATGTTCAAGGACCAAAAGGAGAAGGGAGTCTCGAAAATAGGATGGAAGCACTGGAACAAGAAGTTTTCAAATATAAGAAGATGGCAGAATGCGAGGTGAAACTCATCCATAGGATTAATCAAGAGCTTGTTACCAAGTACAAGAAGGAGACTACAGAACTGTGGAAGGACATATTTTTGCTCCATGAGACCACCAATCAATTACAAGCGCAACTCTACGACTTGTAGAACCAAAACTATGAGTATGAAGCTAGGTTTAAACAAATGAGTGCTGCTGCAAGTTTCAGGATATTGGAGACCAAGACATCCTTCCTTGACGGAGGACCTCTGCCTTGGAAGTACGGCAACGATGAAGACTCACCGTCACCACCAAAGGAGTAATTTGTCATCGGTAAAGGCATCCCCTTGGCTTGTTCCAAGCTTGGGGGAGTGCCGCGGTATCGCATCATTACCTTTTTACTCATTTACTTTTCAATTAGAGTCATATCATGAATAGAGAAATTATCCTATTGAATAGTTGCAGTGTGGAAGTATCCTCCTTAGTCGGTTATCTATGTATCCCTTGGTGTGAGTTGCGGTAATGAAATATTAATGAGAAGTTCTATCTTTTACTTTCCGCACACTTTATTTTAGTTTGCAATGTTTCTTATATGATTAGTCTTGTTGATTAGTATTGGTATCACTTCGGAAGCATGAGTAAATTTAGTTGGTTTTGGCAAACTTAGCTTGGTCAATAGCAGCATTACCTTGAGGTTTGAGTAGAAAAGAATAAAGAAGTGTTTGTAGCTACTTCACTTTAGTTTTCCTTATGTTTGGCTTATAAGCATTGTTATTCTCAAAGTTAAAATCATTGTACCTTCAAAGGAGTGTGCATGATTGTTCTTATTATATGTATGTTTGTTTGTTTCATGCAATTCTTATGCTTGCTACCCAGCCTTGCTAGCCAAAAACCTGTACTGAGAGGGAATACTTCTCGTGCATCCAAATCCCAAAAGCCAAGTCACTTCCATTGTGTCCACTATAAATTCCTATGCATGGTATTTTTAAGCCATTCCAAGTAAAATTTCATGTGCTACCTTTCAAAAACCTTCAAATACTTCTCATTTTGTGCCACTGTTTTTAGCTCATGAGGATGTAGTGGATGGGTTTGTTATCTTCCATACTAAATTAAGTACCCCTCGACTAGGCAGCTTCATCTGCTCGTCATTAATTTTGCAAGGGAGCTGGTCAGACCATTATAATCTCAAAAAGAAAAGAAAAAGAGCACTCCTCCATGGTATGTGAAAGTTGGTGGGCACTCGATGGAATCGGTTAGTCATGGTTTGAGAAAGGAAAAAGGTGGGGAGGGGTGCAAAGCTATAAAAGAGCACCAATGTGCCAATTAATCAAACATCTCGGAACCGCTCTCACTTGTTTAGTATGGAAGATATCAAGAACTCCGTTGCTAGTTGTTGACAAAAGCAACCACCTCTCAAAACAATTTTTACCTCTGTTTTACAAATGAAAAGCTCTAGCACATGTTTAATTCCTGCTTCCCTCTGCGAAGGGCCTATCTTTTACTTTGATGTTGAGTCAACCTATTTCCCTCTATCTCAATCAAGCATTTGAGTTGTTATGTTTCATTCATCCATATGTTGATCCGTTTAATCGTGTTTACTATCTTCTTTGTTTTGAACCATACTTTTGTCTGAAGGAATATATCTTTGAAAGGTTTCTATGAATGTAAAATGTTGTTTCGTTGAGCATATGGTTTTTGCTATATTAGCTCTATTTTAAAAAGGCTCCATTCAAAAGGCTAGTATAGTTGTTCATTGTTCTCTGACCATGAACTAAGGTTTGCCATCACCAATTATAGTTTACTTTGTGCATCTTTATATGTGATTCTCTTTAATTATTGCAAGTTTATATTATATAAAGGGAAGTTGCTGTCTATTATAACTTGTGCCTTTGGTGAATGTGATGCTTCTTGTTTGTATTTTGATTATCGACACTTCACTCCATAAACTTGTGGTCATGTTTACTGAGTTTAGTTTTGCTTGGGGACAAGCGAGGTCTAAGCTTGGGGGGGTTGATACGTCCATATTGCATCACTATTTTATATCATAATTTACTGTTATTCATTGATATATTTCATATTTAGATATGATACTTATGTTATTTCCTCTGTTTTTACATGTTTGATGATCATTGGAGGATTTGCTGCCGGAGTCAGGATTCTGTTGGAAAAGGACCGTCATGACACAATATTTTAGAAGACCAAGAAAATTCTAGAAAAATACCAGAAAATTCTATTTTACCAAAAGACTCCGGAAGCCAGAAGGAGAAGGAGAGAGGAGCCAGGGGCTGGCCTCACGCACAAGGGGCGCGGCCTGACCCCTGGCCGCGCCGGCCCTGTGTGAGGCCACCCTGGCCCACTCCAGGTGTCGCCCTTTCGTGTACTTCATCGTCCCTGAAAACCTAAGTCAAGGGGGGGCTCAGAGATAGACACCGCCGTCTCTGCGGGGCGGAAAACACCAGAGAGAGAAAAGCTCTCCGGCAGAGAGAAATCTGCCAGGGAAATTCCTTCCCGAAGAGGGGAGATCGTCGCCATCGTCATCATCATCGCACCGGACTTCATCGGGATCATCATCATCTCCATCACTAGCACCTTCATCTCCACCATCACCTCACCATCCCGCTGTAACATCTTGAGTTGAATCTTGTTATATTCATAGGGGAAACTTTCCCGGTGTTGATTACTCTTGTAGTTGATGCTATTGAGTGGAACTGTTAAATTAAGGTTTATGTTCAGATTGTTATTTATCATTATTTCACCTCTGATCATGATCCATATGATGTCTTGTGAGTAGTTTGTTTAGTTCTTGAGGATATGGGAGAAGTCAAGATGTTAGTAGTGAATTATTGTTGAAGAATATTTAATGGTTTGATATTGTTGTGGTGCTATTTCACTAGTGGTGTCATGTGAACGTCGACTACATGATACTTCACCATTTATGGGCCTAGTGAGATGCATTGTGTATTTGGCTACAAATTGTGGGGTTGCTGGAGTGACAGAAACCTAAACCTCCGTTGGGAAACCATTGCACCAGGGAGCATAGGATCTTAGAGTTTAAGGCTGTGGTTAGATTTATCTTAATTACTTTCTTGTATTTGCGGATGCTTGCAGGGTGGTTTAATCACAAGTGTGTATTTATCCTAGTAAGGGTAGTGCGCTAGCACAGGTTCACCCCCATAACACCTATCAAACCAATAAAGACTATTTGGCAATATGAAGCGAAAGCTCTTGACAGAAACTCCCGTGTGTCCTCGAGAACGTCTGGTTATTATAAGTTACACAACCGGCTTGTCCTTTGCTGAAGAAAGGATTGGGCCACTTGCTGCAATTATTACTATTGTCTTTTATTTACTCGTACTTTATTTATTTGCATTACCAAATACCCCTGAAAACCCGTTTGCTAGTATTTACAGTGAATCCTTGATCAAAACCACTTATCAACACCTTCTGCTCCTCGTTGGGTTCGACACTCTTATTTATCGAAAGTACTATGATACACCCCCTATACTTGTGGGTCATCATCTTCGACCATTCGCTAGCTTTCCTTGGCCCGGTTCCCTCAACTTTTTCCTTCATCTTCCCACCATTCGGCTCTTCTACCCCCAACCGTCAGCCTGGTGCCGGTTGGTCTCCCTTGGGCCGGTAGCCGAATGCCGGCCTAGGGTGGGAGCGTGCCGCGGAGTGAGAAGTTGTACTTCAGTTTATCGGGCACCCGACTCATGCAAGTTAACACGTGGTCAACGAACACTGCCCCCGGCGCTTGGTTGAGCAATTATCCTTTTTGGTTTTTCCCTACGGCTTTCCTTCGTATGTGGCCTGCCGGCTCCAACCTACCCGGCTGCCTGGAGTCGGAAGGTGGAGGTTAGGCTCGAGACCTTCTTCATACGTAGTACTCATCTGGCTGACGAGGAATCGATCATTTTTAGGGCTGCCGGCTGTGGCTCGGTGCCCGGAGCCGGCTGTCGGTCAAGTGAATAACACAGGAAGCAAGTCATACACAAAGTATTTTCTTGGAGCTGGCCGTAACTAGCCGCTCCATCATCCTTTATTCATTGACAAGTTTTTCGGGGTACAAGCTTTTGCCTTAGCAGAAGAAAGGTCTTAGGAGGCTGACATTCCAGGGATGCTCCGTCTCCTTGTCAGAGTTATCTGCCTTGTTCTTCCTGGGCTCTTGTGAGTCGATGAGGTAATATGCCCCATTGCCCAGCACCCGGCTAACAATGAACGGTCCCTCCCAAGGAGGGGACAGCTTGTGCATGCCTTTGGTGTTCTGGATGAGCCGGAGTACGAGATATCCTTCACAAAACGCGAGCGGACAGATTTTCTGGCTGTGGTATCGTCGCAGCAGCTGCTGCTGATAGAGCGCTGATCTGGCCAGAGCATGTTCTCGTGCCTCCTCGAGGAGGTCGACGCCATCTTCACGAGCTTCTTTTGCTTGCTTCTCTGTGTACTGGACAACTCTAGGTGCATCTAATTCGATATCAGTGGGCAGCACTGCTTCTGCTCCATAGACCAGGAAGAAAGGCGTGAAGCCAACAGAATGATTTGGAGTGGTGCGCAGGCTCCAGAGCATTGAAGGTAGCTCCTCGACCCAACAGCCGGCTGAACGCTCAAGGGGTTCTACCAGCCTTGGTTTGATGCTGGCTAGGATCAGCCCGTTTGCTTTCTCCACTTGCCCATTTGTCTATGGGTGTGCCACTGACGCTAAGTCCAGCCGGATGCCCTTCTTGCCGCAGTACTGAGCAAAGACTCCCTTCGCAAAGTTCATCCCATTGTTAGTGATGATGCTGTGGGGAACTCCGTACCTCGTGATGATCTCGTTGAAGAACTTGATGGTGGATGAGCCGTCGAGCTTCTTGATTGGCTTGGCCTCAATCCACTTGGTGAACTTGTCCACAGCGACTAACAGATGTGTCAAGCCCCCGGGTGCAGTCTTGAATGGCCCTACCATGTCCAGGCCCTAGACTGCGAACGGCCAGGTGAGCGGGATGGTTTTGAGGGCTGCTGCTGGAGTGTTTCGATGCTTAGAGAAGCGCTGGCAGCCATTGCACTACTTCACCAGCTGCTCTGCGTCCTTCAGGGCTGTCGGCCAGTAAAAACCATGGCGGAAGGCCTTGGCCACCAAAGCTCTGGAGGATGCGTGGTGTCCACACTCCCCTTGGTGTATTTCCTTCAGGAGCTCTTTCCCTTCTTCTGGCTCGATGCACTTCTGGAAAACTCCTGTCACGCTGCGCTTGTACAGCTCGCTGTTGATAATTGTGTATGCTCCCGCGCGGCGCTGGATTTGCCTAGCTTCCACTTCGTCTTGCGGCAAGTCCCCAGTGATGAGGTAGTTGGAGAATGGCTCTGCCCATGACGGTATCTCCCGTATGTGGAAGACACTGGCGACCAGGGGATCAGCAGCCCCCGGGTCCGTCGTCGCGTCGGCTTCATCCGATTGGCCAGCTGGAGGGGCTGTCGTGGAGCCGGCAGCCCCCGAGTCTTTTGCCAAGCCGGCCGCGCTGAGCCGGTCGGCTGCTTCCTTTAGCCCCGAAGCGGCAGCCCCTGGGTCTGGTGGTGGCACCTGAGCCGGGGCGGGATCTCCTGGTACGTAGATGGATGGAGAGTTCGGCGAGGGCTTGATGGACGGCTTGTGGATGATTTCCAGCGACACCCCCGCCGGGATATCCTGCCTGGTGGAGCCGATCTTGGACAGCCGGTCCACCTCATCGTTGTTTGCTCTAGGAACGTGATGGAACTCGCAGCCCTCAAAGAATCCACTGAGCTGCTGCACGTAGAAGTGATAGGAGGCCATGTTGGCATCCCTGGCATCCCAATCCTACGAAACCTGGTGCGTCACCAGGTCGGAGTCCCCGAAGCAGAGGATCCTCCTGATGCCAATCTGCTTGGCCATCTTGAGCCCATGTACCAGGGCTTCATACTCAGCAACATTGTTCGACACACGAAAGTGCATCTGCAGCACGTACTGAAGCTTGTCTCCCTTGGGAGAGGTGAGGACGACGCCGGCCCCCAAGCCCTCGAGCAACTTGGAGCCATCGAAGTGCATGTGCCAGTGGGTGGAGTCCGGAGCCGGTGGCAGGTACTGGTGCTCTCCCCAGTCAGCGAAGAAATCCGCTATGACCTGCGACTTGATTGTCATCCTGGGCTTGTACTGAATGGTGTGAGCAGCGAGCTCAATCGCCCATTTGGCCACTCTTCCTGATGCGTCCTTGCACCTGATGATCTCCGAGAGTGGAGTGGTGCTCACCACCATGATAGGGTGTTCCTCGAAGTAGTGCTTCAGCTTCTTGGCCGCCATGTACACGCCGTACGCGACCTTCTGGTAGTGCGGGTAGTTCTGCTTGGAGAGAGTGAGCACCTCACTCAGGTAATACACCGGGCGCTAAACCGGCAGCTCCTTGCCCTCTTCGGTGCACTCCACTATGATCACGACACTGATGACTCGTGGAGTAGCCATGATGTAGAGCAGCATTGGCTCTCGCGGAGCCGGCCCAGCCAAGACGGGCGCGGTAGACAGGGCTCGCTTGAGGTCGTTGAAGGCATCATCAGCGCGCTGGGACCAAACGAAGTGGTCTGTCTTCTTCATCAGCAGGTACAGCGGCATGGCCTTCTCCCCGAGCCGGCTGACAAACCGGCTGAGCGAGGCCAAGCAACCAGCAAACTTCTGCATATCTCTGAGCTGGGTGGGCTTCTCTAGGGCCTCGATGGCTTTTATCTTCGAGGGGTTAGCCTCGATCCCACGCTGGGAAATGATATAACCTAGGAGTTGTCCAGCCGGCACACCAAAGGTGCACTTCTCGGGGTTGAGCTTCATGCGATAGCGCCGCAGCTTGGTGAAGGTCTCCTTGAGGTCATCCAGGAGCGTGCCACTCCGCTTGGTTTTCACCACCACGTCATCCACGTAGGTGTGCATGTTCCTCCCAATCTGCCCTTGCAGACATCGCTGCATCGTTCACTGGTAAGTGGCTCCAGCATTCTTCAAGCCGAATGGCATGGTGACATAGCAATAGGCTCCATATGGAGTGATGAAGGAGGTCTTGATCTGATCCGGTTGGTAGAGCGGGATCTGGTGGTAGCCTGAATAGGCGTCCAGGAAAGACAGCAGGTCACAACCGGCTGTAGAATTGATTACCTAGTCGATGCATGGTAGCGCAAACGGATCCTTGGGGCAAGCCTTATTGAGGCTGGTGCAGTCGATACACATTCTCCAAGTGTTGTTCTTCTTCAGAACCAAGACTGGGTTCGCAAGCCAATCAGGGTAAAATACCTCCATGATAAAGCCGGCTGCAAGGAGCCGGGCTATCTCCACGCCAATAGCTTTCCTCTTTTCTTCCGCAAAGTGCCACAGCGGTTGCTTGACCAGCTTGGCATCCAGCCTAACGTTGAGTGAGTGCTCAACCAGCTCCCTCGGCACACCTGGCATGTCCTTTGGAGACCACGCAAAGATGTCCCGATTCTCATGGAGGAAGCTGGTGAGCTCTCTTTCCTATTTAGCGGAAAGGCCGGTGCCGATGATGACGTACTTGGAGGGATCACTCTCATCCAGCAGGACCTTCTTAGTGTCATTGGCCGGCTTGAACTGCTCCACCAGCGACTGGCGAACCGGCACATTTTGCTGGGCGAGCTCCACGTGATGTAGAAGCTGCCGTTTCTCCTCGGCGATGACCAGCACCTCTGCCAGCTGCGAGCTCTCCTTTGCGCATGCCAGGGTCTTCTTGAAGCTTCCCATGACAGTGATCACGCCCTTGGGCCCTAGGAGCTTCATCTTCAAATAGGCGTAGTGCGGCACCGCCATGAACTTCGCCAGAGCCATACGACCAAGCAGCGCGTGGTAGGGACTGCTGATGTCCACCACCTCGAACTAGATGGGCTCGCGACGGCTATTCCCTTTCTTCCCGAAGAGAACCACCAGCTGCACCTTGCCCAAAGGGGTGCAAGAATGCCCAGGCATGATGCCATGGAAGGTGAGCCGGCTCGGTTTCAGCTGAGCAAGCGGGATGCCCAACTTCTCCAAAGAGCTTCGGCAAAGAAGGTTGATGCTGCTGCCGCCATCGATGAGCACGCGGGAGAACTGGCACATGTGCGTGTCGGAACACACCACCGGGTCCAGGACCAGAGCGTATTCTCCAGGGCTGGGCATCAGCCGTGGATGGTCCTCGTGCCCCCAGGTGATGGCTGCCTCAGACCAATGCATGAACTGGGGCTCCGCCGGCATCACAGCGTTCACCTCTGCCTCGTGCCAAAGGTCATTCCTTTTGTCCTTGCCAGGGTTAGTGAAGATGTGATATTGCTCGACATCCACTGGGAAGTCATCGTCTTGATCCGGCTTGCCCCCAGCCAGGTTCTGCTGTTGGTCCTCCTGAACTCCAGCCGGTTGCACTTGTGGTGCTCTGGGGATCTGTCGAGCGCGCTGCTCTAGCTCTCTCACGAACCGACACTGGCGCGTGGAGTGGGTCGCTTCTCTGCCCGAGGAATTGTGGAACTTGCATGGCTCGTCAAGTGCAACATCAAGGGTGTATTTGCCCACTTTGCGCCCCTGACTGCTGCCGGCAGCCCCCGGGCCTCCTTGGTCAAAAGCCGCTCGCTTTGAGCTAGCAGATCCTCGAGGGGACGCCCCAATGCGGTCAAGCCATAGGTGGACATGCAGGGCCGGCGGGCGAGTCTGGGACTCCGGCCCTGGCACTGGCACTAGGACCTGACATGGCTCGCCTGCGCCCCCGCCTTGCTGGGCACGGCGGCCTTGCGTGTTGCTGCATAGAGCGCGGCCACGCTGTCCGCGCCCTCCACGGCCTCGACTCATCGATGGCGATCGCTGGATCTGGTTAGGACCCGTGGTGGCGAAGATGCGCCACAGATCATGAGCAAGCTCGGCTGGCGCATCTCCATGTGCGTCGTAGAACTCGCTGAGCGTGGTGCTCGCGCGGCGCCAGTTGACCTTGTCCTCAGCCACCTTGCTGAGGAGGACGAGGCGCGTCCGCTCCAGGGTCTTTGCGACGTGGGCGGGGTCGATGACGTGGTTGAGCGGTGCGCGCAGGTCCACGACGGCGAGACCCGAGGTGTCCTGCTCTGGGAGTGGAGCATTCTGCTCCGGCGGAGGAAGGCATTCGAGCGGCGGGCACGTGATACGTCTCCTACGTATCTATAATTTTTGATGCTCCATGCTTGTTTATACACCATTTGCCTACTGTTTTGTTACACTTCATGGCACTTTTATGCATTTCCCGGAACTAACATATTAACAAGTCGCCACAGTGCCTGTTCCCTGTTTTCTGCTGTTTTTGTGTTTCAGAAGTGATACACAGGAAATATTCTCGGAATTGGACGAAACAAGTTCCTGAAGTCTTATTTTTTTCCGGAAGCTTCCAGAGATCCGAAGAGGTGACGGAGTGGGGCCACGAGGTGCCCTCACACCAGGGTGGCGCGGCCAGGCCCTGGGACGCGCCCCCTATGTGTGAGACCACCTCGGTCCACTTCTGACGATGCCCCTTCACCTATAAAGACCCCCCGACGTGAAAAACCTAAGTCCCCGATCAATTTTCCAGAACACATCGCTATCCGCCGCCACCGTCGACCCGAAGATCGGGAGGGTCTAGAAGCTCTTCCCGGCACCCTGCCGGAGAGGGGAATCGCCACCGGAGGTCTTCTTCATCGCTATGCTTGCCTCTGGAGCGATGAGTGAGTAGTCTACCTTGGACTATGGGTCCATAGCAGTAGCTAGATGGTTGTCTCCTCCACCATGTGCTTCATGTTTAGATCTCATGAGTTGCCCTACGTGATTGAGATCACTGTTATGTAATTCTACATGTTTGGTTTGTTGGGATCCGATGAATATTGGTGTTATGATTAAGTTGCTATACTGAAATTTATCTTATGTTATCTCTATGTTGTTTATGATCTTCCATGCTCTCCATTGTTAGTAGCTATCTTGGCCGAGTAGTTGCTAGTGACTCTAAGAGGGGGTATTTATGCTCGATAGTGGGTTCATGCCTCTATTTAATCTGGGGGAGTGACAGAAACCTCTAAGGTTGTAGATGTGCCATTGCTACTAGGGGGAAAAACAACATTCATATGCTCAAGGGCATATGCTTTGTTTACATTACACACTTTGCTTAATGCAATTATCTGTTGTTCGCAACTTAATACTTATGGAGTTCTCAGATTGATTCACCACAAGTGGATTATTAGTCATAGATGTAGTTTGATGGCGGTCTATGTATTTTGTTGTAATGCCCAGAGTAAATCTCATAGTGATCTTCTTGACATATCATGTTTATCTTTATTCTATCAATTGCCCAACTATAATTTGTTTACCCAGCATGTGTTATTTATCTTATGGAGAGACACCACTAGTGAACTGTGGATCCCGGTCCTATTTCCATCATATTGCTATCACCTGTTACTTTACTCGCACTGTTTACTTTACTCGCATACTATTATCACTTTCCACTCGATACGCTCATAACCTTTGTTTCAAGCAAACCGGTGAGATTGACAACCTCATCACAAGTTGGGAGCAAAGTATTTGGTTGTGTTGTATGCAGGTTCCGTGTTGCAGCTAGCAAGCAAAGCTTGGACGAGGCGCCATATATAAATTGTCCAAAGCTGTCGCAAACTAGCAAGCATCACCTTCAGTCGTATTGTTCGCTCTTCTCCTGAACGATATTAAACCTTGGTTTCTTAATTGAGGGAAAACTAGCTGCTATATTCATCACACCTTCCTCTTGGGGTTCCCAACGGGCTGGTTATTTACCACGCATCAAGCTATTTTTCTGGCGCCGTTGCCGGGGAAGAGTGGAAGACCTCTGCAAGGGGAGTTTTTCGCACACACATCCTTTACTTTGTTTTATTATTTTGCTTTACTTTATTTTACTTGCATCGTTTTATATCAAAAATCCAAAAAAATTAGAATCCCTGGTAGTTGTTTTTACTTGTCTACTTTTAGTTTTGCTGAAATGGCTACTCCTGAAAATACCAAGTTGTGTGACTTTACTAGCACGAACAATAGTGATTTTATCTGCACTCCTATTAATCCACCTGCTCCTACTGCAAATTTTTATGAGGTTAAGCCTGCTTTATTGAACCTTGTTATGAAAGAGCAATTTTCTGGTGCTAGTACTGAAGATGCTGCAGCTCATCTCAACAATTTTGTTGAGCTATGTGAGATGCAGAAATATAAGGATGTAGAAAGTGACACTACTAGGAAAAACCTCATCCGTGGCGTACAGAATTTGCCTAGCCGTGGCATACATCTGTACGCCACGGGTAAGACGCCACTGGTACAGGGCTACCCGTGGCGTACAGCCTGTACGCCACGGCTAACTCACCCACCAGTGGCGTACAGCTCTGTACGCCACGGGTGTGTTTCGTATCCGTGGCGTACAAGAGTGTACGCCTCGGGTGTCTATCGCAGCAGTCGCGTATGGAGCTGTACGCCACTGATTTGTATGCCACTGATCCTCTTTTTCTGTACGCCACGGCTGGGTTTTTTCGAATTTTTTTATAGTGATTTACTGGTATATAGCAGATGAGATATAACAGTATATATAACAGTATATTTTTTACAGACATATAGCAGTACATATACAAAATAATATAGAAAGTCATTTCCATCATATTAGAAGTATCGACCGAAGTCACATTAGTACAACTTGCCAAGTATCAACCGAAGTCATTTCCATCATAAATACTACAAGTCTTCATGCATGCATCGAGCTAACTAGTTAGGCATGCATACATATCACCGCCGGCGGTGCCGGTAGTCATTTAAACTACCATCACATACACAATGAGCAAGAACATAAGCAAGACGGAGGTAACAATGAACCATGTCTTCATCCTACTCCGTCTCTCTCTCACTCGCCGATAGTTATTGTACCTAACTTCCGCCTCCTCTCTAGTGTTGAATCCTTTGTAGTTGTTGCTCTTGAACTTGTTGACTTGCTTGAAACAATCCTCCCACTTGTCGTAGACCCCTGGAACCCTACCCTCGAACACGGCGTACCACCTTGTCGTCATCTTTAAACCAAAAACATCACAAAAGATTTAATAGATGATAATATGCGAGACATAACATTAATTAGTCACCGAAAACAAGAAAGGCTAAAGCATAAATGCAAGAATGTACACAAGCATATACAAAAGGTATATATCGAGAACAAGCTAGCTAGAGTTTGGTACATATGTTCATGAAAAGTAATAACATTATGCGACAACATTTTTCATCCATCACGATTACAACAAGTCACAAATATATCTATTGCTTCATTTTTTGCTCTTCGGTTTCGGCGGGAAGGGGCGGATGCCCTGTAGGGTGTTGAAGGGCCTGCCGTCGCCCTGCATCTCTAAGCGTGCTTCTATCTCCGTGTTGGTTGGTGGGATAGGGCCGTAGTAGAACACCCCTTCTCTACTGCAGACATCTATGTGGATTATCTGCGCGATCTTCTGCTGGATGCGGTAGATCTCAAGGCGGACATCTGCATCAGGCGCGTTCGCAAAGTCTTTGCGCCAGTCCTGAAGACTACTCGGCAACAGAAGCTGATGTTGATCCCGTACAAACTCCCGCATATGATGGATGGCATAGTAGCCATCCCTTGAACTATTTGCCGGCTGCTTGAGGCATGGGAAGGTCGTGTTGTGCTTGAAGATCAGCTGGCCTCGCCTGACTACTTCTTTCTTGATGGGGCCAGCTTTCTCGACGAAGCCGTTGATGGCATCATCTAGAACTGCCTTGATGAATGTGAGTCCTTCTTCTTGTCAGCACTCCCCGAGTCAAGATACATGGCATATGAGTCTTGCGGGTATAGTACGATGAGGACGCAGTATGTGCTTCTGCGGAAAACAATTCCAGGTGTGTTATGCATGCAAAAGGATTGACGGAAATCTAAGAAAGCACGTTCTGACGGCAAGCGAATGACTTACTCGAAAAAGTACGGCACAAGAAATATCTTCTTCTCCTTATTCGCCACCATGAAGTCCGTAATGTAGTTCGTCACTATTTGATGGGTGCCTTCGGTCTGCAAGTATATGTCTTTCATGTAGTAGGGGTCGAGTATCGCGAGCTTCGGAGTGTTCTCTTGCATGAGCTGGTGCGACATACTCAGCGCAACTAGGCGGACCAAGGTTGGGTCAAGGCGGCGGCGGTGGAACATCTCAAAGATATCATCAAATCTCAAGAAGAACACATCACCGGGGGATCTGTCGACGAAGCCCAATCTCTTTGGCACTCTGACATAGAAAACCGGGTATGTGGGAGATGTCATTGAGAGAAGATGTGTCTCCCATGTGAGTACGCCATCATGTAGGCTCCTCATATCCCCAGTTAAGGTCTTGAGAGCTTCCGGCGGTAGGATCGGTTCGCCCGCCACGTGATACTCCCTCCATCCCTTGATCGGTATGTTGTCCTGACTCCGGATCTCCTTCACGGGCTTGCCGGCTGCGGGAGGCACAGGCTGGCTGCTGGACACACCTTTATCCTTCTTCTTAGCTCTTTTCCGCGGCTTCCCAGGGCGAGAGACAACTTCTGCGCAAGCCTTATCGATCAGCCCATGGAGTGTATTCGGGGTGATAATTTTTTCCGCCGCAGTTTGAGTATCGGGGGCGACATCCTCTGGCGTTTCTTGAGACAGGAACAGACGACGCTTAGAGACATTACTTTTCTCCGGGAGCTGTTGATCAGGGAAGCAGCCATGGGGAATATCCACTTCAAATGGTCCATCGAAGTCAGCGATGAAGGCATCGATCGGATCCATATTGTTCTGTGCCTCGGGCTCTATAGGATCATCCGCTGCAGGATCATCCGCTATAGGAGATGGCGCCACTGGCGGCATAGTGCCCTTTCCCTGGCTTGGCGCCGATCCGACCGGCTCTGCCAACTTCTGTGAGGTCTTCTGTGAGGTGCTGGTGCTGCCTATGATAGGGTTGCTTGGCGGCGCCGATCTGACCGGCGGTTCTGAGTTGCTGGCGGCGGTCCCTGGGTGGTCTAGCCGAATCATTTCTTTTGGCCATAGCATCATATAACCCAAGCTTCCTCCTAGGTCCACCTCGCTCTCGGCTCCGGGTGGTTGCATAGGAGGGTCTACTTCTTCATAACCCGGCAACACCCGAACAATGGAAATCCTGTAGGCATTGGGGGGCATTGGCTGGCCGTGGAAGTTGCGCTCAAGTGGTTGAATGATATTTGCTTTCGCGACCTCACGTAATTCCTCGTTAATAATCAAGAGGAGGGTGCATCCCACTTCGTTCTCCTGTGGAGACATGTGTAGGGCGTCAGAAAACGGATGCAAGCTAATGAAAAAGTTACTTGCTGAGGATTGCGACGCTTATATACCGTTATGGCGTCGAGTTCGGCTAAAGTCGAAGGGCCACGAACGGGCGTGGAAGCGACGGAGGGGCTGCTACGAGGCGCGATGCAGGACGGCGACTCATCATCCCTAGTACCAGCACTAGGGTTGGAGGCCGCCTGCGGAGACTCCACGACTCGTGCGTTCTTCTGGACCTGGTCCGAGATGTTGAGCGAGCTGCTCCCGGTAAAGCTGGCCAGCGGGCTAGGCCCGATTTTGCCTCCGTCAACCCATTCCGTGTAGGCGGTAAGCAGGTGGGGCAGGAGTGCCGCGACAGTCTTTGTCACCGCATCATTGATCATCTCGGGCATCTTAGCCAACTGAGACTTGACATCTGTATCCTCCTGCTGCTTCCTCTTCGCTCGGTCCTCCTTGCTCTCGGGAAAATACAGACTAGGTCTGCGACCTAGTCCTTCGCCAACAATACGGCCACGGTGCGGCGGTTGCAACACCGGCCTTTCCATCACCTTGTTCACGGCCCTGTGAAAAGGGTTATCCCACGGGGCCTTCGACGACGACCCCTGGGATGACGTGCATTGAGCAGCAAGTGTTTCTTCTTTCTGCAGACGGGAAAGAAGAACCATATATTAGGAAAATTACTACCGGAATTTGTCGGAAGTGAGGATAAGATAAGCTGGTAAACTCCTTACCAGATATTCTTCCTCAAGTTTCTTCACCTTATCGGTCGTGACAAGCAACCCGGATTTTGGGTCTATACGGTATCTTGACCTGATAAATTTCTTGGCCTTCTCATCGGTGAACTTGTTCCACGGGTTCGGCTTGCCCTCACGTTCTAGGGCCTCGTCCTCTTTCTTCCAAACTGGCTCCTTTCCGGCGTACCCCCGGCTTCCGAGGTTGTGGTTACCCAAGTTCTTCTCCCGCATGTCCTTCCCCCACTTCTTAAGCCGCGCGACTGTAGGTTTCTTTTCGTTGGCTAGGAAAGTTTTGAATTGGTCTTCCGATATCTGCGGATAGTGTTTGTGGACCTCTTCAAAACCACCACCTTTAGTAATCATCGCCCTCAACCTAGTTTTCCAGGCGCTCAGGGCTTTGCTCATCTTTCCAAGGGCTACTATGTTCACCAGGTTACCCGTGAGCTCCTGGCCATTGTAGGGCGACGGGAACTGGTATCGAGCGTGCAGCTTGGAAATAAGGAGGACGGCAATGGATTTCTTGAGCTTCTGCCTTATGTTCTGCTCGTTGATGGTGACGGTGTCTCGGAGGATACATGCGACAGTGTTGCCGTACCCCCTCGCGGCTTCCTCGGGCAGTTTAGGCAAACCGCTCTGCGGATCCACTTCAAGTATTACTTCTTGCACGGGTTTTAGCTGGTTTGGGCGCCTATCCTTCTTTTGCTGGCTATCATCCGTGGATGCTCGGCCGGTATCCATGCTAGGCTCTTCCGCATTGCCCTCCTGGATATCCACCATTTCCTCCTCATCGTCCTCATCGGACATCTCATCAGCGGCATCAAAGTCCTCATCGGACATCTCTTGGTCGCGCTCGCCGATAACAAGGGGCCTAGACACCGGCTGGTCCCCCTGAGACGCATCTAGGGCTGCATAGTACTGCGCCGCTAAAACGGCTTCATTTTCTTCTTCACTGCCTTGCCTCCTTTCAGAAGTCCCGGCTTCGTCGTTTGCCATGTCTGGACTAATTAAGTGCAAGTTACTAGTTAGTAAAAAAATCGGCGGAAAAATTTGGCATGACCTTTGCTAAAAAACTACCTATGGAGTGCACAAATTTTGCCGAAACGGAAGTAAATCAACATTTCAGGCAAAATTGGCAACTCAAGTTTTCAGAACCCTGTAATACAAATAGCAACAGCAAGCAGCAAGCATATATACAGCAGCAACAGCAAGGCAGCATCAGCTAGCAGCAGCAACAGCAAGGCAGTAGCAGCAAAGCAGCATGCACCAGCAAGGCAAAGCAGCACCAGCAGCATATATAGCACCAAGAAGCATATATAGCACCAGCAGCACTTAGAAGCATATATAGCACCAGCAGCACTTAGAAGCATATATAGCACCAGCAGCACTTAAAATTTGCTTGATTGTGTGATGAAGGAAAAGGATCAATCCAATCCCTGCCTGTTCAGATTTGTTAAATTACATGCATGCTCTATTTGATCTGCCCATATACATATACTCCTACTAAGATACTGCTAGGAGCTACGCATGAACAAAGCTTCACTATCCATTGTTAACACATTGAAATAGTTAGCCGTGAAAACTAAGCAAAGAACCAGGGAAAAAGGGTGGCTGCGGATCAGGCATGCTAAAGATTCAGAGGTGATTATGGACGATTCAGATGTGCTTCTAAAGGTTTAGCCATGATGAAGATAAGCCGGCCCCATTCTCTTCAAATATAACAAGCCAAGCTATCTAGTCTTTGTCTAGAAACAAAATTTGTTTGGACACATGTATAAATGAGTTAGGGTGACCATCTCAAAGACTAGCTTTGCTTATCAATTCATGTGCGAAAAGTAACACTTTGATGTTTTCCATATTACACTCACAACAGGAAACAATTGACAAATGACAATGGACAAACAAAAATGCATGGTACTGAAGATCCAGTGCATGAACAAGCAAGTTCAGTATATATTCAACAGCAAACCTAGAACTATAATAGTTGTACAACTAAATCAGGAATTTGTCAAGTTAAATGCTTTTTGCCATCAAAAGGTCCAGTGCACTCGGAAACATGGGCATAAGTAATATACACAGTCAGGCAAAATCGATATAATTTTACCCAAGTAGCACATGCTCATGCTCCTACAGCTTACCCGTAGAGCTATCTAGCGTTGAATCCTAACATGCATGCACCTTCAATTCTTAGTTTGCTCATGCTCATGCTCACAGGGGACAACTTAGTTTGCTTCTTGTCTTCCTGAATTCTTAAATTTGTTCATGTCTATCCACAACATACAGTAGATTCCTATCAACTTATTCTATGTAGTGGGTCAAGTGGTTAATTATGCAATTTGCTCTTTAGTTAGATGCATTATCAGTGCTGAACAATTTAAACTTGGCCATGGGCACTTAAGAGACCAAGTGCAAGGAGGCGGTGCTCACGTTCCTAGATCTAGGGCAGCACAAGCATACAAAGATCTCGAGGAGCTATTGCATAGATATAAAAGCATGCTAAGACACACAAAGAACCCTAACACGGAGTCGGCTCACATACCTAGACCTGGAGCAGCAACTGATCACTGCAAGGACTAAGACATGACTAGAGAAACCAAACAAGGAGGGGAGAAGGAGTAGAGCGGGCTAACCTTCGTTGAAGGAGAAATGCAATCGCCGCCGGAGAGGGGGAGGAAGGTGGACGCGAAGCTCCTGGCCGAGGGAGAGGGGGAGGAAGGTGGACGCGAAGCTCCTGGCCGCCGGAGAGGAAGTACGCCGAGGGAGAGGAGGAGGAAGGTGGACGCGAAGCTCCTGGCCGCCGGAGATGTAGATCGGAGAGGGAGGGGGCGCGCGGCGAGATGCAATGTTTTGGGGATTGAAAGGGGACGGCGCGGGGAAGGAGGCTAGGGCAGGCCCCACCTCTCAGCATCCGTGGCGTACAGACGAGCTCTACGCCTCCGGTGCGGACATACCCGAGGCGTACAACATAGGTGTACGCCTCCGATGCTGGCATGTGGGGTCGGCCACTTAACAGGGTGCGCGGCCCACCTGTCAGAACCCGTGGCGTACATCTATCCTGTACGCCTCGGGTATGTCCGCACCGGAGGCGTACAGAAATCCTGTACGCCACGAATGCTGACTAGTGGGACCCACCAATTTACTTTCTTTTCTTTGTTTATGTTAGTTTATTACCTAATTAGATTAACTTGTTTTCTTTTCTTTTATTTTCCTTTCTTAGTTTCTTTTCCTTTCCATTAATTCCTGATTTCATAGGGATCGCGTCATTTCATGCGGATCGCGCGGCGGCGTCATCATTTCATGTGGTCTCAAATCGGACGTAACTAATTCAAAAAAAAACAAAAAAATATGAGACCTTCGCACGGCGACATTTTATGTGACCTAGATGTGGGAAAAAAATTCAAACCTTGAGAAAAGATGTTTGACAGAAAATCCCTTCACAAAAATGACCTATCACGTTCGAGGTTGCACGACTTTTAGGTTAAATGAGCTAGATTCGGCTCTGAGCATGGCATAGTTTGTCGGAACGAGGCCATATTGGACACGCGCATGGCCGTCGGGATGGCGAGTATCGCCACGGAGGCCGATTTTCGTTTCGACCGACGAAAAGTGCTTTTTCCATTTTCGGAGTACCGAATTAGGGTTTTTTTGTCAAGCGGCTACGGAAATGTGAAATCAAAAGCTGGGAAAAACACCACACATAAATATTAGACCACATGGGATACGCATATGAGCTCTCGTTTTATTACGGCAGCCTTTGGGGGTTATTTTTGGATTTTGCGCAAGTTTCTGCCGATTTCGCTGGAACCGGAGTGGTTTTGCACTTTAGCGCTAAAATGTAAACGTCCTGATTTTTTGCAAAAATCATTTTTGGATTTGCAATACGTCATTTCTTCACTAAGTAGGTGGCGGAAAAATGAGACTCCGCACTGCCTGGGCGCGAGCGGTAGTTTTCGTGTGTCATCATTTCATGTGGGTCCCAAATTGGACGTAACTAATTCAAAAAAATCAAAAAAATATGAGACCTTCGCACGGCGTCATTTTATGTGACCTAGATGCGGGAAAAAAATTCAAACCTTGAAAAAAAATGTTTGACAGAAAATCCCTTCACAAAAATGACCTATCACGTTCGAGGTTGCACGACTTTTAGGTTAAATGAGCTAGATTCGGCTCTGAGCATGGCATAGTTTGTCGGAACGAGGCCATATTGGACACGCGCGTGGCCGTCGGGATGGCGAGTATCGCCACGGAGGCCGATTTTCGTTTCGACCGACGAAAAGTGCTTTTTCCATTTTCGGAGTACCGAATTAGGGTTTTTTTGTGAAGCGGCTATGGAAACGTGAAATCAAAAGCTGGGAAAAACACCACACATAAATATTAGACCACATGGGATACGCATATGAGCTCTCGTTTTATTACGGCAGCCTTTGGGGGTTATTTTTGGATTTTGCGCAAGTTTCTGCCGATTTCGCTGGAACCGGAGTGGTTTTGCACTTTAGCGCAAGTTTCTGCCGATTTCATGTGGGTCCCAAATTCAAACCTTGATGACAATAATAATAAGTGTGTGATACATCAGTACATCGATCAATACAACCAACATCATCATCATACAACATAAAAGATACAGACAACATCATATAAGGCGTACATCTCAGCGTTTGACAATCTTCTTGCCTTTTTTATTCGCCGCTGAATAATTTAGCCCCACATCATGACTTCTTCTTTTGAATGGCAGACCTTGCTTGGGTAGTGTCGTCCTGCTTCTTCTAGTGGTGCGTGGTGTGTTGTCTTCATCATCATCCTCCATCGGGTCACCGTACTGATCGAAGTCTTCCTCGTTGGCGACGCCATCCATTCCAATTATGTTCCTCTTGCCTCTCCTCACGACAACACGACTAGGCTTTGCTGGGTCGGTTATGAAGAAGCATTGGGTCACATGCTTTGCCAATACCCATGGCTCATTTTGTGCGGTAACGTTTGCACCGGCGGTCACTGTTTTTGCTTCTGGTATAACCATGGTGGTAAACCCACGTTCTTCTTTTACGACACTCTTAGCCCATCTAACACGAAACATCGGGACCTTCTCTCCTGAGTAGTTAAGCTCCCATATCTCCTCTATCCTTCGGTAGTATCTTAGCTTTACGTCACCGGTGTAGGACTCCATCGTTACCCCTGAGTTCTGGTAATCACTATTTTTGTCCTTTGACTCAGTGTAGAATGTGTACCCGTTGATATCGTATGCTTGATAAGTCATGAGGTTGGGCGCGGGGCCATGCGATAAGGTGAATAAGAGTTTATTTTCGTCAGAGTTCATCGGTGGGGGCTTAGCCATAAGCTGCTCTTTGAACCATTGCGCGAAAGAGGAGTTGTGCTCTCTGAGTATTTCTCCTTCCGTTCTCTGGCTCAAGTAATTCGCCGCAATTATGGTTTTGTGCTTTGCAAGCCAAGGATCGACCATTTGAATGTGTTGTAGCACTACCAAGTTGGCCCTATCAAAGTCTGCGCGCCTGCCAGAGTAGCCCACATGCAGTTCACTCTGGCCAGTTTTGTGACCAACTCTATTGAGCCTGTCAAGGTGCTTGTTTCCGGGCAAACCAACAGGGTTTTTGACTTCTAGATAATTTGTGCAGAAAGAGATGCATTCTTCGGTAAGAAAGCCTTGGGCGATGCTTCCATCCGGACGGGCTCTGTTACGGACATATCCTTTGATTACCTCATTCATCCTTTCGAACGCCATCATGTTGTGAAGGAATGGAGGCCCGAGATGGACGATATCATCCACGATATGGACCAACAGATGAACCATCACATCGAAGAATGTGGGTGGGAAGTACATCTCAAGCTCGCATAGAATCACAACGATCTCCTCCTGCAGCCGTGCGAGTCTCCTCCGGCTGATCGACTTGCGAGAGATGGCGTCAAAAAAGTTGCAGAGGTCAGTCAGCGTATCCCGGACGTGCTTGTCCATTATACCTCGGATTGCTACCGGAAGTATCTGCGTCATCATCACGTGACAGTCGTGCGACTTCATCCCGCTGAAGTTTTGTTTATTCGGGTCTAAGTATCTGCTTATCAACCCTGAGTAACCAAAAGGCACCTTGACTCCTAGAAGGCATTTGAACAATTGTGTAACCTCAGCCGAACTTAGAGTGAAGCAGGAGGGAGGATAGTAGTAGTCCTTTTTTACCATCATCCTTTGTTGACCTTCCATCGATGTCTCCTGAGTAGCCTCGTTATTCTTAACCCTTTTCCGCTTGTGGACTTCTTCCGTCTCTTGAGGAGGTTTACTTACTTGAAGATCATGTCTGATATTCAGATCTATTAGGTCCTGTCTTGCTTTTGGCCCATCTTTGGTCTTGTCCGGCATGTTGAACAGAGTGGCAAGCAAACTCTCACACACGTTTTTCGTGATATGCATGACATCAAGGCAATGAGGCGTACCGAGGATATGCCAGTATGGCAAGTCCCAAAACACGGACTTTCTTTTCCATACCCCAAGTAGCGGTGTTGGCTCCTTTTTCTTCTTTCCTGACGCAGGGCACTCTACCCAGTCGTTTAGCAACGTCTGGATTTCTTTTCCGCTCCTCCTACGTGGAGGTCCTCGGAGCTCGTCTTCACCATTGAATAGCTCTCCACGCCTTCTCCACGGGTCTTTCTTGTTGGCTAGCCACCTTCGATGCCCCACGTAGACGGTTTTGGAAGACCCGGGAAATTTCTTAAGCTGTAACCACGTGGTATCATCCATGCACTTCACGCATGCATTGTGTCCGTGACACACCTGGCATGCGATATACCCGTAGCCGAGATAGTCCTGCACCGTCGTAAGAAGCACGGCTCTCATAGGGAAATAGTCTCCCGCGGTGGCGTCCCATGTATTGACCCCTGCAGTATTCCATAACATGTCTAGGTCATCTTTTAGTAGCTAGAGATACAGATTTAGGTCATTCCCTGGCTGTTTAGGCCCTTGAATTAGGATGCTCATGTGTATGTACTTCCTCTTCATGCACAACCATGGTGGGAGGTTGTATATCCATACAAACACGGGCCATGTGCTATGCGTGCTGCTCTGGCTCCCAAACGGGTTGAGTCCGTCCGTGCTCGCACCCAACCTGATGTTCCTTGGCTCGGTCCCGAAACTACGATATTCAGCATCTAATGCTTTCCACTGGGTTGCATCCGAAGGGTGTGTCAACACCACATCTTCATCTAGCTTCTTCTTTCGATCATTCATAACTGCCACCTTTCTTTCAGCGTGCCAGCGCATCAACCTCGCTTCCTTGGGGTCCGCAAAGTACCGCTGCATGCGAGGAATGAGCGGAAAGTACCACATGACTTTTCGAGGAGCTTTTTCGCCTTTTTTCTTGTATCGTGCAGCATTGCACACTGGGCATGTGGTCTTGTTCGAGTCCTCTTCTTTCCGATAAATATAGCAATCGTTGATGCAAGCATGATATTTCTCGTGCGGTAAATCCAGAGGACACACGACTTTCTTGGCTTCGTCTAGACTACTAGGACACGTGTTCCCATCCGGAATGCGATCGTGCCAGTATTTAAGGCTCGTGTTGACACTTGCGTCGGTCCATTTGTATTTTGCCTTCATCTGAAGGACATCAAGCGCAACTTTTAAGCGGGTATCCTCCATGGTACAACCTGCGTACAATGGTGTAGTAGAGTCTATCTCTAGTTGCACCAGCTTAGCTTTCTCTCTAGCAGCACCTCTAGCGTCACCTGTCTTCCTAGCAAGCAGTTCTTGAAGATGAGGGTCATGCATGGCTGAAGTCAGCGGCGTCCGCGTGTCCTCGTCATCTACATGTTCTTCTTGATCATGATCTTCATTGGCATCATCATGTTCTTCATCAATATCGTCTTCTTGTCCCTCGTTGTTGTTGTTGTTGTTGTTGTTGTTGTTGTTGTTGTTGTTGTTGTTGTTGTTGTTGTTATTGTTGTTGTTGTTGTTGTTGTTGTTGTTGTTGTCTTCATGAACCTCATCCTCATTCCCATCTTCATCCATCCATTGAGTGTGGCCATCCATAAAACCACTCATCAGCAGGTGCTCCAGCACTTTGCCCGAAAAGGGGTTGAACAAGGTCCTTAGTTTGCATTTCCGGCAAGGACACCGTATCTCTTTAAGGTTATTTTGGATCATGTCGTCCGTCGCATGGCTCAAATATCTAATCACGGTGCTTTCCTTCATCATGACCATTTTCACCTGCACGGCATATATGCAAAAGAATAAGAAGCATATGGTGGGTTGTCATTCAAAATTTCGGCATGACCTTCCTACAAATAAGACCGATGCCGAGAGCCAATTTTTTGTCGAAATGGAAATGAATCAACATTTCGCCAAAAAATCGGCAACTCATTTTCAAGTCATCAACTTCCAATCAAAAACTCAATGCAAATTCACATATATATAGAATCAATTACATCGTCGCATGCATGCAACGCACACATAATTTTTCCCACAAATTTCCATATTACAATATCTACTTTATGCATCCTCCAAGTAAATTATAGTCACCTATTAGATAGGTAACCGGATATATGCCGATGTCAACCGGGCGTGGCTTGCCGATGAGCGGAGACTTCTAATTAGTACACCTAGATCTAGATCTAGATCTAGATCTAGATCTAGATGAGCTCTATGGAGAGATCCACATATACAACTACATATGGAGACAAGGAGGGAGTGATTTTGTAGATATAATGATAAAATATTGGTCTAATTGGTTAAAAAGAGTGATATATATGTGAGAAATAGGGCGGAGAGGAAGGAGAGTTCGAGCTAGGAGGGGGGAATGAATGTTGTGGCTATTTTGGTAGGTGGGAGAGGCTGGCTGTGTTAAAAGGGTTAGTACCAGGTTATCAGTGGCGTACAGAAACATGCACGCCTCTGCTACATCACGCAGCCGTGGCGTACAGCACTAGCGTACGCCACGGATAGGTTTGGTGGGACCGGGTTGCGACAGGGCCGACAGCAACCTGAGGCGTACAAGGAGTTGTACGCCACTGATATGGCATGTATCCGAGGCGTACAAGGTGTCTGTACGCCACAGATAGTTTTGATGGGCCCAGCTTGTGCCAGGACCACTACCATCAGAGGCGTACAGCTATCCTGTACGCCACGGATAGAGCCATATCCGTGGCGTACAGCATAGCTGTACGCCTCTGATGTGGTGCCCCGACAGCCCGATCCCACCCTCCAAATTTTCTATGGCGTGCACCATTTGTGTACGCCACGGCTATGGCCACAGCCGTGGCGTACACTTTTCCTGTATGCATCCGCTAGGTAGCCGTGGCGTACGGATTTTTGTGTACGCCTCTGATAACTATTCCTCCTATGACCTATTTCCTAGTAGTGTGATATTATTAAGCTCAAGTTGTTTCCTTTTTCTTTGAGAGGAAAAGCTAAAGATTGGTTGCTGTCTTTGACTAAGAATAGTATTGATTCATGGGCTAAGTGTAAGGATGCTTTTATTGGTAGATATTATCCTCCTGCTAAGATTATAGCTTTGCGTAGCAATATTATGAAGTTTACTTAGTTTGATAATGAACATGTTGCTCAAGCTTGGCAAAGAATGAAATCTATGATAAAGAATTGCCCCACTCATGGACTGACTACTTGGATGATTGTCCAAACTTTTTATGCAGGACTGAATTTTTCTTCGAGGAACCTACTTGATTCAGCTGCTGGAGGTACTTTTATGTCCCTTACCTTGGGTGCCGCAACAAAGCTACTTGACAACATGATGGTAAATTATTCAGAATGGCACACCGAGAGAGCTCCACAAGGTAAGAAGGTAAATTCTGTTGAGGAAACCTCTTCCTTGAGTGATAAGATTGATACCATTATGGCTATGCTTGCTAATGATAGAACTCATGTTGATCCTAATAATGTTCCTTTAGCCTCTTTGGTTGCTCAAGCAGAGCATGTTGATATGAACTTCATTAGAAATAATAATTTTAACAACAATGCTTATAGGAACAATTTTGCTAGTAGCAATTATAGGCCGTATCCTTCTACCAATGGTAATGGTTATGGTAATTCTTATGGTAATTCCTACAACAACACTAGGTAATTCTTATGGTAATTCCTACAACAACACTAGGGCCGCGCCCTCTGAACTTGAAGTCATGCTCAAAGACTTCATGGTAAAACAATCTGCTTTTAACAAGTCTGTTGAGGAAAAGTTATGCAAAATTGATATTCTTGCTTCTAAAGTTGATAGCCTTGCTCATGATATTGAACTTCTGGAATTAAAAGTGTTGCCTAATGATGTTAAAGAGAACAATGTTTTTGCTACTGCTAATACTATTCAAGTTGGAATTGATGAAAATCTTAGATTGTTAGCAGAATTGCATGCTAGATGGGAAAGAGAGGATGAAATTGCTAGGAATATGAAAGTTTGTACTATTACTACCTCTGATGATGTTGCTCCTAATGCTAGCAATCCTCTCACTTTGATTGGTCTAGAGAAAACTCCCACTCCTTGTGCTAAAAAGCCTAAAATTGCCAAAAAAATTCTCAAAAGAGTGCTGAAATTTTTCGGAGTGTAGGACATGATAGCTCTACTTCTTTTAATGATTTTGATGTTGATGGCTGCAATATATCTCAAGTTATTTTGTTCTTGCAAAAGCTTGCTGTGACTCCCAATGCTAGTTCCTTAAATATTGCTTTTACTAAGCATATTACCAATGCTCTCATAAAAATTAGGGATGAAAAGTTGAAGCAAAAAGCTTCTATTCCCAAGAAGTTAGAAGATGGTTGGGAACACATCATTGATATGAATTTTAATGGTTTTGATTTTCATGCTTTATGTGATCTAGGTGCTAGTATTTCTATCATGCCTAGAAAAATTTATGATATGCTTGATTTACCACCTCTTGAAAAATGTTATTATGATGTTCCTATTGCTGATGTTGCTAAGAAGAAACCTTTGGGAAGGATTAATGATGTTCTTATTGTGGTTAACAATAACCTTGTTCCTGTTGATTTTCTTGTTATGGACGTTGAATGCCATGCTTCATGTCCTATTATTTTGGGAAGACCTTTTCTTTGAACTGTAGGTGCCATCATTGATATGAGAGAAGGCACCATTAAATATCAATTTTCACTCAAGAAAGGTATGGAACACTTACCTAGGAAAATAAAGAAATTGCTTTTTGACTCTATTCTTAGAGCAAATTATGAGCTTGATTCTTCATCACTTGATGTTACTTGATTCGCAATTTTCTGCGCCTAGCTCAAAGGCGTTAAAGAAAAGCACTCTTGGGAGATAACCCAATGTTTTTATTCAGTACTTTTTCTTTTATTTGAGTCTTGGAAGTCATTACTACTGTAATGACTGCTCCTTATCCTTTTTATTTTATTGTTGTGCCAAGAGAAGCCTCTAATTCGAGCGAGGTAAAGATTTGGGGATGTTGCTGTCCTGAAACTGTTTTTGGTGCTGCACCATAAAAATTTATATAAATTCTCTGTATATCTTTTGGACCTGAAATTTCTTGTGCATATGCCCCAGGTTATATCCAAACTTTCGTTAGTTGAACACTTTTTAATTTGAGCAACAGAAAACCTCTAAAAAATTCGACCTTTGTCAGCTGTTCTGTTTTGACAGATTTCTTCCACTATTCGTTTTTGTCGCTTTATCGCTTTCTTTTGGAGTTCTTTTGATCATAGAACTTTTGGGGAAGTTGCTACAGTAGTATACACTTAATATGTGGTGGTTTTGGGTTGAAACCTGAAGCAAAAAGAGGTTGATTATATTATATGCTTGCACTGATGTTGCCAATAAAATTGTGTTTAGTTTTGTATGAAGGAAGTTTTCAAGTGTAGGGATTGGAGAATGATGAGATGAGTTGAAGAATGGACAAAAGCTCAAGCTTGGGGATGCCCAACACCCCAAGAAATATCCAAGAAGTACAAGCGTCAAAGCTTGGGGATGCCCCCGAGGCACCCCTTCTTCATCGGCAAAAATAAGGTCACCTTTCAAAACACTATATTTTTATTGCTTCATGCACTATGTGTTTTTCTTGGAGCGTCAGTTGTTTTAGTTTTCTTAGTTAGTTCAGTTTTGTTTGCTGCAATAAATGGTTGGACCCCAACAAATTTCTTTTGGAGGAGATGTACTCGTTTTCATTTGCCAAGAACACTCCGTTTTTTACTCTATTCGTTTCAACGAGTGTTCTTCTTTTTCTGCTACTGCTTTTGGTTTTCATTTTTCCCTTGATTCGCGTTCAGACCTTGTCATATCTTATCATCAAGGTGTATTTTTGCCTCTGATATTTATTGGTTTTCATCAAAAGAGGTGTTCCTAAAAATTTCAAATGGTGTTGGAAAAGAGAAAAAGCTTTATGCAAAAAAGTGGTACAAGAAGGAGCTTGTGTAGACTGCGGCTTAGGCTTTTTCATGTCATGCTAGATGTCTTTTTGATAGTATGCTTAGTGTTTTTGCTGTAGCATGACTTGTCTCAAATAACTGAGATTGCTTAATGAGCCTTTGAAAAAATCATGCGTTGTTTTTATTGTTTGGAAGCATTATTTTGGTTTTCTCCTTGATGCTTTATTTGGGTTGACTTGGCGCATGCTCACACATGTTAGACTCTTACAAAGTCGCCAATAGCCTCTATGATCATTTAGTTTTTAACTTTTGATGCCATCATATGCTTCTTTTAATATCGCTTTGTCGCTTTGAATGATTATGGCCATTATTGCTTTCTTAGTTGGTCGCTCCCAGTCTTTTGCTAGCCCTCGCCTTGTACTGAGTATGAGCTCTACTCGTGCATCCAACTCCTAAAAGCCAAAGTTTCTCAAAGTTTCCACCATACATACCTACTAGCAATTTGCTATTCCAAGTAAATTTGACTTGCTTTTATCTTCTCTTCAAATTAAACTCTTACCAGTGTTATGCGAAAATTGGTTAGTAAAGCTCTCACGAACCGGAAGGCACACTTTACTTTTTCTTGTTCTTAAAATTTTGACATTGTGGTCTCTTATGTTGAGTTGTTATGCTTGCAAGTTGTAAGTTGGATTCTAGCCCAACCATGCTATCATGGGGCAAGCTTTCAACATTGCACTTCCTATTTGAGTTGATATCGTGATCTTTTGTTTATGGATGCCCGCGGTGTGAAATGAATTGGGAATCTTGTGGGGATCATGGAGTTTGTATATGTGTTAGGGAAACGCCTGGGCCGCCAATCTAAGCCATGCATAATTCATGGTGGAAATTTGCAGCATACCCATGGTGGACATTCGACGACGCATCTCACAATAAAAAGCTAAACAAAATGGCAAATAAAAGAGATATTGAGGTGTTCATTATCTGCTTGTCCTGTCATTTTGATGTGGGCTTGTTCCATGTCATCGGGCATGGAGGTACCCCGTTGGCGGTTCTCAATGATACATATATACTTACAATGACAAGAGCCTTGCTTGGGACTCTAAGTAAAGAAGCATGAGGTTTGGGTACTCGTATTCACGGGACATGAGGTTTTCAACTTATGATTTGTCAAGCATATGCATCATAATTGTTCTCGCATTAACTTTAACCATTCAAGATGCTTATGATGGGGGCAATGAGAGCTCAAATCCAGTAAGTAACATAATTTTTGAAGGTCTATAAAACTTGCAATCACTGCTTCCCTCTGCGAAGGGTCTTTCTTCTACTTTAATGTTGAGTCACCACCTTCTTTCTTTATGCACCATAAGAGAGCAAAGTTGTCATTCTTAGTGTAATATGCATTGTCCCAAAGTTCATTGATTGATTCATATTGGTGGTTTCACTTGTTCTCAAATTATTTGTATCTAGTCACCCTCTTAAACTTTGAGGTGTCATATGCATTTATGTTTTGCTCTCTTTGAAGGACAAGCTGAAAACCACTTGTATGTTTTTCCTTATGATTTGAACACACGTTTGACTTTCATTGTTTCATTTTCATGATCTTTTGTTTGTGTTCATTTTCATGTTTACAACATGGTTGCTAAGTTCTTATTGTCAAGATTATATCTTCATGCCCATGTTTTAAGTTCTTATGATCCCAGCTCACAAATGCTTACATATATGATCAAGATTGTGTAGGTGCATGTCACCTCAAAAATTATTCTTTTGTTATCACTTACCTACTAGAGGACGAGTAGGAGTTAAGCTTGGGGATGCTTGATACGTCTCCAATGTATCTATAATTTTTGATGCTCCATGCTTGTTTATACACCATTTGCCTACTGTTTTGTTACACTTCGTGGCACTTTTATGCATTTTCCGGAACTAACCTATTAACAAGTCGCCACAGTGCCAGTTCCCTGTTTTCTGCTGTTTTTGTGTTTCAGAAGTGATACACAGGAAATATTCTCAGAATTAGACAAAATAAGTTCCTGAAGTCTTATTTTTCCCGGAAGCTTCCAGAGATCCGAAGAGGTGACGGAGTGGGGCCACGAGGTGCCCTCACACCAGGGCGGCGCGGCCAGGCCCTAGGCCACGCCCCCTATGTGTCAGACCACCTCGGTCCACTTCTGACGATGCCCCTTCGCCTATAAAGACCCCCCGATGTGAAAAACCTAAGTACCCGATCAATTTTCTAGAACACATCGTGATCCGCCGCCGCCATCGACCCGAAGATGGAGAGTCCAAAAGCTCTTCCCGGCACCCTGCCGGAGAGGGGAATCACCACCAGAGGTTTTCTTCATCGCCATGCTTGCCTTCGGAGTGATGAGTGAGTAGTCTACCTTGGACTATGGGTCCATAGCAGTAGCTAGATGGTTGTCTCCTCCACCATGTGCTTCATGTTTAGATCTCATGAGCTGCCCTACATGATTGAGATCACTGTTATGTAATTCTACATGTTTGGTTTGTTGGGATCCGATGAATATTGGTGTTATGATTGAGTTGCTATACTGAAATTTATCTTATGTTATCTCTATGTTGTTTATGCTCTTGCATGCTCTCCGTTGTTAGTAGCTATCTTGGCCGAGTAGTTGCTAGTGACTTCAAGAGGGGGTATTTATGCTCGATAGTGGGTTCATGCCTCTATTTAATCTGGGGGAGTGACAGAAACCTCTAAGGTTGTAGATGTGCTGTTGCTACTAGGAAGAAAACAACATTCATATGCTCAAGGGCATATGCTTTGTTTACATTACACACTTTGCTTAATGCAATTATCTGTTGTTCGCAACTTAATACTTGTGGAGTTCTCGGATTGATTCACCACAAGTGGATTATTAGTCATAGATGCAGTTGGATGGTGGTCTATGTATTTTGTTGTAATGCCCAGAGTAAATCTCATAGTGATCTTCTTGACATATCACATTTATCTTTATTCTATCAATTGCCCAACTGTAATTTGTTTACCCAGCATGTGTTATTTATCTTATGGAGAGACACCACTAGTGAACTGTGGATCCCGGTCCTATTTCCATCATATTGCTTTCACCTGTTACTTTACTCGCACTGTTTACTTTACTCGCATACTATTATCACTTTCCACTCGATACGCTCATAACCTTTGTTTCAAGCAAACCGGTGAGATTGACAACCTCATCGCAAGTTGGGAGCAAAGTATTTGGTTGTGTTGTGTGCAGGTTCCGCATTGCAGCTAGCAACCAAAGCCTGGACGAGGCGCCATATATAAATTGTCCGAAGCTGTCGCAAACTAGCAAGCATCACCTTCAGTCGTATTGTTCGCTCTTCTCCTGAACGATATTAAACCTTGGTATCTTAAATGAGGGAAAACTAGCTGCTATACTCATCACACCTTCCTCTTGGGGTTCCCAACGGGCTAGTTATTTACCACGCATTAGCACGCGGAGCACGGTTGGTCGCTGCCTTCCTCGTCTCCCAGGGCCATCACTTCGACCATGGCGCCAAAGTCATAGCTTTCGCCGCAACTCGAGCCTCCGTCGCTGAGAGGATCGAGGACATCGGTTACCTCCTCTGGGAAAGGCTTGGCGACGTAGAAGCAGTGGCTGCCGATGTCGAGGAAGGAGCCGCTGCCGAAGCCATTCCCGAAGCAGTCTAGGTTGTCGCTGATGCAGTCAAGGGTGCCGAACCTTCAGACGAGGCCGGAGGCGACCCTTTCGCCGGGGATCGATGGAGATCCCGGCCGGAACTTGACTCCGCTCGCCGCCGCGCTTTGCCCCACGGTGGGCGCCAACTGTCGTAGGGATTTGGAGACAGTAGCCATGGGTAGGCTTATTGAAGGGGCTCGATGGTGGAGACGAGGGGCCCGGCTCGGGATTTATGCCTACAGAGACACCACGGTTTACCTAGGTTCAGGGCCCTCCTGGGTGGAGGTAAAGCCCCTACTTCCTACCTGCTTCGTATTATGAGGACAGTATCGATTACAGTGCTCCTCGAGCTGTTCGGGCTAGAGGAGGAAGAAGATCCGATCCCCTAGACTAAGGGTTCAGGCCCCCTTATATAGGCGGGGGCCTGGTTACAGGTTAGGTGGCGTTCCGGCCGGCTGTCGGCTCCTCCGTGGCCACGTCCTTGGCGTGATCCCTTCGCCCTGCTCTGACAGTTCCGCTTTATAAAGTACCTTTCCCCTGGGACCGGCATCTGGGAGGCATATGCCCTCCCTTTTGCCTTGGATCCTATCGTGGGGAAGGGTCCTTGGCCGCTGATTGGCTGGACTTGGTCGTGGCGCTCGACACTCCTGTCCTGTGCCCCTGCCGCTCTTGTCGGGGCAAGCCCACTTTTGGCGAGACAGCCATTGGTGGGCTTTTGTCTTCTACGCCCAGCTCCGGCCTTTCACGGTGGAATCGCCAGCCGGCTGCTGGCACAGCCGGCCCTCCGGGCCGAGCCGGTCTTCTTATCTTCGAGCCGTGGAGACTCCTGGGACGCCAGCCGGCAAGTAGCTCGGCACGTGGCATGCCCCATAAGTCATCCCCACGACAATCATATATCATATACTCAAGCTTCTTTTTTCTTCTTTCAGTCCATCCATCTCCTTCTTTATGTCATCACCCTTCTTCTTCAAAGCTTCACTCTCCACCTTGACAGCCTCCCTTTCCAACTTTAGAGCTTCCCTCTCTTCATGAGATTTATGTCCCCTAAATTCAATCAACTCTACATTTGCAGCTAACTTGTTCTTCAAAAACACAAGTTCCTCTTGCAGCTTGTCACTTTGCAGCTCCATCTCACACAAGTCCCTCTGAAATTCATTCTTCAAAATCTCCACGAGCTTGAACTAGGCTTCTTCAGTCTTTGGCTTCATCTCTGACTTTCCAGACATTTTCTTCTCATAAATTATGAGGCTTCACCTGCCTCTCAGTAGCATCCATCCACTTGTGCACATGATCTAACAGGTTGCTACCTTTTTTTTTAAGCTTCTACTTCTCATCACATAGTTCCTTACCTAACTTTCCATTATCAATTTTCTCATCAATCCTTAAATTGTTGCTCTCATGATACATTGCCCACAGTCTTTTCAGAGGATGCTTCAGAGATGGTGACCATTCAGGATCAACCCAATGCAGGAAACCACAGTTGATTAAATCCTAACAACAAATAAGTGAATTTTCAGTAAGTACACACCACAGATCATGATATCCATCATAATATCCAACTAATTTTATGCACCTAACTACACTAGTGCTCAACTAAAATGCCAAACTTCCAGAACAATGTGATCAACTAAAATGTGAAAGATCCCCAACTCGGGTCAATGATAATCAGGCGCATCACCAGCAATATCGCACCAGTTTGGTCAACGATGAAATCTGGGCGGTAATCAACTTCCGGATTGTCCTAAACAACCATAAAGTACACGGATTCGAGGTTAAATCTATGAATCTAGGCAATCCCCAACCCTCTGAAACCCTAACCGTAGAAACGGAGCTGGAAAATGTACTCACATCGCACACAGAGGACGCAGTCGAGGACTCGCCGTCGTCCCAACTCGGCATTAACGGCCTAACTCACGCATGGATACTCACACGCGTGCGCCAGTGCCATCTGAAGATTCTCAAACTGCTAGTATGTTCAGTACGGCTTTTGCTTTAGCACACTAAGATGTGAAGTGAACATCAGATTATGCATCAATCTAGGAACCATCGATAAATCTACGAATTCAACATTTTAGAGCATCCTAGTCACAGTCCCATATGGTGTTCACAATAATGACGTACCACGCATACGGGGGATGCCTGTGCTATTTGTCGCCCTATGAGAGGCCCACGCCCACCATAAGTAAAATGAAAAAATATATTAAACACTGAATAGAATTTTATTTTGATTTTGATATATTTTACAAAGTTTGAATAAAACTTAACTAAAAAGAATTTAAGCTAAATCAGCGGCGAGGGTACCGGTAAAACCCTCGTCCTAATCCATGGCGGTGCATTAGATCCAAAATTGAGCTGAATGCCACTATTTGAATATAGATTGCAAGTATACATGTGAGACTAGCCGAGTGTTGAACTTCACCTAACATATTTGGCCATAAGCGGACTTGTATAATCTAGAATTTTCTATTTGATATATTGACTGTTGTCTCTTCCATGTACATATACCTAAAACAAACAATTATCTATTCAAGAATCGTCTTACTGCTTTAGAGGTAGCTCATGATATTAAAGGAACTAAAAGACACAGCAACATGTATGTATAATTGTTGGCCATTTGTGTGGAAATACATTATATGTGATGACATGTAGTTTTATTCTTGTTTCTCTCATTAGAAGAATATAATTTTACCAAAGAATTATCAAAATAATTACTTCCCCCGCAAAAAAATTAATAAAAATAATTACTCAAGGAAAAAACTAATGTAAGTTCCATTTTAATAATTGCTTCCAACCTACTACAATTCCAAATTATACAATTGAAATTGAAAAAACTATAGCTTGATTTACTTGTATTATGGCGATAGTGATTTAACCACATGTCAAAAGAATATATTGTAATTATAAAAATGTAAATAAGTTCATTATAAATAAACAATAGTATTTTTATAGATCATCATAGACCTAACCCCTCAACCTAACCCCTGGCATCGCCCCCAGGCGGCGCGAGGGGAGAAAATCTCGTGCCGCCGTCAACCTTCCCTCGGTGGTCTCCCTGCCGCAGTTGCCACTGGCCTTAGCAGCGATGGCTGCAGGCATGATGTCAAGGGCCCCTATAATAGTGGGGGCCTGCACATGGGGAATGGGCTTGCCAAGGTCATTGGATCTTGGGCGGTGGCACTATTGCTCGCCGATTGAAGGAGGCATCTGAAGGGAGTGGGTGGGATGGACATCGGATGCACATGATTCACGAGGTGTTGGACTTTGGAGGTCGGCTCTGGTGGGTGGACGTGAGCTGGGGCGCCGTTTGCATCGATCCATTTAGCGATAGGCCTGAGCTCCGCCGCGTCGAGCGCCGGCAGCATATGCTCCCTGGCCAACATAGCTATAATGGTACGATACACCTTATCAAGCACACAAACATGGATGTCATCGCCGACACACTGTGTTGTGCCATGGTCGGACCGACGAGCGTGACCGTTGGACGCTGGAGCACCAGGTGCTGGTTGCAGATCTTTGGCCTAATGCCAAGGCCATGCCTTCCAACGTGGATGAATTCAATGTCAGCGTGGACATGCGCCGAGAGAGATGATTAAGAGTATTGCATTAACTAGTGGCATTTTTTCCTCCGAGGCGATCTGAGACAACTTCCCATCTGACCTATGTGCTCCACTAATTTCTCGCATCAAACCCGATTCTAGGTGATCACTGGCGCGCGCTTCCAATTTAGCTTCCGCTTTATAACTGTTCTTATATGAAATGAAGAGATACACACTGTTAACGTACTTATAAATTTGTGTTGCATTACTGTTGTTTTCCAAGTTCTTGTACCTTGATCACAGAAGTTTTCTCAGGTGATTAGGACGTCCCCAAAAACTCACCGATAATTCGGCTTCTTGGGCGAAAACGGGAGACGACGCCGGATACGTCGCCGGATGCGCAGCCGTTGGGATGGGATGATTCACCGCCATTGTTGGCTTGTTGCGGGTGGGTGAAGGGGTGGCAGGAAGGCAAAATTTGACTTCGATAGAGGGTGATGTTGAAAGGGTAACTTTTTTTCCCTGTGTAAGCTGGATAAAGGCTACAGCTAACGTCATGATTCATGAACAGACCTTTGTGTCAAACCGGTCCAGTCCCATCGCACTTTAGTACTCTCTTCGTTTAGAAATATAAGATGTTTTAGTTTTATGAAGTGAGTGTATCTAGATATCTTCAAATGTCTAGATACACTCACTTTGCAAAATTAAAACATCTTATATTTCTGAACGGATGAAGTATCTATTAAAAACGACAAGCAATAGATATGGAGTTCTCTCTCCCTCACTTCTGCATGAATCTCAACGCGACCGAACAGATCCAACAGATATGGCCGTGCATATCTCACACGTACGTATACATTTCCTTTTCCGTATTATTATGTTTATACTTTATGCTATATCTACATGTGGATCACAGGTCAGAAACTTGGAGAAACAACCACAATCAGGTGTAAAGACATCATAAACATTAAACAATGAAACAGTTCCTAGTTAACACGTCTATGTCTAGCTTATTTATTGGTTGATGACTGAACTCTTTTAATCACGGGAATTGTTATGGTAACAAGGACGCTAACAATAAATAAGAGTAGATTGTTTGGTTAAACAATCGTAACCGACTCAAGTTTACTAATAAGCTACGAGACCGACTTATTTTTGTAAGTAGCATATCTTAAAAGTGTGTGCTTGTCTTCTCTACTAATAATACTAGGAAATGTGTCGGTGCTATGCTACGGGCGAACCCGCTTGGGAAACCGAGCGAACAAGACATGTGGAGCAGTGTAATTAAAAAACTCGAGACTACCCTTTCTAGAGCGCCACATTCACTCGTCCCACCGTCCCGTCGACATTCAAAACTCCTGAGTGGTATCAGCTCGCAAGACCATCGAGCGTGTTGAGGTTGCTAGTGAGTGCTTCAACCATGAATAGCATGAATATATATTTTAGATAGAAGTGCACCGCACCGTAACTATGAGTGAGAGGTCGGCAGTTCAAACCTTATGGTTGTTGGTATTTTCCCCATAAAGCAGGTGAAGAGCAAGATGAACCAACGTCACGAGCCCGGTGAATCAAATCAAATTTTACATGTTCCTAGGCAAATATAAAAATGTAATTTTACCCAAGACAATTCGTTTTTCGGTTTTAACTATATAAACGAATTCCAATATGCAGCTATGAGCTAGTTTTGTATCATCTCTCGTTGAGACTAAGCCATGTACAATTCTCAATTAGACTAGGGGATCAATCCGTGCAATGTTAGAAAATTATCATGTTGGAGAAAAAAGGGGATGAAGTTTTGGCTCCCGTGTCTATATGGTCCTGATATCTGGACCATGTAGTACAGCATAGGGATTGACAATACTGTCAGAGACATCCAGCTGGTGAGCTTTAGAAAAACGGGAATACATTGCGACTGAGTCCTTGAATTGTATGCACTAGATGTAGGGGTGCGCCTTGGCGCACGATCCCGTCAAATTCATTCGTACGGTCAGTTTATAAAAAAAGCCAAATGCAAATACAAATATGATAATACACTGTCAGTGGCATGTTTATAAAAAACAAAAGAGCCAACGGGTAACATATAACAGCAGTTAAACATGCCAGTATATCATAGCCAGTAACCTGTCAATTATGCACCGGCTATAGCTTTCTTGTCAAATTTCACAACGGCGACAAATAAGACTGAAATAAGTGGTCAGACTCAGTTCCTAATTGTATTTTGGAATCAAAATCCTTACAAAGAAGCACATAACTTGTTTACTTATAGAACGATATTTGCAAGCAGCTATGTCCCAGATCAAAGTAATCAGGTCCGGATGAAATGTTTGATGTGCACAATTATGCTGAAAATCCCACAAAATTAGGAACAAAAGCACGTACTGCAAAAAATTACAGCATTATTGTAAGAAGAGTAAACTCTGAAAAAACAACATGTCCAGTTTTCAGGACATGGAACAAAAAACATACGAGGCGTTATCAAATTGGACAGCAACAAAGTCACAGTTCGCCTAGTTTTCAGGCCAAGACATTAAGGAGATATACTTCTACCAGCTGGACTGAGTATAGGAGAAGTGTGCATAAATAAGGGTGGAGAGGATGAATATCTTTAGGAGGACACCACATACACCAACACTTTGCCGCTGCCGAGAGCAATGCAAAAAAGATACAGACATCTATTCAGACCAGCAAGGATCAAAATTATACATAATATGATCACTGAATTAACCATTGGCCGATTAAGTATGATTAGAGCCTGTGACAGTAACCTGTGGCAATATGCTTCAGTGTGCAAATCGATAAGAAAGCACAAATGGACTACAGAGGCAGACTGTGGTTATAATTGGTTGCAGATTTAATTGTTATAACATGGGTGCTGGTTATACCAAGTTAAAAGTCATGACTCAATCAGAGTAGCCTGTGTAAGGAGGAAACTGGAAGAACTCACACGAAAGCAACCAACTTAGCAGGATGATAGTACTACGGCCCTAAATTTACTTGCTGCAAGAAGTACAATAAGAACACATAACAGCCTTATTTTTTGTTCGAAGGACATCGGTTGAGCATTCACTTTCCTGCGAGTATCTAAATTTACGAATTATTGATAGCAAAAAATCCATGAACTGCGATTACCATAACAATAACACATGATTATTATTTTTATTCTCAGAATAAACAACATACATAATTGCACATATGTAAATCGAGAATGTATGAATTATGGAAGTACACTGTTTTTGTTTTCAATATATCAAGAATCTGACCATAGATTTCGTCATATTTCACTAATCCGCTGTGTGTATAGTTTATAATCAAGAGGTCCAATTTTTTCATTTTATAGAACTAACCCTTACGCTATTCAATAGCGCATCTGCTTCGGTACACACACCCCCCCCCCCCCCTAACCCAAAAAGTTTTGTTCCTTTATTTCATTTAAATAATTCCTAATCCACCGAAGCCCATATCCAGCCCGTGTATACCCAGTTGTAATATACGATTTCCTATACGTACACGAGACCCTCGATCGCCCGCACCCTCCCGCACCCCTTCGTCGTAGCGCAGATCGCCCCGCTCGCACGGCCTCGATCATGGCCGCCGCCGTGCTGGCCGTCTACACCGCCCCATAGGTGGTCGCCGCCGCCGCCGGCCTGCACTGGCCCGCCCTTGTCGTCCTCCTGGCCGCCTTCCGCTCTCCTGGCCGCCTGCACCGCCCGGCTCTCGCACCCACCGGTTGTCCATCACGATCACCAGCACTCTCCTGGCCGCCTGCACCGCCCCGCAGCTGCACCGCCCCGCAGCTGCACCACCCCTCAACGTTCGGGGCGCCCCGTGGTGGCCGTAGGTGGTTCTATCCACGGTGGTGGCGACGCTGGCTTTGGGGGTTGAGGATATCCGCCTGCTCAGTGGCTGTGGTGATCGTCTTCGGTGCCCTCTCTCTAGCCAGCGTAATCATAATTTCAACCATGTGAATATCGTCGTGGGTTGTTCTATCAAAGCCACTTATTGTCAGGTGAATGCCGCCTCTCATCTTAGTGTCTGGAGTACTCTTGTTTTGGATTTATTGTAGGTAGACCTAATTGAGGTGTTTTCCTAGTTATATGAATGTTGATGTTCTGCAGTGTTAGGAGAGATGGAGGACTTCGGCTCTAGTTCAAATATCATCCTTAAAAATGAATATACAAGTGGTGACGATTATGGTAGTTCAGAGGATGAATCTTCATCATATTACAAAAGTGTACCCTCCGAGAACGGTGACCTTGGTGGTCATGGTGAGCAGAACGAATCGTTCTTCCAAAGTTTGGGTGAAGTATGTATATTATGTTGCCTTATTTATTATTATTTCAACGAGGAAATAAAAATGTCATCTTAAGTGTCTATGACTTATTAATTGTCTAGGAGATAGCCGATGATTCGAACGGTGATCTTGGTGGTCATGGTGAGGAGAATAATCAAGTGGAATCATTCTTCCAAAGTTTGGGTGAAGTATGCATATTTTGTTGCCATATTTATTTTTGTGTAAACGAATGAAATTGTGGTGTTTAATATCTACGGCTTTTCAATTATGTAGGAGATAGCCGATGATTTGAACGAGCATGAATATCATGGCGAATCAGACATGGATGAGTACGGCGGTGAAAAGAACAATCAAGTGGATGGTAACAACGCAGTCCTGGATAATGAGCATGAGAAGCAAGAAGCGGTGGATAGACAGTGGAATGTAATGGACATGTCCTTTGTGTCTGAAGAGGCGGCTTTCGATTTCTACAACAAGTATGCAAGAGATCGTGGCTTCAGCATAAGGAAGGACAACGTGAAACGAGGGAAAGGTATTTCTGGAATCATACGCTTGAGGCGTTTTTTGTGCTCCAGGGCAGGGAAGCGTCAAGACAAGTTTTTTAACCTTGAAGGCCGCGTCCGTAGGGAAAGACCCGAGTCTCGCTGTAAATGCAAGGCATATATGGAAGTGAAGCTTGATAGATCTCGTGGGCTTTGGGTTGTTGGGAGGTTTGACGACAATCACAACCATATCCTTGCTGCGCCGGACGAAGTTCCCTTTCTTCGATCGCAGAGAAAGATCAAAGACTTCCAGAAATCTCAGATCTTATCAATGGGGGCAATTGGGATTAGAAAGTACATCATTATGAGAGACTTCATCAGCAAATATGGCTCTTTTGACAAGGTAGGGTTCGTGAGTAAGGATGTGTACAATTTCTGTTCTAGGGAGAAGAGGAAGCTTATTGAAAAAGGTGATGCTAGGACGGCACTTCGCATTATGATGAGCAGGAAGGAGAAGGACCCTGATTTCTTCTTTGACCACCAGCTAGATAAGAAAGGACGGCTCAAAAACTTATTCTGGTGTGATTCTCAGTCACGTAAAGACTATCAAGACTATGGCGATGTGGTGGTGTTTGATAGCACCTATAAGATGAATCGGTATGGCATGCCATTCGTTCCTTTCGTGGGGCTGAACAACCACCGTAGGACTACAGTTTTTGGGTGCGCCATCGTATCAAACGAGGACGAAGGTACATACTCTTGGGTTCTTCGGACATTTCTAAAAGCAATGTATCAGCAGAGGCCAAAGGCTGTAATCACAGACGGGGACACTGCGATGATCAGAGCTATTAGTAATGTCCTTCCAGATGTGTGGCACCGTCTTTGTGGGTGGCATATTGACCAAAATATGAAGAGACATCTACACCACAAGTCCTTCAAAGAGTTCCGGTCACTTATATACTACACCACCACGGAGGCTATCTTCGAGGAGAGATGGGGCGCGTTTGTTCGAAAGTGGCAGACGCCGCAAACCAAAGAGTGGTTAGACAGGATGTACACCAAGAAGAAACTATGGGCCGCGGCATACCTTCAAAATGGATTTTTTCTTGGTATGAGAAGTAACCAGAGGAGTGAAACCTTGAACTCATGTCTTCACCTTCACCTAGACTTTGGTATGACTGTGGTTGATATGGTTGTGCATTACGAGAATGCCATTGTTCGTATCCGTACGACAGAGGCAGGTGACAACTGCGTTTCTTCACAGTCTTTACCAGTGGCAGTTACCAGTTCTAGGGCGATTGAGGTGTCTGCTTCACATCTGTTTACTCCTGCAAACTTCTACATGTTGCAAGCGGATCTTAAGAAGATAGATGACCTCGAGGTTTTTGATAAACTGGTGGGAACAGACTGTGAAGAGTTTATCGTTAAATGGAAAAACAGTAGCAAATACATCTTTCACGTGGAGTACACCCCTAAAAGCTCGGAAGAAACTATAAAGTGCAGCTGCAGAAGAATGCATCGTAAGGGATTCCCCTGTAAGCATATTCTCCATGTTCTGAAGGTACTAAATATCCGTGAAATTCCAAAGTGTTTAGTTCTTCGACGTCTATCAAAAAAAGCAAACTATGGTTTGCCCACAAAGCGCACAAGTGATCTGTTTGGATGGGGTTGGAAAGGGGCAGGGGAGAGGACAAGATACAACGACCTCAGTGTGTTAGGGTCAGAAGCATTCCATGTTGCATGCAATGACCCAATTTTATTTGAACAATTGAAGGAGTATATGAAGGACATTATATCGAAGAAAGGAGGGAATGGCCACAGCTTCGGCGATGAAGAAGCACAGATGTGTGACGGAATTGCACCTGCTATTGGGGATCCTATCCAAGCTTCCACTAAAGGAGCGCCTAAGCAAAATGGAAAAGATTTGTCAAACGAGGACCACCGCTTGACAAAGAACGGTAGGCCTCTTGCATTCAACGAGAGAACGACAAGGACAAAGAGGAAGCAGGTGTGTAGTGCATGTAAACTTCAAGGACATAACAAACTAAGCAGAAAATGCAAAGAACATCCAAGGTTAGTGTGTTGAGCTGTTTATGTTAGGGTGATTATTGCATTTCATCTTTGGCAGATTCTCATCATTTTCTTATGTCATTTTTTGCAGCAGTATCGTACATGAAGTAAACAATTAGCGACCATCCATTTTTATTTGGCGATATCTGAAGTTGTCAAAGAAGATTGCTTGTGGAATAATATATTTGAGAATATATATGTTTTCTTATCGTGTCTTTGTAACGAGATTGTGACATTATTTGTTATTGTCATAAAAAAATTTAGTATATATTTATGATTAATGTTTGTTGATAGCGTTGTGTTATTTCAGCACTAGCTATGGTTAGAAACATAGATTATATGGCTAGACTATCCGGGTATGTTGGACGGACAGTCTTGCATGACATGACAGACTGTCTTGTGGTACCGATACTTTGCAATATTCATCACAGTACGCACCCAGACAATAACCCGGACACGTGCCCGGACAGTCTGTTCCGCCCGGACAGTCTGTACCTTCTATATCTGCAAACTAAACGGCATCGCCGGACTGTCTGACCAACACAGAAAGACAGTCCTGCCCTAGAATGGCAAATGATTTACAGTTTCCAGAGGCGGACAAGACACTCGCCCAGACAAGTCTGGGCACGTTGTCTGGTTCTTTCAAAATTCCAAAGAATACCACCAAGACTGTCTTGATGTTCCAGTCAGACTGTCTGGCGGCAGTAGTGGGACAATGCGGCCACAGTTGCAAGACAGTCCGGCGAGAGAGGAAAGATAGTCCGGCGAGGGTGGAAAGACAGTCCGGCTAGAGTTGCAAGACAGTCTTGCTGTTCATGCTGCATATTCAGTAAGCTGTTTCCAATTATGTTTGCATTAAGAATTCTAATTACATGTAAACATGACAAACAAGAGTAGTTTGAAACACAATGTAGAAATGTAACACACATAATAACTTAGGTCAACCACACGAAATGCGACAGACATAGTCTCAGACATTGCCCACTTAGATAAATTCCAGGTGCCAATATAGGAAATACATAGACTAAGAAATGATAGTAACCATTACAAATTGCAAACTATCACTTGTTGCCTCCACTTCCAGAACCACCAGCTTCATCATTCGCATCATCGTCGAAGAACTCCTCATAGCCTTTTGTGGGAAAGGTATACTTCGGAGTAGCGGTGCTTGATGACGCAATGACTTCATCATCACTAGCCTCACCACCGAGTTGACGAACTCGGGCTTTATACTTGTTTATTTTTGCGCGATCAACCGTCTTGATATTAGCAATCTCGAATATAAACACCGTTGAGATGCAGAGGCTTTAGAGCGGAAGCATTCATGGACTCATTCATATCAGACATGCTATGAATCCGGTCAAGACTATCATCAATAGGAATCTTGAGGATACTAGCAAACTCTTCGAAGGTAACACTCAAATGTGCCCCTAGGGTCATCCACTCAAGTGTCCTTGGTGCCTCACCACGAAACTGACAAGTGGCATAGAATTGCATGACGGCATCTTCACTCCAATCTCGACGGAATGTCAAAATATCCCGGAGACCCATTCCATCTACAATCTCCAGACAGCCCAGAAAGTGATCACGGTTCTTCTCAATGATCTCCATGTTAACAAACGATTGAGGAACCAAGGTTGTCTTTTGTTTGAGGATGATGCTCTCATATATATCTTGCTGCACACGAGACCAAAACCTTGAATCCGTAGAGGTTTTTGCACCATAGAAATGATCTGTATCAGACCTTAGAGTAGCATACTCTGCTTTGGATAATTTTTTGTAGTTCTTCACTTTGTAGTTCTTTGAGTGTCTTGGCCTTTTTTTATCAAACACCACACCATCACGCACAGGCATGGCACGGGTCTTCCGGATACGAGGAGGAGAAGCAGCTGGTTTCTTACCCGCGGCATTGCGGGTAATACGCTTTGGTAGGACCTCTTCCTCACTCTCGTGCGCACGATCCTCGAAACTTTCGTGCGCACTCTCCTTGTCCTGGTCACTCTCCTTGTCCTCATCACTCACATGGTCATCATCCTCCTCTACTTGAGCACTGCCACTTTGCCCTTCATTACCAACAAATGAGCGCTTCCTTGGTCGATCAGTTTCTTCAATATCCGGGGAGGCTGCACGGCGGTTATCTGCATTATGCCTTATCAATGTTAACATTTTGCATATGTAAACAAAAATAACAATAGAAGAAGCTGATAGAGGTAATATTGTCTACATCTACATCAAGATTGAAGCTAAGCATGCTGTGACAGTTACAGATAATGGAAATGCAGAGGTAAAAGTATCAAACTCAATATGAAATGGGGTTCATTCTAAACCAACTTCAGGTTGCTGGGACAAGCTGCACAAATGCCAGCTGCAAACAAAACTCCATGGGATGAAGTGCCCTAGCAATAAAACTAGTGATACATCACTCTCTTCTGATTCCAGTGCTCAAAAAAAGCAAAAAAACCATGCATAAAATGAAGCTAGACCCATATCGCACTGTAGATGTTATTTCATAGAACATCAGTTATACTACTGCATATTGCTCATAGCAGTGTTGTTTGATTATTCTAACAGAAAGAGATTTTGGCACTGCACTCCAAGATGCAGTTGGTATAATTGGACATGAAATAGAGAAAAAGAGTTAATAATCCCCATAACATATCAAGAGATACAAGAATTGAAAGACAGAAGGTTTGACTGGCCATCTACTTAAAAATCTCCTCTGATGCAAAGCCAGTTTTACGTGTGTGGCGATGCAAGCTTTAGAAAAGAAACCATTATGAAATACCCACTGTATTCTTTATCATTCGAGTGAAACTCTCTGATGCAACAGTAATTATTGATTAAGTTGCTCTCAAAATTCCATGGTTTGTAACAATTTACTAAACATTCAAGGTGTTGCAATATCTGATTAACATTTCATTCTATAGTGAAGCGCAGAAGGAAGTGAACACACCAGCTAATACGACCCGACCAGGGGATGCAACGGAAGAACAAAGCCACAAGTCACCGTCGTCAGGTACGCAGCATGGCTGATGAAGGGACAACAGAGCTGTATGTGTGTGTTCAAAGGGAAGAGGAATTTGTTTTACGACCATCTATTATTATCAAGACATGGCGGATTGGTGGTAGGTTCCGAACTCTATTTTACTCACAGATGACAGCTACCTATAACTCAGGAGATGTGCAGTTCATCAGCTGATGGAAGAAGACTAGAAGAGGAGCCATCTGCACTTACCATCTGCTAGAGGAGAAAATATACAATCGAAGGGATTGTACTAACCATCTGCTAGAGGAATCAATGGTCGCTTTGTGCATGCCATCTCCACTGAACGGGCGATGAACTGCCGGGGCGTGACGGCGTCGACGGGGTGAGGCTTCGAGAGCGGCGGCGGCGGCGGCGGATGAGAGCGGCGGCGGCTGAGAGAGGCGGCGGATGGGCGTGACGGCGTCGACGGGGTGAGGCTTCGACAGCAGCGGCGGCGGCGGCGGATGAAAGCGGCGGCGGCTGAGAGAGGCGGCGGATGAGAGCGGCGTCGCCGGCGGCGGATGAGAGTGGCGGCGCCGGCGGTGGCGGGGGTTAGGGTACGATTCTCTCGGGCGGCGGCGGTTGGGGGGAAAAGAAATTTTGCCTCCAGGGGAATATGTACCACGGCCAGAGATGGATGGACCGGACAGTCTGTTCCGGAGGACGAGACTGTCTGGGTGCCAATTTGACCGGGCCAATTTAGAAACGGCGGTTTGCAGCGGCCCAGTAACTTTTTTTCTTTTTTTTTCTATTTCAAACAACATTTGACATTATTTGTAGATAATATTTATAGTACAAAAACATTAATAAAATAAATTTTATTTTTCCCAACATTAAAACATTACATTATGACTTTTTTTTCGACCTATGTTCCTTGGAAAAGATTATGCCATTTTGTGATTATAAAAAAAAAATCTACGCATGATGTCATTTGGGCTACATTTGGGAGCCATTTGTAAAAGCACAATTTTATGATATAATTGAAAAGGCTCCAAATTTGGCACACATGTGTAACTTCTCACGGCAAACAATTGTCATTGAGGGTGTTTTCGAAAATCTCGAATAAAAACACCATTTTTCATTTTATTATTGCAGAGACATGTTTTTTTTGTGAAGCATGTACCAAATCCAAGTTTGAAAAGTTGGGCACACCCACCTGTGCTGTGAGTGTACCTCATGTCATGCCCAACTTACCAATTGGTTTCATGTGGAAAGCTCGTTTGCACCAAACTATCGCCTGGTCAACTGCTGGTCAACAGAGAGGAATATTGATGAAATTTGAACTGCAGCACCATCAAGCAAAGGTCATTGTTTTTTCAAAAAATCACTATTAGATTCCAAGCATGTTGTTTCATCATGGATCCACCCACAGATCACCAAGGATGCACACCTAGGTAGGGTCGGTGAGTGCCGCGGTTTCGAACTTACATTGCCGGGGGCATTACAAATTCATAAAAAATTTAAAAAACCAAAAACCTTTGCATCATGCATCCTTCTGCAACCTAGTATCCACTAAAAATATGAAACATGTCCATCGTGAAACATCTGATGATTGCCTTCTCATAAATGACCTACTAGGTACATGGTTCATGTCTTTCCGGCCAGATGAGCTAGGTCAGGACCATATACACGGCATGCTTTATTAAAAAGGCTCCAAATTTGGCACACATGTGTAACTTCTCACGGCAAACAATTGTCATTGAGGGTGTTTTCGAAAATCTCGAATAAAAACACCATTTTTCATTTTATTATTGCGGAGACATGTTTTTTTTGTGAAGCATGTACCAAATCCAAGTTTGAAAAGTTGGGCACACCCACCTGTGCTGTGAGTGTACCTCATGTCATGCCCAACTTACCAATTGGTTTTATGTGGAAAGCTCGTTTGCACCAAACTATCGCCTGGTCAACTGCTGGTCAACAGAGAGGAATATTGATGAAATTTGAACTGCAGCACCATCAAGCAAAGGTCATTGTTTTTTCAAAAAATCACTATTAGATTCCAAGCATGTTGTTTCATCATGGATCCACCCACAGATCACCAAGGATGCACACCTAGGTAGGGTCGGTGAGTGCCGTGGTTTCGAACTTACATTGCCGGGGGCATTACAAATTCATAAAAAATTTAAAAAACCAAAAACCTTTGCATCATGCATCCTTCTGCAACCTAGTATCCACTAAAACTATGAAACATGTCCATCGTGAAACATCTGATGATTGCCTTCTCATAAATGACCTACTAGGTACATGCTTCATGTCTTTCCGGCCAGATGAGCTAGGTCAGGACCATATACACGGCATGCTTTATTAAAAAGGCTCCAAATTTGGCACACATGTGTAACTTCTCACGGCAAACAATTGTCATTGAGGGTGTTTTCGAAAATCTCAAATAAAAACACCATTTTTCATTTTATTATTGCGGAGACATGTTTTTTTTGTGAAGCATGTACCAAATCCAAGTTTGAAAAGTTGGGCACACCCACCTGTGCTGTGAGTGTACCTCATGTCATGCCCAACTTACCAATTGGTTTCATGTGGAAAGCTCGTTTGCACCAAACTATCGCCAGGTCAACTGCTGGTCAACACAGAGGAATATTGATGAAATTTGAACTGTAGCACCATCAAGCAAAGGTCATTGTTTTTTCAAAAAATCACTATTAGATTCCAAGCATGTTGTTTCATCATGGATCCACCCACAGATCACCAAGGATGCACACCTAGGTAGGGTCAGTGAGTGCCGCGGTTTCGAACTTACATTGCCGGGGGCATTACAAATTCATAAAAAATTTAAAAAACCAAAAACCTTTGCATCATGCATCCTTCTGCAACCTAGTATCCACTAAAAATATGAAACATGTCCATCGTGAAACATCTGATGATTGCCTTCTCATAAATGACCTACTAGGTACATGGTTCATGTCTTTCCGGCCAGATGAGCTAGGTCAGGACCATATACACGGCATGCTTTATTAAAAAGGCTCCAAATTTGGCACACATGTGTAACTTCTCACGGCAAACAATTGTCATTGAGGGTGTTTTCGAAAATCTCGAATAAAAACACCATTTTTCATTTTATTATTGCGGAGACATGTTTTTTTTGTGAAGCATGTACCAAATCCAAGTTTGAAAAGTTGGGCACACCCACCTGTGCTGTGAGTGTACCTCATGTCATGCCCAACTTACCAATTGGTTTCATGTGGAAAGCTCGTTTGCACCAAACTATCGCCTGGTCAACTGCTGGTCAACACAGAGGAATATTGATGAAATTTGAACTGCAGCACCATCAAGCAAAGGTCATTGTTTTTTCAAAAAATCACTATTAGATTCCAAGCATGTTGTTTCATCATGGATCCACCCACAGATCACCAAGGATGCACACCTAGGTAGGGTCGGTGAGTGCCGCGGTTTCGAACTTACATTGCCGGGGGCATTACAAATTCATAAAAATTTTAAAAAACCAAAAACCTTTGCATCATGCATCATTCTGCAACCTAGTATCCACTAAAAATATGAAACATTTCCATCGTGAAACATCTGATGATTGCCTTCTCATAAATGACCTACTAGGTACATGGTTCATGTCTTTCCGGCCAGATGAGCTAGGTCAGGACCATATACACGGCATGCTTTATTAAAAAGGCTCCAAATTTGGCACACATGTGTAACTTCTCACGGCAAACAATTGTCATTGAGGGTGTTTTCGAAAATCTCGAATAAAAACACCATTTTTCATTTTATTATTGCGGAGACATGTTTTTTTTGTGAAGCATGTACCAAATCCAAGTTTGAAAAGTTGGGCACACCCACCTGTGCTGTGAGTGTACCTCATGTCATGCCCAACTTACCAATTGGTTTCATGTGGAAAGCTCGTTTGCACCAAACTATCGCCTGGTCAACTGCTGGTCAACACAGAGGAATATTGATGAAATTTGATAATTTCTTTACTTTATTACCTAATGTGGTGCTATGAAATATATATCACTAATTGATAATTTATTTACTTTATTACATAATGTGGTGCTATGAAATATATATCACTAATTGATAATTTATTTACTTTATTACATAATGTGGTGCTATAAAATATTGGATAAATAAAACATAAAATAAAAATAAAAGAATCCATAAATTCTTTGTCGGACTGTCTTTGGAGGCCTCCCAGACTGTCTTTGTAGGCTTCCCGGACTATATTTTGCGGACGCCCGGACTGTCTTGGTTTGAATATCAGGCGACCTCGCTAATGGGCCGGCCCAGCTGCGTAGCCATGTGGTCATGGGCGGGCTATTTTTTTTCGTTATTTTTTCCTTTTTATTATTTCGAAGACCAGACAGTCTGGTATCATGTCTGCACACTAGTCTGATGCTTTACAGTATAAATAGAGGCAAATGGTTAACCTTCGCCGGACTGTCTGCGCGAAAACTGTCGGACTGTCCTGGTATACATTCCGGACTGTCTGCTATGCTTAGATCGGATCATGCCCTACGTCGAAACAACGACGGCAACAACCCTACCACGGATCGCCTATATAAACGCCGACGTTATAAACCCTAAATCTCGACCGCCACCGCCACCACGATCTCCACCGCCACCAAGATTGCCACTGCCACCACGATCTCCACCGCCACCATGAACGCCACCGCCACCACGATCGCCACCTCCACCACGAACGCCACCGCCACCACGAACGCCCCCGCCACCACGATCGCCACCACCACTGTCAACACACGATCGCCACCATTGCCGTCGGACAGTACCCACCGCCGCCGGCCACGACGCACCACGACGCAATCGCCGCCGCCCACGAGCACGTGCCACCTGCTGAGAAGCATATAGCACAGCTGTATCCATCGACTATTCTTCGTGGCGCCTACTCCTAAAAGGGGTTCATCTCGTGTCAGGTAATTTTTGACAACTTATGATTCTAGTTACCCTTGCCTATATCTTTCATCCGACGAATTACGCTCCGGTCACTTTATACTTATTTTATCTTTTTATTCAGTCATAATCAATTATCATGCATGCTGCAGATTTAGTGATAGTGCTGTAATGTTTTGTAGAGCATGGAAGCAAACATGGGTGACATTAATTGTTCTGTTGTAACATGGTGCAAACTAGTAGATGGTATGTCAGCAAGACAACGAGGAGCACTGTCTGGATCAGGAATAGAGTGTATGCTAGATATTCAGCCGATCAAGATGCGTACAGGTTTGCTGCGGTATCTCATACAAGCATATGAGCATACCCAAAAAAAATTAGTGTTTAATAAAGATAAGAAGGTTGAATTTACCGTTAGTGCACAGGACGTTTATAGCATTTTTGGGTTTCCAAATCGAGGCCTAAACATTTTTGAAATAGTACATCAAGAAGGGAAAGATGCTAAAACACGTGTACCTGAAAATTTTCTCAATCGCAACACAGAGAATATAGTCATTAATGAGCTAATCCATGATATTATCGAGAGTGGTGCCACGGACGACGTGTTCTTACAGAAGGTGGTTTTGGTTCTCATTTCCACGGTGCTTGCACCGTCCTCAAGAAAAATTGTGAATCCAAGTTACTATTGCCTAGTGGAAAACGTCGACCGTATAAAAAGGTTAAATTGGAATGCATTCACGTTAGAATATTGTCTGGAATGCCTTTCAATTGTCAAAGAAGCAGGGAAAGTGAAGCGTCAATGGCCAAATGGAAACTTAGCCCTCATACAGGTATCATCATTTGTCAACTATTTAATTATGCATTGCAATTATTTGTCATGTCACCTACAATGTTATACTTTATATTCAGATCATGTACTGGGAGAAGGTACGTCCGGTGTCTGCTCCAGCATTCAAAGAGATCCAAGTTCTTCGTATGTACCCTCTTATGAAAACTTGGACCGAATTGGAATCGGCCAAACGAGATAAGTATGAAAGTACCTATGGTCGTGCTCATGGCAAAGTAAGTGACTTTTTATTGTTGATATTAGTTTGATAAGTTCATTTTAAAATAAACGCTACATGCTGCATATTTTTGAACATGCAGATCGAAGACGATATCTCCTTTGAACATAGAATATTGAGTCTACAAAAAGATGAGCCCGTATCAAAAGAAAAAGGCAGTTCTGGGAGAACTAGAGGATCTACCAGTAGGGCCACACGTATTGACTCCTCCTCATTGGAGAAATTTATGGAGTGCATCGATCGCCTTTCTCAGGAGCAAACACGGCTTACTCAGGAGCAAACACGCCTTAGGAATGACATGCTTCTTCTTCCAGAGATATGTGCAGAGGTAGCACACATGCTGACCTTTAATTCATACGCATAATTCCTTTACATGTGGTATAACAAAGTGACTTTACACCTTGTAGAGAGTTCTTGAGAAGTTAAACACGAAAGGTGTACTTTACAACCCTTTTGATGAGAAAGCTTCTGAAGGCGAACATGAGGATAGTAACAAGGACCGTTATAGAAGCAAATATTACATGGACGGTGCCAATGATAATTATGTCAACAGCCCACATCCGGCTGCTAACATGGAAGATCTAGAAGTCAATAATGAGGACCTCGATGATTCATTTGTCGCCACGACTGCACCAACACATGGATTACATGATGTGGATGGTCTTAAAGAAGATGCGTCACACAAGTTATCTCCACATGGGAATCTCATCTATGGCTCTGGTTCTAAAGTTGATCCATTCCAAATACCTGTACATGTAGGTCCTTCAGATAACATATCGACATCATCTTTATCGTCTTTATCGTCATCCGGGTTTGCATATAACAAGTCAAAGAAGACGGCAGTTAGAAAACGGTTGCCATCAAAAGTTCTCAAATCCCCATATTTGGCGAACAAAGGCGGCAAACGGACTAAGCGATCTCTGAAATATAGCAAAGGTAAAGCTCATATATTATTTTTATGCATGTGTCACATAAGTACGTACCTTTGAATTTACTAACCTCAGTGACCTCAATTTTCAAGTTATGCACCTTTGTTTGATCCTACGGATGGTACAAATAATATGACTGTTGTACACATCACAGCTGCTGTGTCATTAGTAGAAAAAGTATCATTGTGCGATCGCTTGTGCAAAAAAAAATTATTCAAAGTTGGTGAATTGAGGCTGACCGCTTATCACATTGCACCAATCTTGCGTCATGAGTGGCTAACGGGTGACGTATGTATCATTAATGCTTTCCAATTAAATATTATGTTTTCATATATCAGAGTACTATTTAATTTTTCAAACCTCGTTACCTTACAGGTCATAAATGCTTATATTTTGCACTTATCATTTAGCGGTATGTTCCCTGATCGTATTCTCACCACATCATGGAGAACACAGTGGCTCATAGAGTTCAAAGCAAAAGGTAAAGTTTGCTATTCACCGTACAACGACCAAAAAGCAGTTGAATTGTCCGGTGCAGTACAAAGATGCATCGATGAATATTTCAAGACAAACAAGGTAACCCTAAGTCATTTAATCATACGTGTTATACTTGTATGTTCTGCTAACTCTGACAAATAATATAATGCATATGTAGCTATATTTTCCTGTCAACGTCAACAAAAACCACTGGATAACTGTTGTAATGCATAGAACAAAGGAGGAGTTTCAGGTTCTCGACTCTTTTAATAATATGACGATGTACTTGGACACGATTGAAACTTTGGTATGTTTTTCTATTTCATTCACCTATTGCCATATTTTAAATGCAGATTGCTTACTTATTGCAATAACTATTTGTTTACTTTACAGAGATCCGAACTAGCAAACGATATCAAAGAAGCAAATTCGGCCTTGTCCAATTGCTATCCGGATGTGTCCAAATGGCCTATAATTCCGTATGACACGCCGAAACAAACTGATGGGTTAGTACATGTTTATAAGTTAATCTCATTATATATGTATGCATTTCAATACACTTAATTAGTTTATTCTTTTTGTACCAGAAACTCATGTGGACTATTTGTCATAAAAACAATGCAACGCTGGAACGGAGATGGATGGAGCGAACAATTTTCTCAGGTTGGTCACCGTTATCCAATACATGTAGAGTCAACATGACGTGGTTATGGCATCATATCAATAACTTGCAAACTATTTCATTGTAGACTGAAGTTGACGACTCCCGGGAGACTGTTGTTGGTGAAATAATTTTTTCGCCTATCAACGAGCTACTTAAAGTGAAAGAGCGAGTTGTAAAGATGATGGACGAGACTAATGGCGAGAATTAGCTAGTAATATGACTTTACACGGATGGGTTTTTGTCCCGGAGAAGGTTTCCCATTCGTGTGACAGTCTTATTTTTCCTTTTCCTATTTTGTAATGGTTGAGAACTTATTTGGAGTTTGCGTATTTGTAGTGGTGGAGAACAATTTATTTTTATATTTATATTTGGATTTCACGTTATATGAGATACCCGTGCATCTTTATGTCATAACCAGTGCACCCGTTAGCCAGGTTGCACTGGTTAATAATCTAAACAACTACTTTTTATTAATTGCATGACATGTATATATGAAACACAAGCTAGTAGATAATACATAGGTAAAATACGTACGGCATACAAATGATATATCATGCTAACAAACGAATTTAACGAAACAATTAAGAGAACTAAGATAAATAAAACGAATTAAACATTATCATCATCAACACGAACGACAATCACTTCTTCATAGCTGTTCTGAAGAGCAAGCACATATTGCTCGTAAACAAAGCCGATACTACATGTGATGACGAACGCCGCTTGTAGCCTCCGTCGGCGTCACCGAACAGCAGTTGCATGAATGCGGCTAAGTCCCGAAAAACCGGTTGCGTGCGCCACACCCCAAGCCGCTACCTTCAAACCATCAAAACATGCCTACGGCACGGTCAGGATAAGATGAAGAAGCTGCTAAAGGCATGAACTCTAAGCGTGTGAGTGAGTGATGTGCCTCTGATGTGGAAGACAAAAATGATCGTGTGGAAATTGTGCCTCTCTAGATAGCTAAGATGGAGCGCTCCATGCATGAAAAAACTGTGTTCATCGCGTGGAAATAGCGCCTCTCTAGATAGCTACAGCCTGAACTCTTAATGGCCAGACATTTCCGCAGACTTTTCACTGAAGCCGGCCGGACAGTCTTGCCTTCCACGCCCGGACTGTCCTCTGAGTGCTAGCCGGACAGTCTTGGTTGGAAACGCGAAAAGAATATCAGTTCCAGATGGGGGCCAGACAGTGCCCCAGACTTATCCGGCCCTGTTGTCTCGGGCAATCGCTGAATCCGGCCGGACAGTCTTGCTGTCCAAGAACGCACTGCCCGCTCAGTGATAGCCGGACTGTCTTGGTTGGAATCGCCAAAAGAACATCAATTCCAGAGGCCGGCCAGACCGTTCCCCAGACTTGTCCGGCCCTGTTGTCTTGGACAAAGCACAACGCTGGCCGGACAGTCTGGCCAAATATGCCACAACATGTCCGGGGCGGGAACTCTTGCCGGCGTACTGCGCCGGTAAGCTAGCGACGCCGGCGATCTCGCGGCGGCCACCTCCTCGGGCGTCCGGCGATCAAGCCAGCCAAGACACCTGATGGCCCAACGATGAGCTGGCGCACCCCCTGCTTGATCCGTGCCGGCGATCACTTTTTCCGACGAGCTGGCGACGATCCGGCGACGAGCCGGCGATGAAGAACCACCATGGATATACATGTACTAATCTTATACGTATACGGGTACTCTAACATACAGATGTCGTATAATTTTCTTGTGGGTCATACGGGCTTGTACAGGGCTTTCTACAACTTAATTATTACAATCATGCCATTTGTTATGAAGAGGTACGGAAGGATCTCAGCCATCCTTGTGTTTGAGTTAGGGGGGGGGTGTACCGAAGCACAGGCCATTCAATAGGAGCCTATCTAATAATGGTTTAACAAATCCATGAAATACATATGAGTGTGAGTATAGCTTATTGACTGACCTTAATCTATCTTCGGTCTGGCTTCCTACGCCCAAGTTGAAACCAATAGCAGCAACATCAATATGAACTACAGAACAAGACATATAGCTTTGCCGAGCGGCCGGGTAGAAAGAATGGACGACTCAACAAGCAATATAAGCATACAGTTACAACAGATGACCGAAACAATAATTCAAAGTACACACAAACATGGAATTGCCTCAAAATAAGGGAAATGGATCTTCTGGACAACTGCAACCGAAAAAATGGATATATACAATGTAGAAGTGGGCCCTTCATAATACCCAAGTTTCAATAATCGAAACTTGTACGGTAACATATTTTGGATTTACCAAACGATGAAAATGCTATCAAAGGTGATCTTCATTGGATGATAGATATTAGTGCTTTTTGTTGTTACAGAAGTGGACAGAGATAAATATCTGATGTAAACCACTATTGGAAAAGATAGTTGCTATGTTCAGTGGAAGCAAACTTATACACGCGAGAGATTACGGATAGGAACAATATCTTACGTATCGCATACAGTAGTTATAGATGCCCAAACATTATACTAAAATGTTCACATTGCATAACTGTATATATATACAGGAGGCAAAACAGGAGAGGTTATTTCTTAAACCATATCTCCTGAGATCTACCAAGCGAGTGCTGGAAGACGATACCGTGACGTGACATAGGTTCAGGTATTCCACATTGCTACACAGTAGAGAACGAGAACCATATATATGCAAAAGACTAAATATAAACAGAGCCCCTAATGTTACCAAAAATCGGCCGGGAATACCTCCTCTGGCCTGTGGGCATGGTGGCGAAGTAGTTGGTAGTAGTAGCCTAAATATAAACATAGCCCCTAGCGTTACCAAAATTTGGTCAGGAATATCTTTTCTGGCCTGTGGCCATGGTGGTGAAGTAGTTGGGTAGTTTACTCATCGTCGGAGGTGAGGTCAAAGTCGAAGCCCTCGTCCTCTAGGCTCGTAGCGATAGCGAGCTGCAGGTCATGCTGGTAGGCGTTTTCCTTGGCCTGGCGTTCAGCTTCGTCGAGCAGAGAGGCACGCCTCGCCTCGCGGAAGTAGCGTTCTTCTTTGGAGGCAGTACGAGGTATGTCGTCGGGTGGCACCATCTCTTCGTTGTCGAGCCGGATTTGGCCCGATGGGGGGAGCGGTGGTGGTGGCGGTGAAGCCCGCCCTGCCGAGCCGGATCTAGCCCGGGAACTTGAGCTTTCCCCCTGGAGCAGAGAGCGACGCATCGCCTCTCGCATGAAGCGCTCTTCTTCAGAGGCAGAACGAGGTATGCCATCGGACGGCACCATCTCTTCGCTGCCGAGGCGGATCTGGCCCGGTGGGGGGGGGGGGGAGGCGGTGGTGGTGGCGGTGAAGCCCGCCTTGCCAAGCCGGATCTGGCCCGGGAACTTGAGCTTTCCCCCCAACGGCGACGGGCTCGTTTCCTCGAGGCCTCCGACCGAACTTGTCGCACAGCTTCCTCGTCCGGCGTCAGAGGGCGCTCATGGGGCAAGAGGAGGGCACGCCGAGGGCCGGTCGAGGTACCTTCGTCGACAGAAACGAGGCCCCGATGATGGTCGCCACCTCGAGCGGAATTCCCATGTCTTCCACAGCCTCCCCTAGCTCCTAATGGCCGGTTTGCCGGCCACATCACAGCTGCCGCGTACGGATCTTAAGCCAGGCGGCGGTGGAAATGATGCGGGCGGATAGATGTGCCGGAGTAGGATGCTGAGAGCGATCTGGTGGGCACCGCATCGAGGAGAACGAAGAAAGATTGGATAAGTGTGTCGGCTGAAATAAAGAGAGGAAGCGACGAGAAGCGGACTGGTAGCAATGTGGGCTTTTAGATGGGCTGAGCGTGATCGACATTGAGCCGCATACCGCGACCCGTTTCTGGGTTTTTTCCTTTTATTTTTTTTGAGCGGGTTTTTTTGGTTTTATAGGATTTTTCGTTTGCTTGGCTGTTTTCTGAACTTTTTAAAAACTTTAAAAATTGTTTGAATTTTTCATAAATGTTCAAACTACAAATTTTGAACAAATTAGTTTTCATAAATGTTAAAATTTAAATTTTGTTCAAAACTCAAATTTTGTTCAAGCACAAAAAATTCGAATTTTGTTCAAACTAAAAATTTGTTCAAATTTTGAATTTTGTCCACACTCGAAATTGTTCAAAACTCAAAATTTGTCCAAAATTTGAGTTTTGTTCAAACTCGAAATTTGTTCAAAACTCAAAATTTGTTCAAACTAAAAATTTGTTCAACAAAAAATTTGTTCAAAGTTAAAATTTGTGCAACTCGAATTTTGTTCAGAATTTAAAGTTTGAAATTGTTCGAAGTTCAAAAAAAGAAAACAGAAATAAAGAAAGTAAGCTTCTACTGGGCCGGCCCACTTGGCGCTCCCGTGGGCGGAGCTATAGCGGCTGGAATAATTATACAGGGACTCTGTATACAAGCAAAGAGCCTTAGAGTATACATAGGGTAAGCATCGAAGTGCTAAACATGTCCATAATAAGTAAGTAATGACATCAAATCAGGAATTTGCATAGTATCCATAATAATACTAACTTAACATCCAAGTTTTCAATGTAGCGAGGCAAGGTCGACAACAGAATCGTTGAAAGTCGAGCTGAAGATAAATAAGAGAGGTTGCAAGTATTCGAAAAGATAGTGAAGCTAGGTCGACAACAGAAGCGGTGAAAGTCGAGCCAAAGATAAATAAGAGAGGTTGCAAGTATTCAGATAGTAATAGAAGAACTTAAGGATGTGCTTCAAGGTGGAGGCGATAAACGCATCTATTGTTGCCTTTGCCTGCCTGAGATGGTCAGAGGTATAAAACAGCATGCTCCGGATGATTATATCTCATTATATGTAGGGGTGTGCCTTGACACATGATTCCATCAAATTCATTTGCATGGTCATTTTTATAAACAAAGCTAAATGTAGATACAAACATGATAACACACTGTCAATGGCATGTATATATAAAACAGAAGAGGCACGGGAAACATATCACAGCAAATAAGTGTGGCGATTTAGTATTAAAATATTTATACATAGCGGATCCAACGGAAACATAATATTATATAGAAGTATATCATAGGCAACAACACTTGGTAATTTAGTACCAAAAGCACGATGCATATTACAGATAGTCACACTTGGTGATTAAGTACCAAAAGAGCTAAAGACAAGGTAACAGTCGCATGACGGGATCATGGGCATTCTTAACATGTAATCTCCAAAGCCCACGACAGCAGGACATCATAGATCTAACAGTCACTTGTAGCATAAGGAATATACACCGCTGTAAATAAAAAGTCATACCAAGCAATAGTGAGTACCAACGCACATGCAAGGAATCTTAAGAGCTCAAGATAAATGTGTATTTGTTATAATAAGACATCAGCAATGTACCTTGATATTGAATTTATGAGAAGTATTCATTCCTCATTTCCTCCACGTGTTTCTCAAGGTTAAGCCTAAAGGCTAAGTCTTGAAAGTTTCTAAGAAGGCTGTTCTAGGCGTTATTAGGCTGGTCTTGCGCATCATAGTTAAGATAAACTATGTTAAGCAGCTGCTCAGAGAACGAAGACATATGCCTAACAGCAAGAAACCAGCCCTTAGCAAGCTGCTTCTTGTAGTAATGTGCATCTTGCATTTTGTCTAGCAAGATTCCTTTCAGTTCCTTGACATGTAATAAACGTTCACAGCTTACATCCTTGACGATGGTATTCGTGTGATACTCAATATATTCGATAGCTTTTTCACAAGCAGAATCTTTGGCCTCTTGATAACTCGTGGACTTCACGCCAGAAAACTTGAGATATTGAGGAGAATCTTCCCTTGACAGTGTAGAAGGAGCCCAAGCTCTAGCAACAAAATATCAAGTTCTATCCTAAAAGGAATGTTGACTATCCTTGGATCTTTCTACAGCATGAAACAGGAATATAAGTATGTTATATATCTTCATGTTAAATATAGAGTTCTGCTAAGATGAGGAGGTCATCGTAAAAAAAAAAGCACCTCCACAGGTTTGCTCTATGTTACTTATATAAACTTTCCTACTATGGCAAAACAACATTTGACAAATTAAAAGCTGAGTTTGTACAAGCGAGTATGGTATCCATAATCTATTTGAAGCTGCATTGTTAAGAATCGGAGTTTCAGAGCAATTTTCGAATCATCTGCTAACATGCACAGAGCTTAGCTGGAATAGTCGGTAACCACCGTTTTCTGTTCTAAAGAATATTGTTTTGGTTTATTGCTTCTAGCGTGCCATTGAGATATGCCAGTAGTGGATTGACCGCACTGCTGACAGAAATCCCTATGCCTAGAGCATCTCTAGCAAGCCCTCCACCAGATGTGGGCAAAATCATTATTCTAGGATGAGTAGGAATGCTAAGATCCTTCAGTACTTAGACCCAAAACCTCTACAGGTGCATGACAATCTTCAAGAATGAGATGAGATGGCTCAAATACAGGGCAACCAGGAATAAATATGGCCTCTTCTCGGCCTGGGTAGATAGTTTTATTTGAGCTTCCTTTGACTTTCGTTTTGCTTTGTACACTACTCATGTACATCTGAAAACTATACCCAAAACGATAAAAAATACACAGCGGAGTCATTCTGTTTCTGTAAAATAGTCATATTCTGTAAAGCCTCTAAGAGTGATTGTCATTCGACGAGCTCGCCGCTAGTCCAGTATCTAACAATGAGGAGCTCAGTGGGGTCATTTGCAAATGTGTGAAACTCTCACCGTTGTGGTCAATTGCGACCCGGAGCTTCTTTGAGAGATTCAGGTGCTTGGTTGAGGTTCAGGTTCGGCAGCAGCCTGCCGCAGCACTCGCTGGTCGTCTCGCTCGGCTAGCTGGGTACTATCGCCGCTGGTATGTTGTGCTGCTATCTAGTGTGTGTTTACATAAGCTGGGCTAGGAGGCAATCGTGATGCTGCATTGAAAAAAATAGTAACACGTATTACAATAAAACTTAGCTATGATTTTTTATTTGCAAGACTTCAAGCATTCAAGCTAGCAAGCAAAGCTTTGCGAGTATTAAGCATTTGGTATAATACATTCTCATTCACAAACAATTTGTGCTATCACAGTTGCACAATGATAAATAAAATTGGTCCGAATCCATCATTATCTGCAAGGGGTTACCTGAGCAAGTGCATGCAGATGGTTGCTGCTTGAGGAAGATGAAGTTGGGGATGCGGGGCAGAGGAACATATGGGGGTGGTCTGTCGCAGTAGCACGAAAAGTCAACCTTGAAGGCGACTTTCCTTCACCTTGGGTCCAGGGCAGCCCGACATGATCCGACACGTCGTCTGACAAATATTCGTCCATGGCTGGAGGAGGCGGTGGATCGACCGAATGGGCGCGCCGCCGAGGCACAGAGATGGCGATGAGAAAGGGAGGAGGCGGACGGGAGAGTGTGCTAGGGTTCGGTTCTCCAGCACGAGATATGATATGTCATCAGATTTTTTTTTTTGAAATGGGGTGTCCCCGGCCTCTGCATCAATTGATGCACACGGCCGTTTTATTAAAGATTTGAGCAACATCTGTAGTTCAAAAGTTTTACAAGACTCAAGCACCACCAGGCTAATAACTAGTCATCAGCTAATGATGCCATTGAGCTTAGCCATCTAAATATGCAGTACAAGACTTTGCTAAATATTGTCGATCCTATTAGAATGCCGCCAACTAACCTGGCTGAAGATAACCTGAACGACCGCCATCAGTCGTGTGCGTCCAGTATTCATAAATCCCCGCTGGTCGTCTGGAAGAAGAAGCGCCCAAGTGCTGATCCAGTGTGTAGTTCTGTTGATAACCTGCAGAAAAGGAGAACATTTTGCATTGTTAAAAATAATATCATTCCGGCAATTCCACATTGCCCAGACTAGAGCAGAAACTCCAATTCTTATTCGTTCTTTGGCGGATTTGTCAACCCCATTTAGCCAATTTCCAAACATGTTCTTTATATTAGTAGGAGGCGGCATATTAAAAGTGAAGTGAACAACTCTCCATATCAGGCAAGCGAATTTGCATTTAAGAAAGAGGTGTTCTATGGTCTCTTCCTCATCACAAAAGGCGCATTTTTTGCATCCGTTCCAATTTCTTTTGGCCAAGTTATCCTTTGTCAGAATCTCTTTTCTGTTTAAAAACCACATGAAGATCCTAATCTTTAGTGGCACTTTAATCTTCTAAAGATATTTCCTAAGAAATTTTGTGTTTCTGTTTAATAATTCTGCATATAGAGATCTGACCGAAAACTGACCAGAATCCGTCAATCTCCACAGGAAAGTGTCCTTTTCATCGGTTAGGTGTATGTCCATTAGCCTCTCCACAAGGTGTAACCAGGACAGCCACTTATCTCCAGCCAAATTTCTCCTAAATGAGATATTTAAGCCATTCTCCTTGATTGTGTTTGCCACCGTAGCATTTTTGTGGTTCGCGATGGTATATAGGCCAGGGTATTGGGATGCTAGTGTCTCATCGCCCAGCCAGCAGTCCTCCCAGAAGCGGGTTCCTTCTCCATTGCCGACATGAAACGATCCAAATTTGAAGAAAGTTTCTTTCTGGCTCATAAGTCCCTTCCAGAAGGGGGAATCCGTAGGCTTTGCTTGAACTTCGGCAAGATTTTTGGTTTTGAGATGTTTGTTGCATATAAGTTCTTGCCACATCCCTTCCTCATTGATGATTTTGAACAACCATTTGCTCAAGAGGCAATTGTTTTTTATCTCCAGAACCTCGATTCCAAGACCTCCCTGATCTTTTGGTCGGCATATCATATTCCATTTTGATATCCTATATTTCTTTTTGTTCTGGTCACATTGCCAAAAGAAGCGGGAACAATAAAAATCCAGCCTTTTTCTTACCCCTATGGGTATCTGGAAGAAAGAGAGTAAAAACATTGGCAAGCTTGTGAGAACCGAGTTGATTAGGATGAGTCTATTGCCATAAGACAGAATTTTGCCGATCCAAGAAGCTAGTTTCTTCTCGAATCTATCTTCGATAACCTTCCATTCCTTGATGAGGAGCTTTCTGAAATGAATTGGAATACCGAGATATTTGAAAGGGAGTGCACCTATTGCACATCCGAAGATTTCTTTATAATCATTTTGGTGGTCTTTCGCTTTTCCAAAGCAGAAGAGTTCACTCTTATGGAAATTAATCTTAAGGCCGGAGAGTTGTTCAAATATGTTGAGAATTAGTTTCATATTTATTGCTTTGTCAATGTCATGCTCCAAAAACAGAATTGTATCATCCGCGTATTGGAGAATCGAAACCCCTCCTTCTACAAGGTGAGGTATTAATCCTCCTACCTGCCCTTCATCTTTGGCTCTATTTATCATGATGGCAAGCATATCCGCATCGATGTTGAAGAGCATAGGAGAAAGGGGGTCGCCTTGACGCAGCCCCTTGAGCGTTTGAAAGTAGTGCCCAATGTCATCGTTAACTTTGATTCCCACACTACCTCCTTGGGTGAAATTGGTTATCCAGTCACACCATTTGACAGGAAAGCCTTTCATCCTAAGGACTTGGTGAAGGAAGGGCCATTTGACCTTATCATAAGCCTTCTCAAAATCGATTTTAAAAAGAACTCCGTCTAACTTTTTAGAATGTAGTTCATGTATGGTCTCATGCAAAACAACCACTCCTTCCAGAATATTCTGGCCTGGGATGAAGGCCGTTTGGGTGGGTTTGATGATTTTCTGGGCCATCCCAGTAATGCGGTTTGCTCCAACCTTAGTGAATATTTTAAAACTCACGTTCAAGAGGCAAATAGGCCTGAACTGTTCGATGCGACTAGCATCTTCTTTCTTGGGCAAGAGGGTTATGATCCCAAAGTTTAGTCTGAACAGAGGGAGGTCTCCAGTTTGGAGCTGATAAAACATGGCCATCATGTCATCTTTTATAGTGTCCCAAAACACTTGGTACAACTCAGCCGGGAAACCATCCGGGCCAGGGGCTTTGTTCTTTTTCATTAGTCGGGCCAGATTTAGGGCCGCAACACTCGGCCCAGCAAGGATGGGTGTTGCAAGCAGGGCTGAAGGAGAAACCTAGGTTATTGTTTACGGAACTGTTATTTCATATATTAAAGTTACGTTCTTAGCCAGCCGACGCACAATAATAATTAGCTGATAGACGTGTAGCACACAATCTCTCGTTGGGACCGGATTCCGCGTTCTAGTACGAACATGATGGCCTCGCATGTACTAAGCAAAATCCAAGACGACGGAGTGTAACTTCTGCACTTGACTGGCAATATATACGAACCATAGAACATATATTCACCGGTCATGGCAACACAACAAAGAGCGGTTCGTAATACATGGAGGCTCATAGAGTCTGATAGCGGCACAAAGCGGCAACGAACTAATACAGCTGGTCTCCTGCCATTTACATCATAACATTCTTGAGCAGGCAGATTACAAAGAAAAAAGAGTCTGAATACCTAGGTCGATCCATAGTAATGTCACATTTACATTCGATAAGCAAAATCCGAGCCGACGAAGTGTAACTTCTGCACTTCACAGTCAGCTGGCAGGCGTAAGTTATATTATTTAGATGGTTCTTCACTTTTCGAGAAGCAGCGCCCTACGAACACGAGTGTGATATGGCTTGGTCTCCTTTTCCTTTGAATTGCTGGCAAGAAAAAAGTTCATACACTAGAGGAAAAACGGGCTTCCATTCGGAGCATTTGTCTCGGACCAAATTCGATCCGCGGCTAAAGGGTCCATCAGTCCCGGTTCATTTGAAAATGTGGGCCAGGGGGCATTAGTCCCGGTTCAAAAGGGACCTTCAGTCCCAGTTTCATCTAACAGCCGGGACTAATGCCCCATGGCCCTTTAGTCCTGGCTCGTAGAACCAACCGGGACTAAAGGTAACCTTTAGTCCCGGTTGGTGCCACGAGCCGGGACCAATCACCCGTTCAAACGAACCGCCCACTTCGCGCCAGTTATCGATCGACGATGCTTCGATACCGATCGACATTACGACGCGCTGATCGGGAACCGGCGCCGGCGGCCTTGGAACTCGCCTGCATTCACACGCCGGCGTGCCCTCTCATCTTCTCCCTCTTTCACTATATAAATCACTCACATTTGATCACCTTCTTCCCCAAAACATCTAGCCTCTCCTTCTTCCCCAAAACCACTTCCACACATCACCATACCGCCGGCGCCCGCGAGCTCTCCCTCGGCGACAATGGAGGAGCAACATTGGCCCCGGTCTCGGATCTACCACATCGTCATCGAAGAGATGAACTTCACCATCACGGAGACCCTCCGTGCTTCGAGGGTGGAGAAGTGGATCCGCGCCGTCAAGCGCCGGTTCCTCGATGACGCACCGGTCAAGTGCGTGGGCTTGAACTGTGAGTTCACCACTTACGCGCACCCTCAATGTGCCGCCGTCCTTCAACTCTCGGTGGAGTCCGAGATATTGGTCTTTCAAATTTGCAAGGCCAATGCCGTGCCGCAACTACTCAAGGACTTCTTGAAGGACACCACCATCAAGTTTTGTGGCGCGGCTATCAACAACGATCTACGCATGCTATGGCCATACGGAATTGTTATTCCGTCCACGTATGATCTTCAACAAGTTGTCCCAAACCCCACTAGCAAGCCAACGCCGAGTCTCTATGATTTGGCCAATGCTATTATTGGGACACATCTTGTGAAGAAGAAGAGGGACAACAAGAAGAAGAAGGACAAGAAGAAGAAGGAGAAGAAGTACAAGAAGAAGGGAGAAGAAGAAGAAGAAGAAGAAGAAGAAGAAGAAGAAAAAGATAATGAAGAAGATGAACTAATTTTTGGGGAAAAAGTTCCATTGAGCATAAACCAACTAAAATATGCCGCTTTAGACGCTCGCCTAGGCTTTGAGATAGCTAGGAGATTCTGGAAGCTAAAGGGCTACAATAGCAATGTTGATCGTCTTAACCTTAATAATTAGGTGGATGATTATGTATGGAAAAATGTTGGATGAGCAATTGGAAAATGTACTTCATTTGGGCCATATTGGATGAGTATGTTTGGAAAAATGTACTCCCTTTGTTTCGGTTAACAAAGTCTATTAATTTTTGAATTTGTGATTTTTCAAGTATTTTGGCTTTTTTGAATATTTTAATCATCTAAAAATTAATAATTAAATTATATATAAAGAATATTTGAAATTCATTGGTGCTTATTATTCGTAATCATTGTTTCTTATTTTGTGAATTTATTTGGAATTTAAAAAAGTAATATTATATATTACCAAAGTGTATAGGTTAATAGAATTGGTAGCATACTTCTATCAACAAGTCGCGAGCGCAGTCTTGGAAGCTAGTAGGGAAGGAATGGAGAAGTTAAGCGTGCTAAGGGTGGAGCAGTGTGAGGATGGGTGACCGACCGGGAAGTGAGGACCACAAGTACTTGTAATTGATTTGAGATATAGAGTGAGAGCTATAAGTATCTAATTTGATATGAGATATGAAAATAGAGAAGATTAGATAATAGAGAAATAAAGATAATACAGAAATTCTGAAACAGAAAATACAATTTTATTCCGAATTGACCTTTAGTCCCGGTCCCTGTTACGAACCGGGACCAAAGGTCCTCCAGCCGCTGCAATGCCTCGGGCCACGTGGAGGACCATTGGTCCCGGCTGGTAAGCAACCGGGACTAAAGGCTGGAGCCTTTAGTCCCGCATGGTTAGTCCCGGTTGCGGAAACCGGGATTAATGGGCTTTACAAACCGGGATTGAAGGCCTTTTTTCCACCAGTGATAGCTTATACTATCATATGATAAACCCTGAACAACAGCAAGAGATATATACATATCAGGTGCGAATGCTACCTGCACGACGGTCCAACGTGCGCTGAGGGAGGCGTTGATTCGTGCCGCTCAGCCAAGGATACCTACCAAACATAGTACAACAGGTAAGAAACATTGGCTAGTAATATTGTCACGTATAATTAGTACAAAGGCCACTGACGAAACATACTCCTCCTGTTTTTTGTGCAGTCGCTTGTTGAGCCGCAAGCGGCACATCCGTTCGTGCGGACAGCGGTCCTTTCAGGATAACAGTGCGGTCATAAAATGCAGACGCCCAAAAACGTTCTTCCTCAAACTTGCGCTTGTACCGTTTCATATCACAGTAGTTGGTGTCATGCACCTCTATGAGACCTTCCTGTAAAAGATACTTCAACGCAGCGGAACATGCAGACTCTTTGGCCTCGCTTCTGAACATAGTCCATTCTCCATAAAACTCCCGACTCTTCACGTCTGGATTTCCTCTGTGCGGCGCCAAATCCATCTTAACTAACGCTGCTGTGTCATTCCCTAGGGATGTAAAGCTGTATCCATGAATCCTGACACCAAGTTTCTTTGCCACCTTTTTTAGCACATGTTTGCTAGTGATCGTTACTGTGGCGCATGGAACAGAGAGCTTGTAGGAACATGCAATTAAACAGAAAGGTCAGTTGAATGTGTCGGCATCATAACAGAATAGGAAGGATCATGGCATGCGTTGACGTATCTGAATCTCAGTGCTATTTTGTTTATGTCATAAGAGCATGTATATAGGATAGAATGTTCTAAATTGATATACAGTAACAAAATGCTTTGACTGAGTCGATCATGTATGTAGAACATATTGACAGTAAAGCAGAAGACTTCATACGGTTTATCTAAAGCGAGCCTTCGAACGTGTTGCCGCTAATTGATTGGGATATCGAACGAATAAAGCATACTGACTAGATAGCACAAAACAAACCTGGGGAAGCCCTTTCACAAAGATGTCTTCATCTCCAGATAAGGTGGGCGTAGGAACGGCAACGTTCATAGCATTTGGAGCAGGAGCATTAAGCATCTCGTCAGTATCCATGCAGACGCTAGTAAAACGTAAAGATCGATTAGCCTTGACGGTAGAGATCGAACAATGTATGATGGTTGGAAGAAGCACCGGACATGAAAAAATAATCTGACTATCTCAATAGCGGTATTTCTAATGGTACATATAGAAGCAAGATTAGCTAAAGCGACTGTATGTACGGATTATGCGCATGTTCAGTTATGCATCGGAGCACGTTTGGACAGTCTATACATGTATATTCAACTCGTTTGTTGGATCCCAACGATGGCCTGTGTTGTTTAGCTAAATAAAATCACCAAGATCTTAGACACACCCTAGGACGATAAGTAAACAGTCGCCCATGAGAGCACCGAGCCAGCACAGAAGTGTAGACGACAACCAGCCGCAACTATAAAATGGGATACACGCAAGCTTAACTGAGGACAAAAATACAGTAAGAACGATCATTGCCGTGTACCACGATGTTAATCTAATCATAGCTAATGGGCGAGGATTAAAGCAATGAAAGCTTCAGGTCGTTGTGGTTTGAACCTGAATTGCAAAGAAATGGATAGGAATAAACATAAATACAGACTACTTTCAATACGTTCATCTGTACGGCAGTACGAAGTATGAACCAAGTGATACTATTGGCTGCAGAGCACACATGTACCAAGGGTTACATAGAAAGCTCAAAATGCTGGTGCACCAAGTATGGGACATTTGGTGCTGGATAAAATACCGAACTAAGAATCCACGAGATATATTTATACAGACTATCTGAAACATTAGTAAGCCGATTAGTATTTGTTCTCTGTTTAAGTAAGCAAGACTTGAATCCTAAGGAGAAAGGGGTCGACTTGCATGGGGTTGGATACAGTTACCTGCTACGAACGGGATGCACAGCAGCGGAGATCGATCGTAGCACAGGACGGGGATGTCGCCGTCGAAGCGTTCGCCGGACAGAGGAGGAGAAGGACTTGGAAACCTAGATCGCCGGTGTTATGCCCTTACATAGCCGGGCCGTAATGGGCTGCATGGAGGCCCAAGTCAATCAACGGGGACATAACCACGAATAGCAGTTTGGGCCTAGGAATATCGACCTAGTGGTCGTGCGCCGTCTGGTCTGTACTGATCTCTACCACTCTTAGGGTTCCCAAATCATCACCAATCGGCGGAGACGATGTCCTCGTCCGTGTTGAGCGTCGGGGCGGTGCGAGAAGGTCCGAGGCCGTAGGATTTAGTGGAACTCAGGCACGGGTGCTTGATGAAGCCGACCCATCGTCTGGAGCTGCGGAGGTGAGATTACTCGTTCTTCGTATGTTTGGTGAATCGAATGTGGGAGTGGGAACGGCCTCACCGGCTGTTGGAAATAGTCTGAAGGAGTCGCACGAGCTAACGATCACAGTATACAGATTAAGCTGAACACGCATATTAACACGTACATGACGAAATCACATATCTGAACTTACTGAATATAAGTCGTTATTTTACACTGAGAATGCTTCAATGTCGATAGTGGATAGTCCAGTAGGAATGATTATTGCTGTGTACCACGATGTTAATCTAGGCATAGCTAATGGTTGCGGATTTAAGCAAAGAAAGTTTCAGGTAGTTGTGTTCTGAACCCAAACTGCATGGGGCTAAGCGTAGTAGCATTGGGACCAAATTGTTAACTAAGACATATTTTGATAACCTGCACATAGCACAGACCATTATTTAATCGTGTCCGATTATCGGCATCGGCTGTCTATTTTGAGCATCCCACACAAAATGTCGCCGAGTGTTCAGTCAGCATGGTGGGTATAGAATTTAGAACTTGTCGACATATGGGGTCGTTACAATTTAGTCGCACGTATAAGATTAGGGTCCTAATGTTTAACATTATCATATCAACAGGGGCGATTGGATGGAGGTGCATATCCAGTGGAAGCCAGTGCTGAACAAGCCAGTCGCCGTGTCAGGGGGGAGTAACCCGATATTCACAACAGAGCACACAAGAGATCCAATGTTTCAACAACGCGTTAGTTTCATTATCCCAACGGTTCATTCGGGCGTAGAGTACGACGATGTGAGCGTGACAGGTGATATGTGCTCTTCACTGTGTGAAGCAGAGAGTAAAGTAGCCGCCGCAGCATTGCAACGATTTGCGTGTGGTATATACAACACGAAGCTCGTGGACATAAGTCAGGTTCGCTATGAGGAACTGAAGATCAGTTGCAAAGAAATCCTACTGAAGATAGGGGAACTGTACTTAGCTGCAGACATGACACTTTCAGATTGGCTTCAATGCACACAGCAGATAGATAGTACCTATGAAGTTCTATTTCCCAGAACGGCCAATTGTGCACATATTGAAGATAGCAGCACAGTCCAGAGGATCAAAACAAAGGTTGGCAATCAGCTACGTTCCATCAGCACATCGAACCACGAGAGGTATGATATGCTGATTAACAAACTGGAAGCCGGCAAAACCCACCTGAGAAACACATGCGCTTACACAGAGAGATATTTCAAGGAATATTTGATTCCAAGGGTAAAGTTCGGTACGACCAATGCTTTGTCAAGTTAGCACTAAATTTTATCGATACTAAACTTTGAACTTGTGCAGGATGAGAAGTACCGAGGAGAGCTGCCCCATGAAGTGAAGATCAGCATGAAGATCATATTATTCGAGATGATGATTTCATTGGGGTGGGACGAACCCGAGTACACATCACTATGGCGTGTAAACGGTATGTACGCATGTGCCGTTGAGATCCAACCACCTGGCGTCGACTCAGAAAGGATCCTCGTTGAGGGTGAGGATGAGCTGTGTGAGGAAGAGGCAGCGGAGAGTGTTGCAAAACTGGCGATACTGCAACTGGAAAAACAGATGTCAGTTTATCTGGTAGATCTGAACTACAACAAAAGGTCACGGGCTGAAGAAAAGCTAGCCGAAGCAAAGAGTGCCTTAGATGTTATATCTCGTATTATCCGAGATGCATTCATGGAATGGGAAGATGAAGTAGAAACCCTAAGCATATGTGATGACTTCTGCAAAGGCATGATGGAAAGGCATGTTGTGGGAGAGTTTTGCGTCGAAGAGTACAACATTAAGTGGAAGTACGCTGAGTCCATCGCAGAACTACAGAAGGCATGTCTATTTGCTCTGAAATTCGGACGACGTCGACATAGACAGTTCTCTACCTGGATGGATAGGCAATAGCCCAGACGCATGCAAAGTTTGGACTACAAGCAACTAAATAATTGTCGTGGAAGCATCGTTTTCTACTTGTGCGTACTACTCGTACGATTAGCGCCATGTAGTCAGTGAACTTGCCAGCATGAACTTGTAGTACGCATATACCTGGGTGTATGTACTCAATGTATTCGGAGTAACACTTGCGTATGCATTCGTAGCATACATAATCCTGGGTGTATATATGTTCTCCATGTATCCAATGTATTCTATTCGTATGCGTTTAATCTGTGTCTATTTTATATTCAAGGCTGGATATTCCAATTTGATAGAATATTATCCAACAAAGGATGTGAATTAAATACGAACAGCAGTAACGATAACCTTGCGGCAAGATCTGACCTACCAGGCAAGAAGGAACCAGTGCTTATGATACAATAAACTGTCAAATAACCACATTATTTCAAACATCTCCCATATCGAATATAAAACCGATCATATTCTATTTGAGAAAGCCTTAGCACATAGTATTAGAGAGGAATCAATCAGATGATATAAACATATAAGGCAATCCACAAACAACATAAAGTCATGATAGCCAAAGATTGCAGTACACAAACAGCCATATGTTACTCACAGAATGGACATAACATCATACACAAAGAGGCTTCGCGATAGGATTCACATAATAGGTTCTAATATTACACCACACATAGCCCAGAACGGATAGTTCAGCATTCACATTTACATATAGCAAAGTAGTTATTTTAGAGCATTACAGTAATGGGACATAGCTGGAGAACGAGAAGCATACATCGCAAGCCATGCCGTAAACCATGAGCAAGGTCGGGAAGGTGCGATATATTTTGGAGTTACGGTCCAAAATTATGAATCATAAAACTCAGAAGCCTGCCCAACATAAGTAGGTTCATCCACATACGGAAATGGCCCCGCAGCTCTGACTATGGCAATTGTATTGGCCATACGTTGGCTAACACCAACAGCAATAGCCTGGATCTGAAGTAGACGATTACGGTGGGCTTCGCGCGTATCAGGGCAATTAGCAGCCAAACCGTCGGAGACGATACTCTTGATGCGGCGAGTAGAATCAGTAACATTATCAATGTAGTCGTCGCAGGCATTCGCGGTTGATATAAGCTGGTTGGATTTTGTAATCACACTACTAGGAAAACCCTTATCTATGGGCCCATTATCTGTGGAGCACTACGTTTCAGTGCTCCACAGATAAGTATCCATGGCGCACCATATATAGATGCTCCACAGATATCATCTTACCCGTGGCGCACCATGGAAGGGATGTGCCACTGATAAGTGGGCCCCACTGAGCACCAGGGCCTGGGGTGTTAGGCCCCCATATCCCTGGCGCATACATTTGGGGTGCGCCACGCATAGTGTGGATAACCGTGGCGCACCACATATACATGTGCCACGGATATGGGTGGGCCCACCCTCTAAAAAAGGTGGCAGACATATCCGTGGCACATGTATATGTGGTGCGCCACGGTTATATGTATCTGTGGAGCACCATTTTGAGGTGCGCCACGGATATGTCGTACCTACCACCATAAAGGTGCCATCTCCCCCTACCTCCCACTCCAAGCCCTCACTCCCATAGATCTAGCTCTAGCTCTAGTTCCTCTTCTCTCCACCCCCATTTTCTCCAACTATTTCTCTATTTTAGGTAGCTAGCCAAAACTTGTATTTGGATAGTATGTAAGGGTTGACTTCCTCCTTCTCCCCTCCCACATATATCTAGCTCTATTCCTCCCACTAGCTAGCATATATCTTTGTCTCCCTCAATAGTTTGGCTCTCCGCTCACGGATTCGTCGGTAACTTGTCTAATAGGTGAGTATATGGTTGGATGAAAACATGTATGCTTGTTTCCTTGTGGCGGCCGACGCGCGGCATATATGGCGGTGTGTTATGTGAGATATATATGACATATGTGTTTTGTATGTGATCAAGAGGGGCATGGATGCTTGTGTATGGTTTGTGCAGGTACTGGCGCGTGGTGCATGGATGTTTACCGAAATGTTGATTAATTTCTGTTTCGGCAAACTTTTGCACTACCCATATGTCCTATTTATAGGGAAGGTCATGCCGAATTTTTCCGGCGATATGACCATAATTTATTCTAAAATATTCTCATTTGCTCCATACCGTGCATGCAACGATGGTGCGCCACATGAGCGAAGGTATGGTGGCTAGATACAAGGAACGCGCAATGGCCGTCATGATTCGGAACAACATGTCCGAGATAAGATGTCCATGTCATAGATGCAACCTCAGGGCCCTAATCAAGCCTGATTCTGGTACATTGGAGAAGCACTTGCTCATGAGTGGTTTCATGAAAGGCTACATTGATGAGGACGTCAACAACGGGCCCCCGCCGGCAGGAAATGGTGACGTGGGAGGCCGATGAGAAGGCGAAGAGTCACCCAAATATGATGAAGGAGATGCGGGACATGATGATGACACCGGATCCGATGGTGGTGGAGAAGACGCAGACACAAAGACACCGCTAACTTTAGCCTTGCGGGACCCTCATGTTCAAGAACTGCTCCTCACAGAGACAAGCAACGCCAAAGCTGTTGCCCGTGAGAAAGACAAGCTAGAGCAAATGGAGAAAGACAGGAAAACTCCATTGTATCCTGGGTGCCGGCCCGGGGATACACGCCTGAACGTAACCCTCAAAGCTTTGGAGATGAAGGTGCAACACAAATGGACCGACGTTAGCTTCGACGATAACCTGGCATACTGGCACGAGAAGCTTCCCGAGGGGAACACATTGCCAAGGAGTACCGAGGATGCCAAGAAAGTCGTGTGCCCTCTCGATCTACCGCATGTGAAGTACGACGCATGCATCAATGATTGCGCACTTTATCGGGACGAGTACAAGGAACTAACCACATGCCCGGTGTGTGGCCAATCATGATACAAGAGAGGGAACAGGAAAGTTCCTTGAAAAGTGGTATGGTACTTTCCTATCACCCCCCGTCTGAAGTGGTATTTCGTAGACCCTAAGGAAGCGAAGCTCATGCAATGGCACGCGGAAAGGGAGAAGCCCGGAGATGATCCGGAGAAGGGCACGATCCTGACACACCCTGCGGATGCTAGCCAGTGGCTCGCGTTGGACATGGAAGACGGTTTCGGGGACGATGCCAGGAACGTTAGGCTGGGTATGAGCACAGATGGACTCAATCCCTTCAGCGACCAGAGTAGCACGCATAGCACCTGGCCCATCTTTGTATGGCCGTACAACCTTCCCCCTGGCTATGCACCAAGCAGAGGTACGTACACATGAGTATTCTTATTCAGGGGCCGAAACAACCGGGTATCGACATGCACCTGTATCTCGAGCTGTTGAAAGAGGAGTTAGCCATGTTGTGGGAGACGCCGACACGTATGTAGGACACCTACAAAGGAGAGTATTTTGGTCTGAGAGCCGCATTGCTCACGACGGTGCAGGACTATCCCGGATACGCATATGTCTCTTACCAGGTGGCCCACGGACACAATGCATGTGTCAGGTGCATGGATAAAATGTCGCATGTCCAGCTACCGAAGGACCCCGGTTCTTCGAAAACCGTGTTCCCTGGCATTCAAAAGTGGCTTCCCGCCGATCATCCTTGGAGAAAACGCGGACTTCTGTTCAATGGTAGTGAGGAGCTTAAAACATCCCAACCTATTTATAATGGAGAGGATACAATGATGCGCTAGAAGAATGGGAAGCGTGCCCCACGCCAGGAAAGAAGCATCCGAGGGTAAAGCCACTGTGAGGTGTATGGAAAGCGAGGTCCGTTTTCTGGGACCTGCCAACTAGAAATACCTCCACACGCCTCATAGCCTTGATCTCATGCATATCATGAAGAACGTGTGCGAGAGTCTAGTTGCCACTATCATCAACATGCCAGAGAAAACCAAAGATGGGCCAAAGGCAAGAAACGACCTGATCAAGCTGGGCATCAGGAAAGAACTTCATGGAGGACGCCCCGATGATGCTGATGATGATGAGACGCAGGTGGATACTCAAGGTCATATGCGCAAAAAGGCTAAGAGAAACGACTACTACTGCCCACCTTCGCTTCACTCTTAGTGAGCCGGAGCTCCACCAGTTTTTCAGCGTCCTCCTAGGAGTCAAGCTTCCTACCGGTTACGGAGGGAAGATATCACGATACATGGACGAAACGAAGAGGTTCTCTGGGATGAAATCTCATGACTGCCACGTGCTGATGACGCAGATACTTCCAGTAGCGCTCCGAGGGATCATGGATGAGCATGTACGTGAGACGTTGTTTGGTCTCTGCAACATTTTCGACGTCCTCTCTAGGAAGTCAATCGACATGAAGCAGCTCGAAAGGCTACAAGGTGAGATCATCATGATACTATGTGAGCTCGAGATTTACTCCCCCCCCCCCGCGTTCCATGACATCATGGTGCATCTGCTCGTCCACGTGGTCCACCTCGGGCCGCCATTCCTCCACAACATGATGCCGTTCAAAAGGCTGAACGACATTCTCAAAGGCTACGTTCGTAATAGGGCGCGCCCGGATGGAAGCATAGCCAAGGGCTTCCTATCCTACGAGTGCATATCGTTCTTCCAGAATTATCTACAAAACGAGGACGAGGACGTCCCTATTGGTCTGCCTATCAGAAGGCACCTCGGCAGGATCCATGGGTTTGGTCACCGCGATGGCTTCGTCCCCATGCACGTTGTCTTCCAAGCCCGACAACCAGACTTTGACAGGGCACACCGAGTCACGCTACAACATCTTGAATTGGTCACACCTTGGGTGTTAGAGCACAAAAGCTTTATTGAGAAGAAGTTTAGTGACACGGGCAGATGGAGGACGAAGGGAGACGTAACTAGAGAGCACAACTCCAGCTTTACACGTCGGTTCAAGGAAAAGCTACTCCAGCTTCATCATGGTGACATGACTTCCACGGAAGAGGAAAAACTCTTATTCATCTTGTCACAGGGCCCCGCAATGAACGTGAGGACCTATCAGGCGTACGACATCAATGGTTACACATTCTATACCGAGAAAAAGGACCATAGCAGTGAACACCAGAACTTGGGGGTCATTATGCTATCCTACGTGGATGAGGAATCCACCGTCAATGAAAGGTTCTTTGGGAGGATCGAGGAGATCTGGGAACTCAACTACTATAGAGAGAAGATGCCAATGTTTCGGGTCAGATGGGCCAAGAACGTCGAAAAAGAAGGCCGATACTTCACCACCATGGTCATACCCAAAGCCAAATCTAGCGCGAACGTCCAAGCGAAAAATGAGCCATGGGTACTGGCGAGCCAGGTTGATCAATGCTTCTTTATTACCGACCCGGTAAGGCCTAGCCGCGTTGTCCTTAGGAGGGGAAAAAGGAGCATCATCAAAATGGAGGGATCGGCCACCGAGCAAGACTTTGACAAGTATGGCGATCCCAAGATAGAAGAGGAATTCGACAAGTACTTCGACAGGCCTAGTGATGCCGCTGGAAGAAGGAAAACCACCCTACCCGCTAAAGGATGCCCGTACATGAGAAGAAATCCCCATGTTTCCGGGCTCAATTATTCAACCATGACGAAGAAGGGCAAGAAGATCGTGACGAGTCAACGAGGGTAGCTCGTTCGGAATTTGCGGCTCCTGGTACTATTCCATGGAAGGAGCAATCTGTTGGCTTCAGACTCGACAGCGAGATACACATTGCCTTTAGGGTTCTAGCATATATTAGGTTTATGCCACTCCCTGCATCCATGAATACTCTTCCGATGTCGTACCCTCCTATTTGCGCCTTTAAAACCATAGGCGAGTGGCCTAGCCTGGGAAATTTTCTTGGGTGATCCACTCTGCTGAACTTAACTGGTTGATCTGACCACCGGAAATATTCTGTAGTGGCTAGTGGTGATGATATTGCTAGGTTTACTTGCCTGGATATGCTCTTTCGCTCTTTCTTCAACTTAGGCACCGGTTGAATCATTGCTGATATGTAAACTTTTGATTTTAGGTGCCTTGCTAGCCTTTGCACTTGGTATCCTTGACTTGTGTGCTTCTCTCCTTGCCATCCTCCTTGGTTTGAACCCATGGCGCTTTGTAGTCTCAGAAAAGTTCTACAATCCTTCATCTGATGATTTGAAACTCTTTTTCCATCGAGATAGGCATAATGGATTCGACAAGGCCCGTATAGCATGTCTTGGGCCGAAGGGCCGGATTATCTCGATTTTTCTGCTCCCTTTGTCTGAAACCTCCTGCCTTCATCTTCTTCCTCTTCCCTTACTCCGTAACCCGCAGCTACCCGGTTTCGCCTTCCTTGATTATCCCTGCTGTGGTTTCGTCTCCTTTGTCTACTCGTTATGTCAACTTCTGGTGATCGTCCTCTTTGGTTATTATATGCGTCCTCTCCATCAGTGAATTTGTTGGCTTCTTCCATTAGTTCAGCTACTGTCGTTGGCCTCGTTCTTCCTATCTCTTCCACGAGATCTGAGCGACGAAGGCCAGCCAAAAAAGTGTCTATTGCTCGTTCATCGGAGACGTCTTCTGCTGAGTTTTTGATTACACTCCATCGTTGTATATAAGAACGTAGATTTTCGCCTTTCCTTTGCACACATGCTTTGACCTCCTCCAGTGATGCTGGACGCTTGTATGTCAAACAGAAATTTCTTGCGAATTGGCTTTCGAGTTCTCCCCAGCTTCCAATGGATTCATTAGGTAGGGTGTTCAACCAGGACCGTGCTATGCCGGTGAGGTGTAGTTGTAAACTTATTGCCATTGCTTTTGTTCCCCCTAATATCTGTACTGCCTGCAAATAGTCCAATAACCATAGGGTAGGTTCTTGCGACCCGTCATATTTTTACTGGTCGTGTGGTAACTTGAATCCTCTGGGTACCCGCGTTTTGCAAACCCTGTGGGTAAAGCATAACACGCCCATCTCTTTGTCGTCGTCTTCATAATTTTCTTCCCTCCAAGCATGGCGCGATTTATTTACTCGAGCCTGCGCTATTATATTTCTTGTGTCCTCCTTCCTCTTTTATCGCCTTTCTTCTTCTGATGACTCGCTATACTCGTTTTGTGTGGAATTGTACTTGTATTTCCCCTTTTGCTTTTCCTTGTAGCTTGTCGACTTCATCTCTGGTCCTTTTCCCCTGATCTTGTTCTCCACTATCCCGAGGCTTCATATTGCAGCTTGGTGCATATCTTCTCACGGATCTTCGGGTTCTGGCCTCGTAGTTAGTAAGTATGCCTGTGCTGCTATCAGTGCTGCTTCTGGTGTCTCTTGTACGAAGTCTTCTTCCTCCTTTTCTAGCTGTGGAGTAAGGCTCCTTGAGTACCTTTCCTCTCTGCTGCATGCTGTTGTCCCTCTGTTGTGCTTTGGATCTCCGCGCCTTTCTCTGCTATATTCTGATTCTTCGCTATAATCATCCCAATACTCTTCCTTCGACATACTGTTGTTGTCTTGGAAAAGCATGTCTCTTTCATCCCTTAGTTTCTTCCTATGTTGATATAATGCATACTGATACCCCATCAGAACTTCTCTTCTTGATCCTTTGGGTACTTCTGTATCATGATTGATAGCTGACGTGATCATCCTCCATTCTCCAGCTGAAATGTGAACTTTCTCCTTCTTTTTTTTGTTGTGTTCTTTTACTTTATCGACTTGCCTGTCGACCCTTTTGCTTCCTTCATTGTTGTTTTCTTCTTCTGCCTCAGTGATGATGACGCATATGTTAGGGCATTTTGCCCTTATATTTATTTTGGTGATGATGACACTTACTTATGGTACTAATATAATCTTCAAGTTTATTTCTCAGATTTAGTCCCTTGTGTTCTTGATGGTGAAAGGAAGGAGACCCCCCCAATTCAAAAAGAAGAAAAGAGTCGGCTTACTCCGTTTTTCCGGTTTGTATTTGAGTCGTAGGTATGCCGCACTATTAAGAGGGGCTCATGATGAACTTGCTGAGGATGATCTTTTCCTTGTTTTCCACCTCTTGTCGAGTCGAAGAAATCCGGTGTGCTCTGTCCCTGTGTCCTTCTGCCGCAGCCGGAGCAGCGGCCGGAGCAGCTCCGGACCGTACTCCGGGCGGGGCAGTGAAGCTGCCAGGCTTTCAGCCTTGCTCCGGAGTACCCCCCAGAGCTGTTCCGGGCCAGGCCGGAGCAGCGGCCGGAGCAGCTCCGGACCGTACTCCGGGCGGAGCAGTGAAGCTGGCGTGCTTCCACTCTGCTCCGGAGCACTTGCCAGAGTTGTTCCGGGCAGGCCGGAGCAGTGGCCGGAACTGCTCCGGGCCACTCCGGAGTGACATCCTGATGTTGCAACGGTCACTTTTCGGGGGGCCTTTATAAGCCCCCCCTTCTTCTCCAAGGGATACCTTTTGCACGAAAAAGAGCTCTTGTTCCTCACTTTCTCTCTCCTCCATTGTTGAGCTCCACATTTCCTTGAGATCTCTCATTCCCCCCAACCAAACCCTAATTCCTTTGGGGAATCGAGAGAGGAGGTCTCGATCTACATTTCCACCAAGCCAAAAGTGATCCCTCCTCAAGTTCATCAAGTAGCTTGTTACTCTTGGGTTTGTTGGGAAACCCTAGGCGTGCTAGGTCGCCCGGAAGCTTCCGGGTTGTGGATTTGCTTCGGGAAAGTTTGTGAGGGTTTGGAGACCACCCCAAGGTCTACCACAAGTGATTGGGCTCCTACTTCGTGGAGGAGGCTCAAGGAGAAGAAGGTGAGCCTTCGTGGCGCTTGAGTACCCTTCGTGGGAATTCACACCTCTCCAACGGTGACTAGCTCTCTCCCAAGAGAGTGAACATCAGGATACATCTTCGTCTCCGTGTGCCTCGGTTATTTCTATCCGAGTTCCTTTACTTGTGTTTTTACCTTTGTGATAGCCTTCGTGCTTGAAGTACTTTGCATAGCATCTTATAGGTTGTTCACCTAGTTGTTAGGCTCACACTTATATTCCGCAAAGCCTAAAACTAGTGAAAAGAAAAGTAAAATTTGTAGAAACCTATTCACCCCCCCCCCTCTAGGTTAGACCATCTACACTTTCAATTGGTATCAGAGCCAAGGGCTCTTTCTAAGGGCTTAACCGCCTTAAGAGTAAGATGGTCTCACCTACGGATGAGGGTGAAGGCAAAGTCTTCACGGCCGTTGAGGTCCAAGCGTTGCTTGATAAGCAACGCAATGAACTCAACGAACGTTTTGCCGCGTTGGAAGCGAGATTCTCGGCTTTGGATGCTAAGAGTGTCCTTCCCGAGGTTGTTGAGGTTGCTCCGAGGGAGAACCTAAACTCGGATAAGGCAAAGGTGGATGATCCACCTAAGCCCGATGGACCCTCTTCCCATGCAAAGCCATATGAATATCCCCTCGAACGCGTGCCTATGCCTCACATGAATCCTTCTTCCGGTGCCCCCCCCATGCTTGATGAATTTAACTATTCCTATTGGAAGTCTTGCATGCGTTCTCATCTCAGGTGCGTTTGTGTGGAGCTTTGGGGCGTTGTTGAAAATGGGTTCACTCCCGTTGATGAGAAGCACATGACGCCCAAGGAGAGGATTGATTGTCAACTCAACTCCACCGCCCTTGACAAGATTCGTCAAAGCTTGAAGCGTGAAGTGTATGATCAAGTCTCAAGCATTGAGTCCGCCAAGGAACTTTGGGAGAAGCTCTCGGTCAAGTTTGATGGGACATCGGCAATGCAAAAGACCAAGTATGAAGCCGCCAAACAAGACATGAACTTGTTTTGCATGAATGATGGAGAGTCGGTCTCAAGTGCCTACTCAAGACTTCAAGCTCTCAAGGAGAAGATCATTCTTCTTGGTGGAAACACCATTGATGATGGCTTTCACATGAATGATAGCTTTGTGAAGAACAAGTTCATTGAGATTGTGTCTTGCGAATACAAGGAGTTGGCCTTCAATGTCACCTTCTTGGAACCTTGTCGCAAGATGACCGCGGATGAGCTTGTTGGATATTTTGTTGCCCATGATGATATGATTGCCAAGGCAAATAGGACTAAGGAGATTGTCCGCGCCATGAACAAGAATCCATCCCTTGCCTTGAAGGCCAATGTCACTCATTCAAGGGCACGTGAAGCAAGCAAGGAAGAGAGAGTTGAAGAAGATCTTGAAGAGGAAGAAGAGATGACTTCAACAAGTGAGCTCGATACTGACCTAGCTTTCTTTGCCAAGAAGTATGGGAAGCATTCCATGAAGAGAGGAAGCTTTGTTCCCAAGGAGAAGAGAAGGACTTGCTACAATTGTGATGAACCGGGGCATTTCGCCGATACTTGCCCCTATGAGAAGAGACAAGACAAGCCGAAGTACATAAAGGGTGACAAGCCAAGATTGAAGCCTAATCCAATCAACTTGAGGAACAAGAACAAGTTCAAGGACGTCAAGGCTCTTGTGGGTATTGAATATACCTCCGATGTTGATGAAGAAGATAGCGACGAGGAGGACGTTGTTGGAGTGGCCGGCTTGGCCCTTGCCAAGCCCGGGTCACTATTCAAGTACGACTACACCAAGGACTACGAGAGCTCCACCAAGAACACTCCTCATAAATGCCTTATGGCAAAGGAGGCCAAGGTGATCTCCTCGCCCCAACCTTCTTGTTCCATTAATGATGATATGGATGAGGAGACTATTCTTGCCACTCTTTACAAAACTATGTGTTCTCTTCGTGGTGATGCTCGTGATCATTTCGAATACTTGATGGACACTATTGCTCAACGCAATGAGTCCCTTGAGGAAGCGAGATCCCATGTTGATGATGGGGAACGGAGATTCAATCTCCTTGTTCAAGAGCTAACCGAGGAGAAGAACACTAGATTGCTTCTTTCTCATCAAATTGAAACATATCAACTTGATAAAACTAAGGACTTGGATGCTATGGATAAGACCTTGCTAATGGCACAAGAACTTGATGCTTCCAAAAAGGAACTTGAAGTTGCTCATGCTTCTCTTATTAAGGATCTTGAGCACCTTGAACGGGCTAACAAGCTAGTCAAGGATGAGCTCAATAGACTTAGCAAGAAATATGAGGAACTTCAAGCTCTTCATAAGGAAGTTCAAGGTTCATCAAATGTGCCTATAATTGTTGAGAATATAGCTTGTGCTACTAACCCTTCTCTAGATCAAGCAATCCTCGTTGAGGAGAATGCTAAGTTGAAGGCTCAACTTGAGAAAGAGCGTCTCTCATCCCAACAACTTGGGAAACCTCCTCATGAGCTCTTTGCTCAACAAAAGGAGAGACCTCGTGGCCAAGGCCTTGGTTATATTCCAAGGAACAACAACAACAATTATGTTCCTCCACCCAAGAAGATCATCTTTGTGAAAGAAGGGAACAATGGGAATGGTAATGGTAAGAATGTGCCTATGGGAAGGAATGCCAATAGGGGCAATCCCAACCATAGCTTTGCCGGAAACACCAACCCATCGTATGTGTTGTGTAAGGACACGGATGGGAATGTTGTTGCTAGATATGTTGGTCCTCGTGGTGGTTATGCTTATAGATGGTACTCTATTTGGGTACCTAAATCTCTTGTTGCTAATGCTAGGGGTCCCATTTCACAATGGGCTCCTAAACCCAAGAATTGATTTTGTAGGGCTATTCCTCCGGTGGACCGAAATGGTTGTTTGATAGTGGGTGCACTAATCATATGACCGGAGGAAGAGAGGTGCTTGAGCAATTCGTTGAAGATGTTAACTCAACACAATGCATCCTCTTTGGAGATAACTCAAAAGGAAAGGTATTGGGTCGAGGCAAGTTGGCAATCTCAAAGGACTTGTCTCTTGAGAATGTCATGCTTGTCGACACCCTTGGCTATAATCTCCTTTCAATACGTCATCTTGCAAGCATTGGTTATGATTGCTATTTTACTTATAATCATGTGAAAGTCTTTAGGAGTGATAATCTCAAATTGGTTTGTGTTGGGCATGTTGAGGACAACCTTTACGTGGTTGATTTCTCGAAAGAGAACAGTTCCTCCTCAACATGTCTCATTGCCAAGGTTGACGAGGGTTGGCTTTGGCATCGCCGGCTAGGCCACGTCAACATGAGAAATCTCAAACGACTCCTAAAGGGTGAACATGTTGTTGGACTAACCAATGTAACATTTGAAAAAGATCGTGTGTGTAGTGCATGTGTTGCCGGGAAGCAACTTGGGAAGAATCATCCGGCCAAGAGCGTGATCTCAACGACAAGGCCTTTGGAGCTCCTTCACTTGGACCTCTTCGGGCCATCCACCTACGACTCCCTTGGGGGTAGTAGATATGGTCTTGTCATCGTGGATGATTATTCAAGATATACATGGGTGTTCCTCCTTAAGTCTAAGGATGAGACCCACAAGTTCTTCACCAAGTTCGCCAAGCAAGCGGAACGTACTTTTGAAGAAGTGATCAAGACCATAAGGACCAACAATGGGTCGGAATTCAAGAACTACGCCATGAATGACTTCATGGGTGAAGAGGGGATCAAGCATGAGTTCTCCGCTCCGTACACCCCTCAATAAAATGGCGTGGTGGAGAGGAAGAACCGGACGATCATTGAAATGGCAAGAACCATGTTGGATGAGTTCAAGTCTCCCCATAATTTTTGGGGAGAAGCTATTGCCACCGCGGTTCATGTCTCCAACCGTCTCTTCCTCCGCCCGGTGTACAACAAGACGCCTTATGAGCTCCTCACCGGGAACAAGCCCAATGTCTCCTACTTCCGCGTCTTCGGATGCAAGTGCTTCGTCAAGAACAAAAAGGAAAGACTTGGTAAATTCGAAACTAGAACAATCGAGGGTATTTTCGTTGGCTATGCGGACGATTCCCACGCCTATAGATACTACAACATATCCTCCGGATGTGTTGAAGTATCTTGTGACGTGGTTTTCGAGGAATTTAATGACTCCCAAGTGGAGCAAGTTGTTCCAAGTGATGTAGGTTATGAAGAATATTCTCAAGTCATCAAGTCTATGGGAGTTGGTCACATCTTGCCTAGTGAAGATCAAGTTCTTCAATACCAAGACCTTCCTCATGAAGAAGATTCAAGGTCAACTCAAGTGGAGCCTAGCTCAACTCAAGTAGAACCTTCATCACCATTCCAAGTGGAACAAGATTCTCAAGAGGAGACGCAAGCCCAAGATCATCCACCAAGCCCTCAACCTCATGAGCAAGATCAAGGAGATGATCAAGATCCACACTCCTCTCAAGATCAAGCTCAAGAAGATGGTCATGACCAAGACAAGCCACAAGAAGAATTTGTTGGTCATGATGGTTTGAAAAGGCGCATCAAGGCCGCCACCAAGGCTAGTGATCTTCAAGTCGACAAGATTCTTGGTGATATTTCTAAGGGAGTTTCAACTCGTAGACAACTTGCTTTGCTTGCCACCTTTTGTGGCCATCATGCTTTTGTGTCTAGTTTTGAACCTCAAAAGGTACATGAAGCCTTGGGAGATCCGGATTGGGTGAATGCTATGCAAGAGGAGTTGGAATGCTTCACCCGCAACAAGGTGTGGTCTCTCGTTGAGAGGCCCAAGGACCATAGGATCAATGTGATTGGCACCAAGTGGGTGTTCAAGAACAAACAAGACGAGAATGGAGTCGTCACCCGGAACAAGGCAAGGTTAGTGGCGCAAGGGTTTGCTCAAATAGAAGGTATGGATTTTGAGGACACCTTTGCGCCCGTTGCTCGTCTTGAAGCTATTCGTCTATTGCTTGCTTATGCTTCTTTCCATGATTTCAAGCTTTATCAAATGGATGTTAAAAGTGCTTTTCTTAATGGCCCCTTGAAAGAGGAGGCATATGTTGCTCAACCCCCGGGTTTCGAAAATCCCAATTTCCCGAATCGTGTGTATAAACTCCATAAGGCGCTCTACGGTCTCAAGCAAGCTCCACGTGCTTGGTACGAGCATCTTAGGGATTTTCTACTCACGGACGGTTTTGAAATTGGAAAGGTAGATTCCACCCTTTTCACCAAGCGGGTTAAAGGGGGTGGGTTGTTTATATGCCAAATCTATGTTGATGATATTATCTTTGGTGGGGCTAACGAAAAACATAACAAAGCTTTTGAGAAATTGATGACACAGAGATTCGAGATGTCCATGATGGGGGAGTTGAAGTTCTTTCTAGGTTTTCAAGTGAGGCAACTTGAAGGAGGAACCTTCATCTCTCAAGAGAAGTACGTGAAGGACATGCTCACCCGCTTCGAGATGACCAAGGCCAAGAGTGCAAAAACCCCCATGCCAACCAAAATGCAACTTGACCTTGGTGAAGGTGAGAAACCGGTGGATCAAAAGGTATATCGCTCCATGATTGGATCCCTTCTCTACCTTTGTGCTTCTAGGCCGGACATAATGCTAAGTGTTGGGTTGTGTGCTCGTTTTCAATCCGCTCCTAAGGAGTGCCACCTTGTGGCGGTCAAACGGATTTTAAGATATCTTGTTCATTCTCCTACTCTCGGGCTTTGGTATCCAAAGGGGTCAACCTTTGATCTTGTGGGCTATTCGGATTCCGATTGGGCCGGTGATAAGGTTGACCGGAAGTCGACCTCCGGGGCTTGCCAATTTATTGGCCGGTCGTTGGTGAGTTGGTCGTCCAAGAAACAAAACTCCATCTCCCTATCCACCGCCGAAGCCGAATACATCTCCGCGGCATCTTGTTGCACTCAATTGTTGTGGATGAAGCAAACCTTGAAAGACTATGGTGTGTCTCTTGGTACGGTGCTTCTTCTATGCGACAATGAAAGTGCAATAAAGATCGCCAATAACCCCGTCCAACACTCCCGCACCAAACATATCGACATTCGCCACCACTTCCTACGTGACCATGTCGCAAGGGGTGATATTGCTCTCTCTCATGTGAGCACCAATCACCAATTGGCGGATATTTTCACGAAACCTTTGGATGAGGCCCGGTTTGTTGAGCTAAGGAATGAACTCGGTATTCTTGATCCTAAAAACTTGGATTGATCTACTTGCTTGCAATCTCACATTTATCTTGTGTCTAGCTTAGAAACACCGCACATGTAGGGCGAGTCATTTTGCCATGTCTTGGCATAATGCGTACCTATGTGTGCAACATCAATAGACTCAATGTCATGATATGGGCCCTAGGATTTATCTTCGCGGTGCCATGACATTTGTGCTTAACATAGGGGGAGTCATCCCCCGCCCTTCATTTGCCTCCGTTTTTATTGGTCCATTTATTTGAAGTTTGTTTTTCCTTAAGGTTCTCATCATGTCCCTTGATCCTTGTTGTTATTTAGCATTTTCTCTTTTTGGGCATGAGAGGATGTGTTTTTACTGATTTTTGTGCGTGCCACTTGTTTCGGACATCTCTTAAGTCCACTGGCCACGTCGGAGCAGCTCGGAGCAGCTCCGGATTCTGCTCCGGATCAGCCCGGAGCACAGCCCGGAGCAGCTCCGGACCACTCCGGCGTGACCAGTCCCTTAAGGGTCGGGGTGGTCCAGTCTCCTTTTCATCCACCCCGCGCCATCTCCTCCTCATTTGCCTTCTCCACCCACCCCGCGCTAGCCCTAGCCAAGGTTTGGGTCTTTGGAGCCTTGCTTGTTTCAACCAAGACTATTGTCCTGAGCTTGTGCAACAATTTTATTGCACCGTCTACTACCACAAGAGTGGGCCCGTTGATATTACTTGGATGTGTGGCAATCACAAGATCTCAAGCACCAAGTTAGCCTTTGTTACTGCTCTCGGCGGTTCTAGCTGGTTTGAGCATGAGAATATGCATGCTCAGCTGATTGCTCCTAAGGAAGATCTCATGTTTTGCTACCCCGCTGACAAGAGGAGCAAGCCGGGTATGATAGGCACTATGTATCCCGCTTATCGCCAGCTTGCTTATGTGCTTAAGGATACTATCTGTCAGAAGGCGGGCGACTACTCTGCTATTCCAGGCCACATGGTCAACGTCCTGCGCCTTGCTCTTCCTGACAACATTCGCCCTGTTGATGGTATTGATTTTATTTGGAAGGAGATTCAAAATGGAGTTATCGAGAGACGGTCGCCTGCTTATGCTCCTTATCTTCACCGGTTCTTCATGTCTGCTGCTAGCGAGCATTGGGATGATATTATGTCTGGACGCCGGTTGGTCTCTCATGAGCTTCACACCCCCACTGTTGTGCCGGGGCCCATTCCTCCTGAGTATGCTGCTTCTGTTCAGCCCCGCCCTCGTCCGTCTGGTGTCTCTCGGCCCCTTGAGCATGGCAGCAAGAGGCGCCATGATCCTCAGTCTCAGGCCGGTCCCTCCACTGGACCGCGTGTTTCAGCTCCCCCACAGAGAGGGGGAGTAGCTGCTTTCTTTCGGAGTTTGTTTGCCACTTGCCGTGATGCCCGTGCCTATAGTCATGATGCCAGAGAGTTTGCCAAGGAAGGGCGTCGCCTTCAGAATGCTGATCGCCGAGCTCAGGGTCTCACTTCTGAGGCGGATCCTCCTGAGTTGGCTCCCTCTGCCTTTGTTGATATTCCGTTGCCCGATGTCACCGATGCTGATTGGTTCTCCTTCTTTGGTGGTGGCCATGGAGGTGGTTCTGATGTTGGTTTTGGTTCTGCTTCAGCTTATGCTCCCGGCGGAGCTGGTGGCTCTAATGTTGATCCTCAAGGTGGTCCTCATGGTGGTGAAGCAGGTGGTTCGACTCATGATGAGTGATGTTTTTGATGCCTTGTCTACTCTTTTTTTCTCCTTTTTGGTGCTTCGGTGCCAAAGGGGGAGAAGGAAGTAGAGTTCTCCTTTTAGTTGGATTTCGTGTGAGCCACAAGTCACATCTTTTGTGTTTATTCGTGCTTAATTGACTTGTGTACTCAATTGCTGGATTTGGTTTTATGTTGGACCTCCGTGTGGTGGTATGTGTGGACAAGCCCGTATCTATGCATGGTGATGTTTTATGATTCTATCTCCATGCTATCCTTTAACTTGTCATTATGCCATGTCTTTACTATTGTTGTTATTATATCTTGGTATAAGTGTTTTGTGAGCTAGGGGGAGTTTGCTCTTATTTCTATATCTTGAGAACTCTAATCCTAGTTGTCATCGTACACCAAAAAGGGGGAGATTGTTAGGGCATTTTGCCCTTATATTTATTTTGGTGATGATGACACTTACTTATGGTACTAATATAATCTTCAAGTTTATTTCTCAGATTTAGTCCCTTGTGTTCTTGATGGTGAAAGGAAGGAGACCCCCCCAATTCAAAAAGAAGAAAAGAGTCGGCTTACTCCGTTTTTCCGGTTTGTATTTGAGTCGTAGGTATGCCGCACTATTAAGAGGGGCTCATGATGAACTTGCTGAGGATGATCTTTTCCTTGTTTTCCACCTCTTGTCGAGTCGAAGAAATCCGGTGTGCTCTGTCCCTGTGTCCTTCTGCCGCAGCCGGAGCAGCGGCCGGAGCAGCTCCGGACCGTACTCCGGGCGGGGCAGTGAAGCTGCCAGGCTTTCAGCCTTGCTCCGGAGTACCCCCCCAGAGCTGTTCCGGGCCAGGCCGGAGCAGCGGCCGGAGCAGCTCCGGACCGTACTCCGGGCGGAGCAGTGAAGCTGGCGTGCTTCCACTCTGCTCCGGAGCACTTGCCAGAGTTGCTCCGGGCAGGCCGGAGCAGTGGCCGGAACTGCTCCGGGCCACTCCGGAGTGACATCCTGATGTTGCAACGGTCACTTTTCGGGGGGCCTTTATAAGCCCCCCCCTTCTTCTCCAAGGGATACCTTTTGCACGAAAAAGAGCTCTTGTTCCTCACTTTCTCTCTCCTCCATTGTTGAGCTCCACATTTCCTTGAGATCTCTCATTCCCCCCAACCAAACCCTAATTCCTTTGGGGAATCGAGAGAGGAGGTCTCGATCTACATTTCCACCAAGCCAAAAGTGATCCCTCCTCAAGTTCATCAAGTAGCTTGTTACTCTTGGGTTTGTTGGGAAACCCTAGGCGTGCTAGGTCGCCCGGAAGCTTCCGGGTTGTGGATTTGCTTCGGGAAAGTTTGTGAGGGTTTGGAGACCACCCCAAGGTCTACCACAAGTGATTGGGCTCCTACTTCGTGGCGCTTGAGTACCCTTCGTGGGAATTCACACCTCTCCAACGGTGACTAGCTCTCTCCCAAGAGAGTGAACATCGGGATACATCTTCGTCTCCGTGTGCCTCGGTTATTTCTATCCGAGTTCCTTTACTTGTGTTTTTACCTTTGTGATAGCCTTCGTGCTTGAAGTACTTTGCATAGCATCTTATAGGTTGTTCACCTAGTTGTTAGGCTCACACTTATATTCCGCAAAGCCTAAAACTAGTGAAAAGAAAAGTAAAATTTGTAGAAACCTATTCACCCCCCCTCTAGGTTAGACCATCTACACTTTCAGCATAGCTGGTGCACTTTTTTGGAGACGCTACTACTTACAGCGGCGAAGTCCCTTGCGCTGTTGTGCATTTGACACGCTCTTTCTTCCAAGTCGAAATTTTCCCGAATTTTGTCGCCTTCTGCGATTGGTGCTTTTCCCGAGCTGACCGGCGAGTTTACCTCGCTGGAAGAGCCTTCTGATGATTCCAACATTACTTTTGTTTCGGGCTTGCTCGCCGACGGATCTGGTTTCATTGAATCCGAGAGGCGGGATGAAGCCGATGGCCCGATGAAGATGCTCAAACTTCTAATTGTTAACTCCATCTCTTGACTTCCGTTGAGTTCTATACTGCTGTTGGCTAAAAGCAAAAAAGCCATCGAATTCATGATTCCAACGCCCAGTGTCCCCACGGTCGGCGCCAATTGACGAGGGTTAACTCGACAAATGTCCTAAATGAAGGACTTAGGATCGGGGGAAGAGGGCGTCGGATGAACTCGAAGGTAAGGTTAGTCGAAATAAGTGTGTATCGAAAGTAAATTTGGGTGTTCAACCTGGCTTGCTTTCAATCTGGCCTACACCGTCCCCTCCTGGCCCCTATATATAGGTGGCCAGGTCTCGAGGATCGGGTAGGGTCCAATACAGATTACAATATCGGCATACGGTAAGGACTCGTATCTCGACTATCATTACAATTGGGCCTAGCTTAACGGGCCTAAGGGGTACTCAACTAACAGGCTCTATTAACTATACCCTTGTCAACGATCGATGTTAGACTTGCTTATATATGATCGATCGTCATCCATGCTATGTTTTATTCTAGCCTTATGAATCCTTGCCATAGTATTTGTGAACATGTAAGCATGTTTTTGCACTTTGTCATTCCTTTCGTTGCATAACATATATACTACATGTCTATAGAGAGATGGCAAAGTGGTACGTGGTGTACAGTGGTCGGGTTCCAGGAGTCTACGAGGAGTGGGAGGACTGCCAGGCATAGGTGACCAACTTCAGCGGCAACTGCTACAAAGGGTACAAGACAAGAGAGCTCGTGGTCTCCAAGTGGAGGAGACACGTGTGGAAGAAGAATCAGATGAAGTTCTTGATCATGGTCTCGATCTTGCTCATCGTCGTCGCCGGTGTGATCTATTCATTCATATAGTAGTCTAGGTGATATGTAACTCCATATATAACATGTAATGATCAAAGTTGTACTTAACTTGTGTAATGATTCGACACTTGACTTCATATTGATGTATTTCGACACTTGACTTTATATTGATGTCTTCCGACACTTGACTTCATATTAATGTATTTTGGTGAATTCATGTGTTACTGATGTGTATATCTTTGCATTTCTGCTGTATATTGTATATTTTTGTGCTGTATATTATGTATTTCTGCTGTATTCTTAAAAAAAATACAAATAGAAAACATATCAGTGGAGTACCATTTTTATTGCCAGTAGCGCACCCTATCCGTGGCGCACCTAAATTGGGTGCGCCGCAGATATTATGCGTGGCGCACCCCACTTAGGTGCGCCACGGATAGGATACATAACTGTGGCGCATATAGCCGTGCGCCACTGGTAATAAATACCAGTGGCTTGATATGCGTGGCGCACCAGCGGTGCGCCACTAAGCCCCAAAATGGTGCTCCACAGATAAGCATTTTCCTAGTAGTGTCAGTTCCACACGTGTTGTGTCCAAACGTTGACGAAGAAGTGCAACTGTCTCCTTTTCTCGTTGCAGATCAATATCTTTGAAACTTGTAGGGATTTTGTGTTCTACCTTTTCCATATACTCAATTGCTAACAGAGCAGCATCTCTCACCGATGTTTCCAAGGTTAGCGTCGGGTAGCTATAAATCGTGTGAGAATGGGGTGAAGTCCGAAGGAATTGCATAGATGGGTAGAACATCACTTTGGTTGTAAAACTGTCCTCTGTAGAAAAACAATTCTCATACACCGGACATGGAAGACCCAAGCTCTTCATCATAGACTCGAAAACAACAGTGGCCGGAATTTGAACATGCTCCATGAGTACGCTGGCATCAGACATATACAAACCATTAGAAAAAACACGGGTAGATATGTGGCAACACGATATTTCAAGCTATATTATTCCGCAACCTATAAAATCCTGTACACAAAAAACGAGAAGGCAAAAAAGAAATGATGGGAACAGAAACGAATTAATCCATACACAACCGTATCATTCCGCTGATATGAAATCTAAACTAATAATACGGCTTGAGGACGCGATGGTTCAAAAACCGTGCTAGGTCAAAAAAACCGGTGGTCTTTTTGGTACGTCAAAAAGTTCCTTAGCGATCCTTAGCGATAAAAATTACAACGCTGCCACCGCTTAGTCGACGGAGGAAATAACCGTTGGTACGTCGTCTTCGTCCGTTCGCGGAGCTGAAGCTCGGGAGCTACTCCTGCAGCACGCGGCACATCGAAAAGACGGTGGGTCCCTAGTAGGACGACATGTTCGCCTTCTCCAGGGAGCGGATCCAGGCGTCGTTCCTGGAGGTGCACGTCCGCGGCCGTGGCTTCGCCGCCGACGAGTACGTCGGGCGTGCACGCTTCGACCTGGCTGACGTGCCGGCGCGCGTGCCCCCCGACAGCGCGCTCGCGCCTCAGTGGCACCATGTGTTCGACAAGAATGGTGAGCGCTGCGGGGAGGTGATGGTGGCGCTGTGGGTGGGCACGCAGGCCGACGAGTGCTTCCCGCTGGCGGTGCACGCGGACGCCGCCTTTGCCGTGGACGCCGGCCTCGCCGCGCACATCCGGTGCAAGCAGTACGCGGTGCCCCGGCTGTGGTACGTGCACGTGAACGTCATCGAGGCCGCAACGTCGAGTTCGCCGACAAGGTCCGCATCGGCGGCGAGCTGTTCGTGCGGTCGCGCGTGTCAACGCAGGTGCTCAGGACCAAGACGTGTGTCTTCCGGCTGCCCTCCTACGGGTGGAACGAGGACCACCTCTTCGTCGCGTCCATCCGGCGTGGGCCTCTTCTGACGAGGATCAAAGCAGAGTCCAATTCACGCGAGGCGCACGTAGTCGACGGAGGCGTAGCCTCACGTAGTCGATAGAGGCGTAGGCTCCATGATCCCGTCCTCGAAGTCGGGGCCTCTTCTGACGAGGATAAAAGTAGAGCACCTTCCAATTCACATGAGGCGCGCGTAGTCGACGGAAGCGTAGCCTGCATGATCCCGTCCTCGAAGTCGTTCTCCCCGCACGCAACAAGTCAGGCGTATCAGTTCCAATCATTCTGATCTGGGTCATCTATCGTGCTGACGTACTGCCCATCTTACAAATTCAGGTTCAGGAAGGGATGAGCCGTCTCGGTGGCGATTTTGCATGAAAGCGTGCTTGACTTCTGCAACTTCTGTTCAGGCAGAACCTTTGTAAGGTCATCTGGACCAAAGGAAAAAAAAAGAGTTGAGAACACAAGCACATAGAAGTTAAGACACTGCAAGAAAATATAACAAGGTAAGAGTTGACCTTCTGGCGTGTTTTTCTTGAGGTTTTTCCGTGCTAGCACATAACAACAGAGAGAAACCACAAGTAACAAGGATACTCCGAGCAGAGCAGATATGATGATTATTAAGTGGTGCTTCTCCTGCTTCCCTATTTGGAGGCTGTTGCCTGCGTAGCTGAAAATTCGCAATGAGAAAAAAAGCTTTGGTTAGCTCGCAGCAAGGTGTTTAAATAGCTGCTGCTACAATAATATGGTAATATGCCAGGGAAAGAATACAAACTTTAAAATAATGCCTCTCTTTGTCAGAGCCTTTGGAATGTCTCCAGACAGCTTGTTATTCTGAAGATACCTACATTATATTGGACAGTAAACAAGGGCTTGTTATCCTCTCTTTTGTGACCAAGTTAGGAAAAAAAAGAGTTGAGAACACAAGCACACAGAAGTTAAGACACTGCAAGAAAATATAACAAGGTAAGAGTTGACCTTCTGGTGTGTTTTTCTTGAGGTTTTTCCGTGCTAGCACATAACAACAGAGAGAAACCACAAGTAACAAGGATACTCCGAGCAGAGCAGATATGATGATTATTAAGTGGCGCTTCTCCTACTTCCCTATTTGGAGGCTGTTGCCTGCGTAGCTGAAAATTTGCAATGAGAAAAAAAGCTTTGGTTAGCTCGTAGCAAGGTGTTTAAATAGCTGCTGCTACAATAATATGGTAATATGCCAGGGAAAGAATACAAACTTTAAAATAATGCCTCTCTTTGTCAGAGCCTTTGGAATGTCTCCAGACAGCTTGTTATTCTGAAGATACCTGCATTATATTGGACAGTAAACAAGGGCTTGTTATCCTCTCTTTTGTGACCAAGTTTTCACACTATGGGCTATGACAGGCAAAGTCTAATAAATGGACAGTAAGCAAGGGTTTGATGAAAGACTTATAGCTCAGTCAGTTTGGGCAAGCTGCTCAAATATGAAGGCACACTGCCAGTTAGTTGGTTGTTCTCAAAGTGACTGAGTAAGGAAATTAAGTATTCATTAATGAGAAGACACAATTAGCAGGGGATGAAAAGGCCGCAGAAAGCATGTAGGTGACTCACATGATTGACAGGTTTGAAGAGCCAGTGAGGTCTAGAATTGGACCTATCAGCATGTTATCCTCAATTTGACTACAAGGAAATTCATGATCAATCAGGGCATGGAAGCAAGGGATACTCATGGATTAATCCACAGCATATGAGTTAATTGATTTATGTGTAATTTTCCAGGCGTTGGGGATCAGAATTGATGCTGCGCTGGCTCTACATTCGATCTGCATTTTTTTGAAGAAAGAAGAAACAAATTGAAGGCCAGAGCTGTGAGGATAAGAAACATGTGGAGGAAATTTAACCTCGCTAAGCATGATACTGTAGCTAACAAACCAAACACGAGGCATACAATTCTATGATTAGTAGATCTACTATGCGATTTTTCATCTGACCATTTAACAAAAATATTTGTTGGTGTACGTGATATGAAGCTCGCTCATGAGTGATTCGAAAGCAAGATTAACTCATTTATGATCTAACATAAATATAAAATTAGCTATAGAAGGAAACAAAAACATTTACGACAGGAAATCGAGGGGCTGCGATGAATGAGACCAAATCGAACCAAAAACATTGCTCCCTTTAATATTATCAGATATAGATAAAAGGTTGTGTCAAATAAAAGGTATGCCTTCTTCATATGAAGTTGGTCCAGATAACTACAAAGAAATCATAGAAATTGCCCTTTTTAGTATCCCCTGCACATACTAATCTTTCATGGGTAATGTGAACCGTGCACTGGATAAAGGCTCTATATTATTTTGATCTTTCTCATACCAGCGTACAATCTAGAATTACTTGTGCTTCGTGGATAAGTAACTAAACTAATTCACCATGTTAGTTCATTCATGTTCCATTTCATCAATCAGGTTATCTTGCACCTCCAAGAAATTATCGGGTGGGTTTTACTCAAGGAAAAAAATAGCGCGCTATTTAAAATAGCGTGGCCCTTCTAAAAATGCTATGCAAGTTATAGCGTGCTAATAGCACCCTATTTTTCAAAATAGCGTTTTGAAAAATTGACATGATATATCTTGTATATTAAGGATTTTAGCAGCTAAAATTATTTCCAGAATAATGCATATATAACAAATTGTTATATTGAGGCCAAATAACGCAATCCAGATCACAATGGTCACCAAATTCAAAATGATAAAGAGTCCAGATCATAAAAGGTCATCACATAAATCCATAAACTAACTACAAAGCTAAGAATAAAGGACAAACATCTTTAAGATAGTCTAACATCAACAGCCAACGAGCAACAAGCAAGTAATTATTCGTATGAAGAACTAGATGAAGGAGAATGCATTAAGACTGAGGAGCTCAGCCGAACGACAACCTGCCAGAGCTGGAGGAGATGCGCTACAGCAGCGCCGCCACCATCGTGTGAGGACTGAGGAATTAGGGATTGGGGGTAATGGGGAGATAGGTTACAACCTAGGGTGTGGTTGGACATTGGATTAGTGTTGGACTCGTACTGCTATTGTGGGCTTAATTGTAGAATGAGCTGAATGGTTGTTATCACCGCCGCTATTTTGTCTTTTTCGTTGTAGCGGCGCTATAGCGTTACCTAAAATAGCGTGTTTAGCGTGCTAAAAACGCTTGTAGCGCCATAGCGTGCTAAATTCGCATAACGTAGCGTTCGTCTCCTAGATATGCTATAGCGGTGCTATAGCGATGTTTTAGCGCGCTATTTTTTTCCTTGGTTTTACTCCACCATGCCGTTCACAGTGATGCAAGCTTTGATGCAAAGGTCTTGCCACAGCACCACGAGAAGTAACACAAAGTGTTTAAATTTCAAGGAAAATCTAAAAATAGAAATGTGAAAAAACCATGCACTAAAGAAAAAGATATGTTAGTTTTAAGAAATTGAATAAATGGATAAATGATCAAGAAACTTACCTGATGTAGCGAAAAAAAATTAAAAGCCCCTAGCAACGCACGGGCATTCCACTAGTCAGGTGTAATACCAGGTGACAGCAATCCGGTGTAAGATCCAACACATACACATCTAACATCTGGAAGCAACAGCGTCCGTGTTTCAAATTAAAAAGGAGGGACTTTATCAATCACAGATCGTCTAAAATACTTCAAAGCGTAAATTACCAATGATTGGTACATCCCATTGTTGCACGTCATATTTCGGATACTAAAAATTGTGAAATAGTTCATAGAGACAGGTTATGGTGTATGTTGTGCATCCAGGAAAAATCATGTCAAATTATGGCCATACGTGGAATATGTGAAAAAAGTAACGATACAAGGGAATAGTACCATGTGTTTCCACATATCATTATCCTTTTTTTGTACGGGCTATAAATCTAATCTAATCTAATCTAAACTAATAATACGGCTTGAGGACGTGATGGTCAAAAAACCGTGGTATGTGAAACACCAAAAATTGTTTCGTCCGTCAAATTAATCTTCCTACGTCAAATAAACCAAACCAAGTCTTTGTACGTCGTCCTGAAAACCGGTCGACCACGCGAAAGAAAAAAGCAACCGCAGTCTCTTCTCTATCCCCTTCTCCCTCCCCGCCCGCCTTCGTGTCTCGCGTGCGTCGCCGAGCAGGAGGTCATCGGTCCCCTGTGCCCTTGGTCCGCCGGCAGCCGGGGGGACCTCCGCCCCGCCCCTTTGCCACGCGTCCGTCTCCAAGCAGGAGGTCCCCGGATCCGCAGTCGACCAGGAGATCCTCGGCGTCGCTCCTGTGCCCACGGAAGTTTATGGCCGCGCTGCACGCCTGCACGGGCAGCAGAAATCGACGCCGGTCTGAGGTGGTAGCAGGGATTTCAGACTGAGGCGGGAGCAGGCAGAAAGCAGCAGCAGGCTGGGCGGGAGTACGGGCGACATGAGGCGGGAGTGTCGATGATCTGAGGCGGGAGCAGGGAGGCAATAGCAAGCTGGGCGGGAGTATTGGCGATTTGAGGCGGGAGCTGCAGACCTGCGGCGGGCCGACGGCGCTAGCAGGTTGGAGGATCTGAGGCGGAGCTGCAGACTTGCGGAGGGATCGGGATAGGAGAAGACTGAGCAGAGGCGGAGAATTATACTGTGTACTGTAGATCTTGGTCGCCAGTCGCCATTGATGCATAGTTCTCTTTTCCAGCCTTGATTTAGTTTCTGAATTGTTCTTTTGTCAGTATGGTTGGTGAAGGAGCATGACAATGAGATGTATGTATCTTTAGAGAAAACTAAGGCGCTATATCCTAAGCAGTACATCAAAATAATGTACTGTACAAGAAGAAACTACTTTTGTGTTGAAAATATATAACAACTATGATGTCTTAGCTGCAACAATTGATATACAGTGGAATGCACTGAATTGGTAATCGGCAAGTTAAACAACTTCTGTGTTGAAGAAATATATAACAACTATGATGCTTAGCTCCAACGATTGACACGCAGCAGAATTATGAGATGATGTAAGTTACGTGTGTTGTACTGAATTGGTAATCGGCAAGTTAGATGAATTTAACTTGAAGACAGGAATAATTGTCAATGTACCACTTTGCTCAATTGAGTCTCTCACGGACATAGCCAATCCTTTTATTATCACAAGTTCAATACAGAATAATGCATTGCAGATTGTGTCTTACAGTTTTTTCGTTTAGATACAAAATAATAGCAATGGTTACGCGAGATTAAACTACAACCTGGGTGTTTCAAATTGCAATCAAAATTATACCATCGTTTATCAGTCATTGTGGTGAGAAATGATGAACGTCGTGATTTTTGTTTTTTTTTTCACATGCTATTACAAAAGGTGATAACAACAATATTAGAAACATGTTAAATCAAGAGAAAAATACACGATATTAGAGCAATAAAAATGGAAGGATGAGAAAAAAGTTGAGTCACTGAAATGAGCAAGGACAAAGGCAAGCAACAGTTTGTCCTCTTTGTGAGGTGCGGATGTAGTAGAAAGAAAACATAACAAAAAAATAAGAAGTCGTGGTAACCTGACAAGGAAGAGATAAATTTATTTGTGAAAATAGGATGATAACTTTTAAAGATGCATGTTGCATCAGGCACGCGTAAACCGACGCGAATTAGCCACGATAAATTTCTAGCAAGCGTTGGGGTCAGTGTGTAGGTACTTACCTAGGCGAGACAGCGTAGCGGTGTGAGCAACGAAGGGGGTTGGCTTGCGCAGCGATGGCGGAGGGGCGGAGCGCGAGGGAAGGGCGGCGCGTGGGCGGAAGGCGTGGATGAGTGGTGGACGGCGGCAGATAGGGAGAGGCTCGGGGCTATCAGCAGGGGCGCGCCCGCGACGGAGGGGGAGGGGAAGGAGGCCATGGTGGGGATGGCTCGACGGAGGAGGATAGGAGAGCGGGAGAACGACAGATAAACCAAACCGGTACAATGACGTGGTAGTATTATGTATTTTAGTGGGAGGATAAATTGGTCCAAACAATTATTTAATGAAAATGTATTTTCAGTTGATTGAAAGCGTATTTTACGGACACGGACCAGTCCGATTGCAATCTTACAGTTTAGAATTTTATACATAAATATTCACTTGAGTCGCATTTACATATGAGACAAAAAAATAGTAATACCATGGCAACCCTACTTCATCAGGCCCTCTTGGGCCGGCCCATCTGATGAAGATCCAGCGTGTCACGGAGAAGCATAAAAACAAGTTGTTCATGCATGACTCTGCCTCGGTCACGTCCACATGACTCCAACTCTCCAAGAGGTGCACGCATTGGAGATAACTAGCTATCTTGTGTTAGGAATTGGAGATAACCCTATCCTTGTCTTGTTAGGAATTGTAATCAGATCAGATTCGGTTAGTAAAACGACTACTGTTGTACTATATATAATCCTATGGCCATCAATGCAATCAGCAAGACGTGTAAAGTATTCCACCTTCAGGGAGAGCAAGCCATCGCCGAGCAAATCTCTAGCTGGTTGGCACGGGACGGGTTTGGGTCGCTGATGTGAGACAATGCCTGCTTGTCGGTGGAGTTCGGGCAAAAGATCCAAGGCGCATGCGGCAGTCAGAGGGGCGAGATTGCACTTGTGTGTGGACGATGCAGGGCTTTGGGAAGCTACAAAGCACGAGAAAGCCCGGGAAAAGAGGAAGAAGAACCATATGCTCATTGGTTTGAATATGGAGAGGCCGAGTCAGGCAGAGGGGGCGGTGGGCTACGGAGATGTGGCTAAATCCCACGGCAAGAAAGCTCGAGGACGCATGGGTGCTCCGATAGACTGGCGGAGCTTCCTTGAAGCAAAACTGTGCCATGGACCGCCCTGTCCAAAGGCGTTTTTCTCTCTATCAACAATTATTTAGTGGTGAAACTCCATTAGTTCTATCCAAATCCACTACTCCTTGCCGTTTTCTACCCAAAAAAGTTCTTGGCCCGCCTTAATTTTTCTATCAAGCTCCGCCACTAGGTAGAGCTTATCCATCTTAAGAGCCGGCTTGGTTTAGTATTTATTAATGAAAACAGACGTAAAAGTAGGACTTGTACTTGATTTTTCATTAAAAAACTAATTTTTAGTTCTTCCATTGCAATGGACGGGCATCGGTGCATGATTCCTATATGTGTTCAAGTTGCATGTTAGTAAAATTATTAGGTATGCGATGTGGAAATAACTTGAAAAATGATAGGTGATTGTCATCGGGAAAAATAATATGTAAGGCAATAATTGTAGTAGCACAGTTATATAAGTTGTATATCATGCATATATCATGAACTTTAAATGTTTCTATCCATTATATCCATTTGAGTATAAGTTGATGGGCCGTGGCGAAGCACGGGTATTCAGCTAGTTATCATAGTCCTAGATGAAACCCATGCGATTGCACAAGATATAACGTAATTTACGCCCCTGATTTATCTTACATTTAAGACAAGTCATGCTAGGAGAACATTTGCAGTGTGTACAATACATTCCAAAAAAAGAGGCAGCTTTTATATTGTAAGCTTGAAGATGCAGTTCAAACTACATGACGCATGAGCCTCATAAGGCAAACAGTGAAATAAAATAAATTACGAGTAATATTTTATTTCAAAGGAAGAAATATTAAAACTTCCCGGAGTGTATATCATTTTCCTATCCGTCAAAAGAAGAAACAAATCTACAGATTGGTTGATCATCTACATTGAAAACAATCGGCATGGTTCGTTTGTTTCGTAATCTGACATGCTACTTGAGGTTGTAGAAGCCGTAATCCAGATATATAATAAGTTGCTGATCCTGAATAGAAAAGCATTGAGGAATCCCTAACCAAACTAACCAAACGAGACGGTAGCAGAAGCCGGCATCAGACGATGCAAGGAAAAGAAATGCACACCTGGACGCCTCCTCGCTCATGAAGAGACGATGGGAATGATACGGGCGAAGAGGAACCGAAGCCGAGCCACGCCGGGGTCAGCACCTGCACAGATCTCCCCGCGTGCACTGTATCAACAAGCAGAAGGATGTGGATTGGATGGAGGCGTCGGCGGAGGAGAGGATAGGATCGACCTTTGTCACGGCAGGTGCTGCTACTCGGGCTTCATGATGGGCTTTAGGATGGACCCAGCGAAATTAAACGGATAGCAGCATCATGAACCATATGCACGTATCATTTTTTTCACTTGTTTTTGTTTTTTCTGTTTTTTTTGCATACATAACTATATATACGACAAGGGATACGGGAATCAGAAGAAAGGCATACAGGACACTAAAACCAAAAGAAGGTCCAGAAAAGTGATGACTGATCAAACGGACTGGCAAAGAACTTATATCTCTACATTATATACATAAAAAGTAGGCAGTGATTAGATTTAATATACAACATATGCACTAAATACATAGTGGACGGCCCATGGATATTCAAATGTTCAGAGAACAAAAAGCAAAAGGATCATACAGTAGATCACATAGGATGAACCACGGCCGAAAGGAAGCAGCGTTGCGCGAAGGATAAGCAGGGAAGCGTTGCAAATTTACATCATATCACAGGGCTTTGCTCGAACCGACAGATACTCAGCAGCGAATAGCGGGGCCAACAGCAGTGGACTCAATTGCAGTGACAGCAAACGACAGACGGGCTCTAAAGAAGCTCTTTTCTTCAACTGCGACAACAAACTTGTATCTATTCGAGAGGATGGCTTTCAGTTCTGGCGGCGGATACTTTATACGCTGAGCAGACATGAATGAGTTAGTCCTCCAGGAGCAGTTCCTTGCAATGATCTTCAGAATCGGCATACCAACCAACTGATCGGCCATGGTACCACGAACAATGAATTCAGCTTCATCAGTACCGTCGTTTACCACCAGAGCTATATCATATCTGCAGAAAAAAGGAGGCGGAAAACATCGGTATCTGAAAAGGGTTAACATGTTGGTGTAGAGAACGCAAGGACAAGTTTAATACCTGAGATGTGCTTGTTCAAATGTACATGTAGGTTCACTGCAGATGTATGATTCATGTAAAGGAAAGGAATTATTCGGCATAGCTATTGTACCACATGTGTCACATAGGGCGACGAACCACCTGTGGGAAGTGTTGAACCCGACAACACGGACGACACATCGAAAATGTGCTTCCTAAAATAGTAACGGAAGCCACAAACCATGACAAAAAAGGCTAACAGAGATCAAAATGCGCATAGGAAACAACGAACAAACCTCATTTTCGAACAGATTGAAGTTAACTATTTCAGCAAGGGTTTTGATTGCAGGACGTCCCAGATGTTGACGCAAAGCTATATTGGTCGGAGCTCCAAGATCTGAGATCGGCTCGACTTGACACACCGTGCTACAAGGCAACAGAGTTCAGATAGGTCCATTACATGTTACGAACAATCAAGGGTCGACAAGAGTATTTCACCTATGGCGAAGGACGGAGAGTTCAGGGATATTTTTGTTAATATACCATTTGCAAGCTTCACCACCGGTCAGCCCTCTCTGTCCTGCGATAATGGGTTAGCAAACATCACAGATATGGTTCGAAACAGTGCATCTAAAACACGGACGGATATGTACCAGAGTAATCCCTGACAGTCGTGCCAACAAAAACGGCTGCAGCCACTTCACCTACACATGTTCCCATGAAATCGGGATGCGGCATCTCCCCACAGCACAATTCTTATAGCGACGCAGATTTGCTAACCGGGTGGCTAGCTATGCACGCCTAACAGCGTTAGGCATCTATTAAAGGCATCTTTACCGTCCAGTAGAAAAACAAAACACGGAGAAATCCACTCCTACCCTGGCCCACCTGCTCCATGGAGTCTTATTTATTTCTTTTTGTGGTACGCCGTGCTGATTTGATTCCCCAAATATTGGACCAACAGATCTCTCTACCATCAGTTAAGAAATTACATATTTTCACGGGAACAAAACAACATATAAGATAAGCAAATAACTATGCCAAATTTGGACCAACAAATGTCCATGCATCATCCTAGCAAGATAATTTTCCAATCTAAGAGCATGTCCCAAAGAATCGGACCTGGATTCACTAAGTTTGAAAAATAAAACCGAACTACAAATGAAGAAAATAATCGAGGCGATGGATCTAGAAGACATGGGGGTCAGAAATGGAGGCACTCTCGTCCTTGGAAGAAGCCTAGAGGAGGCAGGCAGTATGCGCCGTCGTGGGCGACCAGGTGTGGCCTTTCCGTCTCCCGGCTGGCTCAGCAAGCACCGCCGCCGTTTCCCGACCACCGACGGCACGGCCTGCATAGACGAAAACATAGAAAAGAACAGAGGGGGGAAATATGCTGGCATTAGTTCTTGTTCTCCAACTTGTATCCATGCTCTCACGAATTGCATTTTATCAGTGAAGAATAAGAAAAAGAACAGATGGGATAAGAACAGAGTACACTGCATCGACAAAAAATTTGAAATCAGAACCGACCAGCACAATCACGTTTTCTGCACACACAAAAAATCATCACGGATTGTACTTTATCAGTGAAGATAAGATAGAAAACAGATGGGGATAAGAACAGAGTACATGGCGTCGACGAAAACTTAAAAAATCAAAACCGACCAGAACCAATCCCCGAAAACTTTAAATACTTGATGAACATTGGATCTGGATAGAAAAGTATTGCGAGATAATTACTAGTACCTTCCCCCATAATTTTCTACCGTTTATTTGAATGAAGATCTGGATCGGTCGGTAGCCCTGGCCGTACACGGTCGGCTCGAGGTCGGGAGCGCCGTCCAGTGTCAGCACAGGACGCCAGGGATTCCGCGGTAGTGCACCAGACCAAGGCACCGAGCAAGGGATCTGCTGTTCGGGCCAGGCCGCCGCCGGCCAAGATGCAGGATCCTACAGGGGAGGGGCATGACGCCAGGTCGAGCTGAGGAGACTGCGCGCAAACCCCTTGCATCGCAAGCGGCGCCTCTATTCGATTTGGAACCAGGTGGAGGAAGACGTGCGGGCAGCCATTAGGGCCTGCTCGCCGGCCGGCCATGTTCTGGGTGGACGAGAAAGGGAGTGGGGAAATTTCTCTCCCCAGTACAGGCTATGTGCGGTGATAGTGACTATGCCACGTAACATCTGGACCACGAGGTCGGACAAAAAACAAAAATAACCGCAATAAATTGGTGTCGACGGGATGACGGCGTCAGTTGGGTAGTTTCATACAGAATTGATCCAATGGTGTCAAATCTTCTATAGTAATCATTCAATGGTTGGATGAGGGTGCATAGCTAGCCGGGTGGCTATCCCAGAATTTCCCATTCTTATAGTATGGCCGCTATGTAAGAAATCAGATAAGTCAACAATTCACGCATGATGCAGTTGCACAGATAGGCATGGCACGCAATGGGAATTATCAAGAACCAACCTCAGATCAGAGAGTAATATATCCCTTCTTGCCAAATGGTGCACCCTCCCCGGGACAACGTAAACAAAGACATCTGACACCGCCGTGATCTTGCCAACGACATCTACAAAAATAGATAAAAACTATTGATTGACTGATATCAAAGAGAATACATAAAGTATTGAGCCCAATTAACACAAAGTAAATAACCAACGCACCGACAAAGCGCTCAGGAGTTTCGGATGGTACAGGTAAGTCTGCAAATGGTGTAAGACAATACACCCAGGTAGGAAATTTTCCTATGGTTTCATCCTTGCGTACAAACACCGTTGATGGGTTGATAAACATGGTAAATCTGGCCTCAACCGGTCTAAGTATTGTCCTTGGGCGCACAAGGGAAAATAAGCTGATCTCATATATGCCCCCTTCGTGTAGAATATCAATGAAAGATCCGAGGGCAAAGCATGGTACGACAGCATAGATGCGGTCCATTTAGGGGAGTACACAAAAAAAAGATAAAGATCATGATGTGTCATCAACATATGGATCTATTGCATAGAAGAGGAAAGTTAGGGTATCGAAACAACAAAAGCACCTGACTATCTACAAGGACCATGTGTATACTCTTAACAGGGCCAGTTTCTGTGCCGCCGCGATGGTGCCAGAGACGAGAAATGCGGACACGGACAATTTGATTACCAGTGGTTGAAACAACATCTTTGAGAGAAGTGAATTCCATATTGCTGGCTATGTAACGATGTGTACGGCAAGTACCTACAGCACCGAATCAGTAATCCATAAAGGGAATTCAAGGAATGTAGATAGATCAGCTGGTCCAGCAGAGAAGTAACAGCGTCACCTTCTTCACTTCTGAAGGGGAAGCATGCGGCAATATAAACATCGATGGTGGTAGACCAGCCGTGCGACGCAGAAAGATATACTGCAAGAATTTCGCAAAATAAAGATCACGACGAGCCTTTCGACATATTCTTATGATGGCAAAAAGCTTGCAGTCATTTATCGAAAGGTAAACTTCCATATAACCATATTTCATACTCTGCACTATCACCTGTTTTAGTAAAATCATTCTGCTAATACAGTGAAGTTTTCAGTTCGCAAGTCCGTTTGTTCCCCACAAGGAGGAAATGCCTAGACGTATTTTCAGAAATGGAACATGTAGAAGAACGACATAATCACAGAAACTTTGAAACGGTAGCGGTACATAATAATAATACAAACGGGATGAGATACCTTGTTCTAACTGGATTATATTACCATGTACCGATTTCCAATTATAGGTCGCTATATTAGGCTAATTTATTTTTTCACCCAGAGCGTGGTACACTTTGGATTTAATTGTTCCCTTTGAAAACAAGAGCGCAAAGGAAAACCGCAAGGAAAATAATTTTCTATGTCCCTAACTACAAAGTGTAACTAAAGATTTCCCGGAGGTAATACGCAAGGCCACAAACAATTCTAATCAGGTTTATGCATTAAACTATACAAAATAAAGGTTACGATGGGTCTTTCGACATATTATTCTGATGATAAAAAATCCTGCGGTCATTTATCGTAAGGTAAAATTCCATATAACCATATTTCATACTCTGCACTATCACTTGTTTCAGTAAAATCGTTCTGATGTCTGTCCGTCTGATGAAAAATCGAGTATTTGCATGTGGTACATCTATTAGGCTAACTCTATATATGATGCACCTCTTTGCTTATACATGAGAGGAAAGCATCTCAACTGTGAATAGTAGATGCCACCATTTAGAAACATGCTGATCATTCATGCCCGTTCTTTTGCCACTGATGAAGAGAGGTGTGGTTACCTTGAATCAGCAGGGACCGGAGGAGAATAGTTGGGATCAAATGATGCTAAGCCCGGCCAGCCACCCGTTGGTCGATGTATAGGATGGGTGAAGGTTCCAGACACCTCGTCCTACTGCTGCCACACCGCCTCTTCCTCCCTAGGCCGCCTCCTCTCCCTGCGAGACGCCCGAGAGCTGCTCCTGCCTATGGCGGCGAAAGGAGCCCGACCACCCACACCTTCAACCAGGACTCCGCCGCCGGAGCTCAAGGCAATGGTAGGGTTTCCGCTGCCATCAACGGATAAGGTGCGCAAATGGGGACGATGACGCAATACGGGCCAAAGTCCATAGCGCTACTCCTATGCATTGCGCGCCCGTGTGTTTCGCGCGTTGGCTCGGCCCGATAATGGGCGTTCACGCAGTTTATTATTCCCTCTTATCTTTACCTGCTGGATTTACTGTTCACCGATTTAAAACACGAACAACTCCGGATTTGAACAAAAAATTACGACAAGGCTGTCATACAAAAAAAATACCACATTTAGAAAAGCTGGAATCAATAAACAAATTCAGGCTCTGAACGACACAGAGAATGTAATCAAACTTCAGAATCAATTTGAGAAATTTAAACAAATTTCCAGTTAGGGCAAACTTCAGAACCAATTTGAACAGTCTCCAAACTTAAATAGGTTTCTAGCTTGAACATATCTGATAAATGAACAAATTTACAACCGAGATTTGCATCTGAAGCCATACAAGAGGTACAATACTACATTTGCAGGGCTGGTGGTAGCACAAGAGGAAAGAAAGACAGATGCGAGGGTGCAAGTCCATTAGGGAGCTAACCAGAGATGAAAGTCTAACGTTTCAGCCTATTAAAAAACGAGTGCAATGCGAGTTGCAAAGAAGACAACAGTGAACTTAATATGCTAATCCGTTGACGGTTACGCGACAGAGGATGCAATCGACTCCATATCATCACAGGGCCGTGAACACAGACAGAAGAACAAAGGGCCAATAAGCAGACGACACAAAAAAAAACAATAGGAAATACAGCCAAGCAAAACCATTCACATGGCTTTATATATGTCCATAATAAGTAGGTCGCGACATAACATAAGGACTCCAAAGAATTTCTTCCCAACACAGCTACCTTAGATAGAACGGTTCAGACAACTAATAATAAAAGACGAGCAATGTTAACTCAGGGATATACAGAAGTCTTTTTTCCTGAGTAAGCACAGAACGGGGGGAAGCCACGTAGGTAAGCAGGTGATGACCATACGACCCAAAAGCATTCGCATACAGCGAATGTCACCAAAGGGCTGAAACACCATCAGACCAAGATATAGAGGAGAACCGCCGCATCAGGTACTTGACCCATATATACATGAGTGCCACAAAAGGGAGGCGCACGATACTGAGATACCACGGAGAATAGAAAGCTAACGACCCGCGTCACCTAGAGGCGACACCACTAAAAAACAAGAATGCATCAGAGATAGACCAACAGATAACCAGATGCAAACCATAATTAACATCACACTATTAAACACACTGGGTAAAAAGAATCCATGTCAATTTGCAATTATAAACGTAACAGGCAATAGCTGCAAACATATCTGAACTAACTCAATACGTTGTACCTGATTCTATTGTAAGATTACTTCTTCTTTTTGGTCGGACCATCCAGCTGAATCTTAGCCTGCTTACGTCCACAAACAAACAGCAATAGTTACAAGTTAGCACAGACCACAAAAGCATGACGAACTGCCATTTGTTCTTCACGTAAGTAATTGAGCAAGATGGCAGGCATCAACTAAGATCGGATAAACTCACCTGGCTGAGACTTTGTCTACTGAGCTGGCACTGGAGGGGTGACTGGAGAATTTAGAGTATCAGATACAGGCAGAACATCCTGGCATAGAACACAAGGCACACAGCACATAAGAAGAACAGCTATTGCAAGAGATATAGAAATATACGGCACTAACATGGACACAGCTACCTTTCCACGTAGAATAGAAGGAGCTGACTGAACTGTATTCTCTAACACACGATCAGGCGATGGATCCTCGAACGCGAGGGCCTGCTTGACATCTGAAACAATAGCATCTCCCTTCCCGGCGCCGAATAACACGGGAAAAGATAGTCATAAAGACATCCAGGCCACCCGCCCATATTAACGGAGTATTTTATGAAAGCTGAGCATGTACCTAGGTCCAAGTGGCTTGACAACTGACGGTGGCGTGTTCAGGACTACATCAGAAGCACCCTGCGTACGGTGTATAGCGTAATCAGGTGGTGCCAGAATAACATAAAGCTAATCAAATAGGACTAATAAAAGGCTTAATAGAAACAAAACGAAGATTGTCTGATTGCAACACAAATAATCAAATATATAGAGGTTAGAAACGGAGTAACCAGCATGGCGCAGTAAGTAACACGGCATCAGACTATTTGGCAGATCAGAAGCTAAAGCTTACAAACACTCACCGTGGAAATAGGAATGTTGCTAGAGCCCGGAACATCGGATGTAGCCGTGACGCTGCTTGAAGGCCCGTCCTGGTGAAGAATGGCAGCCGCAGCCAAAGCATCACCATCAGCATTCAGCCCATCGTTGTCCACAGACTGACTGGACGAAGCTAGCGTCAATCCACGCCCACGTCCCAGAGCGGTAGGCCGAGGCTGTTTCCCATGCAGCAATTCGATCCTATGAACCTGGTATGATGGATCACCGCTCTCTGGGTCGAAGCTCCTAGTTGTGACAGACACCACCAGTCGATAATTCCTCGACACAATAGAGGTGATCTCTCTCGGAACTGACTGGTCAGCACGAGCGACTTGAATAGCATCTTCCATAGATGCACCAGCAGGAGCTTTGGAACGAATAAGGGTCAGGGCTCCTTTGCCTACAAGTTCCTTGGCAACCTTGTCAAAGAACACAAGCTCAACCTCTCCTGTACCATCAGAACCAACATAGCAGACCCGGTACCTACAGCAGCAGCAGAAGTTAATAGAAAGTAGGTAGAAAGATGTATACACAGGACAGCGTACAAGAATGTCACCTAGGAGCTCCACCAATGCCGCCACAATTTTTGTCAGGGCACCTATATGAAGTACCATAAGGAATTGTTCCTTTACTACAGCTTGTGCAGCCATGGAACCACCAATGCTCTCCGGTGCTAAGTTTAGATATCACGACAGTACAGTAGAACCTCGTTTTCTGGAAAAGAAACACGGATATTAGCACCGCGACAAAGTGGACACTCAGAACCGTCCAAACACGGGGCTGAAGGCACTGACCTTGTGATCCCATATCTCTAGGTCAATCAGCTCTTTCACAGTCTTTGTCTCAAGATCAACCTGTGCAATAATCTCAGCAGCAGTCTGACCAGGAAGCACGATACCACGCACAGCAGGAATCTTATCTTGTAACCTACGAAACCAGAGAAGTACCAAGCAAAAGTCAACTATCGTAACTATAGAGAATGGAAGATAATAACTTATGGTGAACTACAACATGACGGGAGCACTTACTGTGCACACATCCCATTGATCTCAGGCAGATCCTTGTTAATGTACCAACGGCATGGAGCACTGCCACTTAAACCTCTGCGTGTTGTGGACACAAAGACTAAAGATACTAAGTATTAGCCAGCACGAACGGTATGCAGCGACTATCATGCCAATAGCACTCAGATCATAACCTTCGAACGGTTTAACCAATGTGCCAACAAATATCACAACGACCGGCTTAGTCTGAGCAGTACAAAGGACATCTTCGCCAGGAAAAGCGGTGGCTCGTTCTCCCCACAGCACCACGCTGATTTCAAAGCCACTGTAAGCACCCAAATAATAGGATCAGGCAACAGTTTTCAGACAAGGTCACGGAACGCATCTGCAAGAATAAAATCACCTTATGTCACTTATGTACACGACCCTCTTCGTAGACGGAGTGGTATGGCTAGAACTATGGTACTAGGAGGTCGGTGAAACACCGGTGACAATACCAATCACATCTACATACAAGAGCACGACAGTCAAATACATGAAAAAAAATCAAGAAAGGAAAAACAGGAGGCACATATGGTATGGAAACAGGCCGAAGCAAACGGGAAAAAAATAAGACCCAAAAAAAATAGATAACAACACCTGTGAAAGACTCTGGATTATCGGTTGGACTTGGGAGTGCATCAATTGGCGTCAGATTATAGGTACATAAAGGATAGTCCATGACATTGTCGCCTATCTCACGTACAGTTGTGTACCTGCCGAACCTGATCATGAATTCACCATCCACTGGCTTGTACCATCCTTTCATTAGACCAACAAGGAACATCCTTATTTCATAGATCTTGCCTTCTCTAATTTTATCAATGAACTGATTAACCAGGGTTGGAGCAATCTCCCCATACATGTGATTCCCCTAGGTTAAAAAAAAGAACAAATGGGTAAACTAAGCAAACAAAGGCGGCAACGCAAAGCAAAAAGGACGGAGCTTAGTACCTCTTTATCCAGAAACACGAGGTCAGTGTGCTTTATAGGACCATCGTCCGTTCCTCCACGATGCTGCCAGTGGCGGGACACGTACACATGGATTGCATCGTTTCCATTACCCTTCACATGGTCACTCAGTTCAGTGGCCAGCATCTGGAGACAATGTGCAAGTAAAAAAAGTCAGGGAAAGCGGAGGATATTACCAAACATATTCAAAACCAAGGAAACGAAGGGATACCCAAGCACACAATCAGGCACAGGGAAACCAACAGGGGGCAAATCATACGACGAACCTGACAATATATAACAGGCGAAATCAAAGACCACATGACAAAAGATTGGTGCAAACAAACATGGATATACGTAACACATATACAAAACCATGCAGACAAATATGCTGTACAACGAGCGAGGAAAACACACAGAGGGCACAAGTTACATTAATGCACGGGTTAAATCAACAGATCGAAATACTTTGGAATACAGCACATTCTTTGTCTGCGATCCACAGGTGTTATCTTCGTTAACTATCAAAATTTTGAGGGATTTCCTAGAGGTAACGCGAGATACAGCCACATACAATTGTCCATGCGAGAATACATGTGTTTTTAGGTATAGGCCAACAGAATCCAAGGTCTGTCCTTGACTTTTATTTATAGTCATAGCATAGAACACACGGATAGGAAACTAGCGACGTAAGAGAATAAATGGCCATTTAGTTCTTTTTGCCGATAACTCAATCCTTGGAATATAGACCACATCTCCCACGTGCGACCCCGTGATGATGACAGCTTTAAGTACACGATCAGCAAGTTCCACGATAATAAGCCTTGTCCCATTGCACATCCCAGTGGACTGGCTCAAGTTTCTAAGCAACATAATAGGAACACCTTTCTTAAGAAAAAGTCTGTGGGCAGGAAAGTTAGGGACATCGATTGCATTCAAAACTTCAGGAGGATAAAACAAATCTTCCTCTTGAACGGTACCAGCGGGGGAAGATTTCGAATCAGAGCTCAAATACTCTCGGCCTTCAGTAGGCACCATGTCCAAAACATGGACATTTACCTCGTTAGCTATATCATTAGTAGGGGCAAGAACAGCCCGCTGCCGCAAATACACAGGATTTTGAAAACTAGAAGCAAAGTTTGTATAAACAGCAGAAACAATTGCCGCAATGTGAGAACCTCCAGAATGAACCAAAAGATCCTCCGGAATATCTATCCAGGTCGGACTAAGTTCACCGGCACGAGCTACAGCCGGTAACTTTCCCTCACCAAGGTCAAGTACCCAGTCATTAAACAAAGAAATTTCCTGATTCATCGCAACAGTTGCACCGGGCACAGATAACCTCATGTTTTCTTTAAGATAAAAAGGAGTAATCAAAGGCCACAACGGAGAGTTAGTAACTGTCGCAGAGACGATCTGCGACCGAGAGCCACCCTCGATAACATGAAGTATCTGCCTAAGGTCCCCACCCAAAACTACGACGATACCACCAAAAGGTAAATCAGCAAGTGAAGGATCATCCACAGACAATATATCACGGAGGGTTCTATCCAACGCCTCAAAACACACACGGTTCGTCATTAGCGCCACATCCCAGATGATAGCGAAGTGTTTACTAAAAGATCAGCCAAATGTGTACCTCTCTTAATATCACAGACAGAAGCCTCGTCGATACTAAGAGGAATCTTAAAACGCGAATGGGCAGTCCGACCACCAGGCAATAAGAGCGACGCAACACCAGAAGACGCAAAAGTAAGAACAATAATTTTCTCTCCCCAAAGATAAGACACGATTGCGTTCCATAGGAAGGTTTTCCCAGTTCCACCAAACCCCGAAACGAAATATAGGTCAGGTTTTTGTTGTACAACAGAATGGATAATTTTTATGAAAGCACAACGTTGCCCATCATTAAGTTTTCCAAACAAGACGTTTGCCTCTTTTGCAAGAGAAGGGTAATCATATGCCATCTCTTCCTGGATCAACCGGTTTCCATGGAAACCTCCTTCGAATGTTGTTTTTGGGGGCAGATTGAAATCAGAAATCCTAGAACCATTTTTCAAGAACACATCGGCAAGCTCAGAAAGAAGCAAATCTCTAAGTTGAGTAACAGGAACATCATACTTTGGATCTTGCCAGGCCAGCCTAATCTCATATTGCAAATCATCGGCAAGGTGAACCCAGTACCTCTCAAAAAAATTCCTCTCACTCTTCACCCCACCGTACAACAGTATGGTAACAAACAATTGACGTAGCCGCCCCCCAAAACCCCAAATAACAGCTTCATCAAATGCACGGTACCATTCAGCGTCATCACCAAGTAAACCCCGAGCAGCACAAGCATCTTTATAAAAAGGATAAGTAGTGCCCTCATATGTTTTAAGATCATCATATGAAGTTGCCCCTTTAACAATCATAAGCAATATACGTAGATAATACAGTTCACCAACGTTTGGCTGTACGTAATAAATACGCCCTATCTTTTCACCTCCACCCCTTTCGTGCCAAGATCTACTTTCTGAGTCCCACGTCCATTCTGTTGGGAAATCACAGTATGTTAGAGTACGAGCATGCGGAAACAGTTTATTAGCCTCAAACCATTCGGTTAGTTTGGTCCTCCTCAAGAAGTCACTGTCACTAATCTTAGTAAGGTCAGCATCGTCATCAAACCTAATAATATTCATACCAGGCAAATGGACGGGCAAGCGTTCGACAGATGGAGTTTTGCCATGTATGGTAAAGCTATAAATACGCCACAATGCATCATACTCACAGATATATCTAGCTTCTAAATACTCTGTGACCTCATTGACCTGTGCACGACCGTTACCATCTACAGGGATGCCCTTGCCTCTAATCCGCTGTAAATATACCTTTGAATAGTCTAGTCCTTTGGTAACATATTTGCACAGATACTTCATTACTTGTGATTTATTACACCATTCAAGGTTCATGTGGCCCTGGTATTTTTTTAACATGGCCAAATTATAAGGAACCACCCATCGATTGTTAAGCCATTTGCCATTCTTAAATACACGACGACCATCATCACGACACCTATATAGTGCAAAACCATCCTTATCAAGAACAGTTTCCTCCTGGAAATCTTTTGGGAAATGCTTAGAGCATTTTCCCTCTTTCATGCAAACACACTTATCGTTAAGATCCCCGCAGGGACCATGCATCATAAACTTAGACAGCAAGATAAAACCAAGCGGATCCTCATTGAGATCTGGAATTTCAGCAGAAATAAAGGAGTCAATCACCACCATACTAACCTCGGTGTCCGGTCTCTTCATCCAAACAAGTACGTGGCCGTGTGGCAGACCCCGCTTCTGGAACTCGACGGTGTGAAGAACTGTCAAAATAAACAAGGGTCAGATGACTACGCATATACAAGATAGCAAACAGAGCAAGCTGAGTGGATTATAACCAGAACGCCAAAAAAACAGTACCAGCTTTCACAGGACCGTATGCACGGCCTGATTTAATATCGCCAAGGTACTCATCGAGCTTCATGTTATATACCCTAACAACGATGTCAGCTCTATCGGGGGGTCTCTGTCCAGGTTCAAGCAAAAGGGCCTCCGTAATCTCAGGCCATTTAGGGTTGCATGTAAAGGTAGAGAAAAGATCAGGAGCACCATAGACACACAAAATAGCAAGGGCGTCCTAGAAATTCTCCTGAAAATAACGTCAGCCACCAGTGTGGCTAGAAGGTAGAATTATAGATTTACCGACATCATACCCATCAACAAAACCCTGACCAACAGCATCAGTGATACCCTGAAAGTGTTCACTCCTAAGCCTTTTTTGATTATTAAGTATAAACCACAAACGGCCCTCGTCTATGCTGGCCCATGAGTCAACAACAGCTTGAGAAGACAACAAGACACAACACAAATAAGGATTCGTTTGTACCAACCGGTAATGGCAGACAAAACAATAATAATCTTTTATTGTCATGGTGTTACGGGCTTTTCGCGCAGCGGGTTCCAACCCAATGTAAGGAATATCAAGATGGAAACCTCTTTCGGCAAAAGGAAATAGCAAAGGATACTGCAAGGACATAAAAGCAGGATGTAAAGACGAAATTCTTCGCAAGCCTTTTTTTGTTATCAATAACAATATCACGGGTAGGTGCCTCAAGGTCTAGTGGACCAACAAGTAATGCTGCCAAGTGATTGTTACTTGGTAGACTATACTGTGGACCATCACCTTCTGAAGGAGCGACCAAACGGATAGCCACATGTTCGTCTTCGTTGCCCTTGACACGCTCGCTAGCCATCCTAAACTTCTTGACCAAATCATTACATTCATTAAGCATGTTTGTCAAACCATCAACGATGGCAGGCTCAATATCCTTTTTTTATCATTGTCTGGGTTAACCGCATTAATCCTATTGTTGACCTCATTGGTGGTATCGTAGATATATAACTCAGCAAACTTAGGTAGGTTTCTTCCTCCAATCGAGCCAGGCGTGTCACTCTTCTCAGGTAAAAGAGAACCCATGCGATGGCAAACAGCACCTTGGATTTTGAAATTTTTTGGTCCACGAGCATTGTTGATAGTCCGGTCAATGTTTGCACCCATGGAGGTGAAAGAGAATAGACAGTTATATTGACGAATGTTGGATACAAAGCGCCTGGCACGGCAGTCACCGTCAAAGTGGAGCAAGTCAGCAAGAAAAGGAGGAGGTCTCTTAAAAGGTGGGATGTAGACCTTCCCGCCTCTGCAACAGATTATAGTCGACCCGCCGTTTGGTAGCACTAGATGGCTTTACGACGCGTTCCGCCCACCAAAAAATCGCACCACAGTGCCGACACTGAAATTCAGGAGCACCATGGTACGACCGCCCTGAATAAGCAGCTAAGAAGAACAGGCAAACATAACCACTTTAGTGTCGAGGCGTGAACAAAGACAAACATAGCAGCCAGAGTCAGGTCATAGGTATAGACAGAGTTTAGTACCTTTAATACTCTCAGCAATCTCGCCAGGAAAACCCTCCCAGCCACCACCCACCGGTTCATGCATAGCATGCTCTATGACGAAAAAGACAACACCAAATCCGATGAACATCCGTAAGAGCGGACAACTAAACTAAGAAACAAGTTAACGCAAGAGTCAAATCACACCCCACACCTGCAGGGCCATTCCGCAGCCGGGCAAGCCGGATCTTCCTCCTTTTACTATTAAACATAGTAACCCGGGCACTAAGGTAAGGATACCAACCATCCCCTAATTAACACAAACACAAGAAGGCAAGGCATAAGATAAAAGTAATCTCTCTGAGCAAAAAAAAAGAAAAGAAAGGAGAGAGTAAGAAAAAACAAATCACAAATAGGAAAAAACATACGTTTCCTTTTGTAAGGTGACTCGTCAGCAGGTGGATCCGGAACCCAATGAGGTGTTACCCACGCAGGAGGCCATCTCGGCTTTTTATCTTTCGGTGGCATCGCATTAACGCCAAAGAAATACCATGACAAGCAAAACAAGCTGAAAACAATGGGTTGAATCAGGATGATGCCAAAGAAGAATCAGGCACCAACGACAACGAACGCAAGTACGATGGTGTCACAAAATGAACCAGCGGAAGACAACAGAAGCAGCATCGAGGGGCAGAAGAAATCAACAACATCAGCAGAGATGAGAACAGAAGAAAGTTTCTTTAAGCATGGCCAGAACAAAACCACACTGCAGAGATGAGGACAGAACATTCCTTCTCGAGATATTCGGATATGAAAACTCCAGGCAACAGTCAGATAACAGCAAGAATAGATTGCTGATTCACTCAGGATATGAAAAAATGGCACAGCCAGGCGGCAATAAAAGAGAAGTACAACATTCTCTTCCACAAGTAGAATTAAATAGAAGGTCGCAGAGAATCATAATATTCAGAGAAAGAAAACCATTATATGTTACAAATGGACATTATGAGCTGATTACAAATATTTTGCCAGCATGCTGACTCGATTCCAGGTCCTACACATCCATCTAAGTCATCCCGAGACGCTGGTCCACCTAACTGACCTACTGAAACCGCAAGCACTACGGCAGACCGTGCAAGGTCTCTGTAGGCCTGCATTGCCTGGTAATTGAAGTCCTGGACTACAAACCCATATAAATTCTGCAAGAAACGGACAGCTTGAAGCGCCGATTCCTCATATGAACATCTTGAGCCAGGCATTGCGGACGACCAAAAAAAGAAACGGGCGGAGGTGGCCCCCTCATGGACAACTGAGGTTTCAAGCTCGACACCTCCAAGGATGGAACCATCGCCACCCACCTCACGTAAGTAGGAGTGGTATGACAACCGGCAGTGGGAAGCGACCACCTCGAACAAATGCAGCGGGGAATAGTAGACAACAAACATCCTGCGACCACCAGACGAACGAACGCACGGCACACACACACACAAAAAGAAAAAAAGAAAAAAAGAAAGATAGACAACCCAAAGAGTAGACCATTATCAGGAACATATATGTTATTGTGCTGTACAGATGAATATACGGAACAAAATAGTAAGAAATACATGAACTTTAGAAGATCAAACAGATAACTACCTGATGGACAACTGACGTGCAGCCTAAGTACTCGCCAACAAGCAACCTGAAAACATTAGAGCAAGAAGTCAAGCAAGGAATGTAGACACAACCCAAATGCACACGCCGTTATCAGCCACATGGTCGTTCGATGAGACGAATGCTTAGAGTATAATTAAAGGCGTCTTTTACGGTACCTTTCTTCAATTCATACTACTCATAGGATATGCACTAGTATGAAAGGCCCAACAGGCTTCTCATCAAGCCGTAACTGCTGCGGAGTTTCCTTTAGAAAATAATAATAACGCAGGGTTCACAGCATACTGTTAATTCTGATCGGCGGCCCCACAGCGGCGGTCGGCTGTGATACAATGGTCGTCCTCCCGGCTAATGTTGACCGGACTGGAGGAGGTAGCTCTACAATATTCTGACCTAACTAATGAAAGCACGAGGAGATCAATTTAGCACAAGGCCACGTAGTATGCAAATTGCTTAGGTCGAGACACCAATTAAAAATTCCTAATCACTCAACGGTTTTCAAAGACTCCAAATGAAAAGGGACTAAAAACCGACTTAGCATTAGCAAACTGGAGCTAGCTTAATTTGCAAATCAACTAATGAAGCATGCTTTGAAACCAATTAGATCTTGATTTGAGAACCTAGGACTAAACTTGCTCTCAAAACAGCCGATTTAGAAGGAGAGAGATGCAGATTCGAGCGAGGCCAACCAGAGATCCGGGCGCAAACTTACGGCTGCGGTGCGGCTGAGGAGGGACTAGGAGACGCTGTTGCTCTCCGCTGCCAAACCTGATCGGCGGTTGTTGAGTCAGGGTGTTGGGCCGGGGTCCATCTACGAAACGTGGTGATTTTTTAGACTAGTATAAATTACACTAGTTCTCTTTTTGGTACTAGTATGAATAGATATGGGCCATTAGATACATGAAAATGAAGGGCTAATATTTATTTGAAGGTACCACAAAACATCTCTAATTAAAACAAGACGCGTACGCCATATATATAACAGGACCATAACTGGATGCTAAGTCAGTGCTCCAGGTGCGTATGGGGCTATCCTTTAATTCTTCCTGTTTTCATGTTTAATTTTACCAATTTTACCAATTTTGTAACGATTTGGGCATCATGCCATTGCACATTCGCTTCGAAAGCTATTTTTAACATAGGCAAGCATACACTTTTCATTCTACAGACGGACTATCGACCAGATTTTTTTACAAATTTCCAACGTAATAATAGCATCTCCACACGAAGCTCCCTAATTAGTTAATATCCCTTTATTTCTAGTCGGTAAAAGGTGGCAGCATTTCCACCACATTTTTATCCCTTTTCAAGTACACAGTGATTTATCCAGATATCCACATCACGAACTTATAGCCATCAAATATACAACAATTTAAGGTTAGCATCATGACTATTTCGACCAATCTAATCTTGCATATTTGTACGGATAACTTCATATTTTACGTGTATTATACCATTTTATTAACAAAACCAACCTTCTGGTTAGCTCTAATGATTACGACCATCTAAGCGTCATGACCGCATCTTACAGCAGATGGACGAGCCCTTATCAAGACAAGCATATTAACACGTGTGATCACCTACCTACCCAAGTAAAAAATTACATCTACATGACGCCGCTACATCCTGTTAGATTTTTGACCCTTTTGGCCCAGCCTATAAATGCCAAGTCCAATAATTCCTAAATCCTAGAGGCCCATGTGGCCCATTCATGCATGACAAGGGGTGGGACAAATGTTTAGTCCCACCTTGCTAGTTTAGAAGGAGTTGGACTAACATATAAGGTGAGCTCTTCCCCTTGTGGTAAGAGTGTGTGAGGAGAAGGCTCTCTCACGCGCGCTCCTCCTCCGCCGCCTCGCCTCGCCACGGCGCGCGCTGCGGTTTGCGGAATGTGCCGAGCCTTTCTTTTTGTCACGCATGACTGGACTACGGAACTGAACGATCACGTGGAAGCTGAAACGACTTGCCTGAGTGGAAAATGAATACGAGACTGTTCGGTTCGTCTTCTGCCTATTCGTTTCGCCTCCTGCACTGCCTGTTCGCCTCCCTCTGTGGCTATAAAAGAGAGGTCGCTCCTCTCTGCGAATACACAGCACACAGCCACCACTGCCGTCTGCCTCCAAAGCTTTGCGCTGCCTCACAGTCTTCCCCATCCCGTCTTGCGGCGTGCACCGCGAGCCGGGACAGTAGGCCTCCGGAACCCCGTCTCTTGCGATCCTGTACGGGAGAGAGGCGATAAGGTTTTTGGGGAGCGCTCTGCGCGACTACTGGCGAGTTCTTCATCACGGACGCCCATGAGGACGACGTCTTCCCCAACGAGGACTTCTTCCCCGACATCGACAACCTCTTCGGCGACATGTCCCTCACCGACGACAACACCAACAGCGGTTCTGCATCCGCACCGGCTCCAACACCGTATGTCTTCCTGATCCTCGCTTGTTTGCTTCAGTTTCTTGGACTAGCAATCGATTTAGATATGCTAGATATGCTTTGTTCATACCGTTCACTCGTAAACATGGTTTGTTTGATTTCCATGCAATCAGCCATATTTTGTTCACCGTTTTCACGGATTAAATCCTTTGGTAAATTCCTGATTTTTCCAACAATCCAAAAACCTTATGCTTTTCATAGGCAATTTTCCGCTGTTGGCTATGCCACGTCTCTGAAGCCCCCGGTTTTCGAGGGCGTCAACTACAAGAGATGGCGTGCAAGAACCATCATATGGCTCACCACCATGAGATGCTTTGATGCATCTAAGGGCAAGCCTCAGAGAGAGCTCACTCCTATTGAGGAGAAAGCTTTTGAGGAAGCCGACAACCTCATGAGTGGTGCTGTTATCATCATTCTTGGCGAGAACATTGTTGACTCGTACCTGTCCCTCACTACGGGCAAGGACATGTGGGATGCACTCGAGGCCAAGTTTGGGGTCTCAGATGCAGGCAGTGAATTGTATGTCATGGAGCAATTCTTTGACTACAAGATGACTGATGAGCGCGGCATTGTCGAGCAAGCTCATGAGATACAGTCCATTGCTAAAGAACTCGAGCAGTTCACGTGTGTGTTACCGGACAAGTTTATTGCCGGAGGCATCATTGCCAAGCTTCCTCCCTCGTGGAGGAATTTTGCTACTTCTTTGAAGCACAAGAGACATGAGTTTTCTGTCATTGATCTTATTGGGTCTCTTGATGTGGAAGAGAAGGCGAGAGCAAAAGACACACGTCCTCGAGGTGCCGAGGGAGGTTCTAGTGCCAATGTGGTAAAGAACAAAAACTTCCAATCTCACAAGTCCAAGAACAAGAACAAATTTGATGGCAAAGGAAAGTTTGATGGGAAGAACAAACCATCACAGTCTACCAACTTCAAGAAGAATACCGATAAAAGGAAAGGAGCATGCCATGTATGTGGCGAACCTGGACATTGGGCACCTAGTTGCCCAAACCGCTTTGACAAGCGTCATGGGAAAAGCGGCAAGTCCGCAAATGTTGTCATTGGCGATGCTGAGATGAAGGACTGTGGGTATGGTATACTTCCTACTATCATTTCAATTTGTCAGTCTCCTAATTGGTGGATTGACATCGGCGCTAATGTACATGTTTGTTCTGATATTTCCATGTTTTCCTCTTATCAGGTCACAGGGACTTCCTCCGTGTTGATGGGAAACGGCTCTCATGCTACTGTTCATGGTGTTGGTACGTGATCTAAAGTTCACTTCGGGAAAGACCGTGCGGCTGAAGAACGTGCATCATGTTCCCTCAATCAATAAAAATCTTGTTAGCGGATCTCTTCTATGTCGGGACGGCTACAAGATAGTTTTTGAGTCCAATAAATTTGTAGTGTCCAAGTTTGGAAACTTTGTTGGTAAAGGCTATCATTGCGGGGGCTTGTTCCGTCTATCCTTATGAGACGTTTGTAATAAAGTTGTTAACCATGTTTGCAATGACAGTTTGTCAAATGTTTGGCATTCACGACTTTGTCATGTTAATTTTGGTTGTATGACGTGGCTAGCTAAAATGAATTTAATCCCTGAATTCCCTGTTGTGAAAGGCTCCAAGTGCCAAGTGTGTGTGCAAGCTAAGCAACCTCGCAAGTCTCATACGACTGCGGAGGCAAGAGATTTGGCACCGCTAGAGCTTATACATTTAGATCTTTGTGAGATGAATGGTGTTTTGACAAAAGGTGGAAAGAGATACTTCATGACTCTGATTGATGACTCCACTAGATACTGTTATGTGTATCTTATGAAATCAAAAGATGAGGCTCTAAACTTCTTTAAAATCTATAAAGCTGAAGCAGAAAACCAAATTGATCGAAAGATCAAACATCTTAGGTCTGATCGTGGTGGAGAGTATTTTTCCAACGAGTTTGATTCTTTTTGTGCGGAACATGGTATAATCCATGAGAGGACGCTTCCCTACTCACCTCAGTCAAACGGGGTGGCCGAAAGAAAGAACCGCACTCTAACTGATTTGGTTAACGCCATGTTAGATATGTCGGGTCTTTCTCAGGCATGGTGGGGGGAAGCTATATTGACAGCTTGTCATGTCCTAAACCGAGTTCCCACAAAGAATAAAGAAATTACTCCATTCGAGGAATGGGAGAAGAAAAGGTTAAAACTCTCTTACTTACGGACTTGGGGTTGTTTGGCCAAAGTCAATGTGCCAATTCCCAAGAAGCGCAAGCTTCGACCAAAGACTGTTGATTGTGTTTTCCTAGGTTATGCTTTCCATAGCATTGGGTACAGATTCCTGATAGTAAAATCTGAGGTACCTGATATGCTTGTTGGTACGATCATGGAGTCGAATGATGCAACTTTCTTTGAGGATATCTTTCCTATAAAAGATATGCCTAACTCATCGAATCAGGAGATGCCCAGTTCATCTAGATGGGAATTACTTAAAATTCCTGAACCCACCATTCCGATAGAACACTTTGAAAATCGTGTGGAGAATGACGATGAAACTCCTAAAAGGAGCAAAAGACAGAGGACTGCAAAGTCCTTTGGTGATAATTTTATCGTGTATCTTGTGGATGACACTCCTAGTTCCATTTCAGAGGCCTATGCATCTTCAGATGCTTGACTACTGGAAGGAAGCTGTCCGCAGTGAGATGGATTCCATCTTGGCTAATGGAACATGGGAGATTGTCGATCGTCCTTATGGGTGTAAACCTGTAGGGTGTAAATGGGTGTTCAAGAAGAAGCTTAGACCCGATGGTACCATTGAAAAGTACAAGGCACGTCTTGTTGCTAAGGGTTATACCCAGAAAGAAGGCGAATACTTCTTCGATACTTACTCACCTGTGGCCAGATTGACCACCATTCGAGTACTACTTTCCTTGGCTGCCTCACATGGTCTTCTCATTCATCAAATGGACGTTAAGACAGCTTTCCTAAATGGAGAGTTAGATGAGGAAATCTACATGGATCAGCCGGATAGATTTGTGGTAGATGGTCAAGAAGGAAAGGTGTGCAAATTGCTGAAGTCTTTGTATGGTCTTAAGCAAGCACCTAAGCAGTGGCATGAAAAGTTTGAGAGAACTTTAACTGTTGTAGGCTTTGTTGTAAACGAGGCTGATAAATGTGTGTACTATCGCCATGGTGGGGGCGAGGGAGTCATCCTATGTCTGTATGTTGACGATATCCTGATATTTGGGACCAATTTTGAAGTCATCAAGGAGGTCAAAGACTTTCTATCTCATTGCTTTGAGATGAAAGATCTAGGAGTGGCCGATGTGATCTTGAACATCAAGCTACTAAAAGATGATGATGGTGGGATAACACTGCTTCAATCTCACTATGTGGAAAAGATACTGAGTCGTTTTGGGTATAGCGACTACAAATCTTCTCCTACACCATATGATCCTAGCATGTTGGTTCGAAAGAATCAGGGAGATCCTAAGGATGCTAAGGATCAGCTGAGATACTCTCAAATTATTGGCTCGCTTATGTATTTAGCCAGCACCACGAGACCTGATATCTCCTTTGTTGTAAGCAAGTTGAGTCAATTTGTATCAAATCCTGGAGATGTTCATTGGAAGGCCCTTGAAAGGGTTTTGCGCTATTTGAAAGGCACTGCGAGCTATGGAATTCACTACTCTGGGTACCCAAGGGTACTTGAAGGGTATAGTGACTCAAATTGGATTTCTGATGCTGATGAGACAATGGCCACGAGTGGTTATGTGTTTACACTTGGTGGTGGCGCTGTTTCTTGGAAGTCTTGCAAGCAGACCATCTTAACGAGGTCAACTATGGAAGCAGAACTCACAGCATTAGACACAGCCACTGTTGAAGCAGAGTGGCTTCGTGAGCTTTTGATGGACTTGCCTGTGGTTGAAAAACCAATACCCGCAATTGCTATGAACTGTGATAATCAAACTATGATCATCAAAGTAAACAGTTCTAAGGATAACATGAAGTCATCAAGGCATGTGAAGAGGAGATTAAAATCTGTCAGAAAAATGAGAAACTCTGGAGTTGTTGCGTTGGATTACATCCACACATCTAAGAATTTGGCAGATCCCTTCACAAAGGGTCTATCACGAAATGTGATAGATTATGCATCGAAGGAGATGGGTATGAGACCCACAATATGAGTTGTCCACAGTGGTAACCCACTCTATGTGATCGGAGATCCCGTGAATTAGAATTGGGAGACAAGCTATTGGTCAATTGAGAGGAGAGTATCCCTACTTTGTACAATACCACTTCGTGAAGATGCAGTACTCTCCGAATCTGCAAGGCAGGTTGATTTTATCTTAATGTGTTCTAAGTGGCTTACTTAAGCAGAGATGTTGTTCAGCAGAACATCTTTTGAAGAACACACCTATGTGAGTCTGACTATTAAACGTCGCAGTCTATGAGAGTTGGGTGCTCTTTAACAAACTCATAAAAGGCCTCGGAGTATGACGTATAAGCTCCAAACCGCGGGGAAGTCCCACGGCAGCCTAGTATCTGTAACACCCCCGAATTTATCACAAATTCGAAGTGCCCGTTATGCATTCCACCACAATCCCAGAATCATTGTTGTGATACACATAACGTAGTTGGTAACCAATTCCATAGACATTACAATACGATAGTTCAAATACAATGGTCATAGCGACCAAGTTCATATTACAACACAATGTAGCAGCGGAAATAACGTCTTCGGGTCCATGCCTTCACCCTACAGGAAATGGCAACTCAGGAGACGATCTTAGTTCTGATACTCTTCTTCATAACCTTCCTCCGGATATTCTTCCCCATAGTCTGGCCAAGTTGATAGCCAGGGACACAGCTATGAGTACATTGGATGCACTCGCAAACCATCTTAGAAATGAAATGGTGAAGTAGATATGCAAGGTTGATATGGTGGACTAAGCACTAAGTTTTATTTGCAAAAGCTAGTTTTATTTCCCAAGAAGGTTCATTAGTAGAGACGGAGGTTTAATTCTCTAAGTCCAACTAAAGAGGAACTTCAAGTGTGTCAAGATCAATGTCAAGTCAAGTCAAGTCATTCACCAAGTTCATCATCGGTTGTTTATATTCTTGACAAAAGTCAAGTACAGCTTGCCAACTGTCCATAACCGAGGACACGGCTATTCGAATAGTTTTGAAACCTCTGCAGAGGGGTACACTTTACCCACAAGATTCGATACATCTGCCGGGAGAAATCCACGGATCGTCATACACAAAGTATGCGAGGTTCAGATAATCAAACAAACTCTTTCACTTGTCTACTCTAGTATAGGATCCTTTCCTAAGAGTCCATTCTGGCACTCATAGTTTTGCCCGCTGCAGAGTGCTGCATGAATGGAATTTCCACTCGGTTCGAAAGTACCCGCGCACGATATACTTCTATAAAGGATGATACAAGGCCTCCCATACTAGGGTAAACAAGCTACGGACTAAGCCCCTTCCCATTTAGGGGTAATGTGGTCGTACGGTATGGTTGGCTCACATAGTACATCACTCATTATCATTTAGCAAATACATTCCATAGTCCTTAGTCAAGAATATTTTTCCTTCATAAAGCCATCATGTAGGAGAGATCTTCAATTCAAGCTTTCAAGTTCATGTCACCAATTTCAAATAGGGTTCCCCTTAGAGATGGCCTCCATTTTATTAGCGACTAAGCCACTACAATGAGTGATGTTTAAAACTAAGGGAAATCTTGGATAAACTCAGCTTGATGCTCTTGTTAAGCAAGATATCACTACACCACTATCATTCTACTATAGCAATTCAATCATGCAATTTACTTAAAACAAGTAGAATGCAATAGTAAAACTAGGACTTTGGAGTATGAATCAAAAGATGGCTTGCCTTGGTTGGCAAAGTGTCTGGGTATTCTTCTTCTTCTTGATAATATTCCCCCTCAATATCCTCCTCAGCAACACTAGCGTCTAATAACGAATAAACACAAAACACACAATCACTACACAATGCTAACAACACACCAAGCATACATACTTGTTTTCAACAATAGCATTCATGTTGGATTTTATTTGAATTGGGTTGCAAGTTTTCTTCCAAGTTTTCATTAAGTGTGCAAGTTAGATTTTCCTACCATGTGCCATATGTTGTTTACTTTTTTTTAAGTATGGGTATGAAACTAGGGTATTAGGGCTAGTTCAAGTGAGGATTGACGAATTAACTGAATTGGTATTGAGGGCAAAACTAATTCTAAGTGTATAATAGAGATCTATTATTTTATGTTACCAACTAGGATTTGTAACGACCCAAGATTTTATCAAATTTTGGGGGAAATTTTTTGCTTTTGTTTTGCTTGAGATGATTGGAATTTCACAGGGATTTAAAACTTTTTGAGTTTATTTGAAAGCTTTGTTTGAAAACTATTTAAAATCCTCTATTTATTTCTAGAAGAACTTCTTTGAGAAAGAACAAGTATTAAAATGTTATTTTCATTCTCCTTTATTCAAACCCTATTCAGCTTTATGCAAGCTTGCTTGCAAAAGATTGTTTTACAAAGTTTACTTTATTCAATAAAGGTTGATTTTTCAAACCATATTTGAGTGTGTTTCTCAATCATTATTTTATAAACTATTATTTTACTATTTTAGAAAGAATCGAGTTCAAACTCTATTTCTATCCTTCTCTGCAAGCAAAGCCTTTAGGCTTAATTGAGATCTTTTATTAAAAATCTTGTTTTGGTTCTGAAAACCTGTTTATTACTGCCCTAGTTTGTTCCTCTGATTTTTAGAAAATTTTACAAATTGGTTTGGCTTGATTTGGATTCAATATGCAAATTCTAGAAAGGAAATAAGAAAAACAGAAAAGGAAAAGAAGAAAAGGAAACAAAAACTAGAAAAGGGCCTCGGGGAACCCCTTTCGGCCCAGAAGAGGATCCAGCCCGCAGCCCAGGAAGCCGAACCCGAAAGGGTATCTCTGCCTCCTCTCTCTCGACGCTGACGCATGGACCCCACCAGTCAGATCTTCTTCTTCCCCGGAAATCCCTCTCCTTCTCTCTCACTGGAAACGGCCGGAGTAACGCCCCCTCTTAATCCCGATTAATGCCTGCCATTTCGATCCCTCTCCTGTACCTATAAATAGCCCTGGGCATCCTCTCCCTCTCCCCTTTTGTTTCTCCGCTCGAGCCACAGCAAGGACGGCGAAATCCCTCGCCGGAGCCCCGCATACCTGCAGGTATTTCCGATTGAATTCGGCGCCGCTAGTAAGCCCCAGCCCTCCCTCTCTCTTCTAGCTCCTTCACCTCTCCCAGGCGCCCCTCCCTGACTTGTTCCCCTCATCCATTCTGCAGGAGTTCGAGGAGAACATCAATGGCCGAAGCCCACCGTCGCCCATAGCCGCTCCAGCCACCTCCCCCTCCCTCTTCTGGAAGCAATCGAGTGCGCCGTCACCACCATCGAGATCCCCATGCCCTCCTGTACCTCGTCCTACCGTCGCGGTCATCTAGAAGCCGTCTGAACCCGCCGGAGTTTGAACCAGAGCCGCCTCGCCGGTGAACTTCGCCGGAACCCTAGATCTCCCCGGTGAGCACCTTCTCTTTTTAATCACTGCCGTTGGATCTCAAATCTAAGGCCCAGAATAGACCACTTAACGAATCGGTATCAGTAGAATCTAGGCCGCCAGATCCCCTTTAGATCCTACGGTCCAGAGGGCCTATCCATCCGAAGCGGTACCAGCGAATCCCGTAGCGCCACGTGGCCCTGTCTGAATCAAAATAGAATTCAAATAAGTTTTTCGAATCAGAATTGATCCAAATCTTTGAAAAATCATAACTTTTGATCTGTAACTCGAAAAATTACAAATTTGGTATCGTTGGAATCCTTAGAACATCTAGAATCCAGCAGTACCATAAAATACTATATTTTATGGGTTCAATTTGAAACTATTTTCAAATTGGAATCAAACCTTCTATTAGCTTGATTAATTCATATCTTTAGTTCTGTTAATCCAAAAATTACAAATTTGTAGTCTTTGGATTCCTCTCAACTTGTAGAACATCATAGGATCAAGAAAATCCAAATTTGATATGTGCACACACTTTGTGCATTCAAATTTGTCCAAATCACTATTTCAGTGATAATTCAATTTCTATAACTTATTTTTGAGTGATTCCAATTGCAGTGACTTTGTATTACTGCAAGCCATCCAGTAGCATCACTCCCATAATTTCTTGAACCATGTCACAATTATTCAAATTCTAACATGAGAATTTGAGTAATTTCCACTATAGGAATAAAACTATTTCTTGTAGCAATGTTCCTTTCTACTTTAGTGAATCCTATACTCATACGTAGCTATCAAATAACATCTTGATCAAGATCATATCTACTTAGACCTATCTTATCTAGTTCACACATATTCAAATTACAATTGTGTTGTTTGAGTAAAGTGGGATACATCTCAATCATAGAATTCTATTCTTGCAATCTTTGTGGTGTTGATCTAATCAACATTATAGCATCTATCCAATACTCCATGTACCCAATAGAAACCTTAAACCATAATCCCAAATGTTATCTACCCATACTCAATCCTCTGTCCACTTGATCCTGACTTCATGTGTAGAACTATTCAATTAACAAATGAGTTAATTGAGTAACTCAATGCTTCATGAATCCTAGCCCATTGCTTAAGTGTAATATATACTATTTAAGAATAATTGTTATCACACTTATTCAATAGTATTGTTATTGCACTATTTTGTCTCTTATGTGATTTACCCATATGAGATATTCCAAGATTCAATATGCTTTGATAAAGAATAAAGATCTCACTCATTATGTTTTGCCTAATTCATATATGTACTCAAATTGCAATTATGCTACCTGAGTAGAATATGAATTCATCTCAAACTTAGGTTCTATTAATGTGGAGTTGTTATAACCCATACCGTAGCATGTGTTATACACCATGTTGATCAATGAACCATTTGAGCCATGTCCTCAAATATCAATCATTCACACCCAATTCTATGTGTAACTTATACTATTATGAATAAGTGTTGTCACACTTTATTCAGTAGTGTTCTGTTACACTATCCTATACCTATGTGAATATATTCACATGAGTTATTCTAAACTCTATTCATGCCTATACAAAGCCCAGGATTATTATCCTTACATCGTAATCTTGGAGGATCAATCTTTTCCAATCACTTGACCATCCCAATCCAATGCCTACCTAGTTTGTGTTCACATGTATTGAACTATTCAAATTACAAATGTGCAAATTGAGTACTTCAAGCATTCTTAAAACCTAGCCTAGTTCCTAAGTGCAATAGAAGCTATTCAAGAGTAATTACTGTCACATTTGCTCAATAGTGTTGTTGTTGCACAAATTGACTCTTGTGTATTTTATTTCACATGAGCATTTCCTAAAACTCTTATGCTTTGATAAAGCATAAAAACTTCATCAATTATATTTGCCTAGACCAATTCTCTCTCAAATCACATTGATCTTCCCCAGCTGAGCTCTGAAACCCATATCTCACAATTCATAATTCCTTTGCCATATCTTTCTATCATAACATCTCAATAAATCTAAACTGTTAAACAAACACCTTTCAATTGTTTGATTTGTTTGATTGTGTTTGTATGGATTGTTTATGGTATGATATTTCTGTGCTATAGTTTGTGCGAAGAGCTACGAGCTTAGCTGAGAGAAGCGAAACGTCGTGATCTTCAAAAAGGCAAGTGACACACATGTTCCCCTACCCATTTTTACTTATGCATTAGTAAATTCACCTCTTGTAGTATGCATGATAGGTGTTTTACTCAACTGTTTTATCAAATGCTTAGATCCTAGTAGTGTGTAGCTATCCCTCAAACCCCACCTGATAGGATGCTAAGTACTTTGTTAATATTGATGCCATGCTAAGATCACTTGAAAAGTGTTTTGTGAAAAGTTAAGAACTTCAACTAAAATGAAACACCTGGGTGGATTGGTATGATGATGGAGGTGGTGTTGAGTGGCGACCTGGGGCTACACTACGTGTAGTTGCTGCCTGGGCGTACACTTGTGGATGGCCACCCAGGAACAAAGAGATGGCTATGTCTTCCATGCTTAGCGTACTTCCAGTGCAGCCTTATGACATTATGGGCTCTGTCTTGACTGATTAGAATGTGGGAGTGCAACTTGTCGGCAAGAAGTGGTGGTAGTCAAATTATAGGTTGGGAGCGGTGCTTGCCAAGTTAGTTGTCCTCTCCTTCTAAAAGGTCTCGTTTCATTTTATGTATGGGCATAAAATGAATCGTAAGGTGAAAGTGCACAACCCTTGCAAGGTGTTCTAAATCTAATCGATTAGCCGAGTCCTCGGTTATGGACAATTGAGTCTCTAGACATGGAATGTACGGAATAATCTCATCACCGATTCTGAATTATTAAAATTTTGTCTAGAAACCCTAGGCCGGAACTAAGGACCATACACTCCGAGGGGTGGTGGTGCCTAAGGTTCCAACTTTGTTGAGTTGCGCCTAGAACTACATACCGGCCAGTATGTAGTGTATGGGGGTTGTCTTGACCCTTGAAAAATAAAATTTGTTGAAAGAAAGTATTAAAATGGATTTATAGGATAAAATTGGCTTTATGCAAATCAGCCTATGAGATCTACCAGCCAAATGTCATGTAGTATAGGCTTTCCACAAAAATGCCACCAAATATGTGTCATTTGCCAGTACATCATTGTACTGACCCCTTTGGGGCTGCATATTCAAACGTGCAGGTTTTATTTCGAGTAAGGAACCAGGAGTAGGATCTCGAGCTTACATTCCAACATGTCTGCCTGTGGCACTTGATGAAGATGGAAGCTCACTGCAACTATGCTTTATGCTGTGTACTCATAAGGTAGAAGACCTATGTAACTGGATTTACGATGTAATATTGATGCTATTGCAATGATTACTATATTTTGTACTGTGGTGCTATCTACTGATCCAGGGAATGGCACAGATACACAGGAGATTTGCCTTTAGTAAAAGGCGGGTCGTTACAAAATGGTATCAGAGCATAGTGTTGCCTGTAGGATCGAGACCCTAGGTTTGGAATTAGAAATAGGAAGACCCTAGGATAAAATTCTCTATCTCATCTTACTTCTATTTATTAAAGAAAAATGTTTGCATTTTGAAATCCTTGTATTCTCTCCTACTTCCTCTCCAAATGTTTCCTAGTACTATAGCTGACCCTACCCTGAAATCATCAACAAAGGATAGAAGATCACAATGTGCCAGAAGTGTGAGACTGATACTCCATATATTTTTCTTGACTCAACATGAAGAACTACATTGAAGGCCAAACGAAGAACCTAGAGAAAGACTCAAGTGGAGACTTCATAATACTCAGCAAGACCTCAAAGAAGAAAAGGAAGACACTACTACATTGAAGGAAACCATAAGCCAATTTCAAGGTGACATGGAAAAGATGGTATCTGAACTTGGTGATCAAGGAGACCTTATCAAAACCAAGGATGAGCAAATTACCAATCTACTGAAGCAGCTAGACCAGAACAATGGATATGCTTAGAAGAGTACCAAGAAGCTTTAGTTGGACCTCCATTTAGGAAATTTTAATAAGCAACGACGTGTAATAAACGTTATGGTCATACCGACTTGTGGATGATCGTACCTACCCGTTTGTTTGAAAACTAGTTTGCTTGATACGATGAATGTTTGTTAAATATTGCTTGTAGGATAAATTGTTTTGATCTATTGTTTTGGGTAAGATTTTCTTCTTTAGATCCCTTCTATCTAATTCTCATCTATGCTAAGACCTAAACTTGTCCTAAAACCCAAACCGAAGTTCTCAACGACAGAACAACTACAATGACCCTCATTTGGCGATAAGGATTCAGAGTACAACAACAAGAGATAGTGTTTCGAGTACAAGAGACTGGAACATTACGCAAGAGACTGCACAAAGGATGATGCCCCAAGACTCCAGTAAGCTAGGATAGCTAAAGGATACCTCGCAAACAATAAGAAGACACCCCAAGGTATAGCTAATGTGGAAGTAATACTATTCAACCACCTCATGCAAGAAAGGTGGAAAGAGCAAACAGAGCAATGGAAAGAGCAAACAGAGCAATGGAAAGGATTTCAATTCCTCTTAAATGGCATACCAAAGGATCTACAACTTAAAGTTTATTGCCATGAGCTTTGTTAAAAACCTCTATCTAGGAACGATAGATTTTGTTTTCAAATTTCAAAATAGATTTGGGAACTTTGTTCCAATTTCAACAAAACTTTTGTTTAAAAGCTAGTGAGGTTGACCAAGAGTTAGAATGCGAGATGCACCAAACCAAATACAAGGTAATGATTGAGTGCGACATGGATTCGCGCCCATGACGACTACTCATATTGTTCGCTCTTGTATGCGGAATGGTAAATCTAGAGAGACATACCTACCTAAGAGATGACGTCGTTAAACCATAACCTTAGGAGGATAATATGTTACATCCCTTATAGTGAGCCAGTGGCCAAAACGTAGGAATACGGCGAGAACTTGGACTTTTGAACGACTACACATTAATCAGAAGTGTTTTGCTCAGTGGACCTTGAAGGCGACGACTGTTCAGTTTTAATGACTACCAGTTCAATTCACCTCCCCGACTCTTCGTTTCAACTCCCCACGCGGCCCGTTTGACTACATCCCTGAGCCTATAAAAGAGAAGTCACTCCTCTCCAGAGAATCACAACAGAGACAACCACCACTACCTATGAGAATGCCTCCTGATTCCAAAGCTTTACGCCACCGAAGTCTACCCCATCCCGATCTGTGATGTTATGAAGCAACCCTCCGAATCCCTAAAACTACTTTCCTACCCATGAGAGCTTTGTTAGATCCCTTATCCTTGCAAAGGAGTTCATCTTTGAGATATGATCAAGTTGTTCAGCGCCTTTCTACAACTATGAAGACGGTTGCTAAAGGAATTCTTAAGGACCATCTGGTACTAGTGGCAGATAGCTTGATGAGCACTGGTATCAAGAAAAGATTCAACAATGCTGGTTATAAGGCGACCTTCCATCCCTTAAAGGTGCAAGTACCTCTTACAGAGTCCACCCTTTTTACCCCTATGAAATGCATGAGAAGACTGCAGAGAGATGCCATCCTAATTCATTGGGATGTGTGGTCTCATCATGTTCGTGGGGCAAGCATGCAGTACTTGGCACTGAGTTATCTTTTGAGATTCTGTAATGAAAATCAGCTAAAAAGCAACAAGGAGTATGGCGATAGCCTGTATGCTGTCTTGACCTTGGTGAGGACCGACCAAGAAAAGGCTAGATACACATTCTTGGAAGATGTACAACAATCAGGAAAGTTAATAGAACAGAATGGTGTCGTGGAAAATTGAAGAGCAGAATGGTATAAGGAAGCAACCATAAGATGAAGAACCTCTAAGGATGATGATAAGGAAGTTGAGGAGATGAGAGGATACCCTCTCAGCTTGGTCTTCTGAATGACCCAAAGAGGAGACAACTCATCTTGGTCCTCTGAATGAACCAAAGAGTGACTCCTCAGTGTCCAAAGTAGTTCAACAACTACCCCGTTGAATAGAAAGCTCTACAATAGAGTAAGGTTACCTCAAGCAACCCCATAAGGAAGGTTGGTGCCCGGATTTGTGAATAGACACCCACCAATTGTAAATAAAGATGTGGACTACCTTGTTGATGACAACGCAATGGATGATATCTGCTTATCACCAGAATTGGATGGAACCCTTGGTGTGCCCACTTTTGAACATAGTTGTGGATATCAAAACTTCTGAGAAGAGCGATTCAAGGAAAATGACACAACGGTGAATGCAAGCTAGGAACAAAATGCAAGTACTCGAGGAAACATCAAGATACCACCAAGAGGAATTTTCTTTTAAGGGTGGTAGCCACCCAGATACCTAAACCCAGATAACCTAATACCTACTTTCTTTCTAGCCTCTTCAATCTCGAGGACGAGATTTCTTTAAGGGTGGTAGTCTGTAACGACCCAAGATTTTATCAAATTTTGGGGGAAATTTTTTGCTTTTGTTTTGCTTGAGATGATTGGAATTTCACAGGGATTTAAAACTTTTTGAGTTTATTTGAAAGCTTTGTTTGAAAACTATTTAAAATCCTCTATTTATTTCTAGAAGAACTTCTTTGAGAAAGAACAAGTATTAAAATGTTATTTTCATTCTCCTTTATTCAAACCCTATTCAGCTTTATGCAAGCTTGCTTGCAAAAGATTGTTTTACAAAGTTTACTTTATTCAATAAAGGTTGATTTTTCAAACCATATTTGAGTGTGTTTCTCAATCATTATTTTATAAACTATTATTTTACTATTTTAGAAAGAATCGAGTTCAAACTCTATTTCTATCCTTCTATGCAAGCAAAGCCTTTAGGCTTAATTGAGATCTTTTATTAAAAATCTTGTTTTGGTTCTGAAAACCTGTTTATTACTGCCCTAGTTTGTTCCTCTGATTTTTAGAAAATTTTACAAATTGGTTTGGCTTGATTTGGATTCAATATGCAAATTCTAGAAAGGAAATAAGAAAAACAGAAAAGGAAAAGAAGAAAAGGAAACAAAAACTAGAAAAGGGCCTCGGGGAACCCCTTTCGGCCCAGAAGAGGATCCAGCCTGCAGCCCAGGAAGCCGAACCCGAAAGGGTATCTCTGCCTCCTCTCTCTCGACGCTGACGCGTGGACCCCACCAGTCAGATCTTCTTCTTCCCCGAAAATCCCTCTCCTTCTCTCTCACTGGAAACGGCCGGAGTAACGCCCCCTCTTAATCCCGATTAATGCCTGCCATTTCGATCCCTCTCCTGTACCTATAAATAGCCCTGGGCATCCTCTCCCTCTCCCCTTTTGTTTCTCCGCTCGAGCCACAGCAAGGACGGCGAAATCCCTCGCCGGAGCCCCGCATACCTGCAGGTATTTCCAATTGAATTCGGTGCCGCTAGTAAGCCCCAGCCCTCCCTCTCTCTTCTAGCTCCTTCACCTCTCCCAGGCGCCCCTCCCTGACTTGTTCCCCTCGTCCATTCTGCAGGAGATCGAGGAGAACATCAATGGCCGAAGCCCACCGCCGCCCATAGCCGCTCCAGCCACCTCCCCCTCCCTCTTCTGGAAGCAATCGAGTGCGCCGTCACCACCATCGAGATCCCCATGCCCTCCTGTACCTCGTCCTACCGTCGCGGTCATCTGGAAGCCGTCTGAACCCGCCGGAGTTTGAACCAGAGCCGCCTCGCCGGTGAACTTCGCCGGAACCCTAGATCTCCCCGGTGAGCACCTTCTCTTTTTAATCACTGCCGTTGGATCTCAAATCTAAGGCCCAGAATAGACCACTTAACGAATCGGTATCAGTAGAATCTAGGCCGCCAGATCCCCTTTAGATCCTACGGTCCAGAGGGCCTATCCATCCGAAGCGGTACCAGCGAATCCCGTAGCGCCACGTGGCCCTGTCTGAATCAAAATAGAATTCAAATAAGTTTTTCGAATCAGAATTGATCCAAATCTTTGAAAAATCATAACTTTTGATCTGTAACTCGAAAAATTACAAATTTGGTATCGTTGGAATCCTTAGAACATCTAGAATCCAGCAGTACCATAAAATACTATATTTTATGGGTTCAATTTGAAACTATTTTCAAATTGGAATCAAACCTTCTATTAGCTTGATTAATTCATATCTTTAGTTCTGTTAATCCAAAAATTACAAATTTGTAGTCTTTGGATTCCTCTCAACTTGTAGAACATCATAGGATCAAGAAAATCCAAATTTGATATGTGCACACACTTTGTGCATTCAAATTTGTCCAAATCACTATTTCAGTGATAATTCAATTTCTATAACTTATTTTTGAGTGATTCCAATTGCAGTGACTTTGTATTACTGCAAGCCATCCAGTAGCATCACTCCCATAATTTCTTGAACCATGTCACAATTATTCAAATTCTAACATGAGAATTTGAGTAATTTCCACTATAGGAATAAAACTATTTCTTGTAGCAATGTTCCTTTCTACTTTAGTGAATCCTATACTCATACGTAGCTATCAAATAACATCTTGATCAAGATCATATCTACTTAGACCTATCTTATCTAGTTCACACATATTCAAATTACAATTGTGTTGTTTGAGTAAAGTGGGATACATCTCAATCATAGAATTCTATTCTTGCTATCTTTGTGGTGTTGATCTAATCAACATTATAGCATCTATCCAATACTCCATGTACCCAATAGAAACCTTAAACCATAATCCCAAATGTTATCTACCCATACTCAATCCTCTGTCCACTTGATCCTGACTTCATGTGTAGAACTATTCAATTAACAAATGAGTTAATTGAGTAACTCAATGCTTCATGAATCCTAGCCCATTGCTTAAGTGTAATATATACTATTTAAGAATAATTGTTATCACACTTATTCAATAGTATTGCTATTGCACTATTTTGTCTCTTATGTGATTTACCCATATGAGATATTCCAAGATTCAATATGCTTTGATAAAGAATAAAGATCTCACTCATTATGTTTTGCCTAATTCATATATGTACTCAAATTGCAATTATGCTACCTGAGTAGAATATGAATTCATCTCAAACTTAGGTTCTATTAATGTGGAGTTGTTATAACCCATACCGTAGCATGTGTTATACACCATGTTGATCAATGAACCATTTGAGCCATGTCCTCAAATATCAATCATTCACACCCAATTCTATGTGTAACTTATACTATTATGAATAAGTGTTGTCACACTTTATTCAGTAGTGTTCTGTTACACTATCCTATACCTATGTGAATATATTCACATGAGTTATTCTAAACTCTATGCATGCCTATACAAAGCCCAGGATTATTATCCTTACATCGTAATCTTGGAGGATCAATCTTTTCCAATCACTTGACCATCCCAATCCAATGCCTACCTAGTTTGTGTTCACATGTATTGAACTATTCAAATTACAAATGTGCAAATTGAGTACTTCAAGCATTCTTAAAACCTAGCCTAGTTCCTAAGTGCAATAGAAGCTATTCAAGAGTAATTACTGTCACATTTGCTCAATAGTGTTGTTGTTGCACAAATTGACTCTTGTGTATTTTATTTCACATGAGCATTTCCTAAAACTCTTATGCTTTGATAAAGCATAAAAACTTCATCAATTATATTTGCCTAGACCAATTCTCTCTCAAATCACATTGATCTTCCCCAGCTGAGCTCTGAAACCCATATCTCACAATTCATAATTCCTTTGCCATATCTTTCTATCATAACATCTCAATAAATCTAAACTGTTAAACAAACACCTTTCAATTGTTTGATTTGTTTGATTGTGTTTGTATGGATTGTTTATGGTATGATATTTCTGTGCTATAGTTTGTGCGAAGAGCTACGAGCTTAGCTGAGAGAAGCGAAACGTCGTGATCTTCAAAAAGGCAAGTGACACACATGTTCCCCTACCCATTTTTACTTATGCATTAGTAAATTCACCTCTTGTAGTATGCATGATAGGTGTTTTACTCAACTGTTTTATCAAATGCTTAGATCCTAGTAGTGTGTAGCTATCCCTCAAACCCCACCTGATAGGATGCTAAGTACTTTGTTAATATTGATGCCATGCTAAGATCACTTGAAAAGTGTTTTGTGAAAAGTTAAGAACTTCAACTAAAATGAAACACCTGGGTGGATTGGTATGATGATGGAGGTGGTGTTGAGTGGCGACCTGGGGCTACACTACGTGTAGTTGCTGCCTGGGCGTACACTTGTGGATGGCCACCCAGGAACAAAGAGATGGCTATGTCTTCCATGCTTAGCGTACTTCCAGTGCAGCCTTATGACATTATGGGCTCTGTCTTGACTGATTAGAATGTGGGAGTGCAACTTGTCGGCAAGAAGTGGTGGTAGTCAAATTATAGGTTGGGAGCGGTGCTTGCCAAGTTAGTTGTCCTCTCCTTCTAAAAGGTCTCGTTTCATTTTATGTATGGGCATAAAATGAATCGTAAGGTGAAAGTGCACAACCCTTGCAAGGTGTTCTAAATCTAATCGATTAGCCGAGTCCTCGGTTATGGACAATTGAGTCTCTAGACATGGAATGTACGGAATAATCTCATCACCGATTCTGAATTATTAAAATTTTGTCTAGAAACCCTAGGCCGGAACTAAGGACCATACACTCCGAGGGGTGGTGGTGCCTAAGGTTCCAACTTTGTTGAGTTGCGCCCAGAACTACATACCGGCCAGTATGTAGTGTATGGGGGTTGTCTTGACCCTTGAAAAATAAAATTTGTTGAAAGAAAGTATTAAAATGGATTTATAGGATAAAATTGGCTTTATGCAAATCAGCCTATGAGATCTACCAGCCAAATGTCATGTAGTATAGGCTTTCCACAAAAATGCCACCAAATATGTGTCATTTGCCAGTACATCATTGTACTGACCCCTTTGGGGCTGCATATTCAAACGTGCAGGTTTTATTTCGAGTAAGGAACCAGGAGTAGGATCTCGAGCTTACATTCCAACATGTCTGCCTGTGGCACTTGATGAAGATGGAAGCTCACTGCAACTATGCTTTATGCTGTGTACTCATAAGGTAGAAGACCTATGTAACTGGATTTACGATGTAATATTGATGCTATTGCAATGATTACTATATTTTGTACTGTGGTGCTATCTACTGATCCAGGGAATGGCACAGATACACAGGAGATTTGCCTTTAGTAAAAGGCGGGTCGTTACAAAATGGTATCAGAGCATAGTGTTGCCTGTAGGATCGAGACCCTAGGTTTGGAATTAGAAATAGGAAGACCCTAGGATAAAATTCTCTATCTCATCTTACTTCTATTTATTAAAGAAAAATGTTTGCATTTTGAAATCCTTGTATTCTCTCCTACTTCCTCTCCAAATGTTTCCTAGTACTATAGCTGACCCTACCCTGAAATCATCAACAAAGGATAGAAGATCACAATGTGCCAGAAGTGTGAGACTGATACTCCATATATTTTTCTTGACTCAACATGAAGAACTACATTGAAGGCCAAACGAAGAACCTAGAGAAAGACTCAAGTGGAGACTTCATAATACTCAGCAAGACCTCAAAGAAGAAAAGGAAGACACTACTACATTGAAGGAAACCATAAGCCAATTTCAAGGTGACATGGAAAAGATGGTATCTGAACTTGGTGATCAAGGAGACCTTATCAAAACCAAGGATGAGCAAATTACCAATCTACTGAAGCAGCTAGACCAGAACAATGGATATGCTTAGAAGAGTACCAAGAAGCTTTAGTTGGACCTCCATTTAGGAAATTTTAATAAGCAACGACGTGTAATAAACGTTATGGTCATACCGACTTGTGGATGATCGTACCTACCCGTTTGTTTGAAAACTAGTTTGCTTGATACGATGAATGTTTGTTAAATATTGCTTGTAGGATAAATTGTTTTGATCTATTGTTTTGGGTAAGATTTTCTTCTTTAGATCCCTTCTATCTAATTCTCATCTATGCTAAGACCTAAACTTGTCCTAAAACCCAAACCGAAGTTCTCAACGACAGAACAACTACAATGACCCTCATTTGGCGATAAGGATTCAGAGTACAACAACAAGAGATAGTGTTTCGAGTACAAGAGACTGGAACATTACGCAAGAGACTGCACAAAGGATGATGCCCCAAGACTCCAGTAAGCTAGGATAGCTAAAGGATACCTCGCAAACAATAAGAAGACACCCCAAGGTATAGCTAATGTGGAAGTAATACTATTCAACCACCTCATGCAAGAAAGGTGGAAAGAGCAAACAGAGCAATGGAAAGAGCAAACAGAGCAATGGAAAGGATTTCAATTCCTCTTAAATGGCATACCAAAGGATCTACAACTTAAAGTTTATTGCCATGAGCTTTGTTAAAAACCTCTATCTAGGAACGATAGATTTTGTTTTCAAATTTCAAAATAGATTTGGGAACTTTGTTCCAATTTCAACAAAACTTTTGTTTAAAAGCTAGTGAGGTTGACCAAGAGTTAGAATGCGAGATGCACCAAACCAAATACAAGGTAATGATTGAGTGCGACATGGATTCGCGCCCATGACGACTACTCATATTGTTCGCTCTTGTATGCGGAATGGTAAATCTAGAGAGACATACCTACCTAAGAGATGACGTCGTTAAACCATAACCTTAGGAGGATAATATGTTACATCCCTTATAGTGAGCCAGTGGCCAAAACGTAGGAATACGGCGAGAACTTGGACTTTTGAACGACTACACATTAATCAGAAGTGTTTTGCTCAGTGGACCTTGAAGGCGACGACTGTTCAGTTTTAATGACTACCAGTTCAATTCACCTCCCCGACTCTTCGTTTCAACTCCCCACGCGGCCCGTTTGACTACATCCCTGAGCCTATAAAAGAGAAGTCACTCCTCTCCAGAGAATCACAACAGAGACAACCACCACTACCTATGAGAATGCCTCCTGATTCCAAAGCTTTACGCCACCGAAGTCTACCCCATCCCGATCTGTGATGTTATGAAGCAACCCTCCGAATCCCTAAAACTACTTTCCTACCCATGAGAGCTTCGTTAGATCCCTTATCCTTGCAAAGGAGTTCATCTTTGAGATATGATCAAGTTGTTCAGCGCCTTTCTACAACTATGAAGACGGTTGCTAAAGGAATTCTTAAGGACCATCTGGTACTAGTGGCAGATAGCTTGATGAGCACTGGTATCAAGAAAAGATTCAACAATGCTGGTTATAAGGCGACCTTCCATCCCTTAAAGGTGCAAGTACCTCTTACAGAGTCCACCCTTTTTACCCCTATGAAATGCATGAGAAGACTGCAGAGAGATGCCATCCTAATTCATTGGGATGTGTGGTCTCATCATGTTCGTGGGGCAAGCATGCAGTACTTGGCACTGAGTTATCTTTTGAGATTCTGTAATGAAAATCAGCTAAAAAGCAACAAGGAGTATGGCGATAGCCTGTATGCTGTCTTGACCTTGGTGAGGACCGACCAAGAAAAGGCTAGATACACATTCTTGGAAGATGTACAACAATCAGGAAAGTTAATAGAACAGAATGGTGTCGTGGAAAATTGAAGAGCAGAATGGTATAAGGAAGCAACCATAAGATGAAGAACCTCTAAGGATGATGATAAGGAAGTTGAGGAGATGAGAGGATACCCTCTCAGCTTGGTCTTCTGAATGACCCAAAGAGGAGACAACTCATCTTGGTCCTCTGAATGAACCAAAGAGTGACTCCTCAGTGTCCAAAGTAGTTCAACAACTACCCCGTTGAATAGAAAGCTCTACAATAGAGTAAGGTTACCTCAAGCAACCCCATAAGGAAGGTTGGTGCCCGGATTTGTGAATAGACACCCACCAATTGTAAATAAAGATGTGGACTACCTTGTTGATGACAACGCAATGGATGATATCTGCTTATCACCAGAATTGGATGGAACCCTTGGTGTGCCCACTTTTGAACATAGTTGTGGATATCAAAACTTCTGAGAAGAGCGATTCAAGGAAAATGACACAACGGTGAATGCAAGCTAGGAACAAAATGCAAGTACTCGAGGAAACATCAAGATACCACCAAGAGGAATTTTCTTTTAAGGGTGGTAGCCACCCAGATACCTAAACCCAGATAACCTAATACCTACTTTCTTTCTAGCCTCTTCAATCTCGAGGACGAGATTTCTTTAAGGGTGGTAGTCTGTAACGACCCAAGATTTTATCAAATTTTGGGGGAAATTTTTTGCTTTTGTTTTGCTTGAGATGATTGGAATTTCACAGGGATTTAAAACTTTTTGAGTTTATTTGAAAGCTTTGTTTGAAAACTATTTAAAATCCTCTATTTATTTCTAGAAGAACTTCTTTGAGAAAGAACAAGTATTAAAATGTTATTTTCATTCTCCTTTATTCAAACCCTATTCAGCTTTATGCAAGCTTGCTTGCAAAAGATTGTTTTACAAAGTTTACTTTATTCAATAAAGGTTGATTTTTCAAACCATATTTGAGTGTGTTTCTCAATCATTATTTTATAAACTATTATTTTACTATTTTAGAAAGAATCGAGTTCAAACTCTATTTCTATCCTTCTATGCAAGCAAAGCCTTTAGGCTTAATTGAGATCTTTTATTAAAAATCTTGTTTTGGTTCTGAAAACCTGTTTATTACTGCCCTAGTTTGTTCCTCTGATTTTTAGAAAATTTTACAAATTGGTTTGGCTTGATTTGGATTCAATATGCAAATTCTAGAAAGGAAATAAGAAAAACAGAAAAGGAAAAGAAGAAAAGGAAACAAAAACTAGAAAAGGGCCTCGGGGAACCCCTTTCGGCCCAGAAGAGGATCCAGCCCGCAGCCCAGGAAGCCGAACCCGAAAGGGTATCTCTGCCTCCTCTCTCTCGACGCTGACGCGTGGACCCCACCAGTCAGATCTTCTTCTTCCCCGAAAATCCCTCTCCTTCTCTCTCACTGGAAACGGCCGGAGTAACGCCCCCTCTTAATCCCGATTAATGCCTGCCATTTCGATCCCTCTCCTGTACCTATAAATAGCCCTGGGCATCCTCTCCCTCTCCCCTTTTGTTTCTCCGCTCGAGCCACAGCAAGGACGGCGAAATCCCTCGCCGGAGCCCCGCATACCTGCAGGTATTTCCAATTGAATTCGGCGCCGCTAGTAAGCCCCAGCCCTCCCTCTCTCTTCTAGCTCCTTCACCTCTCCCAGGCGCCCCTCCCTGACTTGTTCCCCTCGTCCATTCTGCAGGAGATCGAGGAGAACATCAATGGCCGAAGCCCACCGCCGCCCATAGCCGCTCCAGCCACCTCCCCCTCCCTCTTCTGGAAGCAATCGAGTGCGCCGTCACCACCATCGAGATCCCCATGCCCTCCTGTACCTCGTCCTACCGTCGCGGTCATCTGGAAGCCGTCTGAACCCGCCGGAGTTTGAACCAGAGCCGCCTCGCCGGTGAACTTCGCCGGAACCCTAGATCTCCCCGGTGAGCACCTTCTCTTTTTAATCACTGCCGTTGGATCTCAAATCTAAGGCCCAGAATAGACCACTTAACGAATCGGTATCAGTAGAATCTAGGCCGCCAGATCCCCTTTAGATCCTACGGTCCAGAGGGCCTATCCATCCGAAGCGGTACCAGCGAATCCCGTAGCGCCACGTGGCCCTGTCTGAATCAAAATAGAATTCAAATAAGTTTTTCGAATCAGAATTGATCCAAATCTTTGAAAAATCATAACTTTTGATCTGTAACTCGAAAAATTACAAATTTGGTATCGTTGGAATCCTTAGAACATCTAGAATCCAGCAGTACCATAAAATACTATATTTTATGGGTTCAATTTGAAACTATTTTCAAATTGGAATCAAACCTTCTATTAGCTTGATTAATTCATATCTTTAGTTCTGTTAATCCAAAAATTACAAATTTGTAGTCTTTGGATTCCTCTCAACTTGTAGAACATCATAGGATCAAGAAAATCCAAATTTGATATGTGCACACACTTTGTGCATTCAAATTTGTCCAAATCACTATTTCAGTGATAATTCAATTTCTATAACTTATTTTTGAGTGATTCCAATTGCAGTGACTTTGTATTACTGCAAGCCATCCAGTAGCATCACTCCCATAATTTCTTGAACCATGTCACAATTATTCAAATTCTAACATGAGAATTTGAGTAATTTCCACTATAGGAATAAAACTATTTCTTGTAGCAATGTTCCTTTCTACTTTAGTGAATCCTATACTCATACGTAGCTATCAAATAACATCTTGATCAAGATCATATCTACTTAGACCTATCTTATCTAGTTCACACATATTCAAATTACAATTGTGTTGTTTGAGTAAAGTGGGATACATCTCAATCATAGAATTCTATTCTTGCTATCTTTGTGGTGTTGATCTAATCAACATTATAGCATCTATCCAATACTCCATGTACCCAATAGAAACCTTAAACCATAATCCCAAATGTTATCTACCCATACTCAATCCTCTGTCCACTTGATCCTGACTTCATGTGTAGAACTATTCAATTAACAAATGAGTTAATTGAGTAACTCAATGCTTCATGAATCCTAGCCCATTGCTTAAGTGTAATATATACTATTTAAAAATAATTGTTATCACACTTATTCAATAGTATTGTTATTGCACTATTTTGTCTCTTATGTGATTTACCCATATGAGATATTCCAAGATTCAATATGCTTTGATAAAGAATAAAGATCTCACTCATTATGTTTTGCCTAATTCATATATGTACTCAAATTGCAATTATGCTACCTGAGTAGAATATGAATTCATCTCAAACTTAGGTTCTATTAATGTGGAGTTGTTATAACCCATACCGTAGCATGTGTTATACACCATGTTGATCAATGAACCATTTGAGCCATGTCCTCAAATATCAATCATTCACACCCAATTCTATGTGTAACTTATACTATTATGAATAAGTGTTGTCACACTTTATTCAGTAGTGTTCTGTTACACTATCCTATACCTATGTGAATATATTCACATGAGTTATTCTAAACTCTATTCATGCCTATACAAAGCCTAGGATTATTATCCTTACATCGTAATCTTGGAGGATCAATCTTTTCCAATCACTTGACCATCCCAATCCAATGCCTACCTAGTTTGTGTTCACATGTATTGAACTATTCAAATTACAAATGTGCAAATTGAGTACTTCAAGCATTCTTAAAACCTAGCCTAGTTCCTAAGTGCAATAGAAGCTATTCAAGAGTAATTACTGTCACATTTGCTCAATAGTGTTGTTGTTGCACAAATTGACTCTTGTGTATTTTATTTCACATGAGCATTTCCTAAAACTCTTATGCTTTGATAAAGCATAAAAACTTCATCAATTATATTTGCCTAGACCAATTCTCTCTCAAATCACATTGATCTTCCCCAGCTGAGCTCTGAAACCCATATCTCACAATTCATAATTCCTTTGCCATATCTTTCTATCATAACATCTCAATAAATCTAAACTGTTAAACAAACACCTTTCAATTGTTTGATTTGTTTGATTGTGTTTGTATGGATTGTTTATGGTATGATATTTCTGTGCTATAGTTTGTGCGAAGAGCTACGAGCTTAGCTGAGAGAAGCGAAACGTCGTGATCTTCAAAAAGGCAAGTGACACACATGTTCCCCTACCCATTTTTACTTATGCATTAGTAAATTCACCTCTTGTAGTATGCATGATAGGTGTTTTACTCAACTGTTTTATCAAATGCTTAGATCCTAGTAGTGTGTAGCTATCCCTCAAACCCCACCTGATAGGATGCTAAGTACTTTGTTAATATTGATGCCATGCTAAGATCACTTGAAAAGTGTTTTGTGAAAAGTTAAGAACTTCAACTAAAATGAAACACCTGGGTGGATTGGTATGATGATGGAGGTGGTGTTGAGTGGCGACCTGGGGCTACACTACGTGTAGTTGCTGCCTGGGCGTACACTTGTGGATGGCCACCCAGGAACAAAGAGATGGCTATGTCTTCCATGCTTAGCGTACTTCCAGTGCAGCCTTATGACATTATGGGCTCTGTCTTGACTGATTAGAATGTGGGAGTGCAACTTGTCGGCAAGAAGTGGTGGTAGTCAAATTATAGGTTGGGAGCGGTGCTTGCCAAGTTAGTTGTCCTCTCCTTCTAAAAGGTCTCGTTTCATTTTATGTATGGGCATAAAATGAATCGTAAGGTGAAAGTGCACAACCCTTGCAAGGTGTTCTAAATCTAATCGATTAGCCGAGTCCTCGGTTATGGACAATTGAGTCTCTAGACATGGAATGTACGGAATAATCTCATCACCGATTCTGAATTATTAAAATTTTGTCTAGAAACCCTAGGCCGGAACTAAGGACCATACACTCCGAGGGGTGGTGGTGCCTGAGGTTCCAACTTTGTTGAGTTGCGCCCAGAACTACATACCGGCCAGTATGTTGTGTATGGGGGTTGTCTTGACCCTTAAAAAATAAAATTTGTTGAAAGAAAGTATTAAAATGGATTTATAGGATAAAATTGGCTTTATGCAAATCAGCCTATGAGATCTACCAGCCAAATGTCATGTAGTATAGGCTTTCCACAAAAATGCCACCAAATATGTGTCATTTGCCAGTACATCATTGTACTGACCCCTTTGGGGCTGCATATTCAAACGTGCAGGTTTTATTTCGAGTAAGGAACCAGGAGTAGGATCTCGAGCTTACATTCCAACACGTCTGCCTGTGGCACTTGATGAAGATGGAAGCTCACTGCAACTATGCTTTATGCTGTGTACTCATAAGGTAGAAGACCTATGTAACTGGATTTACGATGTAATATTGATGCTATTGCAATGATTACTATATTTTGTACTGTGGTGCTATCTACTAATCCAGGGAATGGCACAGATACACAGGAGATTTGCCTTTAGTAAAAGGCGGGTCGTTACAGGATTGGATTAAGGTCTAATTGGTACCACTAACATGGTTTGAGTTGATTAAGGTGGGACTAGACAATAGGGGAGTTAATTAGTGAGTTCACAAATCAAGTTTCATCATTTTAGGAGGCTTAAACAAATTTCTAGAATTTTCCTATGATTAATAAAGCTATGGTCAAAGTTTTCTTATTTATTTAAATCCCTAACTCAATTTGGATTCTAACCAGTTTCAGAGGCTAGAGAATTTCCTAAGCTTTCCAACGCATATTTATTTGCTACAAATGGATTTCTAAATCTCTGGGAATTAAAGTTTAAAAGTCATATCTGAAACATATTTGAATTAATTCAAAACGAGCGGGAAATAAATAAAAAACGTTTCGGACCGATTCTAAATGAACTGGGCCTATTTCCTACAGAACCCGAACGGGCCGGCCCAAATACCGATTCGCACGGGCGGGAAATGTTTTTAAACAAACTGACATGTGGGTCCTACTCGTCAGGTCACTTAAGTGACCCGAAGCGGTACGCTGCCGTTGGATTCTAATCCAACGGCGCATCTGCGTCGTGTTCGACGGCGAGGGTGGAGCTCACCTGCGCGCAGAGAAGAAGACGACGGCGACGGCGGCGAGCGTAGAGGAAGCAGAGCTTGACGGCGACGGGCGGAAAAGACTCCGGCGAGACTCCTCCATCAATTCCCGGCGTCCGCTTGCTCCACGGAGGCCGAACGCGGCGGCGCCTTCCGCGTCCAGTACCTCACCGGCGGGGCTGGCGACGTCGAACGAGAGCGAGCGGGAGGGAGAGAAGTTGTCTGGGAGATAGCTGGGAGTGGGGTGAGTTCATTCGTTTGATCGGCGGGGGTTTTTATAGGCCAGAGGGGCGGGAACAAGGGCGCCCATTGGGTGGCCGGCGCAGGGTGTGCTGGCGACGTGCACTGGCGAGGCCGGGCACGGCGGCCTTGCTCGCGTGCTGGCGGGGTTCTGTCTCAGCGACGGAGTGCTGTGGGTCGGCTCTGGCGAGGTCACGGCGGTCGGCAACGTGCAGGAAGCAGAGGGAGAAGAGAGGGGGTCCTGGGCGCGTTCTTCTTCTTCCCTCCCTTTCTCACGGCTCGGGTCGGGGCAGAGGGGGCTAGGCTCGACCGCGGAGATGTCCACGAGCATGGCGACAGCGTTTCAGCGAAGAAGAACAGTGATGCTCACAGTGATTTGATTTCCTCCGATTTTTGCTCCCCAGGTGTTCGACACAATGCCCGCAAGAAATTTGAATTCAAATTTTTGAAATTTCTCACTTTGGGTGGTCATCATATTAGCCAAGGTTTCCAGTGATATTTTTGTTATGAAGAAATAACATGTTTTGCAAAAAATTTGTATTTGAAAATAGGGTTTGGTTGCTGAATCAGATTCAAAGTTTGGCAGAAGTTTGAGTCAAGTTCTGATTTGAATTTTGGTTGGAAGCTTCTTGGTTAAGTTAGTATGTGATCTGGTCAAGCTCAACTAACTGGTCAAACCTTTGCTTGAGTTACAGATTTCTTAATATAGGTGTCCAAAGTAGGGTAGTCAATAATATTTTCTAGATCAAACTTTTCTTCTCTTTTTCTTTCTTTCTTTTGTTTCTTGTTTCTTTAACTTTGATAATCTTTCTCTAATGCTTCTGTTGGTTAAGTTAGAATTAGCTAACTATTGCACAACAAATAATAACACACATGAAATCATAAAAGACATATAATAGAAAATACATGCACACATGCAATAATAGATAAAAAGTTTTTGTTGGTCCAAAAATTTGGTACTTTCATTAATAGGAAGTGGGTTACAAATTTCTGAGTTGTTACAGTATCAGTCAAGGCTTTGTGTGAAACTAGATTCGCTGAAAACTTGCAGTTCAAGGCCTAGTCCACTGTTCAAGTAGCAATCTAGTGTAGCATAGAGATCTAGGTGGAAGTTCAACTTAATAGTCTCCACTGCAGCACTGGTATATAAACAATGTTTTGGAACCTAAGGCAACTGTATGTGCCTCTAGGATCTGGTGGGGGATTGTTGGATTTTTGACCCTTTTGGCCCAGCCTATAAATGCTAAGTCCAATAATTCCTAAATCCTAGAGGCCCATGTGGCCCATTCATGCATGACAAGGGGTGAGACAAATGTTTAGTTCCACCTTGCTAGTTTAGAAGGAGTTGGACCAACATATAAGGTGAGCTCTTCCCCTTGTGGTAAGAGTGTGTGAGGAGAAGGCTCTCTCACGCGCGCTCCTCCTCCTCCGCCGCCCGCCTCGCCACGCCTCGCCTTGTCACGACGCGCGCACGCGCGCGCCGTGATTTGCGGAATGTGCCTCGGTGCCGAGCCTTTCTTTTTGTCACGCGTGACTGGACTATGGAACTAAACGGTCATGTGGAAGTTGAAACGACTTGCCTGAGTGGAAAATAAATACGAGACTGTTCGGTTCGTTTTTTGGCTGTTCGTTTCGCCTCCCGCGCTGCCTGTTCGCCTCCCTCTGTGGCTATAAAAGAGAGGTCGCTCCTCTCTGCGAATACACAGCACACAGCCACCACTGCCGTCTGCCTCCAAAGCTTTGTGCTGCCTCACAGTCTTCCCCATCCTGTCTTGCGGCGTGCACCGCGAGCCGGGACAGTAGGCCTCCGGAACCCCATCTCTTGCGATCCTGTATGGGAGAGAGGCGATAAGGTTTTTGGGGAGCGCTCTGCGCGACTACTGGTGAGTTCTTCATCACGGACGCCCACGAGGACGACATCTTCCCCAACGAGGACTTCTTCCCCGACATCGACAACCTCTTCGGTGACATGTCCCTCACCGACGACAACACCAACAGCGGTTCTTCATCCGCACCGGCTCCAACACCGTATGTCTTTCTGATCCTTGCTTGTTTGCTTCAGTTTCTTGGACTAGCAATCGATTTAGATATGCTAGATATGCTTTGTTCATACCGTTCACTCGTAAACATGGTTTGTTTGATTTCCATACTTTCTGCCATATTTTGTTCACCGTTTTCATGGATTAAATCCTTTAGTAAATTGCTGATTTTTCCAACACATCCTTCACAGACAAGAAGAGGAACACACTTGGACTAGAAGACACTCACAAGAAGAACGTAGGCGGTGAATCGACAGTGCAAAGTGGCGGCAGCGATCCGACACTACACAGCAAGCTTCAATTCGATGATGACCTGCGGAGAAGGAACCGGAGCTAGTGAAAAAAATGGAGATCGTATCCCATTCAGAAAAAGGGCTCGTGAACAGGTGCAACATGGATTCGAAACATACCGAAACAACGGACCAAAAAGAAGAACAAATCGATACGAAAAGGGCTCATGAACAGGTGCAAAACCGATCCGTTCGGTGCCGAAAAAACGGACCAAAGAGAGGAACAAATCGATGCGAAAAAGAGGGTCGTGAACAGCAGCAGAACGGATCCGAGACACACCGGATCGAAATGGAAAGAACAAGAGGAAAAAATGCACAGAACCTACCTCAACCAAACCCATAGCAAGATCCGGCCATGAGAGAACCACGGGCGCCGCCGATGGCCCAAAGGAGACTTCCGGCTCCCGGCACGACGGATATGCAGGGACGGCCCGCGGATCTTGTGGACGGAGGTGATGGAGATAGGCTAAGGAGAACGAAGGGGATGGGGCAAGGGGAAAGTGAGGGGCGGTGCATCGAAGAGGCGGCCGGACGGGAAATACATCCCCCACCCTCGCACAATCGCTCACAGTAGAGCTCCTCGACGTGGCCTAATGGCAGAACGCCAGCGACATGGACGGTGGACGATGACACGCGAAAAGACACTCGTACCCCTCCGGGCCAGATATTATCGTGGGGCGGAGGACGGTCTCGACATGCGCTGCACTAGTCCAACTCGACTGACAGGGCGGACCGAACAGCCGGAAGACCCCACCCGCAGCACCAGGCGGGTAGAACACTACCGATCCACACCACTCGCTAGCTGGACGAATAGGATGCCACCCCACTGGCTCGCCGTGCTGGACCAATAGGAGGCCGCCCACTTGCTCAGCCCACTTGCCCTGCCCACTTGCTCCGATGCGGCCCTCTGAACCATGGACCCATCGCAACCGAGCCCCATTGTCAGCGAGATCCGGACAGCATCCGCAGGTGCACAAATAATTCCTGCGGTATACAGTAAAAGTAAAAAGATGCCGAATGGAGGGCTGAGATGCACCGGATGGGATGATCGAACTTGCAAAAAATCCAAACGAATGTGGAGGCCAGTTGCATAGGCACGAATTATACCTTTAGATGGTCTACTTCTGAACATTAGGAGGACAATGACTCACATCTGGGCTCACGGAACAGGTTAATATCTGTTTTCTGGACTGGACGTCTGGGTCTACATTAACTTACGCGTGTTGCCTGGTAGAGAGACGTGTGCCTAGTGCTGCACTTCTGATTCTCTGAACGGCCAGACACATCACTACCTTTGCTGCCAATCCATGGATGATGGAGCACATGGTGGTGGACCTTGCAGGTTCACAGCGCGACATGACCATCCTCGTCGCTGCAGCCTCCGGACGCATCGCCGTCGGAGTCGCCGTTATTATCGCCTTCAGTTGAGGTGAGGTGCGCGAGCTAGCAGCTGCCTTGGCCGCTTCCGATGACAAAGTACTCGTGGCGTCCTTCGTCGGAGCTCATCCGGCGCGCGCGGCACGATCAAGCTTGGCGGCCCCCATGTTCCAGATGCGCGAGCCGCAGCAGGGGCAGCGCACACGCGGGTCTAGCGCCGCCAGGCGGTCCAACAGGCAGGCTCGCGTTCGGGTCTCCGGGACCGCATGAACCACCGGAAGACGCCGGCGTAGGCGCTGAGGTCGTCGTCGGCGCCGGTAACTGCGTGCTTGCACTGTCGTGGTCGGACACGTCGAGCAGGTCGCCCATGCACCATCGCGACAGGAAGTTCTGGCCGAACATCGTGGAGAAGTGCGACACCTTGGTGAGATGCCCCGACGCGGCCGTCCGCGCCGCCGCAGTAGAAGGATGATAGATTTGCCCAAGATACAACACACACATACACAAGGTGGAAGGAGAACACGCAGAGGTTTTCTGGCACCGCATACAACTTGTGCCTTTTTCTCTTGTTGCCTTAACAAACTCAGCTGATTACATGTCTTATATAGAGGAGATACACACGCACGCACTACTGCCTGCTGATCCGGTAATCGCTCACCACTAGCCGGTAGCAGGCCACGAATAACCACCTTGGCCGGCCACACGATTCAGCCGGCGCCCACTCATTTTGCTGATTACTCGGTCCGCTCCTGAAGCCTCCAACGGCCATGCAACTTGATCAGCTACAGCACACGCATATGCATGCTACTTATCCTATCGATGCCCACACACATGCATCGGTTCTACACAGGACTAGATCAGCTAACTGAAATCTAAACTCACTTAGCTTTGCATATGCACACGTGAACACATCTCTGCGTGTGCACTGCCGCAGCTACTGCTACCTAGACTGACTCAGAAGAACTCAACGAAATAAACACAATGGACTACTACCTAACAAGATTTGTTCCAACAATCACCTCCCAAATCTTGTTGTTATTTAATTCTCTCTTGAAGCCTGTGGTCGCCGATGTCGTCGATGCAGCGCGCAGACGGCCTTCATTGCCATCTTGCCACACCGATTTGTCGCCGTCGCCGTTGGCCTTGATGAGAGACGCACCTCCTACGCCTTCACCACGAGCGTGACGCCATGACGCACTCGCTGCCGCATGCTTGCCACCGGCGCCGCAACTCGCCCGGGACTCACCTCCATGTTCGCCACCACCGGTGACGCAACTCGCCGGTGTCTCACCTTTATGTTGTCGTCGATGACGCACCTTGTCGACGACTCGCACATGGACGACGTTCTCTTCAAGGTAATGGCCTGCGCACCTTGGCCATCACCTCCTTGCCGCCGGTGACGCAACTTACCGGACAGCCTTCCTTTCGCTTTCGCCCGTGATGCAGCTCGACGGCGATGGAGATCGGACCTCGACAAATGAGGCTCTGATACCAAATGATAGATTTGCCCAAGATACAACACACACATACACAAGGTGGAAGAAGAACACGCAGAGGTTTTCTGGCACCGCATACAACTTGTGCCTTTTTCTCTTGTTGCCTTAACAAACTCAGCTGATTACATGTCTTATATAGAGGAGATACACACGCACGCACTACTGCCTGCTGATCCGCTAATCGCTCACCACTAGCCGGTAGCAGGCCACGAATAACCACCTTGGCCGGCCACACGATTCAGCCGGCGCCCACTCATTTTGCTGATTACTCGGTCCGCTCCTGAAGCCTCCAACGGCCATGCAACTTGATCAGCTACAGCACACGCATATGCATGCTACTTATCCTATCGATGCCCACACACATGCATCGGTTCTACACAGGACTAGATCAGCTAACTGAAATCTAAACTCACTTAGCTTTGCATATGCACACGTGAACACATCTCTGCGTGTGCACTGCCACAGCTACTGCTACCTAGACTGACTCAGAAGAACTCAACGAAATAAACACAATGGACTACTACCTAACAAGATTTGTTCCAACAAAGGAGAGCTTCTTCAGAAGAGCTGGCCACCCAACGCCAATGAGGCCCGGAGGCAGCTCGAGCCTCCGGCCGCGCCCGTCCGCGGCGCCGCCGAGCCGCAGCAGAAGGGGAGCATCTTCACGCACCCGCGCGCCGCTAATGCACCCCGGAGGCGGTCGGAGGCCTCCCGCCGCGACCGCCATGAGCGACGCCACCATCCCGGCGCACGCGAGATGCAGAGTTTGCACCAGAGCATGCGCTCCGCGACGGCGCGGAGGCAGCGGCTGACGCTCACCGCGGTGCACAACGCCTTCGGTCCCAGTTGATGGAGAGCGAAAATATCTGCTCCGGCACTCCTGCACTGTTCCAAATTCGAGATACGGTGGATATACATATACAGCAAGTCATACACGCGAGGACGAGCGACGCGCCAGTCAAGGATTGGACCAGTTTCCGAGATCATCTGAACCCAGGTGCCGAATTGCGTTCCCGGAGAAAAAAGATATCTTTCTGGCCTCCACTGATCACCGCACTCATATCACTACCGGAATGGCGCAAGAGGTCGATGGCCAGCGTTTATGCCCATGGCCAAATATCGGTGTCCTTGGCGTAGGCCACGAGCCAGGCAATGCACAAAGCTGGCCATCGGCGTAGAAATGCCATCAGCATAAGATAGCTACACCGACGGCCTTTTCTATGCCGACGGCAATGCCCCCGGCATAGCTATTTTCGATTTTACCACATTAATTTTAGAAAAACTATAACTAAATCATTCTAATTCACAAAAATACAAATAATATATTAAAATTTGTAGAAAAATAAGATCTATTCATCTAAGCCTTCCAAAATTTAGAACTAATTAATTTAATTAGTTATGATTTTCAATTTAGGGATTTGGGGTTTTAATTCAGCTGGAAGTCAGGAAAATTTGAACTAGAGCCGCATCATAATTTGCCCATGATTTTGCTAAAAAAACATCTTCATGTTCACAAGTAGAAGTTTTATCAGAGATCCATAAATAGTTCTGCAAAATTTAACCCCTAGCTAAGAAGGTTCATGTCCGCCGTTTCACCGTATTTTAAATCGAGCATAAGAAATTTAGAAAAAATAAAAAATGTAAAACCTTCGCATTGTGTCAAGTTATGTGACATAGTTATGAGGAAAAACAAAAAACTTGGAATATCGCAAATATTACAGAAACCCCTCTCAGATATGACCTATCATGTGCTAGGTTTCATAGCTTTCAAGCCAGATGAGCTAGGTTATGATCCAAATCATGGAATAATTTGTTAAAATGACCCCATATTATGCACATGTGTGCATATTGCACTACTAGGAAAACAGCTACCCTTAGCGCACCTGTTAATACTACCCGTAGCGCATGCCCCCGCGCTGCCACTACCACGCCATTGGTATCTAATTACCCGTAGCGCACCACTACCGTGCGCTACGGGTATCTTATTTACCCGTAGCGCATGCACCCCGTGCGCTACGGCTAATGTCTAGTGCGCTACGGGTATATGCTTTAGTGGTAGCGCACCACCTACATCATGCGCTACGGGTATAACACAACACCAGCAGCGCATCCTTTGACAATGCGCTACTGGTATAGGACAACACCAGCAGCGCATCATTCGACAATGCGCTACAGGTATGTTTTTTCAAATTTCGAAAATATAGCCATTTATACTGCCAGATTACAGTTTTTATATAGAAAATTACAGAAATACAAGATTACAAGAAGTATACAGGAAAATGCAATATATTTAGTATGAAATAGACACGGAATATGAATCTCATTATTTTCGAAATGAAGCGATCACATATTACATGAATTCAATGTCTCTAAGTCATCGATACCGGTCAAGTACGCAAGTTCATCATCCCACATTACATGAATAAAATAGTCACATACGGTACGATGAAGTACACTACAACCGCAATCACCGCGGTGAGCAAGACGGCGGTGGTGACGCTGAAGAAGGTCATCCTCCTCTCCTCTCGAAGGTGGTTCCTCCACCTAGCTTCCGCCTCCGCCATCGTCGTGTACCCTTTGTAGCTGTTGCCATTGAACCTATTGACTTGCTTCAAGCAATCTTCCCAGTGGACATAACCTCCAGGAACCCTACCTTTGTACACAACGTACGGCATCCCTACCTTCAAGACAGATAAGGTTAGATAACAGAAAGCAAGAAGTTCATCACATGTATGCAATAGTAATGAAATATGACATAATTAACTAGGATGTACTTATTAACTTTACATCATGACTAAGTTCATCACACGACACGATCAGAACTAATAAGTTCACCGATGTCTACGAAACATGCCATGCTAAGCAAGCTAGGAACATAGTGTACTTATTATTACAACTTTTGCTTGCCAATATCAGGAACAAAGCGGAAGCCGCGTCCTGGCAAAAAGAATGCCCTGTCATCGCCCTGCAGAAGCAGCCTCTGATCTACTTCTTTATTTGACGGCTTCAGCTCGGCAATGTAGAACATCCCCCCTTTTCTGATGACATCTTGAAAGATGATTATCGCAAACTGCTCCTGGATGCGATAGAACTGTCCTCGTAGATTGTCATCATCAATCATCGCCAACTTTTCGGCCCAGGGTTGGAGTGAATCTGGCAGCGTCGAGTTTTTCTTGTCCCGTACCATCGCCAGCATATGATATAAGGCGTAATAGGCCTCCTTGTGACTTCCCTCGGGCTGCTTGACGTAGGGGAACGATGTAGTATGGGCGAAGGTGTACAAGCCGTGCTTGGTCGGACGTTTACTCTTGAATGAGCCACCCTGATGGACGTACTTGGTAAGAGCATCATCTAAAACTATCTTGACATGCGTATAGTTTTTCTTGATTGCACTGTCCGAGTCCAAAAACAGGGTACGCATATACATCGGGGGGATGTGGATGAGTGTGCAGTATTTGTCACTGCGCAAAACAATTCAAACAAAATATTGGCAAAGACCGAGATGGAAATCTAAGAAAGAAGGCGGCGAGCCAATCACTTACTCGGGAAAGTAGGCCAGGAGCAAGTCCTTCCCAATGTTTGACGTCATGACGTCGCTAAGATAGTTAATAGCGGCATTTCGGCCCGCCAATTTAGACAATTGGCTTTCACGCATGTAGTAGGGGTCCACTACCACGATGCTCGGGGTCTTGTCTCATATGATCTGCATCTGAATACTTAGAAAAAATAGGTGGACGAAGGTCTGGTATAGCCGATACATGTGAAATAGGTCGAAGATGTCGGCAAACGAAGAAGCATAATATCGGCGGGGGCAGCCTCGACGAAGCCCTTTCCCTTTGGCACCTTGGCCATGTAAAGCGGGTACGTTGAATCATTTTCAGCAAGTTGGCGCTGTTCTAGGTATAGAATAGAGTCATGTAGACTCCGCATATCGGCACTACAAGCCTTGAGCATTCGCTCATTCAGCATCGGCCCGAGTAACCGTAAGGAACTTTGACTCCTAGGAGGCAGTTGAAAAACTGCTTGATCTCCTGAGGACTTAGAGTGAAGCACGAAGCGGGGCAGTGATAGTCGTTCCTCTTGGCCCTTTTTCCCTTGCGACGACATTCGGTCTCCTCATCATCATCAGATCGTCCTAAGTGAAGGTCTTCCCTGATCTTCATAAATGCCAAGTCGTGCCTTGCTTTCGGTCCGTCTTTGGTCCTATCAGGCATGTTGAGAAGGGTGCCAAGCAGACTCTCGCACACGTTTTTGGTGATATGCATGACATCAAGGCTTTGGGGCATGCGGAGGATCTTCCAGTAAGGCAGATCGCAGAAAACAGACCTCCTTTTCCATACCTTCAGGAGCGGCTTGGGCGCCTTTTGCTTCTTTCCCGGTGCAGGGCACTCTAGCCAACTTGTCAACAACTCATCGATTTCCTCGCCGCTCCTTAGACATGGGGGATCTCGGATCTCAATTTTACCATTGAACAGATCTTTGCGTTTTCTCCATGGGTCATCCTTGCGAAGCCACCTTTGATGCCCAAGGAACACGGTCTTCGAAGAACCGGGATCTTTCTGTAGCTGGTGATATGTTGTGTCATCCATGCACCGAATACAGGCACAATATCCGTGGACCACCTGCCCCGAGACATATCCGCAACCGAGATAGTCATGCACCGTCGTGACCAACGCGGCTCTCATAGGAAAATAATCTTGTGCGACGGCGTCCCATGTATTGGGTGGTGTGTCCCATAACGTGGCTAGTTCCTCTGTCAACAGACCGAGATACAGTTGGATGTCATTTCCCGGTTGTTTTGGACCTTGAATTAGCATAGTCATTTGTATGTATCTCCTCTTCATGCACAGCCAGGGGGGGTAGGTTGTACATCCATACAAATACGGGCCAGGTGCTATGGGTGCTGCTCTGGCTGCCAAACGGATTGAGTCCATCGGTGCTCACACCCAACCTGACGTTCCTTGGATCATTACCAAATTCTGGGCACTCGATGTCTAATGCCTTCCACTGGCTAGCATCTGAAGGGTGTCTCAGTATCATGTCCTCCTGATCATCATTGTCATCATCTTTTGGCTTCTTCCTTTCCGCGTGCCAGCGCATAAGCTTTGCTTCCTTAGGGTCTGCGAAATATCGTTGTAGACGAGGAGTGATCGGAAAGTACCATACTACCTTTCGATGAGCTTTCTTCCCACTCTTGTATCGAGATGCGCCGCACACTGGACATGTGTTTCTCTCCGCATCTTCTCCCCGATAAATGATGCAATCATTAATGCAAGCATGGTATCTCACGTGAGGTAAATCAAGAGGGCACACGATTTTCTTGGCCTCCTCGATACTAGTTGGACACTTGTTCCCCTCAGGAAGACGCTCCTGCCAGAATGCCATGTTTTTGTCAAAGCTTTTGTCGGTCCATTTGTGTCTTGCCTTCATCTGCAGTGCCCTGAGCGTGACATCCAAACATGTATCCCCGGGCCTGCATCCTACATACAATGGAGTAACCGCGTCCTTCTCTAGGCTCGCCAGCTTGGCTTTCTCTCTAGCGGCATCCCGCGTGTTGCTTGTTTGCTTGAGAAGCAGTGCTTGAACGTAAGGGTTCTGCACCCAGCTACCTGACGGTGTTCCATCTGCTCTGGCATCTTGATCTTCTTCACCATGTCCAGAATCTTGATCTTCTTCACCATGTCCGGCATCTTGATCTTCTCCACCATGTCCGGCATCTTCTCCGCCTTCATCATGACCGAGAAAATCTTCGTCACCACCATGCCCTTCCTCATCATTTCCCATCGCCGCTCCATGGACGTTGTCATCATCTTCATCACTTATCCACCGAGTGTAGCCATCCAAGAAACCATCCATGAAACCGCGAGAGAGCAGGTGGCTCTGCAGTTGTCCAGAATAAGGGTCGATATAGCACTTCAGTTTGCATTTGTGACACGGACACTTTATCTCCGTCTGGTTATTTCGAATCATGTCGTGCGTCGCGGCTTTCATATATCTTGCCACTGTGCCTTCATTCATCGACCGGACCATGGTTGCCTGGTATACATATATATAGAGCAAGAGAATATCTTAGAACCGGCCAAATACACACATAGTCGTCCAAAAATTTCGGCATAACCTTGCCTAAAAATGGACCTATCCGTGGTGCCAAAATATATCGAAATGGAAGTGAATCAACATTTCAGCATAACAACATTGGCACCATCAGAAAATCATCATATTTGGATCCAAACAAATAAGAATTCATAAACATATGCAAGCTAATGCATATATATACAAACGTGTTCTGATGCCACAAGCATGCATACATACAAACAACGATGACACACCTACAAGCATACCCGTAGGGCATACAAACACCGATGCCATGTCCTCATATTACTCACCTATTATAGACGATACCGCGACACGAGAGAACGAGAGAGTGTGTGTGGACGAGAGAGTAATAAAGTGATATCTAAAGGTTAGTAGACATTGCACTCATATATCTACCAACCAAAGTAGCTTTAATAAGCTAAAATAGATGGAAGAATGATGAAATTAGGTTGGGGAGGAGGAGGGGGACGACCAAATCCAGTGGTGAATGGAGGGGGAAGAAGGGGGCAATGATTGGTGCTAGGTGGCTTCATGCCTTAAAAATAAGCATCCCAGGTTACCCGTAGCGCATTGGGTAGCCATGCGATGTGGGTAGAGAACTTACCCGTAGCGCATGGCTACCCAATGCGCTACGGGTAACCTGGGATTATGCCTATATGTCCCTCCTCAACTTACCCGCAGCGCACCCTTCGTGAATACGCTACGGGTAACACTAAGTACCCGTAGTGCATTCACGAAGGGTGCGCTGCGGGTAAGCTGAGGAGAAACGGCCGTCCAGGCCTATGAATACCCGTAGCGCACATGTGGTTGTGGTGCACTGCGGGTAATGTGTATAGGCGCAGCGCACTGTGCATGGTGCGCTACGACTAAATAGCCGCAGCGCACCACATGCTGTATGCGCTACGGGTATGTCTACTACCTATAGCTGTTTTCCTAGTAGTGTTGGGATGGCAAACAAAGTTCATATTGGGAGTTTTCATTTTATATGCATGAAAAATCAATTTCCATTTTCTATGTGTCAAAATTGGGTTTTTTTGTGAAGGAAGTACTTAAAATACATTACAAAACTAGACCACCCTAATTTTCAACAATAATAGGACACATTTTATGTATATATCACCAATTGTTTGTGTGTGTGAACCTTTGCATTAACCTTTCACAAAAAATAAAAACTCTTGCCAATTCAATAGGAAGCGAGGTAAATTTGAACTACAACTGTATCATCGTTTGCCCATGATTTTTTCCAAAAAATCATTTTCAGGTTCACAAGTAGATGATTTATCATAGATCCATAAATAGTTCTACAAAATTCAACCCATAGTTAAGAAGGTTCATGCCCGCCATTCCGACCGCATTTTGAATCAAGCGTAACAAATTCAAAAAAAATCAAAAAAAATGTAAAACCTTCACATTGTGCCATTTTATTTTACCTAGTTGTGAGAAAAAATAATAAAATTGGACTATTGCCAATATTGTAGAAACCCCTTCTCAGAAATGACCTATCATGTATGAAGTTTCATGGCTTTCAAGATAGATGAGCTAGGTCATGACCCGAATCATAGAATAGTTTGTTTAAATGACCCCATATTGTGTATATGTGTTAATATTGAGATGGCAAACAAAGTTCATATTAGAAGTTTTCATTTTCTATGCATGAAAAAAATAAATTTCCATTTTCTAAGTGTCAAAATTGGGTTTTTTTGTGAAGGAAGTACTGAAAATACATTACAAAACTAGACCACCATAATTTTAAACAATATTAGGACACATTTTATGCATATACCACCAATTGTTTATGTGTGTGAAGCTTTGCATTAACTTTCCACAAAAAAGACAAACTCTTGCCAATTTGGACTACAGCTCCATCATGGCTTCCTCATGATTTTTTGAAAAAAATTATTTTTAGGTACACAACATGTTATTTTATTAGAGATACACAAATTGTTTTGCAAAATTTGACCCCTAGCTAAGAAGGTTCATGCCCGCTGTTTATCAACGGGGTAAAGCGGGGATTAACGGTGTAAAGCGGGGGTATGGCATAAGAAAACTATGTAAAACTTGTTTATCAAGTGGACTCGTTAGTATTTGAAATAAGAAGACTATGTGTGAAGGTTTTTCATTTCTTTCATTTTTTTAATTGTTTATAATTTTTTCAATGTAAATCTCATTAGTTTGAGATATCACTGATGATACATGAAATTAAAAAACGAGCATAAGAAATTCAAAAATTAAATAAAACATAAAAACATTACATATGGATGTCATATTTAGATTCCTCTCATTTTTCTGATCGATTTAGACATCTAATTTGTCGAATTCTGATTTACAAATTTTAAGATATAAATTATTCAATATATATATTATTACTAGGAAATATGCCCGTGCGTTGCACCAGGAAAGAAATATAAAATGATGCGCCACAACTGAAAAGTATCGTGTGGTAAAAAATATATCTTGATACATTCTTATGTCTTTAATAGCTTTAATATAAAATATCTCTCATATGAGCTCTTAGTATACATCAAATATAGGTGCACTAACTTATTCTTCCGTCGCCATGTATGCAGGGTTTACCATCGCAATTGAATTTTTTCATGGTGTGTTGTGTCTATACTCACGATTGACTCTAGTTTGTTCTAGTCTAACTTTCTTTTGTTCCGGCTGGAGATTTGCATATTTTTGTTATTTTGCGCATTGTTTTATCCTTTGTTCTAGCTCTAAATCGACATATTGTTTTGTCTCTTTACTTGCGTTGTTTTTCTTATATAAGCTTCATGTCGTTTTTTCAGCCTTTCCCGCTTTTCTCCCTCGGTCATCTATGCATACGGCTCTCTATCTCTTTTCCTTATTTGTTCCTTGGCATCTATAACTTGAGTTTGCAATCCAAATGGTGCGCTTGCATAAGAGTTTTCATACTTTAAGTATTAAAACCGAATGATATAAGATACATGGACAATGAGGGACGACATTGATAACTGACCCATAGTAAATGTGTTATTCATTATAAAAAGTTTACACTATTAAAACCTTTATTTAAATATAAATTCAATTATATAACAAGCATGCCATATATCTTAATTTTATTTGGTTAAATTGATGATGAAACTTTATCTGAAAAAATGTGTGCGCCACCTCCATGGAACAGAGGTTACATAGAGTACTACCCATCAACCAAATGTAACATACCTCAAACCTGGAGTTCAAAAAATAAAAAGGAAACAAACAGAAACATGAAAAGATCATTTTAGTTTCTCCTTCTAGTAAAAAAAGGAATAGTAATAGTCGATGTTGTGCTATTTCAAGAAATAAAAATCATGCATGCATAAATATATCAACACTGACTCACTGTGACGACCTGGAACTCGCGCTCTCTATACCTTGTGTTGTTCTTGGAAAATACATTGGTGTGAGTACATGTTAATAAGAGAACCAGACTAAAGCAATTAAAAGAAGAAGAAAACTTTGATGACCGGCACCAGCACTATGACTATTGATAAACATTAACCCCAAATCAACCTAGCTAAGCTTACGAGGAGAGAAACAGCTTCCCAGTCGCTAGCGACAGCAGGCGGCGTTCCTTCAGCTTTCTAGCTGGACGTCGAGACGTGCAGCAGCAGGCGAGAACCTCCGCGACTAAATCTGGATGGCCTCCCAGCCTGCCCCGCCGTCCAGGTGATCCACAAGAGGCGGCGAGGGAGCCACTGGGGCGTAAATCAAGACTCCGGCAGCCAGCCACTCGAGCACGACACGACATCGCATTGTGCCGGAGGATGCATGACGGGCGGCTCTTGCCCCTCGCGCGCTGGTCCGCTGGAGGACCTCGCCATGGCACACTGGCCGTTGGCGATGTGGCCTCCGTGCCATAGACGGCTGCCCTGAGTTGTGCCGCGGTTTCACCGTTTGTGAGAGCCGATGACAAGGTCGCATCGGCCTCCGCCGTTGCGGCGCCTAAGGGCACCATCCGCATACCGTGGTGATCGGATGACCAGGCTGAGATGGTGCGGCTTCTACGTCATGCTAGCTGTTGTAAAACTGCTTTGGTCGCTCTCGACAGGTCGGCAACGGGCATTGAAGAACCAGATCGATGGGAGGCTTACGTCGGCGTGTATGGATGCGGATCGTAGGTGGGTGACCAGACGCAACATCAGGCGATTGTTGTGTCGTAGATGCCCCTAGCGATTTTGCAGATGATGACAGCGGGGATCCGGGCGCGTGGTGTCCTCTCAGGAATCACAGATCTGTGTCGTTGTAACCGACAGCGGAAGATCGAATACAGGAATCAAGCAAGGATGGCGTGATCTTGCGGCAGCACTGCCGCTTTGCAATCGATATTGATCGATTGGGCCAAGTGTATAAGTAGGGGAAGGTTGGTGTGAGGCGGCGGAGGAGATTGAGTTTGATTCAAGCCGAGGATGGCCACGACACTCAAGCCAATCCAGCTCGGACGTGCACTAAGAAATAGGAAGATACGCTTGAAAGTGTTCGAGCCGGACTCTGCTTTGCTTGGCTTGCATTGTCATCTAATTTTTCAAGGACGAAACGAACAACGGTTGAACAGTTTTTTAACTTATGGGTAGCATTGGTTGTAATATGTAATTTAGTGGAAGGGTAAATCGGTCTAAAAAAAGTGGTTGACGACGGAAACCTTACGTACTTTATTATTATTATATAATATATTATATTATATTATATTATATTATATTATATATATATATAGATATATATATAGATATAGATATATAGATATATAGATATATAGATATATAGATATATAGATATAGATATAGATTCATTATTATTTACTTATTATATAGTTTGGAATTCAATATATTTATAACTTATTTATTGTTGTTTACTTAACTAGCAAGGTGGCCCTCGCAAATGCGAGGGCATCCTCATTAGTTGTTTCTAGAGAGAAGCATTATCTTTAGTGTTACAATTTACTGGAACATAAATTTACAGATTCATAGACATTCACATTATCATGATCTATTAACAATATGTTTCGGTGCATTTATCAATATCTATTGGTTGTGGTCCATTAACAAAAAAAAAAGATCAAGTGGATTGATGGTTGGATATTTTTGTGATATCTTGCTAGTTCATCTTTTTTTGTATTGTGCTTTTCATTGTACGCTTGACAAATTTGAGAATTTATAGAACGTGACATATTGCCATGGTGACATCTGGCTATTATTTTTAAGTATAATCAATTTGTTCAGTATGTGACTATATGGGCCAGATGCTTGAATTCTCATTGGAGTTTGTAAGGATGTTTATTCTTTGATGTTAGTGCAGAGCCTTTTGCTTCTCTTTTAATATAAATAAGATGTATAGCCAGATAAATAGTCCATGATGGAGCCTAGGCGCCTGTTTAAGTCAAAACAATCTATTTTTTTACATATATATATATCCATAATCTATGTGTATTTGTGAAGTTTCGTGAAAAACAAATATTTTTGTCTGCGTAAAAGACAAAAAAAGGACTCAGGAAATCCTTATTTCAGCATTGATTTTTGTCCTTTTTTGTCTGCGTAAAAAACAAATATAGGATGCAGAGCAAGTCAATTTTTCGTGAGAGGACTTTATGCGCACGTAGCACATGTACGCGTGAATTTTTAGTTTGAGTAGATTAAATATTTTAAAGTATATCTAAAATGTGTTGCAAATAAATGAAGCACATGCACCGAACAGCCAAAAGGCCACTCTTATGGAACCACCGATTCTTATGGCTTGTGCTTTGGATTTTTTCTTGGCGGGTTGACTGTAGAGGAGATGTTGCTGGACAATACGTTTTCCAAGGAGCCTATCCCAGGAACCACTGTCTGTCCGAAAACTTAGGGTACAACTTAAGTTGATATCTCTTATGATTTTTCAAAACCTGTGAGGTTAATTTAACATTTTTAAAAAATATGTTTTCCAAGGAGCCTATCCCAGGAACCACTGTCTGTCCAAAAACTTAGGGTCCCACTTAAGTTGATATATCTTATGATTTTTCAAAACCTATGAGGTTAATTTAACATTTAAAAAAAAATATGTTTTGTGATATTTAAATTTACATGCAATTTACTATTGTTAGAGGTCCGTAATTTATTTTTTCTGTCAAACTGTCACCACATCCTAGTGTAGTCTAATCGTATGTCCTAACACATATGTGCGTAATTAGGACAAAATAAGATTTTTTTTTGAACACCTATCGATCAGCCTTTGAGTTTGTTCTAGTGTTTGGAGCTAGCTTCCACAATATCTATATCGATCAACTTTGGACCTCCTATAAGCACCGATCAGCTTTAGTCTTTTTTTTTTGACAATCAGCTTTGGCCCCTTTTCTAGCGTGAATCAAATAGGTGACCTGCCAGGTTTGCTTTGGACCTTTTTTTTAATGTGAATTAAATGGGTGAACTGTCACGTTCAATGTATTACATAATTAAATTATATAGGTTACGTAACTCTGGTCCTTTTATTGGACTTTTCTTAAATCACCGATCAGCGTTGGCCTTTTTTTAGCGTGAATGAAACGGCCGGGTGACCTGTCACGTTTGATCTGCTAGGTGATTAAATTAGATGTGTAACGTAACCCTGGTTTTATTATTAAATCCTATCCACAAATTATATATCTGACTGTCTATATAATTTAGATGATGTGGATTAATATGGTGTCTCGAAAAGATAACCCCGTATTATACTTTTAGTATATAATAGATATATAGTTTGAAAATTCAAAAATCAATGATGTGTGACATAGTGGTATAAGGGTTAATAGGATTGATATGATAGTATTATTAACAAGGTATAATTTGCTTCGTGGAAACTCATCCGAATGAAATAGAGAAGTTAAGCGTGCTCGAGGTGGAGTAGTATAAGGATGGGTCACCGACTGGGAAGTTTGACTAAGACTTAAATTTGACCAAAGATTAAGTGTAATTGGTGTTAAGAATATTCCAATTAAGAGATTAGCGAGTCAAACAATTCAAAAAAATTGAAAAACAAATTTTAATTGTTTTTGAACTTTTAAAAAAAAATTATAAACAGCATCAGCCTATGCCGACGGGGCTACGTCGAGGGCAAAATCGTCAGTATAGACTACACCGAGGGCAAAAGCTACGTCAACGGTCAAATAAAGCTACGCCGACGGCAATTATGCCCTACGCCGAGGGCAGTCGGCCGTCGGCGTAGCACAGAATTCCTGTAGTCTCTATCCTCAAAAGCAAGCGAGAAAACTTACCCTTATCCTTCCCTACCGGTAAATTGAGTATACTAGGTAGGATAGCGCGGCTTGCCGCGCGCTTGCCCGCCTAACGGCGAGCAAGCAAGCATAAAAAATGCAATTTATAAACGGTAGGACCAAAAAAAGTTTTATAATACAATAAATATTGATAATAAGGGTGATGAGGAAGAGTGTGAAGAAGGTAAAGAAAGTGCTGATATCTCTGTCGAATGGTATGTGTTTTTGCCAAAAATATTCTTGGTATATGAATTAATCTTGAGATGGTCAAACTTTGTATGAACTATGAAATTGATATTGCTGGTTGTCTCCAGTCAAATAGTGGGCCTATGACCTTATGTATGATCAGGCCAACAAAGCGTATGGGTTGACCATTGAAAACGTTCAATGTAATATTAGATATAGTGAATATGACATCATCAGACAGGAAATAATAAAAAGAGAAGTGGTTTATAGGTCACAGTGCAGCAAAGGAAACAGCTATATGATACAAATAATAAGAACTGAACATAGTATGGCCAAATGCTCTTATACAGCACTTGATTCATACGAAGAGTAATATATATATTACAATGGCCATTTAGTTTCCAAGATAGATTTTAGCTAATTATACGTAGAGTGAACACGCAGCCAATAGATACTGTCATAGGATTATGTCCATACAATACCATACGATTAAGTCGCAAGGATTATGTCCATACAATACCATTGTGTTCAGTTGCTTAGTAGTTCAGGTCGATAAACATAAGTAAATAGCTTAATATAAGGAGTAGGATGATATCTAGACACCAGGGAGAGGCATTTGATATTGGAATTCACTTCAAGCCGGAGCGAAGTAATGGCCTCATCAACCATATATCTGTAGAAGAGGAGCAAGGAGACATATTAGTGACTCTGTAAATTGCAATCACTGCATAGGAAACAAAAGGAGGATCACTTTTCCCTGACCTTGACGTCGACCCTGTAAGGCCATGGTCCGATGCTAACATGCAAACTGGAGTTCGCATGAAAGTAGACAAGGCAAAAGACCATGAGAAGACCGCTAAGGAGCAGCCACTTAACATCGTAGCAATCATCTGGGATTATGCATTGGATCTGCAAGCCGAAGCTACAAGCAGCTAGCTACTGGCCATACTATAGGTCTAAAACCCTATGGAACAGCTAAATTACTCACAACTTTGTACACCAAAAGAGAGAACCCTGTTAATGTAAGGAATGAATTGTCAAAAAGTAGCTTCAAACACATAAGTAGAACAGTATGAACACGCAGTGTTTTCCATACCTTTATAGGGTTCTACACTTCCACTGCTTGCTCTTTGAAGCATGGGCCAATGACGAACCCCCTGCCCCAGTCAACTTAGGCCTACAAGAAAGATCAAACAAAGGTGGGTAAATAAAATGGTCGAACTTATGAAGGGGAAGCAAATGTTTTAAGATAAAGAAAGCATATAAATGTTCTAAAATAAAGGTAGCATACTTCTTCTTCTTCTTGCCTTGTGAAGGTAGTGCTTCTTCCGGCAGAGATGGTTCAGTCCTATAGGAATGATTATCAAGAAGATCAAACATCATGGTGTATTTCTATCTCTAAGAAAGCGTCACTACAAGAGGGTATTGGAAAAGAACAATTAATGCAAAAACAATCACCTAGGTGAGATAGCTCCCACATCATTCAGAGGAAGATTGTCTTGTGTAAGCAACTGACTCCTTTCCAGCATCAGAACCAGTAACATCAGCCTACGCAAAGACAGTAAATGGGTCAACGAAATCATACTAACTATACAACAGGAACAAATGGCTCTAAATAGTGACAGTAATCCGCAACATCGACCGTGGAGGGGGAAATCTACCCAACTACAAGTTCAATAATTAATTATAGCAAGACCGACTTTGCTATCTGTTGCCATAGGTGTCTTTGCAAGGAACAAATAAGGTGACAGTATAAGGTGACAGTAATTATAAGAAGTAGGAAGGGGAACACAGAGGAAACATAGTGACTTTTGTATTTATAATGTTTACCATTGTTACAGGAACGATGGATGGGCAAGAAACTATTTTCACAATAGAAAAGCTAGAAAAAGGAAGATAAGGGGCCTCTAATGCATGGCAAGCACGAATTCACAGACGGTTTTATCAAAATAACATACAAAAACAGGAATTCAGACACAACTGTAAAAGGCCACATACAGAGACCATGAAAAAGACGAATACACAAGTTACAAAGTAATAACCTCGGTAGGAAACAAGCTGCGGCGAGCAACAGTCTGAACAGACATTGGAATACCCGAGGGTGGTGGCTTCGTAACGGAAGGAGGTGTGTTCTGCAATGTTATGGGCAGGCGATCCTAACATGTTAAAAAATAACAAGCATTAGAACATGGAAAACAAAAACAGCGAAATACAAGCATATGGCCTCATCAATACACCCAAAGGAACTATTGATTAACCAGACGCAACACAGTTGGAGAAAAAACGGAGCACAATGTATTGGTTCACCTAGAAACCTAAGTGCTTATACGACAGGTGAATAAAAGAATTGGTTGTACCTCTGGAGATAGAGTCTCGTAAGATCCTAGATCAGGAGAAATTGCTTTTCCAGAGGGATCAACCTGTTGCTCCAGAGATATACTAAGGCTCCCGGCAGAAACGATTGGGCCAGATCCGCTCCCTGAGCTAGAGGCACGGTAATACACAGAAGCAGATGTTGGCTTTTCAACAGGTGCATCTATCCTATGCACCTAGAAAGACAGGTCAGCGTCTTCATTTGAATAGCACTTGTTTGAGATTGACACAACAAACTGAAACCTGCGCAAGATCACCTCAGATATTTCCATTGGAACAGAGATATCCCCACGTGTAGCCTCAATGAGGCTTGCACCAGGCACATCATGGACACGGCGCAAAACAATGAATAAAGGCGAGCCAAGGATTTCTCTCCCAACTCTGTCGAAGAAGACAAATTCAACCTCAGCTTTATCATCCGCAGCAAGGAAACAGAGCTTATACCTTGTAGAAGAAAATAATAAATAGTGAGAAACTCTGCGAATGCAAACGGACAAATTAGTAGATAAGATTCGATTACTGCACAGATACCTTGGGAGTGCGTCTGTACCAAGACATTCTGGGTCTGAACATTTAAAAGCAGAACCCTCAGGTAATGACGTTTTATGACAAGTAGTGCATGAAAGAAACCACCAACGCTGCCCAGGGCTTAGCCTAGCAAGGGTAGCTGTGCAATACATACGAACGTCCTACAAGATGCGAAAATACAAATAAGAACAAAAACAGGTATTAAGAGAAGAGAACATAATACAGAAATGGCCAGTACCCTGTATTCAAATATGTCGAGAGTTTTTAGCTCTTCCACAGTCTTAGTCTCTAAATTGACCTGGGCCTCAATCTCAGCAGCAGTCTGACCAGGCAAGCTAATGTGCTCAATAACAGGAACTTGACCACGCAACCTAGTAGACCAATGCGCATACATAAGAACCACAATTTCACCAACAGACGAAAATATACATACACTGCAGATGCACAAGAGCGAAACTAACATACCCATGCCGAAAGGTGAGAATATCAGGAAGATCCTCATTAATGTACCAACGGCATGCAGCACTTCCACTAACACCCCTACGACCTGGAATGGACACAACAGAACGGGTAAACAGTAAGGAAAAAAACACAAAAGATTAAATAGAAGACCAAGCAAACAATGTAAGAAGGTATAGTGCTAAATATGACCACACCATCATAGGTTTTAACCAGTGTCCCAACAAAGATTATGATAACCGGCTCAGTCTTGCCAAGCTCCTTAATTGCAGCACCATTAAAATCAGTGGCACTTTTGCCCCATAGATTGACAGAGAGCTGGTTCCCACTGCATAAACATAACCAAGCGATGCAACCATGGATATCAAGAAGATATAAGGCAAAAAGGGATGTGCTAAATAAAGCAGGTAAGAACTCACGATAAGTCTTTGTAGATTATCCTTTTAGTAGAAGGTTCAGTCCTGCTTGCACTATGGTACTGAACTGCATCAGAGATACCAGAAACCACTCCAAGGACATCTGTTAGAGAAAAAAAAGGACAAAACGTAAGAACATGGACACTGAAACAGTATGTAAAGAAACACTCAAAGCGCAATATATTCAGCACCTCCATGGAATAAATAGTGTTGCATCGGCTCATGATAGGATTGACATCAGACCAATTTTTCTTTTAGCTCTAGTATAGCGTTTGCAGCCTCCAAGTCTTTTTTCACCCTTCCTAATTCATTTATGAGGAAGGTAACCTGTGAAGACACCTTATCAGCTGCAACATATATGGTTGGTATCTCACAAAACAATAAACGCCAAGATATTACATAGAACACTTGATACATGGTCATTGCATGTTCCCCTTTGCAAGCTATATTTATATCAGATCAATAAGTAATCTGGACCACTTGAAATAAATAAACCATATTCTTTCAAAATTAGCAGTGGCACATTCATATAAACTGTTTCCTTAGTCAGTGAGGTTACTATAATAATACTCAATATGGGTTCTATAAAAGCTGTGGTATCAAATCCTGCGAAAATATATTGTGCATTCACCAATTTTCTCAGAAAAAATAGAGTCTAATGGAGAGAAACTTGCATATTTGATAGAACAGAATGAGAACAGCATAGTAAGGTAGGATGCACATGGATCTTGATTATTGACGCAGCAAAACATCTCTATTGAATGCATGAAATAGAACAATACATTGGTCCGTTCTTGGCGTGGCATGTTAAGGTTCAGTTATGCAAGATTAAACCCTCACTGTTCAATACAAAATTAGCAGAACAATACATTTCTATATTATAGTTTATCTGGACAAGATAATACTTCGTTGTAACAAAAAACAGAGGAATAACTTTAAACGAGCAAGCAGAAGACACACGTATAATTGACAAAAGGCTATAGTCAGTGTCAGTCATGAGTAAACATTCGACGCATCCACGAGATGCAGATCTTTGGGAAGCTAAACACTAGTGCTTCTATGTTGAAGGTACTACAACAGGCAAAAGGCATCAAAAGTAACCTTCACCAAAGGTAGGTATATGTATTAATTCTATGCAAAAATGCTATAGAAGAATACATGATGATGTATTTTTGTCGCATCTGTTAGCCACGAATGGTAATAACATAGTACCAAAAAGATCTCTTATCCAATCCCAGTCATGAGTAAAATCACAATTGCTCCAATTTTCTTAAAATAGTAAAACAATCAGAATCACTGAACAGATTAAAAGAAAACCTCATCATCTCTCAATATGAAAAATTATAGCCCATCAGGTGTGCTCTAGGAAACACTCACATCTCTTGTACTGGCAGAAAAAAGAATACATAATGAAAAAAAATACAAAAAAAATGATATGTAAAGAAATCCAAGAGAATCAGTAAGTGAGAGAAAGGCACAACTTACCTTGAAAATCTTTTTAACAGTGGACACTACATACATATGTAGATACAAGATTCAGGCTTAAGTATGGCAATCATCATATCCTCAGAATTGATCTCCAGTAATCATGCAGAGTTGTAATTATCAGTAAGCACAAATGAAATATCAATCCCCAATTTGCACCTCTCCTTCTGCACCCCTAATTTTGCAAGAACCAATCTAGAAAGAAATGGCATTGAGAACATGACCCTGTGAAGCTCCCATTTGAACAATTAAACCATCAGCTGCAAGATTGTACATCTGCTTCCTGCAAGCAAATCATCAGGCATTCCATAAGCATATAAACTGAAGAATTCCATCACCACATAGAAATAACCAAACCTTGGATTCATACTCATAAAAACCATGCATACATACAGAAAAAAGTTTACTGAGATTAACAAGAGTTGGGCTTAGTGGCTGAAAACTCTATGTCTACCTCTGACTCCAGTAACATGACTTGGGATTAGTGGCTAAAATCATGATACCGATCCACCTAAAAAAGAAATGCAGTACCCAAATGGAGTACTGTTGGGGTTAGAACCATAGATATGCACAATATAATAGAAAATACAAGTTGCAAACCTTCTATATCAGTTAAAGAACAAATCATTGCCAAATACAAGCATCAGATATATCCAAAGTAGCAGTTTTCATGATCAAATACATGATGTGTGTTCCCTAAGGAGTTTTTAGGAAAATGACAAGTTATAATTTCCATAAGCAGCAGCAATTGGCCAATTAATATTAACCTATTTGCCTAATTTATTTTCAAGCAACCTCGATAATTTAACCTAATCTTGTGCTGCAAAATCAACCACCATACTTTGGTGGCATGATTGGAAAAATATTAGGAACAAGAGAGAGAGAGAGAGAGAGAGAGAGAGAGAGAGAGAGAGAGAGAGGCAAACCAGAATTCTTGAGAAGGCCATGTAGAGGCAATGGAGATGGGGAGCATCCCTGCACGTGCTCATTCAAATCAACCTCCAATCGCTGCATAAACCACTAAGAAAGGCCCCAAATTTGCTCAGCCACATCACTAGCAAGAAGGAAAAACAAATTAAAAACAAGAACACGTAGGGGAGAGAGAGAGGGAGAGGGGATTAGGACTCACAAATAATGGAGAAACCTAGAAAATATGCAGCCCACCATCCCCCTGCTAACCTCCGCCCCCTGCTGGACCTCCCATGGATCCATTCCTCCCCTCCTCCAGCGCCTGCTCCTCTACCACCCGCAGACAAGAGGGGACGGGGCTGAGGAGAAGAGGGACGAGGTGGAGCAGGCCAAGGTCGAGGCGGGCGACCCTGCTTGTCTGTCCGCCGTCCCCCACGCCGACCTCCGGCTGCAGCTGCTGTTGAGACAGCCATGGCAGGGAAGACGAGCTCGAGGTAGAGGAGCCGCCGCCACCGCCTGCCCCATGGACTCCTCTCACCAAATGGCTGGAGCTCATGCGGTGCTTGGGGCTAGGGTAGAGGAGACCACCGCTATGCTCGATGTGGTAGCCGGTGGCGGAGGATATCGCCGAAATCGACCGGGATCTGGAGAAAATCGGTGGCGACCTCTAGGGTTGAGAAGAGAGGACGCAAGGCAGGTTTGGACAAAGGGAAGGATAATAAAAAATGGAGGAGCTCGGGAGGGGAGCCTGCCTTCTCTCCCCATGGAAAAGGAGGAGGCCGGCGACGCTCCGAGCGCTGTACCCGGCGGCGAGACTCGGGTCGCCACGCGCGTACGGTCGTCCTCTCCACAGTCCTCCCAGCAGCAAAATGAGACAGGAAAAGACGTTTTTGCCCCTGGTGGGCAAGCTAAACCACGGGGGAACCACCGCGTCACCCTGTCTTGCCTCCACCAACAGAGTAACATATAGCCTAGCTCGCTGACGGCCGGGCCCCGTTCGAAGCAGGCCCACTGATCAGTGACTGAGCGGGTATATCACCAATGGCGATGGAGTGCTAAAGGAACCGACGGTTGGGACCATGTGAATAGGGCCAAAATGTGATCCGACGGTCAAGAGCTCTCGATCTGGAAAACGGACGGCCAGCGTGCAGCCACATCACTGAAACGGACGGTCAGGATTTTCATAGGGTGGATAGGCCAGGATTTACCCAAGAATGTTTCTTCTAGATACCAAATCCATTAATTTGCCGTGAATCTCCAACGCCGAGTTGCCGTCATTGATTTGGAAATCTGCGTGCGATTGCTGGCAATGTCAGTGCAGAATATTCCCATGCCTTGGGCGACCCGGGTGGAGCTGGACGTGGTCGGTGACGACAAAGGCGACAGCTCGACCCCGATGCGGAGCACGCCGACGCCCAACTTCATGTATCCTTCCACGGTGAAAACCCACTCCTGTCATGGGGTTGAACAAATTTAGTAAGCATAGTCGTCCACTCAGAGGACCAATCAGCCAATCAGGCACCATGAGTGGTAGCATCAGCATGCCACAAAATTCTAAATAGCATCATATTTTCTTTCTTTTTCTTCCCGGTGACTCCCACCTATGATCTCTCTATTCACCATGGCGTCCGCCTCTAGCCCTCTACTAAGTCTCCAACAATCTCTAGGCAAGCTCCAGCCTCATCTCACAAAGGAGAAAAGAAGAAGATAAATTCAGCCTAAGCTTGTTGCAATTTTGAAATCTACTCAAGGCGTATGGACATAGTAGTTTGCCCTAAAAGGACACATAATTATAACTCAAACGTGAGAACATTTGTGATTTCCAGCCTATGCTGGCCATGTTGCGATCTCATCATGGATGCACGTTGCTCAGGAAATCGAGGAACTAGCGCTGCAAGAACGTAGATACCGCACATACGTCTGCAGTCTCATCACCTCTTAAAGAGTCATATCTGCTAGGCCTCCTCGCTGATGCTGTCGGCACCGAACTGACCACCTGTTTCGTATGGCCTGCAACCTCTGCGCCGTCAGCGCCACTGGCAAGGCCGGCCAGCGGCGACGGGTTCTAGAACGCCTTCCTCTGAAGGCACCCCTCGCACCTCTCCACGCTCGTCATCACATCGCGTCGTGTAGGCGATATCGGCTATACCTCAATGTCCTCTGCGATTGTCCACCTGCATTGTCAACTGCGATGGCCACCTCGCCGCTTCCACGTGCACAACACACTTTAGCAAGGAACGGACCGACTGCATCATTACTCATTAGGCGTTGCGCCGTTTGGTAGAGCATCCCGTGCGGACGTTATGCGCGCCACGGGCCGTTGTGCCCTTCTATGCGGAGTAGTGCCTATTCTATGCTTCCTTCTTCTAGTCTGCTTCACATTGGGATGGGGTACCACAGGGAATTGTAGGCATGAACGGATCCTATTCCTAGTTTCCTACCCAGGAGGAACTTTTCGGTATGAATTGGGGAGGAGCCGGCAGGAGATTGACGGAGCAGCAGACGTATTAGTGAGAGTGGTGGAGTAGCAGCTCGTGGATGCAGACTCCGTACAGCCGGAGGCCAGATGGTGCAGGCCTGCTAGTTGTGCGTCTCTTCCTCTGTGTCATGTGGGTTTTCACGCTACCCTAGGGAGAGCTCGAGCGGCGGCGAGCCTCCTGCAAGCATTATCAAATTCCTCATAATCAGTTTGAACGGGAGGGCCTTCATCTAGCTAGGGGCCAGGTAGACTTGGAGCCATCGCCAGGGTCGGTCCTGAGATTTCGGGGGCCCAGGGCGAATGTAAAATTTGGGGCCCCTAATTTTTTTAAACAGAGGCAAAAATATCCATTAATTAAGCAGAAGAGAGTGCTCAACTTATTAATGGAAAATCAAATGAAAACCTTAACAAAATCGCTGAGCGGCGCACACAAGAAACCCCACAAACACCTCGACAAAGAGGGCCTTGTTGAGACAACCCCTAATCTTTTATATTTATATACATACATGTATGAAATGATAAAACAAAAACTTCAACTGTACAAAATACCAATATTCATATAAAAATAACAATGTATACGTCTTACCTAAAATTTTCTCCTTTGTTAATGATGGTGGAAGCAATATTAATCTCGTCCAATAACTTTTTTTCGATGCATAGAGTTGCTAAACCATTTAACGTCTGGTGAGGCATTACAGATCTCAAATAATTCTTCAATAATTTAAACTTTGAAAAACTTCCTTCAGGGCATAGTAACTAAGATCCGATAAGCGATACAAATATTAGGATAACGATCCGCACCATATGCTCATGTTCTCTCTTTTTCCTTTTCAAATTACTAAATAGAGGCTTCATAACCACACTAAACATAAAAATGAATTTGTCATCGGAAGTTGAATGAGGGCATAAAGTACCCATGAACAGATTATATGGAGAGACATTATAATATCCACATTATCTTCTCTAGGGACTCGATCGCCCTGGGCAGAGGATTGGACTGGATTGGACTGGCATCTCTTCCTTGGGTTGGTTGGATCCTTGGAGGAATCGACCATGGTGGTCGGACGAATCGGCAACGGGAATTGGGCGGTGTCAGTCTGCGGAGAGGAATCACGATGCCTTTCAGAATTCAGATGGATGAGGACCGCGATCGAGAACTCGATCGATTCACACCATCGCAAGTCACTTCCTGAACTCCTGTACACGTACACGGGAGGGCCCTTTGTGGCCTTGTGTGATTTCACTGTGTTTTGTGAACTGAGGAGTGTTCGATAGTACGTATGAGCTAAAAAATATTCTGTGTTACAGCCTGGGCTACACATCACATACCTAGGAGGGGCCCCTATTTTTTTGGGCCCGGGGCGGCTGCCCCGCGGGTCCCCCCAAGGGCCGGCCCTGGCCATCGCGATCCTGTTGGCCGTTGGATGCCGCTGGGACTCGTCGGCTTTGTTCACCAGGACGACGCCCTTCGCTGGTGATGTCCAAACCGCTGCGATGACATGCTGATCAAAAGCGTAAGTGCTCGAGGTCCCATGGATATGGGGTCTCTTCTTTATATCTGCATCCATGACCTGACTCGTGTTTGCATTGTCCCACTGCTAAACGCAAGCGGAAGTCAAGAAAGACTCGGCTCTAAACTCTCCTATGGTCGCACGACGGTTTTAGGTAAGCTTTCAGATCGGGACGGATCCCAATGGACCGCTGTTAATTTCTATCTTGGACTTACCGGTGGTGTCATTGTGTTATAAGTGATTTTGTGGGAGGGTAAAGTGCCCGTGCGTTGCAATGGAAAGCCATGTCACGAAAAGCAAGTTTTCACGAACGTTCGGATAGATGACACTGGAAAAAATTGATAGTTTAAATTTAACTTGCATTGTGGTCACACCGATAATATATCTTGCATTTACTTCGTGGTTTATACAAATGTCGTGTAGTATATTCTACATAAAAAGTATTACCTCCGTCCCAAAATGTAAGCCTTTTTAGAGAGCTAACTTAGCTCTTTAAAAAGGCTTATATTTTAGGACGGAGGTAGTAGATTGCTACAAGGAGACCAATGCATAGCCGTCGTAATAAAAAATCCTACATCATTCAAGAAAAAAATCCCACGAGAAGGTTGAGACCTTCTTATCCTCATGTCCATCATGGTAACCAGAATGTATACCTAATAATAAAAGCATAATGAAGATGTCCCATCCCGCCCTCCCAACCAGCATTTTCCCATGTTATATACATCATCAGTGTTATAAAAAGCAAAAAAATCACTTGCCATCTAGAGTATGTCAATGAACTTTAAGAAAAAGTTGGGAGAAGAATTCCAGAGTCATTTTTTAGCCTGATTGAGTAAGTAAACCATAAACATGTAAATGTAGGCATTTTACAGTTTTGTCATCATTTTTCTGAAGTAAACTACATAAGCTTCTTGAAAACCTCCAACTGAGCAACCAAGCCGGAGCAGGAAACAGATATATAGTAAAACACATAATTTTATGTTATGAAATAGTAACGGGCAAAATCTCTATTCATGCAACAGTAGCAGACAATTTCAAACTGTTTCCATACCAATAGAGTTATACGTGGGAACAATACAATCAAAGGCCAGATTAATTGGCTAGCTGGTGAGTTTGGAATCCACTCGTTGGTACCACTGAGTCCCAATCAAAGGTGACATACCACTGGAGACGGCAATATGCAGCAAAGTGACTTAGGTACCATCTCGTCTTCGGCGCAGCTCAGCCAGTCCGTGGTGCGAGCGGGGATTTCAGCAGCCTCGAGCCGCAGCCTCGGGGCCACAGCCTCGAGCCGTCCGACACACGACAACAGTAGTATCAACCTTGTCTTAGCACAACCAAACCGATGCAAGTAATGAGGGCATTTGCTAGCTGATGGGTTAAGACGTCTCAGTGCTATGTGACGACAGATACGTAGGTCGCTACAGCATGAGAATTTGAGCAAATCAGAGAATCAATAGCCTGAGGAACTGCATGAAAAGCGGGGTGTGCAACGACCTTATACCTTGTTGGAGTTGAATCTCTCAACTCTCTGAACTTCTCTCTCTCTCTCAGCTGTATCGCACAGAGCAACGAAATACAGAAGAGAATAGCAATTGTAGGAGCTGCAACCTTGCAGCTCCATCTTCTTCTTCCTCTCATCATCTCTCTCACTGTCGCCTCTTCTATTTGTCATCGCCTCCGACATCCTAGCAGTGTTGCTCATGCTCGCAGATCACCGCGGCGCCTTAAAGAGGAACCAATTCCTGCAGCCCAAGAACAGGGTCTCGATGTACGCCGATGATGCCGTTATTTTCATTGAGCCCGTCCTTGAAGATGTCACTGCCATCAAGGCTTTGCTGGACTGCTTTGGTGAAGCTTCAGGGCTGCACACAAACTATAGCAAGAGTTCCATCATCCCAATTCACTGCCAGGCCATTGATATTACCCCTCTTGCCGGCGCCCTGCAAGGCCCAATCAAGACCTTCCCGTGCACCTATCTTGGTCTCCCACTCTCTGACCAGCGTCTCCGCAAAGAGGATCTGCAGCCAGCCATTGACAAGATTGCAGGCAAGATGAAAGGGTGGAACAAAGGCAATTTCTCCATTGATGCTAGACTTCTTCTTCTTAGACACATCCTGTCAGCCATGCATATCTATCAGCTGCTTGTCATCGACCCTCCCGTCTGGCTTCTGAAGGCAATTGACAAGTTGAGAAGAGGCTTCCTATGGAACAACGACGAGCTAGCGACATGAGGGAAATGTCTGGTCAGATGGTCTATCGTTTGCAGGCCACTTGACTATGGAGGTCTCGGCATCACTGACATTAAGCGCAAGGCTTTGGCCCTTCAGGTGAGGTGGCTCTGGCAATCTTGGACCGAGCCTGACAAGGCCTGGCTTGGTCTTCCGATCAGTGTTGATGACAAGGTCCGGCAACTGTTCAACCGCTCCGTCATTTTAAAGCTTGGAGACGGCCAAAGAATCAGTTTTTGGAAGGACCCCTTGTTAGATGGCACAAGCATTCAAACCATGGCCCCTGACCTATTCAAACATTGCACCAAGCGCAATTTGACAGTGGCTCAAGCCCTGTTGGATGGAAAATGGATGCGGCATTTCCGGCGGGGCCTCACGGCTATTGCGCTAGAGCAGTTCCCTGAAGTCCATGACAAGCTTGCAAACATTCAGCTTCAGCCGGGCATCACTGATACGGTCACATGGCGGTGGACTGCTGATGGACAGTATTCGGCAAGCTCGGCTTATGAGGTACAATTTGACGGCCCACCGACGAGTAGCTTCAAGAAGCTTATATGGCAGAGCGAGGCGCCGCTAAAATGCCGTATCTTTGCATGGCTGGCGGTTCTTGGCAAATGCAACACGGTGGACACTCTGGCCAAAAAGAACTGGCCCCATAATGCGGCCTGTGTCTTCTGCCTCAGCGAGCCGGAGACTGCCCTGCACTTGCTGACGACATACCCTGTTGCGATCAGACTTTGGCGCAGGATCCTAGCCTCTGCTAATTTGCCGGCAATGCTTGCACCTAGCCATGGCACTGCTGACCTGCAAGAATGGCTGCAGCATACACGACGGCACCAACACAGAACCTTGAAGAAGAGCTGGATCTCCCTGGTACATCTTGCATGGTGGACGATCTGGAAAGAGCGCAATGCAAGAATTTTTCAGAACAAGGCTGCACCCCTGTACCTGATTCAAGCAAGATTGATTGAGAAAGCGAATAGCTGGGCTAGCGCTGGCAGAGCAAGGGCTCACCTGATGCTCACTAGACCTAGAGAGCCGGACTGATCAAACCTGGCCTTACCTATAGGATTTAGTTTTTAGCTTTCTCTCATCTCTTTCCTTTTTGTACTTCTTTGCGAAACTCCGTACATCTTGTACTCCCTTCTAATGGCAACGAAAAGCAGGCCAGGCTGCCTTTTCGTCCAAAAAAATCATCTCTCTCACAAGAACAACACACGCACACACACTTCACCAAGGAGAATACTGGCTTTGCCTTTGCTCCCGGCAAGAACACATGCACTACATTTTCCTCTCTTCTGATTAACTCAAACAGTCCGGTTTAGCCTTAAGTAGACTCAACTAGGACGCCATACCTGCCCACTAACTCAACTACCTAGCCATGCACACTCACGCACTAATCCACTAAGAGCTGACCTGATCTTCCTAGAATCTCTCTAGGCCACGTACGACTAAGCCAGCATGCATACACTTATACCCAGTACATGCACAACGGCCGCTCGCCACCATCGGCATCTCGCCGCGCACGCGCCGCATCACACGGCCATGCATCTCCCGCTCTCACTAGAGATGCGCTCTGCTGAAGCTTCCTCCGGCCTACACTTTGTATAACCTGAACAGCTGAACTACATGGAAACAAACAAATATGCAGATACATGAACATTGCAAGATTAATTCTAACATACCTCAGGCGGAGTGGCGACCTTGTCATCGGGAGGTCGTCCTCGGAAGGGTACACCGTGTACGCGCCTACTATCAGGTATGGCGACATGCATGGCCAGGCTACTGTTCAGGTTTGACACTGTAGGAGAGGCCAGCGACTGCGCGACACTCCCCGCGCCACGCCGTGCTGTACTCCGGCCGGTGTCAGCGGCACCGTGCACGGCGCGCCGTGGCTCGTGTCCACGTGTGGGGTGTGCTTGTTTTCCGGCATTGGCGACGTCCAAGAGTGTGAGGTCTTCGTCCGCCGCTCGGCGTGCAGCTTCCCTCCGAGCTGCGCAGCCGTGTCGCCTCCGCAGCCTCAACACACCGGGTCGTACGTCTCTTTGTTTTGAAGGCGCGGCGATCTCGGGGTTGGGCGGCAGCCCGGGATGTCCAGAGATAGGTGAGTGGCGGACCTAGCAAGTATGCCAGGTGAGCCATGGCATACCCTGCTCAGCCATGCTACTACCACTAGTAGAAAAAGGGGCAACGGTCTAAGCTTTTAGTATCGGTTCCCGTATGAACCGGTACTAAAGGGTACATTAGTACCGGTTCATCTGCCCAGCCCGCCGAGCAAGATCAGTACCGGTTCGATAAGGTACTTTTGTACCGGTTCATACTAGGAACCGGTACTAAAGGATTTTAGTGGGCCAGAGCTGAACCTTTAGTACCGGTTCATATGAAGAACCGGTACTAAAGGGTCCCTGCCCTATTTCTTCAGCTAGCCCGATCCCTGCATCTCATTTTCTCTCCTTCTCCTCTCACATTTCCAAATATTTGGCACCTCTCACACTCCAAAAAATCTCTATTTTTCTCCACCATTTTATCAAGATTGACGGCACCCATCTATCCAAGGGTTAGCAATATCATCCTTTTTTCCGGCGTTCCTAATTTAGCTCATTTCTTTGCTAGTTTAACTCATATTATTTTTCTAGTGCTAGCAAGGTGTTTGATGAAATGCCTAAGTTAGGGATTTCATTCTTTTTGTATGCAATTGAGCTCAAATTAAAGTATGATTTGTAGGTTTTAGTATCGTCCCCGTCCTCACCGCCGTCGATCGCCAGCGTCTTCCCCTAGCCGGCATTGTACCACCTCGGTGAGCCTCTTTTTTTTAATAAAAAGAACTTAGTTTTATGTGATGAACTTGAATATTAATTAAGTTGGTCACTCATATATCCATGATGTTGTGTAATTAATGATTTTTGATATACTTATATAATGCAGATGAATCGACAATGGATGTACGGTGACCGATGCCATCCCGACTTCATTACTGGCATGCATTATTTTCTCAACGTGGCGGAGGCAAACAGGCGGTCGAATGGTTTCATTTATTGTCCATGTAGTTCCTGTAGGAATACGAAGGATTACTCTACCTCAAAGACCCTTCACTTCCACCTGCTTGAGAATGGTTTCATGCCCGGCTATAATTGTTGGACCAAGCACGGAGAAAGAGGGGTTATAATGGAAGGCAACGAAGAAGAAGAGGATAGTGACAACTATCCTATATTCACTGAAGACGGTGATAGTAGTATGGGGGAAGACGAAGCTGAAGAAGAGCCCATTTTTGATGAGCCCATATTTGATGACCCCGATGACGATTTGGGTCGGGCCATTCTTGATGCGAAGATAAACTGCGGAAGTGAAAATGAGAGGTTAAAGTTGGAGAAAATGTTAGAGGATCATAACAAACTGTTGTACCCAAATTGCGAAGATGGCCAGAAAAAACTGGGTACCACACTGGAATTACTGCAATGGAAGGCAGAGAATGGTACTTCTGACAAGGGATTTGAAAAGTTGCTGAAAATAATAAAGAAGATGCTTCCAGGGGAGAACGTATTGCCCTCTAGTACGTACGAAGCAAAGAAGGTTGTCTGCCCTCTAGGATTAGAGGTGCAGAAGATACATGCATGCATCAATGACTGCATCCTCTACCGCGGGGAGTACGAGAATTTGAATGCATGTCCGGTATGTGGTGCATTGAGGTATAAGATCAGGCGAGATGACCCTGGCGATGTTGAGGGCGAGTCCACCCACAGGAAGAAGGTTCCTGCGAAGGTGATGTGGTATGCTCCTATAATACCACGGTTGAAACGTTTGTTCCAAAACAAAGAGCATGCCAAGTTGTTGCGATGGCACAAAGAGGACCGTAAGAAAGATGTGATGCTGAGACACCCCGCTGACGGGTCGCAGTGGAGAAAAATCGACAGAAAGTACAAGTCATTTTCAGATGACGCAAGGAACTTAAGATTTGGTCTAAGTACAGATGGCTTTAATCCTTTCGGGGAGCAGAGCTCCAGTCATAGCACCTGGCCAGTGACTCTATGTATCTATAACCTTCCTCCTTGGTTGTGCAGGAAGCGGAAGTTCATTATGATGCCAGTGCTCATCCAAGGCCCGAGGCAACCCGGCAATGACATTGATGTGTACCTGAGGCCATTGGTTGAAGAACTTTTACAGTTGTGGCGTGAAGAAGGTGTACCTATTTGGGATGAGCACGAACAAAAGGAATTTAACCTACGAGCGTTGTTGTTTGTAACCATCAATGATTGGCCTGCTCTTAGTAACATTTCAGGACAGTCAAACAAGGGATACAATGCATGCACACACTGTTTAGGTGAGACTGACAGTATATATTTGAGAAACAAGAATGTGTACATGGGGCATCGTCGATTTCTTCCAAAACAACATCAAGTAAGAAAGAGAGGAAAGCATTTCAGAGGTGAGGCAGAAGACCGAATGAATCCTACCCGGCCTACTGGGGATGTTATATATGACATGGTCAAGGATTTAAAAGTGATCTTTGGAAAGGGTCCTGGCGGACAATCTGTTCCGCATGATGTTGACAGACATGTACCCATGTGGAAGAAGATGTCTATATTTTGGGAGCTACCCTACTGGAAAATCCTAGAGGTTCACTCTGCAATCGACGTGATGCACGTGACGAAAAATCTTTGCGTGAATCTGCTAAACTTCTTGGGCGTGTATGGGAAGACAAAAGATACACCGGATGCACGGCACGACCAGCAATGTATCCACGAAGGAAACAACATGAATCCAGAGAAGTATCAAGGTACTGCCAGCTACGCTCTTACCAAAGAAGAGAAGGAGATCTTTTTTGAAGTCCTGAGTAGCATCAAGGTCCCGTCTGGCTTCTCATCAAATATAAAGGGAATAATAAACATGTCAGAGAAAAAGTTTCAAAACCTAAAGTCTCATGACTGCCACGTGATTATGACACAATTACTTCCGGTTGCATTGAGGGGGCTTCTATCGGAAAATGTTCGAGTACCCATTGTGAAGCTATGTGCGTTCCTCAATGCAATTTCTCAGAAGGTGATCAATCCACTAACTCTACAAAATTTACAGAAGGATGTGGTGCAATGTCTAGTCAGCTTCGAGTTGGTGTTCCCACCATCCTTCTTCAATATTATGACGCATCTCCTCGTTCACCTGGTCGAAGAGATTAGTGTTCTCGGTCCTGTATTTCTACACAACATGTTCCCCTTTGAGAGATTCATGGGAGTCTTAAAGAAATACGTTCATAACCGTGCTAGGCCAGAAGGAAGCATCTCCAAGGGCTATGGAACAGAGGAGGTCATTGAGTTTTGTGTTGACTTTATTCCTGACCTTAAGCCGATCGGTGTTCCTGAATCGCGCTATGAGGGGAGACTGCGTGGAAAAGGCACACTAGGAAAGAAAGCAACAATGTGTATGGACGGACATTCTTTCACTCAAGCACACTACACAATTCTACATAATTCCAGCTTGGTGGCTCCGTACAAAGTGGAACACAAGAATATTTTACGCTCTGAATACCCGGAGCAACGTGAAGATTGGATTGATGGAGAACACATGAAGACTTTCGGCGGTTGGTTGCAAACACGGCTCATGAATGTCACTGATGAAGAACAGCTATACTTGTTGGCCAAGCAACCATCTTCGACTATATCGACATTTCAAGGGTATGAGATAAATGGGAATACATTTTACACATTCGCCCAAGATAAAAAGAGCACCAACCAAAACAGTGGTGTCCGCTTTGATGCAGCAGAGGACAATGGGAAGAAGGTCACATATTATGGGTACATAGAGGAGATATGGGAACTTGACTATGGACCTAATTTCAAGGTCCCTTTATTCCGGTGCAAATGGTTCAACCTGAAAAATGGGGTACAGGTAGACCCGCAGTACGGAATGACTACAGTGGATCTCAAGAATCTAGGGTACGACACCGAACCATTCGTCCTAGCCAGTGAAGTGGCTCAGGTTTTTTATGTGAAGGACATGTCTACCAAACCGAAAAAAAGAAAAGAAAGGCAAGAGGACACATCATACGATGAGCCAAAGCGCCACATAGTTCTTTTAGGAAAAAGAAACATCGTGGGAGTAGAGGACAAGACAGACATGTCAGAAGATTATAATAAGTTTGATAATATTCCACCCTTCAAGGTGAAAACTGACCCAAGCATCATTTTAAATAATGAAGATTGTCCATGGCTGCATCGCAATCAGAAGAAAGGGAAACACAAGAAGAAAACTCAGAAGACTAGATAGCTAGGGATCATAACTTGTGTATCTCAATATGGATTTTTGTGTAATGATGTTATTGTATGAGGGAAATTTTTCACGGGCTTGCAGGGAAATTTTTCTGAGGCGGAGCTTCCGAAGATGCCGTAGGGCGTGAGCACCAACGACATCTTCGAGAAACTCCGCCATGGGAGATTTCCCAACCCTGTCCTCCATCCATGGGAATGAAACTCTCCCTACCTTCTAGGTTGGCTTGTTGAGCTGCTTGCTATGGCGTATCGATGCTCCTTTTATAGGCACGACACCGCTTCTAGGGGCATCGTGCGTCCACCCACGCATCCTTATCTCATCGAGCAGTGCATCCACCCACGCGTCCTTATCCTGCCGACATCTTTAGTCTCGGTTGCACCCACCAACCGGGACTAAAGGTTACCCACACGTCCTTATCCCACCGACAGTTTTGTTAGATGACACAAAAACCACCTTTAGTCCCGGTTGTACCCACCAGCCGAGACTAAAGGTTAGATGGTTCCCCGCGCCACCGCTTCTACTTTGTCTTGTTCCTCCGACAGGGGCATCGTGTGTCCACCCACGCGTCCTTATCTCATCGAGCAGTACATCCACCCACGCGTCCTTATCCTGCCGACATCTTTAGTCTCGGTTGCACTCACCAACCGGGACTAAAGGTTACCCACACGTCCTTATCCCACCGACAGTTTTGTTAGATGACACAAAAATCGGGACTAAAGGTTCCCACCTATTTTCTTCCCGCGCTTTCCACCGCTTCCCGCCTCCGTCTTCCCGCCATTTTTCACTATATATATGTAGGCTTGGCCTCCATTTACATATCACATCTAGACTCATATCTGCAAACCTCATCACTCTCTTCCATGGCTTCCATCGTATCTCTAACCCCCCAGGAGGCGGAGGCGCTTTGCGCCTCAAACTACCCCTGCCCGCCGGGCTACCGCGTCCCCACCGGCTGGATGCTGAGCGTCAGAGGCGTACCAGTCCCTCCTGTCCCTGTAGGTGTGGCGCGCCAGATGGCTATCACGAACCACTACTACTTCGAGCTCACGCCAGAGCAGCGGAGGAATCCTCAGTGGCATCCCGACTACAGCCCGACTTGGGACGCCTTCTTCATCAATCGGCGTGAGAGTGCGCTTGCCAGGCACGAGGAGGATGGCTCGCCTCGTTCGAACTTCAACGAGGCCGGCCGTCGGCTATGGTGGCCCCCGCCTGCGCTACCCTCAGTCTCAGCCCACGCGTGCTCACCAGTCGAGGTATGACTACCGCGACCCCGATGCCAGCGACGATGACACCGGCGAGTACGACGACTACAGTGGCGACGTTTATAGGGCTAGGCACGACTATGACTGAATCACTCCAACATTCGAAAACAAGCTCGGCCGATTGTGACCTAATCCGGCCATGTATCTTAATTTTCAGTTGAGATATGTACTTCTTTTCCTGTTCAATTGTTTTCCCGCCCTTTTTCTTTTCGCCCTTTTCTTCCCGCCCTTTTCCTCTCACGGACGCAGCGTGCCGCCGCGCTAACCGACACTTAATTATGAAGCGAACATATGATCAAATATAATATAACTAATCAAAAGAAAATAGGAAATCAAATATAACTAATCAAATATAAGTAATCAAAAATAAAATCAAATATATCTAATCAAAAGAAAAAGAAAATCAAATAGAACTAATCAAAAATAAAATCAAATATATCTAATCAAAAGAAAATAGAAAATCAAATATAACTAATCAAAAATAAAATCAAAAATATCTAATCAAAAGAAAATAGAAAATCAAATAGAACTAATCAAATATAAGTAATCAAAAATAAAATCAAATATAACTAATCAAAAGAAAATAGGAAATCATATATAACTAATCAAATATAAGTAATAAAAAATAAAATCAAATATATCTAATCAAAAGAAAAAAGAAAATCAAATATAACTAATCAAAAATAAAATCAAATATATCTAATCAAAAGAAAATAGAAAATCAAATATAAGTAATCAAAAATAAAATCAAATATATCTAATCAAAAGAAAAAAGAAAATCAAATATAACTAATCAAAATCAAAAATGAAAATCAAAAGAAACTGCAAAATAAAAATGAAACGAAAATCAAAAGAAACTGCAAAATAAAAATCAAATAGAAACGACAAAATAAAAATGAAACGAAAATCAAAAGAAACAGCAAAAGAAAAATCCAACGAAAAGCAACAGAAAAAGCAAAAGAAAAAGAAAAAACCCTTTGGTACCGGTTGGTTGAAAGAACCGGTACCAAAGGTTAAAATCGCGAAAAGAATTTTCGTAATTAGATTTGGTACCGGTTGCTGTTACGAACCGGTACTAAAGGTGACCTTTAGTACCGGTTCGTAACTGCAACCTATACCAAAGGCCCTTAGGCCATTTTCTTCCACGCGCCGTCGCCAAACCCTAGTCTACCGTTCCCCTCTCTGCAAACACACGCACGCGCAGCGCCGCCTTGATCCGCCGGAGCACGCAGCGCCTCGAGCCGCCGGAGCACGCAGCGCCTCGAGCCGCCGGACTACGCAGCCTCGAGCCGCCGGAGCACGCAGCGCCTCGAGCCGCCGGACTGCGCAGCCTCGAGCATCGGTGCCCCGGCCTCCTTCCCACACCCCCGCCACAGGTAACCTCTCCCTCTCAGGCCTCGTTCGTTTAATCCATGACGGGCTCGGATTGGTCTGGATTGAGGCGCGATCCTGGATGTCCACCCCGGCGATGCGATTTATCCAGGCTAGCAAATTATTGGTCTTCGTTTTGTCCCCGACGGAATTCTCTCCCCGCGAATCTCTCTCTTGAGCGCGAGCAATGCTGAGTCCCGCATGTGTGTCTAGCAGGGATTAACAGAACGGATTGGAAAGATACAAGGGATTAGGGGAGAGGGATTAACGGGGGTTGTTGGGGTTTGGGTGAAGTGTTGGGATTAACCCAATCCATGCCTGGATCTTTTGTGTCACTGTTCTATTTGTATTTTCTCTTAGCTTTGGTAGAAGATATAAGTGCAAAGAAAGAAGGCATTTATAATTCAAAGTAGAGTTAATACTCCAAGGTAGCATATCGAATATATACTTTTCTTGAAACTGTCAGCATCTTTTTATCATTGCCTCTGGTGTGTCCATCTTAATACATGGAACACACATTACTATAAATTCTAACAAAGTAGTCACGGGCTTGACAAGCAAAACATTGTCATGCAGTCAGTGTCACCCTCACTTTCTGTTATATGCTTAAGCTTGTTCTTCTTGTGTTAGCTTAAAACCAGGTAGGCAGTCATGCACTATGTGGAGAACTGTAATAAGAAACTCTATCTCAAGTATGATCCAGTTTACTATAATTCCAATATGATTTGAGCGGCATGTGATGGACTCTTTTACATTTACCAATGCAGTCTCCACATAGTGCATGTGATTCTTTTACGTTTTGCATTATAGTAATTTGATCCTATGGAGTGATAATTTATATGCCCAGTGTGCTCGGATAAAACATAGCTAAGATGGTCTTCTAGGTGGTCTGGAATTTTGTTGTCAGCATGGTTCAATCTTGAAGAGCTAAGAACTATGTAGTTAATTTGCGCCTTGATGTCAATTGTTGTAATGGTCAGTACCTATTGTGTGCCTTGATTGCTTCAGTTTCAAGTTTTATAGTTTCTGTTTATGGGGTTTGGTGCATTTATCAGCAAAACTGGGGAAGCTATTGCTCCTTTCCAAATGCGCAGATACATTATGCATTTAGCTAGGAGTTGTATATTTATGCTCACATACAACGAATTTATCATAATATTAGTTGTAAAACTGTTTTTATGTACAACATTATTTGACAGATAAAAGGATAAAATTGATTTTCTTATCTTCACTGTCATATTCCTATTAAGCTGTAGCTAGGCCATTGCTTCTCTGTCTTTTTTTCTCTGTTAGGATTCTCGGCTCTGTAAATGTGCTCTATTAGGATCCATTCCTCTGTAGATGTGCGGCGGGCGACTGGAGCAGTTTGTATGCTTGTGTCGTGTGATCAAAGTAGAATAGATAGCTAAATTTGACCCTATGGAGTGGTACTCTGTATGGTTTGTATGCTTGTATAAAGCGCAAATAAGATGGTCTTTTAGTTGGTCTAGAATTTTATCTTGAGCATGGTTCAATCCTGAAGAACTAAGAGCTGTTTAGTTAAATTGCATCTTAGGGCCTGCTGTTGTTCTAACTTCTAATTCATCAGGTAACGAATTCTATGCAGCTGCATATATATAGAATGTGTTTATTGTTAGTTAGTAGCATGGTCAGTACCTATTGTGCACGTTGATAACTTCAATTTTCGAATTCAATATTTTTGGGTGTTTTCGGGGTTTAAGCTTGTGTTTACTGCTTCCATCTTATTTATTCTGGCAAACCAAGTCTCTCCTTAGTATGAGGGTAGGTTATATACTGCAATGAAATGTATGTGTTGTGCAATGAGCCAATTATGCTTGCATGTGAAATGTATGATCTCAAATTTGATTGTGGAATACAAGCTGGTGTGCTGTTGGTGTATATGTTCAAGTTTAGTGCTCTCAGCAGCCTCCCGGTTGCGGTGACCATGTCAACTAGAAATCTTGTATATGAAAAGTTGTATATGAAAAGTTGTATATGAAAATTTGTATATGAAAATATATTGTACAGCATTCTCAATATATTGACTCATGGCCGTGTGTTTAGTAAAGTGTTGTTGCGATCTGGAAAGCTTATGATGCAAAAGAGTAGATTGCATGAGACATTCATGTCTTATTTTTTGGCAATGCAACTCCTCTGGTTTATAATTTTTGTTATATGTGATGGTTGTTAGGTGTTAGTAATAACCAATTTTGAATGGTGAATATTGTAAAAGATGCCCCAAAAAATTCAGAATCCCAAAATAGAGAAATATTAGGTGTTCGTAATAACCAATTTTGAATGGTCATAAGATCTACATATTGATAATTGTGATAACTTAAAATGACATAGTCCCCTTCATCCAAGATGAGGACCGAGAACAATAATTGCACTTAATTTTGCAGTGACATTGAGCTATGGAGGACGACACCTTCATCCGAGATGAGGAGCGAGAAAAATGGTGCAGAAAATGATATTTGAGAGTGCCCGTGGACCGGAACCCAATGGAGAACCCGATGGAGATGACGATGATTTCGGGTCACAATTTTTGAACGATGTCGGTGAGGGACTTGAGTCTGAAGAAAGACGAGACAACGAAGTGTCCTTAATAAACTCCGGCGAGGTGTATATCAAGGCTATATGTTCATCACTTGATGCATTGATTTATTTGTATTACACTTATTAACGAATCATTTTTCTTTTAGCCTTCTGGATCATCGAGCAAATCTGTTAAAAAGCAACGAGGCCCGACGCAACGTCTAAAGGGTGAGGGTAGGTTAGCCCTCACCGCATTTAAGGCTAGTGGTCAACCGGTGGAGCCCAAAGAGCACTGCCGTAAATTCATAAACCAGGCTGGAGTTCTTGTTAGGGACCATGTACCGATCAGCATTGTAGAGTGGCATAAGCCGAAGAACGCGGGGGCTGAAGCTAGTTATGTCAATGATACTCTAAAGCTTTTTCTTTGGGACAGTCTACTGACACACTTTAGCCTACCGGAAGACATGACGGAAGGCCAGAAGAAGAAAGTCAAGGAATGGACTCTTAAGAGGATGGCCACACAATTCCAGACCTGGAAGAAAAATTTATGGGCCAGATATGCAGATAAAGATCCAGTATTCACTGGAAGTCTAGTGAAGATAAAAGATCACTGGCCCGCATTTAAGAGCTATAAGAAATCTTCTACTGTTGTGTCCCGATCAGTCACAAATACGAAAAATGCTTCAAAGAAAGAACATTTCCATCATTTGGGGTCAGGTGGCTACAAGACTGCCATTCCGAAGTGGAGAGCATTTGAAGCTAAACTGATGGAGGCTGGAATCACTCCACAGACATGGGACTGGCCCGACCGGTCCAAGTTCTGGTTGTTCGCGCATGGGGCAGGGTTGGACCCAAAGACAGGGCAGATCGTTGCAAAGGGAAAATGGAAGGAAAAAGTTAATGCAATCACGACGCAGCTTATAGATGCAATTGAAAAAGTTAGAAAGGGAGAGTACATTCCCGATAGAGAGAATGACGAGCTGACACTCGCTCTTGGGAATGCGGAACACGTTGGACGGATACGAGCCCTCCCAGGTGTCACCATGAAGGAAGCATGGCCGGAGTGCGCTGACACTTATAGAAGCCGTTCGAGAAAGAAGAAGCAGGACTTAGACAGGTTAGCGGAATTGATAAATAGGGTGGAGGTGCTTGAGCAAAATCAGAGGGCACCTGATCAGCCGCTGTTTATACAAGATCCTCATGCCGATGCCGCCCCATCTCAGCGAAGAAGCAGTGTGGGTTCCTCGCATCTTGAATGTGCAGGAAGCTACCCCGTGGATTATGTCACGGAGAAGACAGATTGCGAGCTACATGTGCAAATGAGGAACGTGTCCGTTAAGGTGGCGGTCGGCTATGTTTACCCAAATGAAGATGGAGCAACGCACCATCATATGCCCATTCCAACTGGCTGTGTTCGTGTCGGGGTGGATGACGTTGTTCCGGGCTTTGAAACAATGGAGCTTGATTTTCCTGGAGGTGACGAAGAGAAGACACTGGCCGATGTCAAGCGCGGTTTCGCCATATGGTCCAAGAAATACATCGTCCTTTTGCCAAGGCCACCAACTCCTCCTCGTAGCAGTCCACATGAGCAGCAAATTCCACATGAGCAACAATGGCCATCGACTCCGCCTGGTAGCAGTCCACATGAGCAGCAAAGTCCACACCTACCGGAGAGGGACCCCAGCGCGAGTCCACCATCTCGAGATCCTCCGCGTAAGACTGCGTTTTTTAAGCGGAACGGTACGCCGCCTAGGAAGAGACCTAGAAAGGAGAAACCACTGCCGCCTATCGAGAAGTTACCTTGGGAAAGAACTATCGAGGAATGCAGCGAAATCTCTAAGTCCGAGGTGGCAAAACATTTTGCTAAGAAAGTGCCAGAGATACCTTTTGAGAAGACTCTAGATCCGGTGAAAGTTATTCGTACCGTTGAGAATCTATATGACCCTCCACCATCGCCGCCATCTGACTATAGGCGTTCTATTGAAAAGTCGTATGACGCTATGGTGGAGGTGAAAAAACCCGATCAATCGGTGGTCTCGGCGAAAACTACGAAACAAGTGTACCAGCTCGGAGAACAACCCGTTCAATCGGTCCCCCCTCTCAAGGTGTTTGACGAGAAGGCCGTTGAAAGTTCTCGACAAAACACAATTGATTACCCCTTCGCTGAAGTAGTATATCAATTTGTTCAAGGGAAAGATCTGGTCGAGAATATCAGGTCGCTACCAACATGTATGCGTAATTTGAATGCGTGGTACACTAATGCCACAAAGAGAGGGATTGATTGTATCATGGTGCGAGTTAAGGATGAGCACTACTTCCAAGAATACTCTGTGAGCGTTGACTTCCTTGAACTTTTTCAGTTATACAATCTCCGGGCCATCGACAAATCTATCATCAGTTGCTATTGTCTGTAAGTGATTTATTAATATAATTTGAGAAGTCTTTAGCTCAGCTCATTCATTGTCTGCAAATTATCCTCAATTTAATCTTTTGTGCGCTATATTATGCAGATCGAAGAAGCTCGAATGCAAAAGGGATGAAATCACGGACATTGGGTTCATTGACCCAGATACAATACATGAAAAAACCATAGAAGATCCCATCTTTAACAAGGATACACCAGAGACTTTGCTAAGGTTTTTGAAGCGACAACGTGACAAAAAGATAATACTTTGGCCTTACAACTTCAAGTAAGTGTAACTGTCTTATAACATATTCTATTTTGCTCACCATATGTTAAAATTTTAACTGATGACTTATATCTATGACACTGCATATTTAAACGTGCGCAGGTTCCACTTTATTCTTATCGCCATTAAAATGTACGATGGAGAGGTTGAAGTCTATGACTCACTAACCAAAGAGCCTATACTATACAAGTCGGCTTTTGATATGCTCAAAAGGTAATTTTAATTCTTATCGGTTTTTTCGTTAATTTCCTGATATCAACAAATTAATAACTCTTTTATGCATTTTCTTTTGTCGGGCAGCGTATGGCAAACGTTCATCCAGGAAGATCCGACCGGTGGATGGAAACCGAAGCTGATATGGCGTGCGAACAAAGTAAGTACTACTACCTAGGTCCACACATGTGTTACAAACCGGTACCAAAGGTCCCTAGCCCTGCACTCCCCTGGGAGCCAACGTGGAGGCCCCTTTAATACCGGTTTGAAAGGAACCGGTACCAAAGAGGGGGGGCCTTTTGTCCCGAATCTTTTGTACCGGTTTGTTTTCCGGTACTAATGCCCCTATGGAACCGGTAGTAAAGCCCTTTTTCCTACCAGTTACGTAGTACATGGAAAAAACCTGATGGATGGATGCAAATCTGCTCAGCTCCGTGCACGTACTACCTAGCAGAAAACGAACCGGTGCTCGATTCCAATTTGCAAACGCCCGTGTGGTACGCCATGACCTGCTCGGCTCCATAATTTTTGTGCGGTTGCGCTAGCGATCCAATCTACATTTTATATTTTCTCATTTCTAAATTTATGTAGCTATTATTAATTGCTTATGTAACATTTTACAATGCGAATTTACATTTATTTATCAAACTAGGAAGTTTAGCGCGGCAGCATGCCGCGCCCCCTTCGGAGGAGAATGTGGGGCAATGTTGTTAGGTAGTGGATGGTAGAACATCCAACATGTACTACTACGCCAGGCAAAACAATACGAAGTCTCGCCACTTCAATATCGGTTTCTGAACCTACTCTGTAAATGCCACTGTGATCCAAAACTGCTAATGGGAAAAATGTCAGGTTATCGTTCAGATGTTATGACTGAAAACAAACTGCAAGTCTGCAACCTTTGCGAAGCTAGCTTTCGCTGTTTGTATGTTCTATTCAGCGGTGGACAATCAAGCAGCAGGTTACATTACATAGAGCATGTGCAATACATAGTTAAATTAAAGAAGACATATTATACGATCTATATGTGTCTCCCATTACAAAATGCCTAGTGAAGTGCATGAACTGTCTTTGCCTCATGTGAGATGATGTGGACGTTGGCAAGGGACTTGTGGCAGTGATGTTCGCGACGGCACGATGCGCCAGCGTTTTGATTATTCGGCATATCTCGTTCTGTTTTGATTGATGACGGACATGGCACTTCCCTGTAGGGTTACTCTCTGCTGTTTGGTCTGATCAGAAAATGGTGGTGCACACATAGTATGGGTGCACATTTCCTTGAGATGTCTAGCACCCAGTTGATAGAGCTGAACACTGCACAACTAAAGCAATGTTGTTCGAACAAAATACTGCTGCAACCATAACTGAATCCTGAGCAAATTTGTATGGCCATAAACTTGATTGATAATGAAAAAGGGCGGTAGAGACAGCCATGAAGTACTTTGTTCCGTCCAAAAGAGGGTACCGTACGGCATCGTGCTTATGCATAGGAGGTTCAGAACCACATATAACATTACACTATGTTATAGTACATCGGTTACTTAGGTTCATAATAACATAATATAACACTACATCATGTTACAGTAGGTAGATTACTTAGGTTCATATTAACATAATAGATAAAGTACTGATCTATAAGTATAAATACCGGGCCATTCGCAATGGTAGCAACAATTGGTTGTTTAGGAGAGTACAAAAGGTCTAAAAGTTTAGTTAGATAATGAGGCGGTCTAGGTGGCAGAACATTTTTCAATGCCTTGTGTGAAATTGGAACAGATTATAGTTGGCATATCATTTTTTTATGCTCATGTGAAATTGGACCATTTTATGTCACCGAGGATATATCCAAGACAGAGGCAATGCAAATTCCATGCGAAAAACTGAAAAGTATCCATGCTTACAGAAATCTGCTGTAAACTAATAAAATGTCAAAAAGGCAAAGAGTACTATGTGATTGTGTAGAGCAACGTTAAGATTTACCTGAAGAACAAATGGAGTGAGCTCTATCTCTTCCTTCGCCTGAGGACTACCACTTTCACTTTTAAAATATAGGATTTAGTGGACAACCAAGGCGTTGATGAATCTTGAGAGATAAATATCAGAGTGTTTTCTCATCCCTCCAAGCCCATCTCTATCAGCTAGCTTGTAGTAGCAACTGATGCAAGATCGGACAATAGTGGTACACTTCCATCGAGACGTCAATACAATCAAGCAGATGCTTGCAACTTATCTAACAGATGTGTGAAGATAGCATACCTTTTGCTAGCTTTTGCAGTTCCCATCTATCCATGGACATCAAGCACTGTACAATGATGGGGAAAATTCCTTACCGATCAGAGCTGGCCACGGTTCATCATGTGGAAGCCAAGGTTGTTGTATATAACAATGTCTTCACAATCTGAATGATTTTTAATGGATACATAACCTGCAAACATGGAAGGTGCAACCTGAAACCATGTGTGACTCAGGGAGATCCATATTTGTGGAAGTGATCATAATCCTTACCTACTTCGAACAATCACCATAAAATTAAGTCGTTTAAAGCCTTAATAATCACACTACAGCGTTTTACCATTAGGGAAAGAAGTGGAAGTGGCCGAGCTGTTGTTTCATTAGTTGTGAAACGTCATCTGCAGAATGCGAAAAAGAAGAAAATATTCAGTCTTCAGCCCAATTGATCAACCATAACCTACAAATTTTCCCTGATAAAATAAGCACAAATGAAAGTAGTGAAAATGTAGACATGAGAGAAGTGGTAACTTTTGTAAACTGAGGAGCTTAACTGAAACAAAGAATGTGCTATGATTCTATGATATGCAAATAAAAAGAATGAAAAATTAAGGAAACTGAGTGTACAATTAATCTGTGGCCATTAACCATTAATACTCAGTTTGGAATGCATGGCAAGCAGAGAACAGAGGTACCAAGGTGGAGGCGGCAAGCTGGACTTGTGGTACAACTTCGATATAGCCATTGGAATTTGGAAGAGAGAAGCAAACAAATGTGATATCTCTTATATTTTACCATGGATTGGATACTATACAACTATCTAAATTTCAAGCCGCAAAGAAAGTTAAACATGGAATGTGGTGCATATACATACTTTTACCAAAATTATCCACTCATATAGAAAATAAATCAGCCACATATGACAGATAAGCCTGCATAGAAGGTGTATCATGGCCACGGCTGGACTTTGTTGGACTGTGTTGTTGCCTTCCCTGTTGGTCTCCCATGTCCCAGCGTGCCAACTCCCCAAAACTAATAGAGTGCTAATCTGAATCCAGAACCGGAGATGAACACACAAAAGGGGAGCAGAAAATTAACCAGATTTTTAAACTTATGCAAATTATGGATGGAGAATTCTAGGCAGATATATGTACCTGAACCTGCATCTCCTCTCTTATCTGGACCTGCAGGACGACAACGCACATGGGTGGGGATTAAGGAAAAAATGGAGCACAGGGCCATGTTGGCTGCAGGAGACGATTTGTATCCGGGAAACTCGTCAAAAGGGAATCGATCTTATCTTTCCATAGAAGCAGAAGGGAGTGTATGATCTGGCTCCTTATTCCTATTCCCCATAGTTTGGCAGCCTCGTGAAGCCATGACATTAAGAGGCGGCAGCCCCGCCGCGGACATCGGTGATGCCGGCGGCGTGAGTAGCATGTCGGAGTGGTCGACGAAGAGGAGGTCATTTGGGGCGGCAAGATGTCAACGATAACCCACTTGTTGCTACTCGCTAGCGCTGCGCCTCCCCTATGCTCTCCTCTGGTGGTACTGATCGCTTCTGCTCTGGCGGCAGAGGTGGAGGAGGCGGACCTGGAGAAAAGGAAACATGATGAGCTCGTCCATCCTGTCTTCTCCCGGGCGGCCATGGAGGCTGCCCCTATTTTGCCGCGGATAGGCCGAAGAGTGATGAGATGCAAGGTGAGGAGCTGGGACGGGAAGAAAACGGGAGCCGACGCAGGCGCGGACGGCGACCGGATCGAGGCGGGCACGGACAGCGCCCTGGCGGCGGGATGTGCTGCTGGGGAATAGCCTGGTCAGGTCATCCGCTTTCTGGATTGGTGACCAAGGAGAGAGTGGGCGACATGGATGGACAGAAAGAGAGCAATCAGCATCTATTTTCGATTGTACTTTGAAGGAAGACGACGTTCTAGTACGATACCGGGTTCCTGTACCGACGCGAAGCTTCCGGTATCGTACTAATCGATGTCTCTAGATAGTAACTTGCCACCGTTTTAACTGGGCCATTTAGATTAAAATTAAATGGAAGTAAACATCGGAGGTACTGTAGATATGCACTGATGAGGTGTCATCGCTAATAGCACGCTGAAAGAGTTTGGCATTATATATGTAGAGATTAGCAAATATATTTTAATCAAATTTTTGGTGTGGCATACCCATTTGTAAAATCCTAGATCCGCCACTGAGGTGACCTCCAGCATATGTGTCGCCTCGCGACGGTATCGTGGGCCGCGGCTGCCCCGTGCTCCGGGGGTGTCTCAAACTTCGGCGACGGGCTCGGTCTCTGCTTGGGTGACATGCAACTTACAACTACCTGCCGGCTGTGTAGCTCTGGGACGGCGCCCACGCAGTGGCGCATGCCACGCTGCCCTACAAGGATGCAGACGGGCTAATCAAGTACTCCGCCGTCGTCCGCGTCTTCGTCTTCTCTGCAGCAGGCCGGGAACGTGGCGCTTTGAATCTCTTAACGCCGATGGCCACGACATGGAAATGACTATCAAAAGCTTGGCGACTTGAAGGATGGAGCAGCAGAAGAGGATGGCCGGTATAGTCTGGGAGGATCAGATCACGGCCCTTTCCTTATGGCACCGCCTTGAATCACGCTGCCGCAGTCTTGTCGTGATGTCATCCTCTAGAGGACGACGATCTTGAGACGGACGCGATCACGCCGGCGACTTCGAGCCAGACGCGATCACGCCGGCGAGTTTGAGCTGGACGCCTCAACCGCCTTTTCCTCTGCTGGTGTCCATTGTTGCGCCGAGAATATTCTAGATAACCAATCCTTTATATAGCAACATGATGAAGAGTTGCAAACAAAGTCCTCGTCGGCGCGCTCGTCCCATGTCGGCCTCCGCAACCTCAAGTACTCAACACAGCAGGTCGTCTCTTCACTCTTAGGGCGCCGCAAGTGAACGCCACCAGTGGGAGCGCCGTCGGTGAGTCGATCTCGGGACCTAATTATAGCATGATCTCCAGAATTGGCGCACCCCTGGGATGTCCATCATCTGTGGCAATGGTATCGTAGGCAGCGGCTACTCCGGCCGGGCTCGGTGTAGGTGGCCTCTCCGCCGCCCGCTACACCGAGTCGTCCTAGGAGAAGACGTAGGCGCCGCCGCTGAAGACAAACCTGTGATCGATGGATCGATCAACGCGTCCCGTGATCTAAATTGCACGCGCAAGTTTTGTGGCCGTGTCGAACCGGAACATATTTTTAGCGTTGGGTTTATGGACGTCCTGAGATACGATAGTACTTTTTTCGATAGGATACGATTGTGGTTTTCTTCTCTCGCTTGGTTCGGTTACCTGCACGTACATGAGTTCTTATTCGTTTGCGGGCCAAACGACACGAATCTTTTTTTCACTTTAACCGAATCATTGGTGGTAGTATGTGGTTTAGTGGGAGGGTAAAACGGTCTAGAAAAAGTGGTTGACGATGGAAACCTTATTGCTTTTATTATTAGGTATAAATTTTTCACTTTAACAGAATCATTGGTGGTAATATGTGGTTTAGTGGGAGGGTAAAACGGTCTAGAAAAAGTGGTTGACGATGGAAACCTTATTGCTTTACTAGGTATAGATATAGATATAGATTGTAAGCAATGTACCCGAGATAAATTGTATGAGATGGTGATTTTACAATAAATAAATAATTATTTTTCATACAATGCATTCATTTCTGATATATTAAAAATCTTAGAGCAATAATTATATTGTGCCGCCGTAGCAACAAGTTTTGTGGCCGTGTCGAACCAGAACATGTTTTTGGCGTTCGGTTTATGGACGTCCTGAAATACGATAGTACTTTTTTTCCAATAGGATACGATTATGGTTTTCTTCTCTCGTTCAGTTCGGTTACCTGCACGTACATGAGTTCTTATCGTTTGCGGGCCAAACGACACGAATCATTTTTTTCACTTTAATAGAATCATTGGTGGTAATATGTGGTTTAGTGGGAGGGTAAAACGGTCTAGAAAAAGTGGTTGACGACGGAAACCTTATTGCTTTTATTATACCTATATAGTCAAATGCGAACTAAATGGAAGAGATGCTCGGCGCAAAGTGTATGTGTAGAACTTCTTTACTGGAAGGAAAATATGTAATGCAATTAATTGTTAGGAAAGAAATGGCCTGACATAAATATGAACCAACCTCGCCGAATGGCCTGACACATTTTATCAAACACGTGGTGTGCACACAAAGACACAATACATATATCTAAGCTAGCTCTATCTGAAGTGTCAACAAATAAATTCGTAGTTAGAAGAGTAGGGAATAAAAAGATTGACTGGTTGCAGCAGGATGCAGCAAACTGGCTCATCGAGTCATGCATATATCACCTATCGTGGTGGACTGGTGGTTCACCTCCTCACTAATTGTCGATAGCTCATCCGATAGCACCCACCATGTCAACCTCCATTCCTCCTCGTCTGTATGCTTCACTGCTACCTTGTACAAAAATCCATCTTCAACCTACCTACCTGCATAGCGTACAACCAGTACAGACTACCGAGGGATAGAAGGAGGCACGAATAATGCAGTTGTGCACCGGCAGCTATACACATCGGGCCAAAATGTAGAACAACAGGTACCGAGGACGGAGAGTGCATCACCCAGACTCTCTCGTGTGAGCTGCATGCAATTCGTCATGCTAGTGTGCTTGCACGGATGCATCCTTGCCAATCTTCTCACAGCTAAGGCTCCAACGTGCATGTGCACGCATCCAGCCGACCATGCACACCTGTGTTGGTAGTAGCCTTGCACAAGACGCGGACAACTCCCCGACGTGCGACGGCCGATCCAATCAGGAGGTCGGCGACTTGCCACTTTGGGAGACCGGCGTCGGCCAGATCTTCAACCTACCCAAAAAAAAAGGTGGAGGACGTCGACTTGCAACGTCGGGAGATCAGTGTCAGCCAGATCGCAAGGCCGACGGAGGACGACGGCCTGCCCCTTTGGGAGACCGCCTTCGGCCAGAGAGCGATGCCAATTTAGGATGGCAAATCCTCGTAGGATCGGACAATTTGTAGCTGGCTGGTGGTTTGCTGTGGATACTGATACGTCTCAAACGTATCTCTAATTTTTTATGCTCCCTGCTTGTTCTTACACTATTTGCTTTGAGTTTTGTTATACTTCGTGGCGTTTTTATGCATTTTCTGGAACTAACCTATTAACAAGATGCCACAGTGTCAGTTCCCTGTTTTCTGCTATTTTTGTGTTTCAGAAAAGTTACACAGAAAATATTCTCAGAATTGGACGAAACAAAAGCCGAACCTACTATTTTTACCGAAGCTTCGCGAAGACCGAAGATGAGACGGAGGGGGGCCAGGAGCCAAGCTCACCACAGGGGGGCGCGGCCCAGCCCCTGGCCGCGCCCACTGATACGTCTCAAACGTATCTATAATTTTTGATGCTCCATCCTTGTTTTTACACCATTTGCTTAGTGTTTCGCTACACTTCATGATATTTTTATGTATTTTCTGGAACTAACCTATTAACGAGATGCCACAGTGCTAGCTCCCTGTTTTCTGCTGTTTTTGTGTTTCAGAAAAGTTACACAGGAAATATTCTTGAAATTGGATGAAACAAAAGCCGAACAGTCGGAAATTTACCGAAGCTTCCAGAGAATCGAGGAGGAGACAGAAAGGAGCCAGGAGGCGGCGTCACCACCAGGGGGCGCGGCCCAGGGCCTGGCCTCGCCGCCCTATGGTGAGGGCCCCCTGGTCCACTTCTGACGCTGCCCCTTCGCCTATAAAGACCCCCCGACGGGAAAAACCTAAACACTCGATCACTTTTCCAGAAACACATCGCGATCCGCCGCCGTCGTCGACCCGAGATCGGGAGGGTCCAGAAGCTCTTCCCGGCATCCTGCCAGAGAGGAGAATCGCCACCGGACGTCTTCTTCATCGCCATGCTTGCCTCCGGCGCGATGAGTGAGTAGTCTACCTTGGACTATGGGTCCATAGCAATAGCTAGTTGGTTGTTGACGAGGTTTATCCCCGACAATGCCCATGTCGAAGGGCTTTCGATCTAGGAAGCGTATTGGGAACCTAGCGAACTCGACGGCGATCAGACGAAAGCAGAAGGACACGAGGATTTACCCAGGTTTAGCCCCCTCGAAAGGTAAAAGGCCTACGTCCTGCTTGTCTGACTTTCGTATTGAGGTGGTGGCGACGATGATGGTGTTACAATGGCGGCGCAGATTGGACCTGGCCGAAAGTAGAGAGCTCTAAGTTGTCGAGCGCTCCGGCGTGAGGTGGGTGGAAGTGATTCTAGGGTTTCGAAACCTCCCTCCCAGCCTTTTATAAGATAAGGCTAGGTCTCAGGAGCGTTTCTCAAGCCAAGTACAGATCGGATCAACCGAGACCTAATCTAGCTTGGACTCTTCGAAATTTCGCTTGTACACCAAGTAATACTCCTGGGCCGCATCGAAACACTGCCTTGACGGGCCTCGAAAGCCTTTCCTGAGACACCCCACCTGGACCGAAAACCAGGTAGGCGAATGTCGGGGGCCCATCTGTCATTCCTTCGTCAGTAGCCCCCGAGTGCCTGGGATAGCCGAAGACTATGGCAGGGACTCCTCCCGAAAGTCTTCCCAGCCGCACCCGACATGAGCACTTGGCCTGCAAAGCTGCAAATGTACAGGGGTCATTCGAATAATGTGCTCGTTTCGATACGTGATTTTCGAGCCGCTCTCATGTAGAGCCTCGAAAGTGTTAAGTTGGGTTTGCAGAGGGATGCGCATAACCGGCCTGAGACTCACGCCGGGTCTCAGTTAATTGCATTGCTGCAAAGACATTCGGTTAGCTTACTCAGATTCGAGTCCCCCGACTCGAACCCGCGTGGGCTGGCGCTACCTCGACCTGAGCCGCGTTGGACTTACCAGGTCGAAGCCCAGTTCATTTGTGAGGCACCCGATGCGTCCATCGGTGCAAGCTTCATACCGTAGGTATGGAAAATTTCCGGCAGAGCGCGTTTGATACGAATACCGGGCCATCCGATGTTGCAAATCGTGGACTTACCTTCGTATTTGACATACGGCATCCGAACTGGTATATTGCCACCGAAATTCGGGTATGTTGATTGAGGAGCGTTGATAGCTTGAAAGACGGGTTCGAAGAAAATGATTCAAAGGTTCGAAGCTCGAACCTGAATTCTCTGAAGGTATTATTGGGCCTGAAAGAAGCAACTCGACAGATCGAGGCCCTGCTTCAAATGTCTCGAAGGCGCTGCTAGCCCGAAAGAAATGGCCTGAAGGACCGAAATCCTGTCTTCGATTGTGTCGAAGGCGCTGCTGGCCCGAAAGGGATAATTCGAGGGATCAAAGCCCTGACTCGAATATGTCGAAGGCGCTGCTAGCCCGATAAAGATAATTCGAGGGATCAAAACCCTGACCCGAATATGTCGAAGGCGCTGCTGGCCCGATAAAGATAATTCGAGGGATCAAAACCCTGACCCGAATATGTCGAAGGCGCTGCTGGCCCGATAAAGATAATTCGAGGGACCGGAAAATTCCCTCGAAGGAACGAAAGACAGAGTCGTCGAAAAACTCAATGCTTATTCGAATGGCACAAAAGAGAAGAGCACAGAAGACCTCGAAAGAAACCCGATCAAGAGATCATCTGAGTGCAAGGGGTACATACCTTTGGGACTCGAAAGAGCCTTCGCCAGTTTTTACCCTTTGAGTCGAAAAGGAAACCAACTTCCCAAGGAAACGCGTCATTGCTGACGATAAGCTGCATCGAGTCGTCACCTCATCTCCTGCAGGACAGACCTGACCCTGCTAGGACGAGACGTATGGTGGGCCCTCAGGCCGCGCATCGCGGCCGTTGACAGAGTTTGACCGCACGTCCCGCGCGTGGGTGAGAAATAACCGGCGCGGTTTCCTTGATTACCGTGCGTAGTGGGCGCCGCGGTGCTCGCGTGTTGACACGTGGACGGTGGGATCAGTCCGGCCGTTTCCACTTCATCGTGGACGGTCGAGATCTGACGTAGATCTCCAGAGCCGGAATAAATGACGGTGGCAGGGTAACAGTCTGTCTCACACCGCCGCCATCTTCTCCTTCCTCGCGTAGTGCTCCTGTAGCTCTACCCTTCCGTCTCCATTTCCGCGACCTTTGTTGCGCCCTGACCATGGGCAAAAGGAGCTCCACAGCCGCCGGCGCCGCTGCTGCTGCTAAGAAAGCCAGGACAGCCGACGCCGAAGGCTCCGCCGTCGGTCGCTGGGTCCAATCCAAGGTCGGGAACAAGGAACTGTCCCAGGCCGAGAAGATGGGTCTCCTGAAGAATGCGCCGGCGGAATCGCTCGCCGCCGGCCCGGAGATCGTTCCCCGGCCACCCCTCGGATTCCGGGTAATTTTCATTGCCTTTTTGCTGCGGGGTTTGTCTTTTCCCCCGCATCCTTTTCTCCGTGGCCTTCTCTTTGCCTACGGGATTCAGCTCCACGACCTGAATCCCAACTCTGTTCTTCACATTGCGTGCTTTATCACGCTTTGTGAATGCTTCCTGGGGATCGAACCCCATTGGGCACTGTGGCGCCGAATCTTCGTGATTCGGCACCCTCTGCCTTACCAAACCGGCGGTTTTGGCGTCCAAGTGCGCCCAGACGTCGAGTATTTCAACCTCCAGACACCCGAAAATAATCCTGGGTGGAGGACGAAGTGGTACTACGCCAAGGACAAACCCTCCGACGGCGAAAACTTCGGACTTGAAGAGTTCCATCCCACCGGCGTTCTTCGACCTCGTGTATCCTGGAGGCACGATCTTTCGGATGAGGAGCTGAAGATTACGGAACCGCTGATGGAGAGGATCCAGCAGCTCCGAGCTACTCCGAAGAAGGAGCTTTCGGGGATCCAGCTGATTCGCACTTTTATCGAGCGTCGAATCCAGCCGCTCGCCGCCCGAGCCCACTGCATGTGGGATTACAGCGATCGCCGGGATTCGACCCGAATCTCCCAGGACGAACTGCACGAGGCCGAAATCGACGAGTGCGTTCGCACCGTCACGAACATCAAGAAGAAGGATCCCGTGCCGAAGATCTTCGGCGCCGTAGCCTTTAGCAAAGCCTTTCCCCGCACCGAGGTATGACTTTGCTCTTATTCGAATGCCTTCCCTATTTCTTAGCCGGATCGCCCAGTGTCGAGCGCAATCCTTCTCCTCGTGCAGGTATTTGACGTAGCCCGATGCTATCCGCCCCAGCCCGAGATGGGCGAATATTCGGGGCGCGACTTTGCCGAAGTGCTGGAGGGGTCAACCTCCGCCGCTCCATCGCCGCCGAGGGCTCCGAAGAAACAGCGAGTCGCGGACGTTGTCGAAGATTCAGAAGATATCGACGACACCCATTTTACTTCGGGTGACGATGGCAACAGTGCGATCCCTGCCTCGCCTTTGAACCGCCGCCCTCCTCCTCGAACGGAGAAGAAGATCCTTCCAAAATTCGGGATCGACGCATCGTAAGTTTTTCTTTCGTGCATCTTGTGGTTTTGTTTTGATTTGGCTGTCTGGTTCCAACGTTGTTGATTGCTTCAGATCTTCCACCGAGGAAACGTCAACTGGTCCAGGGGATCAAGATCGATACCAGGTTCGACCTCATGACGACGCCCTTGAGCAAACGGCAGACTCACAGGAGAAGGTCGTCGATATTGTCGCCCCCAAAGTTGCTCTGGCGAAGCCTTCGACCTCTTCCAAGAAGAAGGCGACGGAACAAGAATTCGTGCTTGTATCCTCGTCCGGCGGGCCTTCCGGTCCTAGCAACCATGTAAGTCCAAAGACTTTCGACCTGCACCTCGCGTATTTGACCATTAGCAGCCCCCGAGGGTGAGTCTAAGTGTTTACACTTAGGCTTGCCCTCCAAATCATGACTCGAAGGTTAATCTTCTGTTCTGCCTTTTTAGCCCGTTGTTAGGGACCTGTCGAAGGTTTGCAGAAACTTCTTTGCCTTGGAGGAGGAGAACCGAAAGTTGTCCGAGAAGCTCGAAGAGTTTCGTCGTGAGTGCTGCTATTTCACTTGTAAAGTTTTGCTCTGCCTGTTACCTTGCTCTTCTTCCTGACGACATCCTTTGATGAATTAGGGATTGGAGCCCAGGCTGCTGCGGACAAGACCTCTCTGAAGTCTCAGCTGGACAATCTTGCCACTGAGAATTCGGGCTTGAAGGCTAAGGTCGCTGAGCTGAACGACGAAGTCGCCCGGCTGAAGGTCGAATCGTCCGAAGCTCAGGAGCGCGCGAAGAAAAGCCGCCTGGACGCCGAGGCTCGAGAAGGAGACCTGCACCAGCGCCTGCAGACTTCGCTTGATGCCTTGCGCGGTGAGTTCTTCGAGCTTGGTCTCGATTAATTTTTGCGCCGAAGAACTCGATTGTGACTTGGAATTTTGTTTTTTCTTGTAGCTGCTGCCGAATTGGACGCCGGAGCTATGAAGGGGCCCGATGGGATCGAATCCAGTGTTGGCCTCGCTGAACGCCTGAGTCGGGAGGTTGTCAACCTCCTAGCGCGAGTTCGGTCGACGCTTGTTCGCGTTCGGGATACGTCCGTACCCGATTCGACCAGCGACACCATGGCAGGGATCCTCGACGCTGTGGCGGTGAAGGAGGGCGGCGAAGATCCGTTATTTGCCGCGGTGCGCCGTCAGGTAACTATCGGCACTGAGTCTGTCTTCTCCATGATGATGATGCACGATATGGAGTTCGACGCTGACAAGGTGACGAGCACCTACCCGAAAGACAAGGACGGACGTGACAAATCCGCCAAGACTTATGTCGCTCGTGCTCGTGAGCTGGCTGCTCGAATGACGGGCTTTCTGGCCGATAGGAACGAGAAGCGTGCAACGGCGAGGGCTCGGAAGCATGGCGCGTCTGCCGCACCGTCTAGCAAGGCTGGTAGTTCGGCGTAGTGCGAGCAGCGCTTCCGGTGCCCACTTGTAATTAGTTTTGCTGGCTCACATCGAGGGCTGTGACCCCGATTAGAACTCTTGCTGCTGTAAAACTTGTTCTGCTGTTATGTTAATCTTCATGCCATTTGGTTGCCATTGCTTGTGTGTGATGTTCGACTCCTTATGCAGGATCCTTCGCTGACCTCTGGTGCTTGGCCTGTTTTGTACGAAACAACTGGCAGTACTGCTGGTGCCATTGAGCGAAGGGCACCCTCCTCGAGCGAGTTGTCACTAATTCGATCGTTGCGCGATCAGCTCCAGAACACGCAGCGCCAACTAAAGGCTGTTACTGCCAAGGTCGACGTCGCTTTTTCGAAGGCGTCGTATGCTGCGGACTGCGAAAAATTCCTTCTAGATGAGATCGAAAATCTTGGCAAATCTCTGAAGTGTAAGTCTTCGAACTTCTTTTGCTGTGCGTTGGCTTGGATGCGCAGGATTGAGTCTTCGTTCTCTTGTTCGCAGATGCGTGTCTTGACAGTGCAGCCGAGGCCCGGCGCGTAAATGCGCATATTGTTGCTGCCCAGAATCATGCCAACTCCGTTGCTGATAACTTCTGGGCTGATCGATCGAAGGCAATGAAGCTGACACTCCTTCAGGATAGGATTGCTCAAGCTGGTGCGTTGGCTGAAACGAGCCGAGGTGCCCTTGCGCTGGTACACCAGGCGATGTTTCCTCTAAACGATCAGCCCGAAGGTTTGCCGGCGCTGCTCGATCGATTTGAGAATGGCGACGCTATACACTCCTTTGTCAGGGCGCACCTGCGAAGTGGAGCTGTGGTCGCACTTGCTTTCGTGCATGCGCACTACCCTGAAGTCGACCTAGAGCTTCTGAAGACGCCTCCTCCATCGCCCAGTGGTCGTTACAACATGGAGCGACATTATGCTGCTTGTAGAAACACTGGTGACTGTATCGCTCGGCAAATTGTCGTCAAAAGTGATCGGCAAAGGGCGAGTCAGGGCGCCGCGGCGCCATGAACTATCCTTGTGGCTGTGTTTGTATCTCCAATCTGTGTATATATCTTCGTCGTTTGTGGCCGAAAAGGCGGAGCTTTTCGAGCTTAGGTCAGTTTAGACGAAGATCCACAAGCGTAGGTTGAAGACAACGCAGTACTAGAATTCGGGTTCATAGGGCGCAATATAGGTCGAGATGTCGAGGCCCCGAGCATGGGCGAAGCCCCCGAGCATGTGTCGAAGGGTCGAGCCCCCGAACATGGGTTGGAGGACCGAGCCCCAGAGCGTGGGTCGAAGGACCGAGCCCCCAAGCGTGGGTCGAAGGGTCGAGCCCCCGAGCGTGGGTCGAAGGGTCGAGCCCCCGAGCGTGGGTCGAAGGGTCGAGCCCCCGAGCATGGGTCGAAGGACCGAGCCCCCGAGCGTGGGTCGAAGGGTCGAGCCCTAGAGCGTGGGTCGAAGGACCGAGCCCCCGAGCGTGGGTCGAAGGGTCGAGCCCCCGAGCGTGGGTCGAAGGATCGAACCCCCGAGCGTGGGTCGAAGGGTCGAGCCCCCGAGCGTGGGTCGAAGGACCGAGCCCCCGAGCGTGGGTCGAAGGGTCGAGCCCCCGAGCGTGGGTCGAAGGACCGAGCCCCCGAGCGTGGGTCGAAGGGTCGAGCCCTAGAGCGTGGGTCGAAGGACCGAGCCCCCGAGCGTGGGTCGAAGGATCGAGCCCCCGAGTGTGCACGAGTGTTGATTTATAGAACGGGACAATTTGAACTTTATTGCTGGGTGCCGAAGGCACAATGTTGAGTGCGGACTGCTGCCGACACTTGATTACATGGTAGAGGGGGTAGGGGAAACAGCTTTGCTAGCTAAGGATAGAAGCGGCGCAACTGCGCAGCGTTCCATGGGTTGTCTATGTCTTTCCCCGTCTTCGGGTTGCGTAGGCGATATGCTCCTCCTGGGATGACCTCGTGGATAAGGTACGGGCCTTCCCATGGTGGCTCCAGCTTCGACGTGCTTGTTTGCTTGAGTCGGAGCACAAGGTCTCCTGGTTCGAAAGAGCGTCCGCGTACCCGTCTGCTGTGGTAGTTGCGGAGGCTCTGCTGGTAGACCGCCGATCGAACGAGAGCGACGTCTCGAGCTTCATCCAGCAGATCTTGGGCGTCTGCTAACGCCTTGTCCGCGTCTTCCTCGACGTAGGCGGTGACGCGGGGCGCGCTGTAGCGCACGTCCGTGGGCAGCACGGCTTCTGCCCCGAAGAGCAAGAAGAAGGGCGTGTAGCCTGTCGAGGAGTTGGGCGTTGTTCGCAGGCTCCATAGCACCGAAGGCAGTTCCTCGACCCAGGCGCCTGCTGCGCGCTTGAGGGGTCGAAGCAGTCGCTTCTTCAGGCCTCCGCAGACAAGTCCATTGGCCTTTTCGACCTGGCCGTTGGACTTGGGGTGTGATACCGAAGCGTACTTGAGTTTGATGCCGAGGGCTTTAGCGAAGCCCTGGAATTCGCCCGAAGTGAAGTTGGTGCCGTTGTCGGTGATGATGCTGTTCGGGACGCCGTACCGATAGACGATGGACTCGAAAAACTTGACTGCCGTGGTCGCCTCTTGGTTGGTGACCGGGGTAGCTTCTATCCACTTGGAGAACTTGTCCACAACGACGAGCAAGTACGTATGCCCTCCTCGAGATGATTTGGGGAGAGGCCCCACTTGGTCGAGCCCCCATTGTGCAAAGGGCCATGCCACAGGGATGGTGTGCAGTTCCGATGCCGGCGCGTGCGGCTTGGTGGCAAACATCTGACATGCTTCGCAGTGCTGGACGATGTTCCTGGCGTCGTAGAGGGCGGATAGCCAGTAGAATCCGGACCGAAAGGCCTTCGCTACGAGGGTTCGGCTGCACGCGTGATGACCGCAGGTTCCTTCATGGATTTCTCGGAGGAGGGCGATTCCATCTTCCTGCACTATGCACCGCTGGAGCACCCCCGAAGTGCTTCGCTTGTAGAGTTCCCCGTTGATTATCGTGAAGGCCTTAGAGCGCCGCATGACTTGTCGGCGGTGGATGGGGTCTTCTGGGAGTTTGCCCCTCGTCAGGTACGCCAAGTACGGCTTTGTCCATATTGCTTCGACGAGCATGACCGCGGCTGCATCCTTCGGGAGGTCTGCTGCTCCTGCCGCTGGGGCGGTGTCGGTTGTCCGAGCCCCCGGGCGTGTTGCTAACGCCGGGTCAGGTGTGGGTTTGATCTTGACGGAGCGCTCGAATATCTCTTCGAAGAAAACACCTGGCGGTATTGGGAGGCACCTTGAGCCGACGTTGGCCAGGTTATCTGCCTCCTCGTTGCTTTCCCTGCCGATGTGTGTTACTTCACAGCCCTCGAATTCGCCTTCGAGCTTGTCGTACATGGCGCGATATGCGATCATGTTCGCGCAGGTCGCATCACACTCCTTCATGACTTGCTGGGCGATGAGGTTCGAGTCTCCGTGTATCTTGATGCGGGTGGCCCCGCAGGCCTTCGCCATGCGCATACCATGAAGAACGGCTTCATATTCTGCTTCGTTATTGGAGGGACTCGGGAAACGCATGCGGAGGACGTAGCGCATCCTGTCTCCTTGCGGTGACACTAGGATCACTCCTGCTCCTGCCCCCGAAACCCGCTTGGACCCGTCGACGAAAATAGTCCAGCTGTTCGACAGGTCCGGGAGCTCGGGCATCTGGGCTTCTGTCCATTCGGCTATGAAGTCCGGAAGGACTTGTGACTTGATGGCAGACTGGCGTTGGTACGTGATCTCCCAAGGTCCCAGCGTGACTCCCCATAGCGACACACGTCCTGTAGCGTTTGGGTTGTTGAGGATGCTGGAAACTGGGTTCGAAGCCACTACTATGATGGAGTGGCACTCGAAATAGTGCGGTAGTTTCTTCCCCGTCATGTAGATGGCGTATGCCAACTTTTGATAATGGGGGTATCTTTGCTTGGTTGGTGACAGGACTTCGCTTAAGTAGTACACGGGCCTCTGAACGCCGTGCTCTTTGCCTTCCTCTGCGCGTTCGACCACAAGCACCGAGCTGACAACTTGATTTGTAGCCGCAATGTACAGCAACATTGGTTCTTTTTCTCGAGGTGTAACGAGAACTGGGGAGGTCGATAGTCGTCGCTTGAGGTCGTCGAAGGCGGCTTGCGCTTCTTCGGTCCATGTGAAGTTGTCTGTTTTTCTGAGCAGTCGATACAAGGGCAGTGCTTTTTCGCCAAGCTTGCTGATGAAGCGGCTAAGCGCTGCGAGTCGGCCTGTCAACTGCTGGACGTGTCGAAGCGTCTTTGGGGGGTGCATGCTGATGATGGCCTTTATCTTCTCTGGGTTGCCTTCGATTCCTCTCTCGGAGATCAGATAGCCCAGCAGTTGGCCAGTGGGTACTCCGAAAGAGCATTTCTTCGGATTAAGTTTGATGCTATATCTGTCGAGGTTGGCGAAGGTTTCTCGAAGGTCGTCGAGCAGAGTATCTGCTTTCGATGTCTTGATGACAATGTCGTCAACGTAGACCTCGACGTTGCGTCCGATTTGTTCCTTCAAGCATGCTTGCATACACCGCTGATACGTAGCTCCAGCGTTCTTGAGCCCGAAAGGCATCATCATGTAGCAGTATACCCCGTGCGGGGTAATGAACGCCGTCTTGTCTTCGTCTTCTACCTTTAGCCGTATCTGGTTATATCCAGAGTAGGCGTCGAGGAACGAGAGGCGCTCGCATCCTACCGTGGAATCAACAATCTGGTCGATTCGGGGCAAAGGGAAGTAGTCCTTCGGGCAGTGTTTGTTTAGAGCTGTGAAGTCGATGCACATCCTGTAGATCTTGGTGTCCTTCTTTTCCACCATGACCGGTGGCGAGAGCCATGTGGCTTCCTTGATCTCTCTGATGAACTTAGCTTCGAGGAGGCGATTGATTTCTTCGCCCATCGACTTAGCCTTCTCTGGATTGTACCGTCGCATAGACTGCTTGACCGGTTTCACGTTGGGGAATATTTTAAGCTCGTGCTCGGCGAGTTCCCTGGGGATGCCTGGCATATCTGCTGGACACCAGGCGAACATCCTCCAGTGCTCACGGAGGAACTCGACGAGCGCGCTTTCCTATGCGGGGGAAAGGGAGTTCGACACCCGCGCCGTCTTGGTTGGATCAGTCGGGTGGATCTGGTGTTCTCGGGTGTCTTTGGTGGCATCGAAAGACAGCTCTGGGGCGTTCTGCTGCGCCGGTGGGTCGATGTCCATGACAGTGGCTTCCCGAATGTGGTGCAGTTCCTCGTGCACCCCGAAAGTCTGGGACATGTCGTTGAAGTCCTTGTCGCAGTTTTCTGACCGCGCGAAGCTGCCGCTGATAGTCAGTGGTCCTCTATTTGCGGGCATCCGTAACTTGAGGTAGGCGTAGTGTGGTACGGCCATGAATCGGGCGAACGCTGGTCGTCCGAGGATAGCATGATACTGTGAGGGCCAGTCGACCACCTCGAATTCGATCTTCTCCTTTCTGAAGTTGGCTTTAGAGCCGAAGATGACGTCGAGGTGTATCGCTCCCAATGGATACGTCGGTTTTCCCGGGACGATTCCGTGGAAGGAAGTCTCCGTTGGCAGGAGATTGTTTAGTGGAATCTTGATCTTTCGCAGTGTGTCTGCGTAGATTAGGTTCAAGCTACTGCCTCCGTCCATGAACACCTTTTTCGAGGTGAAACCCCCTATTTGCGCCTCGAGAACCAGAGCATGGTGTCCTGGGCGTGGGATCTTCGGTGGGTGGTCTGACCGATCAAAACCGATCGGATGTTCGGACCAATTCAGATATTCGGGAGTAGCTGGTGGCGCGTGCTCGGCGTGGAACACTTCTCTCGCGCGCTTTCGCCGGACTTTGTTCGTCGGGCGCCCCCTCTGGATCATTGGCACGAAACCTCTTGGTGGCGGGAACTCTTCTTCCTCGTTGGCCGGCTGTCGCTGCTCGGCTTGCTGGATCGTCGCGGCCTGATGGCTTTGCTGTACGACGTTTGCTGGTGGATTCGGCGGTGGCGGTGGAGCGTTGTAAGCTATCGCCCCTGCCACTGGTTGCTCGACGCTCATTCTCTCCTGAAGTGCCCGGTTAAGATGAAGGAATTCCCTGCACTCGATGAGTAGGTGTGCAGGTTTTCGTACTCCGTCCTTGTCGAGGTACGTGTGCCTCGGGCATCCGCTATCAAGCATCTCTTCTGCCGACAGCTGAGGCTGCCGGCGACGCCACTCCTTAGTGGGCTTCGAGTCACGGCTGCTGCTGCCGTAGTAGGTGTTTCCTTGTCGCGATAAGTCGCGATTGTCGTCGTGGTCTTCATGCACGTAGCCAGCTGCTACCATGTCTACGTTCTCCGTGTTGTCGTAGCGGCTTCGGCGACCTTTCTTCCGGGATCCGGGATGGAATTGGTCCTTCGCATCGCCATCGCGTTCTGCTGATCGACGGCGGCTTCTGGGAGCCGAAATGGAGTCTTCGCCATCGGCCCATTCATTCGCCAAACTCATGAGGTGGTCGATGGTTCTGGGCTTGCAACGCCCCAGTTCCTCCTTGAAGTCACGCCGAAATAAGCCGTCCCGAAATGCGTCAATGGCCCTTTCGGGCGAGATGTTTTCTGTCGTGTTCCGAAGGCTGATCCATCGTGAGATGTATGATCTCAGGTTTTCGCCGGTCTTCTGCACGCATAAGCGGAGTTCTTCGAACGACGTAGGTCGTCGCGAAGTGCCTCGGAAGTTTGCGATGAATGCTTGCCGAAATTCTTCCCAGGAGCGGATGCTATCTGTGGCGAGATTGTTTAACCACGCTCTTGCGTTGTCTTTCAGATGTAGTGACAACAACTGGAGAGCATTGTCTCTAGATCCGCCGCTGATTTTGACAGCGGTCATGAAGTCATCTAGCCAAATTCGGGGATCCTGCTGCCCGTTGAACTTGACTATGCCGTCGCTGAGCTTGATCCCTCTCGGCAATGGTGCCGAGCGAATCAGAAGGCTAAAGCATTCTGCCCCGCAGAGTCCATCGCTAGGACCGCCGAACGTTTCTGCCTCGCGTCGCGCTCGCCGTTGGTCGACTCTGTGCTGGGCCAGACCATGCCGAAGCTCCCCGTTGATAGGTTCGACCACTTGCGCCCGAGGCGCTACGGCTGGCGCTGGTGCTGGGTGCCTAGCCTGTTCCGGTGGTGGAGCGGCTCTTGCTGTTGTCGCATCATGTGCTGAGCCAGGCGTGCCTTGCAGCACTCTTACTCCTTCGAGTGCTAGATTTCGCAGGTGTCGCATATGTTCGTCACCGTTCGACGCGTTCGCCGCAATGTATGCCGCCGCAGCCATGATTGCTGCTTCCTTTGTCTTGGGCATTAACTCAGCTTCGTTGAATTCTGCCTCTAGGTTTCGAGTGACATTCTGCATATCGGCCCCCTGCTGAGTGCGCGATCTTGATCTGTGCTGAACGCTCGAAGAGTAATGCGATGACCTTTCTGCCCTCCTCCTGCTGGATGCGTCGGCCTCCTCTCTGCGTCGTTCCAGCACTCGCCTATCAGCGCTGATCTGATCTTTTTGCTCCTGAACGATGAATCGGAGTGCAGCCAGATCGCTTGGACTTGGGTTGGGTCCGAAGTTTACTTCGCCCGCATAGACCCTTCTTGCGAACCGGATCTGGTCATGTGTGACCACTTGGCGACCGCTGTCTGATCGGTTTCGACCGTCGTTGTCGTTTCCGTCGTTGTGTGATGCCATCATGCAGTGGCCCCCGGGCCACGGGGTCGAGTCATCGCTGATCTCGCCCAGCGCTGGAGGATAGACGTCGTCGTTTTCGACGTAGGGCCCGACTTCGACCATGAAGTCAGAGTCATGATCAGCCATATAGCCGTCGCTGGATGCGTTAGATTCGCATAGTGAGGCAGAGCTCACCGAATTGCCGATTTTCCCCTTAGCTTCGGGGTAGACGTCGTCGTCGTCGTCGGAGCAAGTGTAGTCCGAGTATAATCCTTCGACGTAGTCAGGATCATAGGGTGCCGTACAAAGCGTGAGGGCGTTGAGAGCCCGATCGCACTCGGATATCGTTGGGTAGATAGCTGCTGTACCTCCCCGCGGATCTTCACAGCCGGCGATCTCATGGAGTGAGAAATCTCCGGCGCCTATGTAGTGGTATGCGTCGCAGTCGACGCAGTATGCGGTGGTCGGGGATGGAGGCGGATCTTCGAAATCGTTCGACCCTACTGATGGGGTCGAAATCTTCAGTCTCAGCTCCTCCTTCGACGGCGCTAGTGACGCGCTTGCCGAGGGTTTGCCCCCGACGGATGGTGGTGTCGTCGCTTCGGCCACGAGCGGAGCCGATTCGCCGATGGAGAGCAGTTCCATTGCTCCATTGCTGTCCACATGGAAATTGAACAGTCCGAAGGCCATGTCGTAGCCTTCGGGCGCTGCCCTTGCCGCGCTTGGGACGGGGTCGATGGCGCTCATCGTCGAGGTGAGGTTGATGGTGCTTGGCAAGATGCCATCGACGACAGTCGAGTCAACGGCGCCAGTCTTGAACTCCATCGGGCTGGTGTGGACGATGGCCGGCACAGCGATGCCGGCGAGGGTGTCGATGCCGATCTTGGAAGTGGTGTCGTCGTTTGTCGGCGCAGCGATGCCGACGGTAGCGTCGATCTTGACGGGGGTGCCGACGTTGGTCGGCGTAGCGATGCCGACGGCGGTGTCGATGCCGATCTTGGTTGCGGTTGGTGATGGAGCCGGCGAATCCGTAGATCCAGATCCCGTCGTCCCCACGGTCGGCGCCAATTGACGAGGTTTATCCCCGGCAATGCCCATGTCGAAGGGCTTTCGATCTAGGAAGCGTATTGGGAACCTGGCGAACTCGACGGCGATCAGACGAAAGCAGAAGGACACGAGGATTTACCCAGGTTCAGCCCCCTCGAAAGGTAAAAGGCCTACGTCCTGCTTGTCTGACTTTCGTATTGAGGTGGTGGCGACGATGATGGTGTTACAATGGCGGCGCAGATTGGACCTGGCCGAAAGTAGAGAGCTCTAAGTTGTCGAGCGCTCCGGCGTGAGGTGGGTGGAAGTGATTCTAGGGTTTCGAAACCTCCCTCCCAGCCTTTTATAAGATAAGGCTAGGTCTCAGGAGCGTTTCTCAAGCCAAGTACAGATCGGATCAACCGAGACCTAATCTAGCTTGGACTCTTCGAAATTTCGCTTGTACACCAAGTAATACTCCTGGGCCACATCGAAACACTGCCTTGACGGGCCTCGAAAGCCTTTCCTGAGACACCCCACCTGGACCGAAAACCAGGTAGGCGAATGTCGGGGGCCCATCTGTCATTCCTTCGTCAGTTGTCTTCTCCACCATGTGCTTCATGTTTAGATCTCGTGAGCAACATTACATGATCGAGATCACCGTTATGTAATTCTACATGTTGTGTTTGCTGGGATCCGATAAATATTGGTGTTATGATTAAGTTGATGTGCTGAATATTATCTTATGTTATCTCTATGTTGTTTATGATCTTGCATACTCTCCGTTGTTAGTAGCTATCTTGGCCGAGTAGTTGCTAGTGACTCCAAGAGGGGGTATTTATGCTCGATAGTTGGGTTCATGCCTCTATTTAATCTGGGGGAGTGACAGAAACCTCTAAAGTTGTAGATGTGCTGTTGCCACTAGGGAGAAAACAACATTCATATGCTCAAGGGCATATGCTTTGTTTATATTACACACTTTGCTTAATGCAGTTATCTGTTATTCGCAACTTAATACTTGTGGAGTTCTCGGATTAATTCACCATAAGTGGATTATTAGTCATAGATGCAGTTGGATGGCGGTCTATGTATTTTGTTGTAATACCCACAGTAAATCTCATAGTGATCCTCTCGACATGCACGTTGTCTTTATTCTATCAATTGCCCAACTGTAATTTGTTTACCCAGCATGTGTTATTTTATCTTATGGAGAGACACCACTAGTTAACTGTGGACCCGGTCCTATTTCCTTTATATTGCTATCACCTGTTTACTTTACTCGCACTGTTGACTCTACTCGCATATTACTATCACTTTCCACTCGATACGCTCATACCCTTTGTTTCAAGCAAACCGGTGAGATTGGCAACCTCATCGTAAGTTGGGAATAAAGTATTTGGTGTGTTGTGTGCAGGTTCCACGTTGCTGCTCGCAAAGCAAAGCTTGGACAAGGTGCCCTATAAATTGTCCGAAGCTGTCGCGAAGCTAGCAGGCATCACCTTCTGGAGTATTATCTTTTTCCTACTGGATTGATAACCTTGGTTTCATAACTGAGCGAAAACTTGCTGCTATATTCATAAAACCTTTTCTTGGGGTTTCCAACTGGCCGGTCATTTACTTCATCAACTACACGCCAACAAGTTTTCTGGCACCATCATCACCGCGCCACCCACCCATGGTGAGGCCAGCTGGCCCCACTTCTGACGCTGCCCTTTTCGCCTATAAAGTCCCCTCGATGGAAAAACCTAAGGGACGGATCTCTTTTCCATGAAACATATTGCAAGCCACCGTCGTCGTTGTCGCGAGATCGGGAGGATCCAGGAGCTCTTCCCGGCACCCTTCCGGAGAGGGGAATCCCTGTCGGAGGCCTTCTCCACCATCATGGTCGCCTCCGGAGTGATATGTGAGTAGTCTACCTTGGATAACAGGTCCATAGTAGTAGCTAGATGGTTGTCTTCTCCACCATGTGCTTCATGTTTAGATCTTGTGAGCTGCCATACATGATCAAGATCATCTTTATGTAATCATACATGTTGTGTTTGTTGGGATCCGATGAGTATTGGTACTATGTCAAGTTGATGTGCTGAATTATATATCTTATGTTATCTCTATGTTGTTTATAATCTTGCATGCTTTCCATTGCTAGTAGCTATCTTGGCCGAGTAGATGCTAGTGACTACAAGACAGAGTATTTATGCTCGATAGTTGGGTTCATGCCTCTATTTAATCTGGGGGAGTGACAGAAACCTCTAAGGTTGTAGATGTGTTGTTGCCACTAGGGAGAAAACAAAATTCTTGTGTCCAAGGACATTTACTTTGTTTACATTATGCACTTTGCTTAATGCAATTATCTGTTGTTCGCAACTTAATACTTAAGGGGTCCTCAGATGATTCCCCACGAGTGGATTATTTGTCATAGATGCAGTTGGATTACGGTCTATGTATTTTGTCGTAATGCCCAGAGTGAACCTCATAGTGATCCTCATGACATATGTACGTTATCTTTATTCTATCAATTGCCCAATTGTAATTTGTTTACCCAGCATGTTGTTATTTATCTTATGGAGAGACACCACTACTGAACTGTGGACCCCGGTCCAATTTCCTTTACATTGTTATATCGTTTTACTTTTACTCGCACTGTTTACTTTCTTGCATACTATTATCCTTTACCACTTGATACGCTCAATCCTTTGTTTACAGCAAACCGGTGAGATTGACAACCTCATCGTAAGTTGGACGTAAAGTTCTTGGTTGTGTTGTGTGCAGGTTTCACGTTGCTACTGGGTGAAGACACACCAACAATATTTCTGGCGCCATTGTCCGGAGTGTTACGAAGCTAGCAAGCATCACCTTCTTAAGTTTGGTTCTTTCTCCTACTGGTTCGATAAACCTTGGTTTCATAACTGAGGAAAGACTTGCTGCTGTGCTCATCACACATTCTCTTGGGGTTCCCAACTGGTCGGTCATCTACATCAATACCGCACCATCAGACACGCTGGGAACCTGGCCTCTCAATGGACGACAGCAACTGCCGCGTCCGCGTAGATCAGAGGACGTACATGGCAGAAGAAGAGGACTCTAGGGCTAAGAAAAAAGGATGTAGAGCACGCCTTGCGGCCGCCATCCGCCGAAGGACGGCCTCCTCCTCCAGCAGTGAGCTAACCGGACTGGCTCGAGGAGGTGGTCTGTGGTGGCTACGGGCAGCACCTCCCAAATTGCTCAAACGATCAAGGATGATAGGTTACATGCACGATTGCTCCTAGTCCTATAGTAAACAAGCCTTAATTACGTCTGGCAATCAATAGGATTTGTTGCTTCTTTAGGTCAGGGGACAAAAGAGAGAGGAGAGCGCTAATGAGAGAGAAGAGCGCTAATGAGAGAGAAGAGCGCTATAGTGATTCATATCTTTCATAATTAATGGTGATTAATATCTTTCGTAATTATGTAAAGGGTACTTCCGCCAGTCAAATGTTGTATGTCAAGTGGGTGGCTTCACCACCAACTCAAAACCAATAGTATATATGGAGAGACACCACTAGTAAACTGTGGACCCCGGTCAAATTTCCTTTACATTGTTATATCATTTTACTTTTACTCGCACTGTTTACTTTCTTGCATACTATTATCCTTTTAGCACTCGATACGCTCAATCCTTTGTTTACAGCAAACCAGTGAGATTGACAACCTCATCGTAAGTTGGGAGCAAAGTTCTTGGTTGTGTTGTGTGCAGGTTTCACGTTGCTGCTGGGTGAAGACACACCAACAATATTTCTGGCGCCATTGTCCGGAGTGTCACGAAGCTAGCAAGCATCACCTTCTTAAGTTTGGTTCTTTCTCCTACTGGTTCGATAAACCCTGGTTTCATAACTGAGGGAAGACTTGCTGCTGTGCTCATCACACCTTCTCTTGGGGTTCCCAACTGGTTGGGCATCTACATCAATATCGCACCATCAGACACGCTAGGAACCTGGCCTCTCAATGGACGACGGCAACTGCCGCGTTCGCGTAGATCGGAGGACATACATGGCGGAAGAAGAGGACTCTAGGGCTAAGAAAAAAGGATGCAGAGCACGCCTTGCGGCCGCCATCCGCCGAAGGATGGCCTCCTCCGCCAGCAGTGAGCTAACCGGACCGGCTCGAGGAGGTGGTCTGTGGTGGCTACGGGCATCACCTCCCGAATTGCTCAAACGATCAAGGAGGATAGGTTACATGCACGATTGCTTCTATAGTAAACAAGCCTTAATTATGTCTAGCAATCAATAGGATTTGTTGCTTCTTTAGGTCAGGGGACGAAAGAGAGAGAAGAGCGCTAATGAGCAGGAAGGGCGCTATAGATTTGATTTGATTGAGCGTTAATGAGAGAGGAGAGCGCTATAGTGATTCATATCTTTCATAATTAATGGTGATTAATATCTTTCAGAATTATGTAAGGGGTATTTCCGTCAGTCAAATGTTGTATATCGAGTGGGTGGCTTCACCACCAACACGAAATCAAAAGTTATAGATTAGTAGATTAGTAGAGAAGATAAGCACACACTTTGATATGCTAGTTACAAAGATAAGTCGGTCTCGTAGCTTATTAGTAAACTTGAGTCGGTTACGATTGTTTAACCAAACAATCTACCCTTATTTATTGTTAGCGTCCTTGTTACCATACCAATTCCCGTGATTAAAGGAGTTCAGTCATCAACCAATAAATAAGCTAGACATAGACGTGTTAACTAGGAACTGTTTCATTGTTTAATGCTTATGATCTCTTTACACCTGATTGTGGGTGTTTCTCTAAGTTTCTGACCTGTGATCCACATGTAGATATAGCATAAAGTATAAACATAATAATACGGAAAAGGAAATGTATACGTACGTGTGAGTACAGGCACGGCCATATCTGTTGGATCTGTTCGGTCGCGTTGAGATTCATGCAGAAGTGAGGGAGACAGAAATCCATATCTATTCCTTATCGTTTTTAATAGATACTAAAATACGATGGGACTGGACCGGTTTGACACAAAGGTCTGTTCATGAATCATGACGTTCTTTATCGAAAAAAATGAATCATGACGTTAGCTGTAGCCTTTTATCCAGCTTACACAGGGAAAAAAAGTTACCCTTTCAACATCACCCTCTATCGAAGTCAAATTTTGCCTTCCTGCCACCCCTTCACCCACCCGCAACAAGCCAACAATGGCGGTGAATCATCCCATCCCGACGGCTGCGCATCCGGCGACATATCCGGCGCCGTCTCCCGTTTGCGCCCAAGAAGCCGAATTATCGGTGAGTTTTTGGGGATGTCCTAATCACCTGAAAAAACTTCTGTGATCAAGGTACAAGAACTTGGAAAACAACAGTAAAGCAACACAAATTTATAAGTACGTTAACAGTGTGATATCTCTTCATTTCATATAAGAACAGTTAGCAAGCGGAAGCTAAATTGGAAGCGCCAGTGATCACCTAGAATCGGGTTTGATGCGAGAAATTAGTGGAGCACATAGGTCAGATGGGAAGTTGTCCCAGATCGCCTCGGAGGAAAAAATACCACTAGTTAATGCAATACTCTTAATCATCTCTCCCGGCGCATGTTCACGCTGACATTGAATTCATCCACGTTGAAGGGCATGGCCTTGGCATTAGGCCAAAGATCTGCAACCAGCACCTAGTGCTCCAGCGTCCAACGGTCGCGCTCGTCGTTCCGACCTTGGCACAGCACAGTGTGCCGGCGCTGACATCCATGTCTGTGTGCTTGATAAGGTGCATCGTATCATCATAGCTATGTTGGCCAGGGAGCATATGCCGTTGGCGCTCGACGCGGCGGAGCTCAGGCCTATCGCTAAATGGATTGATGCAGACGGCACCCCAGCTCACGTCCACCCACCAGAGCCGACCTCCGAAGTCCAACACCTCGTGAATCATGTGCATCCGATGTGCATCCCACCTACTCCCTTCAGATGCCTCCTTCAATCGGCGAGCAATAGTGCCACCGCCCAAGATCCAATGACCTTGGCAAGCCCATTCCCCACGCGCGGGCCCCCACTAGCATAGGGGCCCTTGACATCATGCCTGCAGCCATTGCTGCTAAGGCCAGTGGCAACTGCGCCAGGGAGACCACCGAGGGAAGGTTGACGGCGGCACGAGATTTTCTCCCCTCGCGCCGCCTAGGGGCGATGCCAGGGGTTAGGTTGAGGGGTTAGGTCTATGATGATCTATAAAAATACTATTGTTTATTTATAATGAACTTATTTACGTTTTTATAATTACAATATATTCATTTGACATGTGGTTTAATCACTATCGCCATAATACAAGTAAATCAAGCTATAGCTTTTTCATTTTCTAATTTAAATTTCAATTGTATAATTTGGAATTGTAGTAGGTTGGAAGCAATTATTAAAATGGAACTTACATTAGTTTTTTCCTTGAGTAATTATTTTTATTAATTTTTTTGCGGGGGAAGTAATTATTTTGATAATTCTTCGGTAAAATTATATTCTTCTAATTAGAGAAACAAGAATAAAACTACATGTCATCACATATAATGTATTTCCACACAAATGGCCAACAATTATACATACATGTTGCTGTGTCTTTTAGTTCCTTTAATATCATGAGCTACCTCTAAAGCAGTAAGACGATTCTTGAATAGATATTTGTCTGTTTTAGGTGTATGTACATGGAAGAGAGAACAGTCAATATATCAAATAGAAAATTCTAGATTGTACAAGTCCGCTTATGGCCAAATATGTTTGGTGAAGTTCAACACTCGGCTAGTCTCACATGTATACTTGCACTCTATATTCAAATAGTGGCATTCAGCTCAATTTTGGATCTAATGCACCGCCATGGATTAGAGCATCTCCAGCCGTTTGAGGCCTCCAGGCCGAAATCCGGCGCTATTTAGTGCCGGATGGATGATAATTTCGGCCTGGGGAGGCCCATATTTCCAGCGGCGAGTCCAGGAGAATATTTGAAATCAAACACAACTAGACGAAAAACGTTCAAAGTTCGGCGAAATTTAGAGATATTTATATATATATGGCGATTTTTTACATATATAGGCCGAATTCATAATATATTCGAATTTGGCGATAGACTAACTAAAAACACGGCGTTTTACATGCCTAATCAGCGGTAGAACGCAGTGTAGTCGCCGTCGTCATCGCTAGAGTCGCCGCTGTCCTGCGGTGGCGGCGCCTCGTGGCTTGACCCCTGCCCAGCGTCGCCGAAGCGTGGCGGCGTAGGCCGGTAGAGGTCGTCATCGCTGGAGTCCTCCAGCTTGACGACCGGCGCGCCTCGGGTGGGTTGCGCGGCGGCGGTGATTGCTAGTTGAATGACCAGCCCGTTGGGAACCCCAAAAGGAAGGTGTGATGAATATAGCAGCAAGTTTTCCCTCAGTTAAGAAACCAAGGTATGTCAATCAGGAGAAGAGCAGACAATACGACTGAAGGTGATGCTTGCAAGCTTTGCGACAGCTCCGGACAATTTATATATGGTGCCTCGTCCAAGCTTTGCTTTGAGAGCAGCAACGTGGAACCTGCACACACACACAACCAAGTACTTTGTTCCCAACTTGCGATGAGGTTGTCAATCTCACCGGTTTGCTTGAAACAAAGGGTATGAGCGTATCGAGTGGAAAGTGATAATAGTATGCGAGTAAAGTAAACAGCACGAGTAAAGTAAACAGGTGATAGCAATATGATGGAAATAGGACCGAGGTCCACAGTTCACTAGTGGTGTCTCTCCATAAGATAAATAGCACATGCTGGGTAAACAAATTACAGTTGGGCAATTGATAGAATAAAGATAAACGTGATATGTCAAGAATATCACTATGCGATTTACTCTGGGCATTACAACAAAATACATAGACCGCTATCCAACTGCATCTATGACTAATAATCCACTCGCAGGGATATCATCCGAACACCCCATGAGTATTAAGTTGCGAACAACAGATAATTGCATTAAGCAAAGTGTGTAATGTAAACAAATCATATGCCCTTGAGCATATGAATGTTGTTTTCTCCCTAGTAGCAACAACACATCTATAGCCTTAGAGGTTTCTGTCACTCCCCCAGATTAAATAGAGGCATGAACCCACTATCGAGCATAAATACCCCTCTTGGAGTCACTAGCAACTACTCGGCCAAGATAGCTACTAACAACAGAGAGCATGCAAGATCATAAACAACATAGAGATAACATAAGATATATTTCAGTATAGCAACTCAATCATAACACCAATATTCATCGGATTCCAACAAACCAAACATGTAGAATTACATAACGGTGATCTCAATCATATAGGGCAGCTCATGAGATCTAAACATGAAGCACATGATGGAGGAGACAACCATCTAGCTACTGCTATGAACCCATAGTCCAAGGTAGACTACTCACTCATCACTCCGGAGGCAAGCATGGAAATGAAGAAGACCTCCGGTGGCGATTCCTCTCTCCGGTAGGGTGCCGGGAAGAGCTTCTGGACCCTCCCGATCTTCGGGTCGACGGCGGCGGCGGATCACGATGTGTTCTAGAAAATTGATCGGGTCCTTAGGTTTTTCTCATCGGGGGGGTCTTTATAGGCAAAGGGGCATTGTCAGAAGTGGCCCGAGGTGCCCTCACACATAGGGGGCGTGGCCAGGGCCTGGGCCACGCCGCCCTGGTGTGTGGGGCCCTCGTGGCCCCCCTCCAACTCCTCTTCAGATCTCTGGAAGCTTACAAGAAAAATAAGACTTTAGGAACTTGTTTCGTCCAATTCCAAGAATATTTCCTATGTAGCACTTCTGAAACACAAAAATAGCAGAAAACAGGGAACTGGCACTGTGGTGACTTGTTAATAGGTTAGTTTCGGAAAATGCATAAAAGTGCCACGAAGTGTAACAAAACAGTAGGCAAATGGTGTAAAAACAAGCATGGAGCATCAAAAATTATAGATACATTGGAGACGTATCAGGCAGCGGCGCGACGCTGTGCGGCCGCTAGGTCCAGCAGCCATCACTGCTACTCCGCCTCCTCCCTCTCCAGTCCCGCTAGGACCAGTCGAGCGACATAGAGTTCTCGGCGGGGACGACGTCTCTGAGAGACCGGGCGATTGCCTCGTGCATCGCCTCCTTCTCCGCCCACGTGGCCTTCACCTGAGTGAGGTCAGACGCGGCCTTGGCGGCGTCGTCCTTCCTCGGCTTGCGCTTGCGGTTGGGCAGCGGCGACGAGGTGCACGCCCCCTCACGGATGACGAGGGCACCGCTGCTGCGCCTCGGCGGCGCGAACGGCGGCTCCAGCTTGACGGTCCTCGACGTGGATGCTGATGGCTGGCATGTTGACTCGTCTTCAGCCAATAGCAACACAGAACCTGCACACAACACAACCAAATACTTTGTTCCCAACTTGCGATGAGGTTGTCAATCTCACCGGTTTGCTTGAAATAAAGGATATGAGCGCATCGAGTGGAAAGCAATAGTAATATGCAAGTAAAGTAAACAGTGCTAGTAAAGTAACAGGTGATAGCAATATGATGGAAATAGGACCGGGGTCCATAGTTCACTAGTGGTGTCTCTCCATAAGATAAATAACACATGCTGGGTAAACAAATTACAGTTGGGCAATTGATAGAATAAAGATAAATGTGATATGTCAAGAAGATCACTATGAGATTTACTCTGGGCATTACAACAAAATACATAGACCGCCATCTGATACGTCTCCAACGTATCTATAATTTTTGATGCTCCATGCTTGTTTTTACACCATTTGCCTATTGTTTCGTTACACTTAGTGGCACTTTTATGCATTTTCCGGAACTAACCTATTAACGAGTTGCCACAGTGCCAGTTTCCTATTTTCTGCTGTTTTTGTGTTTCAGAAGTGATACACAGGAAATATTCTCGGAATTGGACGAAACCACATCCTGAAGTCTTATTTTACCCGAAAGCTTCCAGAGATCCGAAGGAGAGTAGGAGGGGGGCCACCAGGGCCCCACACGCAGGGGCGGTGCGGCCAGGCCCATGGCCGCGCGGGCCCCGCGTGAGGGCGCCTGGCTCCCCCTCTGACGACGCCCCTTCGTCTATAAAGACCCCCCGACGGAAAAAACCTAAGTACCCGATCAATTTTCCAGAACACATCGCGATCCACCGCCACCGTCAACCCGAAGATCGGGAGGGTCCAGAAGCTCTTCCCGGCACCCTGCCGGAGAGGGGAATCGCCACCGGAGGTCTTCTTCATCGCCATGCTTGCCTCCAGAGTGATGAGTGAGTAGTTTATGATCTTGCATGCTCTCCGTTGTTAGTAGCTATCTTGGCCGAGTAGTTGCTAGTGACTCCAAGAGGGGGTATTTATGCTCGATAGTGGGTTCATGCCTCTATTTCACCTGGGGGAGTGACAGAAACCTCTAAGGTGGTAGATGTGCTGTTGCTACTAGGGAGAAAACAACATTGATATGCTCAAGGGCATATGCTTTGTTTACATTACACACTTTGGTTAATGCAATTATCTGTTGTTCGCAACTTAATACTACTGGGGTGTTCGGATTGATATCCCCGGGAGTGGATTATTAGTCATAGATGCAGTTGGATGGCGGTCTATGTATTTTGTTGTAATGCCCAGAGTAAATCTCATAGTGATCTTCTTGACATATCACGTTATCTTTATTCTATCAATTGCCCAACTGTAATTTGTTTACCCAGCATGTGTTATTTTATCTATGGAGAGACACCACTAGTGAACTGTGGACCCCGGTCCTATTTACATCATATTGCTATCACCTGTTTACTTTACTCGTACTGTTTACTTTACTCGCATACTATATTGTTTTCCACTCGATACACTCATAATCTTTGTTTCAAGCAAACCGGTGAGATTGACAACCTCATCGCAAGTTGGGAACAAAGTACTTGTTTGTGTGTGTGCAGGTTCTGCATCACCTTCAGTCATTTGTCTCTCCTCTCCTGATCGATATTAAACCTTGGTTGCTTAACTGAGGGAAGACTAGCTGCTATACTCATCATACCTTCCTCTTGGGGTTCCCAACGGGCTGGTTATCCACCACGCACAAGGATAGTCTGCTCCCACGTCCATCAAACGCAGCAGCTAATTTTCTGGCGCCGTTGCCGGGGAGGAAGAGAAGACTTCTGTGAGGGGAGTTTTTCGCACACACATCCTTTACTTTGTTATTGCTTTGCTTTACTTTATTTTATTTTACCTGCATTGCTTTATATCAAAAACCCAAAAAAATTAGAATCCTTGGTAGTTGTTTTTACTTGTTTACTTTCGTTTTGCTGAAATGGCCAATCCTGAAAACACCAAGTTGTGTGACTTTACTAGCACAAACAATAGTGATTTTATCTGCACTCCTAGTGCACCACCTGCTACTGCTGCAAACTTTTATGAGATTAAGCCTGCTTTATTGAACCTTGTTATGAAAGAGCAATTCTCTGGTGCTGGTACTGAAGATGCTGCAGCTCATCTCAACAATTTTGTTGAGCTATGTGAGATGCAGAAATATAAGGATGTTGATAGTGATATTATTAATCTCAAGTTGTTTCCTTTTTCTTTGAGAGGAAAAGCTAAAGATTGGTTGCTGTCTTTGACTAAAAATAGTATTGATTCATGGGCTAAGTGTAAGGATGCTTTTATTGGTAGATACTATCCTCTTGCTAAGATTATATCTTTGCGTAGCAATATTATGAAGTTTACTCAGTTTGATAATGAACATGTTGCTCAAGCTTGGGAAAGAATGAAATCTATAATAAAGAATTGCCCCACTCATGGACTGACTACTTGGATGATTATCCAAACTTTTTATGCAGGACTGAATTTTTCTTCAAGGAACCTACTTGATTCAGCTGCTGGAGGCACTTTTATGTCCCTTACCTTAGGCGCCGCATCAAAGCTACTCGACAACATGATGGTAAATTATTCCGAATGGCACACCAAGGGAGCTCCACAAGGTAAGAAGGTAAATTCTATTGAGGAAACCTCTTCCTTGAATGATAAGATTGATACCATTATGGCTATGCTTGCTAATGATAGGACTCATGTTGATCCTAATAATGTTCCTTTGGCCTCTCTGGTTGCTCAAGAAGAGCAAGTTGATGTGAATTTCATTAGAAACAATAATTTTAACAACAATGCTTATAGGAACAATTTTGCTAGTAACAATTATAGACCGTTTCCTTCTAATGGTGATAATAGCTATCTTGGTAGACCTAAAATGCCTAGTGAAGAAAGAATTTTTGAACTTGAAAAGGCTACCAAGAATTTTATGCAGATGCAATATGAGCAGAACAGGGCTTTCACCAAGACTATGGAGGAGCAATCAGCTCTGTTGAGGACTATCAGTCATCAACTAGAAAATTTAAACAAGGCTATTCCTGAATTGCAAGCTAAGGTTTCCAAAGCTGAAACTGATATTTCATTATTGTCTAATGTGCAATCTTCTTTGGTTAATAGAATGTCCGCTAAGCTTGATCCTTTTGCTACCGCTAATACTATTCAAGTTGGAATTGATGAAAATATTAGATTGTTATCGGAATTGCATGCCAGGTGGGAGAGAGAAGATGAGATGGCTAGAGAGATGAAGGTACGTACCATTACTACCTCTAATGATGTTGCTCCTAATACTAGCAATCCTCTTACTTTGATTGGTGTAGAGAAGACTCCCACTCCTTGTGTTAAAAAGCCTAAAACTGCCAAACTTTTTCTCAAAAGAGTGCTGAAATTTTTCGGAGTGTGGGAGATGATAGCTCTATTTCTTTTAATGATTTTGATGTTGATGGCTGCAATATATCTGAAGTAATTTTGTTCTTGCAAAAGCTTGCTTTGACTCCCAATGCTAGTTCTCTAAATATTGCTTTTACTAAGCATATTACCAATGCTCTTATAAAGATTAGGGATGAAAAGTTGAAGCAAAAAGCCTCTGTTCCCAAGAAGTTAGAAGATGGTTAGGAACCCATCATTGATATGCATGTTAAAGGTTATGATTGCCATGCTTTATGTGATCTAGGTGCTAGTATTTCTATCATGCCTAGAAAGATTTATGACATGCTTGATTTACCACCACTTGAAAAGCGTTATTTTGATGTTCCTATTGCTGATGTTGCTAAGAAGAAACCTTTGGGAAGGATTAATGATGTTCTTATTGTGGTTAACAATAACCTTGTTCCCGTTGATTTTCTTGTTATGGACGTTGAGTGCCATGCTTCATGTCCTATTATTTTGGGAAGACCTTTTCTTCGAACTGTAGGTGCTATCATTGATATGAGGGATGGCACTATCAAATATCAATTCCCACTTAAGAAAGGAATGGAACACTTCCCTAGGAAAAGAAAGAAATTGCTTTTTGACTCTATTCTTAGAGCAAATTATGAGCTTGATGCTTCATCACTTGATATTACTTGATTCGCAATTTTCTGCGCCTAGCTCAAAGGCGTTAAAGAAAAGCACTCTTGGGAGATAACCCAATGTTTTCTTTTCAGTACTTTTTATTTTATTTGAGTCTTGGAAGTCATTACTACTGTAATTACCACTCCTTATCTTGTTTATTTCATTTTTGTGCCAAGAGAAGCCTCTAATTCGAGTGAGGTAAAGATTTGGGGATGTTGCTGTCCTGAAACTATTTTCGGTGCTGCACCGTAAAAATTCGTATAAATTCTTTGTTTATCTTTTGGACCTGCGATTTCTTGTGCATATGCCCCAGGTTTTATCCAAACTTTTTTTAGTTGAACACTTTTTGATTTGAGCAACACAAAATACCTCAAAAATTCGACCTTTGTCAGCTGTTCAGTTTTGATAGATTTCTGCCAATATTTGTGTTTGCCACTTTATCGCTTTCTTTTGAGTTCTTTTGATCATGGAACTTTTGGGGAGGTTGCTACAGTAGTATCTACTATATATGTGGTGGTTTTGAGTTGAAACCTGAAGCAAATAGAGGATTCATTATATGTTATGCTTACACTAATGTTGCTAATATAATTGTGTTTAGTTTTGTATGAAGGAAGTTTTCAAGTGTAGGGATTGGAGAATGATGAGATGAGTTGAAGATTGGACAAAAGCTCAAGCTTGGGTATGCCCACGCATCACCCCAAGAAATATCTAAGAAGTACAAGCGTCAAATCTTGGAGATGCCCCCGAGGCACCCCTTCTTCATCGGCAAAAATCAGGTCACCTTTCAAAACACTATATTTTTATTGCTTCATGCACTATGTGTTTTTCTTGGAGCGTCAGTTGTTTTAGTTTTCTTAGTTAGTTTAGTTTGTTTGTTTGCTGCAATAAATGGTTGGACCCCAACAAATTTCTTTTGGAGAAGTTGCCTTGCTTTTCATTTGCCAAGAACGCTCTAGTTTTCACTCTTATTAAAAATCGAGCGTTCTTCTTTTTCTGCTACTGCTTTTGGTTTTCGTTTTCGCCTTGATTTGCGTTCAGACCTTATCGTATCTTTTCATCAAGGTGTATTTTTGCCTCTGATCTTTATTGGTTTTCATCAAAAGAGATATTTATAAAAATTTCAAATGGTGTTGGAAAAGAGAAAAAGCTTTGTGCAAAATAGTGGTACAAGAAGGAGCTTGTGTAGACAGCGGCTTAGGCTTTTTCATGTCATGCTTGATGTCTTTTTGATAGTATGCTTAGTGGTTTTGCTGTAGCATGACTTGTCTCAAATAACTGAGATTGCTTAATGAGCCTTTGAAAAAATCATGTGTTGTTTTTATTGTATGGAAGCATTATTTTGGTTTTCTCCTTGATGCTTTATTTGGGTTGACTTGGCGCATGCTCACACATCTTAGACTCTTACAAAGTCACCAATAGCCTTCATGATCATTTAGTTTTTTACTTTTTATGCCATCTTATCCTTCTTTTAATGTCGCTTTGTCGCTTTGCATGATTATGGCCATTATTGCTCTCTTAGTTGGTCGCTCCCAGTCTTTTGCTAGCCCTCGCCTTGTACTGAGTATGAGCTCTACTCGTGCATCCAACTCCTAAAAGCCAAAAGTTTTCCAAAGTTTCCACCATACATACCTACTAGCAATTTGCTATTCCAAGTAAATTTGACTTGCTTTTATTTTCTCTTCAAATTAAACTCTTACCAGTGTTATGCGAAATTCGGTCAGTAAAGCTCTCACGAACCGGAAGGCACACTTTACTTTTTCCTGTTCTTAAAAATTTGACATTGTGGTCTCTTATGTTGAGTTGTTATGCTTGCAAGTTGTAAGTTGGATTCTAGCCCAGCCATGCTGTCATGGGCAAGCTTTCAACATTGCATTTCTTATTTGAGTTGATATCGTGATTTTTTGTCTATGGATGCCCGCGGTGTGAAATGAATTGGGAATCTTGTGGGGATCATGGAGTTTGTATATGTGTTAGGGAAACGTCGGGCCGCCAATCTAAGCCATGCATAATTCATGGTGGAAATTTGCAGCATACCCATGGTGAACATTCGACGACGCATCTCACAATAAAAAGCTAAACAAAAGGCAAATAAAAGAGATGTCGAGGTGTTCATTGACTGCTTGTCCTGTCATTTTGGTGTGGGCTTGTTCCATGTCATCGGGCACGGAGGTACCCCATTGGCGGTTCTCAATGATATGCATATACTTACAATGACAAGAGCCTTGCTTGGGACTCTAAGTAAAGTAGCATGAGGTTTGGGTACTCGTATTCACGGGGCACGAGGTCTTCAACTTATGATTTGTCAAGCATATGCATCATAATTGTTCTTGCATTAACTTTAACCATTCAAGATGCTTATGATGGGGGCAATGAGAGCTCAAAGCCGGTAAGTACCATAATTTTTGAAGGTTATAAAACTTGCAATCACTGCTTCCCTCTGCGAAGGACCTTTCTTTTACTTTTATGTTGAGTCACCACCTTCTTTCTTTATGCACCATTAAGAGAGCATAGTTGTCATTCTTAGTATAATATACATTGTCCCAAAGTTCATTGATTGATTCATATTGTTGGTTTCACTTGTTCTTAAATTATTTGTATCTAGTCGCCCTCTTAAACTTGAAGGTGTCCTATGCATTTATGTTTTGCTCTCTTTGAAGGACAAGCTGAAAATCATTTGTATGTTTTTACTTATGATTTGAACACACGTTTGACTTTCATTGTTTCATTTTCATGATCTTTTGTTTGTGTTCATTTGCATGTTTACAACATGGTTGCTAAGTTCTTATTGTCATGATTATATCTTCATGCCCATGTTTTAAGTTCTTATGATCCCAGCTCACAAATGCTTACATATATGATCAAGATTGTGTAGGTGCATGTCACCTCAAAAATTATTCTTTGTTATCACTTACCTACTTGAGGACGAGCAGAAGTTAAGCTTGGGGATGCTTGATACGTCTCCAACGTATCTATAATTTTTGATGCTCCATGCTTGTTCACCATTTGCCTATTGTTTCGTTACACTTAGTGGCACTTTTATGCATTTTCCGGAACTAACCTATTAACGAGTTGCCACAGTGCCAGTTTCCTGTTTTCTGCTGTTTTTGTGTTTCAGAAGTGATACACAGGAAATATTCTCGGAACATCCTGAAGTCTTATTTTACCCGGAAGCTTCCAGAGATCCAAAGGAGAGTAGGAGGGGGGTCACCAGGGCCCCACACGCAGGGGCGGCGCAGCCAGGCCCCTGGCCGCGCGGGCCCCGCGTGAGGGCGCCTGGCTCCCCCTCTGACGATGCCCCTTCGCCTATAAAGACCCCCCGACGGAAAAAACTAAGTACCCGATCAATTTTCCAGAACACATCGCGATCCACCGCCACCGTCGACCCGAAGATCGGGAGGGTCCAGAAGCTCTTCCCGGCACCCTGCCGGAGAGGGGAATCGCCACCGGAGGTCTTCTTCATCGCCATGCTTGCCTCCGGAGCGATGAGTGAGTAGTCTACCTTGGACTATGGGTCCATAGCAGTAGCTAGATGGTTGTCTTCTCCACCATGTGCTTCATGTTTAGATCTCATGAGCTGCCCTACATGATTGAGATCACCGTTATGTAATTCTACATGTTTGGTTTGTTGGGATCCGATGAATATTGGTGTTTATGATTAAGTTGCTGTACTGAATTATATCTTTTGTTATCTCTATGTTGTTTATGATCTTGCATGCTCTCCGTTGTTAGTAGCTATCTTGGCCGAGTAGTTGCTAGTGACTCCAAGAGGGGATATTTATGCTCGATAGTGGGTTCATGCCTCTATTTCACCTGGGGGAGTGACAGAAACCTCTAAGGTGGTAGATGTGCTGTTGCTACTAGGGAGAAAACAACATTCATATGCTCAAGGGCATATGCTTTGTTTACAATACACACTTTGGTTAATGCAATTATCTGTTGTTCGCAACTTAATACTACTGGGGTGTTCGGATTGATATCCCCGGGAGTGGATTATTAGTCATAGATGCAGTTGGATGGCGGTCTATGTATTTTGTTGTAATGCCCAGAGTAAATCTCATAGTGATCTTCTTGACATATCACGTTATCTTTATTCTATCAATTGCCCAACTGTAATTTGTTTACCCAGCATGTGTTATTTTATCTATGGAGAGACACCACTAGTGAACTGTGGACCCCGATCCTATTTACATCATATTGCTATAACCTGTTTACTTTACTCGTACTGTTTACTTTACTCGCATACTATATTGTTTTCCACTCGATACGCTCATAATCTTTGTTTCAAGCAAACCGGTGAGATTGACAACCTCATCGCAAGTTGGTAACAAAGTACTTGTTTGTGTGTGTGCAGGTTCCGCATCACCTTCAGTCGTTTGTCTCTCCTCTCCTGATCGATATTAAATCTTGGTTTCTTAACTGAGGGAAGACTAGCTGCTATACTCATCATACCTTCCTCTTGGGGTTCCCAACGGGCTGGTTATCCACCACGCACAAGGACAGTCTGCTCCCACGTCCATCAAACGTAGCACCATCCAACTGCATCTATGACTAATAATCTACTCACGGGGATATCATCCGAACACCCCATGAGTATTAAGTTGTGAACAACAGATAATTGCATTAAGCAAATTGTGTAATGTAAACAAAGCATATGCCCTCGAGCATATGAATGTTGTTTTCTCCCTAGTAGCAACAGCACATCTACAACCTTAGAGGTTTATGTCACTCCCCCAGATTAAATAGAGGCATAAACCCACTATCGAGCATAAATACCCCCTCTTGGAGTCACTAGCAACTACTCGGCCAAGATAGCTACTAACAACAGAGAGCATGCAAGATCATAAACAACATAGAGATAACATAAGATATATTTCAGTATAGCAACTCAATCATAACACCAATATTCATCAGATCCCAACAAACCAAACATGTAGATTTACATAACGGTGATCTCAATCATGTAGGGCAGCTCATGAGATCTAAACATGAAGCACATGGTGGAGGAGACAACCATCTAGCTACTGCTATGGACCCATTGTCCAAGGTAGACTACTCACTCATCACTCCGGAGGCAAGCATGGCGATGAGGAAGACCTCCGGTGGCGATTCACCTCTCCGGAAGGGTGCCGGGAAGAGCTTCTGGACCCTCCCGATCTTCAGGTCAATGGCGGCGGCGGATCACGATGTGTTCGGGAAAATTGATCGGGTCCTTAGATTTTTCTCGTCGGGGGGTCTTTATAGGCGAAGGGCATCGTCAGAAGTGGACCGAGGAGTGCTCACACATAGGGGGCACGGCCAGGGGCTGGGCCGTGCCGCCCTGGTGTGTGAGGCCCTCGTGGCCCCCCTCCAACTCCTCTTCAGATCTCTGGAAGCTTCCGGGAAAAATAAGACTTCAGGAACTTGTTTCGTCCAATTCCGAGAATATTTCCTATGTAGCATTTCTGAAACACAAAAACAGCAGAAAACGGGGAACTGGCACTGTGGCGACTTGTTAATAGGTTAGTTCCGGAAAATGCATAAAAGTGCCACGAAGTGTAACGAAACATTAGGCAAATGGTGTAAAAACAAGCATGGAGCATCAAAAATTATAGATACGTTGGAGATGTATCAAGCATCCCCAAGCTTAACTCCTGCTCGTCCTCGAGTAGGTAAGTGATAACAAAAGAATAATTTTTGAGGTAACATGCACCTACACAATCTCGATCATATATGTAAGCATTTGTGAGCTGGGATCAAAAGAACTTAACACATGGGCATGAAAGATATAATCTTGACAATAACAACTTAGCAACCATGTTATAACATGAAAATTAACACAAACAAAAGATCATGAAAATGAAACAATGAAAGTCAAACGTGTGTTCAAATCACAAGGAAAAACATACAAATGGTTTTCAGCTTGTCCTTCATGGAGAGCAAAACATAAATGCATAGGACACCTTCAAGTTTAAGAGGGCAACTAGATACAAATAATTTAAGAACAAGTGAAACCAACAATATGAATCAATCAATGAAAACTTTGGGACAATGCACATTATACTAAGAATGACAACTATGCTCTCTTAATGGTGCATAAAGATAGAAGGTGGTGACTCAACATGAAAGTAAAAGAAAGGCCCTTCGCAGAGGGAAGCAGTGATTGCAAGTTTTATAACCTTCAAAAATTATGGTACTTACCGGCTTTGAGCTCTTATTGCCCCCATCATAAGCATCTTGAATGGTTAAAGTTATTGCGAGAACAATTATGATGCATATGCTTGACAAATCATAAGTTGAAAACCTCGTGCCCCGTGAATACGAGTACCCAAACCTCATGCTACTTTACTTAGAGTCCCAAGCAAGGCTCTTGTCATTGTAAGTATATATATGTATCATCGAGAACCGCCAATGGGGTACCTCCGTGCCCGATGACATGGAACAAGCCCACATCAAAATGATAGGACAAGCAGACAATGAACACCTCGGCATCTCTTTTATTTGCCACTTGTTTAGTTTTTTATTTTGAGATGCGTCATCGAATGTCCACTATGGGTATGCTGCAAATTTCCACCATGAATTATGCATGGCTTAGATTGGCGGCCCAGGCGTTTCCCTAACACATATATGAACTCCAAGATCCCCGCAAGATTCCCAATTCATTTCACACCGCGGGCATCCATAAACAAAAGATCACGATATCAACTCAAATAAGAAGTGTAATATTGAAAGCTTGCCCCATGACAACATGGTTGGGCTAGTATCCAACTTATAACTTGCAAGCATAACAACTCAACATAAAAGACTACAATGTCAAATTTTTAAGAACAAGAAAAAGTAAAGTGTGCCTTCCGATTCGTGAGAGCTTTACTAACCAATTTTCGCATAACACTGGTAAGATTTTAATTTGAAGAGAAAATAAAAGCAAGTCAAATTTACTTGGAATAGCAAATTGCTAATAGGTATGTATGGTGGACACTTTGGAAAACTTGGTTTTTAGGAGTTGGATGCACGAGTAGAGCTCATACTCAGTACAAGGCGAGGGCTAGCAAAAGACTGGGAGCGACCAACTAAGAGAGCAATACTGGCCATAATCATGCAAAGTGACATTAAAAGAAGCATAAGATGGAATAAAAAGTCAAAAACTAAATGATCATAAAGGCTATTGGCAACTTTGTAAGAGTCTAACATGTGTGAGCATGCGCCAAGTCAACCCAAATAAAGCATCAAGGAGAAAACCAAAATAATGCTTCCAAATAATTAAAACAACGCATGATTTTTTTCAAAGGCTCATTAAGCAATCTCAGTTATTTGAGACAAGTCATGCTACAGAAAAACCACTAAGCATACTATCAAAAAGACATCAAGCATGACATGAAAAAGCCTAAGCCGCAGTCTACACAAGCTCCTTCTTGTACCACTTTTTTGCATAAAGCTTTTTCTCTTTTCCAACACCATTTGAAATTTCTTAAGACACCTCTTTTGATGAAAACCAATAAAGATCAGAGGGAAAAATACACCTTGATGAAAAGATATGACAAGGTCTGAATGCAAATCAAGGCGAAAATGTAAACCAAAAGCAGTCGCAGAAAAAGAAGAACACTCGGTTTTGATAAGAATGAAAACTAGAGCGCTCTTGGCAAATGAAAAGCAAGGCAACTTCTCCAAAAGAAATTTGTTGGGGTCCAACCATTTATTGCAGCAAGCAAAAAAAACTAATAAAGAAAACTAAAACAACTGACGCTCCAAGAAAAACACATAGTGCATAAAGCAATAAAAATATAGTGTCTTGAAAGGTGACCTGATTTTTACCGATGAAGAAGGGGTGCCTCGGGGGCATCCCCAAGCTTTGACACTTGTACTTCTTGGATATTTCTTGGAGTGATGCATGGGAATCCCCAAGATTGAGCTTTTGTCCATTCTTCAACTCATCTCATCATTCTCCAATCCCTACACTTGAAAACTTCCTTCATACAAAACTAAACACAAATCTATTAGCAACATTAGTGTAAGTATAACATATAATCAACCTCTTTTTGCTTCAGATTTCAACCCAAAACCACCACATATAAAGTATATACTACTCTAGCAACTTCCCCAAAAGTTCTATGATCAAAAGAACTCGAAAAGAAAGCGATAAAGCGGCAAAAATGAATAGTGGCAAAATCTGTCAAAACAGAACAGCTGACAAAGGTCGAATTCTTGAGGGGTTTTATGTTGCTCAAATCAAAATGTGTTCTTCTAACGGAAGTTTGGATATAACCTGGGGCATATGCACAAGAAATTTCAGATCGAAAAGATATACAGAGAATTTTCACGATTTTTTACGGTGCAGCACCAAAAACAGTTTCAGGACAGCAATATCCCCAAATCTTTACCTCACTCAAATTAGAGGCTTCTCTTGGCACAACAATAAAATAAAAATGATAAGGAGAGGTCATTACTGTAGTAATGACTTCCAAGACTCAAATAAAAGAAAAAGTACTAAAAAGAAAACATTGGGTTATCTCCCAAGAGTGCTTTTCTTTAACGCCTTTGAGCTAGGCTCGGTAATTTGAGAAGATGCTCACATAAGAAATATGAATGGAAGCCAAAAAGAGCATCAAGGAGCAAATATAAAACACATTTAACTCTAACCCACTTGCTATGCATAGGAATCTTGTAAGAAAATAAATCAAAGAAGCACATAGTAACAAGTATGGGTAGATAAAACAAGAGCAACTTTGGAACTTTCAATATAAAGAGAGGTGTTTTAGTAACATGAGGATTCCAACAACCATATTTTCCTCTCTCATAATAATTTTCAGTAGCATCATGAACAAACTCAACAATATAAATACCACAATCACCCTCTTTTGTTAAGCATGGAGGGCAATCAATTAAGGTATTAGTTAAAGAGTTACTCTTATTGGGAGGTAGACACGGGTAGCTCCATTCTTCCTCCTCTTGGTTATCACTCTCCTCCTCTTTTTCATCCAATAAGCTTCCAGTTTTAGCAATTTCTTCTTCCATAGGCTCCTTCAAGGCATTAGTCTCTTCCATTGGAGAGCATCTATTAAGATATTTAAGAATATAGCCATTTTCTTCCTTGTAATTATCAAAGCAAAATGTGAGTATATCATAAACCTCATATTTATAAGGTGCATCATCAGTATTTTCAAGGAAATAAGCAAGTTCGAATGCACCCTTCCAAGCAATAAATTCTTCAATTTGTTCCACATCATAAAAGTCATAATTTCCATTAATATAAGAAGATATGGTAACATCATCATTATACTCACATTGAAAAGGGAGGTGTTTATACCTCCTACAGCAACAAGATTTATCAAAGCAATAAGTAACATTATAAGTAGAGCACACATTTCTAGCAATGATATACAATCTATTGATTTGTTCCCATAAGTGTTTCCCTTTATGTGACAAGCGGTGTTCCTCATAATAATTTTGCTGCTCTTCCGTGAACCCACCTTGCCAAAAAGATTTAGTTTCAAAGAAACCAACCATTGATAGAAAACATGATAAAGCAAGACAAGTAAAGATAACAACTAATAGGAAACTAATTTTTTTGTGTTTTTGATAAAACGATGCAAAAAATAAATAAAGTAAAGCAAAACAATAAAACAAAGTAAAGGATGTGCGTGCAAAAAACTCCCCTTGCAGAAGTCTTCTACTTCTTCCTCGGCAACGGCGCCAGAAAAGGGCTTGATGGCTGGCGTGTAGTTGATGATGATGATGATTATAACTAGTCAGTTGGGGAACTCCAAGAAGAAAGTATGATGAGCACAGCGGCAAGTCTTTTCCCTTAGTAAGAAACCAAGGTATGTCGGTCAGGAGAAAAGCAGACAGACAACTGAAGGTGATGCTTGATAGCCTAGTGACACTCCAACAAGGGCGCCGTTTACGACACTTGTTGACTCATCTTTAGCCAATAGCAACGCGGAACCTGCACACAACACAACCAAATACTTTGTTCCCAACTTGCGATGAGGTTGTCAATCTCACCGGTTTGCTTGAAACAAAGGGTATGAGCGTATCGAGTGGAAAGCAATAGTAATATACGAGTAAAGTAAACAGTGCTAGCAAAGTAAACAGGTGATAGCAATATGATGGAAATAGGACCAGGGTCCACAGTTCACTAGTGGTGTCTGTCCATAAGATAAATAACACATGCTGGGTAAACAAATTATAGTTGAGCAATTGATAGAATAAAGATAAATGTGATATGTCAAGAAGATCACTATGCGATTTACTCTGGGCGTTGGAGACGTATTAGATGCTCATTCCCTCGATGATCTCGTCGATGGTGGCGTCGAGGGCGACGCCCATTGGCGGCGGCGGGATCGGGATGCCGCCCACACTCAGATGCCATCCTCCGGGCGCGCTAAAGTCGAGCGACGCCGGGTAGCCCGCCACGTAGAGGAGCTGGCCCTCCCACTGGTGCACGGAGCGCCGGTCGAAGCCGTTGTTGGCCGCACCATCGTCGTCCGATCCGTAGCCCGCCATTGCTCGCCTGGAGGAGGTGGAGAGTGGATTGGGGAGAAGCGGGTGAATATGGCCGGCCAGACGCGCGGTCGGCCGCGATATATTGGCGACCGCGCATTAACTCGCCTCGCCGCGTGGCTGCCCGTCCATCGGCAACAGCTTTTACAGCACATGGAAGACGATGCGCGGGGAAGACGATGATGCACGGAAGATGAGATGATGAGGACGACGACTGCCCTATCTCGCGGACAAGTCGGGGCCACACAACGCGCGGGAAATTTCCTCACCATTTTGCGCGCATTTCTTTCATTCGGAGTCACCGAGCGCGACCGGAAGGCCGGGGATGGCATGGGCTCGCTGGATGGATGAAGGCCCAAATCCGGGCGAAAACGAGGTTCCGGAGGCGCGACTGGGCCGTTTTTCACCGTTCAGAAAAAAGGGTGCCGGGGGCCTTGCGATGCTCGTGGCTGAAGATGCTCTTAGGACGAGGGTTTTACCGATACCCTCGCCGCTGATTTAGCTTAAATTTTTTTAGTTAAGTTTTATTCAAACTTTGTAAAATATATCAAAATAAAATTTCTATTCAGTGTTTAATATATCTTTTCATTTTACTTATGGTGGGCGTGGGCCTCTCATAAGGGGACAAATAGCACCGGCATCCCCCGTATGCGTGGTACGTCATTATTGTGAAATATGGGACTATGACTAGGATGCTCTAAAATGTTGAATTCGTAGATTTATCGATGGTTCCTAGATTGATGCATAATCTGATGTTCACTTCACATCTTAGTGTGCTAAAGCAAAAGCTGTACTGAACATACTAGCAGTTTGAGAATCTTCAGATGGCACTGGCGCACGTGCATGAGTATCCATGCGTGAGTTAGGCCGTTAATGCCGAGTTGGGACGACGGCGAGTCCTCGACTGCATCCTCCATGCACGATGTGAGTACATTTTACAGCTCCGTTTCTAGGGTTAGGGTTTCAGAGGGTTGGGGATTGACTAGATCCATAGATTTAACCTCGAATTCATGTACTTTATGGTTGTTTAGGACTATCCGGAAGTTGATTACCGCCCAGATTTTATCGTTGACCCAAACTGGTGCGGTATTGCTGGTGATGCGCCTGATTATCATTGACCCCAGTTGGGGATCTTTCACATTTTAGTTGATCACATTGTTTTGGAAGTTTGGCATTTTAGTTGAGCACTAGTGTAGTTAGGTGCATAAAATTAGTTGGATATTATGATGGATATTATGATCTATGGTGTGTACTTACTGAAAATTCACTTATTTGTTGTTAGGATTTAATCAACTGTGATTTCCTGCATTGGGTTGATCCTAAATGGTCACCATCTCTGAAAAGATCATGGGCAATGTATCATGAGAGCAACAATTTAAGAATTGATGAGAAAATTGATAATGGAAAGTTAGGTAAGGAACTATGTGATGAGAAGAAGAAGCTTCAAAATAAATATAGCAGCCTGTTAGATCATGTGCACAAGTGGATGGATGCTTCTGAGAGGCAGGTGAAGGCTCATAATTTATGAGAAGATAATGTCTGGGAAGTCAGAGAAGAAGCCAAAGACAGAAGATGCCTAGTTCAAGGGTGTCAGCAGGGCGGTGATCGGCGACTGGGGGTCGAGGGCGGCAGGGGTGGTTGAAGAAGGAGGGGGAGAGAGGGGTTCTGGCAAGGTTGGCCTCGGGCTACTCCTCTCCCTCGATGCCAACTGAATAGGACAAGGGGAAAAGATTTCCCCCCAGATCCTATGGTTACAGAGAGAAGGATCTCCAAGCTGACCCCCTTCCCTCCCCTTGGTCGGCTTGACAAGAAAGAATCAGAAGAGATGGAGAGAAAGAAGTGCAAGGCTAGGGTTCTCCTAGCCGAATTCAAATTCAAATTTGAATTCACTTGAAAAGGTTTTGAAAATGCACCAAAATAGTCTCCACAGGTTTCAATCTTAGTTAGGAGGTCATGGCCAAAGTTTAAAGAATTTTGAAATTGACAAGCTAGGTAATTAGAGATGTCTCTAATTTTCGATAAAGGTGAAAAAGAAAAGAAAAAAAAATAAAGAAGAAGGAATTGGAGCAAGCAAGGAATACCATGCTAGGTTTAATTTTGAGAGCAAGCTAGTCTAGGTCTAATATTTCATGCATAAAATCATAGAACCAACTCTATTTCTAAATGCCTAAGTATTTGGAAAACTCTAAAATTAAAGGCATGAAATAAAGCACACACACATGCTCACATAAAATCATGCACATACACTCACATGAGAACACACATGCTAGCACTCACATGAAATCATGCATTCATGGGACACAAGCACATTGCTGAGTAGAAGTTTTTCATTTACTCAAAATTAAGCACTTAAGTAAGGTTTAAATCTTGGTTGCAAAAGTGGGGTGTTAAATGAAAAGATATAACAAGATCTGAACACATATCAAGGCGAAAGTCGAAAACTAAACGCAATTCTAGAAAAAGAAGAACACTCGATCAAGTCCATTTTTCACTCTTATCGTTCAACGAGTGTTCTTAGCAAATGAAAAGCACGGAAACTTCTCCAAAAGAAATTTGTTGGGGTCCAACCATTTATTGCAGCAAACAAAACTAAAAACTAAAAACAACTGACGCTCCAAGAAAAACGCATAATGCATGAAGCAATAAAAATAGTGTTTTGAAAGGTGACCTGATTTTTGCCAATGAAGAAGGGGTGCCTCGGGGGCATCCCCAAGCTTTGATGCTTGTATTTCTTGCATATTTATTGGGGTGACATCGGCATCCCCAAGCTTGAGCTTTTGTCCATCCTTCAACCCATCTCATCATTCTCCAATCCCTACACTTGAAAACTTCCTTCATACAAAACTAAACACAAATCTATTAGCAACATTAGTGTAAGAATAACATTGAATAAACTCTTTTTGCTTCAGGTTTCAACTCAAAACCACCACATATAAAGAATATAATACTGTAGCAACTTCCCCAAAAGTTCCGTGATCAAAAGAACTCAAAAAGAAAGCGATCGAGCGGCAAACACAAATATTGTCAGAAATCTGTCAAAACAGAACAGCTGACAAAGGTCGAATTTTTAGAGGGTTTTCTGTTGCTCAAATCAAAAAGTGTTAAACTAATGAATGTTCGGATATAACCTGGGGCATATGCACAAGAAATCGCAGGTCCAAAAGATATACAGAGAATTTTCATAAATTTTTACGGTGCTGCACTGAAAACTGTTTCAGGACAGCAACATCCCCAAATCTTACCTCGCTCAAATTAGAGGCTTCTCTTGGCACAAAAACGAAATAAAAATGATAAGGAGAGGTTATTACAGTAGTAATAACTTGCAAGACTCAAATAAAAGAAAAAGAACTGAATGTAAAAACATTGGGTTATCTCCCAAGAGTGCTTTTCTTTAACGCCTTTGAGCTAGGCGCAGAAAATGCGAATCAAGTAATATCAAGTGATGAAGCATCAAGATCATAATTTGCTCTAAGAATAGAGTCAAAAAGTAATTTCTTTCTCTTTCTAGGGAAGTGTTCCATACCTTTCTTGAGTGGGAATTGATATTTGATAGTGCCTTCCCTCATATCAATGATGGCACCTACAGTTCGAAGAAAAGGTCTTCCCAAAATAATAGGACATGAAGCATTGCATTCAACATCCATGACAAGAAAATCAATGGGAACAAGGTTATTGTTAACCATAATAAGAACATCATTAATACTTCCCAAAGGTTTCTTCTTAGCAACATCAACAATAGGAACATCATAATAACACTTTTCAAGCGGTGATAAATCAAGCATTTCATAAATCTTTCTAGGCATGATAAAAATACTAGCACCTAGATCACATAAAGCATGGCAATCAAAACCATTAACATGCATATCAATGATGGGTTCCCAACCATCTTCAAACTTCTTGGGAACAGAAGCTTTTTGCTTCAACTTTTCATCCCTAATTTTCATAAGAGCATTGGTAATATGCTTAGTAAAAGCAACATTTAAAGAACTAGCATTGGGAGTCAAAGCAAGATTTTGCAAGAACAAAATAACTTCAGATATATTGCATCCATCAACATCAAAATCATTAAAGGAAATAGAGCTATCATCTCCTACACTCCAAAAAATTTCAGCACTCTTTTGAGAAAAAGTTTTGGAAGTTTTAGGCTTTTTAACACTAGGAGTAGGAGTTTTCTCTACACCAATCAAAGTAAGAGGATTGCTAGCATTATGTAGTGATCCCACCTTTTAAAGATGATGATCCCTGCACTTTTCAGTGCTAGTCCCTGGATCAAACGCTAGCACACATAGTTTAAGATATAATATCAAGAAACAAAGGTTATTTTATTACATCGCATGATCCAACGGTTACATAAAGAAGCTTTACAATGCTCATAGAATAGAGCTTTCAGAGTTTACAATGAAATCAAAAAATAGCATGGAGTCCTTCTTCTTCATGTGCCACAGGTGAACATGCTACGGATAGACTCGTAACCCTGTCATACCTTTCTTATCGTCAAAACCTGCAACATGAAACATTGCAGCCACAAAGGGTCAATACAATTGAATTGTATTGGAAAGATGTCACTTTTGGTGGACACAAATGGAGCCTAACACTTACATGAATATTTGGCTAAGTGGAGCTTCAGGCTAAGCTTGCAGAAAAGCAATTGTTTATCCTAATTTTCAAAAGATCTCATTTTTCTTTCAAAGCACTATTGGACACACTGGAATCCACCTGGTGCTCCTAGTTAATTATGCACACACAGGAATCCACCAGGTGTACATAATTATGATCACACAACAATCCCTTGTTAACCCTTCAAGTTTTAATTTAAAAAGTTAGGATGAGGAGATCCTTGAACAGCTTCAATATCATATCGCTCAATATTGTCCGTAACCGGGGACACGGCTAAGTACTTAGTTTTTAACCCTCTGCAGAGGTGGTGCACTTTTCCCACAAGACTCAGTCAACCTCTTTTGCCATGATGCTCATTATGCTCAAATGGCCAAGTGAAGACTATAAGACGAGACTTTTCAGAAGCAATCCCTCAGACCAACCCGGACGTGCTCCATCCTACAAATCACTACCACCCTCTGTCCGTCTGGCTGAGTTCTCGCAACTTAGTTGGTCAAGACAGAGCCCATATGACTCGTGGTTGCACTGGAGGCTTCACGACTTGAACATCTCCAATCTCTTTGTTCCTGGGTGGCCGTCCACATGTGAGATACACACGACCGCTATAGAGATGGCTCCGGTGTAACCACTCAACATAAATCCATCTTACCAATTTCCACCTAGGTGTTTCATTAACTTAGTTGTTTTCTTAGTTTTTGCAAAATATAGTTTTCAAACTTAATAAAAGAACATGTGGAATCCCAACCACGAATTCTATAGCACAACTAAGCAATCTACTCTTACGGTGTTTCTTCTAACAGGGTAATCAGGGATATCCTAAATAGGAGATTGCAAGCCTAACACTCTACACATGCATATTAATAAAAGAAAAGAAACACTACATTCATAGTAAAACATCATTGGGAATTTTATGAACAAGAGTGACACTTGCCTTAGAAATTTTCTGAAGATGGTACTTCTCTTAATCAATACACGTAGCTCTCTGTACAACTATAAGATAGAAAGGTACACAACATAAACACATCATTCAATCAAACATGACAATAAAAGTGTTTATTTGTTTTGGCTTAGTCTTGATTTGTCTTAGTGATATTTGGAAAAAAGATTGGGCATGAAGTTGACTTGATATGGATGGAGAGATTGGCTAAGTCAAGGTCTTAAAGATTGATTGGGGGTTTTCTAATTTTGTTTAAGAAGTGTCAAACACTTAGCAAAAATAGTTTCAAGGGAAAACTTAGGCTTGGGTTGAGAAGTTGGATAAATTCTAAGTCATGAGGTCTAGCACTATCATCTTCTTGACTTGAGGCTCTCTTCTCTTAATCTTCTTCTTTTGACTTCAACTCCTTGTCTTCTCTTCAACTTCTTGTTTTGCCTTCAACTTCTTGTCTTCTCTTCAACTTCTTGTTTTGCCTTCAACTTCTTGTCTTCTCTTCAACTTCTTCTTCATGGTCTTGATATGGGAAAACTTATACGCCATAGTGTTGGAGGGGGTAGTCAAAGTACTTAGAAGAATTTTGGGTAAGAGGGAATTGATAGTTTTGCACTTGGGCAAGAATAGAGAGTAGATTTTTACTAAGTCATGGTAGATTTTATGTGGTCATTAGGACTTAGGATTTTTCACACCATTTGTTAGAGTGGAACAAAGTCAAATAGCACAAAGTGCACGATAGGTAATTGGGACTTGATATTTGCAAGGTGCTCATATAACACCACTATATTTTGCAAAAAGATGAACTAATTGAGTTGACTCTTGGAAAAGTGTGAAAAAGTGTGAGAAGTATTCTGGTGGTTTTCTATTATCAAGATATTCAATTTTGCAAAAGGAATTATGCCTAAAATAATTATAGAATTAAATCTAGATAGAAAATACTCAAATCCTCATTTGAATTTGTATACTTGAGAAAATTTCCCAATTAATTTTTGCAGTGGTTCTAATGGATAGAGGACAACAATATGATCCTACTGCAAAAAGAATCAACTGAAAAGGTTTTATAGAATTTGAATTATATTAAAAACACTCAAACTCACATATTTAAATTTGAATGTTTTTAAAAAGTTCAAAAGTCAAATTTTATTTCGTAGTTGGATTCTACACAATTTTAGGAGTTTAGGGACATATTATTTATAATTTTTGGATAAACAGATCAAGAGATATAATTTTTCAAAGTTTATACAATTCTCTGGTTAATTCCTAATTCGATTTTCCTTTTAACAGAGGGTATGGCCACGTGGCGAGTTCTGATTGGCGGTACTGATTCAGCCGGATCGGTACTGAGGGCCATCAGATTAATAGTAAAAGGAATGCCCCAGGTCTGAGGGTACCTGTTCATTAAGTGATCTAATCCTAGTCATCCGAACAAGATCTAACGGCCAGGATTAAAACAGAGGGGAGAACTCACCTAGCTAGGGTTTCGTCGAGTCGCCGGTGAGGACTGCGGCCAGGAGGTTGATGTCGGTGATGCTCCAGCGACTTCTGGGAGATGGAGAGGCCACGACGGTGTGCAGGAGGATGAGGCAACCTCGGGAACATGAACGTCGTCCTTGATCGTTTCTAGGAGAGGGTGAGGGGATCGGCTGGAGCTCGAAGGCGCGGTGGTGTCCTTCGGTCGTCGACGTTCTGCTCGATTCTCTGCAGAACAAGATAGGGGAAACGGTCAGGGAGAAGCGCCATGTTAGGAGAGGACGACTGGGAGAAGGAGAGGTGCCCGTGGTCACCGACGGCGGCGAATTCGGCCGGAGAAGCCTACTGTCGTGCGGAGGTTCGGCGAGGGATTCCATTGGCTTGAGTGGGTTTCCGCGTGAGAGAGAAAAAGGAGGCGAGGGAGGGGCTCTTGGGCTTTATATAGGTGCAATCAACTTGAAGAACAAGCTAGGGTTTGGCTCGGGACGAGGCGAGATTAACGGCCAGGGAGGATTGCGTGCGGGGGAGGGAGAGTTCGGCCAAGGGAAGGTGATGACATGTGGGGTCCAGTGTCAGTGGGAGAAGGCCATCGGCTGCGTACCGGTTCGGCTCGGGATGATGCTGGGCCGGGGCCAAATCTGGAGCTGGGCCGCTTCGGTCCCCCGAGGCCTCTTCTTCTTTTCTTAATTCTTTTCCTTTTTCTTTTCTATTTTATTTTCTGATTTCTGATTTGATTCAAACCTTTGCAAATTTGTTTTAAATTAATTCAAACAAGTTTCTAAATTACTCTAATGTTCAGCAAGGTATTTTAAAATAGTAATAAAGCAAGTTTTCAAAATAAAGGGAAATTTTTCGATAAAACTTTATGATCCTAGCAAGGGGCTTGCTTGCATAAATTAATTAGAATTAGGGTTTGAAATAAATCCTTTTAGAAATCAGTGATAAGACTTGTATAAAATAATGTTTGAAATTATCTTTCAAACTTAGTTTTGAAAATGCAATCTTTAATAAACACAATATCTTTTGTGAATCATTCCTTAGCAAGCAAAACTTGCATAGGTTTGAATAAAAGAAGGAAATAGTATTTTGATACTAGATTTTCTCAAAGAGATTCTTTCAAGAAATATTAGGGAGTTTCGAATAGTTTTCCCAAATAGGTTCTTCAAGGAATAATAATAATAAAAGTTTGAAATGGTTTTCCTAATAAAGCTTTTAAAACAAAAAGTTTTAATTCCTTGTGAAATTTCAATCAAATCAAACATACATGGTTCCTATTTATTTATTTTTCACATTCCAAAATTTTGGGATGTGACATATTAGGAATAACATCATTAGAGGTTGTAATGGTACATATCTTCATCTCTCTAGCCATCTCATCTTCTCTTTCCCAGCTGGCATGCAATTCTGCTAGCATCCTAACATTTTCATCAATTCTAACTTGGATAGCATTAGTAGTAGCAAAAGGATGAGGCTTAGCGGACATTCTGTTAACCAAAGAAGATTGCACATTATACAAAGATGAAATATCGGTTTCAGCTTTGGAAACCTTAGCTTGTAACTCAGGAATAGCCTTGTTCAAATTTTCAAGTTGATGACTAATAGTCCTCAACAGAGCTGATTGCTCCTCCATAGTCTTGGTGAAAGCCCTGTTCTGCTCATATTGCGCCTGCATAAAACTCTTGGTAGCCTTTTCAAGTTCAAAAATTCTTTCTTCACTAGGCATTTTAGGTCTACCAAGATAGCTATATCACCATTAGAAGGAAACGGCCTATTATTGTTACTAGCTAAATTGTTCCTATAAGCATTGTTGTTAGATTATTATTTCTAATAAAGTTTACATCAACATGATCTTCTTGAGCAACCAAAGAGGCCAAAGGAACATTATTAGGATCAACATGAGCCCTATCATTTGAAAGCATAAGCATCATAGCATCAATCTTATCACTCAAGGAAGAGGTTTCCTCAACAGAATTTACCTTCTTACCTTGTGGAGCTCTCTCGGTGTGCCATTCAGAGTAATTTACCATCATATTGTCGAGAAGCTTTGTTGCGGCGCCCAAGGTAAGGGACATAAAAGTGCCTCCAGCAGCTGAATCAAGTAGGTTCCTTGAAGAAAAATTCAGTCCTGCATAAAAAGTTTGAACAATCATCCAAGTAGTCAGTCCATGAGTGGGACAATTCTTTATCATAGATTTCATTCTTTCCCAAGATTGAGCAACATGTTCATTATCAAACTGACTAAACTTCATAATATTGCTACGCAAAGCTATAATCTTAGCATGAGGATAGTATCTACCAATAAAAGCATCCTTACACTTAGCCCATGAATCAATACTATTTTTAGGCAAAGACAGCAACCAATCCTTAGCTTTTCCTCTCAAAGAAAAAGGAAACAACTTAAGCTTAATAATATCACTTTCCACATCCTTATATTTCTGCATCTCACATAGCTCAACAAAATTGTTGAGATGAGCTGCAGCATCATCAGTACTAGCACTAGAAAAATTGCTCTTTCATAACAAGGTTCAACAAAGCAGGCTTAATCTCATAAAAATTTGCAGCAGGAGCAGGTGGCGCAATAGGAGTGCAGATAAAATCACTATTATTCGTTCTAGTAAAATCACACAACTTGGTGTTCTCAGGAGTAGCCATTCTAGCAAACTAAAAGCAGACAAGTAAAAACAACTACAAAGGATTCTAATTTTTTTGGGTTTTTGATAAAACGATGCAAGTAAAAATAAAGTAAAGCAAAACTTAAAACAAAGTAAAGGATGTGCGTGCGAAAAATCCCCTTGCAGAAGTCTTCTTCCTCCCCGGCAACGACGCCAGAAAACTTGTTGATGGCGCGGTGATGATGGTGCCAGAAAACTTGTTGGCGTTTGTTGATGAAGTAAAAATGACCGGGCAGTTGGAAAACCCCAAGAGAAGGTTTGATGAATATAGCAGCAAGTTTTCCCTCAGTTATGAAACCAAGGTAGTCAATCCAGTAGGAGGGAGACAAACGACCAAAGGTGATGCCCACTAGCTGCGTGATGCTCTAACTAGGGCACCATTAACGATAACTTGTTAGCGCGTCTTCAACCAGTAGCAACGTGGAACCTGCACACAACACAACCAAATACTTTGTTCCCAACTTACGATGAGGTTGTCAATCTCACCGGTTTGCTTGAAACAAAGGGTATGAGCTTATCGAGTGGAAAGTGATAATAGTATGCAAGTAAAGTAAACAGTGCAAGTAAAGTAAATAGGTGATGGCAATATAAGGGAAATAGGACCGAGGTCCACAGTTCACTAGTGGTGTCTCTCCATAAGATAAAATAATACATGCTGGGTAAACAAATTACAGTTGGGCAATTGATAGAATAAAGACAACGTGCATATGTCGAGAGGATCACTATGAGACTTACTCTAGGCATTACAACAAGATACATAGACCGCTGTGACGACCTCAAATTTGATAACAAATTCGAAGTGCCCGTTATGTATTCCACCGCAATCCCAGGGTCATTGTTGCGATATACATAACGTAGTTGATATCACAGTCATAGACATTAATAGTAAATAAAGGGGATTACATAGGTGGTCGCACAGACCAAACCTTACAATACATCAACATGCAGCGGAATAACACTTTGGGTCCATATTGTCAAGCTTCAACCGCACAGGCAAAGCGGACAGTAGGAAACGAGCCTAATTCGCAAAGTCGTCAACGATTCCTTCCTTCTTGATTTTTCTCCTTCAAGTCTGGCCAAGTTAATAGCCAGGGACACAGCCATGAGTACATTGGATGCACTCGCAAACCATCTTATAAACAAAGTGATGAGAGAGAAATGCATGGTTGATATGGTGGACTAAGCACTAAGTTGTTTTGCAAAAGCTAGTTTTATTTCCCAAGAAGGTTCATTTGTAGAAAAGAAGTTTCGTTCTCTAGGTTCAATCTAAAAAGGACTTCAAGTGTGTCAACATCATTGTCAAGTCAAGTCATTCACCAAGTTCACCATTGTCACTTTTAGTCCTGACAAAAGTCAAGTACAGCTTGCCAACCGTCCATGACCGCGGACGCGGCTATTCGAATAGTTTGAAAACCTCTGCAGAGGGGTACACTTTACCCACAAGATTCGATACATCTGCCGGGAGAGGTCCACGGTTCGACATACACAAAGTATGCGAGGTTCAGATAATCAAACAAACTCTTTCACTTGCTTACCCTAGTATAGGATCCTTCCCTAGAGCCCGGGATACGGAACCCCCGTTCCGGCGCCTCTAGTTCTGCCCATCCCGGAGGCCGGGTTAGTGGAATCCACCTGGTCCAGAAGTAACCGCTCACGGTGTCCTTCCATGAAGATTTGATACAAGGCCTCCCATACTAAGATAAACAAGCTACGGATTAAGCCCCTTCCCATATAGGGGTAATGTGGTCGTACGGTATAATTGGCTCCCATAGTACATCACTCGTTGTCAATTGAGAAATACATTTCATAGTTCTTAGTCAAGATTATTTTCTTTCATAAAACCATCATGTAGGAGAAACCTCCACTTCAAGTTTCAAGTTCAAGTCACCAATTTTCAACTAGGATTCCCTTTATCAATGACCTCAGATTTTATTAGCGACTAAGCAACTACCTTGAGTGATGATACTACTAAATAGGGTTGGATAAACTCAGCTTGATGCTCTTGATAAACAAGACATCAATATACTTCTATCATTCTACTCTAGCAATTCAATCATGCAATTTACTTAAAAAAGTAGAATGCAATATTAAAACTAGGCATTGGGAGTATGAATCAAAAGATGGCTTGCCTTGGTTGGCAAAGTGTCCGGGGTATTCTTCTTCCTCTTCTTGATAATAATTCCCTCCAATATCCTCCTCGGCAACACTAGCGTCTAATAACGAATAAACACAAATCACACAATCACTACACAATGCTAACCACACACCAAGCACACATCTTTGTTTGTTAACAAAAGCATTCATGTTGCATTTTATGGTGTTGGATTATAAGTTTTGCTTCTAAGTTTCCATCAAGTGTGCAAGTTAAAGTTTCTACTAAGTGTCATATGTTGTTCCCTTTCTAAGCATTGGTATTGATTTAGGGTTACTAAGACAAGTTCAAGTGGGAGGGATTAACTAAGTGAATTGGTAAGAGGGCAAATTAATTCTAAGTGTGCAATAGGAATCTATCATTTTATGTGGCTAACTAGAGTTGGGTAGGCTCTAATTGATAACACTAATAGGGTTTGGAGTTGATTTGGGTTGACTAACAGTAAGGAAGGTCATTGGTGATTTCACAATTTAAATTTCATGATTTTCGGAGGCTTAATTAAATTTCTAGAAATACTCTATGATTAACAAAGCTATGGTCACACTATTCACATCTAATGAAATTCCTAACTTATTTTGAATTCTAACCAGTTCTATAGTGTAGGGCATTTTACAAGCTTTCCAACGACATCTTATTTGCTAAATTTGAATTCCTACAACTCCGGGAATTTTAGTTTGAATGTGCAGTAAAGCAACAAATACGAAAAGGTTTTCTAGAAAAAAAATTATCGGACTGGAACTTATCATGGGCCGGGGAAACGAGTCGGGCCGGCCCAGCTAGGGATCCCGGGCGGTGCTGGGAAAAAAAACTAAGCTGACAGGCGGGGCCCGCCTGCCAGGCCACTTAAAACGAAACGGTATCGGGCTTCTTCTTCCTGGCGCTACAGGGACAGAACGAGAGGGAGTTACTGGGAGTAGGGCGGCGCACGGGGAGCTCACCGGCGGCGATGGGGAGCGGCGGCGAGGGTGCAGGGCGGCTGCGGAGGTTCTCCTCGGCCACCTCCATCAGGCGGCGACACGGACGGGGTTCGGGAACGGCGGCGCTCCGCCGTGTACTGGGAGCACGGCGTCGAGCTCCTGGGCCACCGAGAGGGAGAGGGACGACGTGAGGATGTCTGGGAGGTTCCTGGTGATGGCGCGGATCTTTTCAGGGAAAAATGGCGGCTTTATATAGGCGGGAGAGGGAGTACGGGGCGAGGGGATCTGCGGAGAGAGCGCGGCCGGTGTCGGCTAACGGAGGAGAGGGGCGGTCGGGGCTTTCGGCGGGGTGCTGTGGACGGTTGCAGGAACTTGCTGGCGCGTTTGCAGGCGGCGGGGTGGTCTGGTGCAGAGGGGGCAAGTGAGGGGTCCGGGCGGTGGTTCTTCTCTGATCTTCCCTGTCTCACGGCCGTGGTCGGGGCAGGAGAGGCTGGGGCTCGACCAAGAGATGTTCCCTAGCATGGCTACAGGGTTTGGGCCGGGGTGAACAGCGTTGGCCACAGTAGATGGGATTTTTCCTGGATTTCGCCCACCAAGTGTTTGTTGAAATGCCCGAAAGAATTCAAATTTTGAATTTTTGAAATCTGCCACCGTGGGTTGTCAAGATATTGGATAAGGACTCCAAACATATTTTTGTTATGAAGAAATATGAGGTTTTGCAAAAATCTTATTTCAATTTTGAAGTATGGTTTCTGTTTCAGATTCAAACTTTGGACAGATTTTGAAAGAGGTTAGGGTTTGAGTTTTTGCTGGAAACTTCTTGGTTGAGTTAGTATGTGATATGGTCAAGCTTAACTAACTGACCACACCTTTGCTTGAGTTACAGATTTCTTATTCTAAGTGCCCAAAGTAGGGTAGTGGTTAACTTTTTCTAGATCATCTTTTCTTCTCTTTTTCTTTATTTCTCTTGCTTCTGGTTCTTTTGATCTTTGTGGTTCTTCTCTAATGCTTCTATTGGTTAGGTTTGAATTAACTAAACATTGCACAACAAATTAAAACACACATGAAATCATAAAACCACATGTATTTAAAAAATACTATGCATGCATGCACTATAAGTGAAAAAGATTTAATTCGTCCAAAAGTGTTGGTTTTCTTGGAGATGAGATGGAGTTGGGAAATGACCTCTTATTTGGATTCCAACTTTGGTAGAAATTTGAATAGGGTTCCAAGTTGATTTTTGTTTCAACTTTATTGTATTTGATTCTTTGTAACTTGTTCTTAGTTGTGGTGGAGAGATGTATGATGGTCCAGTTCAAGAATTCTGAGTACAAAGGGGTAAAGTAGTGTAATCAATAATTTTATTAAGATCACTACTTCCTCTCTTCTTACTTAGGTTTTTGTGTTGCGGTTTATTTTCTGGATTCTTTTCTATTTGTTTGTGATTGCTTGACTAAATTTTGGTTTGGCAAATGACCCAAATGGGTTTAGCATGTAACCATGCACAAAATTTTATAGTTAGAAAACTATTTCAATTTAACAAAAATGTTTATTTAAAAAGTTGGGCTCAAAGGATTTGTTTTCAAACCTTTCTCAGATTCTTTCTTTTTATTTGAAGCATGGGAGCAAATGCTCAAACTCAGAAGTTTCGAAAAGGCAAGAAATTAATCTTGTATTCAAAATAAAGGTTTTTGTTGGCTCCAAAATTTGGTATTTTGATAAATTCCATTTATTTCTATTTCCCAAAAATTTGGGTTGTTACAATCTTCCCCCCTTAAAAAGAATCTCGTCCCGAGATTCACAAGTTAAGATTGAGATAGATTGAGAGATGAGATTAACAGATAAGAGATGTAGTGTATATTGATTCCTATCGAGGTAGAAAGATTGGGTACACCCAAAATGTGATAAGGCCAAATGGTCCAAAACACATATTCACCAATCACATAGCAATTTCAACAAACAATCACACTTTCAAAAACAAAATATTTGGCATCTAAACCATAGGCTTTTATAAAAAAAAGTTCTTGCGGATTACAAGTCTCGCTCTTGATTTACAAAGAAATAAACAAGACTACTAGAACACTTTTGAGAAAACAAGTTGTTGGGGTGGTTGCTACATGTTGCCGAAGGGCATATGAGCAACACCTCTCAAAACAAATCAATCATTCAATCACACAAGGCACTAAGCACACTTAATAATCGTGAGGTAAGGGCAGCTCAATGAAATCAACTGAGCATTTCCTATAAATCCTGTGGGTCAAAAGGTTTGCTGGGTCTTCATCATTTTTGATCACTCTTTCTTTGCTCTTGAAGTCTTTGTCTCATAGGGTTGACTCTTGTTGGAAGATTTCTGGATCAGGTGAAGAGACTCTCTTTCGATGGTAGCGGTCGTAGTTGACATCCAAGGTTGAAGTCTTGAAAAATATTGAGTCCCTCATCCTTTGCTCCAGAAGTCCTTCGGTCATAGGTTGGTTTATCGTCCATAGCATATAGTTGAAGTAGATGAGGAATAGAGTAAAACAACTCTTTGAAAAGCCTTTGTAATTAAAGAGGTAAATAAATTCTTTGTCAAAATCTCTTGAGAGTATAAGTTGAGAGTGTAAGATATTTGAAGTGAATAAGATGGGAGTATAAGATTGGCTTTGGATACCAAAGCAAATAAGTTTCTTTTGTAGAAATAAGTGTTTGACAAAATATCACTTTCTTAGCTAACGACCGTACTAACTAAGGTCTCCTAAGGTCATGATAGTCCTGATACCAAACTTGTGATATCAGAGATATCATTTTCTAACGACCATGCTAACTAGGGTTTCCTAGAGTCAGCCTAGGCTCTGATACCAACTTGTGATGACCTCAAATTTGATAACAAATTCGAAGTGCCCGTTATGTATTCCACCGCAATCCTAGGGTCATTGTTGCGATATACATAACGTAGTTGATATCACAGTCATAGACATTAATAGTAAATAAAGGGGATTACATAGGTGGTTGCACAGACCAAACCTTACAATACATCAACATGCAGCGGAATAACACTTTGGGTCCATATTGTCAAGCTTCAACCGCACAGGCAAAGCGGACAGTAGGAAACGAGCCTAATTCGCAAAGTCGTCAACGATTCCTTCCTTCTTGATTTTTCTCCTTCAAGTCTGGCCAAGTTAATAGCCAGGGACACAGCCATGAGTACATTGGATGCACTCGCAAACCATCTTATAAACAAAGTGATGAGAGAGAAATGCATGGTTGATATGGTGGACTAAGCACTAAGTTGTTTTGCAAAAGCTAGTTTTATTTCCCAAGAAGGTTCATTTGTAGAAAAGAAGTTTTGTTCTCTAGGTTCAATCTAAAAAGGACTTCAAGTGTGTCAACATCATTGTCAAGTCAAGTCATTCACCAAGTTCACCATTGTCAATTTTAGTCCTGACAAAAGTCAAGTACAGCTTGCCAACCATCCATGACCGCGGACGCGGCTATTCGAATAGTTTGAAAACCTCTGCAGAGGGGTACACTTTACCCACAAGATTCGATACATCTGCCGGGAGAGGTCCACGGTTCGACATACACAAAGTATGCGAGGTTCAGATAATCAAACAAACTCTTTCACTTGCTTACCCTAGTATAGGATCCTTCCCTAGAGCCCAGGATACGGAACCCCCGTTCCGGCGCCTCTAGTTCTGCCCATCCCGGAGGCCGGGTTAGTGGAATCCACCTGGTCCAGAAGTAACCGCTCACGGTGTCCTTCCATGAAGATTTGATACAAGGCCTCCCATACTAAGATAAACAAGCTACGGATTAAGCCCCTTCCCATATAGGGGTAATGTGGTCATACGGTATAATTGGCTCCCATAGTACATCACTCGTTGTCAATTGAGAAATACATTTTATAGTTCTTAGTCAAGATTATTTTCTTTCATAAAACCATCATGTAGGAGAAACCTCCACTTCAAGTTTCAAGTTCAAGTCACCAATTTTCAACTAGGATTCCCTTTATCAATGACCTCAGATTTTATTAGCGACTAAGCAACTACCTTGAGTGATGATACTACTAAATAGGGTTGGATAAACTCAGCTTGATGCTCTTGATAAACAAGACATCAATATACTTCTATCATTCTACTCTAGCAATTCAATCATGCAATTTACTTAAAACAAGTAGAATGCAATATTAAAACTAGGCATTGGGAGTATGAATCAAAAGATGGCTTGCCTTGCTTGGCAAAGTGTCCGGGGTATTCTTCTTCCTCTTCTTGATAATAATTCCCTCCAATATCCTCCTCGGCAACACTAGCGTCTAATAATGAATAAACACAAAGCACACAATCACTACACAATGCTAACCACACACCAAGCACACATCTTTGTTTGTTAACAAAAGCATTCATGTTGCATTTTATGGTGTTGGATTATAAGTTTTGCTTCTAAGTTTCCATCAAGTGTGCAAGTTAAAGTTTCTACTAAGTGTCATATGTTGTTCCCTTTCTAAGCATTGGTATTGATTTAGGGTTACTAAGACAAGTTCAAGTGGGAGGGATTAACTAAGTGAATTGGTAAGAGGGCAAATTAATTCTAAGTGTGCAATAGGAATCTATCATTTTATGTGGCTAACTAGAGTTGGGTAGGCTCTAATTGATAACACTAATAGGGTTTGGAGTTGATTTGGGTTGACTAACAGTAAGGAAGGTCATTGGTGATTTCACAATTTAAATTTCATGATTTTCGGAGGCTTAATTAAATTTCTAGAAATACTCTATGATTAACAAAGCTATGGTCACACTATTCACATCTAATTAAATTCCTAACTTATTTTGAATTCTAACCAGTTCTATAGTGTAGGGCATTTTACAAGCTTTCCAACGACATCTTATTTGCTAAATTTGAATTCCTACAACTCCGGGAATTTTAGTTTGAATGTGCAGTAAAGCAACAAATACGAAAAGGTTTTCTAGAAAAAAAATTATCGGACTGGAACTTATCATGGGCCGGGGAAACGAGTCGGGCCGGCCCAGCTAGGGATCCCGGGCGGTGCTGGGAAAAAAAACTAAGCTGACAGGCGGGGTCCGCCTGCCAGGCCACTTAAAACGAAACGGTATCGGGCTTCTTCTTCCTGGCGCTACAGGGACGGAACGAGAGGGAGTTACTGGGAGTAGGGCGGCGCACGGGGAGCTCACCGGTGGCGATGGGGAGCGGCGGCGAGGGTGCAGGGCGGCTGCGGAGGTTCTCCTCGGCCACCTCCATCAGGCGGCGACACGGACGGGGTTCGGGAACGGCGGCGCTCCGCTGTGTACTGGGAGCACGGCGTCGAGCTCCTGGGCCACCGAGAGGGAGAGGGACGACGTGAGGATGTCTGGGAGGTTCCTGGTGATGGCGCGGATCTTTTCAGGGAAAAATGGCGGCTTTATATAGGCGGGAGAGGGAGTACGGGGCGAGGGGATCTGCGGAGAGAGCGCGGCCGGTGTCGGCTAACGGAGGAGAGGGGCGGTCGGGGCTTTCGGCGGGGTGCTGTGGACGGTTGCAGGAACTTGCTGGCGCGTTTGCAGGCGGCGGGGTGGTCTGGTGCAGAGGGGGCAAGTGAGGGGTCCGGGCGGTGGTTCTTCTCTGATCTTCCCTGTCTCACGGCCGTGGTCGGGGCAGGAGAGGCTGGGGCTCGACCAAGAGATGTTCCCTAGCATGGCTACAGGGTTTGGGCCGGGGTGAACAGCGTTGGCCACAGTAGATGGGATTTTTCCTGGATTTCGCCCACCAAGTGTTTGTTGAAATGCCCGAAAGAATTCAAATTTTGAATTTTTGAAATCTGCCACCGTGGGTTGTCAAGATATTGGATAAGGACTCCAAACATATTTTTGTTATGAAGAAATATGAGGTTTTGCAAAAATCTTATTTCAATTTTGAAGTATGGTTTCTGTTTCAGATTCAAACTTTGGACAGATTTTGAAAGAGGTTAGGGTTTGAGTTTTTGCTGGAAACTTCTTGGTTGAGTTAGTATGTGATATGGTCAAGCTTAACTAACTGACCACACCTTTGCTTGAGTTACAGATTTCTTATTCTAAGTGCCCAAAGTAGGGTAGTGGTTAACTTTTTCTAGATCATCTTTTCTTCTCTTTTTCTTTATTTCTCTTGCTTCTGGTTCTTTTGATCTTTGTGGTTCTTCTCTAATGCTTCTATTGGTTAGGTTTGAATTAACTAAACATTGCACAACAAATTAAAACACACATGAAATCATAAAACCACATGTATTTAAAAAATACTATGCATGCATGCACTATAAGTGAAAAAGATTTAATTCGTCCAAAAGTGTTGGTTTTCTTGGAGACGAGATGGAGTTGGGAAATGACCTCTTATTTGGATTCCAACTTTGGTAGAAATTTGAATAGGGTTCCAAGTTGATTTTTGTTTCAACTTTATTGTATTTGATTCTTTGTAACTTGTTCTTAGTTGTGGTGGAGAGATGTATGATGGTCCAGTTCAAGAATTCTGAGTACAAAGGGGTAAAGTAGTGTAATCAATAATTTTATTAAGATCACTACTTCCTCTCTTCTTACTTAGGTTTTTGTGTTGCGGTTTATTTTCTGGATTCTTTTCTATTTGTTTGTGATTGCTTGACTAAATTTTGGTTTGGCAAATGACCCAAATGGGTTTAGCATGTAACCATGCACAAAATTTTATAGTTAGAAAACTATTTCAATTTAACAAAAATGTTTATTTAAAAAGTTGGGCTCAAAGGATTTGTTTTCAAACCTTTCTCAGATTCTTTCTTTTTATTTGAAGCATGGGAGCAAATGCTCAAACTCAGAAGTTTCGAAAAGGCAAGAAATTAATCTTGTATTCAAAATAAAGGTTTTTGTTGGCTCCAAAATTTGGTATTTTGATAAATTCCATTTATTTATATTTCCCAAAAATTTGGGTTGTTACAACCGCCATCCAACTGCATCTATGACTACCAATCCACTTGTGGTGAATCAATCCGAGAACTCCACAAGTATTAAGTTGCGAACAACAGATAATTGCATTAAGCAAAGTGTGTAATGTAAACAAAGCATATGCCCTTAAGCATATGAATGTTGTTTTCCCCCTAGTAGCAACAGCACATCTACAACCTTAGAGGTTTCTGTCACTCCCCCAGATTAAATAGAGGCATGAACCCACTATCGAGCATAAATACCCCCTCTTGGAGTCACTAGCAACTACTCGGCGGAGAGCATGCAAGATCATAAACAACATAGAGATAACATAAGATAATATTCAGCACATCAACTCACGAGACCTAAACATAGACACAACATGTAGAATTACATAAAGGTAGTCTCGATCATGTAAAGCAGCTCACGAGACCTAAACATGAAGCACATGGTGGAGAAGACAACCATCTAGCTACTGCTATGGACCCATAGTCCAAGGTAGATTACTCACTCATCGCGCCGGAGGCAAGCATGGCAATGAAGAAGACCTCCGGTGGTGATTCCCCTCTCCGGCAGGGTGCCGGGAAGAGTTTCTGGACCCTCCCTATCTTCGGGTCGACAGCAGCGGTGGATCGCGATGTGTTCTGGAAAAGTGATCAGGTGTTTAGGTTTTACCCATTGGGGGGTCTTTATAGGTGAAGGGGCGGCGTCAGAAGTGGACCAAGGGGCCCACACCACCAGGGGGCACAGGCCAGCCCTAGGCCACGCCACCCTGTGGTGTGGCCGCCCTCTGGCTCGGCTCCGTCTCCTCTTTGGTGTTCTGGAAGCTCCGTGAACTATCTGGACGTCTGGCTTTGGTTTCGTCCAATTCTGAAAATATTTCCTGTGTAACATTTCTGAAACACAAAAACAGCAGAAAATAGGGAACTGGCACTGTGGCATCTCGTTAATAGGTTAGTTCCAGAAAATGCATAAAAATGCCACGAAGTGTAATGAAACACTAAACAAATGGTGTAAAAACAAGCATGGAGCATCAAAAATTATGGATACGTTGGAGACGTATCAGTGCTCATATCATGCACGTGGGGCTTGTTTATGTCCATAGAGCGCCTTATCAAGTTTGTAAACGTGGTTAGGAAACTTAGGGTTTTCAAAGCCCGGGGGGTTTTTTACAAACACCAATTCATTTAAAGGACCATTAAGAAATGCACTTTTAACATCCATTTGTTGAAGTTTGAAATTATGATGCGATGCATAAGCAAGTAAGATGCGAATAGATTCAAGATGAGCAACAGGAGTGAAAGTTTCACCAAAATCAATACCCTCGACTTGGGAGAAACCTTGAGCCACCAATCTTGCCTTGTTTCGAATTATAATGCCATTTGCATCTTGCTTGTTCTTGAAGATCCACTTGGTCCCAATGACATTACGGCAATCTTTTGGTCTTTCTACTAGAGTCCAAACATTGTTGCGCTCAAAGTTGTTGAGTTCATCATGCATGGCATTAAGCCAATCTGGATCCTCAAGCGCCTCATAAACTTTCTTGGGTTCTACACAAGAGACAAAAGCATGATGAGAGCTAAAGTTAGAAAGTTGCCTCCTTGTGGAGACACCTTTACGAACACTCCCAACAACATTTTCCAAGGATATGCTTCTTTGTCGGAGTATGGACTCAAGCTTCTTCTCATGGCGAGTGTGAGCCTCAAGAGGAGATTCTTGAGAGACTACTTGATCATCTTCATGATCGTTGTTCCGGTCCTCGCCTTGACCAGCTGGATTGCCTTGATCATCGAGTGGCCCATATCCACGGTATCCAAACCCGGAGACTCCGGACCGCAGGGGCTGGAGACTCCGGGCAAGATGGCTCAATGGAGTGATCTTTGGGTAGAGGGTGTGCAGTTTGTCTTTGATCAATGTCCTGTGGGTGTTCAGCAGGTGAAGGCTCCACTTGTGTAGAGCATTGTCCTTCTCCTTCGGCCAAAAGGTGTCCCTCAATGGGCTAGAAGAATCCGACACCCATTCTTCTTATGGCTTGGGGAGGAATTTCGTCACCTACATCACGAACACCACTTTGTCCCGCAAAGGAACCATTATCTTCATCGAACCTCACATTACAAGTCTCTATAACATGCCCGGTGGACTTGCGATAGATCCTATAGGAATGTGAGTCCGAGGAGTAACCAACAAAGATGCCCTCTAAAGCTTTAGAATCAAATTTTGACAAACGAACACCTTTCTTGAGATAGAAGCACTTACAACCAAATACCCGGAAGTACATGATGCTGGGCTTTTGCCCGATAAGTATTTCATAGGGAGTCTTGTTCAAGTTCTTGCAGAGATAAAGTCGGTTGGTGGCATGGCATGCGGTATTGATAGCTTCAGTCCAAAAGTTGTATGGAGACTTGAACTCCGCCAACATGGTTCTTGCCGCATCCATCAGAGTCCGGTTCTTCCTCTCGGCAACTCCATTTTGTTGTGGGGTATATATAGTGGAATATTGATGTTTGATACCCGCATCACTAAGAAACTTATTTAGGGAGTAGTTCTTGAACTCGGTGCCATTGTCACTTCTTATTGTCAATATGGTGGTACTGAATTGACACTCAACTTTGGTGGCAAAGTCTTTGACGGTTTGTTGGGTCTCACTCTTGAACTCAAAGAAATAAACCCAAGTATATCTTGAATAGTCATCGACAATCACCAAACAATACTTCTTGCCACCAAGACTAGCATAAGTAGGAGGTCCAAAGAGATCCATGTGAAGGAGCTCCAAGCACCTCTTGGAAGATATAATAGTCTTGCTTGGATGGCTTATTTCATGCATCTTTTCTTCAATACAAGCCCTACAAACACGATCTTTGGCAAAAGAAACATCCTTTAGTCCGATATAACATCCCAGGATGTGAGGCTAGAAATAGAGAGAACACAGAAGTGTGCATTGCATTCATGCATAGAAAATCTGGGAAATTTTTGCGCTTTTAAATAAACTTGTCAAAGTGATTGAAGCTTCTCTTGAGTTGATGGAATTGAAGTAGCTCATCAACTGAAGTGCAATAAACTTCAACATGACCTTTGTTAACAACCTTTTTTTGGGTAGAGATAATTACAACAACTAAAAGAGATGAATGTGAGGTAGAACTAATATGTTAACACATTACTTAGGACCTTATATCCAATCCTACCATGATCACATGGTATTTCTTAAACCTAAATCACTGAAGCCATTCCTAGCTTAAAGGAAGACAACACAAGTCTTACCATGACTCTTAATCTACTTTATTCTCATATCTTGATTATCATAATCTTTCACATCTAAATCCATTCATCTCCAAGATGAGAGGAGAAAGCCTATATCAAATCCAATATCATTCTTGTCTCTTGAGATAGAACCTTAGGGTATAAATTAGAAACTCAGTTGTAGTGGAGTTTAACCTAGTACCAAGTTGATTAGAGGAGTTTACAATAGAGTTTACCTACTTAAATAATTATCTAGTACTTCTGGGTATTATATAATTCACTCTTAAACTTGTTACCAAAATTGGTAAACCACAAGGTCTAAAGTGCATAAAAGCCACACATTCTTATTTAAATCATAACTTATTAACTATATGAGATATAACAAAACTGAACTCATTTACATTACATTAAATAGTTCAAACTATTTGAATAAAAATAACTATGATCATTTTGAAACTCTTATGATCATGCCCTAGTGAAATCAAATAGAATCATTTGAAATTTGAACATGACCTTTGCTAACTTGGAAATTTTGAGCATAACTAATAATAGGAACAAAGAAGATATGACAATATGCATAATTCACAATAACAAGATCCTTTCAAATATGAACTTTGGAAGTTAAACTTCCAGACAATTAATACAACATCAATTGATCATAATTCAATTATGAATTATAAATATCTATAAGAATATGAATTGATTCAGCCACAAGTCCATTTAGTGCCAAATGCCACTTGGCTATCCAAAATAAAGATTATTAGAGGATAATCATCATGCCACCTAGGATAGTTATCCACTTTAAAATATCTTCCTATACTTGAACCCCAAGTAATGCACTTCAAAATATCTTCTTTTACTTGAACCCCAAGTAATACTCATAGTTATCCACTTGAAAATATCTTCCTTTACTTGAACCCCAAGTAATGCTCATGCATGAGAGCTTGACAACAAGTAGCTTACTCACCTTGCTCAAACAAGAGTCATCACTTGAGGTGTCAACTTGTGGTGAGCCTCAAGATACTATAAAAGGAACCCCATGGCATTCATTTGACACCATAAAATCATGGTATGGGTAGACCAACGAATTTGGGCCATATCTTACATTAGAGAGGGCCAAGAAACACCACCATCACACCAAGCAACACCACCATCACACTAGCAACACCACCACACAATCCACCATGCTCATGAGTTGAGCAACAGGGCAGGATTCACCACCACCAGCACAACCACAAGAACCAAACTAGCAAGACCAAGACCAAATGGTTACTTAGTTCAATTAGGAATTAGGTCAAGCAGCTAGGAGGTGTAGGCATGCCATAAGACACGGGTTTATCAGTTTTCCTGAAAAACAAGCTTCACAAGACCACCAGGTTGGTCTAGTATGAGAGGAGAGGAGTGTAGTCAAAGGGAAAAAAGGGAAGAACTCACCATAAGAAAGAAAAATATATACCTCTGATCTGAATCATCTACTAGAAACATATACATGGTCCAGGGGCATATCACATACATCTAAATGATCATATGAGCACCAAGAACAAACAAGTAAAATTAGTAGGAAGCAAATCAAACCCAGAAAATGTAGAGTAGCTATTCATATCATGCATATGTCTGTACCAAGAAATCACTATCAACTCATGCATATTATTCATACACCTACACTTGCATAACAAAGGTTAGAACACTATCTCTAGCTGCCATTAGTTAGTGTACACCCCAATAATTAAGTATGTGAATGCTTATATAGTCTAGCATGCTAAAATAAATTAGTATACACTCTAATACCTCACTTACACATCATTGAGGTGCATCTTTGCATATAGCCAAATCAACTAGATACCATATCCTTTGCAAGAGCATGTATGGAATTAATTGCCAGGTTACTAAATTAAGAAAAGCACCCATTTCCTTTAAGTGAACACGTGTGCATGTATGTATCTCAACAAGCAAGTAACATAGGAGATGAACTAGATCATCTAGTACCATACCACCAACCATGACCAGATAGTATAGGGCAATGTTATCAGCAAAACCTCTAATCATTTGTTATCTCTAAATCCAATAAGTGGTGTCCAAACAATAATCTCTCACATGTCAATCAATCTTTTACACCAGTAATCAACTCTTATGGTAGAGTGCATATTGACCCTAAAACTTAACTCTCATTTATAAGGATGAGGAGAAACATAAAATTAGGTATATAGGGTATACCCCTTTATATGAAATCCAACATTACTACTAGTATTATCCTACCATATAACTGCCAATAAATGCTTCTACAAATCACTAGTAATTGTACAAGACTTGATTAAATTTTGAACACTCTAATGAAAGAATTTGAATTCATCCCAATTTAAATCTAAATAATATATATACATTATAGTTACGTGCTACTGCACCTAAACATTATCTAAATACACCATATTACTCTATGTATCATATTAGGAGGATTTTAGAAGAAGCCAAATTTAAGTCCCTACAAAACAGATTTGAAGGCAATTAGTTAAAAATCCAAAAACTAAAAATAGAATAGAAAAAGAGAAAACAAAATAGAAAATAAAATAAAAGAAGAGACTTACCTGGACCGCAGCCTGATACGTCTCCAACGTATCTATAATTTTTTATGCTCCATGCTTATTTTTACACCATTTGCCTACTGTTTTGTTACACTTCATGGCACTTTTATGCATTTTCCAGAACTAACATATTAACAAGTTGCCACAGTGCCAGTTCCCTGTTTTCGGCTATTTTTGTGTTTCAGAAGTGATACATAGGAAATATTCTCGGAATTGGACGAAACAAGTTCCTGAAGTTTTATTTTGTCCGGGAGCTTCCAGAGATCCGAAGGAGAGTAGGAGGGGGCCACAGGGGCCCCACACACTAGGATGACGCGTTTAGGGCCTGGGCCGCGCCGCCCTGGCGTGAGGCCACCTGGCCCCACCTCTGACATCGCCCCTTCGCCTATAAAGACCCCCCGATGGGAAAAACCTAAGGACCCAATCACTTTTCCAAAACACATCGCGATCCGCCGCCGCCGTCGACCCGAAGATCGGGAGGGTCCAGAAGCTCTTCCCGGCACCCTACCGGAGAGGGGAATCGCCACCGGAGGTCTGAAGGGTTTCACAGCATAGTAAATCAAAAAATTTCCTACGGATGCAAACAAGAAAGCCAAGATCTAATCTAGGAGATGTAATCAACGAGAGAGATAGATGAGATCTTCATACCCTTGAAGAAATCGCACAGCGGAAACGTTCAACAGAACGTGGATGATGTAGTCGTACTAGCCGTCTCCTCCTCGCGATCCGATCCGATCCAACGCCGCAAGTGGCGACGCCTCCGAGAGATGCACACGTACAGCGCACCAACGACTCCGCCTTCCCGGTCCAGCGAGGTATGGTGGAGTAGTAGATGGGATCGACAACACGACGGTGTGGTGTCTATGGTGGAGAGTATGCGCCGACAGGGCTTCGCCTGTTTGCGTGGTGGAGAAAGAACGGAGAAAGGAGGCTTCAGAAACCGGGCAGCGGCTCCGCAGAGAATTAGGTTCTTCAACCACCGGTCGCACGGGGTCTTTTTATAGCCAGTGTGACTTGACAAACGGGCTAGGTCAAAACGTACCCTCAGAGTGCACGTCACGTCAAGCGATCGTATCGCATCGAGGCTCTCGTGCACGTTGGCTGGTGAGATCGACATGTGATCGCATGTGTGGAGCGTGGCCACCAGCCCACTTAGCAAAACATGGTCCAAGAGTCAACCAGCCAGGGCCCATCCGGCCTGCCCCTTGACCAAGGCGAGCGTGCGTGCCAGCGATCGCCCCTGGCCGCTCGACCGAGGGAGCGAGCCAGGGCGTTCCTGGCCGCCGCGCCTCCTTCCTTTCTTTCTTTTTTTTTCTTTATTTATTTCTACTAAATAAATAGTGTCAATATTTATTAATTCATATAATTAATAAATACCAATATTTTCCACCGGAACAATTCCGTAACTCTCTGAAACAGTTTCACATATATCCCGATACTACCCTAGCGTTGATTTGCATTAAGTGTGTGACCCTACGGGTTCGAGAATGCGCGGACATGATCTCCATCAATAATAAATAGCGGGATCTGGAAATCCATATTGACTCCCACGCACTCAGCGATGATCATATCGGATGAACCACGATGTCAGGATTCAATCAATCCCGTATTTGTATTCCCTTCGTCTCGCGATATTTTACTCGCCCGAGATTCGATCGTCGGTATCGGCATACCTAGTTCAATCTCGTTCACAGCAAGTACTTTACTCGTTCCGTAATCCGATATCACTTCGTGATTAACTCCTTAACCACATGCTTGCAAGCGGTGTTGATATCGATTACCGAGTGGGCCCGAAATATATCTCTCCGACTCGGGAGGGACAAAATTCCATCTCGATACATACAACCCAACAAGTACTTTCCGATCACTTGAGAGACACCTTTATGATCGCCCTCACATAGGATGACGTTTGATGACCTCAAAGCTCTCTTCCGATACTAGGGAGTTGTATTATCTCATGGTCTAAGGAATACAATACTTGACATAGGAAAAAGCTTCGCAAAGATGAACACGATGACACGATCTAATTGCTCTGCTTTATTTGGGTCTGTCCATCACATCATTCTCCTAATGATATGATCTCATTATTAATTGACAACTCATGTCTATGGTTAGGAAACCTTAACCATCATTAATCAATGAGCTAGTCCAAAGAGGCGTACTAGGGACACGGTGTTGTTCATAAACCACACAAGTATTAAAGTTTCCGCTTAATACAATTCTAGCTGGGAATATAAACATTATCATGAACAAGAATTATAATAATAACATCTTTATTATTGCCTCTAGGGCATAATTCCAACAGTCTCCCACTTGCACTAGAGTCAATAATCTAGTTTACATCTGGCAACAATCTAACACCCATGGCATTAAGGTGCTGATCATGTTTTGCTCGTGGAAGAGGTTTAGTCAACGGGTTTGCAACATTCAGATCCGTATGTACTTTGCTAATCTTCAGATCTCCATCTGCTATATAATCTCGAATTATATGGAACCGGCGGTTGATGTGCTTGGTCTTTGGATGATATCTTGGTTCCTTAGCCAGTGCTATGGCGCCAGTGTTGTCACACAATATCTCCAGTGGGTCCAAGGCATTTGGAACCACACCAAGCTCAGTGATGAAGTTCCTGATCCAAACTCCTTCACTTGATGCTTCCGAAGTAGCCATGTATTCCGCTTCTGTTGTAGATCCCGCGATCATGCTTTGCTTGCAGCTTCTCCAGCTCACAGCTCCACCATTCAAAATATAAACGTATCCTGTCTGAGATTTAGAATCATCCGGGTCGGTGTCGAAACTAGCATCGACGTAGCCTTTTACGACGAGCTCCTTATCACCTCCATAGACCAAGAACATTTCTTTAGTCCTATTTAAATACTTTAGGATGTTCTTTACGGCTGTCCAGTGTTCCACTCCTGGATCACTTTGGTATCTGCTCGTCAAACTAAGAGCATTGGACACATCTGGTCTAGTACATAGCATGGCATACATGATAGAACCTATGGCCGAGGCATATGGCACTTTGCTCATAGTATCTCTATCTTTTACCGTAGCTGGACACTAAGCCTTGCTCAATATCTTACCTGACAACATGGGCAATGAACCTTTCTTTGCTTTATCCATTCTGAACCTCTTCAGAACTTTGTCCAGGTATGTATTTTGGCTTAAAGCTATTAGGCGTCTTTCTCTATCTCTATAGATTTTGATGCCTAATATATAAGCAGCTTCTCCTAGGTCTTTCATTGAAAAACATTTATTCAAATAACTCTTCACATCGTTAAGCATACCGATGTCATTTCCAATAATCAATATGTCATCCACATATAGTACTAAAAATGTCACCGAGCTCCCACTCACTTTCTTGTATATACAAGCTTCGTAGCAATTTGGAACAAATCCAAAACTCTTGATCACTTGATCAAAACGAAGGTTCCAACTCCGAGATGCTTGCTTCAGTCCATAAATGGAACGCTGAAGTTTGCACACCTTATTAGCATCCTTAGGATTGACAAAACCTTTGGGCTGCATCATATACAACTCTTCATCAATGTTGCCATTGAGGAACACAGTCTTGACATCCATCTGCCATATTTCATAATCATGAAACGCAGCAATTGCTAATAAAATCCGAATGGACTTAAACATCGCTACGGGAGAGAAAGTCTCATCGTAGTCAACACCTTGAACTTGCCGAAAACCTTTTGCGACAAGCCGAGCTTTATAGACAGTAACATTACCATCCGCGTCCGTTTTCTTTTTGAAAATCCATTTGCACTCAACGGCCTTACGGTTGCTAGGAGGGTCCACCAAAGTCCACACTTGGTTTTCGCTCATGGATCCCAATTCAGATTTCATGGCCTCTAGCCATTTCTCAGAGTCTGGGCTCATCATTGCTTCCTCATAGTTCGCAGGTTCACTGTTGTCTAACAACAAGACGGTTAAGACAGGGTTGCCGTACCATTCAGGAGTGGCACGTGACCTTGTCGACCTGCGAAGTTCAGTAGTAGCATTGTTTGAAGTTTCATGATCCTCGTCATTAGCTTCCTCTCCTGTTGGTGCAGGCGGCGCCGGAACAATTTCGGGTGCTGCGCTACTCTCCAACTCGAGAGAAGGTTTAATAACCTCGTCTAGCTCTACCTTCCTCCCACTCACTTCTTTCGAGAGAAACTCCTTCTCAAGAAATGATCCGTTCTTTGCAACAAACACTTTGCCTTCGGATCTGTGGTAGAAGGTATACCCAATCGTTTCCTTAGGGTATCCTATGAAGACGCATTTCTCCGCTTTGGGTTCGAGCTTGTCCGGCATCAACTTCTTGACGTAAGCTTCGCATCCCCAAACTTTAAGAAACGACAACTTAGGTTTAGCACCAAACCATAGTTCATATGGTGTCGTCTCAACGGATTTAGATGGTGCCCTATTTAAAGTGAATGCAGCGGTTTCTAATGCATAACCCCAAAATGATAACGGCAAATCTGTAAGAGACATCATTGATCGCACCATATCTAATAGAGTTCGATTCCGGCGTTCAGACACACCATTGCGCTATGGTGTTCCGGGTGGCGTGAGTTGCGAAACGATTCCGCTTGCTTTAAGATGCGTGAGAAAATCATAACTCAAATACTCACCTCCACGATCGGATCGCAGAAATTTAATTTTCCTATTACGATGGTTTTCCACTTCGTTCTGAAATTCTTTGAACTTTTCAAACGTTTCAGATTTATGTTTCATTAAATAGATATACCCATATCTACTTAAGTCATCAGTAAAAGTGAGAAAATAGCGATATCCATCGCGCGTCGAAATACTCATTGGTCCGCACACATCGGTATGTATGATTTCCAATAAGTCCGTTGCTCGCTCCATTATTCCGGAGAACGGGGTTTTGGTCATCTTGCCCATGAGGCACGGCTCGCATGTGTCAAACGATTCAAAATCAAGAGACTCCAAAAGTCCATCAGAATGGAGTTTCTTCATGCGTTTTACGCCAATATGACCTAGACGGCAGTGCCACAAATAAGTTGGATTATCACTATCTACTTTGCATCTTTTAGCCTCAATGTTATGGATGTGTGTTTCATTGCTTTCGAGATTCAGAAGAAATAAACCATTCACAACAGGTGCATGACCATAAAAGATGTTATTCATATAAATAGAACAACCATTATTCTCAGATTTAAATGAATAACCGTCTTGCAATAAACACGATCTAGATATAATGTTCATGCTCAACGCAGGCACATAATAACACTTATTAAGGTTTAAAATTAATCCCGAAGGTAAAACTAAGGAGAGCGTGCCGACGGCCATCACATCAACTTTTGATCCATTGCCAACGCGCATCGTCACCTCATCCCTTGCTAGCCGCCGTCTATTCCGTAGCTCCTGTTTCGAGTTACAAATATTAGCAACTGAACCAGTATCATATACCCAGGCACTACAACGAGCGCTAGTAAGGTAAACATCAATAACATGTATATCAAATATACCTTTAATGGTGCCAGCCTTCTTGTCCGCTAAGTACTTCGGACAGTTGCGCTTCTAGTGACCCTTGACCTTGCAATAGAAGCACTCAGTGTCCGGCTTAGGTCCAGACTTGAGCTTCTTCTCAACAGGGCAACGCGCTTGCCGCTGCCTTTCTTGAAGGATCCCTTTGCACCCTTAGCTTTCTTAAAGCTAGTGGTCTTGTTGACCATCAACACATGATTATCCTTTTTGATATCCACCTCCGCAGCTTTCAGCTTAGCGAAGAGCTCAGTGATCGTATCAGTGGAACCAATTTGATTGTGAGTAACTACAAAGCCTTTGTAGCTAGGAGGGAGTGATTGCAGAACTCTGTCAATCTTGAGGTCCTCTGGAATCTTGCAGTCCAGTTGCTCAAGGCGTTGAGTGTAGCCCGACATCTTAATGGCGTGCTCACTAATGGAACTCCCTTCCTCCATCTTGCAGTTAAAGAACTTCTCAGAGATCGCATATCTCTCAGAACGGGCCTGAGTCTGAAACATCGTTTTCAGTTCCTCAAGTATCTCAAAAGGCCCCTTGAACTCCTCAAAACGATTTTGAAGTTCCGGTTCCATAGCAAACAACATGGTACTCTTAATCACGCCATAATCATCTTTGCGTGACTGATAAACAGCTTTTTCATCAGCCGGCGCATCAATAGCAGGGGCGTCACCTAGCGCTTTCTCAAGTACATAGGCTTTTTGTCCGCCAGCGAGAATGATTCTCAGATTGCGGAACCAGTTGGTGAAGTTAGACCCATTGTTCTTAAGCTTTTCTTTCTCAGCAAAAACATTGAAGTTGAAGTTGGACTTAGCCATTTGATCTACAAAATTTGCAAGTACAATTTAGACTATGTTCATGATAACTAGTTCAACTTAATCAAATTACTAGATGAACTCCCACTAAATTCAACATCCCTCAAGTTGTTTAGTGAACATGATCCAAATTCACCACACCTAATCCGATCTTCACGAGAAGAGATGTGGTTTCAATGGTGGACAACTAAGTGTCGATCATATCATTCATATGACTCATGTTTAACCTTTCGGTTCGTGTGTTCCGAGGCCATGTCTGTACATGCTAGGCTCGTCAAGTCAAACCCAAGTATTTCCGCGTGTGCAAAACTGGCTTGCACCCGTTGTATGTGAACGTAGAGTTTATAGCACCCGATCATCACGAGGTGCTTGAAAACGATGAACTTTCGCAACGGTGCATACGAGGGGAGAAAACAATTTTATCTTGATCTTTAAGTGAGGAATCATCTTATAATGCTACCGTCACGATCTAAGCATAATAAGATACATAAAAAGATAAACATCACATGCATATAATTTTATGTGACATGGTATAGCCAATCTCCGCGCCATGATCTCCATCTTGTGCGCGCCGGCATGATCTCCATCACTCCACCATGATTGCCTCCACCACGAATAGCAACTACAACTATTGCTAACTACTTAGCGATAAAGTAAAGCTATTACATGGCGTATAAGAAGTTGACACGCAGGTCATACACAATTATAAAGACAACCATATGGCTCCTGCCGGTTGTGAACTCATCGACATGCAAGTCGTGAAAGATTACAAAACATGATCATCGCATACAACTCAATTCATACACATCATGTCTTGGGCCATACCATATCACAAAACACTCCCTGCATGTTTTACGTGGCTTATGGGAGTAACAAGCTAAGAACGATTCTTACCTACGAAAAGCCACAACGGTGATATTATGGTTGCTAACATCCGTTGTAAATCTCATGACTACTATAGTGAGAGAAACTGGCATCCACCAGCCGCATGTGTGGAACAAGCCACACGTCAAGTGCGGAGCCGGTCTCGCGAACGAGGTCGCGTAAAGTTGGCCTGGACCGCTTCGATCTCACTATGCCGCGCCATAAGAAATACAAAACAAAGAGGTTTGCAACAAAAAACATCAACGCCCGCAACAAGCATGTTGCGTTCTACTCGTGAAACACATCTACGCATAGATCTAGCTCTGATACCACTGAAGGGTTTCGCAGCATAGTAAATCAAAAAATTTCCTACGGATGCGAACAAGAAAGCCAAGATCTAATCTAGGAGATGTAATCAACGAGAGAGATAGATGAGATCTTCATACCCTTGAAGAAATCGCACAGCGGAAACGTTCAACAGAACGTGGATGATGTAGTCGTACTAGCCGTCTCCTCCTCGCGATCCGATCCGATCCAACGCCGCAAGTGGCGACGCCTCCGAGAGATGCACACGTACAGCGCACCAACGACTCCGCCTTCCCGGTCCAGCGAGGTATGGTGGAGTAGTAGATGGGATCGACAACACGACGGTGTGGTGTCTATGGTGGAGAGTATGCGCCGACAGGGCTTCGCCTGTTTGCGTGGTGGAGAAAGAACGGAGAAAGGAGGCTTCAGAAACCGGGCAGCGGCTCCACAGAGAACTAGGTTCTTCAACCACCGGTCGCACGGGGTCTTTTTATAGCCAGTGTGACTTGACAAACGGGCTAGGTCAAAACGTACCCTCAGAGTGCACGTCACGTCAAGCGATCGTATCGCATCGAGGCTCTCGTGCACGTTGGCTGGTGAGATCGACATGTGATCGCATGTGTGGAGCGTGGCCACCAGCCCACTTAGCAAAACATGGTCCAAGAGTCAACCAGCCAGGGCCCATCGGCCTGCCCCTTGACCAAGGCCAGCGTGCGTGCCAGCAATCGCCCCTGGCCGCTCGACCGAGCGAGCGAGCCAGGGCGTTCCTGGCCGCCGCGCCTCCTTCCTTTCTTTTTTTTCTTTTTTTTTCTTTATTTATTTCTACTAAATAAATAGTGTCAATATTTATTAATTCATATAATTAATAAATACCAATATTTTCCACCGGAACAATTCCGTAACTCTCTGAAACAGTTTCACATATATCCCGATACTACCCTAGCGTTGATTTGCATTAAGTGTGTGACCCTACGGGTTCGAGAATGCGCGGACATGATCTCCATCAATAATCAATAGCGGGATCTGGAAATCCATATTGACTCCCACGCACTCAGCGATGATCATATCGGATGAACCACGATGTCAGGATTCAATCAATCCCGTATTTGTATTCCCTTCGTCTCGCGATATTTTACTCGCCCGAGATTCGATCGTCGGTATCGGCATACCTAGTTCAATCTCGTTCACAGCAAGTACTTTACTCGTTCCGTAATCCGATATCACTTCGTGATTAACTCCTTAACCACATACTTGCAAGCGGTGTTGATATCGATTACCGAGTGGGCCCGAAGTATATCTCTCTGACTCGGGAGGGACAAAATTCCATCTCGATACATACAACCCAACAAGTACTTTCCGATCACCTGAGAGACACCTTTATGATCACCCTCACATAGGATGACGTTTGATGACCTCAAAGCTCTCTTCCGATACCAGGGAGTTGTATTATCTCATGGTCTAAGGAATACAATACTTGACATAGGAAAAAAGCTTCGCAAAGATAAACACGATGACATGATCTAATTGCTCTGCTTTATTTGGGTATGTCCATCACATCATTCTCCTAATGATATGATCTCATTATTAATTGACAACTCATGTCTATGGTTAGGAAACCTTAACCATCATTAATCAATGAGCTAGTCCAAAGAGGCATACTAGGGACACGGTATTGTTCATAAACCACACAAGTATTAAAGTTTCCGCTTAATACAATTCTAGCAGGGAATATAAACATTATCATGAACAAGAATTATAATAATAACATCTTTATTATTGCCTCTAGGGCATAATTCCAACAAGGTCTTCTTCATCGCCATGCTTGCCTCCGGAGCGATGATGAGTAGTCTACCTTGGACTATGGGTCCATAGCAGTAGCTAGATGGTTGTCTGCTCCACCATGTGCTTCATGTTTAGATCTCATGAGCTGCCCTACATGATTGAGATCACCGTTATGTAATTCTACATGTTTGGGTTGTTTGGATCCGATAAATATTGGTGTTATGATTGAGTTGCTGTACTGAAATATATCTTATGTTATCTCTATGTTGTTTATGATCTTGCATGCTCTCCATTGTTAGTAGCTGTCTTGGCCGAGTAGTTGCTAGTGACTCCAAGAGGGGGTATTTATGCTCGATAGTGGGTTCATCCCTCTACTTAACCTGTGGGAGTGACAGAAACCTCTAAGGTTGTAGATGTGTTGTTGCTACTAGGGAGAAAACAACATTCATATGCTCAAGGGCATATGCTTTGTTTACATTACACACTTTGATTAATGCAATTATCCGTTATTCGCAGCTTAATACTCATGGGGTGTTCGGACGATATCCCCGTGAGTGAATTATTAGTCATAGATGCAGTTGGATGGCGGTCTATGTATTTTGTTGTAATGCCCAGAGTAAATCTCATAGTGATCTTCTTGACATATCACGTTTATCTTTATTCTATCAATTGCCCAACTGTAATTTGTTTACCTAGCATGTGTTATTTATCTTATGGAGAGACACCACTAGTGAACTGTGGACCCCGGTCCTATTTCCATCATATTGCTATCACATGTTTACTTTACTCGCACTGTTTACTTTACTTGCATACTTCTACTGTTTTCCACTCGATACGCTCATGACCTTTGTTTCAAGCAAACCGGTGAGATTGACAACCTCATCGCAAGTTGGGAACAAAGTACTTGGTTGTGTTGTGTGCAGGTTCCAAGTTGCTTCTAGCCGAAGACGAGTCAACAAGTATCATTAAACGGCGCCCTTGTTGGAGTGTTACTAAGCCAGTCCGTATCACCTTCAGTCGTCATTGTCTGCTCTTCTCCTGAACGATAAACCTTGGTTTCTTAACTGAGGGAAAATCTTGCTGCTATATTCATCACACCTTCCTCTTGGGGTTCCCAACGGGCTGGACATTCAACTAGGCACCAACTCTTTTTTGGTGCCATCAACCAGCAATCAAGCTCTTTTCTGGCGCCGTTACCAGGGAAGAGTGGAAGACTTGTGCAAGGGGAGTTCTCGCATGCACATCCTTTACTTTGTTATTGTTTTGCTTTACTTTATTTATTTTACCTGCATCGTTTTATATCAAAACCCCAAAAAAATTAGAATCCTTGGTAGTTGTTATTTCTTTACTTTAGTTCATCATGTTGAACCCTAAGTACGTTCTGGAGGACCTCTCAGTAGGTAGTGGTTCAATTATTGAAAAAAGTAACATTGAGGAGTTCTTTAATCATATTAGTATGCATGAGGAAGTTGAGGAAAAATATTTGGTTGAGCTAGCTCCTAGTATTGAAGTTGCTTCTGCTTATTTGATTCACATGTTGGAAACTAGGTTTGCTAGTCTTAATCCTTTTACGCAATACATGTTCCTTAAGCTTCATGAAATTGAGGATCCTGAAAAGAAAGCTTTTATTTTGGAAGCTTTGCGCTTAGAATTTAAAGATGTCATTATTGAAGCTAGAAAAGTTCTTAAATGTTTTAATAAACTCGGTTCACCTATAAAGGTTATTAGTACAAATGATGAAGGAGCCGAAATACCTATACCTAGCAAGCTCTTGGGATTGTGTGAAGCTTTTGAAAATAATTTTGACTGGATCTGTCCCAAAAATCTTTTTTATGATTTGAGTGAACCAAAGTGTGATCACAAAGGGTCTTCTAAAACTTATGTGGATGAAATACAATGCCTTATTGACAAGACCTCTGTAGTTGATCTTAATGCTTCTTCTGAAAATACTTGATTCGCAATTTTCTGCGCCTAGCTCAAAGGCGTTAAAGAAAAGCACTCTTGGGAGATAACCCAATATTTTATTTTCAGTAATTTTTCTTTTATTTGAGTCTTGGAAGTCATTACTACTGTAATGACCACTCCTTATCCTTTTTATTTCATTTTTGTGCCAAGTGAAGCCTCTAATTTGAGTGAGGTAAAGATTTGGGGATGTTGCTGTCCTGAAACTGTTTTCGGTGCTGCACCGTAAAAATTCTTGAAAATTCTCTTTATATCTTTTGGACCTGCGATTTCTTGAGCATATGCCCCAGGTTATATCCAAACTTTCGTTAGTTGAACACTTTTTGATTTGAGCAACAGAAAATCCCTCAAAAATTCGGCCTTTGTCAGCTGTTCTGTTTTGACAGATTTCTGCCAATATTTGTGTTTGCCACTTTATCGCTTTCTTTTGAGTTCTTTTAATCATGGAACTTTTGGGGAAGTTGCTACAGTAGTATTTGCTATTTATGTGGTGGTTTTGAGTTGAAACCTGAAGCAAAAAGAGGTTGATTATATGTTACGCTTGCACTAATGTTGCTAATAGAATTGTGTTTAGTTTTGTATGAAGGAAGTTTTCAAGTGTAGGGATTGGAGAATGATGAGATGAGTAGAAGAATGGAATAAAGCTCAAGCTTGGGGATGCCCATGCATTACCCCAAGAAATATCCAAGAAGTACAAGCGTCAAAGCTTGGGGATACCCCGAGGCACCCCTTCTTCATCGGCAAAAATCAGGTCACCTTTCAAGACACTATATTTTTATTGCTTCATGCACTATGTGTTTTTCTTGGAGCATCAGTTGTTTTAGTTTTCTTAGTTAGTTTGTTTTGTTTGTTGCAATAAATGGTTGGACCCCAACAAATTTCTTTTGGAGAAGTTGCCTTGCTTTTCATTTGCCAAGAACGCTCTAGTTTTCACTCTTACTAAAAATTGGGTGTTCTTCTTTTTCCACTACTGCTTTTGGTTTTTGTTTTTGCCTTGATTTGCGTTCAGACCTTGTCATATCTTTTCATCAAGGTGTATTTTTGCCTCTGATCTTTATTGGTTTTCATCAAAAGAGGTGTCTATAAAAATTTCAAATGGTTTTGGAAAAGAGAAAAAGCTTTATGCAAAATAGTGGTACAAGAAGGAGCTTGTGTAGACTGCGGCTTAGGCTTTTTCATGTCATGCTTGATGTCTTTTTGATAGTATGCTTAGTGGTTTTGCTGTAGCATGACTTGTCTCAAATAACTGAGATTGCTTAATGAGCCTTTGAAAAAATCATGCATTGTTTTTATTATTTGGAAGCATTATTTTGGTTTTCTCCTTGATGCTTTATTTGGGTTGACTTGGTGCATGCTCACACATGTTAGACTCATAAAAAGTAGCCAATAGCATCTATGATCATTTAGTTTTTGACTTTTGATGCCATCTTATGCTTCTTTTAATGTCGCCTTGTCGCTTTGCATGATTATGGCCATTATTGCTCTCTTAGTTGGTCGCTCCCAGTCTTTTGCTAGCCCTCGCCTTGTACTGAGTATGAGCTCTACTCGTGCATCCAACTCCTAAAAGCCAAAGTTTCTCAAAGTGTCCACCATACATACCTACTAGCAATTTGCTATTCCAAGTAAATTTGACTTGCTTTTATTTTCTCTTCAAATTAAACTCTTACCAGCGTTATGCGAAATTTGGTCAGTAAAGCTCTCACGAACCGGAAGGCACACTTTACTTTTTCCTGTTCTTAAAAATCTGACATTGTGGTCTCTTATGTTGAGTTGTTATGCTTGCAAGTTGTAAGTTGGAGACTGGCCCAGCCATGCAGTCATGGGCAAGCTTTCAACATTGCACTTCTTATTTGAGTTGATATCGTGATCTTTTGTTTATGGATGCCCACGGTGTGAAATGAATTGGGAATCTTGAGGGGATCATGGAGTTTGTATATGTGTTAGGGAAACGTCGGGCCGCTAATCTAAGCCATGCATAATTCATGGTGGAAATTTGCAGCATACCCATGGTGAACATTCGATGACGCATCTCACAATAAAAAGCTAAACAAATGGCAAATAAAAGAGATGTCGAGGTGTTCATTGTGTGCTTGTCTTGTCATTTTGATGTGGGCTTGTTCCATGTGATCGGGCACGGAGGTACCCCATTGGCGGTTCTCAATGATATGCATATATTTACAATGACAAGAGCCTTGCTTGGGACTCTAAGTAAAGTAGCATGAGTTTTGGGTACTCGTATTCACGGGACACCAGGTTTTGAACTTATGATTTGTCAAGCATATGCATCATAATTGTTATCGCATTAACTCTAACCATTCAAGATGCTTATGATGGGGGCAATGAGAGCTCAAAGCCGGTAAGTACCATAATTTTTGAAGGTTATAAAACTTGCAATCACTGCTTCCCTCTGCGAAGGGCCTTTCTTCTACTTTTATGTTGAGTCACCACCTTCTATCTTTATGCACCATTAAGAGAGCATAGTTGTCATTCTTAGTATAATGTGCATTGTCCCAAAGTTTTCATTGATTGATTCATATTGTTGGTTTCACTTGTTCTCAAATTATTTGTATCTAGTCGCCCTCTTAAACTTGAAGGTGTCCTATGCATTTATGTTTTGCTCTCTTTGAAGGACAAGCTGAAAACCATTTGTATGTTTTTCTTTATGATTTGAACACACGTTTGACTTTCATTGTTTCATTTTCATGATCTTTTGTTTGTGTTCATTTGCATGTTTACAACATGGTTGCTAAGTTCTTATTGTCAAGATTATATCTTCATGCCCATATTTTAAGTTCTTATGATCCCAACTCACAAATGCTTACATATATGATCAAGATTGTGTAGGTGCATGTCACCTCAAAAATTATTCCTTTGTTATCACTTACCTACTCGAGGATGGGCAGGAGTTAAGCTTGGGGATGCTTGATACGTCTCCAACGTATCTATAATTTTTTATGCTCCATGCTTGTTTTTACACTATTTGCCTACTATTTCGTTACACTTCGTGGCAATTTTATGCATTTTCCGGAACTAACCTATTAACAAGTTGCCACAGTGCCAGTTCCCGGTTTTCTGCTGTTTTTGTGTTTCAGAAGTGATACACAGGAAATATTCTCGGAATTGGACGAAACAAGTTCCTGAAGTCTTATTTTGTCCGGGAGCTTCCAGAGATCCGAAGGAGAGTAGGAGGGGGGCCACAGGAGCCCCACACACTAGGCTGGCATGGCCAGGGCCTGGGCCACGCTGCCCTGGCGTGAGGCCTGATACGTTGCAAACGTATCTATAATTTTTGATGCTCCATGCTTGTTTTACACCAATTGCTATATGTTTTGTCTACACTTTGTGATACTTTTATGATTTATTTGGACTAACCTAATAATAGTTGTAAAAGTGCACAATGTTCTTGTTTTACACTTTGATGTGTAGGAATTACCAAGAATACAAGTGGAAACCTTATTGGAGTCAAATTGGGACTTTCCAGAAATCTGTACCAGAACTTTTTTCGAAGATGGTCATGTATCAAAACTCTTCAAATACAAAGTTGTAGGGAATTTCACGGCGAAAGTTCTGGACATAAAATTCACCTAATTCCGAGTCTGGACGGCCGAGATAAGCCCGCTCCTTTGCAGACCAGGCCTGGGCCGCGCGAGCTATGTGGGAGAAGGCCCTGGTCGCCTCCTGACGACGCCCCTTCGCCTATAAGAAGCCTCGGGACAGAAAAACCTAAAGGAGTCGGTGAAATTTCTAGAATAGTTCCACAGCGCCGCCGCCGTCGAAGACAAATTTCGGGGGACAGAAGTCTCTGTTCTGGCACCCTGCCGGGACGGGGAAGTGCCCCCGGAGCCATCTCCATCGGTCTCCATCACTGTCTCCGCCGTCTCCATCGACCTCACCGCCATCTCCATCAACCTTGCTGTCTCCTATGATGAGGAGGGAGTAGTTCATCCCCGGGGCTGAGGGCTCTACCAGTAGCTATGTGGTTCACCTCTCTCTCCCATGATGTGATCTTTATGTGATCGTGAGCTTTGTATCATGTTGAATAAGTAGATGTTATTATTCAGATATTATGTGTACTCTGGTGGTATTATTAAAGTAATCTATTCCTCCTGCCATGGTGTAACGGTGATAGTGCGTGCATCATGGTGGTACTTGGTTTAGGCTATGATTGTGATCTTTTATGGATTATGAGAGTAATTATCGCTATGATAGTATTGAAGTGATCTATTCCTTCTTTCATGGTGTAATGTTGACAGTGTGTGCACCGTGTTAGTACTTGGTCTAAGTTGCAATAATATCTATCTTGAGTTGTGATCTAATTTGGATATCTCTATGAGTGGTGTTTGTCAAGTACTTGATGAACTTTAAGGGGTGCTTCTGTAGCCACTACGCAATGATTAGTGTTGTTCAATAGGAGAGTAATTCAGAGTACCATAGTGAAGAGAAGTTGTTTATTTATTCAATTATATTATATTTGTTGGGAGTGTGTCCACTAGTGAAAGTATGATCCCTAGGCCTTGTTTCCAAGCTTTGCACACCGTTTACTTGCCGTTTTGTTACTTGTTTGCTTGCTGCCATTTTTATTCCAGATTGCATTTACTACTTATAATCATCTGTACCGCTTGTATTTCACTATCTCTTTGCCGAACTAGTGCACCTATACATCTGACAAGTGTATTGGGTGTGTTGGGGACACAAGAGACTTTCTGTATCGTAATTGCAGGGTTGCTTGAGAGGGATAGCTTTGACCTCTTCCTCCGTGAGTTCGATAAACCTTGGGTGATCCACTTAAGGGAAACTTGCTGCTGTTCTACAAACCTCTGCACTTGGAGGCCCAACAAGTGTCTACAAGAATAGAAGTGCGTAGACATCCAGCTCTTTTCTGGTGCCGTTGCCGGGGAGGTAAGGTAAAAGGTACTCGCATCCTCCTGTGTGAGTGCTCGAAGTTATTTCCTTTAGATTCTGCAATTACATCTTTTTGTTTCTTGTTTTTATTTTCACTAGTTAGGCTTAATGGAAAACAAAGAGTTCTGTAGTCTTTTTCCTGAGTTTAGATATGAAGTATTTGAAGAGAAAATTGAAAAACCTTTGGAGCTTAATTTGCATGCTAACAGTGTTGTTAGTATGAATGTTTTGAACACTGTTATTACTAATGCTATAGAAAAGTCTAAGCTTGGGGAAGCTGGTTTTGTTAAGCATGATATTTTTAGTTCCCCAGCTTTAGTGGAGAAAGTTTGTTCTGATAATATTTTATCTCCCATATATGATGTTCCTTCTTATGATGATATGTTTGAAGAATATGCTTTGCGAAATAGTTGTTCTTTGGCTTGTGATGATACTAAACCTCTAGTTTATGATGGCTATGATGATGAGTATAATATTTTCAGTTCACCTACTATTGAGAATAAAATTAGTTATGATTACAATATGCCTCCTATTTTTGATGATTATGGTGATGAGAATAATCATTCTGTTGAATCTGCACCTACTACTATTGTTCCTGTGGTGAGTATTAATTCTTTTATGCTTGTGGCTCATGATAGGGATGTTTTATGTGATAGTTATATTGTTAGTTCTATTAATGATGCTACTGAAAGTTATTATGAGAGAGGGAAACATGGTTTGATGGATCTCAACAATATTGAGTTTCCCCTCTTTATGTTGCAATTCTTGAAGTTATACTTGTTTTGCCTTCCTATGCTTTTTGCTTTGCGCTTTCATGACTTGTCTCTTTACAAGACTATTTTTCATAGGAAGTGGTTTAGATTTAAATGTGTTCCATACTTGCTTTTTGATGCTCTCTATTGCTTTAAGTTTCTATATGGCGCCTTTGCCTCAAGCTCTTATATGGCGCCCACATGAGCATCTTTGCAAAATACTGCGCCTAGCTCAAAGGCGTTAAAGAAAAACACTCTTGGGAGATAACCCATTGTTTTATTTTCAGTAATTTTTCTTTTATTTGAGTCTTGGAAGTTATTACTACTGCAATAACCGCTCCTTATCTTTTTATTTCGTTTTTGTGCCAAGATAAGCCTCTAATTTGAGTGAGGTAAAGATTTGGGGATGTTGCTGTCCTTAAACTGTTTTTGGTGCTGCACCATAAAAAATCGTATAAATTCTCTGTATATCTTTTGGACCTGCGATTTCTTGTGCATATGACCCAGGTTATATCCAAACTTTTGTTAGCTGAACACTTTTTGATTTGAGCAACATAAAACCCCTCAAAAATTCGACCTTTGTCAGCTGTTCAGTTTTGACAGATTTCTGCCAATATTTGTGTTTGCCACTTTATCGCTTTCTTTTGAGTTCTTTTGATCACGGAACTTTTGGGGAGGTTTCTACAGTAGTATCTACTATATATGTGGTGGTTTTTAGTTGAAACCTAAAGCAAAAAGAGGTTGATTATATGTTATGCTACACTAATGTTGCTAATAGATTTGTGTTTAGTTTTGTATGAAGGAAGTTTTCAAGTGTAGGGATTGGAGAATGATGAGATGAGTTGAAGAATGGACAAAAGCTCAAGCTTGGGGATGCCCATGCATCACCCCAAGAAATATCCAAGAAGTACAAGCATCAAATCTTGGGGATGCCCCCGAGGCACCCCTTCTTCATCGGCAAAAATCAGGTCACCTTTCAAGACACTATATTTTTACTGTTTCATGCATTATGCGTTTTTCTTGGAGCGTCAGCTGTTTTAGTTTTCTTAGTTAGTTTAGTTTAGTTTGCTGCAATAAATGGTTAGATCACATCATGTTTCTTTTGGAGGAGATGAACTCATTTTTATTTGCCAAGAACACTCTAGTTTTCACTCCTATCGTTTCAATGAGTGTTCTCTTTTTCTGCTACTGGGTTTAGCTTGCATTTTTTGCCTTCATTTTTGTTCAGATCTTCTTATATCTTTGCATCAAGGTGTATTTGGACCTCTGGTATATGTTGGTTTTCCTCAAAAGAGTTGTCTCAAAAAATTTCAAATGGTGTTGGAAAAGAGAAAAAGTTTAATGCAAAAAAGTGGTACAAGAAGGAGCTTGTGTAGACTGCGGCCTAGGCTGTTGCATGTCATGCTTGATGTCTTTTTGATAGTATGCTTAGTGGTTTTGTTGTAGCATGACTTGTCTCAAATAACTGAGATTGCATAATGAGCCTTTGAAAAAATCATGCGTTGTTTTTTTTTATCGTTTGGAAGCATTATTTTGGTTTTCTCCTTGATGCTTTATTTGGGTTGACTTGGCGCATGCTCACACATGTTAGACTCTTACAAAGTCACCAATAGCCTCTATGATCATTTAGTTTTTGACTTTTGATGCCATGTTATGCTTCTTTTAATGTTGCTTTGTCGCTTTGCATGATTATGGCCGTTATTGCTCTCTTAGTTGGTCGCTCCCAGTCTTTTGCTAGCCCTCGCCTTGTACTGAGTATGAGTTCTACTCGTGCATCCAACTCCTAAAAACCAAGTTTGCCATTGTGTCCACTATAAATTCCTATGCATGGTATTTGTAAGCCATTCCAAGTAAATTTTCATGTGCTACCTTTCAAAACCTTCAAAATACTTCTCATTTTGTGACACTGTTTTTAGCTCACGGGGACGTAGTGGTCGGATTTGCTATCTTCCATATTGCTTATTCCAAAAAGAAAAAAAGAAAAAAAGAAAAGAAAAAAAGGCACTCCTCCACGGAATGTGAATGTTGGTGGGCACCCGATAAAATCAGTTAGCCATAGTTTTTGAAAGAAAAAAAGGTGGGGAGAAGTGCCAAGCTTTATAAAAGAGCAAAAAAGTGCCAATCTCTCTCTCAAAAACTTGCTTTATTTTTGTATGGAAGATAGTAAGAACCCCATTGCCAGTCGTTGACAAAGACAACCACCTCTCAAAACCAAGTTTTATCTCTCTGTTTTACAAATGAAAAGCTCTAGCACATGTTTAATCACTGCTTCCCTCTGCGAAGGGCCTTTCTTTTACTTTTATGTTGAGTCACCACCTTCTACCTTTATGCACCATTAAGAGAGCATAGTTGTCATTCTTAGTGTAATATCCATTGTCCCAAAGTTCATTGATTGATTCATATTGTTGGTTTCACTTGTTCTTAAATTATTTGTATCTAGTCGCCCTCTTAAACTTGAAGGTGTCCTATGCATTTATGTTTTGCTCTCTTTGAAGGACAAGTTGAAAACCATTTGTATGTTTTTCCTTATGATTTGAACACACGTTTGACTTTCGTTGTTTCATTATTCATGATCTTTTGTTTGTGTTCATTTTCATGTTTATAACATGGTTGCTATGTTTTTATTGTCAAGATTATGTCTTTTATGCCTATGTTTTAAGTTCTTTTGATCCCAGCTCACAATGCTTACATACATGATCAAGATTGTGTAGGTGCATGTCACCTCAAAAATTATTTCTTTTGTTATCACTTACCTACTCGAGGACGAGCAGGAGTTAAGCTTGGGGATGTTGATACGTTGCAAACGTATCTATAATTTTTGATGCTCCATGCTTGTTTTACACCAATTGCTATATGTTTTGTCTACACTTTGTGATACTTTTATGATTTATTTGGACTAACCTACTAATAGTTGCAAAAGTGCACAATGTTCTTGTTTTACACTTTGATGTGTAGGAATTCCAAGAATACAAGTGGAAACCTTATTGGAGTCAAATTGGGACTTTCCAGAAATCTGTACCAGAACTTTTTTTGAAGATGGTCACGTTACGTGTCGAATACGGTGTCAAACGGAAAACTCTTCAAATACAAAGTTGTAGGTACTTTCACGGCGAACGTTCTGGACATAAAATTCACCTGATTCCGAGTCCGGACGGCCGAGATAAGCCCGTTCCTTTGCAGACTAGGCCTGGGCCGCGCGAGCTATGTGGGAGAAGACCCTTGTCGCCTCCTGACGACGCCCCTTCTCCTATAAGAAGCCTCGGGACGGAAAACCCTAAAGGAGTCGGCGAAATTTCCAGAACAGTTCCGCAGCGCCGCCGTCGTCGAAGACAAATTTCGGGGGACAGAAGTCTCTGTTCCGGCACCCTGCCGGGACGGGGAAGTGCCCCCGGAGCCATCTCCATCGGTCTCCATCGCCGTCTCCGCCGTCTCCATCGACCTCACCGCCATCTCCATCAACCTTGTTGTCTCCTATGATGAGGAGGGAGTAGTTCATCCCCGGGGCTGAGGGCTCTACCGGTAGCTATGTGGTTCACCTCTCTCTCCCATGATGTGATCTTTATGTGATCGTGAGCTTTGTATCATGTTGAACAAGTAGATGTTATTATTCAGATATTATGTGTACTCTAGTGGTATTATTAAAGTAATCTATTCCTCCTGCCATGGTGTAACGGTGACAGTGCATGCATCATGGTGGTACTTGGTTTAGGCTATGATTGTGATCTTTTATGGATTATGAGAGTAATTATCGCTATGATAGTATTGAAGTGATCTATTCCTTCTTTCATGGTGTAATGTTGACAGTGTGTGCACCGTGTTAGTACTTGGTCTAAGTTGCAATAATATCTATCTTGAGTTGTGATCTTATTTGGATATCTCTATGAGTGGTGTTTGTCAAGTACTTGATGAACTTTAAGGGGTGCTTCTGTAGCCATTACGCAATGATTAGTGTTGTTCAATAGGAGAGTAATTCAGAGTACCATATTGAAGAGAAGTTGTTTATTTGTTCAATTATGTTATATTTGTTGGGAGTGTGTCCACTAGTGAAAGTATGATCCCTAGGCCTTGTTTCCAAGCTTTGCACACCGTTTACTTGCCATTTTGTTACTTGTTTGCTTGCTGCCATTTTTATTCCAGATTGCATTTACTACTTATAATCATCTGTACCGCTTGTATTTCACTATCTCTTCGCCGAACTAGTGCACCTATATATCTGACAAGTGTATTGGGTGTTGGGGACACAAGAGACTTTCTGTATCGTAATTGTAGGGTTGCTTGAGAGGGATAGCTTTGACCTCTTCCTCCCTGAGTTCGATAAACCTTGGGTGATCCACTTAAGGGAAACTTGCTGCTGTTCTACAAACCTCTGCACTTGGAGGCCCAACAAGTGTCTACAAGAATAGAAGTGCGTAGACATCAAGGCCACCTGGCCCCACCTCTCACATCGCCCCTTCGCCTATGAAGACCCCCCGACTGGAAAAACCTAAGGACCCGATCACTTTTCCAGAACACATCGCAATCCGCCGCCGCCGTCGTCCCGAAGATCGGGAGTGTAACGACCCAAGATTTTATCAAATTTTGGGGGAAAAATTTTCGTTTTTATTTTGCTTGTGTTGATTGAAATTTCACAGGGATTTAAAACTTTCTGAGTCTATTTGAAAGCTTTATTAGAAAACTATTTTTAAACTTTCTATTATTTATTTCTTGAAGAACTTCTTTGAGAAAAATAAAGTATCAAAATACTATTTTCCTTTCTTTTATTTCAAACCTATGCAAGCTACTTGCAAAGGGTACCTCCTAAAATGTTTCTTTTGTCTAAAAAGGTTGGCATTGCAAAAGGTGATTTGAAAACAAATCAAAAATAATATTTTATAAAGTGTTATCCTCTTATTTTAAAAGTATTATTTCAAAATCCTATTTCTACTTTGGTTTATGCAAATAAACCCTTTATCCAAATTATAGAGCCTTATTAGGAATTCTGTTTTAATTATAAAAACATGTTTGTTACTGTTAGACAAGAACACGCGCGAGCATCGCGTGTCTTCATTCATTAAGGTAGAAAGGAGTGGCAATTACAAGAGAGGCTCAATCACAAACGATCGGTCCTCTAAACCACACACTCACCCGAGATAGAGCTAGCCTATTCCTCTCGCTATACCACTACCACTACCACAAAGCTTAGCTCGCTTCCACTGCTCGAATTCAACGGCAATCCGTCGGACTAGCTCTACTGGCATCGTTGCCTGTCTGTCAAAGATGCGCGCATTTCTCTCAAGCCATAGCTCCCTAGCAACAAGAACGACCAGGGAGTTGACCTCCTTCCTGTGTCTAGCTGGGATCGCATCGGATAGAGATGGCCACCATATTGCGAGCGACGTGTCGGCCGAGGGCACCCGATCATGCAGGTTCAGAGGCTGCAGGACCCTGTACCAAACTTCCCTCGCGAACGAGCACTGCAGCGTGAGATGCTCGATCGTCTCTGGCTCCTGGCAGCATAGCGGGCAGAGTGGCGTATTCTGAAGACCCCTCTCCTCCAGCCTGTCGGCAGTCCAGAGTCTGTCTTTGAGCGCCAACCAGACGTGGAGCTTGTGCTTGAGGGGCGCACCTGAGCTCCACAGTTCCTTCATCCCAGGAACCTCAGTGCGTCCAATGAAGAACAGCTGGTATGCCGTTTTCGCAGAGTACTGTCCATTAGCGGTGAGCCTCCATCTGGCGCTGTCTGGGCTCTCCTGCAACGCCGGCGCCTCTCTAAGGGCCGCCCAGAGGCCCATGAATTCCACAATGGCTGGGACTGACGGGGTGCCCCGTATAGCCTGAATCCAGTCATTGTTAGCGAGCGCTTTGGCCACAGAGTCCTTCCTCCTTGCAGGTTTCACAAATTTCATTAAGTTTGGTGCAAGCTCACTGATGCTCGAAATGCCCATCCACCTGTCGGACCAGAATTTCAGTTTGTTTCCATCCCCTAGCACACAGAGAGTGGCTGCTCTGAACATATTATTTGCCTCCATTGGGATATCAAACTCTAAGCCCGACCATGGCTTGTCCTCCTCCATAAGCTCAAGCCACTTCCATCTCATTCGCAAAGCAAGGTTTAGTAGCTTCAAGTTTTTGAGCCCTAGCCCCCCTAGCTGCTTTGGGGAGCATACCATGTCCCACGCCACCATACATTGCCCACTCCTTGCTTGGGTCGCTGCTGACCAAAAGAATCCCCTCTCCAGCTTGTTTGCATAGTCCAGGAACCATTGCGGCAGATCGAGGCAGAGCATGTGATAGATGGGGGTGGCAGCGATTGTTGAATCAATTAGAATTAGTCTGCCACTTCTTTCCAACATCGACGCCTTCCAGGTTGGTACATGCCGTGCAAGCTTGTCGACCAAAGGCTGCAGGTCTGCCTTGGTGAGCCTGACTGGAGACAGCGGGAGGCCCAGGTATTGGATGGGGAATGGTTTGGCGGGGCATTGCAACACAGCCGTTACCTGATGAAGATCCTCCTCGCTGCACCTAATAGCTGAAACAGAGCTCTTGTTCAAATTGCAGCGTAGCCCCGAGGCCACTCCAAATGCCTGCACCAGCTGCAATGCCACACGAGCCTCATCCTCCGTTGGCTTGATGAAAAGAACGACATCGTCGGCAAACAGAGACAAACGATGGCGAATCCCACTTCTTGTGAATGCTGCAAAGAGTCCCTGTGTCTCAGCAAGCTTGATTTCCGCCGTCAACACGTTCATGACAAGGATGAATAAGGTAGGCGACAGTGGGTCGCCCTGCCGGAGGCCTTTTGCATGCCAGAATCTATCGCCGGCGCCACCATTGACTAGCACTCTTGTGTTCGCAGTGGAGATCAGCGTGAGTATCTTAGCAATCCACTTGGGTCCGAAGCCTCTATGCTGAAGAATCTGGATGAGGAACGGCCACGAGACCGAGTCGAACGCCTTTGCCATGTCCAGTTTCAACATTGCCGCTGGGATCCTTTTCTGATGCAGGCTGCGGATTGAGTGTTGTACCATGAAGAAGTTATCCTGAATCGAGCGCCCCTTAACAAACGCGCTTTGATTAGCATCGACGAGCACCGGCAGAAGCTTGTTCAATCGATGTGCCATTGCCTTCGATACAATTTTTGCAATGCTGTGAATTAGGCTCACAGGTCTAAAGTCCCCAACTTCTACTGCCCCAGGCTTCTTTGGAAGCAGTGTGATGTAGGCTTGATTCAGCCTTGCGAAGCCCCTGTTGTCCTCTGAATCGAAAGCAGAGATGGCCCTCATAACTGTCACGCTCACTAACGACCAGCAAGTCTGGAAGAAACGCGCGGAGAACCCGTCAGGTCCGGGCGCTTTGTCCGGCGGGAGACTGCGAACGGCTGCTGCGATTTCGCTCTCCGAGAATGGCAGCTCGAGATCAGCAGAGTCCACTCGGCTTTGTCCCAGGGCTTCAAGGTTCAGAGTGTACTCGCGCTGCACCGGCTCCCCCAGGAGTTGGGTATAGTGCTCAGTGGCTATCTCCTCCATCGCCGCCTGCTCGGTGACAGGCGTTCCACCGCTCCGCAAACTGAAGATGTGGTTACGGCGCCGCCGTATGCTGGCATGGACGTGAAAGAAGCTCGTGTTCGCGTCCCCCTCCTGCAGCCAATGGATTCTCGATCTTTGCCTTGCAATTGTTCGCTCTAGGGACGCAAGCCCGAGGACTTTTTTCTTCAGCTGCGCCCGAAGCCAGAACTCGTCCTCATTTAGATTGCGCTGATCCATTGCCATGTCCAACTGCCGAATTACTTCGTTTGCCAACAAGATTTGTTCCTTGACGTTCCCAATCCGTCGCTGGCTCCAGCGCGTCAAAACCCTGGCTGTCGATTTCAACCGTTGTTGCAGATCAATGAAAGGATCTGGGTGCTGTTCCTCCGCATACCACCCTGACGCAACTGCCTCCGCGAACCCCGCTATTCGTGGCCAATGAGCCTGAAAATGGAACCGAGACTTCCGGTGAAACGAGACATTTGTCGACATCATGATCGGACAGTGGTCAGACATTGAGGAGGAAAGCGCCTGGAGAAGGCACTCGGGATGCGCCAGATCCCAATCCACGGTGCAGAACCATCTGTCTAACCTCTCCATCGTTGGCTGTCTCCGCTCATTGCTCCACGTGTACCTCCTACCGATAAGTGCCTGCTCTTTTAGCTCCAAGTCATTTAGGAGATCCCTGAAGTGGCCCATCATCCTTCTATTTAGTCGCGCGTTGTTCTTGTCTGCTGCATCTAAAATTAGATTGAAATCCCCGGCCACAGCCCAACTCCCAGGGAACGCCGCACGGACGGCTCGGACCTCGTCCATGAAGTCCAGCTTGAGGTTGTCGTGCGTAGGCCCGTAGACTGTTGTCAGAGCCCAGGGCTCCGCTCCATCGAACGAGAGCTCAACGGTTACTGAATAAGTGTTCACCTGTGATCTGAGCACTTGCACTTTGCTAGCTTGCCATGCCACAATGATTCCACCCGCTGTATTATTCGCAGGCAGCACGACGAATTGATCGAAACCTGGCCCGAGGACCCGGCAGATGGTGAATAAATCGACCACCGCCAGCTTTGTTTCCACCATGCAGACAACAGATGCTGCAGCGTCTTCCACAGCTTGCTTAACCAGCGTGCCCCTGTTAGGGGCGTTTAAGCCACGCGGGTTCCACACAATTATGTTCTCATTCGGTGCTTCCATGGAAACAAGTTTCAACTAGGACACCACCAATGGGAGGCAATCAGACGAAGAGCTCTCCCTGCGCCGTGGCGTCAAGGAAGAACAACTTAGCTAATGCCTCGACACGCGCCGGCGAGAGCGGGCCTCGGAAGTACTCAGCGTACTTCTCCAAGCAGTCAACCTCTGGCTCACCCTCTACATTACAGATTCCCAACTTGGTCATCAACACTCTTTGCGCTCGTTTAACATAGGAACCAGGCTGGCCTCTTGCCAGCTCCTTGATGCGGGTGCTTCGCCGGCATTGCTCCTCAGCGACGAAGAGGCGGCGGCGGCGTCTTCCTTGTTGCACATTGGGCAGCGGCAACAGCGGATTGTCGATGTGCTGCCTGATCTGCGCGACAACATCCTGCAATGCTTCACGGGCGTCAGCCGCAGGAGGGGCAGGCGTGTTGATGGGGGACGAGGGAGCCGATGCCGAGATCCTTGAGGGCGGAGGCGAGGGGAACGGGACGCTGTTTGTTCCACGTAGTGAGGCGGGCGATGCGTGCGGGCGGAGTGGCGAGGCAATGCCCGCCCCAGGGCTGTTGCAAGGCGTCGCCCTAGCCCCAGTCGCATGCGGGATGCGTTCCGTGCCCGTTTCCGGCACAAAGCTCACGTGAGCCGAAGGGGTCACCTTCCCTTGACTGCAGTTGCAGCCAGCCGGTCGAGACCAGCAGCTCTGCGTGCACCGATCCAGAGGCGCCTCGCAGGAGCCCGCGCCAAAGACTGATCCGACGTCATCCTCAAGCCGTATCCGTGAGGGCCCATTCACAGAGGAAGGGGAGCCAGCCGCGCTAGCCTCCAACGTGCTTTTCCCGCCATTCCCGGTGCGGCCCGAGGGAGATCCACAGGACGACGTTTGGTGTCGATCGGCAATTGGTTCAGCCACCCCGACGCCGGGCCCCACTCCACTTTCCTGTCCACTTTCTGCTTGGAACGTAGCGGCCGGAGGTGCCAGAGGGCCCCTCCCCGCAGCTGTTTCTTGTCCTGGAGCAGCGCCGCCATCGCTTTTTGCAGCAAAGCTGTCAGTGCTCGAGGACCGACCGTTGTTGCACCGCGGACCAGGCTCCTCGCCAGCAGCCCTTGCAACGCCGCCGACGCCTGTCCGATAGCCACCGGCGTTTGTCCGGTAGCCGCCATCTGACGGCGAGACCTCCTCAGGCGCCGAGAACCCGCCATCTCCGCCAGCGCTTCCGTATCCGCTATCATTGTGGCGCTCCGGCGAGAAGGGGGGCGTAGGTGGCGATGGCGACCTCGCCGGAGGGGGCGGCGGGGGTGGCGGAGGCGGGGACGAATCGGCCGCGTCCACCATCACCGCATCTGCAAGCGGCCGGAAGTGCACGTCGTACCGCAAGGTCTTTGCCCGGCGAGCAGGTGGCGGCCCCCTGTGCCTTCCCCGAGGGCGCACCTCAGGAGCCGGCGGCTCCTCGATGAACAGTGGCCGCGATGCGGGAACCCTCCCCGGGTCCAGCGCCCTGACCCAGGCCCGGAAGCCCGACATGTCTTCCCGACGAGCCGTCGGCGCGTCGACGTCCACCACGAACCCCACGCCATCCAAGAGCACGTCCGCCGTGCGCCGAGTCCACGCGTTGGCCGGGACACCCTTGAGCTCTAGAAGCAGCAGAAACGGCAGGTCCACCGCTGTGGCGTGCGCCTGCCGGATCCACCCCCGCAGGGCAAGGGAGAACGCCCGCCCATGGACAATGCCCCTGGCCACCATCCTGTCACGATCACGAGCTTCCCTGCAGAGGACAAGGTAGTCCTCCGGCGAGAACGGCCTGATCGACATGTCCTCCGGCCCCAGACGGAACTCAGCCTGCAGCAGCCCGGCGGCCTCCGCGATGCCAACGTGCGGCCTGGCGCCCACAATGGTGACGACGACCGCCCTTTGCAGCTGCGCCTCCATGCTGCCGATCTCCTCCGAATATTCCAGGAAGCAGGGCGGCAGCTCCGGCCTCGCAGCGGGCGCCGGCGCACGCGGCTCCGCCACCACCTGAGCCCGGGGCTGCACGAATGGGACGCTGAACGCTGGGCTATGCGCGGTGCTCTCGTCGGAGCCCTCACGCACAACCCTGCTCCACGAGCGCCCCAGCCGAACGGCCCCTGGTGGCGGCGGCCCCGGCGGCGGGGGAGGAAGAACCGGCCCCGCAGCCGCAGCTCCCCGCGTCGACGATGAGCCAGCCGCGGCCGAACTCCCCAACGACGGGCTTCGAGGCCGCTTGCACCCCCGGGAGATGTGCCCATCCTCGCCGCAGGCGATGCAGCGCACGTCGTTGGTGCAGTCCCGCGAGATGTGGCCCGGCCGCGCGCAGTTGTAGCAGAGACCATGAAGCTCCTGCGGAAGGCGACGGTTCGGCGGCGGGTGCGCCGCCGGGAGCTGCCTCCTGCGCATCTGCCTCCTCTGCTCCTTGCGACGCAGCATCCTCCTACGACGCCTCGAACCCTCCGCGGTCCGCCACTCCGCTCCCCGCCCCCCCACCTCGCCGACGCCGGCGGGGGCCTCCACGGACGCGGCCTTGTCGACGGGGGACAGGAACGGAGAGAGTTCCGAGTCCGACAACTCCACACGGCCCGCCGACGCCATGCCCACGGCCGTCGGGGGACGCTCTCTCGCTCACGCTCTCTCGCTCACGCTCTCTCGCTCACGCTCTCTCGCTCACGCTCCTCTGCCTCATACATTTGGAGGAATAGAAACGCGTAGGCAAGGAGAGTTGGCCATGTTTGTTACTGTTAGGGATTGTTGTTTTGAATTTTAGAAACTTTACAAAGTTGGTTTGAAGTCATTTGAAGCATTTATGCAAAATATATGAAAGAAATAAGAAATCAGAAAAAGGAAAAAGAAGAAAGAAAAATAAAAACAGAAACGGACCCCGGGGAACCAAACCGGCCCAGACAGGAAACCGACCCGTGGCCCAGGAAGCCCTCCTCCCGAATCGGTATAGCCCCCTCTCTCCACCTCGCCGACAGGTGGGACCCACCTGTCATCTCCCTCCCCCAGCCGTTTCTTTCGCCGGTGACTGAGCCCGAGCCCGCCATTACTCCCCCTCTTCATTCCTCTTTATTCCGTGAGTAATTCGACCCCCTCCCGCGCCTATAAAAGGCTCTGGACCTCCTCCACCATCGCCCTTTCCTTTTCCCTCTGAAAGCGCCGCCAGGCCGGCGCAATTCCTCGCCGGAAAGCCTCCCAGTACCGTGACCATCCCGAGCACTAGACGACGAATCCGTGAGCCAACACCACCAACTTCTTACCCTTTTCCCCTTCCCTCTCTCTTGCGCATCATCTCAGACCATCCCCGCACCTTTTCCTGCAGCAAACCGTCGATTCCGCCATCGTCTGCATCTTGCCGACGCGCGGAGCACCTCCAGTCGCCGTTCGTCGTCGCCCCAGGAAGCTAAAGTCGACACCGGTCAAACCCCCGAGTTCGCCGTCCTCCATGGTGCGTCGTCCGCTACTTCCCAGCCATTGCCGCCCACCGGAGCATCGCCGTCGTTCAACGCCTGGACGAGACCTCGCCACCGGCGACCTGCTAGAAACCCTAATCGGTGAGGATCACTCCCTGACTCTTCTCGCCCGTCCGATTTCGATCTGACGCGCCAGACAGATCCACTTAAACCGAATCGGTACAGATCAATTTGGGCCCTTAGATCTTCTTTTGATCCTATGGTTCACAGAGCCGATCCGGCCGAAGAGGTATGCTCCAATCAAAAACAGACACGTGGTAGCCTCCGGGTTAAACAGAAATTCGAAATAGGAATTGAATTCAGATTTGATCCAAATCTTCAGAAAATCATAACTTTTGATTCCTGTATCCAAATTTAGCAAATGATATACCGTTGGAATCCTTAGGAAGTCTAGAATCCATCAGTGCCATAAAATCTTATATTTTATGGGTTCAATTTGAAACTATTTTCAAATTGAGTTAAACCCTTCTGTTAGCTTGATAAATTCATATCTTTAGTTCTGTCCATCCAAATATTACAAATTTGTAGTCTCTGGATTCCTCAGAACTTGTAGAACATCATAGGATCAAGAAATACCAAATTTGATACGTGCACACACTTTGTGCATTCAAATTTGTCCAAATCACTATTCGGATCATAGTTTGAATTCTATAACTTATTTTGGAATAAATCCAATTGCAGTAGCTTTGTTTTGCTGCAAGTTATCCAGTAGCATCACTCCCATAATTTCTTGAACCACTTCATCAATTATTCAAATTCTAATATGAGAATTTGAGTATTCCTATATAGATTAATTCTATTTCCATTTCAATCATTGATCCCTTCTACTTTAGAAAACCCTACGATCATACCTAGCTACCAAATATCATCTTGAGATCACTTTGATCCAATATCATGTCCATCTAGGTACATCATATCTAGTTCACGCATATTCAAATTTCAATTGTGTCATTTGAGTAAAGTGTGATACATCTTAATCATAGAATTCTATTTTGCTATTGTGGTATTGATTCAATTCTACTACCATAGCTCATGATCATACCTATCCATCACCATCATACTAAATAACATCCAATCTTATTCAACCCCAAGCCTATGTGTAACATGTACTATTTTGAGTAAGTGTTATCACACTTTATTCAGTAGTGTTATGTTGCACTATTCAATACTTTTGTGAATCTATTCACATAAGCCATTCCTAAACCATATCCTCTACCTATAGCCATTTATTTATGTCTACTCAATCTTAGCCTTGCATTGAACTATTCAATTTGCATTTGAGTTAATTGAGTACTTCAATGTTATATGAATCCTAGCCTAAGCTTAAGTATAATATATACTATTTAAGAATAATTGTTGTCACACTTATTCAATAGTATTGCTATTACACTATTTTGTCTCTTATGTGAATTACCCACATGAGATATTCCAAGATTCAATATGCTTTGATAAAGCATAAAGATCTCACTCATTATATTTTGTCTAATTCATATATATATTCAAATTGCAATTGTGCTACTTGAGTAGAATATGAATTCATCTCAAACCTAGATTTTGTTAATGTGGTGTTGTTATAGCCCGTACCATAGTATGTGTTATACACCATGTTGATCAATGAACCCTTTGAGCCATGTCCTCAAATATCAATCATTCATACCTAATCCCAATGCCAACCTAGTTTTGTTCACATGTATTGAACTATTCAACTTGCAAATGTGCTAATTGAGTTGTTCAAACATTCTTAAAGCTAGCCTAGTTCCTAAGTGCAATAGATACTATTCAAGAGTAATTGTTGTCACATTTACTCAATAGTGTTGTAGTTGCACAAATCGACTCTTGTGTAATTTAATACACATGAGCTATTCCTAAAACTATATGCTTTAATAAAGCATAAAAACTTCATCAATTATATTATGCCTAATCCAATTCTCTCTCAAATCATATTAATCTTTCCCAACTAAGCTCTCAAATTCATATCCCCACAAATCATGATCCTTTACCATATCTTTCTATCGTAACATTTCAATGAATCTAAATTGTTAAACAAACACCTTTCAATTGTTTGATTTGTTTGATTGTGTTTGTATGAATTGTTTATGGTATGCTATTTCTTGTGCTATAGTTTGTGCGGAGAGCTACGTGCCTAGTTGAGAGAAGTGAAACATCATATTCTTCAAAAAGGCAAGTGACACACATGCTCCCTTACCCATTTTACTTATGCATTAGTATGTTCACCTCTTGTAGTATGCATGATAGGTGTTTTACTCAACTGTTTTATCAAATGCTTAGATCCTAGTAGTGTGTAGCAATCCCTCAAACCCCACCTGTTAGGATGCTAAGTACCTTGTTAACCTTGATGCCATGCTAAGATCACTTGAAAAGTGTTTTGTGAACAAATTAAGAACTTCAACTAAAATGAAACACCTGGGTGGATTGGTTTGTTGAAGGAGGTGATGTTGAGTGGCGACCTGGGGCTACACTTTGTGTAGTTGCTGCCTGGGCGTACACTTGTGGTTGGCCACCCAGGAACAAAGAGATGGCTATGTCTTCCATGCTTAGTGTACTTCCAGTGCAGCCTTATGACATTATGGGCTCTGTCTTGACTGATTAGATGTGGGAGTGTAACTTTGTGCAAGAAGTTGGTGGTAGAATAATTATAGGTTGGGAGCGGATCTTGCCAGTTAGTTGCCCTCTCCTCTAAAAGGTCTCGTTTCATTTTATGTATGGGCATAAAATGAATCGTAAGGTGAAAGTGCACAACCCTTGCAAGGTGTTTTAAATCTAATCGATTAGCCGTGTCCTCGGTTATGGACAATTGAGTCTCTAGACATGGAATGTACGGAATAATCTCATCACCGATTCTGAATTATTAAAATTTGTCTAGAAACCCCTAGGTAGGAACTAAGGACCATACACTCCAAGGGGTGGTGGTGCCTGAGGTTCCAAACTTTGTTGAGTTACGCCCAGAACTACATACCGGCCAGTATGTAGTGTATGGGGGTTGTCTTGACCCTTGAAAAATAAAATTTGTTGAAAAAAAGTATTAAAATGGATTTATAGGATAAAATTGGCTTTATGCAAATCAGCCTATGAGATCCACCAGCCAAATGCCATGTAGTATAGTCTTTCCACAAAAATGCCACCAAATATGTGTCTTTTGCCAGTACATCATTGTACTGACCCCTCTGGGGCTGCATATTCAAACGTGCAGGTTCTATTTCGAGTAAGGAACCAGGAGTAGGATCTCGAGCTTACATTCCAACATGTCTGCCTGTGGCACTTGATGAAGATGGAAGCTCACTGCAACTATGCTTTATGCTGTGTACTCATAAGGTAGAAGACCTATGTAACTAGATTTACGTTGTAATATTGATGCTATTGCAATGATTACTTATTTTGTACTGTGGTGCTATCTACTGATCCAGGGAATGGCATAGATACACAGGAGATTTGCCTTTAGTAAAAGGCGGGTCGTCACAAAATGGTATCAGAGCATAGTGTTGCCTGTAGGATCGAGACCCTAGGTTTGGAATAGACTAGGAAGCCCTAGGATTCTTCCCTCTCTCCTTAAAAAGAAAATCAATTCAGTTTTCTAAAAGAGATCAATCTATATACTTTTAGTTTGAAATTTTCTTGTAAGACCTTACCCCATTCATTTGTTATACACTACATCTCTCTCTAATTTAGATGACCAACCCCACTGGTCCTTTCTTGATGGATTCGATGTCACCTACTACAGAACCAGTGATGATCATAACCCTGAGGTGTGAGACTGAGTTTCCCAGAGCCTTGAAGAACCTCATGTTAAGTATGGGAATGCAAGGAGAAGCTGTTTACAAAGGATTTCCCGTGATGGATGAAGGTGAAGAATATTGGTGGGTGCAGCTTCATTTATACAAGAACAAGGAAGATGACCATAAGAAGATGGGACTTTGGATGTTCACCAACTTCGAGATGTATCCATCATTTCTTGACTCAGCAAGATGTGCTGCTTGGTCAGCAATAAAGGAACTTGGAGAAAGACTCAAGTGGAGACTTCACAATACGCAGCAGGCCCTCAAGGAAGAAAAGGAAGATACTACTGCATTGAAGACAACCATAAGTCAACTTCAAGGTGACATGGAAAAAAAAACTAGTATCTGAACTTAGTGTTCAAGGAGACCTCATCAAAACCAAGGATGAACAAATTGCCAATCTGCAGAAGCAACTGGACCAGAACAGTGGATCTGCTTAGAAGAGTACCAAGAAGCCTTAGTTGGACCTCCATTTAGGAAATTTTAATAAGCAACGACGTGTAATAAACGTTATGATCATACCGACTTGTGGATGATCGTACCTCCCCGTTTGTTTGAAAACTAGTTTGCTTGCTATGATGAATGTTTGTTAGATATTGCTTGTAGGATAAATTGTTTTGATCTATTATTTTGGGTAAGAATTTTTCTTCCTTAGATCTCTTCTATCTAATTCTCATCTATGCTAATACCTAAACTTGTCCTGAAAACCCAATCAAAATTTTCTCCACGACAGAACAACTACAATAACCCTCAGTTGGAGATAAGGATACATAGTACAACAACAAGAGGTAGTGTTTCAAGTACAAGAGACTAGAACATTACGCAAGAGGATGCACTAGGATAATGCCCCAAGACTCTAGTAAGCTAGGATAGCTGAAGGATACCACGCAATCAATAAGAAGACACCCCAAGGTGTAGCTAATGTGGAAGTAATACTATTCAACCACCTCATGCAAGAAAGGTGGAAAGGACAAACAGAGCAATGGAAAGAGCAAACAGAGCAATGCAAAGGATTTTATTTCCCTCTTAAATGGCAAACCAAAGGATCTACAACTTAAGGATTATCGCCATGAGCTTTGTTGAAAACCTCTAGCTAGGAACGATAGATTTTGTTTTCAAGTTTCAAAATAGGATTTGGGAACTTGGTTCCAATTTCAACAAAACTTTTGTTTAAAAGCTAGTGAGGTTGACCAAGAGTTAGAATGCGAGATGCACCAAACCAAAATACAAGGTAATGATTGAGTGCGACATGGATTCGCGCCCATGACGACTACTCATATTGTTCGCTCTTGTATGAGGAATGGTAAATCTAGAGAGACTTACCTACATGAGAGACGACGTCGTTAAACCATAACCTTAGGAGGATAATATGTTACATCCCTTATAGTGAGCCAGTGGCCAAAACGTAGGAATACAGTGAGAATTTGGTTTTTGAATGGCTACACGAATCAGAAACGTTTTGCTCAGTGGACTTTGAATATAAAGACTGTTCAACTTGGCTGCTGCCTGTTCGATTCACCTTCTCGACTCTTCGTTTCGGCTACCTCCCTGAGCCTATAAAAGAGAAGTCACCCCTCTCCAGAGAATCACAACAGAGACCGCCACCACCAACTATGAGATTTCCTCCTGATTCCAGAGCCTTATGCCACCGAAGTCTACCCCATCCCGACCTGAGATGTTATGAGGCAACTCTCCAAATCCATGGAACTATTTTCCTGCCCATGAGAGCTTCATTAGATCCCTATTCCCTGAGAAAGAGTTCATCTTCGAGATATGATCAAGTTGTTCAGCGCCTTTCAACAACTATGAAGACGGTTGCTAAAGGAATTCTTAAGGACCATCTGGTACCTGTGGCAAGTAGCACGACTTGCTCCGGTAACTTGAATGGGTTCAACAATGCTGGTTATAAGGCAACCTTCCGTCCCTTAAAGGTACAAGTGCCTCTTACAGAGTCCACCTTGTTTACCCCTATGAAACGCTTAAGAAGACTGCAGAGAAATGCCATCCTGATTCATTGGGATGTGTGGTCTCATTATGTTCGTGGGGCAAGCATGCAGCACTTGGCACTGAGTCATCTTTTGAGATTCTGGAATGAAAATCAGCTAAAAAGCAACAAGGAGTATGGCGATGACCTATATGATTTCTTGACCTTGGTGAGGACCGACCAAGAAAAGGCTAGATACACATTCTTGGAAGATGTGCAACAACCAGGAAGGTTACTAGAACAGAATGGTGTCATTGAAAATTTAAGAGCAAAATGATATAAGGAAGCAATCACAAGATGAAGAACCTCTAAGGATGATGATAAGGAAGTTGAAATGATGAGAGGATACCCTCTCATCTTGGTCTTCTGAATGACCCAAAGAGGAGACAACTCAGCTTGGTCCTCTGATTGAACCAAAGAGTGACTCCTTAGTGTCCAAAGTAGTTCAACAACTACCCCGTTGGATAGAAAGCTCTACAATAGAGTAAGGATTACCTCAAGCAGCCCCATAAGGAAAGTTGGTGCCCGGATTTGTGAATAGACACCCACCTATTGTAAATGAATATGTGGACTACCTTGTTGATGACAACGCGATGGATGATATCCGCTTGTCACCAGAATTGGATGGAACCCTTGGTGTGCCCACTTTTGAACATATTTGTGAACATCAAAATTTCTGAGAAGGACGATTCATGGAAAATGACACAACAGTGAATGCAAGCTGGGAACAAAATGCAAGTGCCCAAGGAAGCATCAAGATACCACCAAGAGGAATTTTCTTTTAAGGGTGGTAGCCACCCAAGTACCTAAACCCAGATAACCTAATACCTACTTTCTTTCTAGCCTCTCCAATCTCGGGGACGAGATTTCTTTAAGGGTGGTAGTCTGTAACGACCCAAGATTTTATCAAATTTTGGGGGAAAAAATTTCGTTTTTATTTTGCTTGTGTTGATTGAAATTTCACAGGGATTTAAAACTTTCTGAGTCTATTTGAAAGGTTTATTAGAAAACTATTTTTAAACTTTCTATTATTTATTTCTTGAAGAACTTCTTTGAGAAAAATAAAGTATCAAAATACTATTTTCCTTTCTTTTATTTCAAACCTATGCAAGCTACTTGCAAAGGGTACCTCCTAAAATGTTTCTTTTGTCTAAAAAGGTTGGCATTGCAAAAGGTGATTTGAAAACAAATCAAAAATAATATTTTATAAAGTGTTATCCTCTTATTTTAAAAGGATTATTTCAAAATCCTATTTCTACTTTGGTTTATGCAAATAAACCCTTTATCCAAATTATAGAGCCTTATTAGGAATTCTGTTTTAATTATAAAAACATGTTTGTTACTGTTAGGGATTGTTGTTTTGAATTTTAGAAACTTTATAAAGTTGGTTTGAAGTCATTTGAAGCATTTATGCAAAATATATGAAAGAAATAAGAAATCAGAAAAAGGAAAAAGAAGAAAGAAAAATAAAAACAGAAACGGACCCCGGGGAACCAAACCGGCCCAGACAGGAAACCGACCCGTGGCCCAGGAAGCCCTCCTCCCGAATCGGTACAGCCCCCTCTCTCCACCTCGCCGACAGGTGGGACCCACCTGTCATCTCCCTCCCCCAGCCGTTTCTTTCGCCGGTGACTGAGCCCGAGCCCGCCATTACTCCCCCTCTTCATTCCTCTTTATTCCGTGAGTAATTCGACCCCCTCCCGCGCCTATAAAAGGCTCTGGACCTCCTCCACCATCGCCCTTTCCTTTTCCCTCTGAAAGCGCCGCCAGGCCGGCGCAATTCCTCGCCGGAAAGCCTCCCAGTACCGTGACCATCCCGAGCACTAGACGACGAATCCGTGAGCCAACACCACCAACTTCTTACCCTTTTCCCCTTCCCTCTCTCTTGCGCATCATCTCAGACCATCCCCGCACCTTTTCCTGCAGCAAACCGTCGATTCCGCCATCGTCTGCATCTTGCCGACGCGCGGAGCACCTCCAGTCGCCGTTCGTCGTCGCCCCAGGAAGCTAAAGTCGACACCGGTCAAACCCCCGAGTTCGCCGTCCTCCATGGTGCGTCGTCCGCTACTTCCCAGCCATCGCCGCCCACCGGAGCATCGCCGTCGTTCAACGCCTGGACGAGACCTCGCCGCCGGCGACCTGCTGGAAACCCTAATCGGTGAGGATCACTCCCTGACTCTTCTCGCCCGTCCGATTTCGATCTGACGCGCCAGACAGATCCACTTAAACCGAATCGGTACAGATCAATTTGGGCCCTTAGATCTTCTTTTGATCCTATGGTTCACAGAGCCGATCCGGCCGAAGAGGTATGCTCCAATCAAAAACAGACACGTGGCAGCCTCCGGGTTAAACAGAAATTCGAAATAGGAATTGAATTCAGATTTGATCCAAATCTTCAGAAAATCATAACTTTTGATTCCTGTATCCAAATTTAGCAAATGATATACCGTTGGAATCCTTAGGAAGTCTAGAATCCATCAGTGCCATAAAATCTTATATTTTATGGGTTCAATTTGAAACTATTTTCAAATTGAGTTAAACCCTTCTGTTAGCTTGATAAATTCATATCTTTAGTTCTGTCCATCCAAATATTACAAATTTGTAGTCTCTGGATTCCTCAGAACTTGTAGAACATCATAGGATCAAGAAATACCAAATTTGATATGTGCACACACTTTGTGCATTCAAATTTGTCCAAATCACTATTCGGATCATAGTTTGAATTCTATAACTTATTTTGGAATAAATCCAATTGCAGTAGCTTTGTTTTGCTGCAAGTTATCCAGTAGCATCACTCCCATAATTTCTTGAACCACTTCATCAATTATTCAAATTCTAATATGAGAATTTGAGTATTCCTATATAGATTAATTCTATTTCCATTTCAATCATTGATCCCTTCTACTTTAGAAAACCCTACGATCATACCTAGCTACCAAATATCATCTTGAGATCACTTTGATCCAATATCATGTCCATCTAGGTACATCATATCTAGTTCACGCATATTCAAATTTCAATTGTGTCATTTGAGTAAAGTGTGATACATCTTAATCATAGAATTCTATTTTGCTATTGTGGTATTGATTCAATTCTACTACCATAGCTCATGATCATACCTATCCATCACCATCATACTAAATAACATCCAATCTTATTCAACCCCAAGCCTATGTGTAACATGTACTATTTTGAGTAAGTGTTATCACACTTTATTCAGTAGTGTTATGTTGCACTATTCAATACTTTTGTGAATCTATTCACATAAGCCATTCCTAAACCATATCCTCTACCTATAGCCATTTATTTATGTCTACTCAATCTTAGCCTTGCATTGAACTATTCAATTTGCATTTGAGTTAATTGAGTACTTCAATGTTATATGAATCCTAGCCTAAGCTTAAGTATAATATATACTATTTAAGAATAATTGTTGTCACACTTATTCAATAGTATTGCTATTACACTATTTTGTCTCTTATGTGAATTACCCACATGAGATATTCCAAGATTCAATATGCTTTGATAAAGCATAAAGATCTCACTCATTATATTTTGTCTAATTCATATATATATTCAAATTGCAATTGTGCTACTTGAGTAGAATATGAATTCATCTCAAACCTAGATTTTGTTAATGTGGTGTTGTTATAGCCCATACCATAGTATGTGTTATACACCATGTTGATCAATGAACCCTTTGAGCCATGTCCTCAAATATCAATCATTCATACCTAATCCCAATGCCAACCTAGTTTTGTTCACATGTATTGAACTATTCAACTTGCAAATGTGCTAATTGAGTTGTTCAAACATTCTTAAACCTAGCCTAGTTCCTAAGTGCAATAGATACTATTCAAGAGTAATTGTTGTCACATTTACTCAATAGTGTTGTAGTTGCACAAATCGACTCTTGTGTAATTTAATACACATGAGCTATTCCTAAAACTATATGCTTTAATAAAGCATAAAAACTTCATCAATTATATTATGCCTAATCCAATTCTCTCTCAAATCATATTAATCTTTCCCAACTAAGCTCTCAAATTCATATCCCCACAAATCATGATCCTTTACCATATCTTTCTATCGTAACATTTCAATGAATCTAAATTGTTAAACAAACACCTTTCAATTGTTTGATTTGTTTGATTGTGTTTGTATGAATTGTTTATGGTATGCTATTTCTTGTGCTATAGTTTGTGCGAAGAGCTACGTGCCTAGTTGAGAGAAGTGAAACATCATATTCTTCAAAAAGGCAAGTGACACACATGCTCCCTTACCCATTTTACTTATGCATTAGTATGTTCACCTCTTGTAGTATGCATGATAGGTGTTTTACTCAACTGTTTTATCAAATGCTTAGATCCTAGTAGTGTGTAGCAATCCCTCAAACCCCACCTGTTAGGATGCTAAGTACCTTGTTAACCTTGATGCCATGCTAAGATCACTTGAAAAGTGTTTTGTGAACAAATTAAGAACTTCAACTAAAATGAAACACCTGGGTGGATTGGTTTGTTGAAGGAGGTGATGTTGAGTGGCGACCTGGGGCTACACTTTGTGTAGTTGCTGCCTGGGCGTACACTTGTGGTTGGCCACCCAGGAACAAAGAGATGGCTATGTCTTCCATGCTTAGTGTACTTCCAGTGCAGCCTTATGACATTATGGGCTCTGTCTTGACTGATTAGATGTGGGAGTGTAACTTTGTGCAAGAAGTTGGTGGTAGAATAATTATAGGTTGGGAGCGGATCTTGCCAGTTAGTTGCCCTCTCCTCTAAAAGGTCTCGTTTCATTTTATGTATGGGCATAAAATGAATCGTAAGGTGAAAGTGCACAACCCTTGCAAGGTGTTTTAAATCTAATCGATTAGCCGTGTCCTCGGTTATGGACAATTGAGTCTCTAGACATGGAATGTACGGAATAATCTCATCACCGATTCTGAATTATTAAAATTTGTCTAGAAACCCCTAGGTAGGAACTAAGGACCATACACTCCAAGGGGTGGTGGTGCCTGAGGTTCCAAACTTTGTTGAGTTACGCCCAGAACTACATACCGGCCAGTATGTAGTGTATGGGGGTTGTCTTGACCCTTGAAAAATAAAATTTGTTGAAAGAAAGTATTAAAATGGATTTATAGGATAAAATTGGCTTTATGCAAATCAGCCTATGAGATCCACCAGCCAAATGCCATGTAGTATAGTCTTTCCACAAAAATGCCACCAAATATGTGTCTTTTGCCAGTACATCATTGTACTGACCCCTCTGGGGCTGCATATTCAAACGTGCAGGTTCTATTTCGAGTAAGGAACCAGGAGTAGGATCTCAAGCTTACATTCCAACATGTCTGCCTGTGGCACTTGATGAAGATGGAAGCTCACTAAAACTATGCTTTATGCTGTGTACTCATAAGGTAGAAGACCTATGTAACTAGATTTACGTTGTAATATTGATGCTATTGCAATGATTACTTATTTTGTACTGTGGTGCTATCTACTGATCCAGGGAATGGCACAGATACACAGGAGATTTGCCTTTAGTAAAAGGCGGGTCGTCACAGGGAGGGTCTAGAAGCTCTTCCCGGCACCCTGCCGGAGAGGGGAATCGTCATTGGAGGTCTTCTTCATCGCCATGCTTGCCTCCGGAGCGATGAGTGAGTAGTCTACCTTGGACTATGGGTCCATAGCAGTAGCTAGATGGTTGTCTTCTCCACCATGTGCTTCATGTTTAGATCTCATGAGCTGCCCTACATGATTGAGATCACCGTTATGTAATTCTACATGTTTGGTTTGTTGGGATCCGATGAATATTGGTGTTATGATTGAGTTGCTATACTGAAATATATCTTATGTTATCTCTATGTTGTTTATGATCTTGCATGCTCTCCGTTGTTAGTAGCTATCTTGGCCGAGTAGTTGCTAGTGACTCCAAGAGGGGGTATTTATGCTCGATAGTGGGTTCATGCCTCTACTTAACCTGGGGGAGTGATAGAAACCTCTAAGGTTGTAGATGTGCTATTGCTACTAGGGAGAAAACAACATTCATATGCTCAAGGGCATATGCTTTGTTTACATTACACACTTTGCTTAATGCAATTATCCGTTGTTCGCAACTTAATACTCATGGGGTGTTCGGACGATATCCCCGTGAGTGGATTATTAGTCATAGATGCAGTTGGATGGCGGTCTATGTATTTTGTTGTAATGCCCAGAGTAAATCTCATAGTGATCTTATTGACATATCACGTTTATCTTTATTCTATCCATTGCCCAACTGTAATTTGTTTACCCAGCATGTGTTATTTATCTTATGGAGAGACACCACTAGTGAACTGTGGACCTCGGTCCTATTTCCATCATATTGCTATCACCTGTTTACTTTACTCGCAATGTTTACTTTACTCACATACTTCTACTGTTTTCCACTCGATACGCTCATAACCTTTGTTTCAAGCAAACCGGTGAGATTGACAACCTCGTCGCAAGTTGGGAACAAAGTACTTGGTTGTGTTGTGTGCAGGTTCCACGTTGCTTCTGGCCGAAGACGAGTCAACAAGTATCGTTAAACGGCGCCCTTGTTGGAGTGTTACTAAGCCAGTCCGCATCACCTTCAGTCGTCATTGTCTGCTCTTCTCTGAACGATAAACCTTGGTTTCTTAACTGAGGGAAAATCTTGCTGCTATATTCATCACACCTTCCTCTTGGGGTTCCCAACGGGCTGGACATTCAACTAGGCACCAACTCTTTTCTGGCGCCATCAACCAGCAATCACAGCCCACCGAAACAGCCCAATGGCCCAACCAGCAGCCCGGCCCGGAATACCGCTTCGGGTAGGGGGGAAAAGAAGAAGTCTTCTTCTTCTTCCCGCAAGTCAAAACACCACCGGCGACTCCACATTGCCGTTGCCGATAAGGATGGCCTTGGATGCCTGTGACTTGCCAGATCACCTCCAAGATCTTTCCCTCGCTACTGCTAGTCGGAGCATCAAGATTCCCGCCCAGGACGAAGTCGCCGATGTCGATGCATCTCGACCACGGTCGCCGCCATGACGGCAATACCGACCACGCCAAGCCCTATAAAATCTCCCTGAGCTTCAAAATGTAACCCTAATCCTCCACTGCCCCTTCATACTCCCTCAATCCCTTCATCTCTCTCTTGATCGTCTCCACCACACCGAACCGAGCTCACTGGAATTCTTGGCGAGCCGTTGATTCTGACCACCGCTTGGACCATGGAGAGGTCCAGGAGCTTCTTCATGTTGCCAGGAGCCCCCATCTCAAAGGAATCGAGCAGGGAAGGAGAGGGCAGGGCGAATCGGTGAATTCCCTTTCGTCGGAGTTCACCAGAAATATTGATTGCGTGATCATTACCAGCCATGATCAACCTCTTCGAGTCATTCATCACTTCCTGGGTAATCTTACGCATCTTTAGAATGTTTATTTGCATCGTATGGTGGTCCATAGCAGAGTCCTGTAGATCGTCGTCGACGACCACCGCAGTGAAGCTCATCGGAGTTCACTCCGGTGACTATTTCCTAGCGGCGATGGTACCAGTGGACTCCCCATATCATTAAGATACTAACCACACAAGCCGCGCATCTCGGGGAGGCCAGAATCGCCGTCTCCGGCGATTGCCGGCGTACAGGCCTCGGTGATGATGTCATCCCAGTCTAGTCAGTGTTTTTGACTTGGTCCACACCTACGTGGCCATTGACCTGGTTTACGACCCCACCTGTCAATGTCTAGGGGTACATACCGATTCAGTATAAAAAGTATCTTTGTTCAATTGAAAATTCCAAAAAATAGTCAAATCTTAGATAATTCATAACTATTTCATTTCAAATCAGAAAAATGCATATAATATACCAAAATGATCGCAAAAATAAGACCTATCTGTTTATACTATAAGATTGTATACTTCTGTGGAATAATTTGGAGTGCAATTTATAAACATATTTAAGTACAATTTTTGAATATGAATTGGAATCAAATAGTTTCTTTAAAACATGTAGTAAAAATTGTTATACTTAAACAACCTCATTGTAGTTACTATTTCAATATTTTTGGGTCTTAACTTGAACTTTGTTCTTAGCATCTTAAAAACCTAAATAACTATTGGCTTGTATTAAAATCTATTTTCAATTATAATCTGATAATTGAAAATTGTCTTATTAAGAGTTACTTTTAATCATAAGAATGTCTACAATCAATTTTGGAATCATTTAAAATTCTGATTCAAACCCTACTATCTAAGAATAAAAGAACTTGTGTTTTATTAATCACCTCAACCTTCCTATAAAGTAAATGACCACTAAAAGGTAGTCTTGTACTAAATGTTCATTATGAAATATGTTCTTCAAAAGTTATTCTTTTAAGAACATATCAAATAAGCATTTCACCAAACCATAGCCTTTCTAAATAACAATTATTTATATATGTTAAGATTGTTGTCAACCCTAAAACTGCTTAGATATTGCTATATGGATGCTTTACTTCCTCTTTACATATCCATGATCAACCAAGTGCTTGCTAATTATAAGATGCAACTTAAAAGTGTTACCTTCATGTTTTCACCATTAACCATCATTCTCTTGTAGCAAGGAATGATTATAACACCCTAAACAATAGCTCTTGTTAGAATCTTATTCTGTTAATATCACCTGATAGTGATCTAACCTAAAATGCTTAACAACCATATTATGGTGTGATTTAAAAGTGCAACACATCATAAATCAATCACCATAATGCAATGATAACAAATCGTTGGGGTTAGGTTACGCTTAGAGTGATGCATATCATATCTTATGCATATCATGCTGCAGATTTCTAACATCATCCCTATCGGATGATGGTTGCTATTTCAGAATTGGGATTTCTATCGTATCGAAGAACCTGACTCGCGTAATCTTGCAGTCAGAAAGGCAAGTTCACTCTTGCTCATATCTCTCATTTATCTTTAACAAAGTACTTGCAAATATACCGGTGGTATTATTATTATTGCATTTAAAAGAAAAGGTTCTGGTTTTCTTGAATGAATATGACTAGTGGTTAGCAACCACGATGGTTGTCGACCTAGGAAGGTGGGCAGTGGGACCATGGTAAGAGTATGGTGGAGGTCCCACTGTACTGGGAATGTTCACCTAGGACTAATAACCAATGTCGCCAGTGATTCTTGTGCCATAAAATACGGTCAACCATAGGGTCTGGAATAGGATGGAAGAGTCAGCTGTATCTTTTCCCTCATGCATATCAACGGACGCGCCGTTTCGGAGCAGTTGTCTCCCTGTGTGGAGCTTCGGGATGGGTGGATTCCCCCTAATGAATTCACGATTATGGCGGTCTATGATGGATTGCGGCAACGATGGGGGTAGAGTGCCGAGGCCGGTGTTACCACAGGGCGTAACCAAAACGGTGGGGGTAACTCATTGTCTAGGAAAGGCAAGTATGCCGAGGTCGGCAACTACCAAAAGTGTAGACCGGCGAGGGTAGCAAACCGAAGTTAGAGCCGCAAAAGGGTGGGTATGCACGGTCGCGGGAAGGAACAGTGATTGGCTCGGATCATTGGCTGGGCCCCACACAAAGGAAGTGTGGACGAGCATCGAACTCGGATGTGCAACAAAGCCTTGATCTCTTATGGGTACAAGTGACCACCTCTGCAGAGTGTAAGAAAGTATCTGGATACTCCCTGTTTCGAGAAGGAGCTGCGAACACGGCAGGAAAGGAGCCTATCGAAGCTCTAATCAACCTGTGAAGGCTGATGGACATAATTCTTCTGAATAAAAGCAACCTCTTGAAGAAATGTTCACGAAAACTTGCATTGCCAAATGACTCTTGGGTCTAAGGCTGTAGCTAGTGCATAAAATACCTTATTCCCCATATGAACTTGCTGGGTAACGCTTGTTACTCACCCCACTCCCTCGTAACCCCTGCTTAGATTGGAGGCAACACAGGAGGCAACCTCGAGACACTGAAGATGAAGATGAAGCCTTCTATCAATGTTAGAACTACCAATGAAGTCAACGACTATGCCAAGCTTGGTGGAAAACTAGAATAGGAGTAGAAGGGACACAATTCCCTAATCCTAGCACCTAAGAAGCTAAGGTAGTTCTGTAGCAAGCCAACTACATTAGTGAGGCTCTAGTTGAGTCTTCAATGTATTATTCTCATTTGTAGTCGCCAGGACTAAACCTCTACCTGTTGAGGAAGTTCTGAAGCTCTTCTGTATGATGAAATTGTAATCCTATGCACCTACCTTGGACCTGCGATGTTTCTGTTGTACCACTCTGATCGATGTAATACTAGTGAGACGGTGTTTCATTGGTGTTATGTCAACAACTTGCATACTACACATACAGTGGTATGCTGGGTCACCACAGCTGGTATTAGAGCAAACGCTTTGACCCTAGGATTAAAACCCTTTAATAGGAGACCTGTAGGTTTGGTAGTGACTATAGGAAGCCTCCTTATCTAAACCAATTCTTCTTATAACTTGAGATGGATATTCCACAAAAGAATACTCCTGACACACTTGAGTCAAATTTCTTACCTATATTCTTAAGTGAAGTTAGATGTCTTGTTCCATACCAAATAGGAATCCATCATTAGATCCTTATGCAATGGATGGAAGTGGATTACAATTGGTATACAATACATGATAGTCCAAAGAGAGGATACAACCGGAATGGGAACTATCCTATTGGAAGAAGTATACCAAGGCCATCGTGTTAAACTTGAGTCATCTGAAACTGTAGTAGGATGATATTGAGTGATAAAGTGAAGTTATATGGGATAGTAGGACCTCAGGTTAAGTCATGTATGTGGATACTCAAGCATTCCATGTACAAGTAAGAAGTACCTATGGTGTGAAATCTTGGAGTATGTGAGACTCACATGAGAATCTTTACATGATGGAGAAGAACTTTGTAGTAAACCAGCAACTCTCTGTTGAGGAAGAAGATGCTCAAGGAAAAGGATGAATGAAGTGTTCCAAACTATGGTAACTAGGCTAAATATGAAAGAACCATAGTCCTAGTTGGAGTAGATTGATCTAAGCACAATGGAGAAGCCCTATAAACATTATGGAGTAGTAGGAATTGTATTACCGAGAAGTAGGTGCTTAGAATAGCCATGCTAGCAGTCTTGAAGGATCATGTGAGGATAGTCTTCAGTAGAACGAAAGGTAAGTTATAGAAGGATAGAAAGGCACATATAGGTCAGCTATAAAGACTCCCAAACCCACTTTGTACAAGTTTATTCGATTGCAATTGAGCAATTGGAGTAAATATTGAGATAAAGAGTAGTAGTCCACCAACATGTGCAATATAGCACGATATAAACCTATATTATTTGGTGCTATAAAGTACACATCTAAGCCTGAACTTTAGAGATGTTTTACTCAACGGGCTTATGATGATGTATGTTGCCAGCACACATTTGGACTTTTCTTGGATTTTTATTGATTGACTAGATCCATACATGAAGTTTAACTCTGATATGCAAATGCATGTTGCTTTATCAAGTTCTTACTTCATGGTATTGATCTAGAGGGTTAAGGGATTCATGTGAGGACGAGGCGAATTCCTAAGACAGTCAAGAAAAATAGGAAGAGATCACAAGAAGGAAGTCAACAAGAAGGAAAGGTACGAGAAGACACCTGTAGATGGTGTATTTCTTGCAGTACAAACCCTAGAAGAAGAAAAATTGATCAAGAGATACCACAGTTGGTAGCAGAAAGGTGGAGAAAAGTAGTAAGACCCATTCATGGAAGTATCATGAAGTGGTAGAAGTATTAAGTATTGGAATTTAGTGGAACTCTAAGTTCTTAAATACTAGATCCTAACACCAGATCGTGGAGTAGAACCACTAATTAGGTTAGCTACAATTGAGTTAGAGGTATTTGAGCTCGTTGTTATGCAGCCTTGGTTATGCTTAGTACATCACGGGTCGATTGAGGTGTTGTATTACCGATGATCCATTCTGGTATTGCCTGCTGCTTTACTCAGCCTGGGAGTGGTAACCCCAGTAACCCTCGTTGCTAGAGTGACTAAGACACATAATATTTCTGTATAACCTTGATCCCTAGTCCCAAAAATCTTGAATTGTAGATTGGTGGTTAAGACGTTAGTAGTATCTTTTCTTATCTTTGAGTGTAGTCTTTGTCTATGGACCAAGACTTGTGAGATTTTCGTAGGTTTTCGTGTTAATAATGATCCGTTGAAGCCATCGATTCGTTTATATCCCCGTTAGTTCTTATTTTGATCAATCTATACAATTGCCTGTCGTGGATGTCCTCCGGTACAAGAGAAACTCCGTCGGATTTCTCCTGTGGCTTTGTATATACCCTACCATTCGAATGTGGATACATATCGAGGGGAAAGCCCAATTCTCATCAACCTCTAGAACTTTTGGGTAAGCTCATACTTCCAAAAGTAGAATAGAAGCATCACCTTCAGTCGTTTGTTTGCTCCTCTCCTGATCGACATACCTTGGTTTCTTAACTGAGGGAAAAACCTTGCTGCTATATTCATCATACCTTCCTCTTGGGGTTCCCAATGGGCTGGTCATTCAACTAGGCATCAGTTCTTTTTCTGGCGCCATCTACCAGCAATCAACCTCCTAAGTATTATCTTGAGCTCCATGAAACCTTATTTTATAGACCATAACTAGGCCATACATAGAAAGTTGATACCCTAGTATGGAGACCTCACCTAAACAGCTTGTGAAACTAAGTAAACTAAGGAACCGAAGACTATTGGATTCTCCAAGAGTGTCGGAAGACAACATAGGATTGATTCAAGTGACAATTGATCAGAGTCAGACAAAGAGGATTCAAGGGGAACTCTAAACGAAGGGATATGATCTATATCCAATCAACTGGAGAAGGAGTTGTGAGCTAGGTGATGTCAAGGATAAGCTCAGCACAAAAGTAAGAGAGTATGAACTTCGAGGACGAAGTTGATATTAAGGGGGAGAGTCTGTAACATCCCAGGATGTGAGGCTAGAAATAGAGAGAACACAGAAGTGTGCATTGCATTCATGCATAGAAAATCTGGGAAATTTTTGCGCTTTTAAATAAACTTGTCAAAGTGATTGAAGCTTCTCTTGAGTTGATGGAATTGAAGTAGCTCATCAACTGAAGTGCGATAAACTTCAACATGACCTTTGTTAACAACCTTTTTTTGGGTAGAGATAATTACAACAACTAAAAGAGATGAATGTGAGGTAGAACTAATATGTTAACACATTACTTAGGACCTTATATCCAATCCTACCATGATCACATGATATTTCTTAAACCTAAATCATTGAAGCCATTCCTAGCTTCAAGGAAGACAACACAAGTCTTACCTTGACTCTTAATCTACTTTATTCTCATATCTTGATTATCATAATCTTTCACATCTAAATCCATTCATCTCCAAGACGAGAGAAGAAAGCCTATATCAAATCCAATATCACTCCTTTATCTTGAGATAGAACCTTAGGGTATAAATTAGAAAAACGTTGTAGTGGAGTTTAACCTAGTACTAAGTTGATTATAGGAGTTTACAATAGAGTTTACCTACTTAAATAATTATCCAGTACTTCTGGGTATTATATAATTCACTCTTAAACCTGTTACCAAAATTGGTAAACCACAAGGTCTAAAGTGCATAAAAGCCACACATTCTTATTTAAATCATAACTTATTAACTATATGAGATATAACAAAACTGAACTCATTTACATTACATTAAATAGTTCAAACTATTTGAATAAAAATAACTATGATCATTTTGAAACTCTTATGATCATGCCCTGGTGAAATCAAATAGAATCATTTGAAATTTGAACATGACCTTTGCTAACTTGGATATTTTGAGCACAACTGATAATAGGAACAAAGAAGATATGACAATATGCATAATTCACAATAACAAGATCCTTTCAAATATGAACTTTGGAAGTTAAACTTCCAAACAATTAATACAACATCAATTGATCACAATTCAATTATGAATTATAAATATCTATAAGAATATGAATTGATTCAGCCACAAGTCCATTTAGTGCCAAATGCCACTTGGCTATCCAAAATAAAGATTATTAGAGGATAATCATCATGCCACCTAGGATATTTATCCACTTCAAAATATCTTCCTATACTTGAACCCCAAGTAATGCACTTCAAAATATCTTCTTTTACTTGAACCCCAAGTAATACTCATAGTTATCCACTTAAAAATATCTTCCTTTACTTGAACCCCAAGTAATGCTCATGCATGAGAGCTTGACAACAAGTAGCTTACTCACCTTGCTCAAACAAGAGTCATCACTTGAGGTGTCAACTTGTGTTGTCGTCGTGGTGAAACAACATATGCCATAGGATGGCTTAAATGGGGGCCGACTGTACACTGGTGGATCCGGGAGAGGGAAGGCTCGGTAGAGACCGAGCACAGAAGTCACTGCTAACACATCGAGCTACCCAGGTTCGGGGCCCTCGTGAGGAGGTAACACCCCTACTCCTGCATGTCTGATCTATATGAGCTTCACATGAGAGCTACAATGGTGCTCCTTGAGCTGTGTATCTTGCCTATCTGAGGCTGCACTGGGCAGGAGCTAAACAGCTAGTGCTAGAGAGCTCCCATGGAGCGAGAGAGAATCAGCCTCCTCTGGAGGCTTGGGGTGATCGATCCCCCTGGTGCCCCTTATATAGGGAGCCCAGGGGACAAGGGATGCCCCACTGCATAGTGCACCTACACTGTAACTGAGTTGACTACTGGGGTCTTGTCACACTATAGCCTGCATCAGCACGGTACCGTCCTCGGTACTGTGCGATGCGTCACGGTCGTGGGCTTGTCCCATCGTGGCTGTACTTGAAGTCCTTGCCTTCGTCTTCTAGCGTCTGTCTTCAGGATCACCATGCCATCAGTCTTATCCTCCTCCTGAGGATAAGACTGACTAGGAGAGGATGGATATGCTAGTCTGAGCCAAGGGGCGTCCCAAGACCAGCATATAACGATGGAGGATGTGCCAGTCCGAGCCTGGAGGCGTCCCAGGACTGGCACAATGCGCTGGAGATGATGCTGGATGAGGAATATATCCCGGAGGGATAAATCTTGGCCCTGGAGGAGGTTAATTCGGCCTGGAGGAGGAGTAATCCGGCCTGGAGGAGCTGCACTGGCCCAATCCGGCCGGAATACTCCACAGGAGCTAGCCCAGCCGGAATATGGAATCCCGGCCTGGGCTGGGAACACCGGCCTGGTTAATCCGGCCTGGAGAGCGGCCCAGCCGGAGAGAGGATCCCGGCCTGCGCGGGGCATGCCGGCCTGCGGGAGGCAGCGGCCCGGGCTGGCGGCATTGAGGCCCAGCCGGGGCGAGGAGAGGACGCCGGCCTGGAGGCGGAACTGGCCCAGCCGGCCAAGTCCCGGCCCAGCCGGGGGACCGAGTCCCGGCCCAGCCGGGGGATGATGCCGGCGGCCCAGGCGGGACACAGGCGGCAGCCCAGCCGGGGAACAAGCCCAGCCGGGGCAGAGCAACAATCGGGCCAGGCCGGAGCGGAGGGTAGCAGGCCTGGCCGGATAACTGGGAATCCGGCCCAGCCGGGTTATAGCAGCGCCGGCCCAGCCGGTTTAAGACCTTTATTCCGGCCTGGCAAGGGATATGCCGGCCTGGTTAAGTATATTCCGGCTTGGGCTCGGTTAATCCGGCCCAAATTGCTGTTTTACTCCTCTTTAATATCCTGCACACATAATACAACATATATAATATATATTAGACATAAATAGGGGTACTTTGGTATACCCGGGGTTATATCCCCGACATGTGTTTAGCCTCAAGATACTATAAAAGGAACCCCATGGCATTCATTTGACACCATAAAATCATGGTATGGGTAGACCAACGAATTTGGGCCATATCTTACATTCGAGAGGGCCAAGAAACACCACCATCACACCAAGCGACACCACCATCACACCAGCAACACCACCACACAATCCACCCTTCTCATGAGTTGAGTAACAGTGTGACACCCCAACTTTTGCAAACACGTTTAAGCAAAGTTTAGTAAGGAAAAAATGAGGGCCAACAATTTTTTTTTGTAGTTAATCAAACCTACTAAACTTTTGTGCATGTTTGACTTGTTTGTTGTGTCTATTAGAATTGATTTCTGAAACAATATTATTAACCAACACAATTCTCGTGCTCTTGATCATGTCACACTAAAAACTATTTGGTAAAAATATTATATTGGCAACCTCTCTTACTCTAACATGCTTTGACATTTTCAAAGCAAATAGCCAATATTGTTTTGACAGAAAGGTGTTTCAATTCCAAAAGCTAAGTATTTATAAAATCCTTAGGGATCTATAAGTTGGTCCCACTATTTTGCAAAGCTAATATTTTACAAGCTTACGTTTTCAAAATACTTCCAAATATATTTCTATCTTACAGAATAAAGAAAGGGGATATAATGTCCCCCTTCATTTTCAAGAAAATAGAAATACCCAAACCAGGGTATCTTCCTCAAAACTCTTTTCTTCCTCAAACCATTTTCAAAGTATTTTCCATGACATTATCATCTGGAGAGCACATACCCTTATAAAACTTTTCTTGTGTTGATTGGTTATTTGCATGTGTTGATCTTTGTTGACCTTGTATGAAAAGCTTGTGTGGTAATATTATCTACTTAGGTCTGTGACCAACACATCACCTTTCGTTTTTACCTAATAAGGTTCATGCTCCCAGAATATTTAGGAAACCCTCAAAACAACATCTTAAACTTCACCCTCTTCATCATTTATCCTTATGCCCCCCTAGCAACCTTCCTTGTGCAAAACTCATTCCATCTTCCTCTCTTACATTGTTGAGCTATGGATATGACTATAGCTCCATCCAAACCTTGTGTTTTCATATCTAGCAAAACCTGAATTTTTCTCATGGTTTTTCTCATGTCTCCTTCGCATAAGGGCAATAAAAAGATCATCCGGGTCTTGCTCACTTTCTCAAGAAAAACCTTCCATACCAAGTTTTTCCTCCTCCAACTCTACCTTTGAAATCATTCTATTTATGGAACAAAAACCATAGGTCCAAGTGACCTATGAGATTACTTTCTCTTTTGTAATTTTGAAATAAAATTGTTTTTATTTTCACTCTCAACTTCAATTCTACATTTCTATTTAACTCTTGCTCATCACATAGTTCCCTCGAAATATCCCATTCTTTGATTTAACAAATTTCTTTATAAAATGATATTTGGTTTTGAACATCAAAAGTTCAATGTGAGAAATAGTACCTCACTTTGTTTCTTTTAGAAAAATAATCTTTGTAGAGGTATCCTTTATTCTTTTACTAAGTTCTTTGAAAATCTTGGATTTATTTCTTTCTTGCTCCAAGGTTTATTAAATTTGCAATGCCCACAAATATCCCAGTAGCATCTTTGTTTACTTCCAAAGTTTTCTAAACAACTATACTATCCCTTCTTACTTTATTGATTCCAAATCAAGTAGGAGCCTTTTCTAACCCCCTCTTCATTTTTTTATGAATCTTCAAACCTCTCATTCTCTCATTTTGGACTTTATTCAAAAATTTGTCCATAACATCAAACTCCATTTATTCAAATTCTTCTTGAATAAATCCTTTTCTTGATCTTTTTGAATCACAATTTGAGCGCCTTTGAAATCTTGGAATTAAAATACCTTGGCCATTCCAACAACGCTTCAAGCACCCTATCTCCAAAATAGTTGCAAACATAAACTCCACTTTTCCAAATTCTTCTTGAACTTCCTCTTTGCAAATTCTCATATGAATAGTTCCTATTCTTATATACCTCTCACCTTGAGTGCCCTTAAATCCTAAAATTAATTTATTTGATCATCCACATTATCTCTTCTCTGAAAAACCATAGCCCATCAAATCCTTTATGTTCAAATTATGGGCCAAGTTTTGTTTGAATAAAATTCAAACCAGATGCAAAACCCTCTCTCTTTCCCTCTGGTTCCTCTCACCCCTAGCCCGGCCCAAAACCCTCCCTGGCTCGACCCCTCTCTCACACCCTTCATGTTGGCATCGAGGTCGATCTCGATCTCCCTATCACGATTCCTTCCAGGCAACATTGCCTCCCGTGCAACCCGCCCTAGCCAGCGCGCCCTGAGCCCATCCTCTGCTGACGTCTGCCCTGCGACGTCACTCCGAGGCCACCACTCTACGTCAGCCCTCGCCCTCGTATTGGCCGAGACCACTGCCCTGAGCACTACTGTTGCCCCTCCAACACTATAAAACCCCCCACCCCGAGCCACTCTCCCTCACTCTACTCCTCACCTCCCCACCCCTCTCATAGGCGCGGGAGCGCTGCCCACCCTCTCCCTCTCGCTGCAGAGCGAGGGAGAGAGAGAAGTGAGACTCTCTGTGAGGTACCGAGGTGGTGTCCACCCTCTTCCCGCTCACCCTGGCCTCCTTTCACCCTAGCTATCCTCTCCCTGAACTCACCTAACACCCCCGGTCCTTTTCCCTGCGCAGACATCGCCGGAGATGCCGCCGTTGGACCGAGCCAGGGAGCATCGCCGTCGGACGAGGTGACCGAGCCACCGTGGGAAAATGATGCCCTGAACCTGGAGCTGCTACCAGACGCCACCCCGACCGCCTGCGACCCCGCCGACCCTCGCCTGACCCCCGCCGGTGCCCCAGGAGCTCTCCCGGTGAGCATCTATGTAGACCGCCGTAACCCTAGGACTCCCATCGCCCTAGCGCTGCTCCACGAGGAAGACAGATGCCAGCCGTCAGATTTCCTTTTAATCGGACGGCCCAGAAGCCCCGATACCCTTTCGGGTTTAATAGGCGCTGACAGGCCGGCCCGACCTGTCAACCAAATTTTTTTTTTCTCAGCATCGCCCGGGGCACGCTGCTGGGCCGGCCTTTTCTTTCCCGCCCGGCCTAGTTTGTTTCGGTCCGCCGCGTTTTTTTTCTTCAGAAAAACTGTTTTATTTTATTTCAATTACTGCAAACTTCCAAATCAAATATCTTTCAAACTATAAACTCAAATTAAGTAAAACTTGCGCCAAAAATTCTTAAATTTTATCATCTATTCAATAGCTCTAGTTCTTTTTGCAATTGCTTCTGTTAAGTTGCTATGCTAATGTAATTGTAGTGTTTAGTGTTGTTAAATACCTATATTAAATTCTGAAATTCAAAATTGCTTGTAGTTCTTGTTTAAAATTCTAAATTTTTGTTGGAATACTTGCAGTAGAGTAGTATTGTCTATAACTTTCTTTTACCACTGGTCCCATACCCTTAGCCCTTATAAAGTTTAGTGGAGATTTTGTTGTTGAACTATGCTTTGTTTGAATTCAAATTTTTGTTGAAAGCTTTTTAGGATAACCCTTAATGTTTGAAACCCTAAAATCTTGACAAAATCTTGCAGCCACTTTGTTCTAGTAACAAGTTATGTATCTGAACTTTTTGAGTGAACATCTTGAATTGCTTGTTGTGGCGTGTTAGTTTGGTGTGCGCTTGTTTGTTGATTTTGTGCCTTGTCTTTCTTTCGCGATGCTAGATCTGACCGTTGACGCGTTCGAAGAAGAATACTTTGAAGACTTTGAAGACAACCAGGGACAAGCCACCCAAGGCAAGCCACCTTTACTTGTTGCATATCTTAATCCCAATTTTATTTATGCAAGTTTTCCCTTTATGTTTATTTCAAAGATGCATTGTTGCTATTACCTCTTGATAGCGATTCATTTGTGACTAGGCTCCACTAGTCACTTGTTATCATCTTTAAGATGACACCCCTCAACACCTACTTACTCCATTATTTAGTAGTAGCTTGATGCTTACCATCATGTTACCCCTTGTAGTCTTGTTTAGTGGAGCAAAAACTCTAGGTTGGGACACTCAAAAATTTGGGAAATGTTTTGAAAACCTTGGGAAGGTCTTGACTTTGCCCAAGTGTAAGTCTTGAAAAAGGAAGTTCAAAGGTTTTTGGAAGATTACTTGGTAAGGATGGAAAGGTGTTTATTTGGAAAAACAACACATGGTTCTAGGTATTCGCCCGGAACAACTAAACCATGCAACCACATTACCCCGGAATGGGACGGAGCTTAGTCCGTAGTTTATTTGTCTTAGTATGGGCTACCTCACAACTCTATAAGGGTGTTTGATCCCTTGAAGCTGGGTTGCTAAATTTTGGGGCAATACACCGTAGGGGTCTACGGCCAGACGATACTACGGGTCTCTTGTCATGGCGATGGAGTCATGGAGTAGGGGACTGCCATGGTGCCGGAGAGGTTAAGCCCGTAGGTTAGGTGCCTATACTAGGATGACTAAGTGAAAGGCTTTGATCGATTATCCAAAGCCCGCATACTTGTATGACGGTCCGTGGTAAAGTCCCAGCGGATTTATCGAATGATGTGGGTAAAGTGTACAACCTCTGCAGAGTGTAAATCTATTCGAATAGCCGTGTCCGTGGTCATGGACGGTTGGAATGGCCGTTGCTTAGCTGTGTTGGTTTTGTTTTACAAAGGGTTTTCGGTGGAAAAAGGGAAGAGGAGATGGTTCGGAGTACCCATGGGGGTACTACCGTGAAATATGAGTTGGAATTAAGGAAATTGACCACTTGGGTCACCCTCCCTAGAGATTTTACTAAAATTTGTTTTAAAAATGTTTTAATAAGGATCTAGAAATGTCGTCGATCATGTTTCTTAACATGCTATATCGACATGAGAAAGTATTAGAAATAAACTTAGCATAGGGCCACCCTTGCTACAAGCCATACTAGCATACCTCTTGCATATTGTTCCTCTTAGGTGGTTTGCGAGTACAATTCCACAATGTACTCATGGCTTTGTCCCTGGCTATTTACTTGGTGAGAATTCGATGACTATGAGGAAGATGAAGTTTTCAATGACGACTTCGCGAACTAGGTCGTTCTCCCGGTCAGCTGCCTGTAGGGTTTAAGGCATGACTTGGGCCCGGCGATGATGCTACTTTTATCCGCTGTGTTATGTGTTAAACTTCGCCTTCAAAGCATTTGATGTAAGACTTGGCCATGATGCCATTGTTGTAAGACTATTTTAAATTCGGTTGTATGGATGATGTACTTTGATTATCAATTCGGTTATGTGGATTCATGAGCATTTCTGGGATCATGAATTGTATGCATAATGGGTGTTTCAGACAAGCAGTCTGGGGCCCCCACAGAGCTGGTATCAGAGCCATCCTAACTGTAGGAGACCCTAGTTAGCATGGGCGATAGACAGGACCATATTTTCCTAAAAATAAAGAGATGATTATACACATAAAATATTTGTCTATGTCTCTCCTCTTCTTTTTCAAAATCTACGTTCACAAAGTTAAACACTTTTCATACTTAAAATATTGCACACATGATCACTGACTTAAAAAGCTCTTAAATTGTAGAGGTCAACACTATGGAGCATCGTCGAGTTGGAGATGGAGACTACCCTTTCGAGGTAGAACTGAAGAATCTGGTAGATCGAGTGGGACGCCTTCCACCCAAGATTGAAGGAGTTCATCTTCCAGGAGCTTCCCCACAAAGATCCCATTGGATAATCAGGACATGTATCCCCAAGAAACCCGAATATCCCAACTCAAAGGATATCATCTACAAATTTCTAGATAAAAGTTGGATGGACGGAGTCATCCGTGCGATGCAAGAAGCCATGGCACGCCTATGTGAGATCCACAAAGAAGAGCTTCAACACAGCTCATACCAGCACTTCGGACGGAGAGACAAGTATGGACTCCCCGTAGAAGCTTTCCCAGAATGTCGGATTGGACACCAGATGGAAAATCTAGAGTATCTCCTTCAGCGCCACCAGGAGGATCTAGACAAACTCCGTAGGGAAAATACCCTCCTAAGGATGGATTGCACCATATTGAAGACTCGAGAGTGTTGCCTCAAGGCTGCAAATCAACGACTGGCCAAGAAGTTAGCATCCTCCAAGGCATCATCCTCTGAAGCCCCGAGTGAAGACGAAGCACCCAAAAATGAATATCCCGCTCGCATCATGGGATCAGACTACCCATCTATCCTTTCGGAACTTGAGGATGACGAGTGAGATCACATCTTAGGTTCACTCTCGCGCCATAGGAAAAAGATTGTATCCTCCTGATGCATGGTAAATAACCAGCCCGTTGGGAACCCCAAGAGGAAGGTGTGATGAGTATAGCAGCTAGTTTTCCCTCAGTTAAGAAACCAAGGTTTAATATTGTTCAGAAGAAGAGCAAACAATATGACTGAAGGTGATGCTTGCTAGTTTGCGACAGCTTCGGACAATTTATATATGGTGCCTCGTCCAAGCTTTGCTTGCTAGCTGCAACGCGGAACCTGCACACAACACAACCATATACTTTGCTCCCAACTTGCGATGACGTTGTCAATCTCACCGGTTTGCTTGAAACAAAGGGTATGAGTGTATCGAGTGGAAAGTCTTAATAATATGCGAGTAAAGTAAACAGTGCGAGTAAAGTAAACAGGTGATAGCAATATGATGGAAATAGGACCGGGATCCACAGTTCACTAGTGGTGTCTCTCCATAAGATAAATAACACATGCTGGGTAAACAAATTACAGTTGGGCAATTGATAGAATAAAGATAAATGTGATATTTCAAGAAGATCACTATGAGATTTACTGTGGGCATTACAACAAAATACATCCACTGCCATCCAACTGTATCTATGACTAATAATCCACTTGTGGTGAATCAATCTGAGAACTCCACAAGTATTAAGTTGCGAATAACAGATAATTGCATTAAGCAAAGTGTGTAATGTAAACAAAGCATATGCCCTTGAGCATATGAATGTTGTTTTCCCCCTAGTAGCAACAGCACATCTATAACCTTAGAGGTTTCTGTCACTCCCCCAGATTAAATAGAGGCATGAACCCACTATCGAGCATAAATACCCCCTCTTGGAGTCACTAGCAACTACTCGGCCAAGATAGCTACTAACAACGGAGAGCATGCAAGATCATAAACAACATAGAGATAACATAAGATAAATTTCAGTATAGCAACTCAATCATAACACCAATATTCATCGGATCCCAACAAACCAAACATGTAGAATTACATAACGGTGATCTCAATCATGTAGGGCAGCTCATGAGATCTAAACATGAAGCACATGGTGGAGAAGACAACCATCTAGCTACTGCTATGGACCCATAGTCCAAGGTAGACTACTCACTCATCGCCCCGGAGGCAAGCATGGCGATGAAGAAGACCTCTGGTGGCGATTCCCTTCTCCGGCAGGGTGACGGGAAGAGCTTCTGGACCCTCCCAATCTTCGGGTCGACGGCGGCAGCGGATCGCGATGTGTTCTGGAAAATTGATTGGGTACTTAGGTTTTTCACGTCGGGGGGTCTTTATAGGCGAAGGGGTATCGTCAGAAGTGGACCGAGGTGGTCTCACACATAGGGGGTGCGGCCCAGGGCCTGGCCGCGCCGCCCTAGTGTGAGGGCACCTCATTGCCCCACTCCGTCACCTCTTCGGATCTCTGGAAGCTTCCAGGAAAAATAAGACTTCAGGAACTTGTTTCATCCAATTCCGAGAATATTTCCTGTGTATCACTTCTGAAACACAAAAATAGCAGAAAACAGGGAACTGACACTGTGGCGACTTGTTAATAGGTTAGTTCCGGAAAATGCATAAAAGTGCCACGAAGTGTAACGAAACAGTGGGCAAATGGTGTAAAAACAAGCATGGAGCATCAAAAATTATAGATACGTTGGAGACGTATCAAGCATCCCCAAGCTTAACTCCTGCTCGTCCTCGAGTAGGTAAGTGATAACAAAAGAATAATTTTTGAGGTGACATGCACCTACACAATCTTGATCATATATGTAAGCATTTGTGAGTTGGGATCACAAGAACTTAAAACATGGGCATGAAAGATATAATCTTGATAATAAAGAACTTAGCAACCATGTTGTAAACATGAAAATGAACACAAACAAAAGATCATGAAAATGAAACAATGAAAGTCAAACGTGTGTTCAAATCATAAGGAAAAACATACAAATGGTTTTCAGCTTGTCCTTCATAGAGAGCAAAACATAATTGCATAGGACACCTCAAAGTTTAAGAGGGCGACTAGATACAAATAATTTGAGAACAAGTGAAACCAACAATATGAATCAATCAATGAACTTTGGGACAATACATATTACACTAAGAATGAAAATTTTGCTCTCTTATGGTGTATAAAGAAAGAAGGTGGTGACTCAACATAAAAGTAAAAGAAAGAACCTTCGCGGAGGGAAGCAGTGATTGCAAGTTTTATAGACCTTCAAAAATTACGTTACTTACTGGCTTTGAGCTCTCATTGCCCCCTTCATAAGCATCTTGAATGGTTAAAGTTAATGCGAGAACAATTATGATGCATATGCTTGACAAATCATAAGTTGAAAATCTCATGTCCCGGGAATACGAGTACCCAAACCTCATGCTACTTTACTTAGAGTTCCAAGCAAGGCTCTTGTCATTGTAAGTATATATGTATTATCGAGAACCGCCAACGGGATACCTCTATGCCCGATGACATGGAACAAGCCCACATCAAAATGACAGGACAAGCAGACAATGAACACCTCGACATCTCTTTTATTTGCCATTTTGTTTAGCTTTTTATTGTGAGATGCGTCGTCGAATGTCCACCATGGGTATGCTGCAAATTTCCACCATGAATTATGCATGGCTTAGATTGGTGGCCCAGGATTTTCCGTAACACATATACAAACTCCATGATCCCCACAAGATTCCCAATTCATTTCACACCGCGGGCATCCATAAACAAAAGATCACGATATCAACTCAAATAGGAAGTGCAATGTTGAAAGCTTGCCCCATGACAGCATGGTTGGGCTAGAATCCAACTTACAACTTGCAAGCATAACAACTCAACATAAGAGACCACAATGTCAAAATTTTAAGAACAAGAAAAAGTAAAGTGTGCCTTCCGGTTCGTGAGAGCTTTACTGACCAATTTTCACATAACACTGGTAAGAGTTTAATTTGAAGAGAAGATAAAAGCAAGTCAAATTTACTTGGAATAGCAAATTGCTAGTAGGTATATATGGTGGACACTTTGAGAAACTTTGGCTTTTAGGAGTTGTATGCACGAGTAGAGCTCATACTCAGTACAAGGCGAGGGCTAGCAAAAGACTGGGAGCGACCAACTAAGAGAGCAACAATGGCCATAATCATGCAAAGCGACAAAGTGACATTAAAAGAAGCATAAGATGGCATCAAAAGTCAAAAAATAAATTATCATAGAGGCTATTGGTGACTTTGTAAGAGTCTAACATGTGTGAGCATGCGCCAAGTCAACCCAAATAAAGCATCAAGGAGAAAACCAAAATAATGCTTCCAAACAATAAAAACAATGCATGATTTTTTCAAAGGCTCATTAAGCAATCTCAATTATTTGAGACAAGTCATGCTACAGAAAAAAAAACTAAGCATACTATCAAAAATACATCTAGCATGACATGAAAAAGCCTAAGCCGCAGTCTACACAAGCTCCTTCTTGTACCACTTTTTTGTATAAAGCTTTTTCTCTTTTCCAACACCATTTGAAATTTTTAGGAACACCTCTTTTGATGAAAACCAATAAAGATCAGAGGCAAAAATACACCTTGATTAAAAGATATGACAAGATCTGAATGCAAATCAAGGTGAAAACGAAAACCAAAAGCAGTAGCGGAAAAAGAAGAACACTCGTTGAAACGAATAGAGTGAAAAACGGAGTGTTCTTGGCAAATGAAGAGCAAGGCAACTTCTCCAAAAGAAATTTGTTGGGTCCAACCATTTATTGCAGAAAACAAAACTAAACTAACTAAGAGAACTAAAACAACTGACGCTCCAAGAAAAACACATAGTGCATGAAGCAATAAAAATATAGTGTCTTCAAAGGTGACCTGATTTTTGCCGATGAAGAAGGGGTGCCTTGGGGGCATCCCCAAGCTTTGATGCTTGTACTTCTTGGATATTTCTTGGGGTGCTGGGCATCCCCAAGCTTGATCTTTTGTCCATTCTTCAACTCATCTCATCATTCTCCAATCCCTACACTTGAAAACTTCATTCATACAAAACTAAACACAAATCTATTAGCAACATTAGTGTAGGCATAACATATAATTAACCTCTTTTTGCTTCAGGATTCAACCCAAAACCACCACATATTAAGTGTATACTACTGTAGCAACTTCCCCAAAAGTTCTATGATCAAAAGAACTCCAAAAGAAAACGATAAAGCGGCAAAAATGAATAGTGGCAGAAATCTGTCAAAACAGAAGAGCTGACAAAGGTCGAATTTTTGAGGGGTTTTCTGTTGCTCAAATCAAAAAGTGTTCAACTAAAGAAAGTTTTGATATAACCTGGGGCATATGCACAAGAAATTTCAGGTCCAAAAGATATACAGAGAATTTATACGAATTTTTACGGTGCAGCACCGAAAACAGTTTCAGGACAGCAACATCCCCAAATCTTTACCTCACTCGAATTAGAGGCTTTTCTTGGCACAACAATAAAATAAAAAGGATAAGGAGTGGTCATTACAGTAGTAATGACTTCCAAGACTCAAATAAAATAAAAAGTACTGAATAAAAACATTGGGTTATCTCCCAAGAGTGCTTTTCTTTAACGCCTTTGAGCTAGGCGCAGAAAATTTGTGAATCAAGTAACATCAAGTGATGAAGCATCAAGCTCATAATTTGCTCTAAGAATAGAGTCAAAAAGCAATTTATTTATTTTCCTAGGGAAGTGTTCCATACCTTTCTTGAGTGGAAATTGATATTTAATGGTGCCTTCTCTCATATCAATGATGGCACCTACAGTTCGAAGAAAAGGTCTTCCCAAAATAATAGGACATGAAGCGTGGCATTCAACATCCATAACAAGAAAATCAACGGGAACAAGGTTATTGTTAACAACAATATGAACATCATTAATCCTTCTCAAAGGTTTCTTCTTAGCAACATTAGCAATAGGAACATCATAATAACATTTTTCAAGAGGTGGTAAATCAAGCATATCATAAAGTTTTCTAGGCATGATAGAAATACTAGCACCTAGATCACATAAAGCATGGCAATCAAAACCATTAACATTCATATCAATGATGGGTTCCCAACCATCTTCTAACTTCTTGGGAATAGAAGCTTTTTGCTTCAACTTTTCATCCCTAATTTTTATGAGAGCATTGGTAATATACTTAGTAAAACCAATATTTAAGGAACTAGCATTGGGAGTCAAAGCAAGCTTTTGCAAGAACAAAATAACTTCAGATATATTGCAGCCATCAACATCAAAATCATTAAAAGAAGTAGAGCTATCATCTCCTACACTCCAAAAAATTTTAGCACTCTTTTGAGAAAAAGTTTTGGCAGTTTTAGGCTTTTTAGCACAAGGAGTGGGAGTTTTCTCTACACCAATCAAAGTAAGAGGATTGCTAGCATTAGGAACAACATCATTAGAGGTAGTAATAGTACAAACTTTCATATTCCTAGCAATCTCATCCTCTCTTTCCCATCTAGCATGCAATTCTGCTAACAATCTAAGATTTTCATCAATTCCAACTTGAATAGTATTAGCAGTAGCAAAAACATTGTTCTCTTTAACATCATTAGGCAACACTTTTAATTTCAGAAGTTCAACATCATGAGCAAGGCTATCAACTTTAGAAGCAAGAATATCAATTTTGCCTAACTTTTCCTCAACAGACTTGTTAAAAGCAGTTTGTTTTACCATGAAGTCTTTGAGCATGACTTCAAGTTCAGAGGGCGCGGCCCTAGTGTTGTTGTAGGAATTACCATAAGAATTACCATAACCATTACCATTGGTAGAAGGATACAGCCTATAATTGTTACTAGCAAAATTGTTCCTATAAGCATTGTTGTTAAAATTATTATTTCTAATGAAGTTCACATCAACATGCTCTTCTTGAGCAACCAAAGAGGCTAAAGGAACATTATTAGGATCAACATGAGTTCTATCATTAGCAAGCATAGCCATAATGGTATCAATCTTAACACTCAAGGAAGAGGTTTCCTCAACAGAATTTACCTTCTTACCTTGTGGAGCTCTCTTGGTGTGCCATTCAGAATAATTTACCATCATGTTGTCAAGTAGCTTTATTGCGGCGCCCAAGGTAAGGGACATAAAAGTGCCTCCAGCAGCTGAATCAAGTAGGTTCCTCAAAGAAAAATTCAATCCTGCATAAAAAGTTTTGACAATCATCCAAGTAGTCAGTCCATGAGTGGGACAATTCTTTATCATAGATTTCATTCTTTCCCAAGCTTGAGCAACATGTTCATTATCAAACTGAGTAAACTTCATAATATTGCTGTGCAAAGCTATAATTTTAGCAGGAGGATAATATCTACCAATAAAAGCATCCTTACACTTAGCCCATGAATCAATACTATTCTTAGTCAAAGACAGCAACCAATCTTTAGCTTTTGCTCTCAAAGAAAAAGGAAACAACTTAAGCTTAATAATATCACTTTCTACATCCTTATATTTATGCATCTCACATAACTCAACAAAATTGTTGAGATGAGCTGCAGCATCTTCAGTACTAGCACCAGAAAATTGCTCTTTTATAACAAGGTTCAATAAAGCAGGCTTAATCTCATAAAAATTTGCAGTAGGAGCAGGTGGTGCAATAGGAGTGCAGATAAAATCACTATTGTTCGTGTTAGTAAAGTCACACAACTTGATGTTTTCAGGAGTAGCCATTTCAGCAAAACTAAAAGTAAACAAGTAAAAACAACTACCAAGGATTCTAAATTTTTTGGATTTTTGATATAAAATGATGCAAGTAAAAATAAAGTAAAGAAAAACAATAAAACAAAGTAAAGGATGTGTGTGCGAAAAACTCCCCTTGCAGAGGTCTTCCACTCTTCCTCGGCAACGGCGCTAGAAAAATAGCTTGATGCGTGGTAAATAACCAGCCCGTTGGGAACCCCAAGAGGAAGGTGTGATGAGTATAGCAGCTAGTTTTCCCTCAGTTAAGAAACCAAGGTTTAATATCGTTCAGGAGAAGAGCAAACAATACGACTGAAGGTGATGCTTGCTAGTTTGCGACAGCTTTGGACAATTTATATATGGCGCCTCGTCCAAGCTTTGCTTGCTAGCTGCAATGCGGAACCTGCACACAACATAACCAAATACTTTGCTCCCAACTTGCGATGAGGTTGTCAATCTCACCGGTTTGCTTGAAACAAAAGGTATGAGCAATATGATGGAAATAGGACAGGGATCCACAGTTTACTAGTGGTGTCTCTCCATAAGATAAATAACACATGCTGGGTAAACAAATTACAGTTGGGCAATTGATAGAATAAAGATAAACGTGATATCTCAAGAAGATCACTATGAGATTTACTCTGGGCATTACAACAAAATACATAGACCACCATCCAACTGCATCTATGACTAATAATCCACTTGTGGTGAATCAATCCGAGAACTCCACAAGTATTAAGTTGCGAACAACAGATAATTGCATTAAGCAAAGTGTGTAATATAAACAAAGCATATGCCCTTGAGCATATGAATGTTGTTTTCCCCCTAGTAGCAACAGCACATCTACAAACTTAGAGGTTTCTGTCACTCCCCCAGATTAAATAGAGGCATGAACCCACTATCGAGCATAAATACCCCCTCTTGGAGTCACTAGCAACTACTCGGCCAAGATAGCTACTAACAACGGAGAGCATGCAAGATCATAAACAACATAGAGATAACATAAGATATATTTCAGTACAGCAACTCAATCATAACACCAATATTCATCGGATCCCAACAAACCAAACATGTAGAATTACATAACGGTGATCTCAATCATGTAGGGCAGCTCATGAGATCTAAACATGAAGCACATGATGGAGAAGACAACCATCTAGCTACTGCTATGGACCCATAGTCCAAGGTAGACTACTCACTCATCGCTCCAGAGGCAAGCATGGCGATGAAGAAGACCTCCGGTGGTGATTCCCCTCTCCGACAGGGTGCCGGGAAGAGCTTCTGGACCCTCCCGATCTTCGGGTCGATGGCGGCAGCAGATCGCGATGTGTTCTAGAAAATTTATCGGGTACTTAGGTTTTTCACGTCGGGGGGTCTTTATAGGCGAAGGGGCATCGTCAGAAGTGGACCGAGGTGGTCTCACACATAGGGGGTGTGGCCCAGGGCCTGGCCGCGCCGCCCTGGTGTGAGGGCACCTCGTGGCCCCACTCTGTCACCTCTTTGGATCTCTGGAAGTTTCCAGGAAAAATAAGACTTCAGGAACTTGTTTCGTCCAATTCCGACAATATTTCCTGTGTATCACTTCTGAAACACAAAAACAGCAGAAAACAGGGAACTGGCACTGTGGTGACTTGTTAATAGGTTAGTTCCAGAAAATGCATAAAAGTGCCACGAGGTGTAACGAAACAGTAGGCAAATGGTGTAAAAACAAGCATGGAGCATCAAAAATTATAGATACGTTGGAGACGTATCACCTCCATTTCTAACGCGAGTCCAGTCCTTGTAATGGTTAAATGTGAACTCATCTTTATGATTGTTTAAGTGTTGCTATGTTATGATGTGGTCTTGATTGTTGCTTGTGAGGACGTGTTTGGACGATTTGAATTTTAAACTAAGAAGTTTAGTTGTTGTTTTTTCACATTTTTGGCATACCCCCCGTGGGGACCCCGGATTACCCATCCGGAATACCCGATATGCATACAATTCACGATCCCATGATCACTGTGTCATGAATCCACATATCCGAGTTGATAACAGAATTACATCATCCTTTACAATACCGAATAAAAATACTTACAATTGGTCACATGACCAAGTATGATATTGCCACGCAGGGCAAGTCTACAACTAAGCAACGGATACCAAGCAGCGTTGATGACCCACGTCATGCCTACTACCCTACAGGCAACTGACTGGGAGACGTCCCTAGTTTGCACCGGCGTCATCGTACCCATCGTCATCTTCCGAGTAGTCTTCCCCATAATCTGGCCAAGTTAATAGCCAGGGACAAAGCCGTGAGTACATTTTGGAATTGTACTCGCAAACCATCTAAGAAAAGGTGTTGTCATGCAGTTTGGCTGTAGCACGGAGAGAGGCTCTATTCTAGTTTAACCTATCTAGTCAATTTCTCGTGTCGATATAGCATGTCTTACGACATTTCTATATCCTTATTAAAGAAAACATTTAGAAAACCTTTTTAGTAAATCTCTAGGAAAGGGGGAATCTCATTTGGTTTTCAAGAGAGAGTCGGTGGTCAATCAAACATGACCATCTTCCATTATAAAACCCAGGTCAATCACACATGACCAACTCCATTTCTTCGGCAGTACCCTGCAAGTACTCCGAACCATAACCGTGCCACGGCCGTACCCTCCGAGTACTCCGTCCGGCACCTTTCTCCACTTTTCTAAAAACATTCTTGTAAAACCAAAACCTGACATTGGGCTAAGTAACGGTCGTCCCAACTGTCCATGACTGAGGACTCAGCTATTCGAATAGATTTACACTCTGCAGAGGTTGTACACTTTACCCACAATCATCTGGATACTCATCGTGTGGGCATCTTCCCCGCATAACATCATATGCCATGACAAGCACACGATCAAAGCCTTTCACTTATCTACCTTAGTACGGGAATCTACCCTATGGAGTATGTACCTCCCCGGCACACCCTGGCAGTCTACCTCCACGTTTGAGCATAACTCCAGTGCCACGTCAGGAGACCCATAGTGTCTTCCGGCCGGATAAATCCCTCACTGGATCCTGATTTACTATTGCCCTTATACTTGCAGCAATCTGGATTCCGGGGTACCGCATTCCCTTATATAGTTGTGAGACTCCCGTACTAAAATAAACAAACTACGAGCTAAGCCCTGTCCCAAACCAGGGTAATCGTGGTTGCACGGGTTAATTGTTCTGAGCGAACACTTAGTGATCACCAATGTCATTTCTGAAAAACTCCTGCCTCCAACTCCGGGATATACATCCCTACTTTATTTTCAAACTCATTTTTGAAATCCATCAATGGAATAGCACTCCATTCCAAGGTTTTCGAAATCATTTTTGAAACTTTTCTTTGAGTATTCCCATCCTAGAGTTTTTGGCTCCACTAGAGGTTTCCCAAAGGCTTTGCTGATAATCAACAAGCCACTACTGCAAGGATAAAGCAAGGGGGTCATCTCGAAGGATGATAACACTTGGCTTGTGGAGCTTGAGCCAATCAATATAATTGCTACAAGAGCTATAGCAATATAAAAACATGCAGTTTAATAAGCCTTTATGAAACATGCAAAGTAAGTGAATAGGATCAGATATGTATCAAGTATAGATGGCTTGCCTTGGTTGGCTTGTCCCTGATCTCCTTCTTCTTGGCACTCAAACACTTCCCCCTCCTCCGCACACTCGTCGTTCAAATCTATCGCCGGAAAAATAAAAGCACACAATAAGCATACATGCATACACAGGTCACAAGCACTTCATCACTCAACATCACATAATCAAAGAGTATCAGAAACAAACATGTTTAGAAACTAAAATAAGTATTCCTAGATTTTTGGTAGCAAGTTAATCCTATTAAAACTAGGATTTTTCAAACATAACAAGCACAACACCACTTCACCTCAAACAAGCATGCAGGTGGCCACATAGGTCAAATAACATTATTAAGCATACTTTCAGATAAGCAACAAGTTTTCTGAACCAAGATTTCATCTTATAAAAGTAAAGCTACTAAATTAATAGGGAAAACAATTTCTAATAGTAAATAACCCTATACTCAACCCAAACATCATGCAGGCATCAAACTTGCTCAAAACATGTCATCCAGCATAGCATTAGATAGCTAACAATAATACAAAACCAACAAAATTGGATTTGCAATTTTTTGATTAACAGACAATAAACTAAGCATTTTATAGTGAAAATAACTACTGATTCAGAGATAAATCTACCAAAAAATCATACAAGTTCAGAAAATTTTATCCTATGATCAGTAGCAAGTATTTATAGTACAAGATCAACCAAAATTGGTCTCATCCAAAAATACTTCACAGAATAGGTGTAGTAATTTCCTAAAGTTGGATCTGGGAGTAATTTGCAAATGCAACTATGATAAAACTGTAGATACTAGTTGAGTGCCCGTGCTCTGCCACGGAATATAAAAAAACAAACTGGTTAAACAATTGTCCTATTCAGCAATATGTTTTGAAGAAACCGTTTGTGTAGCAACACATATCAATTATCTCTCGCGCTTCTTTTCTCCCGTCAAATGTTGTGTCTACTTAAGCACCTTCTCCTTGCAAGCGTACAAATCATCATTTTTCTCTCCCATCCCTCCTTCATCCTCGCCACCCCAACATTGTTGTCGCTTCAGAAGTGCACCATCTCGCATTATCATCGCAGGTTTCCTTTTCTTAACTTTTGCTACTCTAGAACACACAATGTTTTTCTACAGAAGAAAACAACAATGTTAAAGCCATGTTCATTGTTGAGAAGATGGTACTAAACAACAATGTTAAAGCCATGTTCATCGTTGAGAAGATGGTAGTGCCTCCAACTCAAATTAATTGTCACTAATATGGATCAGAGGGATTAGCACATTTTGGTTACAATTAAATTGTAGTCAGGAAATATGTAACCCCAAGGGAAAAAGTAAATATGTAACCTGATTTGTGAGTTCAATTAGGCATTCAAGAAAAAAACACATAAAGACATCAAATGTGCCAATACATGGTTGTAATGCCACTGCTTGCGATAAACAAATGCAAAAAAAAATGCCACAGAAGGATGTACTTACCTCAATCAACAGAAAGATACACATACATATAAGTCGTTCAATAAAAGTGGTGGAACAACACATCATTTATTATATACATGATTGGAGCACCAAGAAATGCAATCTATTTTACTTTACATCAATCAGTTAGACCATCCTTTCACTTATGAGCACGCCTAGGCCCTCAAGTAGTTGTTACTGGCCATATTTTAAGAAAGTTGTTCCACTTTGGATTGTGCCTCATCCATGGAATGTGATGTGAAGCTCGAGGTAGCCATTTATAGAAGCGCTATTAAGGGCCCTCGCATTTCAGAAGACAAACTTGAGGAAGGAAACCTCCCCAACCACTCCTTGGTATTCTCTGAGAGAGAACACCTTGATGCATGATCGGACACATTCAGTGGGCCTGGCCATCTCCTAGAACATGAGGTTTAGCCTGGCACTGCTAGATTGATAAGCACATTGCAAAACAAATAGTAAGCATTACCTGCAAGCCACGTCGATTAGATACACATGGAACAAATAAGGATGCAAACAAACAAATAAGGTCAATGTTCAAATCAAAAGTATAAAGCTCTAAAAAATATCCGAGTTGCAGACAAACAAATAAGGATGCAATTTCCTGGCTTGCTTACCAAAAGCAAGGATTGTTACAAAAGAAATTGACATAGTAATGCGGTCTCAACAGGTTGAAGATTAAAACAAGACGGCACACATGGGCATGGGCCACACGGATATGGATTAGGATAGATTTTTGGGAGTATCACAAAGTAAATGACATATTCTGATAAAGCAAAGTAAAAATAGTATTTTAGATGTTTTTAGGATAGACTTTGGTCTCACTGTAAGGTTTCACTTAGTCTTAGATGGTTTTTTTTTTGGTACTAAAAGAACTATACACTCAGCATTCCTAGCTTGGTTTGCACATAAAAACTCCTGCAAAAGTATACGATGACAACAAATTTATCCAACCTAAGACTAAGTAATTAAGCAAATAAGCGCTAAGTCAATGAAAGTGATGCCATTGAGTTAGTATAGCCACTTTGCCAGTGAAAAGATAATGTCGGCCTTCAATAGCACAAACACTATAGTTTACTACTGCCATCTTCCAGATTTAAATAGAGCACCCTAAATGAAACAAGATGATAATTATATATACTGGCTTAGTTTGTCAAACTAAATCAAAGTAATATTCTATACAGAAGGAAACAATTCAAACACTCACAATATTACATTATCAACATGATTGCATGGACATTCAAGCAAGGCAGCGCTGTTTAGTGTTCCTACCAAGAGTCCAAAAGAAGATTTAGAACATGAATTAGGAAACTGCTTAGCCAGGAAGCTTAGACGGTGAGATTTCTCTTGCTGATTGCTAACAACACAAAAATTCAGGCACATCTCAAATATTGGGGCATACATAGATGTAAAAAATTAAAAGCTCAATGTCTCGAAAAATACAGAGAACAAGATCATTTCTCATACACAACAGGAGATGAAAGAATGTACACATGAAAAGTGACATAAGGAACAATTAAACATTTCATGTCTGTTGTGTTTAAAGTAACTGAATAAACACATACAGTATGATCCTAGAGAATGGACTTGAGCAAATGGATGTAAGTATCCTACATGGAAACCTAACTTGATAAAAACAATAGTATGAAGTTGCAGATGTGAAATGTTGCCAGCTTTTCTAACTATATAGTTCCAGATTTCCTGGACTGCCAAGTCATGCACAGGTTTAATGTGCAATAAAATTAGATGCGTACACTCCCAGCAATCACTTGCCCCTCTCTTTCTCCAAAGCAGGGCTCGGTGCCTCTGAGGCCACGCACCTGTAAAAGCACCAAACTGAGGCAACTTCACCTGCGCCGACGGCCAGCGGCATCTTGCCTTACTGCCCTAGCTCCTAACGTGGATGGCGAAGCAGCAAACACAGCACCAACGCTCCTCTGAACCGCCTAATTTGTTGGATTTCATGCTTGTCTCGTTTGTACCTCCGAGCAAAGCAAATTTCTTGCAGCGTAGGACAAATCACTCAATCACCGGAAAAAATAAGCTTAGAAAAGAAACAGCAAAATACCATAGTACCAAAGTCTCCTTGACGACTTGTGCTCTGAAATGACGATTGCTCTTGCGACATGAAAGGAATAGATTCCTGGCCAAGCTAGCTGCACGTTTAACCTGCAGAGATGCAGATACGACATCATCTGTATGCGCATAAATCGTCCTTCCTTTCATCAATAATGTTTACAGTCATGCATACATGTAGTTGGTAAAGCACTATAGCTTGTAATTTCACCATATACCTATCAAACCTGCTGGTAAAGCATGCCTAGGCCTTCAAGTAAGTTGTTTATCGCCATATTTTAAGAAACTTGCTCCATTTTGGATTGCATCTCATCCATCAGAAATAATGTGAAGCTCCAGTTAGCCATTTATAGAAGCACTGTTGAGGGCCCTTACAGTCCGGAAGAAAAACTTGAAGTAGGGAACCTCCCCGAGCTCCCCTTGGTATTCTCTGAGAGAGAACAAAAAAGGAAAAAACAGAAAGAGGCCTTGTAAATAACGTTGCACATCTGAGGTCCAGGAGAATAAACCTTCGCACGTACCTCAAACAGGTTGCACATCTGAGGTCCAGGAGAATAAACCTTCGCACGTACCTCAAACAGGTTGCACATCTGAGGTCCAGGAGAATAAACCTTCGCACGTACCTCAAACAGAGAGACGGTGGTGAGGAACTGGAAGTGGTGATCTCCTCCACAGCTCCGGCATAGTGATCGAGTGAGCCATGCAAGTTTGTCCAACTCTGGTGATCCAGCAATAGTACTGTCTACATCTGTTTCAATACAGTATAGGTCCCCATCAAGATCTCGAGTATTTAGCTCACCAACCAACTTACTAATTGCTAAAGGAAAAAACAATAGCGTATTCTCAAGTTATCCAGGACCAAAAAGAAGCAATGCTTTGAACCAAAAACAAAAGGAGCCTGATTCAAAAGCACCTAGAACTTTTCTGAAGACAAATGATGCGGTGAACCATAGAACTTATCAGCAATACCTCATTTTGGCCATCTTGAGGGCCGCAGTTCATTAGCGACCCAGGTAGGAGTAAAGAATATCTAAGGGTGCTCTTTTTAATCAATTAATCCTTTATAAGACACACACATTTTACAAGTATTCCATGTGATACACGCACACATTATAAGATGGAAGAATTCATATGTGCTGCAATACCGAGGGGTGTTCAGAAGTACATTCAGTTAGAGCCTTCAAACTAAGGTAAAGATTGCAGGAAGAGCCGGATGTTTCGCAGCACATATCATGATAGGCGTTTGTAAACTTGAGTGTGCAAAGAATTAGATCATGCACTACATATGTTTTATTATTTGTACAAAATTCAGAGAAAGCTAACTTTGCATTCTTAAGTTCCCTTAAACATTCCAATCGGTAAGTAGTCCTGGAAATTGCAAACTAAATATTAGCAACAAATTTAAGAGGATACTTCTATAATTATTATCACCCCAAATCATCAAACTTGTAGTGATATTCCTGACTACCTGACAATCTTTGTCATTTACAGCAATTCCATCGTTCCTGTAGTTCTACGAGATCATTGAATCTTTTAACCATAGAATTATGAGCCCTATATATACCATCTATTAGCGACACAATCCTGCAGAATATCATGAACATAATATTGAAAATAAGTGGATTCACGCAAGGCCGAGGTAGTGTCCGTCGAGTTACCACGTGCAGCACGGCCGTGACCGCCGACAGGAGCGCGGCGCTGCTGGTTGCTTGGGAACTTGTAGTAACGGGCCATGTGGTACAACCCCTTGCACCCGAGGCAGCGCGTCGACATGCTGCAGTCCCTGAGCCAGAGCTCTACGATAAGCAGTTTAGGCACTTGCCATCGAGCTCTGTTGGGCGAGGGCGACGGCTGCCCATTGCCGCGCGCAGCCATGGGTTGTCGAGGGCGGCGCGGGCCTGCCTGCAACCAGCCGTCCGCGTCAGGCTACCTGCACGCACGAGGCGCAACCGTAGGAGGACATGGGCCTGGGCCTGGGGCGGCGGTGGAGCGGAAGGCCATTGGCGATGGCGGCGTTGGAGCTGGAGGTGAGGGAGGGGAGGTGGCAACCGAGGCTTAGGATGGCCTAGGGCTCTATGGGGCGGAGGAGGCAGCACCGGAGTCCAGAGCACGGCCTCGACTCCGGCGCTCATCTACACAGATCTGGCGCGACTCGGCCACAACCGAACGTTGCAGGGGCGCGGTGATCGCCATGGCAGGGGCTGGGGGAAAAGGGTGGACGCTAGTGCCAGGAAACGGCCGGCGAGAGGAGTGGGTGGATGGGCGTCGAAGTGGCCATCGGCGAGGCGCTCGGACAAGGGGAGAGTTACTCTCGGTGGCTTATTCAGGGAACATGCGCATGGGGTAGTTCTTTTCCTCTACACACGTTCTGTCTTCTGTGTTGCGTTAGCTCTCTCTGGTTTTTCTCCACGAGGACGACGGTTCCTCAGACTTACTCGGTGATTTTTCTTTTTCGCGGGTGCGTGGGGTGGAGCGACGTACATACCGGGCAGCCAACAATCACCTCTAGATAATTAATTAATACTAGTTGAATGCCCGTGCGTTGCAACGGCTTATATTTTTCTCGCAATATATCAATACGATACATGCAAAAAAATCCTCTACAACAATACAGCCACAAGATAAATATATTGCGACTACGGATACAATTGACATCATTTTAATATGAAATAAACACTTGACTAATTTTTTATTAATAAAATTCATACAATGTTAGAAATGTCATTTTATGCTTCATCTTCATGATACTTGAGCAGGTGTATGAAAAAAATTCTTCCATGGCTTAAATAGTGTCTTTCTCTGACGTCAACAAAATTACTACACCTGTGGCCTTGAGGGCAGCATGTAGAGTATAGACCAGCTGGATATGACCGAAGAATTTGACTGTTCGAATTCAGAGAGATGGACACATGGGGGCAGAGGGAGAGTCTAACGGCATAGGCTATTTCTACTGTTGGATTAATTAGCTTTTTTTACTGAAATTCATTTATGTATCTGCAAGGGTGCGGTCATCTTAATTAGCTTCTTTTCCAAGGCCCCATGTCATATCTGCATTTTTAAAGAGGGTTGACAGAGTGTTGTACAACCTTTGATTCTCAATTTGTAAATACTAATAAGAAATTTCTGTCAAGCTCAAACTGGAATAGAGGGGGAACCAACAATACAAATCGCAGAGATCATACACAAAGGGAAACGCAAATTGTAATACTAATTCACATAATAGAACTATCATAATGAGCAGGGCAAAAATGACAGTTTTTTTTCCCAAACAGGTGCATAGATGCTAACAGAATAGCAGTATCCAGAGATTTAACTGTAGTATAGTACAATCAGCTACTAACAATAGCCCTCGAGTTGCCGCCATAATGTACCAACTAAAAGAGCTTCTTTACTTCAGGGGTAGTGATCTATTCTTCCAGAATTTACAGTGACAAATTCTGTGTTTTTCATGGCTTTTCTACACATGCAGTAGCTGCTCAAGCTGCCTCTTCGTTGCTCCCTTATTCCTACTTCATCACCTATATTTTTAGCAACATGTACTTAGCTAAGCATATTGCCTCCATTTTGACCATTTTACATTTGCCATCAGAGTTGAATAGGCCAGGCCAAATGTTTGGCAATAAATTGATAAAGAGAAGGGTCACAGAGCCTTAAAAAAAGAAGGGCCAGCCATTCCTAAATTATAATGATCTTGCAGAGACCTAAAAACGAAGAGTTAGCCAGTCTTAGTTTGAAATGTTCTTGCAGAACAAATCACAAAATATGCATAGATTATTGACTTGGACATTTGCCAACACTGGACATTTGCCAACACTGCAAATACTTCAACACTTCAATACTTAAAACTGTGACTTGACTCTATAACTCCTGATAAAAATCAACACCAAAGACTGGCACAAACATGTTGTCTCAAATCTACTGAACATTGAGTGTTCAGCTAAGGGGCTGACTTGTTAAGATAATCAAGAAAAAAAATCAGCACCAACCCTTCATTGAAGGCCTTAGGATGTTCATTTGATAAATGTGAGAAGATCACTAATCAAATAGCAGCTCTGAATTACAAACCACGAAAAATCACACCTCACGAAATAAATCACACATAAGGTAAAGAGCATAACCTTCCATTCTTATGACAACCAATGACCCTATCTTCATCATCATTCATCACCTCCCTTGTCCTCTAAAAATACAAAGGAAAATGAGAAACCTTCATGGCCTTTTAATTTATCACCAAAGATTGTTTCAGACCTATACCATGAAACCATATCACCAAAAACATCAGCTGCAACCAAAATAATGTGAGGTTAGTTCAGGCTGAAATCGAGTCAACATAGTCACCACCGCATGTTTGAACCAGAGAACCGACATCCAATATCTTTATCATCCTTATCTTGCCATTTATCCAAGTCAACCTTCAGAAACAAAGGTGACTTCCTAGGCTACCAGTTGCTCTCGGCTTTCTTGATAAGGATAGCATAGTCCCCGGAGCGACATCCACCTTGCTCTCCTGCAAAAAAAAAGCCAGCATCAAGATTATCATGTAAGGACGGGAAAATCACTGGAGGATGACACTTATCAGCAACTACACAAACCTCAACATCGATAGCACCAAATAGCTCAAGGTGAAGCTCATACTGAATTTCATCAGGGTCCTTTGCTGAGAAGTTGAAGCGGTCATCATGTTTCAAGTTAAGCATCACATCCTTGGTGTTGGCCAACGCAATCGTCAAGTACACCTTGTCAGACCGTTGTGCCCACTTTGTGCTCGGGTGGCAACTGCAAACAAAACACACTATTTTTTTCTCACAATTTTCCCACAGAGCATTCTCAGTAACCTCAGTTTAGATTTACGGCAGTTCAATCAGAAAATACATTTACATCACAAAAATTTATAGATTAACCAGAGAACAAGCATCAAATTCTGATAAACTGATACCATGCATGCTAGAATAATTACCTATATAATCATGGGAAAAAATAAAGAACTAAATATGATAACAAAGTTGGCTGAAGCACAAATAGCTTATTCTATAACCTAGCAACACCAACATAACTTAATAAGAGCAGCCGATATGCTATTATATTATGGGTTATGATAATGGTTTATCCTATGGTAAGCACAATTATTTACAAATCAGAAGTACATGAATAAATGGGTGAAAATGGCAGTAGTATGATACACCTGTGGAAACAAACTTCAGCATCACTCAGTATAGTAGAATTTGATTGTTGCCTACAAGAACAATCAAATATGACGATATCTATGATAATACTCAAATGTGAACCAAATGGAAGAAAATGTCATTAAATTCAGACTGTAATTACCAATAATATGCTTGCTCCTAGATTCTACTCTCAGACAAGATATATGTAAATTCTTTACTGGATGTAGATAAATCATGATCATCTCAAAATATAGAAAAACCGCATTGCCTTGTTTCTAGAATCAGAAGATCCATTTCAATTATGATTAAATAATCAGGTTTGCTTTGACCATCAACACAAGATAAGCCAGTCTATTTAGCGTTCTAAAGCAATGCATTGTTGTTAATTGTCTCCTCACTCAGCGAGAGCACTTTGCATGATCCAGCTTGTCAATAGCTTATTCTAAGAAGAAAGGTCTGACATTTGGATTGGACTGGCGGCAGAATTGTTGGGGATTACCATCTAAAGAAGTGGATTGAATGTTGATGCAGCCTCATAATTCGGTCCACCACTAACAAATGCACAAATTGTAATAGTTCAGGCAAGTGTTAAGTTCGTCCTATATGCATGCAAAGCAAAGAAAAAGATCATTATCTCTACAAGTATGCTGTCCAACGGCATGCTCAAAATCTCTCTCCCATGAAGAAATTCATGCACCAAGCTTCTCGGTCTGGTGATGCGCATAATAATAAGTATTTGCTGTTGTGCGTAAAATATTAACCTGAATGCATAATAAGTAAATCAAGAGAGGATGCAACACTTGAAAGAGCATCGAGAGGTAATTGTCAAACAGAGCAGTGCTCGTATTACTTTTTCAGTAGTACTCGAAGAAAGTAACTGGCTTCAGGAGATAATCCAAATTTGTTCAGCAGTCCAGCCATCCAAAATATGAATCCACATATTCTATGCATTCAGTAATTATATCGGTTGACCACCAAGTATTATCCTATAGGAACATGGGATTAAGGTGGAAGATCCAACCTGATGTGAGATGAAGTGCCTGGAGTTGCATTGGTGCTTTGACTTGGAGCATCACTGCCATCATGTGTCTGAGGTGGATGCTTCATTCCACCCAGACTTAATCGTTGATGCTGGACCCGTACTGCTTAACTGCCTGCAGTTAGAACTGAATAATGTACTGTTAAACACATCAATATTGCAATGGCAATCTGCAAACATGAAGAATCAAATTAAAAGGACAAAACTCGGCTGAGCTCGGCTTCCTGTACCAGTCAAGCATGTCGACGCGACTCCGACTCGTCTCCACCTCGCCGTCGCCTGTCTGCCCTCAGATGCAGACCTGTCGGGCCTTTGGCGTCCGCACTCTACCCCCGGCCCGCTCCAGCGGCTGAGCTGGTGGAGCGGTCGGTGAAGACCATCCGGTCCTGGCAGTGGGTGCTGTGGAGAAGGCCAACTCCAGCCACCTGGTGGATCCCCATGATCTAGTACCCCACCTCGCAGGTTGGTAGCGCCGCCTCTCGTGTAGCATGGCCTTGCTGGCCTTGCCTCCGGTCGCCATCTTGCAAGGTAGGGGAGAGCCAGTGCTCTTTTGCCGCATGGCGAGTTGGCCACGACCGCGTCCATGCCGTTGGCGCCCTGGGTGCTCGCTGCCTCGTCAAGGACGGCGCAGGTCTCCTCGCGCATCTTGGGAGAGCCTTTGCAGTGGATTCCGGTGGATCGACGAAGGGGATCGGCCCAGGCACGTGGAACGGGATTGGGGCAGCTAATTTGAGGGAGGCTGACGGCGGTTAGTGGGCGGATTTTTTGGAGAACAATGTGGGAGGGAGTCAGGGAGATGATTGAAAGGATAACGAACAAAAAGTCATGGGCATCGTGTGTGCTGGGTTTTTTTTCGATGGTTTGTTTCTCCTCAGGATCGCTATGCACGTGCGCGGTGGTTTTATTTGAACGAGGTGCGCGGTGGTAAGGCTAGGACGTACCAGGGAACCATCACCTCTAGCCTCTTAATATATTAGAGATAGTTTAGATTAGATAAATGCATGGAGACCTATGAAATGTGAAAGGTACTCCATAGGGCTCCTATACAAAATTGGATTCAATCCAATTGGGTCTCTGGATCTCAAGATATTGTTTTATTAACATACTAGACACCAAGTACAAGATTAAATTCCAGAAATAACAAAAGTATTATTTTGGCAAACCAGTTGTTCTGCATGCTGGGTAATTGTAGAACATTTATAAAATTATATCTAGCCATTTTCATTGTTTTTACATTTTTCTAAGGACTTATTTCTAACTGCACAAAATCAGATTTGCTAAAAAGGAAAAGACTACCAAAACAAAACACACATGGGCCAGTTCTGAGAGGACCCAGGCTGCACCGCGCCGGGCCGACCCATTTCCAGCGTGGTGGCACAACAGGGAGAAGAAGAAAATAAAAACAAAGAATCGATGTCTGCTGGCGCGGCCGTGAGCCAGACCAAGAGCAGCGACGGGGGAGCGCAGAGGCGGATCGGTGCTCACCGGGTGGGGCTCGGGAACGGTGGAGGCGAGGCTGGGGCACGGGTGGGGTAGGAGCGGAGGTTTGCCCTGGCGTCTAGGTCATGCAGGTGGCTGTCGGATGGCGTCGCGGACGAGGGCGAGTGAAGCATCGGGGCCAGTACGACGACAGCGACGGACTAGACAGCGATGACCTCGCCGGCTAAATCCTGGGCACATGTTGAGCACATTAGGACGGATATGAAGCAGAGAAGATTAACGAGACAGAGAGATAGGAGGCAGAGAAGAGGCAACAGCCTCGCCTTGCATGAGCTGCAACACCACGAGATCGGCACGGTCTTTCTCCATCGTGTGCGGAAGAAAATGGAGAAAGGCTTCGTCCCTGGTGTCTATAGGGGCTGTTTGGTTGAGCTTATTTGTGGCTTTTGGATTTTGGCTTATAAGCTACAAAAGCACCTAAATAGGTGCTTTTGGCTTTGGCTTTTGGCTTTGGTCTAGACATTGTTGCATGATAGTATAAGCCAAAAGCCAAAGTCAAAAGCACCTCTTTAGGTGCTTTTGTGGCTTATAAGCCCAAAGCCAAAAGCCAAATTTAAGCCCAACCAAACAGCCCCATAAGATGGGGAGGGAAGTGAGTTCAGCTAGAAGTAGGCGCTTTGGTGGCTACGGGAGGCTCGTGGTGGCGTTTTACTTAGAGCAAGTACAATAGAGCTGACTCAGCTGGCTATAAGGACTAAAATAGTATATTTGTGCTTAGTTAGAGGAGAGAGAGGAAGAGAGAGAAGAGGAGTGGGCTCTAATGCAAGAGTCAGCTCTAGCACGTGCTCCTAGGCACTTTGTGAGAATGGCATGTGGGCCATCTATTCATAAAGTAGTTCATTTTTATAGCTTGTTAATGTACATATTGGCTATAGAGCTGACTATATATGACATGGCAACTTATTATAGCTAGTAGTTGGCTATACTATTGTTCTTGCTCTTAGGAGACGGCCGGGTGAGCTGCCGTGGCATCCGTTGTCTGGCCGCAGAGTGCGGCGAGCACGGCCAGGAGCAAATAGACAAGGAGGCCAGCTGGGGATGCGCCAGCGAGTCAAGGGGCGTGGGCCGAGGTCTGTGGTGAGGGGGCGGGTGCTGAGGTGGTCGGTCGGCTGGGAGAGGGAAGGCCTAACCGATGCCCGCCAGGTGTTCGATGTTTTGCTGATCAGTAGAGCACGGTCGAGAGAGGATGATAGGGAGGGGACAAGGTTGAGCGAGCAACGTGGTGTGACTAGGTTCACACAGGGGAGTCTAATGGCGCAATGTCTCGGTCAGAGGTGCTCGTTTTAAAAACGGACCATGCCATCAGCCATCTAGGGTACACGGGAGGGAGAAGGGGGCATGGATAGCTTATAGGGTTGCTAGAGGCGTTCAAGAGGGGGTTTTGTGGAGTCCTGTCACTCGTGTACACAACGCTGGAGGGATTGGGAGGACTGTAGCAATGTTTTCTTAAAGTCCAAGCCATAGACAAACACGGGTCTTGTCTTCTCTCTTTCTCCTTCCCCAAATCCAATCAGCACAAGGGGCAACTGTTCATCTATAGTGGAGGTCGATCAGAGAGAGGAGTGTGTTCTGGAAGGGTCAATAGGACGGTTTGGGGGTGTTTTCAAAATAATATTTGGTTAAGAGAACTTGATAATGCAAGTGATGATCCATTTTTGGATTTTGAGTTTGTTTCAAAGTTTACCAAACAAGGGCATGCAGAGATAGTTTATATGGGTGGGAAGGATATGATGTTACACATCATTCACATTTCCTATATTTATTTGAGGAAGATTTTCAAAAAAGTTTGATAAAATGGCAAAAGTAGCATTATAGTCAAAATAGGGAAGGGACATGGATGGAGATTTTTAGTAAATTGGGAGGGAGACTCCAATCTTGAAAACTTGGATTTATTGCCATAAGGCAATGCACACTTCCTCAAAGATGGAGCTTGGTGTTATTGTCTTAATATCAAGATTCTAAGAGTTTATCACAACCACACACATACACAAGTTGTGAAGCAACCCAATTGACTAGAGACATTGGATTTGAAACCATTTTGAGAGGAGAAAAGTTAAGCTTAGGCTTGGAGTATGATCTTGGATAGATGGTACGAGTGGATAGCAAGATAAAGGATGCTTGGAGGCATCCAATATTTATTTATTTGGGAATTTCCAGATGATTCTTGGGATGAGGTGTGTTTATATAGCCAAAAGGATCAGATCTTGATATGGATGGTTTGCATTGGAAGTTGATCATAGCCAAGTGGGGTTTTGTAAAAGAAGATAGCCACATAGACTCTTATAAAACCTTGGGTAGTGTTCCATTAATATTCAGAGAGAAGAATAACACCGAAAGGTATTCTTCCCACTTCTTCTATTTTTGAAAACAAGAAAAGTAGTGGTGAAAATACTTATATTAAAATATATTTGTAAAATTAAAAGAGTGCTCACATATGAGTGAATCCCATTTCTAATTTTTTTATAATCTTGAGTTTTGAAAATAAATACTCCTCCCATAAGGAATAGAGTTGTAGGGTTTTACAAAGAGGGAAACATCAAAATAGGTTTTATATAGAAACTAAAGCAGTTTATAAGTATATCCCCAGTGGCCATCTTATATTTTGATTTGCTTGAGATAGGTTAGGCCACAGGACTACCTATAGATCATAGCTATACGCAAGGAACTCAATCAAAGTCAAACAAGTCACACAAAGTCAACTCATCACACATAATCAAGCATTAGCAATAAATCAAGCATTAGTAGAAACAATGGTTGAGCAAGTTCTCAGTAAGGATCATGCCATGGTAAGGTTGAAAAGAGTTTTCAAATAAAGGACTAAAGATGCGGTAGATATTTTTAGAAACAAATGGAGACATAAATATCTCCTTTGTAAGATTTTCTCAAAGGTGTTTGAAAACCATTTTCTAAAGGTTTATAAGATAGTGGTTTTATAAAATAGTGGGATCACAACACTATGTCCCGGTAGTTTTAGAAATACCTAGTTTTGGTAAAGCTCTTGTTTTAAAGATAGGTCTTGGCTCCTGTTTTTGGGAAATAATTTTTTTTGTAAGAATAGAGGTGCCAAGATACTTTGTTTTGGAGGGAAAGCTAGAATCACAAAGGGTGGCATGATCTCATGAGCACACTAATTGTGTTGGTTCACACACTTATTCATCAATCCATACTTTGAAATCAAGATTTTTCACAACAATCTAGGCAAACATATAGGAAACACTAATTTATTTATCTAGTTGCAAAAAAGTTTTTGTTGGCCCTCATTTTTGCCTGACTTAACAGTACTTAATCTTGGTTACAAATGTTGGGGTGTTACACCCCCCCCCCTAAAAATATGTTCCCGTTTTATGTCCTTGTACCTAACTTCAACTCCCTCAAAGATGGATCCAAGCTCTGACGTTCATCCTAATTTGGTATACGACCAATTCCTTAAGATATTCCAACACAACATGCTTTTGATGAACCAAAAGTATTCACGAAAATTCAAGTCCACATTTGGAGCAAATTCAAAAGGAGGTCGCCAATCTCGAACACCCCTAAGGGTATCTCTAACTAGAAGCCAAGAAAAAGGGAAAGAAGGCCTAAACCCCTTACACATATGTTTTTCATGTGGAGATCAATACCACATATCTCGGGATTGCCCTACGAACACCATCGCTAACATGAAGAACCTTGAGAAGAAGGCTTGTAGCCACTATGGAGATGAAGGCCATCCAGCAGGCGAGTGTCCAGGAAACTGTCCTAACTGCGGAGCCATCCACTCTATCGAAGGCTGCACCACAAGACCCGTCATGTGCTACCTATGCGAAGGCAATGATCACACCCCTAATAAGTGCCCCATGGATTTCTTAGTAACTTCGTTAGCTAGCATCTAACAAGGCATTTTTCGTATAGCTTCTCAAGGCTTCACAAAAGGAGGTCAAGAAATGAAGTCGGAGATTGGGAAGACCTTGATCGATGAAAAATCTAAAAATACAAGCAAGACCAACTCGAAGAATGGAGGTGACCACAACCACGGGATCAAGAACATCGACTACCTCAAGCGCAAGGGCAAGTGCTACACTTGCGGAGAGCCCGGTCATTTCTCCCAGGAATGCCCCAAGGAGAATGTTGCTTCGTGCCCCAATACACCAAAAATAAAACTGAAGACCAAGGTTATCCAAGGATCAAAGCGACGATGCATGAAAGACAAAAAGGACAATTTGTCAAAAGGATCCAGTACCCCTGAAGATGTGACCTAGGACCGATCTAGTCTCTAAACTTCCCTAGTGCTACACTTAGGAATCTCGAGGACGAGATTCTTTTAAGGGGGGAAGATTTGTGACACCCTAACTTTTGCAAACATTTGTAAGCAAAGTTTAGTAAGGCAAAAATGAGGGCCAACAATTTTTTTTGTAGTTAATCAAACCTACTAAACTTTTGTGCATGTTTGACTTGTTTGTTGTGTCTGTTAGAATTGATTTCTGAAACAATATTATTAACCAACACAATTCTCGTGCTCTTGATCATGTCACACTAAAAACTATTTGGTAAAAATATTATCTTGGCAACCTCTCTTACTCTAACATGCTTTGACTTTTTCAAAGCAAATAGCCAATATTCTTTTGATAGAAAGGTGTTTCAATTCCAAAAGCTAAGTATTTATAAAATCCTTAGGGATCTATAAGTTGGTCCCACTATTTTGCAAAGCTAATATTTTACAAGCTTGCGTTTTGAAAATACTTCCAAATATATTTCTATCTTATAGAATAAAGAAAGGGGATATAATGTCCCCCTTCATTTTCAAGAAAATAGAAATACCCAAACCAGGGTATCTTCCTCAAAACTCTTTTCTTCCTCAAACCATTTTCAAAGTATTTTCCATGACATTATCATCTTGAGAGCATATACCCTTATAAAACTTTTCTTGTGTTGATTGGTTATTTGCATGTGTTGATCTTTGTTGACCTTGTATGAAAAGCTTGTGTGGTAATATTATCTACTTAGGTCTGTGACCAACACATCACCTTTAGTTTTTACCTAATGAGGTTCATGCTCCCGGAATATTTAGGAAACCCTCAAAACAATATCTTAAACTTCACCCTCTCCATCATTTATCCTTATGCCCCCTAGCAACCTTCCTTGTGCAAAACTCATTCCATCTTCCTCTCTTACATTGTTGAGCTGTGGATATGACTATAGCTCCATCCAAACCTTGTGTTTTCATATCTAGCAAAACCTGAATTTTTCTCATGGTTTTTCTCATGTCTCCTTCGCATAAGGGCAATAAAAAGATCATCCGGGTCTTGCTCACTTTCTCAAGAAAAACCTTCCATACCAAGTTTTTCCTCCTCCAACTCTACCTTTGAAATCATTCTATTTATGGAACAAAAACCATAGGTCCAAGTGACCTATGAGATTACTTTCTCTTTTGTAATTTTGAAATAATTTTTTTGTATTTTCACTCTCAACTTCAATTCTACATTTCTATTTAACTCTTGCTCATCACATAGTTCCCTCGAAATATCCCATTCTTTGATTTAACAAATTTCTTTATAAAATGATATTTGGTTTTGAACATCAAAAGTTCAATGTGAGAAATAGTACCTCACTTTGTTTCTTTTAGAAAAATAATCTTTGTAGAGGTATCCTTTATTCTTTTACTAAGTGCTTTGAAAATCTTGATTTTATTTCTTTCTTGCTCCAAGGTTTATATAATTTGCAATGCCCACAAATATCCCAGTAGCATCTTTGTTTACTTCCAAAGTTTTCTAAACACCTATACTATCCCTTCTTACTTTATTGATTCCAAATCAAGTAGGAGCCTTTTCTAACCCCCTCTTCATTTTTTTATGAATCTTCAAACCTCTCATTCTCTCATCTTGGACTTTATTCAAAAATTTGTCCATAACATCAAACTCCATTTATTCAAATTCTTCTTGAATAAATCCTTTTCTTGCTCTTTTTGAATCACAATTTGAGCACCTTTGAAATCTTGGAAATAAAATACCTTGGCCATTCCAACAACACTTCAAGCACCCTATCTCCAAAATAGTTGCAAACATAAACTCCACTTTTCCAAATTCTTCTTGAACTTCCTCTTTGCAAATTCTCATATGAATAGTTCCTATTCTTATATACCTCTCACCTTGAGTGCCCTTAAATCCTAAAATTAATTTCTTTGATCATCCACATTATCTCTTCTCTGAAAAACCATAGCCCATCAAATCCTTTATGTTCAAACCAACCTTAATTCAAATTATGGGCCAAGTTTTGTTTGAATAAAATTCAAACCAGATGGAAAACCCTTTCTCTTTCCCTCTGGTTCCTCTCACCCCTAGCCCGGCCCAAAACCCTCCCTGGCTCGACCCCTCTCTCACACCCTTCACATTGGCATCGAGGTTGATCTCGATCTCCCTGTCATGATTCCTTCTAGGCAACGTTGCCTCACATGCAACCCGCCCTAGCCAGCGCTCCCTGAGCCCATCCTCTGCTGACGTCTGCCCTGCGACGTCACTCCGAGGCCACCACCCTACGTCAGCCCTCGCCCTCGTATTGGCCGAGACCACCACCCCGAGCACTACCGTCGCCCCTCCAACACTATAAAACCCCCCCACCCTGAGCCACTCTCCCTCACTCCACTCCTCACCTCCCCACCCCTCTCACAGGCGTGGGTGCGCTGCCCACCCTCTCCCTCTCGCTGCAGAGCGAGGGAGAGAGAGAACCGAGACTCTCTGTGAGGTACCGAGGTGGTGTCCGCCCTCTTCCTGCTCACCCCGGCCTCCTTTCACCCCAGCTACCCTCTCCCTGAACTCACCTAACACCCCCGGTCCTTTTCCCTGCGCAGACATCGCCGGAGATGCCGCCGTTGGACCGAGCCAGGGAGCGTCGCCGTCAGACGAGGTGACCGAGCCACCGCGGGAAAACGACGCCCCGGACCTGGAGCTGCTGCCGGATGCCACCCCGACCGCCTGCGACCCTGCCGACCCTCGCCTGACCCCCGCCAGCGCCCCAGGAGCTCTCCCGGTGAGCATCTCTGCAGACCACCGTAACCCTGGGACTCCCGTCACCGTAGCACTGCTCCACATGGAAGACAGATGCCAGCCGTTGGATTTCCTTTTAATCGGACGACCCAGAAGCCCCGATACCCTTTCAGGTTTAATAGGCGCTGACAGGCCGGCCTGACCTGTCAGCCAATTTTTTTTTCTCAGCATCGCCCAGGGCACGCTGCTGGGCCGGCCTTCTCTTTCCCGCCCGGCCCAGTTTGTTTTGGTCCGCCGTGTTTTTTTTCTTCAGAAAAACTGTTTTATTTTATTTCAATTACTGCAAACTTCCAAATCAAATATCTTTCAAACTATAAACTCAAATTAAGTAAAACTTGCACCAAAAATTCTTAAATTTTATCCTCTATTCAATAGCTCTAGTTCTTTTTGCAATTGCTCCTTTTAAGTTGCCGTGCTAATGTAATTGTAGTGTTTAGTGTTGTTAAATACCTATAATAAATTCTGAAATTCTAAATTGCTTGTAGTTCTTGTTTAAAATTCTAAATTTTTGTTGGAATACTTGCAGTAGAGTAGTATTGTCTATAACTTTGTTATACCACTGGTCCCATACCCTTAGCCCTTATAAAGTTTAGTGGAGATTTTGTTGTTGAACTATGCTTTGTTTGAATTCGAATTTTTGTTGAAAGCTTTTTAGGATAACCCTTAATGTTTGAAACCCTAAAATCTTGACAAAATCTTGCAGCCACTTTGTTCTAGTAACAAGTTATGTATCTGAACTTTTTGAGTGAACATCTTGAATTGCTTGTTGTGGCGTGTTAGTTTGGTGTGCGCTTGTTTGTTGATTTTGGGCCTTGTCTTTCTTTCGCGACGCTAGATCCGATCGTTGACGCGTTCGAAGAAGAATACTTTGAAGACTTTGAAGACAACCAGGGACAAGCCACCCAAGGCAAGCCACCTTTACTTGTTGCATATCTTAATCCCAATTTTATTTATGCAAGTTTTCCCTTTATGTTTATTTCAAAGATGCATTGTTGCTATTACCTCTTGATAGCAATTTATTTGCAACTAGGCTCCACTAGTCACTTGTTATCATCTTTAAGATGACACCCCTCAACACCTACTTACTCCATTATTTAGTAGTAGCTTGATGCTTACCATCATGTTACCCCATGTAGTCTTGTTTAGTGGAGCAAAAACTCTAGGTTGGGACACTCAAAAATTTGGGAAATGTTTTGAAAACCTTGGGAAGGCCTTGACTTTGCCCAAGTGTAAGTCTTGAAAAAGGAAGTTCAAAGGTTTTTGGAAGATTACTTGGTAAGGATGGAAAGGTGTTTATTTGGAAAAACAACACATGGTTCTAGGTATTCGCCTGGAACAACTAAACCATGTAACCACATTACCCCGGAATGGGACGGGGCTTAGTCCGTAATTTATTTGTCTTTGTATGGGCTACCTCACAACTCTATAAGGGTGTTTGATCCCTTGAAGCCGGGTTGCTAAATTTTGGGGCAATACACCGTAGGGGTCTACGGCCGGACGATACTACGGGTCTCTTGTCGTGGCGATGGTGTCGTGGAGTAGGGGACTACCATGGTGCCGGAGAGGTTAAGCCCATAGGGTAGGTGCCTATACTAGGTTGACTAAGTGAAAGGCTTTGATCGATTATCCGAAGCCCGCATACTTGTATGACGATCTGTGGTAAAGTCCTGGCGGATTTATCGAATGATGTGGGTAAAGTGTACAACCTCTACAGAGTGTAAATCTATTCGAATAGCCGTATCCGTGGTCATGGACGGTTGGAATGGCCGTTGCTTAGCTGTGTTGGTTTTGTTTTACAAAGGGTTTTCGGTGGAAAAAGGAAAGAGGAGATGGTTCGGAGTACCCATGGGGGTACTACCGTGAAATACGAGTTGGAATTAAGGAAATTGACCACTTGGGTCACCCTCCCTAGAGATTTTACTAAAATTTGTTTTAAAAATGTTTTAATAAGGATCTAGAAATGTCGTCGATCATGTTTCTTAACATGCTATATCGACACGAGAAAGTTTTAGAAATAAACTTAGCATAGGGCCACCCTTGCTACAAGCCATACTAGCATACCTCTTGCATATTGTTCCTCTTAGGTGGTTTGCGAGTACAATTCCACAATGTACTCACAGCTTTGTCCCTGGCTATTTACTTGGTCAGACTTCGATGACTATGAGGAAGATGAAGTTTTTTATGACGACTTCGCGAACTAGGCCGTTCTCCCGGTCAGCTGCCTGTAGGGTTTAAGGCATGACTTGGGCCCGACGATGATGCTACTTTTATCTGCTGTGTTTATGTGTTAAACTTCGCCTTCAAAGCATTTGATGTAAGACTTGGCCATGATGTCATTGTTGTAAGACTATTTTAAATTCGGTTGTATGGATGATGTACTTTGATTACCAGTTCGGTTATGTGGATTCATGAGCATTTCTGGGATCATGAATTATATGCATAACGGGTGTTTCGGACAAGCGGTCCGGGGCCCCCACAAACAGGGCAGGATTCACCACCACCAGCACAACCACAAGAACCAAAATAGCAAGACCAAGACCAAATGGTTACTTAGTTCAATTAGGAACTAGCTTGGGTGGCCCGCGCAACTGCGCGGCTAGATGAAAAAAAATCTGATGTTATGAAAGTAAATTTCAACTAATTTCATTATTTAGGTTTGAACAAAGTTCTATTATGTAGGAGTGGACTCTACCCTTCAATTTGTATTTTTTTCCTTAAGTCCCGCATTTGTTTTATGTATCGAGCATAGATGGCAAGCAGAAGTAGCAGTCTTAGGTTATCTTGCCAAAAAAGATTGGTAGTAGTTGCCATTCATCCTTGGCAAGTAATTAAGGGACTTTTCTATGTAGCATATCAAACAAAATATGACTGTTAGAAAATGGCGTTATTACTGGTTGCATATAATATTTATTTACACTAAAGTCGCTCAATTTATACAACAATCACAAGATTTACACGCCATCAGAACAACAAAGTAAAAAAAAGATACAATAAATTATACAGTATGTCTTTGCCTCTATTTATAAATAATAAGGAGAGATAAATATTTATATCCATGTTTTCATCCCTATAGAAAATAAAAAGATAAAAGAGTACATATTCTTCAAATTATTCTGACGGAAAGGTGACTATAATATGACAGTTTTTGTGCTCCAGTTTTGGATTGAAGCTGACAGATTGTTCCACTTACGTCAGAGTACATCCATGTTTTGGAGAGCAGTTAACCACTCTTTTTCATCTAGGCTTCAATCTGCCATCTCTTCTAAAACTTGATCTCCTTCATCTTCCAGACTATTTAAGCTACATAAAGAGTACAGCTAATGGTTAAAAATATTACAGCATCACATCTTCTATATAGTGCTTTCTAGATGATGATACCTTTGACTAATAAAAAAATTCTTACCAAGATGCGTTGCATATTGCATAGTAAGTAAATAGTCAAAATAAAGATAAGTTTTCACCTTGGTGTTCTGTCCATCTCGTCCTTGCATTGATGCAGCGATTTTACCACAGCCCACACGTACCCATCCTTGCATCATGCATGTAAACAATGGTGGTGGTGGCTGAATCTTTATCTACTCTTATACATGACGCGAACTCATAGTCTAATGCAACTGGCATGGTAAAGATTGTTGATTCAGATGGCATAGGCCACGCAGGTCCTGACCGGAGGCATGATTGATGTTTACGCGGAGAGATTACCTGTTGAGCCGCGGCGCCGCGCGCCGCCCCGCCGCGGAGTGGTACTCGATCCGCCGACCAAAAGTATTCTGATCCGCTAGCTGATACGAATTTCAGAGGAAAGACAGGAGCCTAATAAGCTCCGGATGCGTATGTGGCGTAAGGGAAAGATGGAGATGCAAATTATCTCGTGGGAAAGAGAGTTTGCTTCGACTACGTTTCTCTTTCCTTCTTTCTTTTACAACACGTTTTCTCTTTCCTCTTTGAACGTACACGTGACGCGGTTATTTGGATCAAGTTTTTCTTTGCGTTAAGAATCAAAATCTGATCTAGGCCGTTCGGCCGGTTTGTATCTTTCGCGAAGTTAAATCTGGGCCGTTCTTTGTTAGTTGTTTTAATAATATAATAGATAGATTAGATCAAGCAGCTAGGCATGCCACAAGACACAGGTTTATCAGATTTTCCGAAGAACAAGTTTCACAAGACCACCAGGTTGGTCTAGTATGAGAGGAGAGGAGTGTAGTTAAAGGGAAAAAAGGAAGAACTCACCATAAGCAAGAAAAATATATACCTCTGATCTGAATCACCTACTAGAAACATATACATGGTCCAGGGGCATATCACATACATCTAAATGATCATATGAGCACCAAGAATAAACAAGTAAATTTGGTAGGAAGCAAATCAAACCCAAAAAATATAGAGTAGCTATTCATAGCATGCATATGTCTGTACCAAGAAATCACTATCAACTCATGCATATTATTCATACACCTACACTTGCATAACAAAGGTTAGAACACTATCTCTAGCTACCATTAGTTAGTGTACACCCTAATAATTAAGTATGTGAATGCTTATTGTTGGGGATATACCAAATAGGTATACCAGCGACGTAGTCCTAAATCAGCAAGCCGGGGTGGCCCATCAGGGGTGGTATGGTGGATTGCCTACCGGGCGGCCCAGTTGCTGAAGTTGCCACGGCGGTACTGGACGCAGACGCTTATGGCGGATCCGGAGACATGCCCATGGCGGGTTGCCTTGTAGTACACGCATAGGACTTAGTCTAGGACTCCAAGTTGTATCCGCTCCGGTACCAACGTGTAGCCCACGCCAGGCGCCTTTATAAGCCCAGCGTGGAGCAGCCCTTGAGGCAGAACAGACAGATTCTAGTCATAAGGCCAATCGTATAGCGAAACAGCCAACCTCATCATTGTAATCGAGCACTTGTTGCCATATAGTGAATTATAGCAGCACGTAGGGTCTCGCCACCGTTGCGGGATCTGAAGCTGGGTAAACTCATGCTACCACCGTCCCGGATCGCTCCTCCGTGTTCACCCCCTTCCACAAACCGCCATACCCCTACCTCTATGGCAGATCTGTTGACGAAACCATGACAGTTGGCGCCCACCATGGGGCTAAGCGCGTCTGGAGCACGGATCTAGGTGGGATCCGCCTTCACAGGCATCGGCGACATCGGGCACATCCTCTACTATTCTGGCTTCCCCATCGTCCCAGCGGATAACCTCTGGGTGTCGGCTAGAGAAGACCCTGCTTGATTCACCGTCGTTCCGATTGGAGATATCCATATCTTCATTAGAGAGACAAACCCTACCCCCGCTACGGAAACCAATTTCCGGCGGATCGGTATGGCTGAAATCCCCAAACGGACCGCTTTCGAGCTGGATACGGAGGAGGACTCATCTGATCTGGAACTTTCCAAGTTACCTAGATCGGATCTGAAAAACAATCCCACCCAGCCCACCCTAGAGGTAGAGGAAGTGGTGGAAGACTGCTGTGAATCCGCCATGAGTAATCTGGCGTTAGAGACACCACGGTACTGCCTTGTTGCGTTCGCAGGTATCACTTCGGGATCTACCTCCAATGGAGAAGATAGCCCAGGTGAATCCATCCTTGAGGCACTTAACGACAGTGGTGAATCGGATGACTGGGATAGCAAGGGCTATGATTCTAACCATTATGATGCCGCCATGAGAAAAATCGAGGCGGAATTGGCGCAGCAGGCACTTGAAGAACAGCAAGCAGCGGCCAAACAAGTATTCGTGACCAACAAAGGAGATGATGCCAGGCAGACAACCGGTGATCCGCCATCTCAGGAAGTCCATGACGGAGATGCCGGCAAAGAGCAGGGTAACCCGCCACCAGCCGCCGATCCCGCCACGGAACAACTTCCTGAGATCCACGGCGGACCCAGGCCTCCGCAACCCGCCATCCCCGAGGACCAGCACCCAGAAGACTTCACGACCCCGCTGGATAAGGTCGTCTACAGAACTCTGGCAGATCCAATCACCCCTGACTATGTCAGAGATGTGAACGATCTCGAGAAGAAGAGGCGAGCAATCCTCAAAGAAGCAAAGCAAGTCGAGAAGATGGGCCAGCAGCTTGACGGCGACATTGCTAAAGCTCAAGACACGCTGAAGCACGCAAGGAACATGGAGGAGAAGTATGTTACTCTCATCCAGAACCAGATGACCGCGGGAGGCGACCCGCAGCTGGTACAAAACCTCGAGTTCACCGTACCAACCGTGGAAACTCTGGCCAAGATGTACATCAAGAATTCGCCATATGTGGACAAGAACCACGATGAAGTCAGGGCTACGCCCATTGAGAACATCGTGGCCGCAAAGGAGCTATTGGAGCATAATAAGAGTCCTGCGGCCCTAGAGACGGCGGTAAAGCTGATGAGCAAAGCATTAGTACAGCAGGAGAAGGCTACGTCATCACGACGACTCGAATCTGATCCCGCGCTATGCAGGTCCAGCACTGCCTCTAAAGTTTGGGGGGCTGGCAACTATGGTACGCGCCCTGATAACGAATCTCATACCAGATCCTCAGAAATCCGAAGAAGAGAAGCTCGCAATCGGGCGAACGCCATCCCAATATCCTCCGATGACAAACCTAATGGCAAAGGCCCACAGAGAAATCCATCGCCACCCCACAAGAACTACCCTGCTTACGGATACCAACAAGACAATGCTGCCCTCCACCATAAGACCAACATGCTGCCACCAAGGTATAAGACGTTCAAAGTCCCAAAGGGAGGAATCGTCATACATGACAGTGATGGCAAGCGAGGGCGAAGCCGTGACGCTGGACGCAGAGACGATCCGCCACGATGGGAAGCCAGCAGAGACGGCGGATCCAAGCGAAAGGAACAATCTCGCCATGACGACAACGCGCACCGTGGCGGTGACAAGGACAAGCATCGCTCCACTCGCCACCACGATGACAAAGGGCAAGGCCCCCGCTGCCATGACGACGATCCATCTCCATGAAGAACAGAGGGATGCCGTCGTAGCTGCAGAGATCAGTCGCAGGATGGCGAGAGTAAAAGACGACGTGACCCTTCGCCATCCCCACCTAGCAGCCCCCATGGTGGCGGCGGTGGTGGTGGCGGACCAGCAAGGTCACGAAACTCTCGCAAGGATCCGCCGAACCAGAAGCCCTACGACGCCCGTACCCATCTAAACGAGATTGCCAAGTCTCAAACAGCCTTCTTCCTCGGCCCAAAGTGCTTTGGACAACGGATTCGTGATGAGCCCATTCCGCATGGGTTCAAGATCGAGAAAAATATCTGACAGTACAATGGAGTCGATAGGCCTTTAACTTGGCTACAAGACTATTTCAATCTAGTATAGTTCACCGGGGGATCGCCCAATGTTGTTGTCCGCTATTTGCCCCTGATGTTATCTGGCACTGTGAGGCAGTGGATCAATGATTTGGCAGCAAATTCCATCCAAATCTGGTTCGATATGCAAACTGCGTTCACCGAAAACTTTGAGGGGACTTACAAGAGACCCCATAACATTGGTGACCTCCAACGGTGTCGATGAGCCGACGACGAGACCTCCCAAACTTTCCTCGCGCGATAGCTAGATATGAAGAACTCCTGTGAAGGGGCCACCAACAAATCTGCCATCCTCGCGTTCATTGACAGTTTGGAGATAGGCCAACTGCTCTGCCATCGCCTATTGCGGGAAAGGAACGAAGGGAAACTAACCCTAAATTCCATGATCACCATCGCAAGCAACTACGCAGCCGGCGACGATGACGCCCGCGAATCTCTGAAGGCTTCCGCCATCTAGAACACTGGAAAGCAGAATAACAGCAACAAACGGAAGAATCAGCCAGAAGAGCAGCAAGCTCCAGATATGGTGGCCACAACCTTCGCGGATAAGGGTCAAAGCAGTCAGCGCGGCAGAGGACGCGATACTAGCAGTGGCCAGCCGCAGAGCTCTATAGCTCCCGCTTCGGTGCCATCCGCCCCCATGTCTTATGACGAATACCGCGATATGTCATGCTTCGCCCATCGCGACGCTTCAGGAAAGTGCAATCACACCAACCGGAACTGCAAGTTTGTCAATGACCTCAAGGCGGATCGAGAAGCTGGCTTCAAGCGCAGCCGACGACAAAGGCCTCGTGGCAAAGGAAAAGCGGACAAAGACAAGGAGTCTAGGGATGGAAGTGATATGGATGAAGACCCCGCGCCCAAACCCGCCGAAAAGGTAGAGGGGGACGCTGGCAAGGCCAATCCAATCAAAAACAAGAAAGGAGCCTTTCACACATTCCTTGGACCCCCCCACGGCAAAGGCACAAAGAGCCGCTATGCGCTCCCTCAAGGCCACCGTACCAAAAATCCACCAGTACGTCTGATGGTCCAAAGTACCGGTGCACTGGAGCCGCGATGATCATCCAGAGCACATCCCAGAGGGATATTACGCCATGGTGGTATGCCCTGTGATCCACGGCTACGAGTTCTCCAAATGTTTAATGGATGGCGGCAGCAGCCTGAACATCATGTATGTGGAAACTCTGACAAAACTTGGCCTTACCAAAACCCAGCTCCGCCATAGTGCGGTCACCTTTTACGGAGTGGTTCCTGGTCGCCAAGCCAAGTCCCTCGGGTCTATCACACTCAAGGTTGCCTTCGGCAGTGAAGAAAACTACCGCGAAGAGCCCATAACTTTTGAGGTAGTCCCATTCAAAAGTACATACCACGTGATCTTCGGTCACCCCGCTTTCCACAGCTTCCATGCCAGGCCCTGTTACATCTACAATCAGCTAAAAATGCTAGGCCCGGATGGCATAATTACCGTTTATGGTAGTTTCAGAAAGGCAAAGGAGTGCGAGGATGGAGAAGCTGCCTTCGCGAAAGCAGTGTTCTTCGGTGAGGAGTTCAAAGAAATTCATGCCGCTACGGACCCCGCGGAGATGCCGACATCCAAGCAGGAGATTTCCGCCTCCCCACCCACCTTCAAGCCTACAGTGGATACCAAATGGGTGGAACTTGTCGCTGGCGATGCCGCCAAGACCACCTCCATTGGGACAAATCTGTCCCCCAAATAGGAAAGTGCGCTCGTCAAGTTCCTCCATGAGAACCGGGACATCTTCGCATGGCAGCCATCTGACATGACGGGTGTACCTAGGGAACTCGCCGAGCACGCTCTACAGATAATCCTTGGCTCCAAGCCAGTAAGACAAGCCATGAGACACTTCGGAGATGAAAAACGTCGTGCCATAGCAAAGGAAATTTCCAAGCTACTGAAAGTAGGTTTCATCAAAGAAGTGATCCATACCAAGTGGGTGGCAAATCCTATGCTAGTTCCTAAGAAAAACACAAAAGTTCTGCGCATGTGTGTAGATTACACTGGCCTGAACAAAGCGTGTCCAAAGGACCCTTTTCCCTTGCCTCGCATTGACCAAGTCATTGACTCGACGGCGGGATCGGAGCTGCTGTGTTTCTTAGATGCCTACTCAAGATACCACCAGATCAAGATGAAAAAGTCCGATCAGCTCACTACGTCATTTGTAACACCTTATGGCACATATTGCTATGTGACAATGCCATTCGGTCTGAAAAACGCAGGAGCAACGTATCAACGCACTATGCAAAAGTGCCTGGCGGATCAAATCGGACGAAACATCCACGCATATGTGGATGACATCGCCGTTATGTCTAAAAAGCAAGATGGCCTTATAGCGGATTTGCAAGAGACCTTCGACAATCTAAGGAAGTACAACATGATGCTTAACCCCACAAAGTGCGTCTTTGGGGTACCAGCTGGACAACTTCTAGGATTCATCATCTCCCACCGCGGAATTGAGGTTAACCCGGAGAAGATCAAGGCAATCCTCGACATCTCCCGGCCCATCGATCTAAAAGATGTACAGCGACTCACAGGCTGCGTGGCAGCAGTGAGCAGATTTATCAGTCATCTTGGCGAGAAGGCTTTGCCACTCTACAAGCTAATGAAGAAATCAGATGAATTCATCTGGACCGACGAGGCAGAGGCTGCGCTTAAGGATCTGAAGAGAGTGTTATCCACTGCACCAGTCCTAGCGGCTCCCGAAGACCAGGAACCCATGTTACTATACATGGCGGCAACTAACAGGGTGGTCAACATCATCATCATGGTAGAGCGTAAGAAAGAAGCGCAGGAGTATGACGTACAGCGACCAGTCTACTATGTCAGCGAGGTCCTAACGGAATCCAAGCAGCGATACCCTCACTACCAAAAGTTGGCATACTGAGTTTTCCTAGCTTCTCGTAAGTTAAGGCATTACTTCTATGACCATAAAATCATAGTGGTGAGCAAGGCCCCACTGAAGGACATCATCAACAACAGCGACACAACAGGACGAGTTGCAAAGTGGGGCATTGAATTGGCCTCTTTCGACATCGACTACAAGCCTCGCACCGCCATCAAGTCTCAGGCTTTGGCAGAATTTATGGCGGATTGGAAGGAAGCACAGGAAACTACGCCCGTCCCAGAACCAGAGCATTGGGTGATGCACTTTGATGGTTCAAAGCTGCTACATGGCTCGAGGGCTGGAGTGACACTCAAATCTCCTAAGGGAGATGAGTTAAGCTACGTTCTCCAGATCCACTTCCCCACCACCAACAACATCGCGGAATATGAAGCTTTACTACACGGGCTGCGTGTCGTAAAGGAGATCGGCGTACAACACACTATGTGTTGCGGAGATTCTGACCTTGTTGCCCAGCAGCTGGCTGGCACATACAAAGCTCAGAACAAAGTTATGGCGGCATACAGAGACGAAGTGGACGAGATGGCCAAAAGTTTCCTCGGATACGATATCAAGCACGTATGGCGAGAAGATAACATGGCGGCCGATACCTTGTCCAAACTAGGATCTAGCCGTAAGGCAGTTCCACCAGGCGTATTCCTCGAGCATCTGCGCGTCCCATCAGTCAAGATGGTGGATCCAGAGAATCCAGAACTAGCAAGCTCCCCCGTTATGGCGGTTTTGCCTAGCAATCCGCCATGGGCAGAGCCCTACCTGGAATATCTGACGGACAAGTTACCCGAAGACAAAGTCCAAAAGAGACAAATCGAGCATAGAGCCAAAGCGTACACCATCATAGATGGCCAGCTCTACAAAAGAAGCACCTCGGGAGTTTTCATGAAGTGCATATCCCAAGTGGATGGAATCGAAATACTAAGAGAGATCCACGAAGGCAAATGTGGGCATCACGCCGCCGCCAGATCCCTAGTAGCTAAAGCATTCCGCATGGATTCTACTGGCCAACGGCCAAGGCAGATGCAGACCGTATCATGGAGCTCTGCGACGGTTGCCAGATGTACTCCAAGCAAACCCATATGCCTGCCACAGCACTGCATACGATCCCTATAACCTGGCCTTTTGCAGTCTGGGGGCTGGACATGGTGGGTCCGCTAAAAATAGCACCTTCAGGATTTACGCACCTCCTGGTAGCGGTAGAGAAATTCACGAAGTGGGTGGAAGCTAAGCCCATCAGAAAGCTTGATGGCAAAACTGCCCTCAAATTTATCAAGAACATTGTGGTTAGATTTGGCATCCCACATAGCATCATCACCGACAATGGCACTAACTTATCTCAGGGAGAAGTTGAAGAATACTGCCATCACAACGGAATCCGCCTCGACCTAGCATCTGTGGCACATCCACAGTCTAATGGCCAAGTTGAGCGGACCAACGGACTAATCATGTCAGGGATCAAGCCACGCCTAGAAGCACCGCTACACAAAGCAGCTGGAGCCTGGGCAGAAGAGTTGCCATCTGTGCTGTGGAGTCTACGGACCATGCCAAACAGATCAACTAGCCTTACCCCTTTCTTCTTAGTCTACGGAGCAGAGGCAATCCTGCCAAGTGATGTTCAGTACGATTCTCCAAGAGTCGAGGCCTATAAGGAAGAAGATGCAGAAGCGTCCAGACAACTATCTGTGGACCTGCTGGAAGAAGAACGAGACCTAGCAACCCAGAGATCCGCCATCTACCAGCAGAATCTCCGCTGCTATCACAGCTAGCGAGTTCGCCAACGCTCATTCAAAGAGGGTGACCTGGTGCTACGCCTCAAATAGCAGAAGTCCCACAAGCTATCCCCACCTTGGGAAGGACCCTTCGTCATTAGCAAAGCTCTACTGAATGGCTCCTACTACCTCGTTGATATTCGCGAGCTAGATAAGCGACCCAGTAAGAAGCACAAACGAAGAGACCCTGACGATATCTACGACGAGACAGATCGTCCATGGAACATCGCACAGCTACGTCCTTTCTACACTTAGCACTTATCTAGCTTTGTAATAGGCACCTCTATATGATCAATGAAATAAAGCATCTGGTTCACTCTTGATTTTCTCTAAGTCTTTTACCTCCTTTATTTTTCATTTAGATCGTATGGAACTCTTTGCGCAATTGTGCTTTGCACTTGCGTCTTTTTTAAATCCGCCATAAGCGGTCCACGCAGCTTTTTTATGTTTTGATCTCCATTCGATGTTTTCTGTGTGGATTCCCGAGTAGTGACTTTTTGACGATCTAAGCTGCCATCTGCTAAGGGTTTTGGATGGTTGCTATTAAGTATCGTCGCCCTAGCAGATTGTTTGTGCGAAGATTTCACCATCTCACGAAAAGTCAAGCACAGAGAGCCGGATGGCGGATCGCATAATCCTACGCGTGAAAAAATTTCAAAGTGTTGTTTTTTGGGCATGTTAAAAACTGCAAGTTGCATAAAACTAGGCCTGGCAGTTTCTTCGCGCAATTAAACCACTTCATAAACAAGCTGCAAAAGTTTAAAAGCTTTCCACTGATCCGCCACAAGCAGATCAGTCACAGTGCACAAACATTCACACGCAGTTTAAAGTTTAAATTACAGACCCACTCAGGGGTCGAATTGATGCAAAGTATTTATTCCTGCCATATTGCAGGGCACATCTCAAGAAGATGCCAGAACCTTGGAGGACACCTCATCACCGCCATCACCACCAACAGTAGCCGCAGAGACTGATGCCGAAGCCTGGCTTGGCGATCCTGGCAGCTCGTATGCTTCATAATATACGTTCAGCTGAGTGCCAAGGGCACACAGTTGATCGTACCCAAGCACGTTCTACCGGATGGCGGCCTCGTTCACCGGTGCGCCATCCTCGTCGCTCTCCGGGATGCCGGAGGTGAGCAGGTCCAGGTCCATCTCGGGGTAGTGGGCCTTCGCCAAAGTCAAAGCTGTTCTGGCACCACCCCGAGCAGAGGACAGCTTCCAGTCCGCCACCAGCCCTGGCACCAGCAGCAGCTTCTGCGTGAGCGCAATGGCGGAGAGGTTGGAAGAACCCGCTATCTGTAGGCTCCCGCACGCCTGACGACCAGCGTTGAGAAGGCCATCAAGCTCCTTCTTCGCTGCATCAGTGGCCGTGCGCAAGGCCTCGGCGGTATCCACCTCGCCTTGCCCCAGCGCGACTGCATAGCGGGAAAAGAAGATGCGTCAAATACGGCATAGCAGAAATCAAAAACTTTACAGTATGAGAAGAAATGGTACCTAGCAGGTTGTCCTGGAAGTGATGGAGGATCTCATTGAAACCCGCATGTCGCTGCTCAAAAACAGCAGCGGCTTTGCGGAGATCCTCTATCTCCTTCTCCCTCTTTAGGTTCTGGTGCTCCTGGTCCTTAAGCTGCTCTTCGAGGGAGGTGTTTGCGGCCAGAGATTTCTGGAGCTGCTGGTGCAGCCCATCCATCGCAATGGCGTGGCCCTTCTCCACCCCCTCAAGTTTGGACTTGAGCGCGGCAGCATCTGCATGGCGGAATTATCAGCGTAGCATTGATCGAATAAGCATAAAGGAAAACAAACTTGTTAAGGAAAAGTACCGCTATTCTCGAGCTGCTGCTGCAAGTCCGCCACAAGAGCGCTTTTGTCTGCCAGCTCCTTCTCTTGCGAGCTGACAACCTAGACCAGGTCCTCCACCACCTTATTGTAGTTCTAGAAAAGTAATTTGAAGTGTTAGTCACTCTATGAGCTTTATGCCGGATAATCATCCACCATAATGCTCGGGGGCTACTCACGATGATTTTTTAAGTCAATCTTAGAGCATTATGCCGGAAAATATCTGCCATAATGCTCGGGGGCTACTTATGCTGATTTTGTCTTCCTAAGAGCTTTATGCCGGATAGTTATCCGCCCTAACGCTTGGGGGCTACTCAGTATGAAATTTAAAAAGTTCTCTATAGAGCACTATGTGAACTACCAGCGCTCGGGGGCTATGCTATTCAAAAATTCAGAAGTTTCTCTTAGAGCCCCATAGCGGATCAAATGTGAGAATCCGCCATGGCGCTCGGGGGCTACTGAGAGTACATGCCTTCTTCATGGTAGCTGTTTTCTCAACAAAAGCGGCAATACCACTGGATAGCTGGTTGCTGGCATCTTCCTGGCTGGAAATAAGGTTGATGACCTCAAGTTGCTTTTGTCTCCAAAATAAACTACCCCCCGTCGGAGCATTCGCCACTTGACCCTAAAACGAGCCAGAAGCCTTTTCGCTTTGGACGACATCATTAGCCGCAGCTTCAGTCGTTGGGTTGGCTTCTGGCGTTGGGTCAAACTGACCACCAACATCCTCCATATCGATATTGATAACAGGGGAGGGAATTGGTACGTCAGGGGTGTGCGGGATAGCGGCAGGGGAGGGCTTGGCTCGCTTGGTTGATGGCTCCTTAACAGTAGGTTTCTTCCTTCTGCATAAAGGAGGATTAGAAGTGAAAATAGCAACAGTGAAGGAGGATATCAAAAGGTTACCTTGACTTGGGCAGATTGATAATAGCGGTGTTCTCGGATGGCGTTTCCAGCTCTGCCCTGCGTTGAGCCTCGAAACAATGGGAATCAACAGATTTCCCGCCACCATCGCGAGTTCTCCCGCTACCATCCCGCTTCTTGGGAATCACCTTCTCTTGGGTCGTGCGGGCCGTGTCATCTACATTCGCCGCCACCTCCTCTTTGTTCCCTCTAGAGTGAACAACTTCCTCTTGAGCGGTAGATTTGGTGTTGGAACGGCGAAGGGGATTGATACGTCTCCAACGTATCTATAATTTTTGATGCTCCATGCTTGTTTTTACACCATTTGCCTATTGTTTCGTTACACTTCGTGGCATTTTTATGCATTTTCCGAAACTAACCTATTAACAAGTGCCACAGTGCCAGTTCCCTGTTTTCTGCTATTTTTGTGTTTCAGAAGTGATACACAGGAAATATTCTCAGAATTGGATGAAACAACATCCTGAAGTCTTATTTTACCCGGAAGCTTCTAGAGATCCGAAGAGGAGTAGGAGGCGGGGCACCAGGGCCCCACACGCTAGGGCAGCGCGGCCAGGGGCCTGGCCATGCGAGCCTGGCGTGAGGGTACCTGGCCCCTCCTCTGACATCGCCCCTTCGCCTATAAAGACCCCCCAACGGAAAAAACCTAAGTACCCGATCAATTTTCCAGAACACATTGCGATCCGCCACTGCCGTCGACCCGAAGATCGGGAGGGTCCAGAAGCTCTTCCCGGCACCCTGCCGGAGAGGGGAATCGCCACCAAAGGTCTTCTTCATCGCCATGCTTGCCTCTGGAGCGATGAGTGAGTAGTCTACCTTGGACTAGGGGTCCATAGCAGTAGCTAGATGGTTGTCTCCTTCACCATGTGCTTCATGTTTAGATCTCATGAGCTGCCCAACATGATTGAGATCACTGATATGTCTCAAACGTATCTATAATTTTTGATGCTCCATGCTTGTTTTTACACCATTTGCCCAATGTTTCGTTACACTTAGTGGCATTTTTATGCGATTTCCGGAACTAACCTATTGACAAGATGCCACAGTGTCAGTTCCCTGTTTTCTGCTGTTTTTGTGTTTCAGAAAAGCTACACAGGAAATATTCTCGGAATTGGACGAAACAAAAGCCAGAAGTCTTATTTTTCCCGGAAGCTTCCAGAGATCCGAAGGAGAGTAGGAGAGGGGCCACCAGGCCCCCTCACACGTTGCTCGCGCGGCCAGGGGCCTGGCCGCGCCACCATGGCACGAGGGCCCCTGGCCCCACCCTGGATGACGCCCCTTCGCCTATAAGAAGCCTCGGGACAGAAAACCCTAAGGGAATCGGCAATTTTCCAGAAAGAGTTCCATAGCTCCGCCATCGCCGTCGACGAATTTTGGGGGACAGAATTCTCTGTTCCGGCACCCTGCCGGGATGGGGAAGTGCCCCCGGAGCCATCTCCATCGGTCTCCATCGCCGTCTCCGCTGTCTCCATTGACCTCATCGCCATCTCCATCAACCTTGCTGTCTCCTATTATGAGGAGGGAGTAGTTCATCCCCGGGGCTGAGGGCTCTACCGGTAGCTATGTGGTTCACCTCTCTCTCCCATGATGTGATCTTTATGTGATTGTAAGCTTTGTATCATGTTGAACAAGTAGATGTTATTATTTAGATATTATGTGTACTCTAGTGTGTTATTAAATTAATCTATTCCTCCTGCCATGGTGTAACGGTGACAGTGCGTGCATCGTGGTGGTACTTGGTCTAGGCTACGATTGTGATATTTTATGGATTATGAGAATAATTATCACTATGATAGTATTGAAGTGATCTATTCCTCCTTTCATGGTGTAATGTTGACAGTGTGTGCACCATGTTAGTACTTGGTCTAAGTTGCAATTATATTATCTTGAGTTGTGATCTGATTTGGATATCTCTATGAGTGGTGTTTGTCAAGTACTTGATGAACTTTAAGGGGTGCTTCTGTAGCCACTACGCAATGATTAGTATTGTTCAATAGAAGAGTAATTCAGAGTACCATAGTGGAGAGAAGTTGTTTATTTGTTCAATTATGTTATATTTGTTGGGAGTGTGTCCACTAGTGAAAGTATGATCCCTAGGCCTTGTTTCCAAGCATTGCACACTATTTACTTCCTATTTTGTTACTTGTTTGCTCGCAGCGATATTTATTTCAAATCACATTTACTACTCATAATCATCATTACCACTTGTATTTCACTATCTCTTCGCCGAACTAGTGCACCTATACATCTAACAGTGTATTGGGTGTGTTGGGGACACAAGAGACTTTCTGTATCGTAATTGCAGGGTTGCTTGAGAGGGATAGCTTTGACCTCTTCCTCCCTGAGTTCGATAAACCTTGGGTGATCCACTTAAGGGAAACTTGCTGCTGCTCTACAAACCTCTGCACTTGGAGGCCCAACACTGTCTACAAGAACAGAAGCGAGTTTAGACATCAAGCTCTTTTCTGGCGCCGTTGCCGGGGAGGTAAGGTAAAAGGTACTCGCATCCTCCTGTGTGAGTGCTCGGAGTTATTTCCTTTAGATTCTGCAATTACATCTTTTTGTTTCTTGTTTTTATTTTCATTAGTTAGGCTTAATGGAAAACAAAGAGTTCTTTAGTCTTTTTCCTGATTTTAGATTTGAAGGGAAAATTGAAAATCCTTTGGAGCTTATTTCGCATAGCAATGTTATTAGTACGAATGCTTTGAATACTGTTAATGCTAATGCTATAGAAAAGTCTAAGCTTGGGGAAGCTGGTTTTGTTAAGTATGATATTTTTAGTCCCCCAGCTTTAGTGGAGAAAGTTTGCTCTGATGATATTTTATCTCCCATATGTGATGTTTCTAATGATGCTTGTGCTCCTCATCCTTTTAAAATACCTATGAAAATTGTTGATCATGTGAAGAATAACTGCTATTTAGGAGATGTAACTGTCCATCCTGGTGATCATTTGCTTTTTATACATGAATTATGCGAGTTGTTCCAGTGCGCAGGTATTTCAATGAACCAAGTGAAGAAGAAGTTATTCTCTTTATCACTAGAAGGCAGAGCCAAGGAATGGTATAAAACACTGGAGGATGGCCGATCTATTGACTGGGAGGAAATTAAACCTCTCTTTTATTCTAAATTCTATCCTTCTAGTCAGGTTTATAAAGATAGGAATTACATTTATAATTTTCATCCGCATGAGGGAGAAAGCATTGCCCAAGCGTGGGGAAGATTGAAGTTACTAATGCACAAATGTCCTATTCATGATCTTCCCCGTAATATTGTTATTAATAATTTTTACGCAAGGCTTTCAGGATATTACAAGGACTATCTAGATGCATGCTTTGATGGGTCTTTCACAAGCAAGGATGTTGACACCAAGTGCGGTCTGCTTGACACAATTCAAAACAATATTGAAGGTTGGGATAGCGACAAAGGTAAAGGATCAGGTATGAATTACGAGTTTGATTGCATTAAGTCTTTCGCTGAAACTGCTAATTTTCAAGAGCTTAGTGCTAAGTATGGTCTTGATCCTCAAATTATGGTTGATTGCTTTAAAGCCTTTGCTTCCCATATAAATGTCCCTAAAGGAAATGGGGACGTGTATCATGAACCTTTTAAGGATACTTGCATAGAAAGTGATATTGTTGTTGATAATTGCAATAAACATGCTCAAACTTCTAAAAGTACTATTTCTTATAATCATGTTAATTTTTGTGGAATACATAGACCTTGTGAACAGAGTTACAACAAGGAAGATTACTACATCACCCACGCAAATGAAGAAACTAGTATGTGGCTCAAGGATCTAGATGTGCTTGGTGAATGGGTTTGTGAGCTTTATCCTTTCCTTTGTGAATTTTGCGGTGAAAAGGGGCACTTTAATTTTCAATGCCCAATTAATCGATAGAGTACCGCAGATTTGTATTGTGATGATAAGATTACTTTCAATTAGTATGATGAGCTTACTTTGTTTTTGAATTGTGAAGAGATATCTAGAAAGATTGCTTTGGTAGACATGAATGATGTTGATCTTAATAGCACCCTTCGTGGTTGTCATCTCTATTGTGCTAAAGATTGCCTCGCAAATACTTACTTACAAGATCTTATAAAACATGATGTTTTGCCAAGCTATGATAGGACTAATAGATGTTTCGATCTTATTAATACAGAGGAGGAATCCTCCAAAGTTTCTTCTGTTGTTTCTGTCAGCAAGCCAGAATATGTGGAGAAGATGCCCTTCAAGTCTCTCCCTCCTAAAGGAGAGATTAAGAAGAGTAAGAAGAAGAAGAAGAAGAGGAGTAAAAGGCGAGAGGACACGGTATCTTCCCCTAAGCGTTATGATCCTGCTATAGATTATGATAATTCTGATTGGGATGATGTTCCTATGCCTATTACTTATGTTAGTGATCATGATTGGGAAAAGCACTCTACTTTTGATATTGAAAATCTTTTTGGTACCAATTCTAAGGTTAATAATTGTTGTACCATTAGTGCTATCCATGTTCCTTCTTATGATGATATGTTTGATGAATATGCTTTGCGACATAGTAGTTCTCTATCTTGTGATGATACTAAGCCTCTAGTTTATGATGGTTATGATGATGGGTATAATATTTTCAGTTCACCTACTATTGAGGAGAAAAATAGTTATGATTACGATATGCCTCCTATTTTTTATGATTATGGTGATGAGAATAATTATTCTGTTGAATCTGCTCCTACTACTATTGTTCACGTGGGGAGTATTAATCCTTTTATGCATGTGGCTCATGATAGGGATGCTTTATGTGATAGTTATGTCATTAATTCTATTCATGATGCTACTGAAAGTTATTATGAGAGAGGGAAACATGGTTTGATAGATCTCAACAATATTAAGATTCCCCTCTTTATGTTGCAAATCTTGAAGTGGCACTTATTTTTTCTATCCATGCTTGCTACTATGTGCCTCGTTGATTTATTTTCTTATAAGATTCCTATGCATAGGAAGTGGTTCAGATATAAATGTCTTTCACATTTGCTTTTTGATGCTCTCTATTGCTTTAAGTTCCTATATGGCGCATTTGCCTCAAGTTCTTATATGGCGCCCACATGAGCATCTTTGCAAATTACTGCGCCTAGCTCAAAGGCGTTAAAGAAAAGCACTCTTGGGAGATAACCCATTGTTTATTTTTCAGTACTTATTATTTTATTTGAGTCTTGGAAGTTATTACTACTGTAATAACCTTTGCTTATCCTTTTTATTTTATTGTTGTGCTAAGAGAAGCCTCTAATTTGAGTGAGGTAAGATTTGGGGATGTTGCTGTCCTGAAACAGTTTTTGGTGCTGCACCGTAAAAATTCTTAAAAAATCTCTGTATATCGTTTAGACCTGCGATTTCTTGTGCATATGCCCCAGGTTATATCCAAACTTTAATTAGTTGAACACTTTTTGATTTGAGGAACAGAAAACCCCTCAAAAATTCGACCTTTGTCAGCTGTTCTGTTTTGACAGATTTCTGCCAATATTTGTGTTTGCCGCTTTATCGCTTTATTTTGAGTTCTTTTGATCACGGGACTCTTGTGGAAGTTGCTACAGTAGTATTTGATATATATGTGGTGGTTTTGAGTTGAAACCTGAAGCAAAAAGAGGGTTGATTATATGTTATGCTTGCACTAATGTTGCTAATAGATTTGTGTTTAGTTTTGTATGAAGGAAGTTTTTAAGTGTAGGGATTGGAGAATGATGAGATGAGTTGAAGAATGGACAAAAGCTCAAGCTTGGGGATGCCCATGCATCACCCCAAGAAATATCCGAGAAGTACAAGCGTCAAAGCTTGGGGATGCCCCCGAGGCACCCCTTCTTCATCGGCAAAAATCAGGTCACCTTTCAAGACACTATATTTTTATTGCTTCATGCATTATGCGTTTTTCTTGGAGCGTCAGTTGTTTTTGTTTTCAGTATTAGTTTAGTTTTGTTTGCTGCAATAAATGGTTAGATCACATCATGTTTCTTTTGGAGGAGATGAACTCGCTTTTCGTTTGCCAAGAACACTCTAGTTTTCACTCTTATCATTCAACGAGTGTTCTCTTTTTCTGCTACTGCGTTTAGCTTGCATTTTTCGCCTTGATTTTTGTTCAGATCTAGTTTTATCTTTGCATCAAGGTGTATTTGGACCTCTGGTCTATGTTTGTTTTCCTCAAAAGAGTTTCCTCAAAAAGGTTTGAATGGTGTTGGAAAAGAGAAAAAGCTTTATGCAAAAAAAGTGGTACAAAAAGGAGCTTGTGTAGACTGCGGCCTAGGTTTTTGCATGTCGTGCTTGATGTCTTTTTGATAGTATGCTTAGTGGTTTTGCTGTAGTATGACTTGTCTCAAATAACTGAGATTGCTTAATGAGCCTTTGAAAAAAATCATGCGTTGTTTTAATTATTTGGAAGCATTATTTTGGTTTTCTCCTTGATGCTTTATTTGGGTTGACTTGGTGCATGCTCACACATGTTAGACTCTTACAAAGTCGCCAATAGCCTCTATGATCATTCACTTTGTCACTCTGTATGATTATGGCCATTATTGCTCTCTTAGTTGGTCGCTCCTAGTCTTTTGCTAGCCCTCATTTTGTACTGAGTATGAGCTCTACTCGTGCATCCAACTCCCAAAAACCAAGTTTGCCATTGTGTCCACTATAAACTCCTATGCATGGTATTTGTAAGCCATTCCAAAGTAAATTTTCATGTGCTACCTTTCAAAAACTTTCAACTACTTCTCGTTTTGTGCCACTGTTTTCAGCTCATGGGGACGTAGTGGTCGGATTTGCTATCTTCCATATTGCTTATTCCAAAAAGAAAAAGAAAAAGAGAAAAAAAGGCACTCCTCCATGGAATGTGAATGTTGGTGGGCACCCGATGAAATCGGTTAGCCATGGTTTGAGAAAGGAAAAAAGGTGGGGAGGAGTGCCAAGCTTTATAAAAGAGCACAAAAGTGCCAATCTCTCTCAAAAACTTGCTTCATTTTTGTATGGAAGATAGTAAGAACCCCATTGCCAGTCGTTGACAAAAGCAACCACCTCTCAAAACTAATTTTTTTATCTCTCTGTTTTACAAATGAAAAGCTCTAGCACATGTTTAATCCCTGCTTCCCTCTGCGAAGGGCCTTTCTTTTACTTTTATGTTGAGTCACCACCTTCCATCTTTATGTACCATTAAGAGAGCGTAGTTGTCATTCTTAGTATAATGTGTATTGTCCCAAAGTTTTCATTGATTGATTCATATTGTTGGTTTTACTTGTTCTCAAATTATTTGTATCTAGTCGCCCTCTTAAACTTGAAGGTGTCCTATGCCTTTATGTTTTGCTCTCTATGAAGGACAAGCTGAAAACCATTTGTATGTTTTTCCTTATGATTTGAACACACGTTTGACTTTCATTGTTTCATTTTCATGATCTTTTGTTTGTGTTCATTTTCATATTATAACATGGTTGCTAAGTTTCTTCTATCAAGATTATGTCTTTCATGCCCATGTTTTAAGTTTTTATGATCACAGCTCATAAATGCTTACATACATGATCAAGATTGTGTAGGTGTATGTCACCTCAAAAATTATTCTTTTGTTATCACTTACCTACTCGAGGACGAGCAGGAGTTAAGCTTGGGGATGCTGATACGTATCAAACGTATCTATAATTTTTGATGCTCCATGCTTGTTTTTACACCATTTGCCCAATGTTTCGTTACACTTAGTGGCATTTTTATGCGATTTCCGGAACTAACCTATTGACAAGATGCCACAGTGCCAGTTTCCTATTTTCTGCTGTTTTTGTGTTTCAGAAAAGCTACACAGGAAATATTCTCAGAATTGGACGAAACAAAAGCGAGAAGTCTTATTTTTCCCGGAAGCTTCCAGAGATCCGAAGGAGAGTAGGAGAGGGGCCACCAGGCCCCCTCACACATTGCTCGCGCGGCCAGGGGCCTGGCCGCGCCACCATGGCGTGAGGGCCCCTGGCCCCACCCCTGATGACGCCCCTTCGCCTATAAGAAGCCTCGGGACGGAAAACCCTAAGGGAATCGGCAATTTTCCAGAAAGAGTTCAGTAGCTCCGCCGCTGCCATCGACGAATTTTGAGGGACAGAATTCTCTTTCTGGCACCTGATACGTCTCAAACGTATCTATAATTTTTGATGCTCCATGCTTGTTTTACACCATTTGCCTATTGTTTCGTTACACTTAGTGGCATTTTTATACATTTTCCGGAACTAACCTATTAACGAAGTGCCACAGTGCCAGTTTCCTGTTTTCTGCTGTTTTTGTGTTTCAGAAGTGATACACTGGAAATATTCTCGGAATTGGACGAAACAAGTTCCTGAAGTCATATTTCACGGGGAAGCTCCCAAACATCCGAAGACCTGACGGAGAGGGGCCACGTGGGCCCCAGACACAGGGGCGGCGCGGCCACCCCCCTGGCCGCGCCAGCCCCGTGTGAGGGGGCGTGGTCCCCCCTCTGACATCGTCCTTTCGCCTATATATACCCCCTGACGAGAAAAACCTAAGGGCCCGATCAGTTTTCCAGAATACATCGCGATCCGCCGCCGCCGTCGACCCGAAGATCGGGAGGGTCCAGAAGCTCTTCCCGGCACCCTGCCGGAGAGGGGAATCGCCACCGGAGGTCTTCTTCATCGCCATGCTTGCCTCCGGAGCGATGAGTGAGTAGTCTACCTTGGACTATGGGTCCATAGCAGTAGCTAGATGGTTGTCTTCTCCACCATGTGCTTCATGTTTAGATCTCATGAGCTGCCCTACATGATTGAGATCACCGTTATGTAATACTATGATGTTGGTTTGTTGGGATCCGATGAATATTGGTGTTTATGATTAAGTTGCTGTACTGAATTATATCTTTTGTTATCTCTATGTTGTTTATGATCTTGCATGCTCTCCGTTGTTAGTAGCTATCTTGGCCGAGTAGTTGCTAGTGACTCCAAGAGGGGGTATTTATGCTCGATAGTGGGTTCATGTCTCTATTTCACCTGGGGGAGTGACAGAAACCTCTAAGGTGGTAGATGTGCTGTTGCTACTAGGGAGAAAACAACATTCATATGCTCAAGGGCATATGCTTTGTTTACATTACACACTTTGCTTAATGGAATTATCTGTTGTTCGCAACTTAATACTTTTGGGGTGTTCGGATGATATCCCCGAGGGTGGATTATTAGTCATAGATGCAGTTGGATGGCGGTCTATGTATTTTGTTGTAATGCCCAGAGTAAATCCCATAGTGATCTTCTTGACATATCACGTTATCTTTATTCTATCAATTGCCCAACTGTAATTTGTTTACCCAGCATGTTATTTTATCTATGGAGAGACACCACTAGTGAACTGTGGACCCCGGTCCTATTTTAATCATATTGCAATCACCTGTTTACTATTCCCGCAATGTTTACTTTACTAGCATTTTACTACTGTTTTCCACTCGATACACTCATAACCTTTGTTTCAAGCAAACCGGTGAGATTGACAACCTCATCGCAAGTTGGGGACAAAGTATTTGTTTGTGTGTGTGCAGGTTCCACAAACACCTTCAGTCGTCACCGTCTCTCTTCTCCTGATCGATAAACCTTGGTTTCTTAACTGAGGGAAAACTAGCCGCTACACTCATCATACCTTCCTCTTGGGGTTCCCAACGGGCTGGTCATCACCACGCACAAGGACATACTGCTCCCACATCAACTAAACGCCACAGCTCTTTTCTGGCGCCATCACACGAGTAGCAGCACCCTGCCGGGAGGGGGAAGTGCCCCCGGAGCCATCTCCATCGGTCTCCATCGCCGTCTCCGCTATCTCCATCGACCTCACCGCCATCTCCATCAACCTTGCTGTCTCCTATGATGAGGAGGGAGTAGTTCATCCCCGGGGCTGAGGGCTCTACCGGTAGCTATGTGGTTCACCTCTCTCTCCCATGATGTGATCTTTATGTGATCGTGATCTTTGTATCATGTTGAACAAGTAGATGTTATTATTCAGAAGATTGCCTATCTCCCTCTCTCTCACTCTTCCCTCTCTCAACCCCCAATTGACGATGAGCAGCCGCCCAGGAGGACCCCCATGACCCCACCTGCCAGCCACCCCAGCCCCTACACCTCACCTTCTCTCTTCTCTCGCCGACACCGACCGTGCACATGCTCAGGCCGACCAGAGCTTCGGCAGCAAGGCAGCCATTGCTGCCTTGCCATCAGCACCCACTGGACACCACCGACGCCACCCAATTGCTGGCTGCCGCTCCAACCAGCCGTAGACCCCACAGCCTCCCTCTCTCTGACCGTGTCGTGCACACGCGTGGACGCTGAGAGCATGCACCATGTTCCTGATCGTGCACATCTCCATTTCACCCGCGCCGCACACCATTCTGCACGGCATCGAGCACACAATATTCACGTGACGCCCTCGCCTAGCCCGCTTGTGCATCGACGTGGCCTGCTCGTGACCGAAACCGAGCGCACCTCAACTGAAACCAACCTAGCCCCTGTCGATTTAGCCCACGCTAATGACTCTCGTTTGCATCACTGAAACCAGTCCACGACGCTGTCCACGGAGCACCGCCAGCCTAGCCAATTGCGTTCGATGAGAACCACCCTATGTCGCGTCTACCCCAACCCTTTATAAGCCAAGGCCCAACATCTGAGCCACTGGTTCGACGCCATTCTCCCCCATCCACTTCTCCTCGCCTCCCAGAGCCCATTCAGCTAGCCTCTGCTCTCTCTCTCTCTGTAGAAGGAGAACGCCATCGCCGGAGTTTGAGAAGAAGGGGAAGGTTGCCGTCGCCAACAGGCCTTCTCCTGCTTCTTTCTTTGCATCTCCGTGACCCTCTTGCTTCCCTCGATCTCATGCACCCCTTCTTTGTGTCCAGATCAAGCTCGAGCCGTCGCCATTGCCAACCTCTGCGAGGAAGAACACCGACGACCTCGGCATCGACGCGAACACACTAGCCTCTCCACGCCGTCCATTCTGAGCTAGATCGTTTCATGAACGCCTCCGCCTCCGATCTACCACCGTCAAGTCGCCGACGACCCCCGGTGAGCACCGCCAGCCCCCAAACCCTAGCTAGCTCACCGGCGACGCTCATGAAACGATCACACGCGAGGAAGAAGGGCGTTGCACCGTCCGATCTAGATCGGACGGCGACTTACCACTTCGATCGGCCAGGCCCCGGGCAGGCCGCCAGATCTCGGCTGGCCCAGGTCCGATCTGACCAGCCCCGCCCGAATAACGGCCCGTTGCATTTTTTTCGAGTGATTTTGCCTATTTCTGATTCTCTGCTATATTCAAAAATTCATAGAATATTCTCTATATGAGCAAATTGATTGATTCAAATTTCTATGTAAATCTTGTTGTGATATCTTTCATATGGCATAGGTGTCATGTTTAAAGACCCTCTGTAAATAAAATGATAAATAGAGAGGCTAATTAGATCCATTTTCAAGATTATTTTATATCTTGAGTTTTATATACTGAAATTGAGCAAATCCAATTTTCAGTGATATCTTCATGTTAGTTTGACTGACCAAGTGGTTTTCCTATTTTAGGCCTCATGCTTTTGCAGTAGTAATTAATATGCTTGTTTGAATAGTTAATCTTAGAAAAATAGCCATCTGCAGAATATTAGGAATTTAAGTATGAATCCAATTTTGTTGGGTTGTGCTCTAGAAGAGCTTTCCAGAACAATTTAGCTCATATTTTTCTGATGCACAGAGAATATCTGATCTTTATTTTGGTGTTATAGCAATAATTCCTATTGTTAAATTCATAGAAATTGAACCACAAACTGTTTTTGTGTGATTCCAACTTTGTTGGATTCTTAAGATTGTTTTCAACCTGCTAGTTTACTGAATATGTTGTTTGATGCATGGAACCACTTGCATGCTTGTTGGAAATAAGTGGTGTGTTAATTGCTTTGTTTGAAAAACCCTAGATTCTAAGTAGGATTAATTTAATAATTAAAATCTATAAAATCTTGTTTTGATTTCTAAACTTGTTTGCTTCTGATACTCTTTGTTGTGTGTTATGGAGTGCATAAAAATGTTGATGCTAGTGTATGCATGTATATTCATGGTGTGTTATTATTTTTCCGGTGATAGAATCGAACGAGGAGTGTACCGAAGAGGGGGAAGTTTTTGAGTATCAGGAAGAGGAGGACCAGGGACAAGCCACTCAAGGCAAGCCATCTAACTTGTTGTATATCTATATCATATACACTTGTTTTGCAGGTTGCATAATGGTTTATAACATTGCATGTTTTTATATTGCTATATTCCTAGTAGCAATATCTTATTGTTGGCTCAAGCTCCACGAGCCCATTGTTATCATCCCATGAGATGACCCCCTTTGAACACCTACTCTTCACCCCTATAGTAGTTGGCTTGTTGATTAGCATCAAGACCCTTGGAAAACACTCTAGTGGAGCCAAAAATTCTAGGATGGGAACACTCAAAAAGTTTTCTTAAAAAATGATTTCTAAAACCTTGGAGTAGCGTGTACTCCACTGAAATGTTTTACAAAAAGGCTTTGAGCAAAAGATGATGCTCATGAAGGATGAAGGAGATGGAGGTTTTCAAATGACATTGGTGATCACTAGGTATCCACCGGAACAATTTTCACGTGCAACCACATTACCCTGGAATGGGACGGGGACTAGTCTGAAGTCCAGCTATTTTAGTGCAGGGAGCCTCCTACTATATAAGGGTTTGTGGGACCCTGGAATCTGGGCTGCCGCAAGACTATGGGCAATAGTGAATCGGGATCCTTCGGGATTTATCTAGCTAGAGGACACTTGGGTTCTCCCGCCATGGCACTGGAGCTACTCTTTCAATGAAGGTAGGCTGCCAGGGTTTGTCGGGGAGGTTAACTCCACAGGGCAGGCACCCGTACTAAGGTAGATGTATGGAAGACTCCGTTCGATTATCCGAACCCCGCATACTTGTGTATGACGGACCGTGGTGGTATCCTGGTGGATTTATCGAATCTTGTGGGTAAAGTGTACAACCTCTGCAGAGTGAAATCCTATTCGAATAGCCGAGTCCTCGGTCATGGACGGTTGGAATGGTCGCTATCTAGCCCAATGTCGGTTTTGTTTTCAAAGGATGTTTTTGGAAACGAAAAGAAGATAAGTGTCGGACGGAGTACTCGAAGGGTACTGCCGTGACACGTGGGTGACCCGGAGTACTTGAAGGTACTGCCGAGGAAAGAGGATGGTCATGTTTGATTGACCATCATGGTTCCTTGAAAATCAATGAGTTTTCCCCCTTCCCTAGAACTTTTACTAAAGATGGTTTTATAAAAATTCTTCTTTAATAAGGATATCAAAATGCCGTATGACATGATATATCAACAAGGGAAACTATGATATAGAGATGTCGTATGACATGCTATATCAACACGGGAAGCTATGAATAACATAGCTCAACCAGCCCGAAACCACTTCCCTTGCTACGGCCAAATTGCATGTTACTCACTCTCTCTTAGGTGGTTTGCGAGTACAATTCAAATGTACTCATGGCTTTGTCCTTGGCTATTAACTTGGTCAGATTATGAGGAAGACTATGACGACGAAGGTGAGGAGTTTGACGATGCCAATGCGAACTAGGACCCATCTCCTGGTCAGTCGCCTGTAGGTTAGAGGCATGGACCGGGCTACCAATGTTATCCTTGTATCCGCTGCAATGTTGGTGAACTTGTCCTACGTGGCATTTAAATTCGGCCAAGTGGCCATGTAAGACTATTTGAACTCATTATGTAATGGATGATGTATTTCTGTAATGCCAACTCGGTTATGTGGATTCACGACGATCTTCCTGGGATTGTGAATTGTATGCATAACGGGAATCCTGGGCGGTAAGCCGGGGTCCCCACAGAGTTGGTATCAGAGCCATCCTGACCTTAGGAGACCATAGAGTAGCATGGGCGTTAGTCCGAACCAAACTTATTTTCGCTATTTAACTAAAAGGAGATGGCTTAATATATATAAGGTAAATATATATTGCTCTCATCTCTTCCCTTACTCTTTAAGCATGTAGACTACTTGCATTTTAATTCCAGTTTTTACAGTACTTAAAATATTGCACACTTGGGCAAGCTATTAATTAAAGCTATCTTAAAATTTTGTGTAGATGGACGCTCCTACCACTCACCGTCAGGTCGGTACCCACGAGGACGTGCTTGAGTTTGAGCGCGACTTGGTGGAGCTGACCGCGCGTCTCGGATGCCCGCGTCCGGAGATTCGAGGTTACCGGCTCTTCGAGGAGGGCACTCGAGAGCTGGCCTTCCAGCTCGTTTGTTAGGTCCGTGGGAAGGAGGCCCCGCCAATCTTTAGGGGTTCACCTTCGAGGTGATTGAGCGTACTTGGGGCGATGGACTTATGCGTGTTCTACGACACGCCATCTCGCGTCTCGTCCACCTTCACTACGACGAGCTACTCGGTACCCGCTACGAGCACTACGTCCGGGTTGACTCCGACAGCTTTCCTCACCAGGCTGCCGCCCACACTCCGTTTAGCCGCCACCTTTGTCACACGGAGGCCTTGCTGCACCACACCCAGGAGCAGCTGGACCACGTCCGTATGGTTGCCGACGAGAGGGGCTTGGAGTTAGCCATTCTTCGTGTGAATCTTCAGGAGACTATCCTCTCTCGCCACCACCTCCTCGTAGCCAAGAAGAGGATCTCGAAGAGGAACAGGACCCTGCGGCAGCGTGTCTGCGACTTGGAGGACCACCTAGCTTCTCTCAAGAGTCACGTGTCAGAGTTGGAGGAGGAGACCGCCGAGCTCCGCAACGAGAACGAGGCAGTCCTTAGCCACGACGACGACCACCAGGAGGCCTTTGACGAGGAGCCCGCTAGCCCCGACGACAACCACCGTGGTAGCGATGGCGGTGACGACCGCAACGCTATCATGGACTTCTACGCGCCTGAGAATCCGAGCGAGGGGGACCCTGAGGAGGTCAAGCCTCACGTCACTATCGATTAGGAGGTGTTCGACGCACTACCCTCACTTCACTTAGGATGGCGACTGCAGCATAGGATCTACTTATCCCCTTTTGCGTATGTATCGCATGGTTCTGTTGAAACCATTGATGTGATGATGTATGAGACTATGGGTGATGGGTGCTAGATGGATGTAGCACTACTTTTGTATGTATGACTGCATGTATTGGACTTGGATGCTTTTGTATGTTAATATGACATGGATGTTAGCCTATGTATGTCTCTCATGCATGATTTCATTATACAATGTTTCTTTACAATGCGTCTGCTTTAATTGTCTTCGTCCTGGTTTCTCACCCAACCGCTTTTCTCCAGAATGGCTCCGGAAACGCGAGGCCAAGCTGGAAACAATCCGCCCCCTCCACCTGAGCCCGACATGACGCAGGTGCTGCGACTCATGTTAGAAGAACGTGAAGCTGCACGTGTCGAGCATCAAGCCAACCTTGCCACTCTCCAACACCTTGCACAGCTAGCCACCAACAACAATAACCGTGGTGGCAATGGTGATGATGAGCCGCAAACCAAGCTTCAGGATTTCCAGAATTCCAACCCACCCACCTTCACTAAGTACGCAGACCCTCTGGATGCCGATGACTGGCTCCGGACTATTGAGAACAAACTTGAATATGCGGGAGTAGGAGCAAACGAGAAAGTTTTGTACGCAACTCACTTTTTAGCCGGACCAGCTGGAGCATGTGGGAAAATGTCCGCGCTATGTAGCTCGAGGGACAAGTTATGACCTGGGATGCTTTTAAGACCAAGTTCCGCAAGGCCCACGTACCCTCAGGACTTATCAAGATCATGAGAGATAAATTTCTCAATCTGAAGCAAGGAGGTATGGGCGTTACCGACTACCTAGACAAGTTCACTACTTGGGGGAGGTACGCCCCAAATGATATCGACACCGATGAGAAGAAGAGAGAGAGAGAGAGATTCCTCAACAGATTGCAGGAGGAACTACAGACTTATCTTGTGGCTGTTCACTATCTCGATCTAGAAGCAATGGTAGATGCTGCCATCATGGTAGAAGACAAGAACAAAGCTGCCCGTGAGAGTCGTAAGAGGAGGATGATGAGCCAAGGAGGACCTAGTGGTCACAGGTCCTACAGCATGCCCCCTTCCAGAGCAGCGCCACCACCCCAAAGGTTTGCTTCTCAAACTCCTAGGCCAAACAACCCCAGGCGTCAGTACCCTAGCAATCGGCCATCAGGAGGAAACTTCCCTGGAAACAACCACAACACCTTCAACCCCCCCCCCCAACCGCAGTCAGGGCAGTGGATGCTATACATGTGGTCAGCCTGGATACTTCTCTAAGGAATGTCCCTTGAAGAAGCCTGCTGCCCCGAGCCCCAGCGCGTCGTGACCCAATCAGAGTCAAGGCCGTGGACCCTCTAGTAGGAATCCAAAGACTCAAGCCCAAACTGCAAGGGGCCGCCTGAACCACGTCACTGCAGAGGAGGCTGCTAGAGCCCCAGATGTTGTGCTTGGTATGTTTCTTGTCAACTCCATCCCTGCAAGAGTGCTGTTTGATTCGGGTGCATCACATTCTTTCATTACTGAGCATTTTGTGAAAAAGGGGAAATTAGAAACAACCATGATGACTAGGGCCATGCTAGTTCAGATTCCCTGCTCTGTTGTGAAGACCAAGGATAACTGCGTAGATGTGCCCGTAGTTATTCACGGGGTATCTTTTCGAGCCAACTTGATTATCTTAGGCACAAAAGGGTTGGATGTAGTGCTTGGAATGGATTGGATGTCCAAGTACCAGGGGCACCTAGATTGCGCTCGAAAGTCTATAGACGTGACCAACAGTGATGGTGTTCAAATCGAGCACATTGCAACAATGCCATCTCGCAAAGCTTATTATAAGAAGTTCGTATCTGGGCCAACCCTCGACCAAGTCCCAGTGGTATGTGAGTACCCTGATGTTTTCCCCGAGGAGCTTCCAGGTATGCCCCCTGACCGGGATATCGAGTTTATTATTGAGTTGGTTCCCGGAACAGCCCCCATTGCGCAACGAGCCTATCGCATGAAACTAGAAGAGTTAAAGAGGCAACTCGCTGATATGCTCAGCAAGGGCCTTATTCGTCCCAGCGCGTCACCATGGGGTTCGCCTGTTCTTTTTGTGGATAAGCAGGACGGTACCATTCGATTGTGTGTGGATTACCATAAACTCAACGAAGTAACCATTAAAAACAAGTATCCGCTCCCGAAGATCGAAGATCTGTTTGATCAGCTGAATGGAGCCAAGGTATTCTCCAAGATCGATCTTCGTACCAGATATCATCAGTTGAAAGTTCGAGAGTCCGGTATTCCCAAGACCGCATTCACGACCCGCTACGGCTTGTTTGAATACACCGTGATGTCCTTTGGTTTGACCAATGCCCCTGCCTACTTCATGAATCTCATGAACAAGGTGTTCATGAAGTTCCTTGACAAGTTTGTAGTGGTATTTATTGACGACATCTTAGTCTATTCCAAAATGGAGGAAGAACATGCAACACATCTGCGTCTTGTATTGGGAACACTGTGCGAGCACCAACTTTATGCTAAGTTCAGCAAGTGTGAGTTTTGGCTGAAAGAAGTTGGATTCTTAGGCCACGTTATATCAGCTGGTGGAGTTTCTATTGATCCCTCTAAGATCACCTCCATCCTGGAGAGAAAAACCCCAACTAACCCCACCAAAGTTTGAGCTTTCCTTGGACTAGCTGGTTATTACCAGAAATTTGTTGAAGGATTTTCTAGCATTGCTCGCCCAATGACCCAACTCCTCAGGAAGGACAAGAAGTTCGAGTGGACTGAAAAATGCGAGCAAAGTTTTCAAGAACTCAAGAAGAGACTTGTGTCAGCCCCTATTTTAACCATTCCCGATATAACCAAGAGCTTTGACATCTATTGCGACGCATCCAGGCTTGGACTTGGGAGTGTCTTGATGCAAGACGGCAAGGTCATTGCTTACCTATCTTGACAACTACGACCGCACGAGTTGAATTACCCTACCCATGACCTAGAACTCGCCGCCATGGTTTACGCATTAAAAACTTGGCGACACTATCTTATGGGAAACCGGTGTGAGATTTACATGGACCACAAAAGCTTAAAGTACATTTTCTCTCAGAAGGAGTTAAACATGAGACAACGAAGGTGGATTGAACTTATCAAAGATTATGATCTAGGCATTCACTATCACCCGGGCAAGGCGAATGTTGTTGTCGATGCCCTTAGTCGAGAGCCCAGCTCCCTAAATACCCTGCTAAAGACCCACCAACCTACCTTATGTCAAGAATTTGAAAGGTTTGGACTTGAACTTGTGAGCCATGGATTTCTAGCTAATCTTGAAGTCAAACCCACCTTGTTTGACCAAATCAAGGAAGCCTAGAAAGACCATGAGAGTATTGAAGGAATCAAGCGTGGGATGGGACGAGAAGAAGTACCCGGATTTTCAATTGACCACCAAGGTGTGCTATGGTATAACGGATGCCTGTGCATCCCAAACATCGATGCGTTGAAACAGCTGATTTTAAAGGAGGCCCACGATACTCCTTACTCGATCCACCCAGGAGGTACTAAGATGTACCAGGATCTGAAGCAACAATTTTGGTGGCATGGTATGAAGCGAGAGATAGCTTTCTACATTGCGCGATGTGATGTTTGTCAACGCGTCAAGGCCGAGCACCAAAGACCTGCGGGTCTGCTCCAACCATTGAAAGTACCTATGTGGAAATGGGAGGAAGTTGGTATGGACTTCATCATCGGCCTTCCAAGGTCAAACAGGGGACATGACTCTATTTGGGCCATCGTTGACCGTCTAACCAAAGTTGCCCATTTCCTACCCGTCAAGACCACCGACCGAGGCCAGAATCTGGCTGAGCTCTATATAAGCCGAATCATGAGCCTGCATGGGGTACCAAAGAGAATCGTGTCAGATCGAGGATCGCAGTTCACCTCCCGATTTTGGGAAAGCCTACACCGAGCCCTTGGGACAAACCTTTCCTTTAGCACCGCTTTCCACCCGCAGACAGGAGGTCAAACCGAGCGAGTGAATCAAATCCTTGAAGACATGCTTCGCTCCTGTGTCCTCTCATATGGAGCCAAGTGGGAAGATTGTCTACCTTTTGCTGAGTTCTCCTACAATAATAGCTACCAAGCGAGCCTACAAATGGCCCCCTTTGAAGCTTTATATGGTCGTAAGTGTCATACACCTCTCAACTGGGCCAAGACCGGAGAGAGCCAAATATTTGGACCCGACATCATTAAAAGGGCCGAAGAACAAGTACAACTAATTCAAAACAGACTAAAAGCCGCCCAATCTAGACAGAAGAGCTGCGCTGACTCTCGACGAAGACCCCTATCTTTTCAAGTAGGAGATTATGTCTATCTCCGTGTTACACCTCTCAAGGGGATGCAAAGGTTTCATGTCAAGGGCAAGCTAACACCCCGTTATATGGCCCGTACAAAATCTTAGAACACCGTGGAGAGATGTCCTACAAACTGGAGCTACCCTCAAAGCTGTCCAAATTCCACGACGTGTTCCACGTATCTCGGCTACGCAAATGCCTTCAAACCCCCAGCAAACCCGATACTTTCAAGGAAGTGGATCAAGACTCTATTGACCTCAACCACGATCTGACCTACCACGAGAGACCGATCCGTATTTTGGAGAAAGATGTCCGTCTTACTTGTAGAAGAAAAATCAACATGTATAAAGTTCAATGGAGTAACCACACCGAAGACGAGGCCACTTGGGAACGTGAAGATTATCTTCAACGAGAATTCCCTGAGTTGTTCAACGCTTAGCTACCGAATCTCAGGACGAGATTCTTTTAAAGGGGGAAGGTCTGTAACATCCCACTTTTTTATAAACCTTGTAGACCAAAAGTTTGCCACTTTTATTTTGGGGTGATTTAAAATTTTCCATTCATATGATTGCTTGAGTGCTAACATGTGTGATTTCATGTAAGTGTATGCATGATTTTATGTGAGTGCATGTGTTGTTATTTCTTGATTTCATTTTCTACAACCACTATCTTTATTCTTGAATTATATTTGGTGCTATGATTTTATGCTGAATTTCTTAACCTTGATGCTTGCTTAAATAAAACAGAAACCCTAGCTTAACCCATTTGTTGATCACACTTTATTAGAATTTCTTTTTCTTTTATTTTTGAACCAATATCTGAAAATAGAAACATCACCAAAACCCTATCTCCACTTGCTCAAAAAATTTAAAACTTCATAAGTGGACTAGTGCTGCTTAAAAATAACTTTTTAGCCAATCATCACCACCACTTGATTCAAATTTTTGCACTTTTCAAAATTCAAACAAATTTTGGTCGAAATGGCCATTTCTTCTTTCTTTCTTCTCCTTTCTTCTTTCTTTCTCATCAACTCGACCAGGAGACCACCCTAGCCGGCCACCCTTCTCTCTCCCTCTCTTATTCTCCTTGTCCTGTAGCAAATGGACACAAGGGAGGGGTGAGACCCGAGGCAATCTTTGCAAGATTGCCTATCTCCCTTTCTCTCACTCTTCCCTCTCTCAACCTCCAATTGACGATGAGCATCCGCCCAGGAGGACCCCCATGACCCCACCTGCTAGCCACCCCAGCCCCTACACCTCACCTTCTCTCTTCTCTCGCCGACACCGACCGTGCGCACACTCGTGCCGACCAGAGCTTTGGCGGCAAGGCAGCCATTGCTGCCTTGCCATCAGCACCCACTGGACACCGCCGATGCCACCCAATTGCTGGCTGCCAATCCGACCAGCCGTAGACCCCGCAGCCGCCCTCTCTCTGACCGTGTCGTGCACGCGCGTGGATGTTGAGAGTGTGCACTGTGTTCCTGATCGTGCACATCTCCATTTCACCCGCGCCGCACACCATTCTGCACGGCATCGAGCACACAATATTCACGTGACGCCCTCGCCTAGCCCGCTTGTGCATCGACGTGGCTTGCTCGTGACCGAAACCGAGCGCACCTCGACTGAAACCGACCTAGCCCCTGTCGATTTAGCCCACGCCAACGACTCTCATTTGCATCACTAAAACCAGTCCACAACGCCATCCACGAAGCACCGCCACCCCAGCCAATCGCGTCCGATGAGAACCACCCTACGCCGCGTCTACCCCGACCCTTTATAAGCTGAGGCCTAGCGTCTGAGCCACCGGTTCAACGCCATTCTCCCCCATCCACTTCTCCTTGCCTCCCAGAGCCCATCCAGCTAGCCTCTGCTCTCTCTCTCTCTCTGTAGAAGGAGAATGCCATCACCAGAGTCCGAGAAGAAGGGGAAGGTTGCCATTGCCAGCAGGCCTTCTCTTGCTTCTTTCTCTGCATCTCCGTGACCCTCTTGCTTCCCTCGATCTCACGCACCCCTTCTTTGTGTCCAGATCGAGCTCGAGCCATCGCCATTGCCAACCTCTATGAGGAAGAACACCGACGACCTTGGCATCGATGCGAACACACCAGCCTCTGCACGCCGTCCATTCCGAGCTAGATCGTTTTGTGAATGCCTCTGCCTCCGATCTACCACCATCAAGTCGCCGACGACCCCCGGTGAGCACCGCCAGCCCCCAAACCCTAGCTAGCTCACCGGCGACGCTCTGTGTGCATGCCCACGCGAGGAAGAAGGGCACTGCGCCGTCTGATCTAGATCGGACGGCGACTTACTGCTTCGATCGGCCAGGCCCCGGGCAGGCCACGAGATCTGGGCTGGCCTAGGTCCGATCTGACCAGCCCCGCCCAAATAACGGCCCGTTACATTTTTTGAGTGATTTTGCCTATTTCTGATTCTCTGCTAGATTCAAAAATTCATAGAATATTCTTTGTATGAGCAAATTGATTGAGTCAAATTTCTATGTAAAGCTTGTTGTGATATCTTTCATATGGCATAGGTCTCATGTTTAAAGACCCTCTGTAAATAAAATGATAAATAGAGAGGCTAATTAGATCCTTTTTCAAGATTATTTTATATCTTGAGTTTTATATACTGAAATTGAGCAAATCCAATTTTCAGTGATAGCTTATCATGTTAGTTTGATTGACCAAGTGGTTTTCCTATTTTAGGCCTCATGCTTTTGCAGTAGTAATTAATATTCTTGTTTGAATAGTTAATCTTAGAAAAATAGCCATCTGCAGAATATTAGGAATTTATGTATGAATCCAATTTTGTTGGGTTGTGCTCTAGAAGATCTTTCCAGAACAATTTAGCTCATATTTTTCTGATGCACAGAGAATATCTGAGCTTTATTTTGGTGTTATAGCAATATTTCCTATTGTTAAATTCATAGAAATTGAACCACAAACTGTTTTTGTGTGATTCCAACTTTGTTGGATTCTTAAGATTGTTGTCAACCTGCTAGTTTACTGAATATGTTGTTTGATGCATGGAACCACTTGCATGCTTGTTGGAAATAAGTGGTGTGTTAATTGCTTTGTTTGAAAAACCCTAGGTTCTAAGTAGGATTAATTTAATAATTAATATCTATAAAATCTTGTTTTGATTTCTAAACTTGTTTGCTTCTGATACTCTTTGTTGTGTGTTATGGAGTGCATAAAAATGTTGATGTGTATGCATGTATATTCATGGTGTGTTATTATTTTTCCGGCGATAGAATCGAGCGAGGAGTGTACCGAAGAGGGGGAAGTTTTTGAGTATCAGGAAGAGGAGGACCAGGGACAAGCCACTCAAGGCAAGCCATCTAACTTGTTGCATATCTGAATCCTATACACTTGTTTTGCAGGTTGCATAATGGTTTATAACATTGCATGTTTTCATATTGCTATATTCCTAGTAGCAATATCTTATTGTTGGCTCAAGCTCCACGAGCCCATTGTTATCATCCCATGAGATGACCCCCTTTGAACACCTACTCTTCACCCCTATAGTAGTTGGCTTGTTGATTAGCATCAAGACCCTTGGAAAACACTCTAGTGGAGCCAAAAATTCTCGGATGGGAACACTCAAAAAGTTTTCTTAAAAATGATTTCGAGGAGTAGCGTATACTCCACTGAAATGTTTTACAAAAAGGCTTTGAGCAAAAGATGATGCTCATGAAGGATGAAGGAGATGGAGGTTTTCAAATGACATTGGTGATCACTAGGTATCCACCGGAACAATTTTCACGTGCAACCACATTACCCCGGAATGGGACGGGGCCTAGTCTGAAGTCCGGCTATTTTAGTGCGAGGAGCCTCATACTATATAAGGGTTTGTGGGACCCTAGAATCTGGGTTGCCGCAAGACTATGGGCAATAGTGAATCGGGATCCTTCGGGATTTATCCGGCCGGAGGACACTTGGGTTCTCCCGCCGTGGCACTAGAGCTACTCTTTCAATGAAGGTAGGCTGCCAGGGTTTGCCAGGGAGGTTAACTCCACAGGGCAGGCACCCATACTAAGGTAGATGTATGGAAGACTCTGTTCGATTATCCGAACCCCGCATACTTGTGTATGACGGACTGTGGTGGTATCCCGGCGGATTTATCGAATCTTGTGGGTAAAGTGTACAACCTCTGCAGAGTGAAATCCTATTCGAATAGCCGAGTCCTCGATCATGGACGGTTGGAATGGTCGCTATCTAGCCCAATGTCGGTTTTGTTTTCAAAGGATGTTTTTGGAAAGGAAAAGAAGATAAGTGTCGGACGGAGTACTCGAAGGGTACTGCCATGACACGTGGGTGACCCGGAGTACTTGAAGGGTACTGCCGAGGAAAGAGGATGGTCATGTTTGATTGACCATCATGGTTCCTTGAAAATCAATGAGTTTTCCCCCTTCCCTAGAACTTTTACTAAAGATGGTTTTATAAAAATTCTTCTTTAATAAAGATATTGAAATGTCGTATGACATGATATATCGACAAGAGAAACTATGATATAGAGATGTCGTATGACATGCTATATCAACACGGGAAGCTATGAATAGCATAGCTCAACCAGCCCAAAACCACTTCCCTTGCTACGGCCAAATTGCATGTTACTCACTCTCTCTTAGGTGGTTTGCGAGTACAATTCAATTGTACTCACGGCTTTGTCCCTGGCTATTAACTTGGTGAGATTATGAGGAAGACTGTGATGACGAAGGTGAGGAGTTTGACGATGCCGATGCGAACTAGGACCCATCTCCTGGTCAGTCGCCTGTAGGGTAGAGGCATGGACCGGGCTACCGACGCTACCCTTGTATCCGATGCAATGTTGGTGAACTTGCCCTGCGTGGCATTTAAATTCGGCCAAGTGGCCATGTATGACTATTTGAACTCGTTATGTAATGGATGATGTATTTCTGTAATGCCAACTCGGTTATGTGGATTCACGATGATCTTCCTGGGATCGTGAATTGTATGCATAACGGGAATCCCGGGCGGTAAGCCGGGGTCCCCACAATTAAAATGGGGGTTACTCATTTGATGAGGGGGTTTACGTTTCCATGAAGGAGGGGGTTACCACCACCATGAAGAGGAGAAAAGGAGTAGGGGCTGGCCGCACCCCTCATGGGTGGCTGCCCCCTTTCTCCTATATATATTGGATATATTCCTCTTCTCCAAATACACTTAGTTGTTTCCATTCCCTACCTTGTTGCTCCACACCATGGCTGTTGCTTAAGCGAAGCGCTGCCGAAATTGTTAGCCACCAACACTTGGAGAAGTGGAGGAGGAGGAGGAGTTTCGGCGGATCCCTACTTCCGCTGCTCCGCTGGACCGAGGGCATGGAAGACATCACCGAACCGTACGTGTGACCGAGTACGGAGGCGCCACCGGATGTGGCGCCTTGTACACGATCTTGAGATCGTCAAGTGAACGACTACGTCAAGTTAACAACTACGTCGACTATGTGCGTCTTTGTCGAGTCTTCATCGACAATGTTTGTGCGGGAACGTAATCCTGCTTCCGGTCATCGAGGGTTAGTTAATCGTTGCTTCCATCTCGTAGATGATCTTGGCTAGTTTTGTGTTTATGCATAGGAAAAATTTTGTTTTCTATGCTACGAACCCATCATCAGCTTGCTAATATGGATCCACCTTGTCCTCCACTTCCTCAGGTGCTTGTAGACCTAAGTAGAAGTCACCTCCGCTCCACAATGCTTGAAGAGCGCCTTGGAAACAGCAACGAGATGGACCTCTTTGAAGCCCTTGTCTGTACGAATGCCGGTCTTGATCAGCTCACACATCTTCTGGAGGATAAAGGAGGACTGGAAAGGTAGCCACTTCATGGCACCCTTCATATTCGTAGTGTGCGCTTTGCAAGCCACGGTTGCATTAATCAGGTCCTTCTCCTTCCTTGCCTTAGCAATGTTCATGTCAACCTTCGATGCCATGCTCTGGACAAGGTTGTGCACTGTGCTCTGGGACGACGATTCGAGATGCGCAAACTGAGGCTGCTCGGAACACTGCCCAACCTCCACGTCCACAACCTTCTCGGCGAGGGGAGGCTGCGAATCCGCGACAAACAAAGGGATCTAGTACTCCTCAAAGGGGACCAGAACCTGGCTAAGGAATTCCTGGCACAACAAGTCCTACGCCGCACAATGTACAAGGTAGTGTAGAGATAGTAGGCATACACTAGTAGATATTTGCTTATAGCCAGCATCACTATCGCTGGCGCTTAATAATACTATTCGCCAGTGGTAAAAATTCCCCTGGCGCGTTATGTTGTATTCACCGGTGAGAACTTACTTACCGTTGGCGCACCTCACTATTATTCGCCGGGGATAATAGCTGGGAGGCCCACTCTGTCTAAGATGGCCCATCATAGATAATATCGCCGCCGAATAGAACTCGTGTGCACCGGCAGATGATAAGGTGGGACCCACCCATGTCCCTATCTCTCATCTCCCTCTCACACACGCGTGCCTCCTCACACGCGCCCGCCCAGAACCCCACCCACCTCCTCACACGCGCCCGCCCCCTTCCCTCCCTCCTCGTTGCCTCCCCGCGGCGCCGCCACCTTTGCACATCCTCGAGCGGAGCCCAAGCTCGCAACCCCAACCTCGCCGCTCCCCGCCCGCCTCCGTCGCCCTGCTCCATCTCCTCGAGCGGCTGGATCTGGGTGCCCGCCGCCGCCCGCCCCCATCCTCGAGCGGCTGGATCTGGGTGCCCGCCGCCGCCCGCCCCCATCCTCGAGCGGCTGGATCTCCTCGAGCAAGGTACGTTTCTCCGCTCCCTGGATCTGGATCTGGTGTCACGGTCTATAAAAACTACTAGTACGATGTATCTGATCAGGAGAATTAAATCAGTTTAGTGATCACTCCATGATTAAGAGAGTGGTTAGCTTCCAGCATGCTTAATTAGCCAGCTAGCAAGAAATATGCATAACATGCCTACAAGTTTTATTAGTTCATGCACTGTATTTTTGCTAATACAAGCAGCTAAATATTTTTCGCACTAGTACTCCTAAACTTTCAACTGTTCGTGTACACTCTGGAAATCCATGTTGTTGGAACAGTTTCTGTTCTTTGTATCACTTCATCCTGAGTTTGGAGATATACATAATAATGCGCATGCTACATATGAAATAGACAATTCTGGCTTATGCTTTAACATACCAAACCTAAGTTCCATTGTAAACATGGATACATTACTAGTGCAAAATTATGAACATCAGACAGAATTTAACAAGTGTGCTTACATATATGCATGCACTGATGCACTAATAAACTATCCCTCATTTTACATAGGTCTGATGCATGGATCGACCTATATACTGTCATGATAAGGCCATAGATCCCTACTCCATGTATAGCCAGAAAAATGTCTCGCTGTAATAGAAACTGATTTATCTGATCTCTGTATTTAGATGAAGTTTATGCCTAGCACCTGCTGTGTGTTGTAGAGCAATCACATGGATGTAAGTCTTGCGTGCATGAAAATAATGTATTATGCATATTTCAAATAGGTGAAAAACTCATGGTAAGTGTGAAAATACTATCATGCGCAGTCCTCGAATAATATTCAACATTTTTGAAATTTTCCGACCTGCAAAAGAAAGAATACATAAATTATATTTTGCTTAGCAGCAATAATTGTTCAAGCCCCCCAAGAGAATGTTCAAGAAAAATCACAAAGAATATATACATTTATAGTTTGCTTGGCTGCAAATAGAAAATACATTCCCAATGGTCATACTTTTACATACATTTTTTTAGAATATATATCATCATGATGTATATATATGCGTTTCATATCTTTTAAAATATATGTGGTGCTGTTTTAGTACTTGCCGGAGAATCACGTGTATTTTATTTTTGAAACTCCTGCAAAAACACACTTTGGTGAACCACGACGAAACTAGATATGCTAAATGTATATTCAGTTAGACCATTTGTGCTTCCTTGCTTTGTCATCACCATGTAATTTAGCTGCTCTTTATAAGTATTTTATATGATAACAGATTTTATTTCTCTCTGTGCTTTTAGGTACGCCTCCGCCGCCATGGTGCGCCGCAAGATCACCATCTATGCCATGATGAGCCGATGCCCACCATCACCCCCTCCCCCTCCCCCTCCGACGCCGCCACCTCCAGCGTCCGACGGTGAGGAAGAAGTCCCCGAGGTGGACTACCCGGAGGACGAAGAAGAGAACAACTGCCTGGAGGCGGAAGTCCAGGCGGAGATCGACGACATGGAGTGGGCCATCTCGGACCCCGAGGATGAAGAACAGGCGGCCATCCACGCCTCGTGGCGTTCTCTGCGGATGGAGAACAAGGAGGCGGCGCTCGACGACGAGCTCGACGACCTACTTCTTGAGTCGGGGCTCAAGGAGTCGCGCGACCGCCACACAACGGAGGAGGGAGCGCGCGGCTCCATGGAGTTGGAGTGGCGGCGCCTCTTGGAGCTGCTCGCGGAGGACTCCGGTCACCTCCACAAGATTGTGGAGGATGACTTCCTCCCCGCTCCCGCCGCCGCACGAGATGCTCGATCGGGCCTAGCGGCGCCGAAGAAGGGGGCCAAGGACGACGAGGCGGGCCCCTCCAGGTGCTAGAACTTTTTTTTGTATTATGAATTTCTTATTGCTGGCACATAGGTCATAGCAAAATTCGCCGGCGATAACAGCTACTGCCGGTGCATAGCAATATTCGCCAGGGGTAACACATTACCCCTGGCGAATGTTGCTATGCGCTGGCAGTAGGTACAGTTATCGCCGGCGAATATGCAATGCGCCAGGGATAATGCATTACCGCCGGCATTGGTGTCGCTGGCGAGTTGTAATTCGTCGGCGGTAAGTAAATTTAGTGCATCGGCGGTAGACTTTTCCCTACTAGTGATACGAAGAAGAAGATCGTGACTACAAGCCTATATCAACAAATACTAGGCATACAAAGAACAAGAAGCTCTGGACATGCTCATGCCGGTTAATATTCATAGATCTAACATCGAGCATCAACGAATCTAAGCTTACATATGCAAAGATCTTAGCTACAAGCCAACATCAGGGACATATCTAAGCAAAACAAGTCATAGATCTAACCCTAACAACATGAATGTGCTTGATATGTCATGGTGTTGGTATTTACAGTCATGGCTGGAGGTGGATGGAGGTGTATCCTAGTCGATGAAGTGGTCGAAATAGCCCAATCTCCGCCTTCGCCGCCCATACGGCCTACTTACCTTCCTTGTGCGCGAAAGAAGAGAGCTAGAAGGGGAAATAGCGTTTTCAAACTCGGTGGTAAGAGGAGAGGGTAGAAATAGAGAGGCGGTCTCGGTGGGAGGTGACAAAATCCTCCCGCCCCCTTTTTTGCTTGCGCGCGGGAGCTCGCGCCATCTCCATGGTTCCAGCCGCTCGTGGGAGTGTTGATCGCTTTTGGATCACGGGGACGAGAGACAAGGGTGGCTCTAGGGAAACGACCGATTCAGGCGTACCCCCGGGCCTAGGCGAAGAGTGCTTTAACGCGCGTACAAGCCACAACGCAGCCTTGGCCCAGCAATCAAATCACCCCACTTTCTGCTCCGCAGAGCCCGTTTCGACTCCATGCGGGCTACCGCCCTAAAAAGGAAAAGATGTGTGTTGACCGGAAATGCTCCCTAACGCTCGCGCGTCCCGGTGTTCTCGTTCCGCCCGAACGCGCGCGTAAGCAGGCCGGTCCAATTTAGTTCCGTTGACGCGCGTAAGAGGAACAAATCAATCGATGGATGGTGTAGTTGGTGCGTACATTACGATCTAGTCAAGGTTAGTTTGTACGTGCGTTAGTATCTAGTCTACGTGCGAGACTATTAGTCAGTTTTTTCTTCTTTTTTCTTTCATTCATATGTTTCTTTCATTTTTCTTCTTTTTTCCTTTATTTTTTTCATTTTTCATTTTTTCTGAGTACCTTTTTACTTTAGATTCTCTGTGATATATTTGTTCCCAGACGACTAACACTTTGTTTTTTTACAAATAATTTGTTCCTCTTGTTTGAGAAATTAGTTCCATGACTTGTTCGTTCCAAGATTAACAACATTTTGTTCCTTTGACTTAGAAAAGATGTATTCTATAAAAAGATTTGTTCCAAGAGTAATAACACTTTGGTCCTTTTATTTGAAGAAACTTTGTTCCACTTGTTCCATAAAATTAGTTCTACACTTTTCTTTTGTTGTGGGATTAACAAACTTTTCTCCCTTTTTAGGTATAAAAGATTTGTTCCTCTTGTTTTAGAAAATTAGTTCCACAAAAAATTGTTCCTAGATGGATAACGGGTTCTTCATTTTATTTTAAAAATATTTGTTCCAGTTGTTCCAAAAAAAAATTAGTTCCACATTTTTTGTTCTGAGATGAACAACATTTTGTTACTTTTATTTAGAAAAGATTTGAACCTCTTGTTCAACAAAATTATTTCCACAATTTTTCTGTCCCAAATGAATAACACTTTGTTCATTTTATTTAAAAAATATTTGTTCCACTTGTTCCAGAAAATAAGTTCCACATATTTTTTGTTCCGTGATGAAAAACAATTTGTTCCTTTTATCTAGAAAAGATTTGTTCCTATTGTTTTAAAAAAGTTTCACATTATTTTTTTCCCTGGTGAGTAGCACTTATTTCTTTTATTTAGAAAAGATTTGTTCCTCTTTTTCCTCTTATGTGTCTCCCCGGCTATAATATTTGTTCCTCCCATGTGTTTCAGCGACATTTTTTATATTTTTTATTTTTCCTTTATTTTTTTCATTTTTCATTTTTTCTGAGTACTTTTTACTTTAGATTCTCTGTGATATATTTGTTCCCAGACGACTAACACTTTGTTTTTTTTACAAATAATTTGTTCCTCATGTTTGAGAAATTATTTCCATGACTTTTTCGTTCCAAGATTAACAACATTTTGTTCCTTTGACTTAGAAAAGATTTATTCTACAAAAAGATTTGTTCCAAGTGTAATAACACTTTGGTCCTTTTATTTGAAGAAACTTTGTTCCACTTGTTCCATAAAATTAGTTCTACACTTTTCTTTTGTTGTGGGATTAACAAACTTTTCTCCTTTTTTTAGGTATAAAAGATTTATTCCTCTTGTTTTAGAAAATTAGTTCCAAAAAAAATTGTTCCTAGATGGATAACGGGTTCTTCATTTTATTTTAAAAATATTTGTTCCAGTTGTTCCAAAAAAATTAGTTCCACATTTTTTCTGAGATGAACAACATTTTGTTCCTTTTGTTTAAAAAAATATTTGTTCCACTTGTTCCAGAAAATTAGTTCCACATATTTTTTGTCCTGTGATGAAAAACAATTTGTTCCTTTTATCTAGAAAAGATTTGTTCCTATTGTTTTAAAAAAGTTTCACATTATTTTTGTTCCCAGATGAGTAGCACTTGTTCCTTTTATTTAGAAAAGATTTGTTCCTCTTTTTCCTCTTATGTGTCTCCCCGGCTATAATATTTGTTCCTCCCATGTGTTTCAGCGACATGTTTTTTATTTCCTTGTACTAGTGATTCGTTTCTAGTACGCAATATTTTTGTTCCTGGGTAGACGAGATTTGTTCCTAGGAAAATACTCTTTTGTTTCCCTATGTAAACGAGATGTGTTCCTCGGAAATAATATTTTTATTCTCCGAGTACACGAGATGTGTTCCTCAGACGCAATATTCTTGTCCCTTGAAAAGACGAGATTTGTTCCTTTGACAAACTATTTTTTATTTCCTGAGTAGACGGGATGTGTTTCTCAGAAGCAAAATTCTCTGAGTAAACGAGATGTGTTCCTCGGATTCAATATTTCTTGTTCCCAGAGACCAGAGTAGAGGAAATTTGTTCCTTAGACACAATATTCTTGTTCTTTGAGTAGAGGAGATTTGTTCCTAAGACACAATATTCTTTGGTTATTTGGTCGCTAAAGTTGTGTTCCTTCTTTTTAAAATTTTGTTCCCAAAACTAAAATATTTTTCCAATTAGGCTAACTCGAATTCATTATTTGTCTTGTGTTCCGCTAGTTGTGTTCTTTCTTATCCAAAGTTTTGGTCCTTCGAAACTAAAATATTGTTTCAAATAGTCTGACCTAGATTCGTGATTTATTTCGTGGTTGCTAAAGTTTTGTTCCGCGGACGATAGTGTTTACACGCTGCATATTTCTAAAATCTAAAAGAAAATCTATTAGACCACAAGATGGGCGTTTCTAAAAGAAAAAGTACTATGCACGGTTCTCCATGGCTTACATGATCTCAACTTTATTGCTAAGAAAAAAATCTCAACTCACATGCACACGGACTGTTCGTTGCTTGCTTTTAACTACGTTAAAGAGCCAAGGACCGGAAGCAGCTCGGTGTGGACCCCGCATCGTGGATGCTGTGACGTGAGCACGTCGCTGGAAGCACGCAGCGAAACGAGCGATCCTGCGACATTTTTTAGTCCCACATCGAAAGATCACAGCGATATCCACCAGCATAAATACCCGAATCTGTCATGTCTGTTACGAATAGTCCGGTCGAACGGAAAACCTTCAGTCTAAAGTCCGCTCAGAAGAAATCGCTGATTCTAATTGAACTTGGACCGGCCCAGCACTGCAGATTCCTTCAACGAAAAAAAGTTGAATAGGCTCAATTCTATCAACCCAAGTGGGCGGAACGGAAGCATACGGACGCCCGGGCGCCAGGGAGGAGGACCCGTGTTGACTTTACGTACAGTGGCCCCCGAGCGGTCGGCCCTCCTCAACAATCTGTAACACGCGCTAGTACTAATTGTGGTCTAATTCCCATTAATCTTCCGGCCATTAGCGCACACAGATTAAAATTAGAAGTGCCTAACGTGTGCACGGCCCAACTCACAAAAACTGCTAGCCCAAAGGCCACATGATTGGTCTGCAGTCCGTACGTTTTACCCCCGCAGGCCAAACGATCCAATAGCATCAACAACCAGCATTAACACATACGCTACCTCAAAAAAAAGCATTAACACATACGCTGATTTGCCGTCCGTCCGTTCTGCCATTCCGCCGTTCCACCACATCCTCGATCGATCGAGATCGGCGCGCATGCTAGGGCTTCATCGGCGGGAGCATCGCCGGCGGTCATACTCTGACTAGGCAAAGGCGCGGCCGCATGCTAGAATGAGTCTAGACTCTAGAAACAGCCGATCAGTCGAACGCCAAAGCCTCTCCAGTCTCACCATACGAGTTACAGTTACATGTCAGTCTAATCCTCAAATCGATGCAGTAATTTAGCAGTAGAATTATACAAAATACTGGTTAGAATATTTGCTAGATCAATTAGGTTATATTCTTGTACTGAAACTAGATTCTAGAGCAGATTTACGGTCAGATTGTGCGCACCACTAGTCAGTAACTATTATTTTCTGAAACAATTGTGTCAACCTCTACTTTCATGGGTGAAATAATAAGTCGGTTGCATATATTAGGAACAAAAATACTCCCTCCGTTCCTATATATAGAAGGTATAGTTTTTTGCATGAATATTAACGCACAGGTTAAGCAGTTTATATTTTTGTTGATTTTAGACATGAAAGTGGAGGAAAATAAAGAAACTCCCGATCTCCTCTCTTTCCCGCTCAAATTTGTTTGTGGAATATCTCATCTGGGAGTCAACTACTCCACAAATTCAGCGTTAAATTTGGCAAGAGTCTTATATTTTGGAATTTTCTTTAAAAAACTATACCTCCTATAAATAGGAATGGAGGGAGTAGTTGCAAGCGTTTGACACCAATAAGAATATATACACTTGTCTGGTAGGCCAGGTGGGCGCCAATCTAAATTTAAACAAGTAGAAAAAATTTGTTATAGACAATGATGTCGTGCGCTAGGTTTACTTCGCCCCCCCTATGGTCAAATCCTAGATCCGCCCCTGTTTACATATGCCTGAGTCTGTAACGATTTCTTTTGTTAGTCTTTCTCGCGGAGTTTTGCCTAGGAAAGGAAGGGAGTGCGCGTTTGCAGAGATAGTAGAGAAGACGGAGGGCAATGGTCTGTGTCTTTTCGGTCACTATATGTAACATCCGGATTTTTAAGGGCTAATTTTTTTTTAAGCAAAGGATGTTGCTCCGAAATAAAATAAATAAATATTTTATTCTTATTTGTTTCTTTTCAAACTGCCTATTGGTCAAGCATGAGTGCTCATGCAAATCGTGTTGCCATGCACGTATGGGCGACACACCTTGCCAGGCTAGCACGTTATTTTATATATATTTTTCTTGTTTGCCTTCTATTCCTCTACTCTAAATTCTACCGGGCCATCCCATCTGGCCCAATCCAAAGCCAACCCAAGTCGGCCCAGCTGACCGATGCTCGCCTCGAATTTTTGACACATGAGACCACCTGCGTGAGTGAAATGCTAGAAAAGACTACCCGCCAAAAAATTTATCAAAAAGGACCCCCTACGGGTGGCGGCACCCTTGGCCAGGCGACACGTGGCACGTGCCGCCTGGGCCAGTGCCGGCAGGCCCCTGCCGCCGTTGCCGTTGCCGTTGCCGTTGCCGGCATGTTGCCGTTGCAGGCCAGGTGGGCCATGCCGCCGCCGGGAATGCCGGCATGCTGCCTGCCACCTTTGGTGGTGGCGGCACCCTGCAAGAACTATTCGGTCGCATACTCCCGCCCGCGGAACATGCCGCCACTGTCAGTGCCGGCATGCAGCCAGCTCAGCATGTCGGGTTTCCTCCAGGCAGCAGGGCCCACCCGGCGTTGCAACGGCAACATGCCGGCAGCGGCAACGGCGGCAGGGGCCTGCCGGCACTGGCCCAGGCGGCACGTGACACGTGTAGCCTGGCCAGGGGTGCCGCCACTCGTAGGGGATCCTTTTTGACAAAAAATTTTGCAGGTGGTCTTTTCTAGCATTTCACTCACGCAGGTGGTCTCATGTGTCAAAAATTCGCTTGCCTCTACGCTCGAGGCGGACTCCGTGAAGGAAATACAGCGCCGTCGAGCGAAACCACTGCTCCGACTATCCCGTAGCCTCGAGCTATCCCTTCATCAGCGTATAAAAGCCCCAAGTCGACGCCCAGCCCCTCTCTTTTCCCTGCCACGCCGCCACACCGCCACACCGAAACCCTAGATTGGTTTCTTCTCGTGTAAGTGTGTAACGCCGCCAGGCCGCTGTAAACGCTGCTCGCGTTCCCGGTGACTGGAGCCACGAAGGAGCGAGCTGCTGGCCACCAAGCTCGCGAGGAGGAGGATAAAGGAATCCCAGGAGGAGAAGGCAAGACGTCAATCACCATCAACACATGTGACCACGTCCACAGTCCACAGCTCGAGTTCACCGACCGGGCACATAGATTACAGCCTGACTTGATGAGAACCAGCTCAAACCCTTACACCTACCCACTACCTATGTACTCCCTCCGTTCGGAAATATAAGATGTTTTAGTTTTGTGAAGTGAATGTATCTAGATATCTTTTAGTGTATAAGTTCGCTCGAATCTATACACTAAAAGATGTCTAGATACATTAGCTTCACAAAGCTAAAACATCTTATATTTCTAAACACATGGAGTAGATGGCTACCTCCTAGACGTAGTTTTCGGTCTTATTTTTGTAGATTGCAGGCCGGTAAACCGAATGTTACTGGATGGCACGATCTTATTAGACAGTTTCCATGCATCGGATTTAGTCGAGTTCTATATGGACATGTTCTCAGATAGTATTAACAACGTAGCAATGGTGTTAGTTTACGAATATTTGTATTGGTTATTTAAAATATTTTGAAACTAATTCATGCATCATTAATTAGTTGCATATACACGTACAGCTTCTCTGTATAGTTGTTGTATGGGTGCATTTCGTTATTCATTTTCGCATGCAAATCCTTCTAGATGATAGTCATAGTATTTCTAATTGAATGGTACTAGCTGTAGAGGCAATTGCTAGGACGATGCATCTGTTCTACCAGTTTTGGTTAGCGTCGGTACGTAGCTCCGGTGAGGATTATTGTAGTTAGTACTGCTTGCTCATCACATCATAGACTCAGTAACATGTAAGATTTATTCATTTAATTTCTAGATATACTCATCAGGTTGATTTAGAATTTATCATCTAGCATGTTTCCTTGTTGGCACAATAAGATGTTGCATCGATGCATGCTACTATCTAGAGTAGCCTACGTGATGCATGCTTTTGTTATGGATTATTCGTTAGCATATGTACAGAATGTCCTAATCTTAGATTATGCATTTGTATGTCTTGCTAGCATGTAGTGGTTTGTGCATTGCATATTAACTAGAAGGACCTCGCGCACGTTGCTGCGCTGTTATATTGTTCTTATTTTTTCTGCTTGATATGTGTGCATTTGCCTTCACCTGGTAGGAAATAAGGTTGTAATATTTGAGTCTATAATGGTTCAGGATATATAGAAATGAAGTTTCATATTTTCTTTCAGTCTCATACATGTAAGGAATTGGAGTAAATTTATCTTTTTTGAACCAGGTTTTCAACTTTTCATACAAAATAGAATTTCTAGCAAATAAACTGAGACAACTTATAAGATCTTGTACTTCCACGCAATGTGATGCCGGTGCATAAATCAATCCCAATTTGCTAAACGACCAACTTTATATGCTTCCCATAACATGTGAGCCCATAGTATCCCTTCCAAGTCTACCATGATAGAAAGAACCATGCTATCTCATTGTTAAAATCAATATATATATTTAAACTGGCATTTGCACCTTGATAATAGGCTTTGCAAAAGAGTTTGTACGACAGCTATCAAGTGGTGACCATATAACCATCGAAGCCATGGCTGCAATATATCTTCCATTTCCAGAATAAGTGGTGACCACTGACTTGTATGTTATGTTTCTGAAAAAATAATTTTAGTCTTTCTCAAAATGAATGTAACCAACTTATCATAATCTTCATAATTTTAGTCTTCCTTGTACCGCCTCTGTGCAGTACCACTTCAGGTCATCCTCAGATTTCATCACAAAGAAATTAGCAGGAACCTCACTCTGAATGCTACTTCTTTTTATGCAAGATCCAAATGCAAAACACTTCTCGGTTTGTTGTATCCTAAGAGCTGAATTACCAAAAATAATCGCAGCATTTAGTCCTTTGGAACTTTAGAACAACATCACATTTCCTTACCTATTGGAAGAAATGTCAGAAAATTAAATTTAATATTTCTCAAGATCATCACTTTTTTAAAGAAATCAATAGATGATGTGCAGACTAATGTTTTCATTTTATGATGATTTCGAGGAAACCATGATATCTTAGTACTCTTGTGTATATACGTCAAACTCTCTGTCGCTGGGCCACGCCGATTCAGACAGAGTTTAAGGACGTGGAGATGATTCTGTAAGCACAAGCTCCGATAATTTAATTTATTTCTACGTTTGGAGAAATAGCAACATGGTGGCAAGTTGTAGCTAGCTTGGTGAGAATATAAAGCAAAAAATGAGGCAGATAATCAGGACAGCTGCAGACAGTGGTATAGTAAAACTGAACCAAACTGAATTCATCAGCTAAGCACACCGCAATTTACTGCAACAATGCCAAAGGATTTCTGATTCAGTCGATGATACATCAGCTAGTCAGTCAAACAGAAGGGTAAAGCAAATCGAGCAACTCACTCTCACCGTGACATGGCGCCATTCGCGGCGAAGTCGACCACACATCCACACCACTCCTCTTCACGAGCTGTGGCCTCTCCAGTCAGCATCCCCGTACGGCGTACGTCCAGCAGCGGCGTCGGCGCAACAGCAGATTTCGCCACAACATGCCGCCGATGCTGGCTGCGATGTTTTTGGAGTCCACCCCAAATTGCCGGAGTGGATTGTTTCTGAACATTGCATCCTCAGGAACTTGCAGGAACTGCAACGATTAAAGAATCTTGGAGATAGAAATTTAAATCAGCTGACAGAGAGATCGGGAGGGACGAGTCAGGCATGGCCCTAAAACAGATGCGGGATGGGAGGTCGGGGCGTACGTCCTGATCTCGGAGGGCGGTGGTCGGTGGTGGCACAGACCAAGACCATGGCGATGAGGGGCAGCCAAATCGGGCACATCAAACGCACGGCTAGCACGTTCGACCACCAATTGATCCCCATACCTCACCCTAGCCAACAACAGCAGCCTCGAATCCAAGGAGAAGCCACTCCTCCCAATGCAGCAAACGCCCGCAGCAGACACGCCGCTTAGAAGAAGGCGATTTTCAGACTAATAGCAATCTTCACCGGAGACCAACACCAAACTTCATACCCCCAAATCCGCCGCTGAACAGAACGATGCATTCAACGCGGAGGACCCATCCCCGGACAATCAGCCATTCCAATCCACACCGCACAGCCACACCACAGAAAACAAAATCGGAACAAATCTTGAACGGCGGACAACGATGCAATGCAACCCCTCCATCGGAACCATCCCACAGCGCCAACACAGAATAACAATACAGATGAGAAAGAGGAATAAACCAGGGCACAGCAGAAGGCCCCATCGAACGCAGACAGGCGAGGCGGTGATGGCGGCCATCCAACCCGCACTGGGGCAACAGAAACGCCGGCGGCCGAGCAGCAGGGGCTGAGGAAACACCACGACCAGTGAAGAAACCCGCCCCGCACAAGAGAAACCACTAACGAAAGCGCCCTGAATCAAAGCCCGCAGGAACCGACCTCGCGAAGAGCATCCACACGTCTACACATATAACGTGCTCGTATCTACTGCATGCACTAACTTCGACTGAACTGACGCTATAGCGAGCGGTGCAAGTGGACCCACGACAACCATAGGCCAATCGCTACCCCATAAACCATCGACCGTCGAAACCTTGCTAGCCTTCTTTGAATTCTATGTGTCACTTTTTGTTTGGATTGTTATTGTTGTATTGCTTGTATCTTTTTTGATTGTTATTGCTACGTTACGACGAGTAGGGAGTGACGGAGATGATCCAAATCAAGACTAGGAAGAAGGGTTGTTCGACGAAAATAAAGGCATGCCCACTCATCATGTCTATCCCACTTTTACAAAGTGCATATTATTTTATTGTTTTAAAATTATATATATGCTATTTTATTCCAGTAGCCAGCGTGTCGCTTGACACACCAACCTTGATCCACTTGTCGCCTTTTACCTTATACCCTGAGTAGATATTATATATTAATTCTGTTAGAGTAGAATTGCTTAGCCATGCTCAATAATCATTAGGACCTTCTTTTGCCTCTTTGGAGGAATTGGACGACCTTCGGGTCATACACACACTTTTTGAAAGTTTGAGCTCATTGAGCTGGGCTTTTTAGCCGTTGATCCTTCCTCTACTCTAACTTCTACTCTGGGTGAAACTTACCATCTAAACATGGCGTGGGCGACAGCTGAATCAGATGTTGACGGAGCGATTGGCTGCCCTTCACAAGCTGGAGGGGGTGATCTGTCGGTCGTGTCGCATAAGGGTCCTAATAAGTCTTGAATTTGAAGGTTGTGACCACAGTACAACCACATGCTATAATGGGCACTGCCTTGGTCAACTAGGTTAGTCAGCATTAGGTGTCGATGTCGCAGATGGGATGTCTACTTGCGGGAGAACCTTCGGCACAGATAGGGGGACCAATTTGGGGACATACTCTCCGTGCGCCAGACCCGGTGCGCATGTCACATCTTTGGGGGATCTAGCTAAAAGACCTCGTCACGATCCCTCTGCCGGTACACCAAGTGGTGTGTACTCAACTAGCGGCCACTAGTGGGCAACAGGACGGGCTTGTGTCATGTGGGTAAAGTGTACGACCTCTGCAGAGTTAAAACTATTCGAATAGCCATGTCCATGGTCATGGACGACACATGAATCCTTCTTGACCCACAGGAACATGTTTTGCTTATTCCCTCTTTGCCCCTATCCTTGTCTTAGAATCCTATGGAAACCGTGAGTTGTCGTGGACAATCACGTAGATGAGAAATATTACATTGAACACTAAAATGTTTTCATCTAAAACTGCTTTCATTAAAAATATTATCGTCTTCCAAATAAAATTGGCTTTTATACAAAAGAACCATACAGCCTTTCTTTGAAACCTCATGTAGATATAGTAGGTCTTGCACGAGGGGGTGTGTTGAGTACTCTATGTACTCATGGCATTACTTTTGTTGATAATTCAGAGTACATCAATGATGGAGAAGACTATGGTGACTACGACGATGGCGAGGAGTGAGGCCCCGTGGATTACATCAACTGCCTGTGGCTGAGATTGAGTCACTTCGCATTTATTTATCCGTTGTGCTTTCTGGTTGTAATAAATGTCATAAGACACTGCACTTTGTGGCTATTACAATTCAAACTTTGTAATAATTTACTATTGAACGTTCTGCAATGATATTCATTTCGCTGTGTCGTCAACTTGATCTTGGGATTGACGAGTAAACACAGGGGGTCTGGAAGTGTAGGTTCTGATCCTCACACTATATGGGAAGGATTAATGGGCGACTTCCTAGGATGGTCAGCATGTAGTCAAAAGAAGGCATGAAAAAGTGACAACGAAAGAAGCCATACGCAGTAAAAAATAATGCATGCATGGGATGAGGTGGACACAAGTTGTGTAACATAGTAGGCCTAGGTGGTATAACTGCATGTTGAGAAAGTAACATAGTAGGCCTAGGTGGCATAGCTGCATGTTACATAGCTACTTCCTCCTTCCCAATTTAGGATGCATATTAAATTTGGTCAAAGTCAAACTTTATAAAGTTCAATCAACTATATATACAAAAGTAATAAATTTTATGATATTAAATGCATATAATATGAAAATATATTTCATGATGGTTCTAATAACATTGAGTGAATGTTATAGATGTTGATATAATTTGCTATACATTTGCTTAAAGTTTATAAAATTTGACTAATATGCATCCTAAGTTGGAAAGGAGAAAGTACATGTTAAGAGAGTAACATAGTAGGCCTAGGTGACATGGCTACATGTTAAGAGAATTCCTTGTACTCGGATTATACCTACTTTTTAGATATAGATCGTGAATTACTCAATTCAGTCAAAAAAAACTACTCCCTAAAATGGAAACATGAGCGGTTTCTTTAGGCCCATGTCATGGACCGGACTATGAGATGGGCCGCGATGCAGGCTGGGCCGGTCTATAGGCCAAACGCAGCAGCGTGCATCTACAAGAGGCTAACACCGGACAGGGAGAAGGACGCACAGAACAAAAGACTGAACTCAACTCTCCCTGACCCACTTCGTCTCCTCCCAAATCTGCAGTTGACAAAGGTCAAGGTTGCAACAGATTGTCTTGAAGTCATCAAGAGCATGGAAGGGAGCTATCTAGGAAAATGCAGCACAATTATTCAGGAGATTAAGCTTCGCACTTCCGACTTCGCCTCGCTGGTCTTTGTTCACGAGCGAAGAGTTTCGAACATGGAGGCTCATGGGCTCGCAAGAGCGTCAGCCTACCGTGAATTAGGTCGCCATGTCTGGCTTCACCAGACCCCAGATGATTTTTGTATTCCCATAAACATAACTGATCAATGAAGTGGCGGCTGTTTACCCTCAAAAAAAAAAAAAAAAAACTCTCCCTGACCCACTTCGTCTCCTCCCAAATCCCCTGTATCTCTGGATCCTGCCATGAGAGTGCTTCCATCTACTCCCAAACCCTAGATTCCCTCTCCAATAGTCCAATCTCCCTTCTCAGTGTATCAAGGCGACCTAGGTTCATGACAGCCCAATTTTTTTTATTTTGAAATGTACAATAATTAGGCAAATAACCATGTGATCTAGACATGCGTTGAACATACACACTGCCAATTAGTGGCAAATTTAACACATCATAACAAACAATTGCTAGACAAATGGTGAGGTGAAGGAGATAAGAAAAATGTGCCATGGCATCATTTATGGTCGAAAAAGCAAGGGTTGATGAGTAATGTCAAACCACATCCATTGTCTCACTGGCATAAGTTTTAATTTCCATTACAAGACGATTGTAGAATTATTGAGAAGTTGAGCTTGCGATGTTGTTTCACTAACACCCATTTTGCCAGGCATCCAGGTTTAGCACATCAGTCCACGACACTTGAATAAGAATTTGCCACGTAGACCAGATAATTGGCCTAAGTGCACATAAATGATTTGCCATGTACACGAAATAACTGACTTGAGCGAAGGTAAATGGTTCGTGCCCACTTCTGCGCAAACAAAAAAAGAGAGACCATGAGATGACTTGTGCATATAACCTAGGTTTTTTACATGAATGTATTTTTCAGGCGACCAAGAGAGTACAAGTGAGCAGAAGGCACAAAGAAGGCGCGACCATGTAATAAGTCCAAGTGAAAAAACTAGGGCTACACATATTTTTTCAGTCGCGGTGAATAAAAAAATATTCATTGCTGCATGAAATGCACAAGTTGACAATAAATTTAGAAAACAGAACTGATGGCATTACCTTCATCATGCCTTCCTTAGTGCTTTCAACAGCGTCAATGCCACAGTACCAAAGAGCCTTCTGGGTTGATAATTAACTTTTGGTTGCCAATTTCCACCCATAACTGCAGATGCTTCGCCAGTTGATTTATTCAACATACTGGTCTGGTCAGTATTCATCTCCTTAAGAGAACACAATTTCACAGGAAACCTGGATGTTAACACTGATCTCCAATATGGGAAGAAACTTCTCCTTGCCAATTTGAGCTCCCATCCTCTAGGCTCTTTCTTCACTTTAGCCTGGCTCATAAGTCAATAAAGATCTGAATGTCAGAAATCCCAAAACATGCCAGCAGTAATCGCTTGATATGTTAATAGCTAATTAGGATTACCATGCAAGATGAGATAACTTAAGTTACTTACATGAGCGGATATCATTGACAGAGATTAGTACTAAAGGTTCAACATAACAAATCATATGCTTGTGCTACGCGGTTATCCCACAATTCCCCTTGCTTCACAAACCAAACTATATCCTATCATTCAAGAGAAGACAGAAAAAGTTTGCTAACAACATGCAACACTGAGAGAAAGCATAAAAACAGTTACATTATAAAGACCATGCATGTTGGAAAATAGTGTCAGTAAGAACTGCCCCGACCAACTGGAGCTGGAAAGTGCAAACTACACTCCAACAAATTTTCTTCACACGAGGAACTGGGAAATAATCATAGCAGAACACAATGCAGTGTGTCAAGTCAGCAGGGAGGAGGTTTTTCCATCAATCGGTATCTCTAGTTCTTTACCTTTCCATTCTGCGGACATGGCACTTTCACACCTGCTTTGATCCTAGCCATCTCCCCTGTTTCCCATGACAGATAATTAGGGTTTACTTTCTCAAATCTGAGAGAAATACTTCAATCAAAATACACACCAAGTTTGCGAGGCAGCTCTTCGAGTGACAGCACATTCTTATAGGGGCAGCTTCAAAGACAAAGAAATAAGATTAACACATTCATGTGCAAAGTTATGATCAACCAAGAAATGAAAGAGGTGTGTAAGGAAGTACAGTTCGCCAATATCGATGTCATCTCCAGCAGAACAAAAACCATAACCCTTCAGAATAAGTGAAACACGTTCAAAGACCTCCTCATGGGGCACTTGCATGACATATGGCGCCTGCATGACATTTTTTACGTGTGAGGAGAAAGATGATGGCAAGTGTTGTTTGCTATGGGAACAAATAATAAATATTAATCCGTAAGGTGAAATAGCATCATAATGCATGAAACTAGTCCACATAAATCTAATGATTTTCTACTACGATATATGCAAGAAAAATAAAGATCAATCTCTATGTTGTCATCTATTTACGAACCGAGTAATGCACTAATGCAAGTACAATGGAAAAGAACTATTAACAAGTGATCCTACAAACAGAAGAACAAACAGAAATGGTAAAGAACTATATTTATATAATATAGATGCATTTGATTTAATATATTTATATATTAGATGTATATTCAGTTTTTTACTTCATACTTCATATAAAAATGAATTCGAATTCATAATTAGTAAACATGAATGTTCAGTTTACCAACTGCTATTTATTTTTGTATGTATTCAGTATGTAACTACGATTTTGCTACCAACTGAAACTACGAGTTTCATACCTTTGGATGAGACCGTATGTAAGAATCAAGAGCTTCACCAGCTTTGAAAATTACATGAACAAGATCCAGTGTACTATCCAAAAGCTTTCTTTTCGCCTCTAATGGCTCCATTTCCACTCCTTTCTGACGCATCTCCAATTTTATAGCAGTAATGTAGCCCGCAACAAGGCTAGTGATAGTACCAAAACCATTCAGCTTACTATTTCTGCTTAGCTTGCGAGAAGATAACCCACGGATCTGTTCTTGAGCAGCTAGGAGTAAAACAGCTGTATGGACAATCTTCCCATCTTTTATGTACTTGTCAAGCTCATCTAACAGATTATCTGTGTGTTTGGCTAGCAACCTAGTTGTATCCAAGAAGAGTTTCTGCAACATAATGAATATTGAAATAAAAATAGTGGATGTTTAAAAAACTCGAAACTTCAGAAGTTAATAGCAATTTAGATTGTTATCTGTTAACTGAAAGCTAAACTATGTCATAGCATGGACATACACATACAGGGAGTAACACAAGGAACTACATTCCTTTAGAAAGTGCAGATATAAGAATGTAATGTCATTAGGTATTGCTTTATCAGTGGTTTGACATATATGCGAACTTCATGTCATGCTGCAAAGCAGGTAATTTTTGAAAGGATGGATGGGAAACAAACCATTTCGGGTAGGCACAGAATGCGAATGAGCTTGAGGACATAGTTGATATCTGCCTTACTGCAGTCCAGATGCTCTTGATAAGGATTTAGACTGTCCTCCACGTACTTATGCATGCAAGTGTTCTCAACGGCGACATGGAGTGGGAGTAGGTCCTCAGTGACCAAAGCACCAGCTGTGCGTAAATTGGCTGATGCACCATGGCGCAATAGCAACTCTATCATATCAACAGAGAACATTTCAGCTGCTCGGTGGAGGGGAAAGAACCCATATTGTGTCATGCAGTTTGGATTCGCCCGGAACCCATGAAGCTCAGGATCCTCACCAACCAAAACTACTTTGGCACATTTTACTGCATTATACACGACTATCTGGTTTAAAGTTTCTGGCGTGATGATGTAACCCCAAGTCATACACCGTCCATTTTGATTTAAGAAGCGGATGAAAGGTCGGACACTATCCTTTTCCAGGATTGGCACCAAGCGGGGTAATATATCAAAGAATGCTTCGTTTACCCACTGGATTGATACATTCACAAACATGAAGGATGAAGGGAAATCAGTGGGCAAAATGTTGCAATAGACAAATTAGATACTTTAGAAATCTGCAGGTCAATTGTAAAGAACCTGAGGAGTACGGTCTGGGGTGATTATATTGGTTGCTCTGGACTTAGCAAGTATAGCCCCTGTTTTCTTCATCCACTGTGAGAGGGAATGTCACCATCAAGAGCTGGGCTGTGAGCCTATGGAAAGGAAACAAGGTAGTAGAAAAGTATATCATAAAGGTTGTTAGTTACTGCACCTCTTTGACTGACATGATATGAGCAGCTATGTCAGCATGGCACGGAGAACCAGGATCACGTGGAGGGTAGGCAGGATTCCATGGATCGTGTTGTCCATCTGAGGTACATCCACCTCTCCCTTTACTATTATCTTCAGGGCAAGCAGTTCCTTTTGCAGCCTCTCTGTGCATTGTCTCCATTGGTGCAGACCTGGCCTGTAATGTCAGTTCCCCTGTCAAGTCAAGTTTATATTTATTTTTTTATTCTACATGTTGTAGAGAACTTGTGCTAGGCAGTACAAAAGCTATAATCAGTGGCGGAGGATGAACTATTTTTTTGGTATGGCAGAAACAATAGTACTGTACATAGTACAAAAGCAATACATAACATATAAAAATAGGCTACCCTGTACGTATATACCTTACTTCTCCACGTAATTGTAAAAAGCCCACAAAGCCCCAGTACCTGTTCCCTGGATTATTTCTTCTCTACCTCACATGCGAGAGAGACTAGCACGCAGTACATGGTCATGGCGCCGGTTCAGGTAGAGAAATAGCAGGGCTAGGTGTATTTGCGACGGATTTTAGCTCTGGCAAACGCCAGACCTTGCCAGAATGGGAGCTCCGCCCCTGGCTATAATACTGGACTTCACAAAAAAATCTACTTCACGTAATCATGGCAGTTTCATCAGTTGGCCAAAAAAAAATAGTTCATGCGAAACTTACAATCATTGCAAGATGGTATTGGTATGGTTTTATGTGTTGCTTCCAAACTAAGGCAGGCAGAATAGTATTCAAACATTGCAAACTTCGACCAGAATTCGCTTTAACTTTACAATGTCATATTTCTTAGATAAAGATGAGCACATAATCACTGTTGTATATAAATTAATTGAAACATAGCACAGCAATAGAAATTGCGAGTTGAACAACCAATAGCATCCTTAAGTGAGACTTCAGTTCTCTATCCATCAATATCTAGTCCCTCAATTCCATTCAAGCACAACTAAAAAAATGAAATTGCAGGAATAAGGCTTTTAACCACAAGCCAGTAAGGAATAGAAGGCAAAAAAAAGAATTATTAATAGTAATTGCTACAAAAAATAGTTTCTTTATAACAGTTACTATGATAGTCCGAAAATAAAAGGAATAGAAGCCGAAATTCAAGATATAAAAGTAATTGCTACAAATATTTCTTTGTGGCAGTTACTGTGCTATTTCGAATTACAACTACTCCATCTGGCCCAAAATAACTGGCGCAGCTATATACTATGTCTAGCACCAGTGTATTCCTAAGCTGCGCCAATTAATTTGGACCGCAGGCAGTACTATTTCCTTTTACTAGTGAGTTGTAGATGAAAGCCTGTGGTGTTCCATTCATTTTAGATAGCCATGTAAGCTGGAGATATTTTGCTTTAATAACCTGGGTAAGTAGAACTTTGAGGTCAACAGATTGCTAACTTTACAGGGCACATGATGTGGCAGCCAATATGAGTAATGCAGTAATAGAAAGGGTATGGCTATACCACAGGTGACTGGATTGTTTCTAAATCAGTCACTTTTCTCTGGACCATTATTAGATCACCATCCAATGGTTCGTGCGTTGTCTTCTTCCTCTCAACAATTCTTCAATCCAATGCTCTGTTGTTCTCCAATCACTGCCCTCTCCTCCTCCCGATCTTTGCTATCTCCGACGAGCTCCAGCACCCCTGCCCACAGACCCCTCCCACCTGTTGACTTTCGCGCTCGCGGCCGGTGGCGCTACCACGCCACCTCACCGCCCGCCCTAACTGACCACCACCACCGCCGGTCAGACTGCCGCCCAGGCCCTCCCTCTAAGTCCGGCGATGAATGATCTTCTCCATGCCGACGTGCCCCCCACCCCCACTCCTAACCCTAAGTTTCTTCCTCGCCTCCGTTATCGCTGCCGCTACTGCATCGAGCTCCGCCTCCGGCTCGGTCTTCTCTCGCCCTCACGCCGCGGCCGGATGAGTCGTCCCCGGCCCGGGCTAGACTCGGTCCAGTGTCCTTGCCCCCAATCCTTTCTGCTCCTATTTTCTCTGTATAAGAGGGAACGTCCGCAAGTTGAACGTGCCCTCAGATCGACTGGAAAATTTGCAAATTCCAGTTGCCTGTGATATAGCAATTTTCTAATACAAAAGTACCAAGCATAAAAACACAATTTTTCTTCCATCTAGTCCACTTCAATAGTTCAGAGGTGAGTGTTATTGAATCTATAGCTGCATGGCTATATTATACTAGCACGGAATATACTTGTTAGTCAAAAGTAACCAAGTCCACAACTGGACAGATGGATTTAGTAATGAAAAATTGCAGGGATCAAGGTAATCAGAGTATACAAATCCAGAGCTGGATATATTTCTTTCAGCAGTAACAAATGTTCGGATGGACAAATTACCTTAGTAACACTGGACTCCCGTGCAGGCGTGCTTTTAACCGAACAGATCAACGTCACCGCGAACTGAAGCCAGCTAGATCGAGTTTGCCGGAGGACAGATCTGGTCAGGAGTAGGAAAGAGATGGGGATTAGAGGAGGGGCATCGCCCCTAGTGCTGTTGAGTCTCCACAAACAGACACTGCCCTAGATGTACAAGAAAAGGCTAAGAAAACCCTAGGAGCAAGAATACGGTGAGGAGAGACAAAGAAGAGGCGAATATAACTAACCACCGTCAGAGCTGACCGCAGATCCGCCGCGCCGGAGAAGGAGGAGGAGCTGCGCCGGGAAAGTGACGAATGTCAGGGGAACACGATTTGGCGAGAAATGGATGGACTTTATTTTTCCTTAGGAAAGGGCAGTGCTGGGCGTCTCCCGGGATATTTCTCCCGGATCCCCCTCTTCAAAGCGCGACACGTGTTATTAAGGTAGCAAAATAATTCATTCGAAGCAAAATCTATTTTTACCATAATTTTACTTTTACTTTCATAATATACCAATATAGCAAAAAATGTTTCATTCAGAGCAAAATCAACCGCGATTGTAGCAAAAAAAAGTTCACCGATGAAACTCACAAAACTCACCGGAGATCTCACCGAAGATCTCGCCGGAGACATAGTAGTACAAAAATTATACTATGGTAGCAAAAAAATTGTGTCGTTGGAAATATCCCCGGAGATCTCACCGGGGAAAATTGTACAGATGTAGCAAAACAAATTTCACCGGAGAATCTTGCTGAAGACATGGTAGCAAATTATTTATACTAATGTAGCAACCCGACATAATGGTTGTAGCTATAAAAATATTAATATATAGCAAATTCTCGTTCGTAGCGGCAAAAATCAAAAAGACGACCCCCAGTAGCAAGTCGGATCACCATTTGAAGCAGCCTCAACTACCTCTGGTAGCATCGTCGTTTATCGTTTTCAGCACCTCCATTAGTCTGTTAGAGATAATAGTGTCGCCGTCGGCCTATGGTAGCATTGTCGTCAATCCACGGTAGGAACGCCGCTCTTTGTATGCAGCAATATGCAGCAACAAGGCGGCCATGGGAGTTCCCGTGGTACAACAGTGGTGAGCACATGCTAGGGCGCGACAAGATCCCGCGCAGGAGGTCAAGAGGGCAGCGGCCTCTCCTGGCCAAGCGGCAGCGAGGACTCGTCTCGGCCCCGACGACGGCGCGAGCTACAGGGCGGTGGCGGCGGCGGCAGGAGAGCCGCACGCGCGTGCTCGCGATGGTGGCGCTTGTCGCGAGGTCGCCGGCCCCTCATGGTCCTCATCGGTTCGCAGCGAGGACAAATGGGCACAGGAGGGAACGAGGAAGAGAAGAGGTCGGCCATGGCTGCGGGGACGAAGAACAAAGAAAATCCGGCCAGCCATCAGCTCCAGTAGGAGTATGGACGCCGGCGGTGCTTTCCACGGGGGGGGCGCGGAGGCTCCAGCAGGAGAACGGCTGGTGACGGTGCTCTCCACAGGGGCGTGCGGCGGCTCCATCAGGAGAACGGTCGGCGGCGGTGCTCAGCGATAAAGGCGCATAGGTCGTGGGAACGGCCGCGGCCGGGATTCTGCGGCCTGCGAAAAACGCGTCGGTCTCTTCGTTGATTTCTCTGTGAGATGCGAATGAGGAAGATGCCTATGTGGGGTCCATGGGACACGTGTCAAACAGCAGAGGAGGAGTCCACGAGACGTTCCGCCCCCCGGCTGGGAGAGAGCGAAAATGCTTTGAATCGGCCGACCAATTGGGGGCAGCCATCGGTTGTGGCGCGAGACCTTTTGTAAGGGCATCAGGCCGACCGCAAATGGTTCGTTTTAATTCAGATACATTAGCCTATGGATAGAAAATGGGTTGCGGTTACAGTGGCTTGATGCATACCGTCCACGCGAGTGTTAGCGCTTGATAGTCTGGTGATGGTCTGGTAATGGTGATGGGACATCGCAATTGACCACCAGCGGCTTCTCGCACGGTGGAAATTCTATCGCTGACGTTGCCTCGTGTTTCCTGCACGCGCGGCCGGAGATTGTTTTCCGCCCGTGGCCGGTAAATATCCCACGCCCAGCGCCATTTCCCGCCAAGCCGCGGGCTATATAAGCAGGCGCTGCTGGTGGTGGCCAAAACCCTAGCCAGGAAGAAAGCATCACCCACCTAGCCATGCCTCGCCGTAAGATCACCAACTGGATGATGATTCGAGAGATGTGTCAGAACTGCTTCGTCGGGTAGACAGTGGAAGAGGTGGCTCGGCTACACGCGGAGCAGGAGGTGGTCGCCTTTGAGCGCAAAGGTATGGTGGCCGAGGAGGCGATGGAGGAGGTGGTGGAGGAGGCGCCATGGATACATCCAAGGTCGCCGTCGGCAAGATGCACACCGTGAAGGAAATATGCCCTAGAGGAAAATAATAAATGGTTTATCTGCATATTTCATACAGTTCATAATAAGTTTAATATTGTGCTATAACTATGGCGGTCGGAGAACACTGATACACGTGTGGTGTTAAACCAGAGTCCCTAGTAAACGTCTATTGCTAGCTCATTGGTCAACTGATGATCAGTTTCCGAATCATGTTACAATTATATCTAATTGACAATGAGGTTCATCCGTTCATGCCATTAAGTAAATGACATGATGGACATACCCAATGTTATTATGTAACACGATCGTGTCATAATGTTTATGTTGTGATAATAAGAAACATTGTGACCTAAATCCTTAGACGGTGAGATCATATTTAATCACTACTTTTTTTTTGAAAAGGCAACAGTGGGAGAGCATCCCACTGTAATTTTCAAATTATAATATAAAAGTGTATGTACAAACAGGCCTGATCTCAAGTGAGATCAAATATAAAAATACAAGAGCTCATAAAACTAAAAAACAAGTATGTACACTAATGCTGTGATTGCAACCAGTTATTGAAGGTCTCAGCATATTTCTTTTTCATCAGAAGCTTTACTTCCAATAGAAGCTTTGATTGCATCAACCGTCACTACCTTTACCGGGTGACTGAAAAGGTGTATTTTAGGTTTTCAATGGAGTATGTAGAGGCGTATGCATCAAGAGCAAGATTTGTTCATCTGCATGATGGAAAGATACTTTGGGCCCACTCAGTGAGATTTTATCCAATGTTGCAACATGTGACTAGGTCATGAGGATGGAATATCACGGAACGAGTAAATGGAAATGTCGGTAATGAGATTGAACTAGGTATGGTGATACCGACGATCAAGTCTTGGATATTGCAAGTATCACAGAAACAAAAGGGAATAGGACATCAAAATTTGTGGTTCAACGACGAAAGTCCTTCGTGAATGCACATGGATCATCACGGATATCCAGATCTAATTGATGATCATTTACCGGAGAATAGCCTTGGTGATGTCTGGAGTATTCCCGAATCACAGGGTAATACGCTAAAGGGTTTGATGACATGTAAGATGTTTTTGGTATATCTGGAATTGCCAAAGGGTTGACAAGAGGAAGACGAAAAGTGATGACCCACAAGTATAGGGGGTGTATCGTAGTACTTTCGGTAAATAAGAGTGTCGAACCCAACGAGGAGCAGAAGGTGTTGATGAGCGGTTTTGATCAAGGAATCACTGTAAATACTAGCAAACAGGTTTTCAGGAGTATTTGGTAATACAAGTAAATAAAGTGCGAGTAAATAAAAGACAATAGTAACAATTGCAGCAAGTGGCCCAATCCTTTCTTCAGCAAAGGACAAGCCGGTTGTGTACTTATAATAACCAAACGTTCTCGAGGACACACGGGAGTTTCTGTCAAGAGCTTTCGCTTCATAGAGCCGATAGTATTTATTGGTTTGATAGGTGTTATGGGGGTGAACCTGTGCTAGCGCACTACCCTTACTAGGATAAATACACACTTGTGATTATACCCCTTGCAAGCATCCGTAAATACAAGAAAGTAATTAAGATAAATCTAACCACAGCCTTAAACTCTAAGATCCTACGCTCCCTGGTGCAATAGTTTCCCAACGGAGGTTTAGGTTTCAGTCACTCCAGCAACCCCATAATCGGTAGCCAAATACACAATGCATCTCACTAGGCCCATAAATGGTGAAGTATCATGTAGTCGACGTTCACATGACACCACTAGTGAAATAGCACCACAACAATATCAAACCATTAAATATTTCTCAACAATAATTCACTACTAACATCTTGACTTCTCTCATGTCCTCAAGAACTAAACGAACTACTCACAAGACATCATATGGATCATGATCAGAGGTGAAATAATGGTAAATAACAATCTGAACATAAACCTTAACTCAACGGTTCCACTCAATAGCATCAACTACAAGAGTAATCAACACCGGGAAAGTTTCCCCTATGAATATAACAAGATCCAACTCACGATGTTACAGCGGGATGGCGTGGTGATGGTGGAGATGAAGGTGCTGGTGATGGAGATGATGATGATGATGATCCCGATGAAGTCCGGTGCGACGGTGATGACGATGGCGACGATCTCCCCTCTCCGGGAAGGAATTTCCCCGGCAGATTTTTGCCTGCCGGAGAGCTTTTCTCTCTCTGGTGTTTTCCGCCCCGTAGAGACGGCGGTGTCTAACTCTGAGCCCCCCTTGACTTAGGTTTTTGGGGACGATGAAGTACGCGGAGGGACGAGACCAGAAGTGGGCCAGGGCTCCCTCACACAGGGCAGGCGCGGCCAGGGGGCTGGCCGCGCCACCCTGGCGTGTGGGCCCCCCCTGGCTCCTCTCGACTCCCCCTTCTGGCTTCCTGAGTCTTCTGGGAAAATATAATTTCTGGGTATTTTTCTGGAATTTTCCTGATCTTCAAAATATGGTCTCTTGATGGTTCTTTTTCCAACAGAATCCTGACTCCGGCAGCAACTCCTCCGATGATCATCAAACATGTGAAAGCAAAGGAAATAACATAAGTATCTTATCTAAATATGAAATATATCAATGAATAACAGTAAATTATGATACAAAATAGTGATGCAAATTGGACGTATCAACCCCCCCAAGCTTAGACCTCGCTTGTCCCCAAACGAAAACTAAACTCGGTAAACATGACCACAGGTTTATGGAGTGAAGTGTCGATAATCAAAATACGAACAAGAAGCATCACATTTACTAAGGCACAAATTATAATAAACAGCAACTTCCCTTTATAAGATATAGACTTGCAATAGGTAAAAGAAAATCACAGGTAAAGATGCACAAGGTAAACTATAATTGGCAATGGCAAACCTTAGTTCTTGGTCAAAGATTGGAGAACAAACTATTCTCTCTTTTAAACGGAGCCTTTTAAAACAGAGCTAATATAGCAAAGACTATATGCTCAACAAAGTAAACTTTTGCATTCAAAGAAAGCTTTCAAAGATATATTCCTTCAGATAAAAGCATTATACAAAATAAGGAAGATAATAAACATGATTAAATGGATCAACATATGGATGAGTGAAACATAACAACTCAAACGCTTGCTTTAGATAGAGGGAAATAGGTTGACTCAACATAAAAGTAAAAGATAGGCCCTTCGCAGAGGGAAGCAGGGATTAAACATGTGCTAGAGCTTTTCATTTGTAAAACAGAGGTAAAAGGTTATTTTGAGAGGTGGTTGCTTTTGTCAACGACTAGCAACGGAGTTTTTGATATCTTCCATACTAAACAAGTGAGAGCGGTTCCGAGATGTTTGATTAATTGGCACTTTGGTGCTCTTTTATAGCTTTGCACTCCTCCCCACCTTTTTCCTTTCTCAAACCATGGCTAACCGATTCCATCGGGTGCCGACCAACTTTCACATTCCATTGGAGGAGTGCCCTTTTTTTCTTTTCTTTTTGAGATTATAATGGTCTGACCAGCTCCCTTGCAAAATTAATGACGAGCAGATGAAGCTGCCTAGTCGAGGGGTACTTAATTTAGTATGGAAGATAACAAACCCATCCACTACGTCCTCATGAGCTAAAAACAGTGGCACAAAATGAGAAGTGTTTGAAGGTTTTTGAAAGGTAGCACATGAAAATTTACTTGGAATGGCTTGAAATACCATGCATAGGAATTTATAGTGGACTCTTTGGAAGTGACTTGGCTTTTGGGAATTGGATGCACGAGAAGTATTTCCTCTCAGTACAGGTTTTTGGCTAGCAAGGCTGGGTAGCAAGCATAAGAGTTGCATGAAACAAACAAACATACATATAATAAGAACAATCATGCAAACTCCCTTGAAGGTACAATGATTTTAACTTTAAGAATAACAATGCTTATAAGCCAAACATAAGGGAAAACTGAAGTGATGTAACTGCAAGCACTTCTTTATTCTTTTCTACTCAAACCTCAAGGTAAAGTTGCTACTGACCAAGCTAGGTTTGCCAAAACCAACTAAATCTACTCATGCTCCCAATGTGATACCAATACCAATCAACAAGACTAGTCATATAAGAGAGATTGCAGACTAACATAAAGTGTGCGAAAAGTAAACGATAAAACTTCTCATTAATATTTTATTACCGCAACTCACACCAAGGGATACATAGATAACTAACTAAGGAGGATACTTCCAAGCTGCAAACTATTCTATACGATAACTTCTCTATTCATGATATGACACTACTTGAAAAGTAAATGAGCAAAAGGTAATGATGTGATACCGCGGCACTCCCCCAAGCTTGAAACAAGCCAAGGGGATGCCTATACCGATGACGAATTACTCCTTTGGCGGTGACGGTGAACCTTCTTCATTGTCGTACTTCCAAGGCAGAGGTCCTCCATCAAGGAAGGATGTCTTGGTCTCCAAAATCCTGAAACTTGCAGCAGCACTCATTTGTTGAAATCTAGCTTCATACTCACAATTTTGGTTCTGCACGTCATAGAGTTGTGCTTGTAATTGGTTAGTCGTCTCCTGGAGTGAGAGAACATCCTTCCAAAGCTCTGTAGTCTCCTTCTTGTACTTGGCAACAAGCTCTTGATTAATCCTATAGATAATGTCCACCTCGCGTTCCGCCATCTTCTTGTATCTGAAAACTTCCTGTTCCAGTGCTTCCATCCTTGCTTCGAGACTCCCTTCTCCCTTGGGTCCTTGAACGTCTTTAATCTGCAACTCCCCATCCTTGAGTGACAACTCCTTCAGATGCATCTTCAGCTCCCTCATATACGGATTGATGGAATCCGCAAGAGGGTTCTCTTTAGATGAACCGTACGAAGACATTATAACTCCCAAAACCGAGGGCAATCCCTGACAGAAACAGCTCGAAACAAAACGTGATGAGAAAATGATATACAGACCTCAGGGACTCCGGGGGGTTAAATAGGCAAAAATTATACATCAAAACGAAGTCACAGGAGGAAACCGGGACGGAAAAGAGTTCCGGGGTGTTCTCACACATAGGTGGCGCGGCCAGGGGTGGGCCTGTGCCACCTGTGTGTGAGACACACACGGACTCTTTTTCTTGCCCGTTTTCGTCTCGTAATTTTTCATATTTAGTAAAAACAGCAAAAATATTAAAGGAAGAACTTTTCGCGAAACTTTTCTGACTAGAACTGTTACCTATTCGAAAGCGAACTCTGCAGGTACCTGCAATTTGTCTTGGATGTAATCTTCCGGAGAAACTGTTTCAATAACATCAACATCTTCATTATAAGAATCTCCAGAAATATAATGTTTGAGTCTTTGCCCATTCACCACTTGTGTAGAATCATCTTTCAATGAAGCAATCTTAATAGCACCTGAGAGGTACACTTCCACAATAACATATGGTCCTTCCCATTTTGAAAGTAATTTTCCTGCAAAAAATCTGAGACGAGACCTATACAATAGAACTTTCTCACCAACATGAAACTCTCTCTTAAGAATTCTCTTATCATGCCATTGCTTGACTTTCTCTTTAAAAAGTCTGGCATTCTCATACGCTTTGTTTCTCCACTCATCTAGAGAACTCAAATCTAACAACCTTTTCTTACCGGCTAGTTTAAAATCTCTATTAAGCTCTCTCACTGCCCAAAAAGCTTTGTGTTCTAATTCTAAGGGCAAGTGACATGCTTTTCCATAAACCATCTTATAAGGAGACATACCCATGGGATTCTTATAAGCAGTTCTATAAGCCCATAAAGCATCGTTTAACTTACTAGCCCAGTTTTTCCTATATCTATTGACAGTCTTCTGCAAGATAGACTTAATCTCCCTATTTGAAAGCTCTACCTGCCCACTAGTTTGGGGATGATAAGCAGAAGCAATTCTATGATTGACATCATATTTAGCAAGAGTTTTTCTAAAACCACCATGAATAAAATGAGAACCTCCGTCAGTCATAAGATATCTAGGCACTCCAAACCTAGGAAAAATAACATCCTTAAGCATTTTTAACGAAGTCTCACCATCGGCACTCTTTGTAGGTATGGCTTCTACCCATTTAGTAACATAATCAACAGCAACAAGTATATGGGTATAGCCTTTTGAAGGAGGAAAATGACCCATAAAGTCAAATCCCCAACAATCAAACGGTTCAATAACAAGGGTGTAATTCATAGGCATCTCATTACGTCTAGAAATATTACCAACTCTTTGACATTCATCACAAGATAAAACATACCTTCTGGCATCCTTAAAGAGGGTTGGCCAATAAAAACCTAACTGTAGAACCTTTTGTGCGGTTCTGTCTCCAGCATGATGCCCTCCATAGGCGCTGCTATGGCATTTTCTTAATATATCTTGTTGCTCATATTCTGGTACGCATCTTCTTATAATACCATCAACTCCTTCTTTATATAAATGTGGGTCATCCCAAAAATAATGCCTCAAATCATAAAAGAATTTTCTTCTTTGCTGAGCTGTAAAGGTCGGAGGTAAATACTTGGAAACAATAAAGTTAGCATAATCAGCATACCAAGGAAGGTCCCGCGAAGTTACTTTAATTGCAGCCAACTGTTCATTTGGAAAACTATCATTAACAGGAATAGGATCAAAAGAAATATTTTTCAATCTAGACAAGTTGTCAGCCACAGGATTTTCAGCACCTTTCCTATCTATGATATGCAAATCAAACTCTTGTAAAAGCAACACCCATCTAATAAGCCTAGGCTTAGCATCCTTCTTAGTCATAAGATATCTAATAGCTACGTGATTAGTATGAATAGTAACTTTAGAATCAACAATGTAAGATCTAAACTTATCACATGCAAAAACAACAGCAAGAAACTCTTTCTCAGTAGTAGCATAATTCTTTTGAGCAGCATCAAGAGTCTTACTAGCATAATGAATAGCATTCAACTTATTATCTATGCGCTGTCCAAGAACAACACTGACAGCAAAATCACTAGCATCACACATAATTTCAAAAGGTAAATTCCAATCAGGTGGTTGAACAATAGGAGCAGTAGTTAAAGCCTTCTTAAGAGTTTCAAAAGCTTCCTTACAATCATCATCAAAGACAAATGGTACATCCTTTTGAAGAAGATTGGTAAGAGGCTTTGAAATCTTAGAGAAATCTTTAATAAACCTCCTATAGAAACCAGCATGACCAAGAATACTACGAATACCTTTAACATCTCTGGGACAGGGCATTTTCTCAATTGCCTCCACTTTTGCTCTGTCAACTTCAATACCTCTTTCAGAAATTTTATGTCCAAGGACAATTCCTTCATTTACCATAAAGTGGCATTTCTCCCAATTAAGAACAAGGTTAGTTTCTTCGCACCTCTGCAAAACTTTATCAAGGTTGTGCAAACAATTATCAAAAGAAGTTCCATAGACGGAGAAATCGTCCATGAAGACCTCCATAATTTCTTCACAAAAGCCATGAAAAATAGCAGACATGCATCTTTGAAAAGTAGCAGGAGCATTGCATAAACCAAATGGCATACGTCTATAAGCATAAGTTCCATAAGGACAAGTAAAAGTGGTTTTCTCTTGATCATCCTTCTTAACAGCAATTTGAGAAAAACCAGAATAACCATCAAGGAAACAAAAATGAGTCTTCTTAGACAACCTTTCTAGCATTTGATCTATAAATGGTAAAGGGTAATGATCTTTCTTAGTAACTTTGTTTACCTTCCTATAATCAATGCACATTCTATAACCAACTACTACCCTTTGAGGAATAAGCTCGTTATTCTCATTAGGCACAACAGTCATACCTCCTTTCTTAGGAACACAATGAACAGGACTAACCCATCTACTATCAGCAATAGGATAAATGATACCAGCATCAAGGAGTTTTAATACCTCATTTCTTACCACATCCTTCATCTTGGGAATTAGGCGGCGTTGATGCTCCACGACTGGCTTCGCATCTTTCTCCATATTGATGGCATGCTGACATAAAGTGGGAGAAATCCCTTTTAAATCATCAAGAGTATATCCCATAGCTCCTCGGTGTTTCCTCAATATCTCCAATAATCTTTCTTCTTCCTTCCCTGAAAGTTTAGAACTAATAATAACAGGATATATTTTCTTATCGTCTATATAAGCATATTTGAGATTATCAGGCAAAGGCTTTAATTCAAACACAGGATCTTCTTTAGGCGGTAAAGTGGTACCAAGATCCTCCACAGGTAGATTATGTTTGAGTAACGGTGGTTGACGAAGAAGAATGTTGTCAATCTCTTCTCTTTCCTTGCTGAAAACAACACTTTCATGATCTTCCATGAATTGCTGCAAGGCATTATTAGGGGCAAGAGCAATAGAAGCAAGCTGTTCAACTCAAAAATTTTCATTAGGCGTGTCATTTTCATAAGAAGTCTTAGCAAACTTGGAAAAATTAAACTCATAAGACTCTCCATTAAACTTAGTAAAAAAATTCTCCTTCTTACAATCTATCATGGCGCCACAAGTGTTCAAAAATGGTCGACCAAAAATAATAGGACAAGTTTTACTAGCCTCCTTACCAAGTACTAGAAAATCAGTAGGGTATTTAGTCTTACCACAAAGAACTTCCACATCTCGAACAATACCAAGAGGCCAAACAGTCTCTCTGTTAGCAAGCTGAACAACCACATCAATATCTTCAAGTTCACAAGCGCCTATCTCGTGCATAATTTCTTTATAAAGCTCTAAGGGAATAGCACTTGCACTAGCACCAATATCACATAAACCATAATAGCAATGATCTCTAATCCTGACAGAAATAACATGAACACTCGCTTTCCTATACTTTTTAGGATGTGAAAGAATGTTAGAAGCATCTTCACAAAAAAGAATATATTCATCCCCTACATCTTTAGTAACAAGATCCTTCAATATAGCTACAGGTGACTTAATAGTAATTTGCTCATCAGGTTCTGCAGCTTTCTTAGTACTTTTATTAGACACACTTACCAAAGTAGAATACTTTTTTACCTTAGCAGGGAAAGGTGTCTTCTCAAAATAAGGTTCAGGCACAATGCTATCAACAGTACAAACTTCAGTAGCTGCAGCAGGAATATGACTAATAGAATCTTTATAAGGCGCATGATATTTATTCCAATCTTTCTTTGGAACATCAATATAAGAGGCAAAGGCCTTAAGACAATTAGCAAATATTTGAGAATCAAGACCATAAGCAGCGCTAACACCATGAAAGTCATCGGTCTCCATAAAAGATTTAATGCATTTATAATCATAGTTTATACCTGACTTCCTACCTTTGTCGTTTTCCCATCCTTCAGTATTTTCTTGTATACGGTCAAGAAGTTTCCACTTAGCATCTTCTTTCATATGTGTAAATGATCCAAAGCAAGAAGCATCCAAATAATCCTTATCAGGAAGAGTAAGCCGCGCATAAAAATTATCAATAACAATATTATTGGGGAGCTCATGAATGGGGCATTTGAGCATTAGTAACTTCAATCTCCCCCACGCTTGGGCAATACTCTCTCCATCATGAGGCCAAAAATTATATATCCGGTTACAGTCTTTATAAATTTCACTTGGAGGATAAAACTTGGAATAAAAGAGAGGCACAATATCCTCCCATGCCATAGATGAACCATCTTGGAGTAGTCGATACCACTCTTCAGCTCTGCCTTTCAATGATAATGAGAATAATTTCTTCTTAACCTGGCTTGGTGAAATACCTGCACATCTGAACAACTTGCATAATTCATGTATAAATAATAAGTGATCACCCGGATGGACAGTTCCATCTCCTGAATAGCAGTTATCCATAATTCGCCCAACAATTTTCATAGGTATTATAAAAGGATCAATTTCAGCAGGCGGTGGCGGTGGTGGTTCCTCCGCATGTGCAGCAGTAGTAGTTGTAGATGTGTTTCCAAATAGGAAACCAAATGGAGAATTCTCCATAGCAGAGTAAAATAAAAATAAAAGACAAAATAAAAACAATACTCACAGCGACGGTTACCTGTACCAATTCCACTCTTCAATAGCGCTACACTCCCCGGCAACGGCGCCAGAAAATAGTCTTGATGACCCACAAGTATAGGGGGTGTATCATAGTACTTTCGATAAATAAGAGTGTCGAACCCAACGAGGAGCAGAAGGTGTTGATGAGCGGTTTTGATCAAGGAATCACTGTAAATACTAGCAAACAGGTTTTCAGGAGTATTTGGTAATACGAGTAAATAAAGTGCGAGTAAATAAAAGACAATAGTAACAATTGCAGCAAGTGGCCCAATCCTTTTTTCAGCAAAGGACAAGCCGGTTGTGTATTTATAATAACCAAACGTTCTCGAGGACACACGGGAGTTTCTGTCAAGAGCTTTCGCTTCATAGAGCCGATAGTATTTATTGGTTTGATAGGTGTTATGGGGGTGAACCTGTGCTAGCGCACTACCCTTACTAGGATAAATACACACTTGTGATTATACCCCTTGCAAACATCCGCAAATACAAGAAAGTAATTAAGATAAATCTAACCACAGCCTTAAACTCTAAGATCCTACGCTCCCTAGTGCAATGGTTTCCCAACGGAGGTTTAGGTTTCTGTCACTCCAGCAACCCCACAATCGGTAACCAAATACACAATGCATCTCACTAGGCCCATAAATGGTGAAGTATCATGTAGTCGATGTTCACATGACACCACTAGTGAAATAACACCACAACAATATCAAACCATTAAATATTTCTCAACAATAATTCACTACTAACATCTTGACTTCTCCCATGTCCTCAAGAACTAAACAAACTACTCACAAGACATCATATGGATCATGATCAGAGGCGAAATAATGGTAAATAACAATCTGAACATAAACCTTAACTCAACGGTTCCACTCAATAGCATCAACTACAAGAGTAATCAACACCGAGAAAGTTTCCCCTATGAATATAACAAGATCCAACTCAAGATGTTACAGTGGGACGGTGATACGTCTCAAACGTATCTATAATTTTTGATGCTCCATGCTTGTTTTTACACCATTTGCCTATTGTTTCGTTACACTTAGTGGCACTTTTATGCATTTTCCGGAACTAACCTATTAACGAGTTGCCACAGTGCCAGTTTCCTGTTTTCTGCTGTTTTTGTGTTTCAGAAGTGATACACAGGAAATGTTCTCGGAATTGGACGAAACAAAAGCCAGAAGTCTTATTTTTCCCGGGAGCATCCAGACATCCGAAGAGAGGAAGGAGAGGGGCCAGGGCCTGCCCTCACACTAGGGTGGCGCGACCCAGGCCCTGGCCGCGCCACCCATGTGTGAGGAGCCCCTGGCTGCCCTCTCGCGACGCCCCTTCGCCTATATAAAGCCTCGGGACGGAAAACTCTAAGGGAGTCAGCAATTTTCCAGAAGCAGTTCTGCAGCTCCGCCGCCATCGCCGACGAATTTCGGGGGACAGAAGTCTCTGTTCTGGCACCCTGCCGGGACGGGGAAGTGCCCCCGGAGCCATCTCCATCGACCTCCATCGCCGTCTCCGCCGTCTCCATCAACCTCACCGCCATCTCCATCAACCTTGCTGTCTCCTATGATGAGGAGGGGGTAGTTCACCCCCGGGGCTGAGGGCTCTACCGGTAGCTATGTGGTTCACCTCTCTCTCCCATGATGTGATCTTTATGTGATCGTGAGCTTTGTATCATGTTGAACAAGTACATGTTATTATTCAGATATTTTGTGTACTCTAGTGATGTTATTAAAGTAATCTATTCCTCCTGCTATGGTGTAACGGTGACAGTGCGTGCATCATGGTGGTACTTGGTTTAGGCTATGATTGTGATCTCTTGTGGATTATGAGAATAATTATTGCTATGATAGTTTGAGTGATCTATTCCTCCTTTCATGGTGTAATGTTGACAGTGTGTGCACCGTGTTAGTACTTGGTTTAAGTTGCAATGATTTCTATCTTGAGTTGTTCTTTGATTTGGGTATCTCTATGAGTGGTGTTTGTCAAGTACTTGATGAACTTTAAGGGGTGCTTCTGTAGCCACTACACAATGATTAGTGTTATTCAATAGGAGAGTAATTCAGAGTGCCTTAGCAAAGAGAAGTTATTTGTTCAGTCATGTTATATTGTTGGGAGTGTGTCCACTAGTGAAAGTATGATCCCTAGGCCTTGTTTCCAAGCTTTGCATATCGTTTACTTGCTATTTTGTTACTTGTTTGCTCGTAGCAATATTTATTTCACATCACGTTTGCTACTTATAATCATCACTATTACTTGTATTTCACTATCTCTTCGCCGAACTAGTGCACCTATACATTTGACAAGTGTATTGGGTGTGTTGGGGACACAAGAGACTTTCTGTATCGTAATTGCATGGTTGCTTGAGAGGGATAGCTTTGACCTCTAACCTCCCTGAGTTCGATAAACCTTGGGTGATCCACTTAAGGGAAACTTGCTGCTGTTCTACAAACCTCTGCACTTGGAGGCCCAACAAGTGTCTACAAGAATAGAAGTGCGTAGACATCAAGCTCTTTTCTGGCGCCGTTGCCGGGGAGGTAAGGTAAAAGGTACTCGCATCCTCCTGTGTGAGTGCTCGGAGTTATTTCCTTTAGATTCTGCAATTATATCTTTTTGTTTCTTGTTTTTATTTTCACTAGTTAGGCTTAATGGAAAATAAAGAGTTCTTTAGTCTTTTTCCTGAGTTTAGATTTGATGAGAAAATTGAAAATCCTTTGGAGCTTATTTCGCATAGCAATGTTATTAGTACGAATGCTTTGAATCCCGTTATTGCTAATGCTATGGAAAAGTCTAAGCTTGGGGAAGCTGGTTTTGTTAAGCATGATATTTTTAGTTCCCCAGCTTTAGTGGAGAAAGTTTGTTCTGATAATATTTTATCTCCCATATATGATGTTCCTTCTTATGATGATATGTTTGAAGAATATGCTTTGCGAAATAGCTGTTCTTTAGCTTGTGATGATACTAAACCTCTAGTTTATGATGGTTATGATGATGGGTATAATATTTTCAGTTCACCTACTATTGAGGATAAAATTAGTTATGATTACAATATGCCTCCTATTTATGATGATTATGGTGATGAGAATAATTATTCTGTTGAATCTGCTCCTACTACTATTGTTCCTGTGGTGAGCATTACTTCTTTTATGCATGTGGCTCATGATAGGGATGCTTTATGTGATAGTTATATTGTTAGTTCTATTCATGATGCTACTGAAAGTTATTATGAGAGAGGGAAACATGGTTTGATGGATCTCAATAATATTGAGTTTCCCCTCTTTATGTTGCAAATCTTAAAGTGGCACTTGTTTTATCTATCCATGCTTGCTACTATGTGCCTCGTTGATTTATTTTCTTACAAGATTCCTATGCATAGGAAGTGGTTCAGATATAAATGTCTTTCACATTTGCTTTTTGATGCTCTCTATTACTTTAAGTTCCTATATGGTGCCTTTGCCTCAAGCTCTTATATGGCGCCCACATGAGCATCTTTGCAAATTACTACGCCTAGCTCAAAGGCGTTAAAGAAAAGCACTCTTGGGAGATAACCCAATGTTTTTCTTTTCAGTACTTTTTCTTTTATTTGAGTCTTGGAAGTTATTACTACTGTAATGACTGCTCCTTATCTTATTTATTTCGTTTTTGTGCCAAGAGAAGCCTCTAATTTGAGTGAGGTAAAGATTTTGGGATGTTGCTGTCCTGAAACTATTTTCGGTGCTGCACCGTAATAATTCGTGAAAATTCTCTGTTTATCTTTTGGACCTGCTATTTCTTGTGCATATGACCCAGGTTATATCCAAACTTTTGTTAGTTGAACACTTTTTGATTTGAGCAACAGAAAATCCCTCAAAAATTCGACCTTTGTCAGCTGTTCAGTTTTGACAGATTTCTGCCAATATTTGTGTTTGCCACTTTATCGCTTTCTTTTGAGTTCTTTTGACTATGGAACTTTTGGGGAAGTTGCTACAGTAGTATCTACTATATATGTGGTGGTTTTGAGTTGAAACCTGAAGCAAAAAGAGGTTGAATATATGTTATGCTTACACTAATGTTGCTAATAGATTTGTGTTTAGTTTTGTATGAAGGAAGTTTTCAAGTGTAGGGATTGGAGAATGATGAGATGAGTTGAAGAATGGACAAAATCTCAAGCTTGGGGATGCCCATGCATCACCCCAAGAAATATCCAAGAAGTACAAGCGTCAAAGCTTGGGGATGCCCCCGAGGCACCCCTTCTTCATCGGCAAAAATCAGGTCACCTTTCAAAACACTATATTTTTATTGCTTCATGCACTATGTGTTTTTCTTGGAGCGTCAGTTATTTTAGTTTTCTTAGTTGGTTAGGTTTGTTTGTTTGCTGCAATAAATGGTTAGATCACATCATGTTTCTTTTGGAGGAGATGAACTCGTTTTCATTTGCTAAGAACACTCAGTTTTTCACTCTTATCGTTCACCGAGTGTTCTTCTTTTTCTGCTACTGCTTTTGGTTTTCGTTTTTGCCTTGATTTGCGTTCAGATCTTGTCATATCTTTTCATCGAGGTGTATTTTTGCCTCTGATCTTTATTGGTTTTCCTCAAAAGAGTTTCCTTAAAAAGGTTTTAATGGTGTTGGAAAAGAGAAAAAGCTTTATGCAAAAAAGTGGTACAAGAAGGAGCTTGTGTAGACTGCGGCCTAGGCTTTTGCATGTCGTGCTTGATGTCTTTTTGATAGTATGCTTAGTGGTTTTGCTGTAGCATGACTTATCTCAAATAACTGAGATTGCTTAATGAGCCTTTGAAAAAAATCATGCATTGTTTTTATTGTATGGAAGCATTATTTTGGTTTTCTCCTTGATGCTTTATTTGGGTTGACTTGGCGCATACTCACACATGTTAGACTCTTACAAAGTCGCCAATAGCCTTCATGATCATTTAGTTTTTGACTTTTGATGCCATCGTATGCTTCTTTTAATGTCGCTTTGCATGATTATGGCCATTACTGCTCTCTTAGTTGGTCGCTCCCAGTCTTTTGCTAGCCCTCGCCTTGTACTGAGTATGAGCTCTACTCGTGCATCCAACTCCTAAAAGTCAAGTTTGCCATTGTGTCCACTATAAATTCCTATGCATGGTATTTGTAAGCCATTCCAAAGTAAAATTTTCGTGTGCTACCTTTCAAAAACCTTCAAAATACTTCTCATTTTGTGACACTGTTTTCAGCTCATGGGGACGTAGTGGTCGGATTTGCTATCTTCCATATTGCTTATTCCAAAAAGAAAAAAAAAGAAAGAAAAAAAAGGCACTCCTCCAAAGAATGTGAATGTTGGTGGGCACCCGATGGAATCGGTTAGCCATGGAATGTGAAAGGAAAAGGTGGGGAGGAGTGCCAAGTTTTATAAAAAGAGCACAAGAGTGCCAATCTCTCTCTCAAAAACTTGCTTTATTTTTGTATGGAAGATAGTAAGAACCCCATTGCCAGTCGTTGACAAAGACAACCACCTCTCAAAATCAAGTTTTATCTCTCTGTTTTACAAATGAAAAGCTCTAGCACATGTTTAAATCACTGCTTCCCTCTGCGAAGGGCCTTTCTTTTACTTTTATGTTGAGTCACCACCTTCTTTCTTTATGCACTATTAAGAGAGCATAGTTGTCATTCTTAGTGTGATATGCATTGTCCCAAAGTTCATTGATTGATTCATATTGTTGGTTTCACTTGTTATTAAATTATTTGTATCTAGTCGCCCTCTTAAACTTTGAGGTGTCCTATGCATTTATGTTTTGCTCTCTTTGAAGGACAAGCTGAAAACCATTTGTATGTTTTTTCTTATGATTTGAACACACGTTTGACTTTCATTGTTTCATTTTCATGATCTTTTGTTTGTGTTCATTTTCATGTTTACAACATGGTTGCTAAGTTCTTATTGTCAAGATTATATCTTTCATGCCCATGTTTTAAGTTCTTATGATCCCAGCTCACAAATGCTTACATATATGATCAAGATTGTGTAGGTGCATGTCACCTAAAAAATTATTCTTTTGTTATCACTTACCTACTCGAGGACGAGCAGGAGTTAAGCTTGGGGATGCTTGATACGTCTCAAACGTATCTATAATTTTTGATGCTCCATGCTTGTTTTTACACCATTTGCCTATTGTTTCGTTACACTTAGTGGCACTTTTATGCATTTTCCGGAACTAACCTATTAACGAGTTGCCATAGTGCCAGTTTCCTGTTTTCTGCTGTTTTTGTGTTTCAGAAGTGATACACAGGAAATGTTCTCGGAATTGGACGAAACAAAAGCCAGAAGTCTTATTTTTCCCGGGAGCATCCAGACATCCGAAGAGAGGAAGGAGAGGGGCCAGGGCCTGCCCTCACACTAGGGTGGCGCGGCCTAGGCCCTGGCCGCGCCACCCATGTGTGAGGAGCCCCTGGCTGCCCTCTCGCGACGCCCCTTCGCCTATATAAAGCCTCGGGACGGAAAACCCTAAGGGAGTCGGCAATTTTCCAGAAGCAGTTCCGCAGCTCCGCCGCCATCGCCGACGAATTTCGGGGGACAGAAGTCTCTATTCCGGCACCCTGCCGGGACGGGGAAGTGCCCCCGGAGCCATCTCCATCGACCTCCATCGCCGTCTCCGCCGTCTCCATCAACCTCACTGCCATCTCCATCAACCTTGCTGTCTCCTATGATGAGGAGGGAGTAGTTCACCCCCGGGGCTGAGGGCTCTACCGGTAGCTATGTGGTTCACCTCTCTCTCCCATGATGTGATCTTTATGTGATCGTGAGCTTTGTATCATGTTGAACAAGTACATGTTATTATTCAGATATTTTGTGTACTCTAGTGATGTTATTAAAGTAATCTATTCCTCCTGCTATGGTGTAACGGTGACAGTGCATGCATCATGGTGGTACTTGGTTTAGGCTATGATTGTGATCTCTTGTGGATTATGAGAATAATTATTGCTATGATAGTTTGAGTGATCTATTCCTCCTTTCATGGTGTAATGTTGACAGTGTGTGCACCGTGTTAGTACTTGGTTTAAGTTGCAATGATTTCTATCTTGAGTTGTTCTTTGATTTGGGTATCTCTATGAGTGGTGTTTGTCAAGTACTTGATGAACTTTAAGGGGTGCTTCTGTAGCCACTACACAATGATTAGTGTTATTCAATAGGAGAGTAATTCAGAGTGCCTTAGCAAAGAGAAGTTATTTGTTCAGTCATGTTATATTGTTGGGAGTGTGTCCACTAGTGAAAGTATGATCCCTAGGCCTTGTTTCCAAGCTTTGCATATCGTTTACTTGCTATTTTGTTACTTGTTTGCTCGCAGCAATATTTATTTCACATCACGTTTGCTACTTATAATCATCACTATTACTTGTATTTCACTATCTCTTCGCCGAACTAGTGCACCTATACATTTGACAAGTGTATTGGGTGTGTTGGGGACACAAGAGACTTTCTGTATCGTAATTGCAGGGTTGCTTGAGAGGGATAGCTTTGACCTCTAACCTCCCTGAGTTCGATAAACCTTGGGTGATCCACTTAAGGGAAACTTGCTGCTGTTCTACAAACCTCTGCACTTGGAGGCCCAACAAGTGTCTACAAGAATAGAAGTGCGTAGACATCAGACGGCATGGTGATGGTGGAGATGAAGGTGCTGGTGATGGAGATGATGATGATGATGATCCCGATGAAGTCCGGTGCGACGGTGATGACGATGGCGACAATCTCCCCTCTCCGGGAAGGAATTTCCCCGGCAGATTTCTGCCTGCCGGAGAGCTTTTCTCTCTCTGGTGTTTTCCACCCCGTAGAGGCGGCGGTGTCTAACTCTGAGCCCCCCTTGACTTAGGTTTTCAGGGACGATGAAGTACGCAGAGGGGCGAGACCAGAAGTGGGCCAGGGCTCCCTCACACAGGGCTAGCGTGGCCAGGGGGCTGGTCGCGCCACCCTGGCGTGTGGGGCCCCCTGGCTCCTCTCGACTCCCCCTTCTGGCTTCCTGAGTCTTCTGGGAAAACATAATTTCTGGATATTTTTCTGGAATTTTCCTGATCTTCAAAATATGGTCTCTTGATGGTCCTTTTTCTAGCAGAATCCTGACTCCGGCAGCAACTCCTCCGATGATCATCAAATATGTGAAAGCAAAGGAAATAACATAAGTATCTTATCTAAATATGAAATATATCAATGAATAACAGTAAATTATGATACAAAATAGTGATGCAAATTAGACATATCAAAAAATTTCGTGGAGATTCAAAAGTTGTTTGGAGTGTTCCGGAAGGAGTTTTGGAGCTAAGGGTATTAAATAAATAAGTAATTAATATTAATTAAAGGAATTAATATTAAATATACCTAATTGGGCCCTCCCTGGAAGGAGAGCCCATTAGGGGGTCGGCCAGGCCACCCTAGGTGGGCCCCAAGGGGCCCATGCGCCTGGGAGACCCTAGGGTTAGGGTTTAGGGCATTCTAGGGCTAGCCACCGGCCCTAGCCCCCCTCTGGCCGCTGCTCCCAAGATGCCTTGGTGGGGCGTAAGGTCTCCCTCCCTCCTATATAAGGAGCCCCTGGGAGGAGAGTTTGACACAAGTGGATTAAGGGAGTTTCTTCAAAGAACTCTCCTCTCCTCTCCCCTCATGCGCCTCCCCTCTCCACTCTCTCTCATGTGGCTCCCCGAAGGGATGCGTAGGAGTGAGATCAACTCCACCACTACACGCCATCGTGCTGCGGGAATTCTAGATCTGAGCCAAAACTGATCTACTTCCGCAATCTCAGCTGGATCAGAGAGACCAAAAGAAGTCCTTGTTCACCGTATGTGTACGAGTACTCAGAGGTGCTGCACTTGTGGCACTGGGTCATTGCACCGGTGTTGTCGCACTGGAGTCATGGCATCAAGATCTACACGGCCTTGAGGTCGGCTACATCGGCTTCATCATCAACGCTTGTGCGGGGGCGTAGTCCCCGTGATCGGTCTATGAGGATATGTCACTGATCTCCCATCTTCAAACACCAAATGCATATTTGACAGTTGTTGATCTTGAGGCACTCTTTGCATCGCAAGCCAGAATTATGAAGTTTGAGTATGTGGACGAGTTCTTTTTCAATTAAGTTGGAAGAGAGCATCTGCATAAGGAGTCACTTGGCAATCATGGGATTCATGGGTGCCTCACCGACTAGGTCTACTGGATGAAAAAATGAATCTGCAATAGATGGGGTGTAGTGTTGACTTCCTCCTAACTACAAGACATTGTCATAGGCCATGACATGCAAGGAGAATCATTCACCTTCTATGGATTATGGACTCGGTTGGGAACTGTGAAAGTAGTTCCAATAGCAAGGGAAATTGTCAAACCCAAAAATGTATATTTGATATACAAGTTATAAATGTTTCATGTTAAAACACTTATAGCAAATTTTGTGTATTTGATACAAATTCCGGATTATTTGAAACTGGACCTTCTGCATAAGAATTACATGAAGGAGCTTATGGCGTAGATTAATAGCAAGCAAGATTTTGATAGCCATGAATGCCCTACCTCCACATTTATTACCAGGATTAGTGATAGAATAATTTTGTAATCAATAATGATTGAGGACCTTATTTGTGTGTCTTGCTTTTCACGATACAAAGTTATGGTCACATTATGATTATGAATGCATTATTCTTGTTTATCTTTGATAATTATATAATGATTATTTATAAACATTAAAACATTAATTATCCAAGCTAAATGATGACTTCATATTTAAATGACACTACTATTTGAAAGTCATAATTTAAGATTAAGTACATGGGGAAATTTCATATTGATGAAATATATTGTTGATAGGATATTTGATCTCTATACAATACGAATCATGTTTCGTTTGATGAAATGAATCGAACTCCGCGATATGGAGAGTATGCCTAATTGTTGAGAACATACAGATGATTTCAACATAAGAAAAAGGAGTGTACTTTAAATTGTTGAGTATTATACATGTCGATGTATAGTATTTATACGAGTAGTGGATATCATTATTTCACATTCTTCATTTGAAATCCAAAGTAAATATTTGTATTTATGGGGTTTTGAAATATTTGATGTGTTCAAAAGATTTTGGAAATGGAGAAAGAATTATAATTAAGTCCTTGTGATTTTGATCAAAGTGACTAGATTATAAGTTATAATTTTGGTATAAGAATTTGTGGAAGTCGTTCTAACAAATAAATACTTGGAACACTTCAATATGTTGATGTGTGTTATAAATCATAACTTGTTGGATATTATGTGATGCTGAATTATCTCCTATAGTGTTAGATTTATCTTTTAAGAGCGGTTCATTAAAATAGTAAACACTCATTTTAATAAATAGGAAGCCATAATACTATATGAGTTATAGTATGATTCATGGAAACTTTGAGTTATACATGATAATTTGAAATTGATATGAATAAATATTTGTAGTGAGTCCTTATGTGAAATATGGACACATCTTCCATGAACTAAAAGTGCAAAATATATTGCGAAGTTTTAGTGCACTCTAGAGAAAGTGTATTCTCGGTAAGGGTGTTAAAAGGACAAAATTAAAGGACCAAAATAAATTTATTGACTTTATGTGGATAACATTGCAATAGCGCAATGGAATATGTTCTGATGCGAAGGTTGTAACATCCTGACATATAGGACCCAGGGAAGGGGTATTTTTAAAATTTTGATTTGCATTTCAGTTCTCTAAAAAGGTGGATTTTCAAAAACTTATTTTGTTAAGGTTCAAAATGTGAAGTTTGACTAGAGGTCATATTTAAACTCTGGAATTTGAATCAAATTTCAAATATTTGAACTTAGCAAATTATGGGGAATAAATATTATAACCAACACCTATCACCAAAGTGAAGTAGTTAACTTCATTAACAACCATTGCTTATCTAAGTAATTGATTGAGCTCAGATTCAAAATTTTGAATTTGAAAGGAATTTATAATAAGTAATTAAGGCCAAATTCAAATATTCATAACAATGTAAAGAAAAATCAGAAAAATATGAAATCAATTGCATATGAGAGATAAACTTGATCTTTATTCAATAGGAGTGTTTACAAGTGAATCTGCACATTATATTGTGATCAGATTACAAAAGTCTAAAAAAGGAAAATAAAAAGAAAAAAGAAGAAATCCTAGAATACACCTATCTACACTTGATCTTCACCATCTTGTTCTTCTTTTCTTCACCTGCAACGAGAGACACTTGAAAAAACATTTTGTTATGTTTAAAATGTTGGCTAGGCCTAGGGCCAACCATTTTATTTGGTATCCATCTTTATTAAGTCCAGAAACTTGGTTCTGAACTCAATTAGCTAGGGCAGTGACCAAATCCAATAAAACAAAATATGAATAAGAGGGAATTCAAAGTTCAGAAACAAACTGATTGCTGCAGTAAATCAAACAAGTAGGCTAGCTAGATGACCTAGTTAAATCTAGGAAATACTTTAGACAAACGTATGAAAAAAGATAATATCACAATAGCAGCCAGAATATCTCCAACAGAAAATATTAAGCATTGAACCCATGCATCAGAAATTTACCCTAGACAGGATCCATGTTGAAACAAACTCAATGAGAATTATTCAGAATTAATGGACCAAGATCTTGCTAAACAAGATTAACAAGTAATTAGCATCTAGGATGAACCTGACACCAAAACCATCAGCACATTAGCATTTAGAAGTGGACATCATCACAGAAAGCACAAACTTGTTAACCAGAAACAAGTATTTAGCAATCTCATTAGGGAAAAGAATATAAAATTCACCCTTGATCAATAGATACATGATTTTCATGTATCTGAGCTAAACTCCAAGCTAGAGAGATGGTTCAGAACAATAACCAAGAACCTTAGTCACCAAATGCATGCAAATGGGTGTCAGCACCATAGTGAATCCCCAACCCTATAAATACCCCTTCTTCCACATGATTTCACTCACAAAAATTCTCAAAGCAACTCATAAGAACACCTTAAGGCCAGAGGCTAGAGGTTAAGAGCAAAAGCTCATAGAATCTTCCAAGGCAAAGGCTGGGAGTGAGAAAAGGAGCAAGCTCACCATTGGTGAGTAGCCCAAACCACATCTTGCACACTACTAGGTTGGAGAAGAACCAGAGCAAGGAGGTGCTGCTCAAGTTGAACTAGGCAAAAAAGTATTGCCCAAGGTCAAGCTCATCTTCATTAAGGCAGAGAAGCATTGCCCATCTACATCAAGCATACTTTGGAAACTCCAAAGGTTGTATACTAGGATTAATACTAGCAGAGAGGGAGTGATACACAAACACACTAGGCAAGCTTGCTATGCAGCCCCATGAAGATGAGGAACACCACAACCATGCCATGCTCATGGAGTACAACCATTAGAATTCTCTGTGTGAGCTCAAGGAAGAAGATGAAGTGTAAATCACTAAAAGTGATCACTTGCTTCATAATCTTAGTAGACAACACACATATACATACATCTCTGAATCCTAAGATTCAGAAATATCTTGTGTTAATAATTAGAAGGCAATGATAGTTGCAAGCTCTAAGAGCTGCAACTAGTGTATTACTACACATATTTGAACACTTGCTCAAGTCAAGTTTCTGAATGAATGTGCTAACTGAATCTCTGACAGAACACTGAATGGCAATTCAGAGTTCATGGTGTTGAAGCAAGCAAACTAGAATTTCTAGTACTAACCATGATTAAGCATAGTATCAAGAGCAATAGAAACATATGACAACATCCCAGAACCTACTAACAGTATATGAACTCAACACTGTCAGAAGCAGTGTAAACTTCAGAGTGTAGAATTCACAATGAGCAAATAAGCTCAAGTACTCAATCTTAGATTCATACAAATCTTCAGAAAGAATAGTAACACTAGCTAGATAAGATTAAACCAGACAAGCATCGATGAACTGGAGAATTTGTTCAGAGCACAGAAACCCTAATTCCCAAATTTGGGGGAAGTCAAGTGGAGAACCAAAGGGCTAATTAGAGGAGTAGTAGAGAGAAAGAAAGAGAGGGAGCCACTTACTTTTTAATGGAGTCAAGCTCCATTGAAGGTGAAGTAGAGGTGGCTGTGGCTATGGCTGTAACATCCCTAAATTTTAAAAATTCAAAAATTAATGCATAGCATTCATATCATATGCATAACATTGCATTTGAATACAAATTTTAGCAAATTATTCAAAGAGTTATCTTTTATTATCAAAAACCCACTTTCTAAGTTCTATTTGGACAGAAAATTGTTTTGGAAACTTTGGTTCTGAATTGAATTCAAATTAGAATTCAAATAAAAATAGTTTCAAAATAAAATAGAAAATAAAAAAGAAGAGAAAAACAAAGAAATAGAAAAGGGCCTCGGGGAGCCAAACCAGCCTAGCTGATTGGCGATGCTAGCCACCCAGTTGGGAACCCAAGAGGAAGGTATGATGAGCACAAGGGCAAGTTTCCCTCAGTATGAAACCAAGGTTTAATCGAACCAGTAGGAGAAAGAAACCACTTCCGAAGGTTGATGCTAGCTGGCTTGGCGACAGCTCAGACAATTTATTTATGGCGCCTATCTGGGCGTAGCTTGGCACCAGCAGCAACGTGGAACCTGCACACAACATAACCAAAGTACTTTGCCCCAACTAGCAGTGAGGTTGTCAATCTCACCGGTTTGCTATAAATAAAGGATTAAACGTATCGTGTGGTAAAAGATATTTGTTTGCAAGAAAGTAAATAATGCTTATAGAAAGTAAACGGTAATATAAATGTAAAAGAATGGATCGAGGTCCACATTTCACTAGAGGTGTCTCTCCATAAAGATAAATAACATGCTAGGTAAACAAATTACAGTTAGGCAATTGATAGAATAAAGAATGCAAGCAATGCATGTACATGTCATGAGGATCACTATGAGATTCACTTGGGCATTACAACATAATACATAGACCATAATCCAACTGCGTCTATGACTAATAATCCACCCGCCAGATATCATCCGAACAACCGTTGGGTATTAAGTTGCAAGCAACAGATTATCGCCTTAAGAAAAGCATGTAATATAAACAATACAAATGTCCTTGAATACAAGATTGTTGTTTTCTCCCTAGTAGCAACAACACATCTACAACCTTAGAAGTTGTTGTCACTCTCCCAGGTTACTAGAGGTATGAACCCACTATCGAGCATAAATACTCCATCTTGGAGTCACTAGCATCTACTCGGCCAAGATATCTACTAGCAACAGAGAGCATGCAAGATCATAAACAACATAGAGATGATAAATCACAAATCAACTTGACATAGTACTCAATATTCATCGGATCCCAACAAACACAACGTGTAGAATTAAATAATGATGATCTTGATCATGATAGGCAACTCACAAGATCTAAACATGAAGCACATGGAGGAGAAGACATCCATCTAGCTACTGCTATGGACCTGTATTCCAAGCTAGACTACTCACACATCACTCCGGAGGCAGGCATGGTGATGAAGAAGGCCTCCGATGGTGATTCCCCTCTCCGGCAGGGTGCCGAGAAGAGCTTCTGGACCCTCCCAATCTCGCATCGACGACGATGACGGCTTGCAGTATGTTTTCCAGAAAAGAGTTTAGGCCCCTAGGGTTTTCTCGATAGAGGGAATAAATAGGCGGAAGGGCAATGTCAGGGGGTGGACCAGGCGGTCACACCCCTGGTGGCGCGGCCTAGCCCTGGCCCGCGCCACCATAGGGTGTGGCTAGCCCCTGGTCCGTCTCCTGCTCTCCTTTGGACTCCGTCTTCGTGTCAGGTAATTAGGGACTTTAGCTTTTGTTTCGTCCAATTATGAGAATATTTCCTATGTAACTTTTCTAAAACACAAAAATAGCAGAAAATAGGGAATAGGCACTGTGGCATCTTGTTAATAGGTTAGTTCCGGAAAATGAATAAAAATGCCAAGAAGTGTAAACAAAACACAAAGCAAATGGTGCATAAACAAGCATGGAGCATCAAAAATTATAGATACATTTGAGACGTATCAAGCATCCCCAAGCTTAACTCCTGCTCGTCCTTGAGTAGGTAAGTGATAACAAAACAATAATTTTTGAGGTGACATGCACCAACACAATCTTGATCAAATGATGTAAAGCATTGAGTGCTGAGATCAAAGTACTCTAAACATGGGCATAAGAGATATAATCTTGACAATAGAACTTAGAAGCCATGTTATAACATGAAAAGTAACACAAACAAAAGATCATGAGTAATAATGCAATGAAAGTAAATTGTTTGTTTCAAGCATATAGAAAAATATAGCAAAGTGGTATTCAGCTTGTCCTTCATGGAATAGCAAAATATAAATGCATATGACACCCTCAAGTTTAAGAGGGTGACTAGATACAAATAATTTAAGAACAAGCAAAACCACAATCATGAATCAATAAATAATAAATTTTGGGACTATACACATTATACTCAGAATGACAACTATGCTCTCTTAGAAGGTGCATAAAGGTAGAAGGTGAAGACTCAACATAAAAGTAAAAGAAAGGCCCTTCATAGAGGGAAGTAGTGATTGTGAGTTTTTATAAACCTTCCAAAAATTATGGTACTTACTAGCTTTGAGCTCTCATTGCCCCCATCATAGGCATCTTTGAATCTCATGTCCCATGAATATGAGTACTTAAACAGTGCTAGTCGACTTAGGTCCCAAGCAAGTTCTTGTCATTGTAAGCATATGTGTATCATTGAGAACGCCAACGGGGTACCTCTTGCCTGATGACATGGAAACTGGCCCACATCAAAATGACAAGACAAACAGACAATGGACACCTCGACATCTCTTTTATTTACCATTGGGTATAGTTTTTTATTTTGATATGCGTCGTCGAACGTCCACTATGGTTATGCTATAAATTTCCACCATGAATGATGCATGGCTTAGATTAGCGGCCCAGGCGTTTCTCTAACACATATACAAACTCCATGAACTCCACAAGTTTCCAACTCCTTTCACACAGATAAGCATCCATAAAAAAAGATCATAATATCAACTTAAATAGAAATAAGTGCAATGTTGAAAGCCTGCCCCATGACAGCATGGCTGAGCTAACTCCCAACTTACAACTTGGAAGCATATAGTCAACATAAGAGAGCCACAATGGTCAAGTTTATTAAGTGCAAGAAAGTAAATATGCCATCAGGTTCGTGAGAGCTTTACTAACTAATTTTCACATAACAAAAAGTTTAATTTGGAAGATAGATAAAAGCAAGATGAATGTACTTGGAATAGAAAATTGCTAATAGGTAGTGACAAGGGTTAACTTGACAAATATCCAAGATGAAGGACTTAGAATTGGGGGAATAGGGCGTCGGATGAACTCGAAGGTAAAGATCAGTCAAACAAGACGTGTATCGAGAATAAACGTGGTGGTCAACTTGGCTTACTTTCAATCTGTCCCTAACCGGCCTCTCCTGGCCCCTATATATAGGTGACCAGGTCTCAAGGAACTGGTCGGGTACAATACATATTACAATGTCTGTATATGACATGGACTCGTTCTTTGACTACGATTACTCTTGGGCCTAGCTTAACAGGCCTCAGGGGTACACAAGTAACAGGCTCTATTATCTATACCCTTGTCAGTAGCCCCCGAGATTCTACCAGAATTGTAGATTTGGGTTAAATCTCATATCTTTATATCTTCGACTTGATCAATCTTCGACTTCTTCTTCTCCCTGTACTCAATTAAACAATTTTCATTATATTATTTTGCAAGGGTTTTTTGGTTAACAAGCCTGACAACTCTGACGGATCAAGAGGCCAGTTAACTGCTGGAGCAGATACTTGTCACCTACTTCAAACTCAATCCCCTTGGATTTGAATCTGGGACCTGGTCTAACCCATTCTTTTGCCGCATTTAGGACTTACAAAGAAAGAGTTCCAGTAGTTCTCAGGGTACCTAGTGCATCCACCAGGATTTTCTTTGCATCATAGACATGAAAAGTTACTAGCAGAGCGCATCCAGGTGTGTATACTAGGCCACACAGGATGGATCCTAGGGTCTTACCTTCATGATCTGCTTCAATCATGGCATTCGAGTTTTATTGCGATGACGCAACTCAAGAATCATATCTTGCAATTATTTCAGCCTTGTTTGACTGTTTCAAGACTGAAAATGTTCGGGTTGTCCAACATTTGAATAATATGAATTCCCTCCCGATGGGAGAAACATCAATAAACAAATTTTCCTTTTGCCTTCTTTATTATTCTTGGAGACTGAAATTTTGTTGGGTGCATGACTAGCGCTCCCGATGGGAGTAGCCCCCGAGGCTACAGTCGAAAAAGTTTCGAGTATAGGCTCAAGTAAGCTTTGTTCCTTGCATCCTTCACGTACCTGCTTGTTTTGCTCAATAATATCGTCGGGTGCGCGCCTAGCGCTCCCGATGGTAGTAGCCCCCGAGGCTGTAGCCAAAAGTTTTTTTAGGTATAGACTCAAAGATAAGTGTTCCTTCACTGTTGCCTTGTATTTCTCGTTGCATATTCATCGGGTACTTTGATCAGCACCGATGATTAGAGTAGCACTCTAGGCTATTACTGAATTTCCTGTGGGTAGCCATGATCTTCGAATTGTATTATGATTTCTTATTTTTCGGCGACTTAACGCTTGTGACATCATTGATAGAGTCCTGTGTGATTTGACTGGACACTGACTGTTCCACGTGGGCAGCGCAATAATTTTGCAGTTTTCTGCCCGTTAGTGGGCTTACCGCTTCTGCTTCATGCACCACGTCTCAGCCCATGTTCCTTTCACATGAAGCTTTATAAGGGGGAGACTTTGGTTTTTACTGTTTACTAGCTCTTTGTTCTTCCGCCGCCACCATTGCTGCATCTTCCTTGTGCTCCTAAGCTTCCTCGCAGCCCCCGAGCGCACCTCCTCTGAATGCCCATCAAGAGAGTTGTGCACAAAGAACAGATGGTGAAGAAGAAGAACGGGAACACAGCGACCAGCTGGGTGCCCTCTAAATTCGAGGAATCCGATCTGACCAAGGCTCAGAGGGAAGGGTTCCTCATCAGAGTGGAGCAGGTCGTCTTTCCTAGCACCGAACGCATCCCTCAGCCCCCGAGCGGTTATCGGGTGATGTTTCTTGCTTTCCTTCTCCGTGGTCTTTCTCTTCCTGCCCACGAATTTCTTTGTGGGCTTCTCTTTGTTTATGGCGTGCAGTTTCACCAGCTCACGCCAAGTTCTATTTTGCACATCGCCTGTTTTATCACTCTTTGTGAATCCTTCCTTGGGATCGATCCCCACTGGATCGTCTGGAGATTTCTTTTCCGCCTTCGCCCCAGTGTTTCGTTAGATAAAAATCCTGAGCTGGGCGGGGCTGTCATATCTGTGCGCGCTGAGGCGCATTATCTTGAATTTAACATGGCTGCCTCAGTTCAAGGTTGGAAGAAGAAATGGTTCTACATCAAGGACCAAAAACCTGATTCCCCTGACAAATTTGGCATTGCCCCCTTTGATACAAACAAAAATATGACGAAGCTGACATCATGGGACTCTCCTCCCATGGAAGCTGAGATTGAGGGCATCAAACCCTTGCTGTCTCATATTCAGAGTTTGAAGAGCGCAACTGGAGGTGCACTAACAGGGATGCAACTCATGGCGTTCTTCTTGCAGAGGCGTATTCAGCCTCTCCAAGCTCGTGTCTCCAAACTGTGGTCGTATTCTGGCTCGGAAGATCCTTCTCGAGTGTCCAAAGAGGACCTAGAGAAAAAGGGTCTCGATAAACAAGTGAGAGCTTTGACTACTCTCACAAAGGAGAACGAGATCCCAGCTTTGATAGCTGATTTCTTCGACTCCACTCATCCTTTACCCGAGGTATGTGCTTTGTAACTTGTTTATGTCGACTTCTTACTTCTTTCGCCTTCTTGCGGTTCGCTTTTGTTAACTAATAGTTTTGAGACTGATTCTTTTGCAGGGCCACCAATTCTTGGTTTCTCGCCCTCTGACATGTCTCAAACATATCTATAATTTTTGATGCTCCATGCTTGTTTATACACCATTTGCTTTGTGTTTTGTTACACTTCATGGCATTTTTATGCATTTTCCAGAACTAACCTACTAACAAGATGACACAATGCCAGTTCCCTGTTTTATGTTGTTTTTGTGTTTAAGAAAAGCTACACAAGAAATATTCTCGAAATTGGATGAAACAAAAGCCAAACCTGCTATTTTTCCTGAAGTGTCACGAAGTCCAAAGATGAGATGAAGGGGGGCCAGAGGCCAGGCTCACCCTAGGGTGGCGCGGCCTGCCCCTGGCCCACGCCACCAGGGGGTGAGATCAGCTGGTCCACCTCCTGACGCCTCCCTTCCACCTATATATTCCCCTCAATGGGAAAAACTGTAGCGTACCTGTGCTTTATTTGTGCTAGTCCAGGATCAATTACCAGCACACACAGTACAAGATGAAATATCGAGAAAACAAAGGTCATTTATTTACATCGCATGATCCAACAATTACATAAAGAAACTTTACAATGCTCATAGAATAGAGCTTTCAGAGTTTACAACGAAAACTTAAATAGCATGGAGTCCTTCTTCTTCATGTGCCACAGGCGAACATGCTGCGGATAGACTCGTAACCCTATTGTATCTTACTTGTCGTCGAAATCTGCAACATGAAACGTTGCAGCCACAAAGGGTCAATACACTTGAATTGTATTGGCAAGATATCACTACTATGAGTCTAACTTTTCAATTTTTGCTTAGGTTAACAGTCCAGACTTCGTCCTATCATTCCAATCAATATTCTAGTTTTGCAAATTTATATAGTTTCTAACTCCACAAGGGTACATGTCAGTAGGTCAGGCTCAAGCCCCTACCATGCCAATCGCCATGCATGTCAGTAAGTCGGGCCTCATGCCCTTACCATGCCAATCTTCTTTTCTCCTTTGGTCATGTCAGTAAGTCAGGTTCCACGCCCTTACCATGCCAATCTTCTTTTCTCCTTTGGTCATGTCAGTAAGTCAGGCTCCACGCCCTTACCATGCCAATCTTCTCTCTACCATCGTACATGTCAGTAAGTCAGGCTCCACGCCCTTACCATGCAAATCTCCAACATATTTAACAATTTAACCACTACACCCGCACTTACACTCACAATCACAAAACTTGTACAGAACAGATGAAGACACCATAAAATGATACTTGCCTTAGCAATTTTCTGAAGATTGCCCTTCTCTTAATACATGTAGTCCTCCGTACAACTATAAGATAGAAAAGAACTCAACATAAACACACCATTCAAAGCAACAAATCATACAAGACAAACTAAAGTGTTTATTTGTTTTAGTTTAGTCTTCAATTGTCTTAGTGGTAATTTGGACTTGATATGGAGGGAATGGTTAGGTCAAGAGTTTTAAAGATTGATGTGGCCTCCTAAATTGTTTAAGAAGTGTCAAACACTTAGCAAAATAACCTAAGGGGATTCTTAGGCTTAGGTTGAGAAGTTGGATGGATAAAAATTATAAGTCTTGAGGTCCATCTTCTTGACTTGGGCTCTCTTCTCTTGATCTTCTTCTCTGACTTCAACTTCTTGTCTTCTCTTCAACTTCTTCTTCATGGTCTTGATATGAGAAAACTTCTTTGCCATCGTGTTGGAGAGGTAGTCAAAATACTTAGAAGAATTTTGGGTAAGAGGGAATTGATAGGTTTTGCACTTGGGCAAGAATAGAGAGTAGATTTTGACTAAGTTATGGTAGATTACACGATAGGTAATTGGGACTTGATATTTGCAAGGTGCTCATATAACACCACTATATTTTGCAAAAGTAATTATGTCTAAAAATATTTCTCCCAAATAATTTATGCAGTAGTTCTACTGGATAGGGAACAATAATATGATCTATTTGCAAAAAGAATCAACCGAAAAGAATTTATAGATTTTGAACTATATCAAAAACACTCAAACTCTCATATTTAAATTTGAATGTTTTCAAATAGTTGGAAAATGAGATTTTATTTCATAATTGTATTCTACACATTTTTAGGAGTTCAGGGACATATTATTTGCAATTTTTGGATAAACAGAACAAAAGATATGAATTAACTAAACTAACAGAGGTGTTTGATTTAATTCGAAAATGGTTTCAAATGTTATACTGAAACTAAGAAGTTTTTGTGCACTGATGGATTCTACACGTCCTAAGGATTCCAATGATATATTATTTGTCCAAATCCGAGTTGTAGAACTTTTTCTATGAATTAAACAAGTTTGCAGCAATTTAATTTGAATTTAAAACGAATTTGAACCGGGCTAGCTCTGAGCGCGACGCGTGGCTATTTCCTATTGGTCCGTACCGGTTCGGCTGGATCAGCGTTGTGGTGCGTTGGATCTAAAGTGGCTTGGACGCTCCAGATCATCAGATACCGATTCGGCTAAGTGGATCTATCCGATCCGTTGGATTGAGATCGGACGCACTGGATTAGAACAGAGAGGGAGAGGGGGTACCTAGGGTTCACTGTGGATGCCGGCGACGTGATCTGCGCACTGGTGGAGATCGGCGGCAGCGTTTTGGCGACTCCTAGTCGACGACGAGGCTACGACGGGGCTCAGCGTGGCACGACGAACTCGGGAGCGTGTCCTTCGTCGAGATTTGCTTCCAGGTGAAGGAGGAAGGCGCGGCTGGAGCGGCACAGGGCGGCAGGGAGCTTTGGGTGGTCGTTGGGAGCTCGATCTGCTGCAGAACAAAACGAAAAAAAAACTTCAGGGAGATGCGCTGTGTCAAGGGAAGACGACTGGGAAAAGGAGAGGATCTCGCGGTCACCGACGGCGGCGAATTCGACCGGGGACACCTGCAGATGCGGCGGAGTCCGACGAGGAATCTCGTCGCGTTGAGTCGAGGATTTCGAGAGGGGGCAAAGGGAGATGAGAGAGGAGTTTGAGGGGTATTTAAAGAGGGTGGAGGCGTGGAGAGGGGGTTAGGGTTTAGACGGGGCGAGGCGATGGACGGCGCAGAGGCGTCAGGCTCGGGCAGGTCTCTGTCCAGAGGAGGAAGGAGAGTCTGATGAGTGGGTCCCACTCATCAGCGGGAGAGAGAAGACAGGGGACGTACCCCTTCGGGTTATAACCCGGGTGGGTCGTGGGCTCTATCCGGGACTGGGCCGAATGGCTCCCCGGCGGCCTTTTAATATTTTTATATTCTTTCTCCTTTTCTATTTTCTGATTTCTGATTTGTTTTCAACTTATTTTTGCAAGTTTGGTTCAAACCAATTCAAATAAATTCCTAAAAACTTATAATATTCAACACAATGTTTTAAACCAGAAATAAAACTAGTTATCAAAATAAAAACATGTTTTTCAATAAATTTTCATATGCATAGTATAAAGGGTTTTGCTTGCATAGAGCAATTGGAAATAGGGTTTGATAAATATTTTTAGAATTTTGTGAACATGCTTTATAAATTGGTAGTTGAGAATCACTCTCAGTCATAGTTTGGATAAACAAATTTTTATTAAAGCACCCTTGTTATTCACTCTTTTGCAAGCAAGCTTGCATAAGTTTAAATAAAGGAAAAAATAGTATCTTGAATTCTTTCATTTTCTCAAGGAAACTCTTCTAGAAATAGTAGAGAGTTTTAAAATAGTTTTCACAATAGAACCTTTAAATAAACTCAAAAAGTTTTAAATTCTTGTGAATTTTCAATCAATCTAAGCAAAACAAAAGCACACAAATTTCCCTCCAAAATTTGATAAAATCTTGGGATGTTACAGACTACCACCCTTAAAGAAATCTCATCCCGAGATTTGAAGAGGCTAGAAATAAAGATGGGTTTGGGATACTAGGTGGGCTACCACCCTTAAAAGTAACTCTTGGTTTGATACAGAATGTGGAAAACAAAAGCATATAGAGTTACAAGGTGTTGTAGAGCAATCAGCTTGATCACTACTTATCAGTTGTTGTATTTGGAGCTTCAAAGACCTCTTCCACAACTTCTTCCACTTCGACATGGTTTATGTGTCCCTCTTTGGATGAATTGAGTTCGTTCCCATTAGAACCTCTAGGTTCATTCTTCCCTTCAGGGCAGTCCCATGAATAGTGTCCCAACTCATGACACTTGAAGCACTCCACTTGGTTCTTGTCCCTCTTGTCAGAGCGGTTGTGGCGCCCAACATCTTTCTTCTTTTCTGGGCAATCCCACGAATAGTGCCCTAGCTCCTTACAATTGTAGCACTGCACCTGACTAATATCTCTCTTGCTAGTACGGCCATTCATACCATTGTTGTCTCCATTGGTGTGGCCACTTCTGTTGTTGTTGCCACTTCCATAGTTTTTGTTATGGTTTTTGTGGCCATCATGGTCATGTCTATTTCCCTCATGTCTACCATGATAGTGGTGGTTATGGCCATAGCGGTGGTTACCATTCCCATGCTTGTGAGATCCAGATCTTCCATTGTCATCATGCAAGTAGCGCTTTTGCACATGCTCGTGATATTCGTCACTATGGTGCTTCCTTTTTCTGCTTTCGGATTGCTTTATCTTGCTCTCAAGAGTTATAGCTTGATCCAGCAGAGACTGAAAGGTAGGAGTGTAAGCAACAGACAGAGGGATCGACAGTTCGTCGTTGAGGCCCTCTAAGAACTTCTCCTTCCTCTTTGCATCGGTGTCAATGTCATCCGGTGCATAGCGGGACAGATTGGTGAACTCATCAATGTACTCAGACATGCTGCGGTACTTCTGTCTGAGATCACGAAAATCTTTCTTCTTCAGGCTCATCACTCCAGCTGAAATATGTGCAGCTCGGAATCCTTCTTGGAACAAGTCCCATGTCACTCCTTCAATGGTATGCGTGATCTGGTAGGTGTCCCACCAGCTTGCTGCTGGTCCTTCCAACAGATGAGCTGCAAACCTGACCTTTTCAGCATCAGTGCAACCGGTAGTCACCAAGTCCTTGTTAACAGAACGGAGCCAATCCATGGCCTCCAGTGGTTCAGCATCACGTGAAAACTTGGCAGGGCGAAGCCTTAAGAACCTTGCAAGCATGTCGACCTGAGGGGGTGGTGGTGGTGGAGGGTTGTTATAGTTGTTGTTCTGAGTGTTGGCAAGAATCTGAGTCATGACTTGCATGAGTTGAGCCTGGGCTTCCATCATCTGTTGCATCTGTTCCTCAGGAGCACGACGAGGAGGCATCTGTTGGGTTTGAAATAGGTGAGGTTAGACTTAGAGATAGAGTCTAAAGGAATAAAATTTCCTACCCACAACACATGCATGGAAACAATCTTCAAAACAAAGAACCATTCACATAATTCACCAATAGTTTCAAAGTACGTGGATTGTTAAACATCGCAAAGGTTAGAACAAACTCGCTAAATAACACTCCACATGGTAGCTAGTCTCACTAACTACTCTATTCCTCCATGTCAACTTCCTTTTTCATGATGGTGCTCAGCAAACATTGTCTTGTACTTCTTCACCTTCATAATTGGAGCGTCGGTCTTCGATTGAAGCTCTCTTCTTAGTACATAGCTTCACAATCACTTCATGGCCGGGTCCTAACTCGAATTCGTTGCTCTTACCATCACATTATTCTCTCTAATCTACTTGTTCTCTTGGACCTTCTTCTCTTGATTCTTGAACTTCTTGTCTTGAGCTTTGATCTTTGCGTCCTTTGTCTTGATCTTATCTTCTTGCTCCATGTGGCATCATTCTTTTCTCTTAAGTTGGTCACATAGTTCATCATTTGCTAAATAGTTAGTTGTCCTAATGTTATCAAGTTCCCCACTAATAATTTCTAAGTCCTAGAAGTATTGATGCACAAGCTTTCCTTCTTCAATTTTTGCAACTTGCTTCCTTCAATGATAGGGGTAGGTAGAGTTGGTATGTTGATGATGTCACGAAGATGAGTTTCGAAGAAGGTGCTCTTGAAGTCCTTGGCGGTGTTGAAGCTGAAGCTCTTCGTCCTTGAATTGAATTGAGAAGAAGTAGAGACAAAATGACCAAGGGAAGAGTTTACGAGGTAATGAGTGTGTAAATTTTTAACTTAGAAATAAAAGCAACTCCTATATTTCTAAGGGGTTTTGTCAAATCCTAGGGTCACGAACCTAAGGGCAACACTTTGCTCTGATACCATCTGTAGCGTACCTGTGCTTTATTTGTGCTAGTCCAGGATCAATTACCAGCACACACAGTACAAGATGAAATATCGAGAAAACAAAGGTCATTTATTTACATCGCATGATCCAGCAATTACATAAAGAAACTTTACAATGCTCATAGAATAGAGCTTTCAGAGTTTACAATGAAAACTTAAATAGCATGGAGTCCTTCTTCTTCATGTGCCACAGGCGAACATGCTGCGGATAGACTCGTAACCCTGTTGTATCTTACTTGTCGTCAAAATCTGCAACATGAAACGTTGCAGCCACAAAGGGTCAATACACTTGAATTGTATTGGCAAGATATCACTACTATGAGTCTAACTTTTCAATTTTTGCTTAGGTTAACAGTCCAGACTTCGTCCTATCATTCCAATCAATATTCTAGTTTTGCAAATTTATATAGTTTCTAACTCCACAAGGGTACATGTCAGTAGGTCAGGCTCAAGCCCCTACCATGCCAATCGCCATGCATGTCAGTAAGTCAGGCCTCATGCCCTTACCATGCCAATCTTCTTTTCTCCTTTGGTCATGTCAGTAAGTCAGGTTCCACGCCCTTACCATGCCAATCTTCTTTTCTCCTTTGGTCATGTCAGTAAGTCAGGCTCCACGCCCTTACCATGCCAATCTTCTCTCTACCATCGTACATGTCAGTAAGTCAGGCTCCACGCCCTTACCATGCAAATCTCCAACATATTTAACAATTTAACCACTACACCCGCACTTACACTCACAATCACAAAACTTGTACAGAACAGATGAAGACACCATAAAATGATACTTGCCTTAGCAATTTTCTGAAGATTGCCCTTCTCTTAATACATGTAGTCCTCCGTACAACTATAAGATAGAAAAGAACTCAACATAAACACACCATTCAAAGCAACAAATCATACAAGACAAACTAAAGTGTTTATTTGTTTTAGTTTAGTCTTCAATTGTCTTAGTGGTAATTTGGACTTGATATGGAGGGAATGGTTAGGTCAAGAGTTTTAAAGATTGATGTGGCCTCCTAAATTGTTTAAGAAGTGTCAAACACTTAGCAAAATAACCTAAGGGGATTCTTAGGCTTAGGTTGAGAAGTTGGATGGATAAAAATTATAAGTCTTGAGGTCCATCTTCTTGACTTGGGCTCTCTTCTCTTGATCTTCTTCTCTGACTTCAACTTCTTGTCTTCTCTTCAACTTCTTCTTCATGGTCTTGATATGAGAAAACTTCTTTGCCATCGTGTTGGAGAGGTAGTCAAAATACTTAGAAGAATTTTGGGTAAGAGGGAATTGATAGGTTTTGCACTTGGGCAAGAATAGAGAGTAGATTTTGACTAAGTTATGGTAGATTACACGATAGGTAATTGGGACTTGATATTTGCAAGGTGCTCATATAACACCACTATATTTTGCAAAAGTAATTATGTCTAAAAATATTTCTCCCAAATAATTTATGCAGTAGTTCTACTGGATAGGGAACAATAATATGATCTATTTGCAAAAAGAATCAACCGAAAAGAATTTATAGATTTTGAACTATATCAAAAACACTCAAACTCTCATATTTAAATTTGAATGTTTTCAAATAGTTGGAAAATGAGATTTTATTTCATAATTGTATTCTACACATTTTTAGGAGTTCAGGGACATATTATTTGCAATTTTTGGATAAACAGAACAAAAGATATGAATTAACTAAACTAACAGAGGTGTTTGATTTAATTCGAAAATGGTTTCAAATGTTATACTGAAACTAAGAAGTTTTTGTGCACTGATGGATTCTACACGTCCTAAGGATTCCAATGATATATTATTTGTCCAAATCCGAGTTGTAGAACTTTTTCTATGAATTAAACAAGTTTACAGTAATTTAATTTGAATTTAAAATGAATTTGAACTGGGCTAGCTCTGAGCGCGACGTGTGGCTATTTCCTATTGGTCCGTACCGGTTCGGCCGGATCAGCGTTGTGGTGCATTGGATCTAAAGTGGCTTGGACGCTCCAGATCATCAGATACCGATTCGGCTAAGTGGATCTATCCGATCCGTTGGATTGAGATCGGACGCACTGGATTAGAACAGAGAGGGAGAGGGGGTACCTAGGGTTCACTGTGGACGCCGGCGACGTGATCTGCGCACTGGTGGAGATCAGCGGTGGCGTTTTGGCGACTCCTAGTCGACGGCGAGGCTACAACGGGGCTCAGCGTGGCACGACAAACTCGGGAGCGTGTCCTTCGTCGAGATTCGCTTCCAGGTGAAGGAGGAAGGCACGGCTGGAGCGGCACAGGGCGGCAGGGAGCTTTGGGTGGTCGTCGGGAGCTCGATCTGCTGCAGAACAAAACGAAAACAAAACTTCAGGGAGATGCGCTGTGTCAAGGGAAGACGACTGGGAAAAGGAGATGATCACGTGGTCACCGACGGCGGCGAATTCGACCGGGGACACCTGCAGATGTGGCGGAGTCCGACGAGCAATCTCATCGCGTTGAGTCAAGGATTTCGAGAGGGGGAAAAGGGAGATGAGAGAGGAGTTTGAGGGGTATTTAAAGAGGGTGGAGGCGTGGAGAGGGGGTTAGGGTTTAGACGGGGCGAGGCGATGGACGGCGCAGAGGCGTCGGGCTCGGGCAGGTCTCTGTCCAGAGGAGGAAGGAGAGTCTGACGAGTGGGTCCCACTCGTCAGCGGGAGAGAGAAGACATGGGACGTACCCCTTTGGGTTATAACCCGGGTGGGTCGTGGGCTCTATCCGGGACTGGGCCGAATGGCTCCCCGGCGGCCTTTTAATATTTTTATATTCTTTCTCCTTTTCTATTTTCTGATTTCTGATTTGTTTTCAACTTATTTTTGCAAGTTTGGTTCAAACCAATTCAAATAAATTCCTAAAAACTTATAATATTCAACACAATGTTTTAAACCAGAAATAAAACTAGTTATCAAACTAAAAACATGTTTTTCAATAAATTTTCATATGCATAGTATAAAGGGTTTTGCTTGCAAAGAGCAATTGGAAATAGGGTTTGATAAATATTTTTAGAATTTTGTGAACATGCTTTATAAATTGGTAGTTGAGAATCACTCTCAGTCATAGTTTGGATAAACAAATTTTTATTAAAGCACCCTTGTTATTCACTCTTTTGCAAGCAAGCTTGCATAAGTTTAAATAAAGGAAAAAAATAGTATCTTGAATTCTTTCATTTTCTCAAGGAAACTCTTCTAGAAATAGTAGAGAGTTTTAAAATAGTTTTCACAATAGAACCTTTAAATAAACTCAAAAAGTTTTAAATTCTTGTGAATTTTCAATCAATCTAAGCAAAACAAAAGCACACAAATTTCCCTCCAAAATTTGATAAAATCTTGGGATGTTACAAAAACCTAAGGGATGGATCACTTTTCCTCAAAACATACTGCAAGCCGCCGCTGTCATCGATGCGAGATCGGGAGGATCCAAGAGCTCTTCCTGGCACCCTGCCGGAGAGGGGACCTTCTTCACCACCATGGTCGCCTCCAGAGTGATGTGCGAGTAGTCTACCTTGGACTATAGGTTCATAGCAGTAGCTAGATGGTCGTCTCCTCCACCATGTGCTTCATGTTTAGATGTTGTGAGCTGCCTATCATGATCAAGATCATCTTTGTGTAATTCTACATGTTGTGTTTGTTGGGATCCGATGAGTATTGGTACTATGTCAAGTTGATGTACTGAATATTATCTTTATGTTATCTCTATGTTTTTTATGATCTTGCATGCTCTCTGTTGCTAGTAGATATCTTGGTTGAGTAGATGCTAGTGACTCCAAGAGGGAGTATTTATGCTCGATTGTTGGGTTCATGCCTCTAGTAATTTGGGGGAGTGACAGAAACCTCTAAGGTTGTACATGTGCTATTGCCACTAGGGAGAAAACAACATCCTTGTGTCCAAGGACATTTGCTTTATTTACTTTACGCACTTTGCTTAAGGCGATAATCTGTTATTCGCAACTTAATACCCGATGGTTGCTCGGACGACATCCGGAGGGTGGATTATTAGTCATAGATGTAGTTGGATTACGGTCTATGTATTTTGTCGTAATGCCCAAAGTGAATCTCATAGTGATCCTCATGACATATGTGCGTTATCTTTACTCTATCAATTGCCCAACTGTAATTTGTTTACCCAGCATGTTGTTATTTATCTTATGGAGAGACACCACTAGTGAACTGTGGACCCCGGTCCAATTTCCTTTACATTGCTATTACCATTTACTATTTTACTTGCTTATTTACATTCTCGCATACTATTACCTTTTACCACTCCATATGCTCAATCCTTTGTTTACAGCAAACCGGTGAGATTGACAACCTCATCGTAAGTTGGGGCAAAAGTCTTGGTTGTGTTGTGTGCAGGTTCCACGTTGCTGCTGGTGCAAAGCAAAGCCCTAGACGAGGCGCCATATAAATTGTTCGGAGCTGTCACGAAGCTAGCAAGCATCAACCTTCTGAAGTTTGGCTTTCTTCTACTGGTCCAATTAAACCTTGGTTTCACAACTGAGGGAAACTTGCTGATGTGCTCATCATACCTTCCTCTTGGGATTCCCAACTGGGTGCCTAACACGCACTATCAAGCATTTTTCTGGCGCCGTTGCCGGGGAGAAAGAAGATTTCTACAAGGGGAGTCTCTCACGCTCAATCTTTTACTTTGTTATTTGTTTTGCTTTACTTTATTTTTACTTGCATCATTTTATAAAAAATACAAAAAAATTAATTCCCTTATAGTTGTTTTTACTTGTCTGCTTTTTAGTCTTGCTAGAATGAGTAATCCTGAAGTTGAGGTTCGTACTTTTAAGCAACAAGGGGGGAGAGTTTGAAAGATGCTTGGTACCGAATTAGTAATGCTCATCATAGGTGTACAAAGAAGCATTCTACCATGATCCTCCTTAGAAATTTCTATGTTGGTATATCTAGTTGGAATAGGTACGTTCTTAATACTCTTGCAGGAGGTAATTTTCTGGGTACTCCCGCTTTGGAGGCATGCACTTTAATTGAAAGTTTAGTGGGAGTACCACCTATTCATGTTGCTAAAACTGAGGTCACTTTGGAGGAAGTCTTAGAAAAACTTAGCTCTTTAGAAAAAAGTTTGCCAAATATCCTTGATAACGCTAGCCAGGTTAATGAATCGATAGAAAGTATCGGTAAGAGAATCACCGTTTTAGAGACTAGTACTACTCATGATAGTCAAAACCTTAGGATTGGCAAACTAGAGGAGTCTATGGAAACTTTAAGTTCAATTTTCTCTTCTCTTAAATTTAAGAAGGAGAAAGCTTTTGTTGGAAAAGCGCAAAAATTTATGTATGTTCCCAAGATGTCTGTGCCTAAACCGCAGCATGTTTTTAAGATTGATAAGACTTTTAGTTCAACTAAGAGTGACTTGCAGGTTGAATAATCTTCGGGAACTTCTAAAGTGCCTAGTGTGGTAAGTGATGCTCTTGAGGAAACGGTTGATCTTAATGCCTCATTTGAAAATACTTAATTTCCACTTTCTGCGCCTAGCTCAAAGGCGTTAAAGAAAAGCACTCTTGGGAGATAACCCAATGTTTTGTTTTCAGTAATTTTTCTTTTATTTGAGTTTAGGAAGTTATTACTACTATAATGACCTCTCCTTATAATTTTTATTTCGTTGTTGTGCCAAGAAGAACCTCTAATCTAAGGGAGGTAAGATTTGGGGAAGTTGCTGTCCTAAAACAGATTTCTGTGCTGCAACATAAAAATTCATGAAAATTCTCAAATTACCTTTTTGATCTGCGCTTTCTTGTGCATATGCCCCAGGTTATGTCTAAACTTTCATTAATTTTGCACTTTTCGATTTGAGCAACAGAAGGTCCTCGAAAAAATCGATCTTAGTCAGCTGTTCTCTTTTGATAGATTTCTGCCACTATTCATGTTTGCCTCTTGATCACTTTCTTTTTGAGTTCTTTTGATCACGAAACTTTTGAGGAAGTCGCTACGGTAGTATATGCTTTATATGTGGTGTTTTTTAGTTTGAAACTGAACCAAAAGGGTTGATTTACTATTATGCTTATGCTAACGTTGCTAATAGAATTGTGTGAAGTTTTGTATGAAAGAAATTTTCAAGTGTAGAGAATGGAGAGTGACGAGATGAGATGAAGTATGGACTAAAGCTCAAGCTTGGGGATTCCCATGTCACCCCAAGAAATATCCAAGAGATACAAGCGTCAAAGCTTGGGGATGCCCCCGAGGCACCCCTTCTTCATCGGTAAAAATCAGGTCACCTTTCAACACACTATATTTTTATTGCTTCATATTCTATGCATTTTTCTTGGAGCGTCTTTACTTTTGCTTTCAGTTTTATTTTGTTTTATTTGCTGAATTAAATGGTTGGACCCCAACAAATTTATTTTGGAGAAGGCGCACTCCGTTTTTCATTTGCTAAGAGCACTCTATTTTTCACTCTTATCGTTCAACGAGTGTTCTCTTTTTCTAGAACTGCGTTTAGCTTTCATTTTTCACCTTCATTTTTGTTTAGATCTTGTTATATCTTTGCATCAAGGTGTATTTAGACCACTGGTATATGTTTGTTTTCATCAAAAAGAGTTGTTTCAAAAAGGTTTGAATGGTGTTGGAAAAGAGAAAAAGTTTCATGCAAAAAGTGGTACAAAAAGGAGCTTGTTTAGACTGCAGCTTAGACTTTTGCATGCCATGCTTGATGTCGTTTTGATAGTATGCATAGTAGTTTTTGCTGTAGCATGACTTTCTCAAGTGACTGAGATTCCTTAATGAGCCTTTGAAAAAAAGCATGCGTTGTTTTTATTATATGGAAGCATTTATTTGGTTTTCTCCTTGATGCTTTATTTGGGTTGACTTGGCGCATGCTTACAACATGTTTGACTCTACCAAGTCTCCATAAGCCTTTATGTTCATTTGGTTTTTGACTTGTGATGCCACTTTATGCTTATTTTAATGATGTTTTGTCACTATGCATGATTATGGACGTTATTGCTCTCTTAGTTGGTCGCTCCCAGTCTTTTGCTAGCCTTCATTTTGTACTGAGTATGAGCTCTACTCGTGCATCCAACTCCCAAAAACCAAGTTATTCCAATGTTTCCACCATACATACCTATTAGCAATTTGCTATCCAAGTATATTTGACTTGCTTTTATCTATCCTTCAAATTAAACTCTTTTTGGTGTTATGTGAAAATTAGTCAGTAAAGATCTCACGAACCTGAAGGCACACTTTACTTTGCTCGCTTTTAAAAATTTGAAATTGTGGCTCTCTTATGTTGATGTTATGGTTGCAATTGTAAGTTGGAAATTAGCCCAACCATGCCGTCATGGGGCAAGCTTTCAATATTGCACTTTCTTTCATTTAGTTTATATTGTGATCTTTTGTTTATGGATACTTGCGATATGAAATAAGTTAGAAACTTGTGAGCTCATGGAGTTTGTATATGTGTTAGAGAAACGCCTGGGCCACTAATCTAAGCCATGCATCATTCATGGTGGAAATTTACAGCATGCCCATAGTGGACATTCGATGACGCATCTCACAATAAAAAGCTATACCAATGGTAAATAAAAGAGATGCCGAGGTGTTCATTGTCTGTTTGTCTTGTCATTTTGATGTGGGCTTGTTCCATGTCATCGGGAAGGAGGTACCCCCATTGGCGGTTCTCGATGATACATGTATGGTTACAATGACAAGAGCTTGCTTGGGACCTAAGTCGAGTAGCATGAGGTTTGGGTATTCGTACTTCACGGGACACACGGTTTTCAACTTATGATTTGTTAAGCATATGCTTCGTAATTGTACTCACATTAACTTTAACCACTCAAGATGCCTATGATGGGGGCAATGAGAGATCAAAGCTAGTAAGTACCATAATTTTTGGAGGTTTATTAATCTTGCAATCCCTGCTTCCCTCTGCGAAGGGCCTTTCTTTTACTTTTATGTTGAGTCTCCACCTTCTACCTTTATGCACCGTCTAAGAGAGCATAGTTGTCATTCTGAGTTTAATGTGCATAGTCCCAAAGTTTATCATTGATTGATTCATGATTATGGTTTTGCTTGTTCTTAAATTATTTGAATCTAGTCGCCCTCTTAAACTTGAAGGTGTCCTATGCATTTATGTTTTGCTATTCCATGAAGGACAAGCTGAAAACCACTTTGATATGTTTTCTATATGATTTGAACACATGTTTGACTTTCAATGTTTCATTATTCATGATCTTTCATTTGTGTTTCTTTTCATGTTATAACATGGTTGCTAAGTTTTATTGTCAAGATTATGTCTCTTATGCCCGTGTTTTAAGTTCTTTGATCCGAGCACTCAATGCTTTACATCGTTGATCAAGATTGTGATGGTGCATGTCACCTCAAAAATTATTCTTTTGTTATCACTTACCTACTCGAGGACAAGCAGGAGTTAAGCTTGGGGATGCTTGATACGTCTCAAACGTATCTATAATTTTTGATGCTCCATGCGTGTTTATACACCATTTGCTTTGTGTTTTGTTATACTTCATGGCATTTTTATGCATTTTCTGGAACTAACCTACTAACAAGACGTCACAGTGCTAGTTCTCTGTTTTCTGCTATTTTTGTGTTTCAGAAAAGCTACACAGGAAATATTCTCGGAATTGGACGAAACAAAAGCCAAACCTGCTATTTTTTCCAAAGCGTCACGAAGTCCTAAGATGAGATGGAGGGGGGCTAGAGGCCAGGCTCACCCTAGGGTGGCGCGGCCTACCCCTAGCCCGTGCCACCAGGGGGTGAGACCATCTGGTCCACCTCCTTCCGCCTCCCTTCCGCCTATATATTCCCGTCGATGGGAAAAACCTAAGGGACGGATCGCTTTTCCTCGAAACATACTGCAAGCCGCCACCGTCGTTGACGCGAGATCGAGAGGATCTAGGAGCTCTTCCCGGCACCCTGCCGGAGAAGTGAATCTATGCTGGAGGCGTTCTTCACCACCATGGTCACCTCTGGAGTGATGTGTGAGTAGTCTACCTTGGACTACGGGTCCATAGTAGTAGCTAGATGGTTGTCTCTGATACGTCTCCAACGTATCTATAATTTTTGATGCTCCATGCTTATTTTTACACCATTTGCTTAGTATTTCGTTACACTTCATGGCATTTTTATGCATTTTCCAGAACTAACCTATTAACGAGATGCCACAGTGCTAGTTCACTTTGCCAGAAACACATCGCGATCCGCCGCCGTCGTTGACCCAAGATCGGGAGGGTCCAGAAGCTCTTCCCGGCACCTTGCTGGAGAGGAGAATCGCCACCGGACGTCTTCTTCATCGCCATGCTTGCCTCCGGCGTGATGAGTGAGTAGTCTACCTTGGACTATGGGTCCATAGCAGTAGCTAGATGGTTGTCTTCTCTACCATGTGCTTCATGTTTAAATCTCGTGAGCTGCCTTACATGATCGAGATCACCGTTATGTAATTCTACATGTTGTGTTTGTTGGGATCCGATGAATATTGGTGTTATGATTGAGTTGATGTACTGAATTTTATCTTATGTTATCTCTATGTTGTTTATGATCTTGCATGCTCTCCGTTGTTAGTAGCCATCTTGGCCGAGTAGTTGCTAGTGACTCCAAGAGAGGGTATTTATGCTCGATAGTGGGTTCATGCCTCTATTTAATCTGGGGGAGTGACAGAAACCTCTAAGGTTGTAGATGTGCTATTACTACTAGGGAGAAAACAACATTCATATGCTCAAGGGTATATGCTTTGTTTATATTACACACTTTGCTTAATGCAGTTATCTGTTGTTCGCAACTTAATACTTGTGGAGTTCTCGGATTGATTTGCCACCAGTGGATTATTAGTCATAGATGTAGTTGGATGACGGTCTATGTATCTTGTTGTAATGCCCAGAGTAAATCTCATAGTGATCCTCTCGACATATGCACATTGTCTTTATTCTATCAATTGCCCAACTGTAATTTGTTTACCCAGCATGTGTTATTTTATCTTATAGAGAGACACCACTAGTGAACTGTGGACCCCGGTCCTATTTCCATTATATTGCTATCACCTGTTTACTTTACTCGCACTGTTTACTTTACTCACATATTACTATTACTTTCCACTCGATACGCTCATTCCTTTGTTTCAAGCAAACCGGTGAGATTGACAACCTCATCGTAAGTTGGGAGCAAAGTATTTGGTTGTGTTGTGTGCAGGTTCCGCGTTGCTACTAGTTGAAGACGAGTCAACAAGAATCGTTAACGACGCCCTTGTTGGAGTGTTAGTAGGCTAGCAAGCATCACCTTCTGGAGTATTGACTTTTTCCTGGATTCGATAAACCTTGGTTTCTTTCTGAGGGAAATCAAAGGAGAAAACCAAATAAATGCTTCCATATAATAAAAACAACGCATGATTTTTTCAAAGGCTCATTAAGCAATCTCAGTCATTTGAGACACGTCATGCTACAGCAAAAATCACTAAGCATACTATCAAAACGCAATCAAGCATGGCATGCAAAATTCTAAGCCGCAGTCTAAACAAGCTCCTTTTTGTACCACTTTTTTGCATGAAACTTTTTCTCTTTTCCAACACCATTCAAACCCTTTTTGAAACAATTCTTTTGAAGAAAACCAACATAGACCAGAGGTCTAAATACACCTTGATGCAAAGATAAAACAAGATCTGAACAAAAATCAAGGCGAAAAACAAAGGCTAAACGCAGTAGCAGAAAAAAGAGAACACTCGTTGAACGATAAGAGTGAAAACTAGAGTGTTCTTGGCAATGAAAAACGAAGTTCATCTCCTCCAAAAAGAACGTGATGTGATCCAACCATTTATTGCAGCAAACAAAACAAAAGAAAACTAAAAGCAAAAGTAAAGACGCTCCAAGAAAAACGCATAATGCATGAAGCAATAAAAATGTAGTGTGTTGAAAGGTGACCTGATTTTTGCCGATGAAGAAGGAGGTGCCTCGGGGGCATCCCCAAGCTTTGACGCTTCTACTTCTTGAATATTTCTTGGGGTGACATGGGCATCCCCAAGCTTGAGCTTTTGTCCACTCTTCATCTCATCTCATCATTCTCCAATCCCTACACTTGAAAACTTCCTTCATACAAAACTAAACACAATTCTATTAGCAACATTAGTGTAAGCATAGTAATGAATCAACCCTTTCTGCTTAAGATTTCAACTCAAAACCACCACATATTAAAGCATCTACTACTGTAGCAACTTCCTCACAAAGTTCCCGGATCAAAAGAACTAAAAAAGAAAGAGATCGAGAGGCAAACACAAATAGTGGCAAAAATCTGTCAAAATAGAACAACTGACAAAGGTCGAATTTTTGGGGTTTTTCTGTTGCTCAAATCAAAAAGTGTATAACTAATGAAAGTTTGGATATAACTTGGGGCATATGCACAAGAAATTGTAGGTCAAAAAGATTATCTGAGAATTTTCACAAATTTTTACGGTGTAGCACCGAAATCTGTTTCGGGATAGCAACTTCCCCAAATCTTACCTCACTCAAATTAGAGGTTCTCCTTGGCACAACAGCGAAACAAAAAGGATAAGGAGCAGTTATTACAGTAGTAATAACTTCCAAGACTCAAATAAAAGAAAAAGTACTAAAAATAAACAATGGGTTATCTCCCAAGAGTGCTTTTCTTTAACGCCTTTGAGCTAGGCGCAGTAATTTGCAAAGATGCTCATGTAGGCGCCATAAAGAGCTTAAGGCAAAGGTGCAATATAAGAACTTGAAGCAAGAGAGAGCATCAAAAAGAAAATATGAAACATATTTAAATCTAAACCACTTCCTATGAAAAATAGTCTTGTAAAGAGACAAGTCTTGAAAGCGCAAAGCAAAAAGCATAGGAAGGCTAAACAAGTATAACTTCAAGAATTGCAACATAAAGAGGGGAAACTCAATATTGTTGAGATCTATCAAACCATGTTTCCCTCTCTCATAATAACTTTCAGTAGCATCATGAATAGAACTAATAATATAACTATCACGTAAAGGATCCCTATCATGAGCCACATGCATAAAAGAATTAATACTCCCTACATGAACAATCGTAGTAGGAGCAGATTCAAAAGAATAATTATTCTCATCACCATAATCATCAAAACAGGAGGCATATTGTAATCATAACTAATTTTCTCCTCAAATGTAGGTGAACTGAAAATATTATACTCATCATCATAACCATCATAAACTAGAGGCTTAGTATCATCACAAGCTAGCGAACAGCTATTTCGCAAGGCATATTCATCAAACATATCATTATAAGAAGGAACATGGATAGTACTAATGGTACAACAATTATTAACCTTAGAATTGGTACCAAAAAGATTTTCAATATCAAAAGTAGAGTGCTTTTCCCAATCATGATCACTAACATAGGTAACAGACATGGGAACATCATCCCAATCAGAATTATCATAATCTATAGCAGGATCATAATGCTTAGGGGAAGATACCGTGTCCTCTCGCCTTTTACTTCTCTTCTTATTCATACTCTTCTTACTCTCTCCTTTAGGAGGGAGAGACTTGAAGGGCATCTTCTCCACATATCCTTTAGGAGGGAAAGGCATCTTCTCCACATAATCTGGTTTACTGACAGAAACAACAGAAGAAACTTTGGAGGATTCCTCCTCTCTATTAATAAGATAAAAACATCTATCAGTCCTATCATAGCTTGGCAAAACATCATGTTTTATAAGATTTTGTATGTAAGTATTTGCATGGCAATCTTTAACATAATAGAGATGACAACCACGAAGGGTGCTATTAATATCAACATCATTCATGTCTACCAAAGAAATCTTTCTAGATATCTCTTCACACGCTAAGAACAAAGTGAGCTCATCATGCTGACTGAGAGTAATCTTGTCATCACAATACAAACTTGTGGTACTAGAAGAGTAACTATTAGGGCTTGAGCATTGGAAATTAAAATGACCTATGTCATCACAATGTTTACAAAGAAAAGGATAAATCTTATAAACCTTTTTACCGAGCTCGCCTATAGCCTTGTACCACATTCGGTTTTCTTCATTTGCGTGGTGGACACAATAATCTTCCTTGTTGTGACTCTGTTCACAAGGTCTATGTACTCCACCAAAATTAACATGCTTATAAGAAATAGGACTTTTAGAAGTTCGAGCATGTTTATTGCAATCATCAACAACAATATCACTTTCTATGCAAGTGCCTTAAAAGGTTCATGATACACGTCCCCGTTTCCTTTAGGAACACAATATGAGAAGCAAAAGCTTTAAAACAATCAATCATAATTTGAGGATCAAGACTATACTTAGCACTAAGCTTTTGAAAATCAGCAGTTTCAGCGAAAGACTTAATGCAATCAAACTCGTAATTCATACCTGATCCTTTACCTTTGTCGCTATCCCAACCTTCAATATTGTTTTGAATTGTTTCAAGCCGATCCCACTTGGTGTCAACATCCTTGATTGTGAAAGACCCATCAAGGCATGCATCTAGATAGTCCTTGTAATATCCTGAAAGCCTTACATAAAAATTATTAATAACAATATTACGGGGAAGATCATGAATAGGACATTTGTGCATTAGTAACTTCAATCTTCCCCACGCTTGGGCAATGCTTTTTCCCTCATGCGGATGAAAATTATAAATGTAATTCCTATCTTTATAAACCTCACTAGAAGGATAGAATTTAGAATAAAAGAGAGGTACAATTTCCTCCCAGTCAATAGATCGACCATCCTTCAGTGTTTTATACCATTCCTCAGCTCTGCCTTTCAGTGATAAAGAGAATAGCTTCTTCTTAACTCGGTTCATTGAAATACCTGCACACTTGAACAACTCGCATAATCTATACCTAATACCTAATAATAAAAGCAGTAAGGTTTCCATCGTCAACCATATTTTTGGACTAATTTACCATTCCACCAAATCACATAATACATCTTCTGCCACAAAATGCTTCGTTCATTTTGGTACGATCGAATCTGACGCGCTGGGCTCAAACCTCCCATCGCCTAGGTATACGTGACCAGATCAAACTAAAATAGTGAAACCTCCTACAGGTCGCCTTTACAAAGCATCCCACCCGTCCCTCAAAAATCAAAACGAACCTCTCCGCTCAACGTATATGTAGTCTCGAGCAGCGACACTGCTGCCACTATGAAACGCTCGTTGGATGCCTTGTGCTCGGTGTTCTCCTCTGTCTGTGAAAAGTATTGTCAGGCCGCTGTCATCGACCATGGCTGTTTCCCACTCCATCCTGCTGCACTACGTTGGCCGTGGCTTTCTCACCAGCATCGACCACTGAGAGTTGAAGAAGTCTGGTGGACAGGGAGCAGGCGTGGGGTTGAGATGCTCTGCGCCGTCGACAAGGTCGGGTACGGAACACTGACGTTGACCCACATGGCCTCTGTGTTTCTGGCCGGATCAAGGTTCCTTCATTAAGAAATCGGGAACTGATACGTCTCAAATGTATCTATAATTTTTGATGCTCCATGCTTGTTTTTACACCATTTGCCTATTGTTTCATTACACTTAGTGGCACTTTTATGCATTTTCCGGAACTAACCTATTAACGAGTTGCCACAGTGCCAGTTCCCTGTTTTCTGCTGTTTTGTGTTTCAGAGTGATACACAGGAAATATTCTCAGAATTAGACGAAACAAGTTCCTGAAGTCTTATTTTACCCGGAAGCTTCCAGAGATCCGAAGGAGAGTCGGAGGGGGGCCACCAGGGCCCCACACGCAGGGGCGGCGTGGCCAGGCCCCTGGCCGCGTGGGCCCCGCGTGAGGGCACCTGGCTCCTCCTCTGACGACACCCCTTTGCCTATAAAGACCCCCCGACGGAAAAAACCTAAGTACCCGATCAGATTTTTAGAACACATCGCGATCCGCCGCCGCCGTCGACCCAAAGATTGGGAGGGTCCAGAAGCTCTTCTCGGAACCCTGCCGGAGAGGGGAATCGCCATCGGAGGTCTTCTTCATCGCCATGCTTACCTCCGGAGCGATGAGTGAGTAGTCTACCTTGGACTATGGGTCCATAGCAGTAGCTAGATGGTTGTCTTCTCCACCATGTGCTTCATGTTTAGATCTCATGAGCTGCCCTACATGATTGAGATCACCGTTATGTAATTCTACATGTTTGGTTTGTTGGGATCCGATGAATATTGGTGTTTATTATTAAGTTGCTATACTGAATTATATCTTTTGTTATCTCTATGTTGTTTATGATCTTGCATGCTCTCCGTTGTTAGTAGCTATCTTGGCCGAGTAGTTGCTAGTGACTCCAAGAGGGGGTATTTATGCTCGATAGTGGGTTCATGCCTCTATTTCACCTGGGAGAGTGACATAAACCTCTAAGGTGGTAGATGTGCTGTTGCTACTAGGGAGAAAACAACATTCATATGCTCAAGGGCATATGCTTTGTTTACATTACACACTTTGCTTAATGCAATTATCTGATGTTCGCAACTTAATACTACTGGGGTGTTCGGATTGATATCCCCGGGAGTGGATTATTAGTCATAGATGCAGTTGGATGGCGGTCTATGTATTTTGTTGTAATGCCCAGAGTAAATCTCATAGTGATCTTCTTGACATATCATGTTTATCTTTATTCTATCAATTGCCCAACTATAATTTGTTTACCCAGCATGTGTTATTTTATCTATGGAGAGACACCACTAGTGAACTGTGGACCCCGGTCCTATTTCCATCATATTGCTATCACCTGTTTACTTTACTCGTACTGTTTACTTTACTCGCATATTATATTGTTTTCCACTCGATACACTCATAACCTTCGTTTCAAGCAAACCGGTGAGATTGACAACCTCATCGCAAGTTGGGAACAAAGTATTTGTTTGTGTGTGTGCAGGTTCCGCATCACCTTCAGTCGTTTGTCTCTCCTCTCCTGATCGATATTAAACCTTGGTTTCTTAACTGAGGGAAGACTAGCTGCTATACTCATCATACCTTCCTCTTGGGGTTCCCAACGGGCTGGTTATCCACCACGCACAAGGACAGTCTGCTCCCACGTCAACCATACGCCACCAAAGGGATCAGCTAGTTTTCTGGCGCCGTTGCCGGGGAGGAAGAGAAGACTTCTGCGAGGGGAGTTTTTCACACACACATCCTTTACTTTGTTTTATTGTTTTGCTTTACTTTATTTATTTTACCTGCATTGCTTTTTATCAAAACCCCAAAAAAAAATTAGAATCCTTGGTAGTTGTTTTTACTTGTTTACTTTCGTTTTGCTGAAATGGCCAATCCTGAAAACACCAAGTTGTGTGACTTTACTAGCACAAACAATAGTGATTTTATCTGCACTCCTATTGCACCACCTGTTACTGCTGCAAACTTTTATGAGATTAAGCCTGCTTTATTGAACCTTGTTATGAAAGAGTAATTTTTTGGTGCTAGTACTGAAGATGCTGCAGCTCATCTCAACAATTTTGTTGAGCTATGTGAGATGCAGAAATATAAGGATGTTGATAGTGATATTATTAAGCTCAAGTTGTTTCCTTTTTCTTTGAGAGGAAAAGCTAAAGATTGGTTGCTGTCTTTGACTAAGAATAGTATTGATTCATGGGCTAAGTGTAAGGATGCTTTTATTGGTAGATACTATCCTCCTGCTAAGATTATATCTCTGCGTAGCAATATTATGAAGTTTACTCAGTTTGATAATGAACATGTTGCTCAAGCTTGGGAAACAATGAAATCTATGATAAAGAATTGCCCCACTCATGGACTGACTACTTGGATGATTATCCAAACTTTTTATGTAGGACTGAATTTTTCTTTGAGGAACCTACTTGATTCAGCTGCTGGAGGCACTTTTATGTCCCTTACCTTGGGCGCCGCATCAAAGCTACTCGACAACATGATGGTAAATTATTCTGAATGGCACACCGAGAGAGCTCCACAAGGTAAGAAGGTAAATTCTGTTGAGGAAATCTCTTTCTTGAATGATAAAATTGATACCATTATGGCTATGCTTGCTAATGATAGGACTCATGTTGATCCTAATAATGTTCCTTTGGCCTCTCTGGTTGCTCAAGAAGAGCATGTTGATGTGAATTTCATTAGAAACAATAATTTTAACAACAATGCTTATAGGAACAATTTTGCTAGTAACAATTATAGGCCGTATCCTTCTACTAATGGTAATGGTTATGGTAACTCTTATGGTAATTCCTACAACAACACTAGGGCCGCGCCCTCCGAGCTTGAGGTAATGCTCAAGGACTTCATCGGTAAGCAAACTGCTTTTAACAAGTCTGTTGAGGAAAAGTTAGGCAAAATTGATATTCTTGCTTCTAAAGTTGATAGCCTTGCTCATGATGTTGAACTTCTGAAATTAAAAGTGTTGCCTAATGATGTGAAAGAGAGCAATGTTTTTGTTACCGCTAATGCTATTCAAGTTGGAATTGATGAAAATATTAGATTGTTAGCGGAATTGCATGCCAGGTGGGAAAGAGAAGATGAGATGGCTAGAGAGATGAAGGTATGTACTATTACTACCTCTAATGATGTTGCTCCTAATACTAGCAATCCTCTTACTTTGATTGGTGTGGAGAAAACTCCCACTCCTTGTGTTAAAAAGCCTAAAACTGCCAAAACTTTTCTCAAAAGAGTGCTGAAATTTTTCGGAGTGTAGGAGATGATAGCTCTACTTCTTTTAATGATTTTGATGTTAATGGCTGCAATATATCTGAAGTTATTTTGTTCTTGCAAAAGCTTGCTTTGACTCCCAATGCTAGTTCTCTAAATATTGCTTTCACTAAGCATATTACCAATGCTCTCATAAAAATTAGGGATGAAAAGTTGAAGCAAAATGCTTCTGTTCCCAAGAAGTTAGAAGATGGTTGGGAACCCATCATTGATATGCATGTTAATGGTTATGATTGCCATGCTTTATGTGATCTAGGTGCTAGTATTTCTATCATGGCTAGAAAGATTTATGACATGCTTGATTTACCACCGCTTGAAAAGTGTTATTTTGATGTTCCTATTGCTGATGTTGCTAAGAAGAAACCTTTGGGAAGAATTAATGATGTTCTTATTATGGTTAACAATAACCTTGTTCCCGTTGATTTTCTTGTTATGGACGTGGAATGCCATGCTTCATGTCCTATTATTTTGGGAAGACCCTTTCTTCGAACTGTAGGTGCCATCATTGATATGAGGGAAGGCACTATCAAATATCAATTCCCACTAAAGAAAGGTATGGAACACTTCCCTAGGAAAAGAAAGAAATTAATTTTTGACTCTATTCTTAGAGAAAATTATGAGCTTGATGCTTCATCACTTGATATTACTTGATTCACAATTTTCTGCGCCTAGCTCAAAGGCGTTAAAGAAAAGCACTCTTGGGAGATAACCCAATGTTTTCTTTTCAGTACTTTTTATTTTATTTGAGTCTTGGAAGTCATTACTACTGTAATGACCGCTCCTTATCTTGTTTATTTCGTTTTTGTGCCAAGAGAAGCCTCTAATTTCAGTGAGGTAAAGATTTGGGGATGTTGCTGTCCTGAAACTGTTTTCGGTGCTGTACCGTAAAAATTCGTGAAAATTCTCTGTTTATCTTTTGGACCTGCCATTTCTTGTGCATATGCCCCAGGTTATATCCAAACTTTTGTTAGTTGAACACTTTTTTATTTGAGCAACAGGAAATCCCTCAAAAATTCGACCTTTGTCAGCTGTTCAGTTTTGACAGATTTCTGCCAATTTTGATCATGGAACTTTTGGGGAGGTTGCTACAGTAGTATCTACTATATATGTGGTGGTTTTGAGTTGAAACCTGAAGCAAATAGAGTATTGATTATATGTTATGCTTACACTAATGTTGCTAATAGAATTGTGTTTAGTTTTGTATGAAGCAAGTTTTCAAGTGTAGGGATTGGAGAATGATGAGATGAGTTGAAGAATGGACAAAAGCTCAAGCTTGGGATGCCCATGCATCACCCCAAGAAATATCCAAGAAGTACAAGCGTCAAAGCTTGGGGATGCCCCCGAGGCACCCCTTCTTCATCGGCAAAAATCAGGTCACCTTTCAAAACACTATATTTTTATTGCTTCATGCACTATGTGTTTTTCTTGGAGCGTCAGTTGTTTTAGTTTTCTTAGTTGGTTTAGTTAGTTTGTTTGCTGCAATAAATGGTTGGACCCCAACAAATTTCTTTCGGAGGAGATATACTCGTTTTCATTTGCCAAGAACGCTCTAGTTTTCACTCTTATTAAAAATCGAGCGTTCTTCTTTTTCTGCTACTGCTTTTGGTTTTCGTTTTCGCCTTAATTTGCGTTCAGACCGTGCCATATCTTTTCATCAAGGTGTATTTTTGCCTCTGATCTTTATTGGTTTATATCAAAAGAGGTGTCTTTAAAAATTTCAAATGGTGTTGGAAAAGAGAAAAAGCTTTGTGCAAAATAGTGGTACAAGAAGGAGCTTGTGTAGACTGCGGCTTAGGCTTTTTCATGTCATGCTTGATGTATTTTTGATAGTATGCTTAGTGGTTTTGCTGTAGCATGACTTGTCTCAAATAACTGACATTGCTTAATGAGCCTTTGAAACAATCATGCGTTGTTTTTATTTTATGGAAGCATTATTTTGGTTTTCTCCTTGATGCTTTATTTGGGTTGACTTGGCGCATGCTCACACATGTTAGACTCTTACAAAGTTGCCAATAGCCTTCATGATCATTTATTTTTTGACTTTTGATGCCATCTTATGCTTCTTTTAATGTCGCTTTGTCACTTTGCATGATTATGGCCATTATTGCTCTCTTAGTTGGTCGCTCCCAGTCTTTTGCTAGCCCTTGCCTTGTACTAAGTATGAGCTCTACTCGTGCATCCAACTCCTAAAAGCCAAAGTTTTCCAAAGTGTCCACCATACATACCTACTAGCAATTTGCTATTCCAAGTAAATTTGACTTGCTTTTATTTTCTCTTCAAATTAAACTCTTACCAGTGTTATGCGAAATTCGGTCAGTAAAGCTCTCACGAACCGGAAGGCACACTTTACTTTTTCCTGTTCTTAAAAATTTGACATTGTGGTCTCTTATGTTGAGTTGTTATGCTTGCAAGTTGTAAGTTGGATTCTAGCCCATCCATGCTGTCATGGGGCAAGCTTTCAACATTGCACTTCTTATTTGAGTTGATATCGTGATCTTTTGTCAATGGATGCCCGTGGTGTGAAATGAATTGGGAATCTTGTAGGGATCATGGAGTTTGTATATGTGTTAGGGAAACACTGGGCCGCCAATCTAAGCCATGCATAATTCATGGTGGAAATTTGCAGCATACCCATGGTGAACATTCGACGATGCATCTCACAATAAAAAGCTAAACAAAAGGCAAATAAAAGAGATGTCGAGGTGTTCATTGTCTGCTTGTCCTGTCATTTAGGTGTGGGCTTGTTCCATGTCATCGGGCACGGAGGTACCCCATTGGCGGTTCTCAATGATATGCATATACTTACAATGACAAGAGCCTTGCTTGGGACTCTAAGTAAAGTAGCATGAGGTTTGGGTACTCGTATTCACGGGGTATGAGGTTTTCAACTTATGATTTGTCAAGCATATGCTTCATAATTGTTCTCGCATTAACTTTAACCATTCAAGATGCTTATGATGGGGGCAATGAGAGCTCAAAGCCGGTAAGTACCATAATTTTGGAAGGTTATAAAACTTGCAATCACTGCTTCCCTCTGCGAAGGGCCTTTCTTTTACTTTTATGTTGAGTCACCACCTTCTTTCTTTATGCACCATTAAGAGAGCATAGTTGTCATTCTTAGTGTGATATGCATTGTCCCAAAGTTCATTGATTGATTCATATTGTTGGTTTCACTTGTTCTTAAATTATTTGTATCTAGTCGCCCTCTTAAACTTGAAGGTGTCCTATGCATTTATGTTTTGCTCTCTTTTAAGGACAAGCTGAAAACCATTTGTATGTTTTTCCTTATGATTTGAACACACGTTTGACTTTCATTGTTTCATTTTCATGATCTTTTGTTTGTGTTCATTTGCATGTTTACAACATGGTTGCTAAGTTCTCATTGTCAAGATTATATCTTCGTGCCCATGTTTTAAGTTCTTATGATCCCAGCTCACCAATGCTTACATATATGATCAAGATTGTGTAGGTGCATGTCACCTCAAAAATTATTCTTTGTTATCACTTACCTACTCAAGGACGAGCAGGAGTTAAGCTTGGGGATGCTTGATACGTCTCAAACGTATCTATAATTTTTGATGTTCCACGCTTGTTTTTACACCATTTGCCTATTGTTTCGTTACACTTAGTGGCACTTTTATGCATTTTCCAGAACTAACCTATTAACGAGTTGCCACAGTGCCAGTTCCCTGTTTTCTGCTATTTTTGTGTTTCAGAGTGATACACAGGAAATATTCTCAGAATTGGACGAAACAAGTTCTTGAAGTCTTATTTTACCCGGAAGCTTCCAGAGATCCAAAGGAGAGTCGGAGGGGGGCCACCAGGGCCCCACACGCAGGGGCGGCGCAGCCAGGCCCCTGGCCACGCGGGCCCCACGTGAGGGCACTTGGCTCCTCCTCTGACGACGCCCCTCGCCTATAAAGACCCCCCGACAGAAAAAACCTAAGTACCTGATCAGATTTCCAGAACACATCGCGATCAGCCGCCGCCGTCGACCCGAAGATCGGGAGGGTCCAGAAGCTCTTCCCGGCACCCTGCCAGAGAGGGGAATCGCCACCGGAGGTCTTCTTCATCGCCATGCTTGCCTCCGAAGCGATGAGTGAGTAGTCTACCTTGGACTATGGGTCCATAGCAGTAGCTAGATGGTTGTCTTCTCCACCATGTGCTTCATGTTTAGATCTTATGAGCTGCCCTACATGATTGAGATCACCGTTATGTAATTCTACATGTTTGGTTTGTTGGGATCCGATGAATATTGGTGTTTATGATTAAGTTGCTGTACTGAATTATATCTTTTGTTATCTCTATGTTGTTTATGATCTTGCATGCTCTCCGTTGTTAGTAGCTATCTTGGCCGAGTAGTTGCTAGTGACTCCAAGAGGGGGTATTTATGCTCGATAGTGGGTTCATGCCTCTATTTCACCTGGGGGAGTGATAGAAACCACTAAGGTGGTAGATGTGCTGTTGCTACTAGGGAGAAAACAACATTCATATGCTCAAGGGCATATGCTTTGTTTACATTACACACTTTGCTTAATGCAATTATCTGTTGTTCGCAACTTAATACTATTGGGGTGTTCGGATTGATATCCCCGGGAGTGGATTCTTAGTCATAGATGCAGTTGGATGGCGGTCTATGTATTTTGTTGTAATGCCCAGAGTAAATCTCATAGTGATCTTCTTGACATATCATGTTTATCTTTATTCTATCAATTGCCCAACTGTAATTTGTTTACCCAGCATGTGTTATTTTATCTATGGAGAGACACCACTAGTGAACTGTGGACCCCGGTCCTATTTCCATCATATTGCTATCACCTGTTTACTTTACTCGTACTGTTTACTTTACTCGCATACTATATTGTTTTCCACTCGATACACTCATAACCTTTGTTTCAAGCGAACCGGTGAGATTGACAACCTCATCGCAAGTTGGGAACAAAGTATTTGTTTGTGTGTGTGCAGGTTCCGCATCACCTTCAGTCATTTGTCTCTCCTCTCCTGATCGATATTAAACCTTGGTTTCTTAACTGAGGGAAGACTAGCTGCTATACTCATCATACCTTCCTCTTGGGGTTCCCAACGGGCTGGTTATCCACCACGCACAAGGACAGTCTGCTCCCACGTCAACCATACGCCATCAAAGGGATCAAGAACATAGGCTGCTTGCGTGCGGCGCTTTTGTCGCCAGTATTAAGAGCAGATTGGGGAGAGAACATATGCGGATAGTTCTACTGTTGACAGGAGGAAGACGACTATGGGCCGGCTCGTCAGGAAAAAAGAACCAAAGAAATTGGGAAGGAGCGGTGGGCTGAGTCTGCCTCGTTGCGCCTAGGCGCTTCGGGTGGATAGGCCTGTGCGTGCGCTATGTTTTCTCTCCTTACAGGTTTTAGCTGACCGCAATGCACCACAAAGCTAGCTTCAGATTTGTTTTAGAAAAGGGCGTAGCTTCAGATATATTCTTCCTGTAGCCGATACAAGAACTTTTAGCCGACGAAGCAAAGCTAGCTCAATTTGTTGATTGATTGATTAACACGCTGCACACACATGCAACTATACTACTTGAATGGGCTCGGTCTTGGCCCCTTCAGTTCAGGTAAGCATCTCTTTTACCAAAATAAGATTTTTCCCAAACCTATTCATGTACTTAGAAAATTGAAACAAGACTTTAGAAAATACTTGTAAGTCTCAAAATTCAAATGTAAAAGAGGACTACTAAAACCAGCTTTGTGCTTTCTCGTGGCGCAGATTTTACTCTCCCATTGCAAAGCACGGGCATTGTGCTAGTTCATGTATAAAAAGTAAATGATCACCAGGATGGATAGTTCTATCTCCTAAATAGCAGTTATCCATAGCACGTTCAACAATCTTCATAGGTATTTTAAAAGGATGAGGAGCACAAGCATCATTAGAAACATCACATATGGGAGATAAAATATCATCAGAGCAAACTTTCTCCACTAAAGCTGGGGAACTAAAAATATCATGCTTAACAAAACCAGCTTCCCCGAGCTTAGACTTTTCAATAGCATTAGCAATAATGGTATTCAAAGCATTCGTACTAATAACATTGCTATGCAAAATAAGCTCCAAAGGTTTTTCAATTTTCTCTTCAAATCTAAACTCAGGAAAAAGACTAAAGAACTCTTTACTTTCCATTAAGCCTAACTAGTGAAAATAAAAATAAGAAACAAAAAGATATAATTGCAGAATCTAAAGGAAATAACTCCGAGCACTCACACAGGAGGATGCTAGTACCTTTTACCTTACCTCCCCGGCAACGGCGCCAGAAAAGAGCTTGATGTCTATGCACACTTCTGTTCTTGTACACAGTGTTGGGCCTCCAAGTGTAGAGGTTTGTAGAGTAGCAGCAAGTTTCCCTTAAGTGGATCACCCAAGGTTTATCGAACTCAGGGAGGAAGAGGTCAAAGCTATCCCTCTCAAGCAACCCTGCAATTATGATATAAAAAATCTCTTGTGTCCCCAACACACCCAATACACTTGTCAGATGTATATGTGCACTAGTTCGGCGAAGAGATAGTGAAATACAAGTAATAGTGATGATTATAAGTAGTAAATGTAATCTGAAATAAATATCGCTACAAGCAAACATGTAACAAAACTGAAAGGAAACGGCGTGCAATGCTTGGAAACAAGGCCTAGGGATCATACTTTCACTAGTGGACACACTCTCAACAAATATAACATAATTGAACCAATAGATACTATCATCAATATGCAACTCAAAACAATTCTCCAATGGAAAATGAACACTAATCATGCGTAGGGCTACGAAGCACTCCTCAAAGTCCGTATGTACCGAAACTAGATTGTCCCACACTATCACCATGAACGCACCAGATGGTTCCAACAAACACCAACATTTCATAGAGACATTAAACAAAAAGATACACATGATGCGCACACTAGTCACCTTCACACCATGATACAAGGTATCTCTGGAGATTACAAATAATAAGCACGGGAGTAGCATAATATCTGAATAATAACATCTACCAATTCAACTAGATACAAAGCTCACGATCACATAAAGATCACATCATGGGAAAGAGAGGTGAACCACATAGCTACTGGTAGAGCCCTTAGCCCAGGGGGAGAACTACTCCCTCCTCATCATAGGGGACAACAAGGTTGGTGGAGATGACGGTGAGGTCGATGGAGACCGATGGAGATGGCTCCGGGGGCACTTCCCCATCCTGGCAGGGTGCCAGAACAGAGACTTCTGTCCCCCGAAATTTGTCTTCGACGGCGGCGGCGCTGCGGAACTGTTCTGGGAAAAACACCGATTGTTTTAGGGTTTTCTGTTGGGAGGCTTCTTATAGGCGAAGGGGCATCGCTAGGAGTGGACCTGGGGCTCCTCACCACAGGTGGGCGTGGCCAGGGCCTGGGCCGCGCCCCCTGGTGTTGAGGGCAGCCTCTGGCCCCTCTCTAGCTCCCGTTTGGTCTTCGATACTCTTCCGGGGAAAATAAGACTTCTGGAACTTGTTTCATCCAATTCCGAGAATATTTCCTGTGTAGCTTTTCTGAAACACAAAAACAGCAGAAAATAGGGAACTGGCACTGTGCCATCTTGTTAGTAGGTTAGTTCCAGAAATCGCATAAAAATGCCACGAAGTGTAACGAAAGACAAGGCAAATGGTGTAAAACAAGCATGGAGCATCAAAAGTTATAGATATGTTTGAGACATATCAGTCGACAACCTCAAGAAGCTTGCCGAGGCCTTCGACACCCTCGAAGACCCTGTGCTTGCAATGAAGGGCCGATCAGTAAAACGGGGAGTCGAAGGGGCAATTGCGCTTGCTCAATCACATGGCGAAGAAGTAGATTGGGAGAAGGTTAGCTCTTCACGTGCTCGCCCTCTTTCAGAGCTACTGGGGTTCTTCGAGAAGGCAAAGAAGTATGTGCCAAACATTGTGTCTATTATTACTCCTTTGGCGGCTTCTTTGACTCCTGCGCCTAGCTCTTTGACTCCTGTGCCAAGTACCCCGATGCCTCCGCCAAGTGTCACTGCTGATTCTTCTGCGCCTTCTGCCGCCACGGAGCCTACTTCTGAGGTGGCATAGAATTTAGCCTTCTCTTGTAATTTCTTTTCTTTTGAGTTAATGTAGTAGACCTTTCCATCCTTTGCCTGATAATCTATCAGGGAACTCTGTATTTCATGTAAATATTTTTGCTTTATGAAGTGTTGCGCTTGGTTACTCGATGCGTTTCTGAGTTGTTTTCCCTTTCATTCTTTTGCCTTCCAGACTGTGTGTGCTGGTGGATCGATGACTCATGGTCGTGACTCGCCACCCGCTAATATATCCAACTCTGGGGTTTTGTCTCCTCCTCATTCTCCTTGCCGATGTGCTGAGTATTTGTCGAGGATTTCGGACCTCGAAGGTCGCTTGTCATTGCTGAAGCGTCAAGCAAAATCTGCCTTGGACCAGGCCGGTAAATCTTATAGTTTGATGAGGCAGGTATCTGGGCTTGAACATAAAGTGTCTGGTTTGGTGGCTCAGGTTATGCACCTCAAGGAATGTGACTCTTATCTTGTTGAGATTATTGAGTCAGCGTGCGAGCAGCTGAAATGTGAGTTTTCTTCAGACCCTGTTGAATTTCCTGCTGATTTCCTTGGTTTCGTACTCTGATGAATTTGCATCTTCTAGGTACTTGCTTGCATCCCATTGATGAGGATCGTCGGGTTTCCGAGCGAATTGCAGTTCTAGAAAAGGAGTCGAGGGATACCAATACTTTATGGGTTGATCCACAGCATCGCAGCATCATTGTTCTTCTGAAGGACCGCGCTCAGCATATTTGGGAAGCGGTCGATGGTTGTCAAATATCATTGACAACAATGTACTCCGTTATGCTTCCTCGCAATCCTCCACTGGAAAGTTTTAAGCAGCTACTCGACGCTTTTAGATCGAGCCAACAAATTCATCGGTTGATAGAGCTAAACTTAGTAGCTGGTGCTAACTTTGCTCTTGGATGTATACGTAAGTGGCATCCAAGGCTGAACTATAGTTCCATGTCTCTAAGTTTGCCTTAAGGGTGCGCGAAGCTGCAGGTCCATATGGATGCCATGCTTCAGCCAACAAGAAGAATCATAAGTAGGTTGCTTCAGGAGGATGCTAGATTTTTCTGTGAGCATCACTATTTGAACCCTCTCATGGTAGATGATTTAGATCAACCAATGTTGTAATGTTCTATTGTTGTATTTATTATTTTTTGTTTATGAAACATGAGAGTTTTCGTGTTCTGGGGCTATTTGCCAGAAACTTTTGTTCTCAAGACGTTTATATTTGTTTAGTGCATTTGCCGCAATCCCATTGTGTAGAGCTTTGAGATTTGTTTTGCTAAGACTTGTAAACTCGAAAAGGACAAACTTTGTCTTTTTTATTATGCTTGAATATAAGATACATGGGATGTCCCAAGAGACCTGGCCAATGACCCGTGTTCTGGGTCTAGAGGGCATTGCCCTAGGATAATTCGTGGCTTAATAGCCTTTCTACTCTACTCTTGTACGCTCGCTTGTTTATGTTGCCGAAGTCTTTTCCTCTTCTCATGTAGCTTCTTTTGGATCTATCGACTGTACCCGTGGTTTTTTCATTTCTGGCCCCGCTGGATGTCCTTCGAGTTGTTTTGTGACGACTGTAGTCATGCTTCCTGCTGTTCCCTTGGGTTCTCCATAGTTGGCTATCATGCCGAAGTTTTGCACCATTTTGTGGAATTCCTTGTCGCATAGATCTGAGAGTTCGAAGCTTCCTTTTACTGTGATAATCCCGTTTGGTCCTGGCATCTTGAGTACCGGGTACATATAGTGAGGTACTACCATGAATCGCGAAAATGTGGGTCGCCCGAGGATTGTGTGATATTGAGAGGGCCAATCCAAGACTTCAAAGTCGAGCTTTTCTCTTCTGTAGTTTTGGCGATTACCAAAGCAAACATTGAGTGCTATTCGACCCAACGGATAGTCCGCGCTCCCTAGTACGATCCCGTGGAAAGAACAATCTGTTGGCTTCAGGAACTCCAATGATATGTGCATTGCCCGGAGTGTCTTTGCGTATATTGATACGTCCAAAATGTATCTACTTTCCCGAACACTTTAGCTGTTGTTTCTCCTCTAATTTGTGTGTTTTGAATACAACTAACACGGAATGATGCTGTTTTCAGCAGAATTGCCCTGGTGTCTTGTTTTTGTGCAGAAATCCAACTTTCAGGAAAAATCTCGGAAAATACTACAAAATTCCTATTTTACCAGAAGTCCCACGGAGCCAGAAGACGAGACGGTGAGGGGTTGGGAGCCAGGCTCACCACCTGGTGGCGCGGCCTAGGCCTGGCCGCGCCAGGGGGTGGTGAGGCCACCCCAGCCGCCTCCTCGAGCCCTCCTTTCGCCTACATATACCTCCAGACCTAAAACTATCGAGGGTTCGACGTTTTTCCCAGATAGACTTCCGCTGCACCGCCACCATCAGAAACCGTGATTCGGAACCAGAAACTCTATTCTGGCACCCTGCCGGGACGGGGAATTGGAGGAGATCTTCATCACCATCATCACCGACATCTCTCCATCAACCATCCATGACTCCCCCATCCATGTGTGAGTAATTCCCGCTGTAGGCGAAGGGGATGGTAGGGATTGGATGAGATCATTCATGTAATTTGCTATGAGATTGTTAGGGCATGGTGCCTAGTATCTATTATTAGTGCTTATGATATTGTTGCAACTTGTTGTGCTTAATGCTTGTCACTTTGGGCCCAAGTGCCATGATCTCAGATCTGAACTTGTTATTGTTTTATGATGATACTTGTTGTTTATGATCTTACCTGCAATTTGTATACACATATCATTGTCCATAACCTGAGGCCCCAAAGTGACAGCAATTGGGATAACCGGAGGGGATGACTATGATGTTTGGATCACATGTGTTCACCGAGTGTTAATGCTTTGCTCTGATACTTTATTAAAAGGAGTACCTTAATTACCAGTAGATTCCCTTGAGGCCCTGCTGCAAACAGGCTGGTAGGACAAAAGATGTCGTGCAAGTTTCTCATTGCAAGCACGTATGACTATTTATGAAACACATGCCTATGGTTGTTTAGTATTAGGATGCTTTATCATTATTTATCTGCAATTGCCCATGTCTTGCTAGTTTCATGAATTATCTTATCCATGCAACGCCCGTACATCTATCCCTATGCCTACAGTATTTAATCCTACTATTTACTATTGCTACTATTACTGAATTACTCACACATGGATGGGGGAGTCATGGATGGTTGATGGAGAGACGTCGGTGATGATGGTGATGAAGACCTCCTCCAAATCCCCGTCCCGGCAGGGTGCTAGAACGGAGTTTCTGGTTCCAAATCGCAGTTTCTGATGGCGGCGGCGTAGCGAAAGTCTATCTGGGAAAAAGCCAAACCCCCGCTCCTTTCAGGTTAGAGGGTATATGAACGGATCGTAAGGGCACCTAGAGGGGGGGGGGGGGGGTGAATAGGTGCTACTCAAATTTTAGTTCTTTTTCAATTTAGGCTTGACACAAAGGTAAATTCTCTAGATATGCAACTAAGGTGAATTTACCTATATGTCAACTAGCGAGCTAAGCAAGATACAAGTAGTAAAGGTAATAAAGGACAGAGGTAACCGAGAGTGGAGCACACAGAGACACGGATGTAATTCCCGTAGTTCCTTCCTTTTTAGGGGAAGTACGTCTACGTTGGAGGGGTGTGGTTGCCACAAAGGCCTAACCAACGCCACAAAGGCTCACCCTATTCTCCGGTGCAAGCTTCCGCCACAAAGGCCTAGCTCACTTTCCACTAAGGGATTCCTCAAGGCGGAACCGGCCTTTACAAAACTTGGGGCACAACTCCACAACTGAATTGGAGGCTCCCAAGCACCACAAAGATCTCAATCAACAAGTATCAAGATTTCAATCACACAAACAAGGTCAAGGGATACAAGGGAACCCAAGACCAAAGGGCCCTCTAGCAAATGAGAGGGGAAATCAAATCGCGTTGGTGAGGATGTAGATCAAGGCCTTCTCCTTCGATTCTCCAAAGATCAACGACTTTGGTGGGTTGAGGGAGGAGATCTTGCTAATTTGGTGGCTCCAAAATGGGGTCTTTTCTTCACAGCTCGAGCAGCTTGAGGTTGAAGAAGGGGAGGGGTATTTATAGCCCCTCCCAAAATGTAGCCGTTGCTGACTTGGAGGGGCGGATAATCCGGCCAAAGTTGGGCCGGATAATCCGGCCCCTGGCCGGAATATCCGCCCCCCCTACCTGGGTGACGCCGCGCCAGGTCCTTAGCAGAATTTCAGCCACCCCCGGGGGAGGGCGGATTATCCGGCCAAAGCTGGGGCGGAATATCCGGCTGGCCGGATTATCCGGCCCCTGGCCGGATTATCCGGCCCCCCTATCTGGGTGACGCCGCGATAAGTCCTTAGCCGTTTTTCGGCCACCCCAGAGGGGGCGGATTATCCGGCCACCCCTGGCCGGATAATCCGGCCTGGCACTTCTTCAAATAATAATCCTGCAAATCTTAGCACACAATTAGTATCACTAATGTTGTTATCTAACACACAAAATCTGAGGGAAACAAAGTATGCACTTTCAGTATATGTAGGCGGAAGGAGGGGTCGAGGCGATGGCCGAGGTGGCCTCACCATAGGTGGGCGCGGCCAAGGCTGGGCCGCACCCCCTGATGGTGAGCCCAGGCCACAGCCCCCCTTCGTCTCTCCTTCTGGCTTTGTGGGTCTTCTGGCAAAATAGAATTTTTGCAATATTTTTCGGAATTTTTCCTGAAAGTTAGATTTTTGCACAAAAATGAGACACCAGAGCAATTCTGGTGAAAACAGCGTTAGTCCGTATTAGTTGTATTCAAAACACACAAATTAGAGGATAAACAATAGCAAAAGTGTTCAGAAAAGTAGATACATTTTGGACGTATCAACTCCCCCCAAGCTTAGCTATTTGCTTGTCCTCAAGCAATTTAGTTAACAACTGAGAGTGATAAAAGAAACTTTCATGAACACATTTGCTTCATATGATGCATATATACTAACTATATGATCAAATACTCAGGCAATTCATAATAAGAAATATGCAACTAATGTTACCTCATAGTCAAGCAAGCTATGAAAGAGTGTCAATGCACTAATAACAAGTAACATGAACATAAGAAGCTACAAGATTGTAATGTTCATAAATGATATGGAAGAGTGGTATCCCGCTTGCCTTTATTTATGGAGGATACCACAATAACATACCATATTATGAATAAAACAATGCAGGCAAGCATCTACATGACATGCTACAAACTATTAGTAAATTGGAACTAATCATATGAGAGCAAGAACTACAAAGCATCCATTAGATAACATATACCTTACATGAACCAACTAAGCATGTCCACATAGATGAGTATATGTACAAAAATGAAAACAAATAGAGTTCATACCAGCCTCTTACCACATCTCGGATTGTCATATGTTGTCATTATTGCCTTTTAATTGTGTGGCTTGAATAATATGAAGTGAATACCAAGCTCCGATAAAGTCACGGAAGACTGAACTCTGCAACAAACTTTACAAAACCGAAGAAGAACACCAAATATTTTTGGGTTTTTGATTTTTAAAACAAGAACAGAAGGAAATGGGAAACAAAGCAAAATATTTTTGGATTTTTAAAATATCAAACTGAAAATAGCAAGTAAAGCAAACCAAAGCTAGCAACTAAAAAGGCAAACAAAGAGAAACAATGGAAATATTTTTTGTCTTTTTGTGTTTTGGGAAAGTAGAAATAAGAACAAGACAACAAAGAAAGCGAAACATGGATATACAAAGTATCGACAAAATATGATATGTAGATAAGTGAATCGTCGGTGTACCTCCCCCCAAGCTTATGCTTTTGGCCTAAGTGGAGATCAATCCCAGCTTGGCCATGAGGTGGCATCCCCAAAATATGACGAAGAAGCACCTTTGTCCTGATATGAGCTCGAGGGCGCCCCAGTGTGGTACGTGGTGTAGTGATAGGCTGGCTCCTCCTCTTCCTCCTGGTCCACGACGCCATGATGTACGTTGAAGCCGAGCACCCTAAGCTGCTCGTCCAACTCCTCCTTCGTGCGCGACCATGGCCTACTGTGAATACTGAACAAACTAGGCTGTGGCAAGGGCACTTCCCTTTCTTCTCCATCTGTGAATAACATTCTATAAACTAATTTCCCTGCACATGAGTTAGCAGTTGATACGTCTCCAATGTATCTATAATTTTTGATGCTCCATGCTTGTTTTTACACCATTTGCCTAATGTTTCGTTACACTTCGTGGCACTTTTATGCATTTTCCGGAACTAACCTATTAACAAGTTGCCACAGTGCCAGTTTCCTATTTTCTGCTGTTTTTGTGTTTCAGAAGTGATACACAGGAAATATTCTCGGAATTGGACGAAACAAGTTCCTGAAATCTTATTTTGTCCAGGAGCTTCTAGAGATCCAAAGGAGAGTAGGAGGGGGGGCACAGGGGCCCCACACACCAGGCTGGCGCGGCCAGGGCCTGGGCCGTGCCGCCTGGCGTGAGGCCACCTGGCCCCACCTCTGACATCGCCCCTTCGCCTATAAAGACCCCCCGACAGGAAAAACCTAAGTACCCGATCACTTTTCAAGAACACATCGCGATCCGCCACTGCCATCGACCCGAAGATCAGAAGGGTCCAGAAGCTCTTCCCGGCACCCTGCCAGAGAGGGGAATCGCCACCGGAGGTCTTCTTCATCGCCATGCTTGCCTCCGGAGCGATGAGTGAGTAGTCTACCTTGGACTATGGGTCTATAGCAGTAGCTAGATGGTTGTGTTCTCCACCATATGCTTCATGTTTAGATCTCATGAGCTGCCCTACATGATTGAGATCACCGTTATATAATTCTACATGTTTGGTTTGTTGGGATCCGATGAATATTGGTGTTATGATTGAGTTGTTGTACTGAAATATATCTTATGTTATCTCTATGTTGTTTATGATCTTGCATGCTCTTCATTGTTAGTAGCTATTGATGACCCACAAGTATAGGGGGTGTATCGTAGTACTTTCGATAAATAAGAGTGTCGAACCCAACGAGGAGCAGAAGGTGTTGATGAGCGGTTTTGATCAACGAATCACTGTAAATACTAGCAAACAGGTTTTCAGGGGTATTTGGTAATATGAGTAAATAAAGTGCGAGTAAATAAAAGACAATAGTAACAATTGTAGCTAGTGGCCCAATCCTTTCTTCAGCAAAGGACAAGCCGGTTGTGTACTTATAATAACCAAACGTTCTCGAGGACACACTGGAGTTTCTGTCAAGAGCTTTCACTTCATAGAGCCAATAGTATTTATTGGTTTGATAGGTGTTATGGGGGTGAACCTGTGCTAGTGCACTACCCTTACTAGGATAAATACACACTTGTGATTATACCCCTTGCAAGCATCCGCAAATACAAGAAAGTAATTAAGATAAATCTAACCACAGCCTTAAACTCTAAGATCCTATGCTCCCTGGTGCAATGGTTTCCCAACGGAGGTTTAGGTTTCTGTCACTCCAGCAACCCCACAATCGGTAGCTAAATACATAATGCATCTCACTAGGCCCATAAATGGTGAAGTATCATGTAGTCGACGTTCACATGACACCACTAGTGAAATAGCACCACAACAATATCAAACCATTAAATATTTCTCAACAATAATTCACTACTAACATCTTGACTTCTCCCATGTCCTCAAGAACTAAACGAACTACTCACAAGACATCATATGGATCATGATCAGAGGTGAAATAATGGTAAATAACAATCTGAACATAAACCTTAACTCAACGGTTCCACTCAATAGCATCAACTATAAGAGTAATCAACACCGGGAAAGTTTCCACTATGAATATAACAAGATCCAACTCGAGATGTTACAGGGGGATGGCGTGGTGATGGTGGAGATGATGGTGCTAGTGATGGAGATGATGATGTTGATGATCTCGATGAAGTCCGGTGCGATGGTGATGACGATGGCGATGATCTCCCCTCTCCGGGAAGGAATTTCCCCAGCAGATTTCTGCCTGCCGGAGAGCTTTTCTCTCTCTGGTGTTTTCCGCCCCACAGATGCGGCGGTGTCTAACTCTGAGCCCCCCTTGACTTAGGTTTTCGGGGACAATGATGTACGCGGAGGGGCGAGACCAGATGTGGGACAGGGTGGCCTCACGCAGGGCTGGCGCGGCCAGGGGGCTGGCCGCGCCACCCTGGCGTGTGGGGCCCCCTGGCTCCTCTCAACTCCCCCTTCTGGCTTCCTGAGTCTTCTGGGAAAATATAATTTCTGGATATTTTTCTGGAATTTTCCTGATCTTCAAAATATGGTCCCCTGATGGTCCTTTTTCCAGCAGAATCCTGACTCCGGCAGCAACTCCTCCAAAGATCATCAAACATGTGAAAACAAAGGAAATAACATAAGTATCAACTCTAAATATGAAATATATCAATGAATAACAGTAAATTATGATACAAAATAGTGATGCAAATTGGACGTATCAACCCCCCCAAGCTTAGACCTCGCTTGTCCCCAAGCAAAAACTAAACTCGGTAAACATGACCACAGGTTTATGGAGTGAAGTGTCGATAATCAAAATACGGACAAGAAGCATCACATTCACCAAAGCACAAATTATAATAGACAGCAACTTCCCTTTATAAGATATAGACTTGCAATAGGTAAAAGGGAATCACATGTAAAGATGCACAATGTAAACTATAATTGGCAATGGCAAACCTTAGTTCTTGGTCAAAGGATGGAGAACAAACTATTCTCTCTTTTAAACGGAGCCTTTTAAAACAGAGCTAATATAGCAAAGACTATATGCTCAACAAATTAAACTTTTGCATTCATAGAAAGCTTTCAAAGATATATTCCTTCAAACAAAAGCATTATACAAAACAAGGAAGATAATAAACATGATTAAACGGATCAACATATGGATGAGTGAAACATAACAACTCAAATGCTTGCTTTAGATAGAGGGAAATAGGTTGACTCAACATAAAAGTAAAAGATAGGCCCTTCGCAGAGGGAAGCAGGGATTAAACATGTGCTAGAGCTTTTCATTTGCAAAGCAGAGGTAAAAAGTGTTTTGAGAGGTGGTTGCTTTTGTCAATGACTAGCAACGGAGTTCTTGATATCTTCCATACTAAACAAGTGAGAGCGGTTCCAAGATGTTTGATTAATTGGCACTTTGGTGCTCTTTTATAGCTTTGCACTCCTCCCCACCTTTTTCCTTTCTCAAACCATGGCTAACCGATTCCATTGGGTGCCGACCAACTTTCACATTCCATTGGAGGAGTGCCTTTTTTCTTTCTTTTCTTTTTGAGATTATAATGGTCTGACCAGCTCCCTTGCAAAATTAATGACGAGCATATGAAGCTGCCTAGTCGAGGGGTACTTAATTTAGTATGGAAGATAACAAACCCATCCACTACGTCCTCATGAGCTAAAAATAGTGGCACAAAATGAGAAGTGTTTGAAGGTTTTTGAAAGGTAACACATGAAAATTTACTTGGAATGGCTTGAAATACCATGCATAGGAATTTATAGTGGACTCTTTGGAAGTGACTTGGCTTTTGGGAATTGGATGCACGAGAAGTATTTCCTCTCAGTACAGGTTTTTGGCTAGCAAGGCTAGGTAGCAAGCATAAGAATTGCATGAAACAAACAAACATACATATAATAAGAACAATCATGCAAACTCCCTTGAAGGTACAATGATTTTAACTTTAAGAATAACAATGCTTATAAGCCAAACATAAGGGAAAACTGAAGTGATGTAACTGCAAGCACTTCTTTATTCTTTTCTACTCAAACCTCAAGGTAAAGTTGCTACTGACCAAGCTAGGTTTGCCAAAACCAACTAAATCTACTCATGCTCCCAATGTGATACCAATACCAATCAACAAGACTAGTCATATAAGAGAGATTGCAAACTATCATAAAGTGTGCGAAAAGTAAACGATAAAACTTCTCATTAATATTTTATTACCACAACTCACACCAAGGGATACATAGATAACCAACTAAGGAGGATACTTCCAAACTGCAAACTATTCTATAAGATAACTTCTCTATTCATGATATGACACTACTTGAAAAGTAAATGAGCAAAAGGTGATGATGTGATACTGCGGCACTCCCCCAAGCTTGGAACAAGCCAAGGGGATGCCTATACCGATGACGAATTACTCCTTTGGCGGTGGCGGTGAATCTTCTTCATTGTTGTACTTCCAAGGCAGAGGTCCTCCGTCAAGGAAGGATGTCTTGGTCTCCAAAATCCTGAAACTTGCAGCAGCACTCATTTGTTGAAATCTAGCTTCATACTCACAATTTTGGTTCTGCATGTCGTAGAGTTGTGCTTGTAATTGGTTAGTCGTCTCCTGGAGTGAGAGGACATCCTTCCAAAGCTCTGTAGTCTCCTTCTTGTACTTGGCAACAAGCTCTTGATTAATCCTATAGATAATGTCCACCTCGCGTTCTGCCATCTTCTTGTATCTGAAAACTTCCTGTTCCAGTGCTTCCATCCTTGCTTCGAGACTCCCTTCTCCCTTGGGTCCTTGAACATCTTTAATCTGCAACTCCCCATCCTTGAGTGACAACTCCTTCAGATGCATCTTCAACTCCCTCATATACGGATTGATGGAATCCACAAGAAGGTTCTCTTTAGATGAACCGAACGAAGACATTATAACTCCAAAACCGAGGGCAATCCCTGACAGAAACAGCTCGAAACAAAACGCGACGAGAAAATGATATACAGACCTCGGGGACTCCGGGGGGTTAAATAGGCAAAAATTATACATCAAAACGAAATCACAGGAGGAAACCAGGACGGAAATGAGTTCCGGGGTGTTCTCACACATAGGTGGCGCGGCCAGGGGTGGGCCCGCGCCACCTGTGTGTGAGACACACACGGACTCTTTTTCCTCCCCGTTTTTGTCTCATGATTTTTCATATTTAGTAAAAATAGCAAAAATATTAAAAGAAGAACTTTTCGCGAAACTTTTCTGACTAGAACTGTTACCTATTCGAAAGCGAGCTCTGCAGGTACCTGCAATTTGTCTTGCATGTATTCTTCCAAAGAAACTATTTCAATAACATCAACATCTTCATTATAAGAATCTCCAGAAATATAATGTTTGAGTCTTTGCCCATTCACCACTTGTGTAGAATCATCTTTCAATGAAGCGATCTTAATAGCACCTGAGCGGTACACTTCCACAATAACATATGGTCCTTCCCATTTAGAGAGTAATTTTCCTGCAAAAAATCTGAGACGAGACCTATACAAAAGAACTTTCTCACCAACATGAAACTCTCTCTTAAAAATTCTCTTATCATGCCATTGCTTGACTTTCTCTTTAAAAAGTCTGGCATTCTCATACGCTTCGTTTCTCCACTCATCTAGAGAACTCAAATCTAACAACCTTTTCTTACCAGCTAGTTTAAAATCTCTATTAAGCTCTCTCACAGCCCAAAAAGCTTTGTGTTCTAATTCTAAGGGCAAGTGACACGCTTTTTCGTAAACCATCTTATAAGGAGACATACCCATGGGATTCTTATAAGCAGTTCTATAAGCCCATAAAGCGTCGTTTAACTTACTAGCCCAGTTTTTCCTAGATCTATTGACAGTCTTCTGCAAGATAGACTTGATCTCCCTATTTGAAAGCTCTACCTGCCCACTAGTTTGGGGATGATAAGCATAAGCAATTCTATGATTGACATCATATTTAGCAAGAGTTTTTCTAAAACCACCGTGAATAAAATGAGAACCTCCGTCAGTCATAAGATATCTTGGCACTCCGAACCTAGGAAAAATAACATCATTAAGCATTTTTAACGAAGTCTCACCATCGGCACTCTTTGTAGGTATGGCTTCTACCCATTTAGTAACATAATCAACAGCAACAAGTATATGAGTATAGCCTTTTGAAGGAGGAAAAGGACCCAAAAAGTCAAATCCCCAACAATCTAACGGTTCAATAACAAGAGTATAATTCATAGGCATCTCATTGCGTCTAGAAATATTACCAACTCTTTGACATTCATCGCAAGATAAAACATACCTTCTGGCATCTTTAAAGAGGGTTGGCCAATAAAAACCTGATTGTAGAACCTTCTGTGCGGTTCTATCTCCAGCATGATGCCCTCCATAGGCACTACTATGGCATTTTCTTAATATCTCTTGTTGCTCATATTCTGGTACACATCTTCTCATAATACCATCAACTCCTTCTTTATATAAATGTGGGTCATCCCAAAAATAATGCCTCAAATCATAAAAGAATTTCCTTCTTTGCTGAGCTGTAAAGGTCGGAGGCAAATACTTGGAAACAATAAAGTTAGCATAATCAGCATACCAAGGAAGGTCTCGCGAAGTTACATTAATTGCAGCCAACTATTCATTTGGAAAACTATCATTAACAGGAATAGGATCAAAAGAAATGTTTTCCAATCTAGACAAGTTGTCAGCCATAGGGTTTTTAGCACCTTTCCTATCTATGATATGCAAATCAAACTCTTGTAAAAGCAACACCCATCTAATAAGCCTAGGCTTAGCATCCTTCTTAGTCATAAGATATCTAATAGCAGCATGATCAGTATGAATAGTAACTTTAGAATCAACAATGTAAGATCTAAACTTATCACATGCAAAAACAATAGCAAGAAACTCTTTCTCAGTAGTAGCATAATTCTTTTGAGCAGCATCAAGAGTCTTACTAGCATAATGAAGAACATTCAACTTATTATCAACACGCTGTCCAAGAACAACACCAACAGCAAAATCACTAGCATCGCACATAATTTCAAAAGGTAAATTCCAATCAGGTGGTTGAACAATAGGAGCAGTAGTTAAAGCCTTCTTAAGAGTTTCAAAAGCTTCCTTACAATCATCATCAAAGACAAATGGTACATCCTTTTGAAGAAGATTGGTAAGAGGCTTTGAAATCTTAGAGAAATCTTTAATAAACCTCCTATAGAAACCAGCATGACCAAGAATACTACGAATACCTTTAACATCTCTGGGACAGGGCATTTTCTCAATTGCCTCCACTTTTGCTCTGTCAACTTCAATACCTCTTTCAGAAATTTTATGTCCAAGGACAATTCCTTCATTTACCATAAAGTGGCATTTCTCCCAATTAAGAACAAGGTTAGTTTCTTCGCACCTCTGCAAAACTTTATCAAGATTGTGCAAACAATTATCAAAAGAAGTTCCATAGACGGAGAAATCGTCCATGAAGACCTCCACAATTTCTTCACAAAAGCCATGAAAAATAGCAGACATGCATCTTTGAAAAGTAGCAGGAGCATTGCATAAACCAAACGGCATACGTCTATAAGCATAAGTTCCATAAGGACAAGTAAAAGTGGTTTTCTCTTGATCATCCTTCTTAACAACAATTTGAGAAAAACCAGAATAACCATCAAGGAAACAAAAATGAGTCTTCTTAGACAACCTTTCTAGCATTTGATCTATAAATGGTAAAGGGTAATGATCTTTCTTAGTAACTTTGTTTACCTTCCTATAATCAATGCACATTCTATAACCAACTACTACCCTTTGAGGAATAAGCTCGTTATTCTCATTAGGCACAACAGTCATACCTCCTTTCTTAGGAACACAATGAACAGGACTAACCCATCTACTATTAGCAATAGGATAAATGATACCAGCATCAAGGAGTTTTAATACCTCATTTCTTACCACATCCTTCATCTTGGGAATTAGGCGGCGTTGATGCTCCATGACTGGCTTCGCATCTTTCTCCATATTGATGGCATGCTGACATAAAGTGGGAGAAATCCCTTTTAAATCATCCAGAGTATATCCCATAGCTCCTCGGTGTTTCCTCAATATCTCCAATAATCTTTCTTCTTCCTTCCCTGAAAGTTTAGAACTAATAATAACAGGATATATTTTCTTATCATCCATATAAGCATATTTGAGATTATCAGGCAAAGGCTTCAATTCAAACACAGGATCTTCTTTAGGCGGCAAAGTGGTACCAAGATCCTCCACAGGTAAATTATGTTTGAGTAACGGTGGTTGACGAAGAAGAATGTCGTCAATCTCTTCTCTTTCCTTGCTAAAAACATCACTTTTGTGATCTTCCATGAATTGCTGCAAGGCATTATTAGGGGCAAGAGCAATAGAAGCAAGCTGTTCAACTCGAAAATTTTCATTAGGCGTGTCCTTTTCATAAGATGCCTTAGCAAACTTGGAAAAATTAAACTCATAAGACTCTCCATTAAACTTTTAAAAAAATTCTCCTTCTTACAATCTATCACGGTGCCACAAGTGTTCAAAAATGGTCGACCAAAAATAATAGGACAAGTTATACCAGCCTCCTTACCAAGTACTAGAAAATCAGTAGGGTATTTAGTCTTACCACAAAGAACTTCCACATCTCGCACAATACCAAGAGGCCAAACAGTCTCTCTATTAGTAAGCTGAACAACCACATCAATATCTTCAAGTTCACAAGCGCCAATCTCGTGCATGATTTCTTTGTAAAGCTCTAAAGGAATAGCACTTGCACTAGCACCAATATCACATAAACCATAATAGCAATGATCTCCAATCCTGTCAGAAATAACAGGAACACTTGTTTTCCTATGCTTTTTAGGATGTGAAAGAATGTTAGAAGCATCTTCACAAAAAAGAATATATTCATCCCCTACATCTTTAGTAACAAGATCCTTCAATATAGCTACAGGTGACTTAATAGTAATTTGCTCATCAGGTTCTGCAGCTTTCTTAGTGCTTTTATTAGACACACTTACCAAAGTAGAATACTTCTTTACCTTAGCAGGGAAAGGTGTCTTCTCAAAATAAGGTTCAGGCACAATGCTATCAACAGTACAAACTTCAGTAGCTGCAGCAGGAATATGACTAATAGAATCTTTATAAGGCGCATGATATTTGTTCCAATCTTTCTTTGGAACATCAATATAAGAGGCAAAGGCCTTAAGACAATTAGCAAGTATTTGAGAATCAAGACCATAAGCAGCGCTAACACTATGAAAGTCATCGGTTCCCATAAAAGATTTAATGCATTCATAATCATAATTTATACCTGACTTCCTACCTTTGTCGTTTTCCCAACCTTCAGCATTCTCTTGTATATGGTCAAGAAGTTTCCACTTAGCATCTTCTTTCATATGAGTAAATGATCCAAAGCAATAAGCATCCAAATAATCCTTATCAGGAAGAGTAAGCCGCGCATAAAAATTATCAATAACAATATTATTGGGGAGCTCATGAATGGGGCATTTGAGCATTAGTAACTTCAATCTCCCCCACGCTTGGGCAATACTCTCTCCATCATGAGGCCAAAAATTATATATCTGGTTACGGTCTTTATGAATTTCACTTGGAGGATAAAACTTGGAATAAAAGAGAGGCACAATATCCTCCCATGCCATAGATGGACCATCTTGGAGTAGTCGATACCACTCTTCAGCTCTGCCTTTCAATGATAATGAGAATAATTTCTTCTTAACCTGGCTTGGTGAAATACCTACACATCTGAACAACTCACATAATTCATGTATAAATAATAAGTGATCACCCGGATGGACAGTTCCATCTCCTGAATAGCAGTTATCCATAATACGCCCAACAATTTTCATAGGTATTTTAAAAGGATCAATTTCAGCAGGCGGTGGCGGTGGTGGTTCCTCCGCATGTGCAGCAGTAGTAGTAGTAGTAGTAGTAGATGTGTTTCCAAATAGGAAACCAAATGGAGAGTTCTCCATAGCAGAGTAAAACAAAAATAAAAGACAAAATAAAAACAATACTCACAGTGACGGTTACCTTTACCAATTCCACTCTTCAATAGCGCTACACTCCCCGGCAACGGCGCCAGAAAATAGTCTTGATGACCCACAAGTATAGGGGGTGTATCGTAGTACTTTCGATAAATAAGAGTGTCGAACCCAACGAGGAGCAGAAGGTGTTGATGAGCGGTTTTGATCAAGGAATCACTGTAAATACTAGCAAACAGGTTTTCAGGGGTATTTGGTAATACGAGTAAATAAAGTGCGATTAAATAAAAGACAATAGTAACAATTGCAGCAAGTGGCCCAATCCTTTCTTCAGCAAAGAACAAGCCAGTTGTGTACTTATAATAACCAAACGTTCTCGAGGACACACGGGAGTTTCTGTCGAGAGCTTTCGCTTCATAGAGCCAATAGTATTTATTGGTTTGATAGGTGTTATGGGGGTGAACCTGTGCTAGCGCACTACCCTTACTAGGATAAATACACACTTGTGATTATACCCCTTGCAAGCATCCGCAAATACAAGAAAGTAATTAAGATAAATCTAACCACAGTCTTAAACTCTAAGATCCTACGCTCCCTGGTGCAATGGTTTCCCAACGGAGGTTTAGGTTTCTGTCACTCATGCAACCCCACAATCGGTAGCCAAATACACAATGCATCTCACTAGGCCCATAAATGGTGAAGTATCATGTAGTCGATGTTCACATGACACCACTAGTGAAATAGCACCACAACAATATCAAACCATTAAATATTTCTCAACAATAATTCACTACTAACATCTTGACTTCTCCCATGACCTCAAGAACTAAATGAACTACTCACAAGACATCATATGGATCATGATCAGAGGTGAAATAATGGTAAATAACAATCTGAACATAAACCTTAACTCAACGGTTCCACTCAATAGCATCAACTACAAGAGTAATCAACACCGGGAAAGTTTCCCCTATGAATATAACAAGATCCAACTCGAGATGTTACAGCGGGACGGTGTGGTGATGGTGGAGATGAAGGTGCTGGTGATGGAGATGATGATGATGATGATCCCGATGAAGTCCGGTGCGATGGTGATGACGATGGCAATGATCTCCCCTCTCCGGGAAGGAATTTCCCCGGCAGATTTCTGCCTGCCGGAGAGCTTTTCTCTCTCTGGTGTTTTCCGCCCCGCAGAGGCGGCGGTGTCTAACTCTGAGCCCCCCTTGACTTAGGTTTTTGGGGACAATGATGTACGCGGAGGGGCGAGACCAGACGTGGGCCAGGGTGGCCTCACGCAGGGCTGGCGCGGCCAGGGGGCTGGCCGCGCCACCCTGGCGTGTGGGGCCCCTGGCTCCTCTCGACTCCCCCTTCTGGCTTCCTGAGTCTTCTGGGAAAATATAATTTCTGGGTATTTTTCTGGAATTTTCCTGATCTTCAAAATATGGTCCCCTGATGGTTCTTTTTCCAGCAGAATCCTAACTTCGGCAGCAACTCCTCCAAAGATCATCAAACAAGTGAAAACAAAGGAAATAACATAAGTATCAACTCTAAATATGAAATATATCAATGAATAACAGTAAATTATGATACAAAATAGTGATGCAAATTGGACGTATCAGCTATCTTGGCCGAGTAGTTGCTAGTGACTCCAAGAGGGGGTATTTATGCTCGATAGTGGGTTCATGCCTCTATTTAACCTGGGGGAGTGACAGAAACCTCTAGAATTTAAAGATGTCATTATTGAAGCTAGAAAAGTTCTTAAACATTTTAATAAACTCGGTTCACCTATAAAGGTTATTAGTACAAATGATGAAGGAGCTGAAATACCTATACCTAGCAAGCTCTTGGGATTGTGTGAAGCTTTCAAAAATAATTTTGACTCGATCTGTCCCAAAAATCTTTTTTGTGATTTGAGTGAACCAAATCGTGATCACAAAGGTTCTTATAAAACTTATGTGGATGAAATACAATGCCTTATTGACAAGACCTCTGCAATTGATCTTAATGCTTCTTCTAAAAATACTTGATTCACAATTTTCTGCGCCTAGCTCAATGGCGTTAAAGAAAAGCACTTTTGGGAGATAACCCAATGTTTTACTTTCAGTACTTTTTCTTTTATTTGAGTCTTGGAAATCATTACTACTGTAATGACCGCTCCTTATCTTGTTTATTTTGTTTTTGTGCCAAGAGAAGCCTCTAATTTGAGTGAGGTAAAGATTTGGTGATGTTGCTGTCCTGAAACTGTTTTCGGTGCTGCACCGTAAAAATTTGTATAAATTCTCTGTATATCTTTTGGACCTGCGATTTCTTGTGCATATGACCCAGGTTATATCCAAACTTTCGTTAGTTGAACACTTTTTGATTTGAGCAACAGAAAACCCCTCAAAAATTCGACCTTTGTCAGCTGTTCAGTTTTGACAGATTTCTGCCAATATTTGTGTTTGCCACTTTATCGCTTTCTTTTGAGTTCTTTTGATCACGAAACTTTTGGGGTAGTTGCTACAGTATTATTTGCTATATATGTGGTGGTTTTGAGTTGAAACCTGAAGCAAAAAGAGGTTGATTATATGTTATGCCTACACTAATGTTGCTAATAGAATTGTGTTTAGTTTTGTATGAAGGAAGTTTTCAAGTGTAGGGATTGGAGAATGATGAGATGAGTTGAAGAATGGAAAAAAGCTCAATCTTGGGGATTCCCATGCATCACCCCAAGAAATATCCAAGAAGTACTAGCGTCAAAGCTTGGGGATGCCCCCGAGGCACCCCTTCTTCATCAGCAAAAATCAGGTCACCTTTCAAAACACTATATTTTTATTGCTTCATGCACTATGTGTTTTTCTTGGAGCGTCAGTTGTTTTAGTTTTCTTAGTTATTTTGTTTTTTTTGCTGCAATAAATGGTTGGACCCCAACAAAATTCCTTTGGAGGAGATGTACTCATTTTCTTTTGCAAAGAACGCTCTAGTTTTCACTCTTATTAAAAATCAGGTGTTCTTCTTTTTCCGCTACTGCTTTTGGTTTTCATTTTCGCCTTGATTTGCGTTTAGACCTTGTCATATCTTTTTATCAAGGTGTATTTTTGCCTCTGATCTTTATTGGTTTTCATCAAAAGAGGTGTCTATAAAAATTTCAAATGGTGTTGGAAAAGAGAAAAAGCTTTATGCAAAATAGTGGTACAAGAAGGAGCTTGTGTAGACTGCGGCTTAGGCTTTTTCATGTCATGCTTGATGTCTTTTTGATAGTATGCTTAGTGGTTTTTCTGTAGCATGACTTGTCTCAAATAACTGAGATTGCTTAATGAGCCTTTGAAAAAATCATGCGTTGTTTTTATTATTTGGAGGCATTATGTTGGTTTTCTCCTTGATGCTTTATTTGGGTTGACTTGGCGCATGCTCACACATGTTAGACTCTTACAAAGTCGCCAATAGCCTTCATGATCATTTAGTTTTTGACTTTTGATGCCATCTTATGCTTCTTTTAATGTCGCTTTGTCGCTTTGCATGATTATGGCCATTATTGCTCTCTTAGTTGGTCGCTCCCAGTCTTTTGCTAGCCCTCGCCTTGTACTGAGTATGAGCTCTACTCGTGCATCCAACTCCTAAAAGCCAAAGTTTTCTAAAGTGTCCACCATACATACCTACTAGCAATTTGCTATTCCAAGTAAATTTGACTTGCTTTTATTTTCTCTTCAAATTAAACTTTTACCAGTGTTATGCGAAATTCGGTCAGTAAAGCTCTCACGAACCGGAAGGCACACTTTACTTTTTCCTGTTCTTAAAAATTTGACATTGTGGTCTCTTATGTTTAGTTGTTATGCTTGCAAGTTGTAAGTTGGAGACTAGCCCAGCCATGCAGTCATGGGCAAGCTTTCAACATTGCACTTCTTATTTGAGTTGATATCGTGATCTTTTGTTTATGGATGCCCGCGGTGTGAAATGAATTGGGAATCTTGTGGGGATCATGGAGTTTGTATATGTGTTAGGAAAATGCTGGGCCGCTAATGTAAGCCATGCATAATTCAGGGTGGAAATTTGCAGCATACCCATGGTGAACATTTGACGACGCATCTCACAATAAAAATCTAAACAAATGGCAAATAAAAGAGATGTCAAGGTGTTCATTGTCTGCTTGTCCTGTCATTTTGGTGTGGGCTTGTTCCATGTCATCAGGCACGGAGGTACCCCATTGGCGGTTCTCAATGATATGCATATATTTACAATGACAAGAGCCTTGCTTGGGACTCTAAGTAAAGTAGCATGAGGTTTGGGTACTCGTATTCACGGGGCATGAGGTTTTCAACTTATGATTTGTCAAGCATATGCATCATAATTGTTCTCGCATTAACTTTAACCATTCGAGATGCTTATGATGGGGGCAATGAGAGCTCAAAGCCGGTAAGTACCATAATTTTTGAAGGTTATAAAACTTGCAATCACTGCTTCCCTCTGCGAAGGGCCTTTCTTCTACTTTTATGTTGAGTCACCACCTTCTATCTTTATGCACCATAAGAGAGCATAGTTGTCATTCTTAGTATAATGTGCATTGTCCCAAAGTTTTCATTGATTGATTCATATTGTTGGTTTCACTTGTTCTTAAATTATTTGTATCTAGTCGCCCTCTTAAACTTGAAGGTGTCCTATGCATTTATGTTTTGCTCTATTTGAAGGACAAGCTGAAAACCATTTGTATGTTTTTTCTTATGATTTGAACACACGTTTGACTTTCATTGTTTCATTTTCATGATCTTTTGTTTGTGTTCATTTGCATGTTTACAACATGGTTGCTAAGTTCTTATTGTCAAGATTATATCTTCATGCCCATGTTTTAAGTTCTTATGATCCCAGCTCACAAATGCTTACATATATGATCAAGATTGTGTAGGTGCATGTCACCTCAAAAATTATTCTTTTGTTATCACTTACCTACTCGAGGACGAGCAGGAGTTAAGCTTGGGGATGCTTGATACGTCTCCAACGTATGTATAATTTTTGATGCTCCATGCTTGTTTTTACACCATTTGCCTAATGTTTCGTTACACTTCATGGCACTTTTATGCATTTAACGGAACTAACCTATTAACAAGTTGCCACAGTGCCAGTTCCCTGTTTTCTGCTATTTTTGTGTTTCACAAGTGATACACAAGAAATATTCTCGGAATTGGACGAAACAATATTCTCGAGCGATCCGAAGGAGAGTAGGAGGGGGGCCACAGGGGCCCCACACACCAGGCTGGCACGACCAGGGCCAGGGCCGCGCCGCCCTGGCGTGAGGCCACCTGGCCCCACCTCTGACATCGCCCCTTCGCCTATAAAGACCCCTCGACGGGAAAAACCTAAGTACCCGATCACTTTTCCAGAACACATCGCGATCCGCCACCGCCATCGACCCGAAGATCGGGAGGGTCCAGAAGCTCTTCCCGGCACCCTGCCGGAGAGGGGAATCGCCACCAGAGGTCTTCTTCATCGCCATGCTTGCCTCCGGAGCGATGAGTGAGTATTCTACCTTGGACTATGGGTCCATAGCAGTAGCTAGATGGTTGTCTTCTCCACCATGTGCTTCATGTTTAGATCTCATGAGCTGCCCTACATGATTGAGATCACCGTTATGTAATTCTACATGTTTGGTTTGTTGGGATCCGATGAATATTGGTGTTATGATAGAGTTGCTGTACTAAAATATATCTTATGTTATCTCTATGTTGTTTATGATCTTGCATGCTCTCTGTTGTTAGTAGCTATCTTGGCCGAGTAGTTGCTAGTGACTCCAAGAGAGGGTATTTATGCTCAATAGTGGGTTCATACCTCTATTTAACCTGGGGGAGTGACAGAAACCTCTAAGGTTATAGATGTGTTGTTGCTACTAGGGAGAAAACAACATTCATATGCTCAAGGGCATATGCTTTGTTTACATTACACACTTTGCTTAATGCAATTATCTGTTATTCGCAACTTAATACTTGTGGAGTTCTCGGATTGATTCACCACAAGTGGATTATTAGTCATAGATGCAGTTGGATGGCGGTCTATGTATTTTGTTGTAATGCCTAGAGTAAATCTCATAGTGATCTTCTTGACATATCACGTTTATCTTTATTCTATCAATTGCCCAACTGTAATTTGTTTACCCAGCATGTGTTATTTTATCTTATGGAGAGACACCACTAGTGAACTGTGGACCCCGGTCCTATTTCCATCATATTGCTATCACCTGTTTACTTTACTCGCACTATTTACTTTACTCGCATACTTCTACTGTTTTCCACTCGATACGCTCATAACCTTTGTTTCAAGCAAACCGGTGAGATTGACAACCTCATCGCAAGTTGGGAGCAAAGTACTTGGTTGTGTTCTATGCAGGTTCCGCGTTGCAGCTAGCAAGCAAAACTTGGATGAGGCGCCATATATAAATTGTCCGAAGCTGTCACAAACTAGCAAGCATCACCTTAAGTCATCATTGTCTGCTCTTCTCCTGAACGATAAACCTTGGTTTCTTAACTGAGGGAAAATCTTGCTGCTATATTCATCACACCTTCCTCTTGGGGTTCCTAACGGGCTGGACATTCAACTAGGCACCAACTCTTTTCTGGCGCCATCAACTAGCAATCAGCAGTAACAAAATGATGGAGCTTCATGGCAGCAAGATCAAGCCTCTGTGGAGTCAACAATACATCATGAGGAGCTATAGGAAGTCCAAGAGCAGCAACAATGCGCGCAACAACAGTGCCCCCATAAATAGGTCCCCTAGCGGCTAGGCGACGAGCAATAAGAGCACCGAGGTTATACTTCCTACTAACAACAAGAGCGGTAGCTAGGAAAGCTAAATGATAGTTGGAGATATTGCTAGTGTTCCCTCTACCAAGTACACTAGTAGCAAGATAGTAAGGAAAATATCTAATAGCTGGGAGTTGAATGTTTCTTATCTTGCCACGCTGTGCTGTGCGGTCATCATTGTTGGTCACTCCTCGGTAAAGCTCCAACAAATCAGTGGGCTGGTGAATCATCTTCTTCGCCATCCCAAACATGGGAATACCTAAAATATCACAAAATTTCTCCAAAGACATGGTGATAGACTTATCGTAAATCTTAAATGCAATGGAAGGCTTGAAATGAGAGTTAGTGAATTTAAAGCTTTCAGTGAAAATCTTTGTGAGAATAGCATATTGATTACTCTCATCCATCATGTATGTAGTCAATCCAACCCTGTTAATAAGGAGTAAGAAATCCTCAAGAAGCCCTGCATCACTCAAAAAGTTAGCACAAGGGAAAGTCAATGGATGTGCATCTCCATTGTCTCCCTCAAGGTTCGGTGACATAAGGTCTTCATTGTAGGATATCCTATACTGAGCAGTGGATCTTGAAGGCCTTGATGACCTTGGTGCTTCTCTTTCAAAGACTTCTCCATAGGTGTAGTTGTCCATGTCCCTTTTCTGAAATTTTTGACAAACCTCATAAAATATGATTTTGAAACAAACACATGTAGGGAACTACTATAGGGAGTTACTAGAGGGCTAACATGCATCAAAATAACATTTCTAAGCAATAGAACAAGCATGCAAACTCATTTCACCTGTCACCTATAGAGCTAAAATACTCAAGAAATACTCCACTAAACAAAATTCTACTTGGACAATCGGAGGAGTCACATACCGAAGAACAATTGCTCCAAATCTCAGCAACAATGATGGGCTGAGCAAGGAGATCGAAAAATCGAGATGGAGAGCAGCAAGAACACGAGTATGAGCTGGTGTGTCATTGTTTTCGGGAGAGAGAAAGAGCTGGGAAGGAAGAGATAAGTGAGAGGCCAGGGCCCCCCCTCACCATAGGTGGGCGCGACCTAGGCTGGGCCGTGCCCCCTGGTGGTGAGGTGGCATGGCAGGTCCCCCTGAGGTCTCCCAGGTGCCTCTCTGCCCCATTTTTGACATAAAAATTTAAAAAGATTTTTCTAGAATTTTTTGAGAAACTTTATTTTTGAGGATTTTTTAGAAAAATGATAAGAGAATAAAACTCGGGAAAACGACGATGGCAAGATTGCAAGCAAATCAAAACCAAGTATGCAGTAGCTCTAAGATATTCTAATATGGAACTAAACAGAGGGAACAAAGATGAACAAGTAAATAAAAGTGAGGTAGAGTAAATGCGGTGAAGACGAAGTTTCGTTCATATAAAATCACTTTGTTAACAAGGTTGATCAAGTCTTGTTACCAAACTAACTTTATATGAGGCAAAACTTTGCATTTCACTATATGCTTATGTTACCTTGACCTTGATAGGCATAGTCCCAATCATAACAATTTTATATTCTTCCTTGGGCTTTCGCTCTGAACAAATAATTTGTCCAACTCGAATGGTCTCAACATTCTTGATTGCATTTAGAGCGTTCTTTCTATCAATCTTCTTAGGAAAATAGACCGTATACTCTTTGTCATTGACATTAAAAGTTACTTTTCCTTTATTGCAATTAATAATAGCACCTGCAGTGTTTAGAAAAGGTCTTCCAAGAATAATAGACATATTATCATCTTCAGGCATTTCTAGCACAACAAAGTCAGTTAATATCAAACAACTATTAGCAACTTGAACAGGAACATTTTCACATATACCAATAGGAATAGTAGTAGACTTATCAACCATTTGCAAAGATATATCAGTTGATACCAATTTTTCTAGATCAAGTCTCTTATGAAGAGAAAAAGGCATGACACTAACTCCAGCTCCCAAATCACATAAAGCAGTTCTAACATAGTTATTTTTAATGGAGCAAGGAATAGTTGGTATACCTAGATCTCCAAGCTTCTCCGGAACTTTACCATCAAAAGAATAATTAGCAAGTAGAGTGGAAATTTCCTCATTAGGAATCTTCCTTTTATTAGTAACAATATCTTTCATATACTTTGCATAAGGAGTCATTCTAATAGCATCAGTCAAAGGAATTTGCAAAAATAAAGGTCTCATCCATTCACAAAACCTGTTGTAGTGTTCTTCTTCCTTGGACTTGTGTTTCTTACCAGGAAAAGGCATTGGTTTCTGTACCCAAGTTCTCTCTCATTACCATGCTTGTTGGCAATGAAGTCATCTTTTGTGTACTTTGCATTCTTATCAATCTTTTCTGGTTCCTCTTCAACTTCTTCTTTATCGGAAGCATCTCCTAGTTCAGTTTCAGCATCAGAAATAGAAACACTGTTAGGATCTTTACCTGCTTCAGAGGATTCTACAGTTGTTTTATGCTTCTTCTTCTTCTTCTTGGAAGGAATATCATCTCTTGAAGTGCGTTGAGAATCTTGCTCGATCCTCTTAGGATGTCCTTCAGGATATAAGGGGTCTTGAGTGGTAGCACCTCCTCTTGTGCGTATTTCACACGCTTGTTTTTCTCTTATGGCATTAACTAGCAAGTCTTTTTGCACCTTGGTAAGCTGGTCAATTTGAGTCTGAACCATTTGAAAATGTTTAACAAGTATCTTCACATCATTGGAGGTTCTTTCCACAATATCCTACAACTTGTTAATAGCTCTAGAATTTTCCAACAAATGATTCTGCACCATTCTATTAAAATTATCTTGCTTAACAACAAAATTATCAAACTCATCTAAGCATTGATCAGGAGGTTTAGAGTAAGGAATATCTCTATCATCAAAGTGTTGGAGAGAGTATACCTCAATAGTAGATGAGTGAGGGATTGGCTTACATAATTCTTCTATAGGAGGTAAATTCTTCACATCTTCGGATTTAATACCTTTCTCCTTAAGAGATTTCTTGGCTTTCCTCATAACTTCATCGTTTAATTCAATCATTCCTCTCTTCCCCGATGTCACTTCTAGAACTAGCGCAGGCGTTGGTGCTGGTGTTGGCTCAACTAGAGTCCAATCATCATGATTTCGGCTTATTTTAGCCATTAATTCTTCAGCTTCAGCCGGAGTTCTTTCCCTGAAAACACAACCAGCACAACTATCCAGATATGACTTAGATTCATCAGTTAGTCCATTATAAAATATATCAAGGAGTTCATTTTTAGGCAATGGCTCTTTAGGCAAAGCTCTAATTAAAGAACAAAACCTTGTCCAAGATTCAGGCAGTATCTCTCCTTTTCCCTGTTCAAAACCAAAGATTTTCTGCACAGCAGCATGTTGAGCACTAGCAGGAAAATATTTCTGAAAGAAAGCATTAACCAAAGCAATAGGACTATGAATAGATCTAGGAGACAAGCTATTAAACCAAGTTTTTGCTACATCTTTCAACGAGAAAGGAAAAATCTTAGGAACAAAGTAAGTGCGAAGCTTAATATCATCAGAAAATAGATTACTCAAAGTAGAAAGCTCATTCATGTGCTCCATAGCACTTTCATTCTCAGTACCACAAAAAGGCTCTTTCTCAACAATAGATATGTAAGATAAATCTAAAGAGAAATCATAATCCTTGTCTCTAATATTTATGGGAGAAGCAGCAAACTTAGGATCAGGAGACAATTTATATCTAACAGACGTCTCGCTAGAAGTTCCTTAATAGCTTTAGCATCACGAGTAGCACGAGCTTCAGCAATAAAATCATCGTCAAGCTCAATATAAGCATCATCAAAATCATCACTAGGACATTCCCTAGACTCAGGTGAACTAATAGGTGTAACAGTGGTGTTTCCCATCTTAGCTCTAGCAATTGTAGCATCTAAAAAGGAACCTAGCAAACCACTCTCATCAAGCACAGTAGAAGCATCATATAAATTATCCGTGGCATTTTCAAGCTCAGCAGAAGTAGTAGCAGTAGCGTGTGCGTGTGGTGGTGTAAGCAACTTACTCATAACAGATGGTGAATCAAGAGCAACGGAGGTGTTCAGAGTCGTACCTCTTCTTGTAGTGGATGACAATGTAGGAACTTTTCCATCACGAGGTTTACCCATGATGAAAGGATTGCAGCGAATAATATGAATTCCAAGTGAACTTACAAATAAAGCTATGCTCCCCGGCAACGGCGCCAGAAATAGTCTTGATGGCCCACAAGTATAGGGGATCGCAACAGTCTTCGAGGGAAGTAAAACCCAAATTTATTGATTCGACACAAGGGGATCCAAAGAATATTTATAAGCCTTAACAGATGAGTTGTCAATTCAGCTGCACCTGGAAATAGACTTGCTCGCAGCGGTTTATCAGTAGCAACAGTTTTATAGTGGTGATAGTAGTGAAACAGTAACAACAGTAGTAAAATAAAAGCGGTAATAGTAGCAATAGTAAACAGTAGGATGAAATAATGTAGGCATAGATATGGATGTACGAGGGTTGCATGGATAAGATAATTCATGAAATTAGTGAGACATGGGCATTGCAGATAAATAATGATAAGCATCCTAGTACTAACAATCATAGGCATGTGTTCCATATATAGTCGTACATGCTCGCAATGAGAAACTTGCAAGACATCTTTTGTCCTACCAGCCTGTTGCAGTAGGGCCTAAAGGGAAACTACTGGTAATTAAGGTACTCCTTTTAATGGAGTACCGGAGCAAAGCATTAACACTCGGTGAATGCATGTGATCCTCACATCATGGCCATCCCCTCCGGTTATCCAATTTCTGTCACTTTGGGGCCTCGGGTTCCGGACAACAATATGTGTATACAACTTGTAGGTAAGACCATAAACAACAAGTATCATCATATAATAATAACAAGTTCAGATCTGAAATCATGGCACTCGGGCCCAAAGTGACAAGCATTAAGCACAACAAGTTACAACAATGTCATAAGCACTAATAAAAGATACTAGGCACTATGCCCTAACAATCTCATAGCAAATTACCTGAATGATCTCATCCAATCCCTACCATCCCCTTCGCCTACAGTGGGAATTACTCACACATGGATGGGGGAGTCATGGATGGTTGATGGGGAGATGTCGGTGATGATGTTGATGAAGATCTCCTCCAAATCCCCATCCCGGCAGGGTGCCAAAACAGAGATTCTGGTTCCGAATCGCGGTTTCTGATGGCGGCGGCGCATCGGAAGTCTATCTGGGAAAAACGCCGAACCCCCGCTCCTTTCAGGTCAGAGGGAAAAACATGGAAGGGCAATGTTAGGGGGTGGACCAAGGGTCCACACCACCTGGTGGCGTGGCCAAAGGGTGGCCCGCGCCACCCTATGGTGCGGCTGCCCTCTGGCCTCCTCCGTCTCTGCTTTGGACTCTGTCTCATGTCGGGAAAAATAGGAACTTCAGCTTTTTTTTGTCCAATTCCGAGAATATTTCCTGTGTAGCTTTTCTAAAACACAAAAATAGCAGAAAACAGGGAACTGGCACTATGGCATCTCGTTAATAGGTTAGTTCTGAAAAATGCATAAAAATGCCACGAAGTGTAACAAAACACAAAGAAAATGGTGCATAAACAAGCATGGAGCATCAAAAATTATAGATACATTTGAGATGTATCAGCCTCCACAAACCCTCCCTTTCTCGCAGTTAGCAGCAATAATGAAAGCTATCAAAGCACCCAAATTATAAGTCTTATCCTGTCTCAAAGCAGCTGAGATGAAAGCTAAATCATAAGAAGATAATTTGTTTGCAGTCTTCCTAGCAAGAACACACTTGGCAATAAAATAGGCAAAATATCGAATAGATGGGAGATGAATACTTCAAATTTTACCACTCTCATCTGAGAAGCTTCTCCCTTGGCAAATCTCTTCATACAAGTCCATCAGTGGCCTAGATCGCTCTTTTATCTTTTTGCGCGATCCCCACTGTGGCACTTTAATGGCTGCACAAAAATCATCAAAGGGCAAATTCACAGTTTTATTGTAAATTTTATAGTGATCCATGGGGTTAGGCAAGGACCAACTGAGACCAACTGAATCTAAAATCCTGCACCACAGACATAGTTAGTTTTACATATTGGTAAGGTTCACCATCAACAAAATGTTCCAACCCTGCATTAGAGATTAAATTTTGGAAATATTGCAGAATCCCTGTAGCCCTCATGAATTCTGAGCATGGATAGATGGAAGGAAAAACTCCCTCTTCATGGTGGACTCTCATGACTTCATGCACCTCTAATTCATGTTGTATAAGTTGGTGTTCATTCCCTTCAATCTCTGAATTTTTTAACAAACCTCATAAAAAATGATTTTGAGACAAGCAAATGAAGGAAACTACTATAGGGAGATGCAAGAGAGCTAGACATGCATCAAAATAATTTATCTAAGCAATAGAACAAGAATGCAAGCTCACTTAACCTGTCACCTACATTACTAAAATACTCAAGAAATACTCCACTAAACAAAATTCTACTTGGACAAACGGAGGAGTCACATACCAGAGAACAAATGCTCCAAATCTCAGCAGCAAAGATGGGATGAGCAAGGAGATCGAAAATCATGAGCAAGAACAACAAGAACACAAGTTTGAGCAATGGTGCGGTGTTTTTTTTTGAGAGAGAGTGAAATGGCAGGTGGAGGAATAAGTAGAGGGCCAGGGGCTCCACACCATGCCACGGCGTGGCCAGGCCTAGCCCGCGCCACCAGGTGGTGTGGTGTCATGGTGGGTCCCCCTGGTTTGTTCCAGGTGCCTCTCTACCCCATTTTAGACGTAAAAATTTAATAAAAATTTTCTAGAATTTTTTGAGAACTTTAGTTTTGAGTGATTTTTGGAAATTGATAAATGATTAAAAACACGGGAAAACAATTTTGGAACGATGGAAAACAAATTCAAACCAAGTCTATAGAAGTTCTAAGACATTCAAATATGCAACTAACCAGCGGAAACATGGGTGAACATGGTGAAAGCAAAAGTAATCAAAAGTAAACATGGTGAAAACATGAGTAAACTAAAATAAACATGGTGAAAACATACTTTCATTCATTCAAAAACCACTTTGTAAACAAGGTTGATCAATTCTTGTTACCAAAATAATTATTTATGAAACAAAACTTTGCATTTCACTAAATGATTATGTTACCTCAACCTTGATAGGCATAGTCCTAACCATGATAATTTCATATTCTTCTTGTGGCCTTAGCCTAGAACAATAGATTTCTCCAACTTTAATGGTCTCAATATTTTTAATTGAATTTAGACCATATTTCCTATCAATCTTCTTGGGAAAATATACCATGTGCTCCTTGTCATTAACATTAAAAGTTACTTTCCCTTGGTTGCAATCAATAACATCTCCTACAGTGTTAAGAAAAGGTCTCCCAAGAATAATAGACATATTATCATCTTCGGGCATTTCCAGCACAACAAAGTCAGTTAATATCAAACAATTATTAGCCACTTGAACAGGAACATCCTCACATATACCAATAGGAATAGTAGTAGACTTATCAGCCATTTGCAAATATATATCTGTTGATATCAATTTTTCTAAATCAAGTCTCTTATAGAGAGAAAAAGGCATGATGGAGGAAGGAATAGTTGGTATACCTGGATCTCCAAGCTTCTCTGGGACCTTGCCATTGAAATAATAATTAGCAAGTAAAGTGGAAATTTCCTCATTAGGAATCTTCCTTTTATTAGAAACAATATCTTTCATATACTTCAAATAAGGAGGCAATTTAATAACATCAGTCAAAGGAATTTGCAAAAACAAAGGTTTCATCCATTCACAAAACTTGTTGTAGTGTTCTTCTTCCTTTGATTTGTGTTTCTTATTAGGAAAAGGCATTGGTTTTTGCACCCAAGGTTCTCTCTCACTGCCATGTTTATTGGCAATGAAATCTTCCTTAGTGTACTTTGTATTCTTAGCATGCTTTTCAGGTTCCTCTTCAACTTCTTCTTTATCAGAAGCATCATTTTTATCATTACCACTTTTGGTTTCAGCATCAGAGATAGATACACTATTAGGATCTTTAACAGATTTAGAAGATTCTACAACTGTTTTATGTTTCTTCTTCTTTTTCCTAGAAAGAGTACCATTATCAAAAGCTCCTTGAGAATCTTGTTCAACTCTTTTAGGATGTCCTTCAGGATATAAAGGATCCCGAGTAGAAGCACCACTTCTAGTGCTTATTTCACAAGCATGTGTTTCTCTGGAAGCATTAACTAGCAAATCTTTTTGCACCTTAGCGAGCTGATCAATTTGAGTCTGAACCATTTGGAAATGTTTAACAAGAATTCTAACATCATTGGAGGTTCTCTGCACAATATCACGCAACTTATTAATAGCTCTAGAGTTTTCCAACAAAGGATTTTGCACCCTCTTATTAAACTTATCTTGCTTAACAATATAATTATCAAATTCATCTAAGCATTGATCAGGAGGTTTGGAGTAAGGAATATCTCTAATATCAAAGCATTGTAGAGAGATTGTACCTCAATGGTGGATGAGTTAGGGATTGGCTTAGATAATTCTTCTATGGGTGGTAGATTCTTCACATCTTCAGATTTAAAACCATTCTCCTTAAGAGATTTCTTGGCTTCCCTCATCACTTCATCATTTAATTCAATCATTCCCCTCTTCTTTGGTGTTGGTGTTGGGATTGGCTCAGGTATATTCCAATCATCATAATTCTGGCTTATTTTAGCCATTAATTCCTCAGCTTCGGCAGGAGTTCTTTTCCTGAAAACACAACCAGCACAACTATCCAGGTATGTCCTAGATTCAATAGTTAGTCCATTATAGAATATATCAAGGAGCTCATTTTTAGCTAATGGAAGTCGAGGCCATGCTCTAATTAAAGAACAAAACCTTGCCCATGATTCAGGCAATTTCTCTCCTTCTACCTACTCAAAGTCAAAGATTTTCTGCAAAGCAGCATGTTAAGCACTAGCAGGGAAATATTTCTGAAAGAAAGCATTAACCAAACTAATAGGACTATCAATAGATCCAGGAGACAGATTATTAAACCAAGTTTTAGCTTCATCTTTCAATGAGAAAGGGAAAATTTTAGCGACAAAGTAAGTGCATTTCTTAATATCATCAGAAAATAAGTTACTCAAAGCAGAGAGGTCATTCATATGTCCTATAGCACTTTCATTTTTAGTACCACAAAAGGTTCTTTCTTAACAATAGATATATAAGATAAATCCAAAGAGAAATCATAATCCTTATCTCTAATGTTTATGGGAGATGTAGCAAACTTAGCATCAGGAGACAACTTATATCTAACAGCACGTCTTGCAAGAAGATTTTTAATAGCACTTGCATCGCTAGTAGCATGAAATTCTTCAATAAATTGATCATTAAGTTCAATATAAGTTTCCTCAAGATCATCACTAGGACATTCTCTAGACTCAGGTGAACTAACAACTGTATCAGTGTTTCCCATTTGTTTAGTTCTAGCAATTGTAGCATCTAGGATAGAACCTAATGAACCACTCACATCAAGCACAGTAGAAGCATCATCAAAACTATCAGAAGCATTTTCAAAAGTAGCAGTATGTGTAGCATGTGCATGTGGTGGTGCAAGAAGCTTACTCATCACAAATGGTGAATCAAGAGCAACAGAGGTGTTCAAAGTTGTACCTCTTCTTGTAGTGGATGGCGATATAGGAACTTTCCCATCACGAGGTTTACCCATGATGGATGGATTGCAGCGAACAATATCACTTCCAAGTAAACTTACAAATAAAGCTATACTCCCCAGCAACGGCGCCAGAAAATAGTCTTGATGACCCACAAGTATAGGGGATCGCAAAAGTCTTCGAGGGAAGTAAAACCCAAATTTATTGATTTGACACAAGGGGAGCCAAAGAATATTTATAAGCCTTAACAGATGAGTTGTCAGTTCAGCTGCACCTGGAAATAGACTTGCTCGCAACAGTTTATCAGTAGCAACTGTTTTATAGCAGTAGTAGTAGCAAAATAATAGCAGCAGTAATAAAATAAAGACAACAGTGGTGACTATAGTAAACAGCAGGATTATAATACTGTAGGCATAGAGATGGATGAATGGGTGTTGCATGGATAAGATAATTCATATAATAATCAAGACATGGGCAATTGCAGATAAATAATGATAAAGCATCATAGTACTAAATAACCATAAGCATGTATTCCGTATTTAGTCGTGCGTGCTTGCAATGAGAAACTTGCACAACATCTTCTATCCTACCAGCCTGTTTGCAGCGGGGCCTCAAGGGAATCTACTAGTAATTAAGGTGCTCCTTTTAATGGAGCACTGGAGCAAAGCATTAACACTCCGTGAACATATGTGATCCTCACATCACAGCCATCCCCTCCGGTTATCCCAATTGCTGTCACTTTGGGGCCTCAGGTTCTGGACAACGATATGTGTATACAACTTACAGGTAAGATCACAAACAATAATTATCCTCATGAATCAATAATATTGTTCAGATCTGAGATCATGGCACTCGGGCCCAAAGTGACAAGCATTAAGCACAACAAGTTGCAACAATGTCAAAAGCAATAATAACAGATACTAGGCACCATGCCCTAACAATGCTATAGCAATTACATGAATGATCTCATCCAATCCCTACCATCCCCTTTATCCTACAGCGGGAATTATGCATACATGGATGGGGGAATCATGTATAGTCGATGGAGAGGCATTGGTGATGATGATGGCGATGATCTCCCCCAACTCCCCATCCCGGCAGGGTGCCAAAATGGAGTTTCTGGTTCGGAATCAAGGTTTCTGGTGGTGGCGGCGCAATGGAACTCTATCTGGGAAAACGTCAAACCCCCCTCTGTTTTCAAGTCGGGGACTTTATGTAGGCGAAAGGAGGGCTCGAGGCGGTGGGCAAGGCAGCCACACCACCCCCTGGCGCGGCCAGGTGGTGTGGGCCCCTCGTGGCTCATCTCCGTCTCCTCTTTTGGCTCCGTGAGTCTTCTGGTAAAATAGGAGTTTTGCGATATTTTCTGGAAATTTTCCTGAAAGTTGGATTTCTGCACAGAAATGAGACACTAGAGCAATTCTGCTGAAAACAGCGTTAGTCTGTGTTAGTTGTATTCAAAACACACAAATTAGAGGAAAAACAATAGCAAAAGGGTTCAGGAATGTAGATACGTTTTGGACGTATCAGTTAACAACTCGGATATGTGGATTCACGACACACTGATGATCATGGGATCATGAATTGTATGCATATCAGGTATCTCGGATGGTGATTCCGTGGTCCCCACAGATATCCTCTATGAGTAAGTTTATTCGCTAAATTCTTGATACTACATTGTACTTTACTACTCCTTCTTCAATATGTTTACCATTGAAGGTTCATATTTGAGCGTTCTATCATGGTATAGGAGTTAAGCTCACCATGATTGTTCATCGTCTTTACTCCAGTATTACTATCGTTAATCAAGTTATACTTCATCATGTATAAATTCTCAAGTGAATTCAATGTTTCAATTCTTATTGATCAACTTCTATAGTATTATTATCTGTTATTGTTCCCTTTCCTTATGCACAATCTTTGTCACACAATGAAATGACCAATCAACTATATAGTGAATCGGTGATCTATCAACCAGCATACTCAAGAGCAGCATGGAAAGATCACAAAATGTTAGAAGATTGTAGCAAATCGTGTTCATACAGCGGGAGTTCGTCAAATTGCATAATTTCAAAGATCAACAAAAGATTTACTATCCTTTTTGGTTTGTCTCATAAGATTTTACTAGTATATATGGCGTCTAAAAGGATCGTATGAGCGACTAGAGGGGGGGGGGTGAATAGGAGCTACCCAATTTTTACTTGTTTTACAAATTAAGGCTAGCCAAGGAGGTAAATTCTCTAGATGTGCTACTATGTGAATTTACCTAAAGTGATAAGCAAGCTAGCAATAACAAAGAAAGTAAAGATACAAGTAAAGGATAGAGGTAACCGCAATGGAGACACGGAGACACAAGGATGTATTCCCGTAGTTCCTTCCTTGTTATGGGAAGTACGTCTATGTTGGAGAGGTGTGGTACCACAAAGGCCACCAACGCCACGAAGGCTCACCCTATTCTCCGGTGAACAAGCCACAAAGGCGAGTTCACGCTCCACTAAGCGATGCCCTTGAAGGCGGCACGAGACCTTTACACAAAGTATTGGGGCAAGCTCCACAACTCAATTGGAGGCTCCCAATAGGCCCACCAAGCCCTTACACATGAATTTGAGCTTGGGGGCGGCTTCTTCCGGCTAGGGTTCCAAGGAACCCAAGAGTAACAAGTTCCTCAATGAAATGGAGAGGGAAATCAAATCGCCTTGGTGGAAGTGTTGATCTAGGTCTCCTCCCTCGAATCCCCAAAGGGCTTCAAGTTATAGTGGCTAGAATGGGAGATCTAGTGCTTTGAAGCTTTGCAACAATGGAGGAGAGAGAGTGGAAGCCGCAGCAGCCACCGGAGGTGGAAGACGACTATTTACACCCCTCTCAGGAATCTAGCCGTTGGGGGTCGACTAACCCCATAGTCTCCGGACTTGGAGTCCAGAGTCTCCGGTGTCACCCAGAGTCTCCGGCTCCCTGGTGCAAAGACATCGGAGTCTCCGGAGTCCTTTTTAAAGACTCTGGGGAGGCAACAGAGGCATGCACCACTTGGGTGAAAACCGAGTTTTGGAGGCACCCGGAGTCTCTGGTCTGTAAGGGCCGGAGTCTCTGGTCTGTAAGGGCCGGAGTCTCCGGCCTTGGTGCACAAACCTCGAAGTCTCTGGAGTCCTTTTTCAAAGACTCTGGGGAGGCAACAGAGGCTTGCACCACTCGGGTCAAAACCAAGTTTGGGAGGCCAGATTCTTTGGCCAGAGTCTCCGGTCCAGAGTCAAAGTCTTTGGCCTTTACAGGCCGGAGTCTCCGCCCAGAAAATCCCCAACAACAGGATTTTTGCAGAGTTCTCTCAACCATATTACAAAGGGGTGTAAGAGTGTAAGATTTGATTTCACCCCAGCTTTTCATCGAGCAACCCCTCTTGATAGTGCGGAGACCTAAAATACACAACCGAAAATCTAGGTCTTCAAAGCTTCGATCTTTTCACTTTTGAGGGGTCGATAACCATTGATTCAATAACTTATAAACCTTCATAATTAAACACATGGTTAATAACTCAAGTGTTGACAACAAACACCAAAATATCATTTACTCAGGAAATGCTATTTTAATCTCCCCCTTTTTGGTGTTTGATGACAACACAAGAATTTGCAAGATATATATATATAATTAAGCTCACAAAAATTCATGAAATGAAGTTGAGCTCCCCCTAGATGTATGCATAATTTGATTTTGCTTTTGAATGCAAATGCACACAAATTGAGTTCATAGCTCCCCCTCACACACATGAACCAACACCATATATCTCTACCTACTAATAAAGGACGTAAGGGTTCCATGGTTTGGTTTCTTCCAATATTTTTTTAGACAAATTTACCCTCCCACCAAATTACATATTACTACCAATGCCATCGGTAAGTAAAAAACAATCTGCAACGTCGTACTTCCTCCATCAGTCCGTTCCATCCCCCGTCGCTGTACATGACTCTATGGTAGCAGAGTTCAGCTTGAACCCGATCAGAATTTGCCCACAAATAGCTAACCATCATACCATATCACATAGATGTGGCCTCAAACCCGATTTAGCTCTGCCACCTTGTCAATTAAAAAAGCTATGTTAACCCTCGATTATCGATCAAACACCGGATCACCAGCGACAGCGATTGCTATGATTAATATGATGAGGACGACAAGGGACTGAAGGCTGATGACATCAGGCTTCTCGAATGATGTATCTCTCCTAGGTCACCAACATTGGAACCATGCCCTGCACATGCCGCGGCAGGCCGGCAGCTGAGCAGGTTCCTACTTTCAATTCCACCAGATTGTTGACCTCAGCGTGAGCCTGCTGGCTGCGTCTTGCACCTCCAAACGGGGCCTTTCCATGGCCGTTTCTCGTAGGAGGGCGAGATAGCCCCATTGCCATAGTTCACGGGACAGAGAGGAAGAGAGCCTACGCCAGCGAGACGGCCTGACAGACTTCACAGGGCAGTGTTAGCTGATGGGCATGGTAGCGCGAAGGCGAAGAAATATAGCTGATGGCATGGTTTGGTCTTCATTCTTCAGCATTGAAGAGAGCTAGCCTTATCAGACCACAATACCACATGCCGGTGGCAGCGACCAACGCGGCGGAAGTGGAGATGTTCTGGGACAGGAAGCAGCAAAGGGTGCTGCGCCAAGGTGTAGACAAGGGAGTAGTGTCTGTCCTCAGTTTTGGCATCGGCACCATGGAGGACAGGAAGTGAACAACGCAGAAGCAAAGTTCAAAGCTAAATTTTGTGGTAGCTCCTAATTGTTTTTGCAGTTTTTATCTGTATAATCTTTGGTTTCTTAGATAGGATGGTGCCGTGCAAGTGGTACTTTGAGGAAACAAGACTATGTGTGTTTTGGCTCCTCAGCGACATGGAGCATCTATAGATACCAGGTAATATTTCTGATTACTTTCCTTGATAATGCAATGTACTTAAGAGGTTGGATACTTTACTACCATGTTCAATTGCATAGGAAATCAGCTCCATTCAAATACCCTTGGCTATCTTCAAATCAATTTCATTTGGTATTTCCTGAATTATCTCAGAATATTGTAGAAATTTATTCGGTGAGCAAAATAAGATGTCAATAGACTATTTGTCAGTGGACTGCAACAAAAGGAGAGATATGAAAAAGAAGGAACATAGAAACATATCCTAATTATTGTGATTTGTGTTAGCGTAGTCATGTAATTTGATCTGTAGCAATGCACGGGCATATTTCCTAGTGCAAGAGCAAAGGATATAGCAAGGAGTGCATTTGCATAGACAAGACTAGATAATAGTAAAGACTAGATACCTAGATATAGAAAGATTACCAACCACATAGTCTTTACATAAACAATAGCACATAGTCTTCACACATCAATACCATAGGAAGTCTCACAAAGCCAAATCCAACGAGAGTGCAAATAAAACAAGATACATGGGCACAAGCAATGAAACACATAAAAGCTTGTGCCCTCCCTTGCAAATCCCGGGAACAACCTACTAGAACTACTTCTCCCCCATTGGCATCGAGACACCAAAAAGGGAAAAGAGTGATTCTACGTCCCCAAGTTACTCCTCATCAGAGTCCCCTTCCTCATCGGAGTTCTCACCATCCTCGTCCTCTTCGTCTTCCTCGGGCTCAGATTCCTTACCATCTGGAGAAGCCCTGCCATGTGAAGGACCGGTGACCTCCTCACAGTTCTGCCAGTTCACCAGACTCTTGGAGTTCCAAGCATTGTAGGACAAGGTGGAGTTGGAGACTTGATCTTCATCATCTCTCTTGGGAATATCCAACTTATCCATGATGCGTCTTTGGTCACGTTGGATGTGCTTGTTGCGAACATATTGGCTATGAAGCTTCTTGTCAATGTCCACATTCATGCAAAGCACGTACCTTTCCCACCAAGATAGCTTCTTCATGTTTGCCCTTATCTCTACACGGCTAGAGGGCACAAATGCATTGCTAGCATTTTTTGATGCGAGGCCCCGTCCTTGGTGCAACTTCCACAGATTCTTCTTCTTCATCCGCTTCTTCCCCTTCATCACTAGATGCAGACTTCTTCCACAACACCCGGAGAGGGCTTTCCTTTGCGGCTTAACATACTTGTGGGCGGTGAGGTGGGTGGTGAGGAGAGGATGTGCAACATGTTGTGCAATAAGGAGCACCATGACATATGGAGCATACACCAGAGTCTTCTTCTTGGTGATCACGGTGTCGTACATCTCCTTGTGGATGAAGTCCATCACATCAATAGGCTCCACTTCCGCCTCTACACCACTCACAAACACCTCATGTGAATAGGCAAGAAGGTTGACTATCCCACCACGGATGGCATCCAAATTTCCCGCACTTGGGGCTATGGTCTCACGGTAAAGGTGAAGCAAGATGTTGTAGCGGGTCTTGAATCTATCGTGGGGATGACTTATAGGGCATGCCACAGGCCGAGCTACTTGCCGGCTGATGTCCCAGGAATCTCCAAGACCTAAAGATAAAGAGACCAGCTCCGCCCGGAGGGCCGGCTGTGCTAGCAGCCGGCTGGCGACTCCACCGTGGAAGGCCAGAGCCGGGCGATGAAGACAAAAGCCCACCAACGGCTGTCTCGCCGAAAGTGGGCTGGCCCCGACAAGAGCGGCAGAGGCAAATGACGGGAGTGACGAGTGCCACGACCAAGTCCAGCCAATCAGTGACCGAGGACCCTTCCCCATGATAGGATCCAAGGCAAAAGGGAGGGCATATGCCTCCCAGATGCCGGTCCCAGGGGAAAGGCGCTTTATAAAGGGTGATCGTCAGAGCAGGGCCAGAGGATGACGCCAAGGACGTGGCCACGGAGGAGCCGGCAGCTGGCCGGAATGCCACCTAACCTGTAACCAGGCCCCCGCCTATGTAAGGGGGCCTAGACCCTTAGTCTAGGGAGATCCGATCTTCTTCTTCCTCCTCCAGCCCAAACAGCTCGAGGAGCACTGTAATCGATATTGTCCACATTATACGAAGCAGGCAGGAAGTAGGGGCTTTACCTCCATCCAGGAGGGCCCTGAACCTGGGTAAACCATGGTGTCTCAGTAGGCATAATCCCGAGCCGGGCCCCTCGTCTCCACCGTCGAGCCCCTCCGATAAGCCTACCCATGGCTACTGTCTCTAAATCCCTACGACAGAATCCATATGCATCACCAAGCAAAATCTCCTTCCTCTTGGCACTAGGGGCAAGCTTCCCATAGAGTGGCTTCAAGGTCGTCTTATCATAGGCCACGCCTTCAATATGCATCCTTAACCCAGAAGCGGTAGTGGCACCCACGAAAGCATACCCAAGGTGACCGGCAAACTCCTGGAAGCTAGAGCAGCAAATGTCATTCCCAAGCATCCACGTCATGGGAATATCTTCTCCTTCTCCAAACACCACAGTGGCAAAGAACTGATGAATGAGAGAAATGTTGTAGTCTTGATTAATCTTCATGAGGGGGTGAAGCCCAAGCTTCTCCATGATCCAAAGAGCCTCCTCAAAATAAGCATGCTTGATGATATACGCAAAGTCAATCATCTTCTGAGGACACACCTTGAACTTGGTGAGCTTCGCATAGATTTCCTTGAAGATGAGCTCTTGCTCCTTGCGGTGAAAGTTGCTTGCTTCGATATTCTTGGCTTGTGCAAAGAAGTTGGTCTTCCTCATTGCCCTGTACTCTGGCTAAGAGAGATCAAGCACAGTGGTATTCCTGTCAAACCGGGCTTTCTGGCCCTCTCTGCCTTCGCAGCCTCTCTCTTTTCAGCCTCCACGGCCTTAGCATCACGAGCTTGTTGAGCTGCCATAGACCTCTGCACATACCTATCCTTCTCTTCATTATAGTCAAGCACATGCTTTCTCGGACCTCTCTCCCTTCGGATAGAGCGAGGAACATGATCTTCACGGTGCACGGAGGACTTGGTGCAAGGACGACTAGAACCACCTATGAAAAAAGAGTAGGATAGAATAGGGGATAAGCACACATGTCCAGGAGAGGAAAACATAAGCAACAAGTAGAATCTGGGTGGAAAAAGGTCATCTACACTGGAGTCTCCATGGTTTGGGACCGGAGTCTCCAGCCTGGAAAGGCGGAGACTTAGTGCGGAGCATCCAGACTAGCTAGAAGTTTTACCCACGGCCGGAGTCTCCGGGTACTTACCCCCGGAGTCTTTGGCCTGACCGGAGTCTCCGGGTTGTAAAGCACAGAGTCTCTGGCTGTACCAATGCCCAAACAGAGGAGACAAATGTGTGAACAAAATCTTTCCACAAGGATTCTAGATGTTGCTAGGTAAAAGCATTGCCGATGGGAGAAAGAAAAGCATGAAAACATGGCAAGAAATCAACTCTTCTACAAATCTAGGGTTACCCATAGATATGGAGAAGGGGAGAGCTTTTACCGAAGTCCATGGCATAGATCGGGCGGTGGGGAATGGTCCCAGCCCTTCCCGGTGGAGATGGCCGGCGGTAACGACGAGATCGGGGGCACAGAGGTGCTCCCGAGGCGGTTTTGGAAGAGGTGGAGGCGGGTAGGAGAGAGAAGGCACGGGGGGGGGAATGAACTCCTTGGGGAAGAAAACCTCCTTAGTCCGGAGTCTCCGGGTACTTACCCCCGGAGTCTCCAGCCCTCCTCGACCAAAACTGCAAGTTCAAATAATTGGATATGTGTGATTGCAAGAGAAGCATGTTTTAAGGTAGGAAATAGCTTAGGATAGACAAGTTGGCACTGTGTGGTATTAAGTACTCATGATTGCAAAACACCAAATAAAACCAAGAAAAGAACCAACCATGAGTATATTCCCATAGAGACAAGAGATGTGCAATAAAAGTCCAAATGGGAAACTCCTCCACAAAGGAGGTTGATACGCCTCCAACGTATCTATAATATTTGAAGCTCCATGCTTATTTTTACACCATTTGCCTACTGTTTCGTTACACTTCGTGGCACTTTTATGCATTTTCCGGAACTAACCTCTTAACAAGTCGCCACAGTGCCAGTTCCCTGTTTTCTGCTGTTTTTGTGTTTCAGAAGTGATACACAGGAAATATTCTCGGAATTGGACGAAACAAGTTCCCGAAGTCTTATTTTCCCCAGAAGCTTCTAGAGATCCGAAGAGGTGATAGAGTGGGGCCACGAGGTGGCCTCACACCAGGGCAGTGCGGCCAGGGCCTAGGCCGCACCCCCTATGTGTGAGACCGCCTCGGTCCACTTCTGAGGATGCCCCTTCGCCTATAAAGACCCCCCGACGAGAAAAACCTAAGGACCCGATCAATTTTCCAGAACACATCGCGATCCGCCGCCGCCATTGACCCGAAGATCGGGAGGGTCCAGAAGCTCTTCCCGGCACCCTGCCGGAGAGGGGAATCGCCACCGGAGGTCTTCTTCATCGCCATGCTTGCCTCCGGAGCGATGAGTGAGTAGTCTACCTTGGACTATGGGTCCATAGCAGTAGCTAGATGGTTGTCTTCTCCACCATGTGCTTCATATTTAGATCTCATGAGCTGCCCTACATGATTGAGATCACCGTTATGTAATTCTACATGTTTGGTTTGTTGGGATCCGATGAATATTGGTGTTATGATTGAGTTGCTGTACTGAAATTTACCTTTTGTTATCTCTATGTTGTTTATGATCTTGCATGCTCTCCGTTGTTAGTAGCTATCTTGGCTGAGTAGTTGCTAGTGACTCCAAGAGGGGGTATTTATGCTCGATAGTGGGTTCATGCCTCTATATTATCTGGGGGAGTGACAGAAACCTCTAAGGTTGTAGATGTACTGTTGCTACTAGGGAGAAAACAACATTCATATGCTCAAGGGCATATGCTTTGTTTACATTACACACTTTGCATAATGCAATTATCTGTTGTTCGCAACTTAATACTTGTGGAGTTCTCGGATTGATTCACCACAAGTGGATTATTAGTCATAGATGCAGTTGGATGGCGGTCTATGTATTTTGTTGTAATGCGCAGAGTAAATCGCATAGTGATCTTCTTGACATATCACGTTTATCTTTATTCTATCAATTGCCCAACTGTAATTTGTTTACCCAGCATGTGTTATTTATCTTATGGAGAGACACCACTAGTGAACTGTGGATCCCAGTCCTATTTCCATCATATTGCTATCACCTGTTTACTTTACTTGCACTGTTTACTTTACTCGCATACTATTATCACTTTCCACTCGATACACTCATAACCTTTGTTTCAAGCAAACCGGTGAGATTGACAACCTCATCGCAAGTTGGGAACAAAGTATTTGGTTGTGTTGTGTGCAGGTTCCGCGTTGCAGCTAGCAAGCAAAGCTTGGACGAGGCACCATATATAAATTGTTCGAAGCTGTCGCAAACTAGCAAGCATCACCTTCAGTCGTATTGTCTACTTTTCTCCTGATCAACAAACCTTGGTTTCTTACTGAGGGAAAAACTTGCTGCTATATTCATCAAACCTTAATCTTGGGGTTCCCAACAATCTAGCAATCAAGCCTTTTTCTGGCGTCATTGCCGGGGAAGAGTGGAAGACCTCTGCAAGGGGAGTTTTTCGCACACACACCTTTACTTTGTTTTATTGTTTTGCTTTACTTTATTTATTTTTACCTGCATCGCTTTATATCAAAAATCCAAAAAAAATTAGAATCCTTGATAGCTTCTTTTATTTTCTTGTTCTTAGTCTTTGCTAAATGAGTAATCCTGAAGTAGAAGTTCATAGTTTTAAGCAACAAGGGGGATAAAGTTTAAAAGATGCTTGGTATCGTATTAACAATGCTCATCATAGGTGTACCTTAAAGCACTCTACCACGATCCTCCTTAGAAATTTTTATGTTGGTATATCTAGTTGGAATAGGTATGTTCTCGATACTCTTACAGGAGGTAATTTTCTGGGTACTCCCGCTAGAGAAGCATGCACTATAATTGAAAGTTTAGTGGGAATACCACATATTCATGTTGCTAAAACTGAGACCACCTTGGAGGAGGTGGTAGAAAGGCTCAGCTCTTTAGAGAAAAGTTTGCCAAGTATCCTAGAAAATGCTAGCCGAGTTAGTGAATTAATAGAAAATATTGGTAAGAGAATCACCATTTTAGAGGCTAGCACTACTCTTGATAATCAAAATTTAAGGATTGGTAAACTAGAGGAGTCTATGGAAACTCTTAGTTTAATCTTCTCTTCTCTTAAATTTAAGAAAGAGAAAGTGTTTGTTGGAAAAGAGCAAAAATTTATGTATGTTCCCAAGGTTTCTGTGCTTAAACCTCAACATGTTCTTAAAATGGGTAAGACTTTTAGTTCTACTAAGAGTGACTTGCAGGTTGAATCATTTTTGGGAACTTGCAAAGAGCCTACTGAGGTAATTGATGCTTCATCACTTGATGTTACTTGATTCGCAATTTTCTGCGCCTAGCTCAAAGGCGTTAAAGAAAAGCACTCTTGGGAGATAACCCAATGTTTTATTTCCATTACTTTTTCTTTTACTTGAGTCTTGGAAGTCATTACTACTGTAATTACCACTCCTTATCCTTTTTATTTTGTTGTTGTGCCAGGAGAAGCCTCTAATTCGAGTGAGGTAAGATTAGGGGATGTTGCTGTCCTGAAACTATTTTCGGTGCTGCATCGTAAAAATTCGTATAAATTCTCTGTATATCTTTTGGACCTGAAATTTCTTGTGCATATGCCCCAGGTTATATCCAAACTTTCTTTAGTTGAACACTTTTTGATTTGAGCAACAGAAAACCCCTTAAAAATTCGACCTTTGTCAGCTGTTCTGTTTTGACAGATTTCTGCCACTATTCGTTTTTTGCCGCTTTATCGCTTTCTTTTGAGTTCTTTTGATCATACAACTTTTGAGGAAGTTGCTACAGTAGTATTTGATATATATGTGGTGGTTTTGGGTTGAAACCTGAAGCAAAAAGAGGTTGATTATATTATATGCTTACACTAATATTGCTAATAGAATTGTGTTTAGTTTTCTATGAAGGAAGTTTTCAAGTGTAGGGATTGGAGAATGATGAGATGAGTTGAAGAATGGACAAAAGCTCAAGCTTGGGGATGCCCATGCATCACCTCAAGAAATATCCAAGAAGTACAAGCATCAAAGCTTGGGGATGCCCCCGAGGCACCCCTTCTTCATCGGCAAAATCAGGTCACCTTTCAAGACACTATATTTTTATTGCTTCATGCACTATGTGTTTTTCTTGGAGTGTCAGTTGTTTTAGTTTTCTTAGTTAGTTTAGTTTTGTTTGCTGCAATAAATGGTTGGACCCCAACAAATTTCTTTGGAGGGGATGTACTCGTTTTCATTTGCCAAGAACACTCCGTTTTCATTCTTATAATTTCACCGAGTGTTCTTCTTTTTCCGCTACTGCTTTTGGTTTTCGTTTTCGCCTTGATTTGCATTCAGATCTTGTCATATCTTTTCATCAAGGTGTATTTTTGCCTCTGATCTTTATTGGTTTTCATCAAAAGAGGTGTTTACAAAAATTTCGAATGGTGTTGGAAAAGAGAAAAAGCTTTATGCAAAAAAGTGGTACAAGAAGGAGCTTGTGTAGACTGCGGCTTAGGCTTTTTCATGTCATGCTTGATGTATTTTTGATAGTATGCTTAGTAGTTTTGCTGTAGCATGACTTGTCTCAAACAATTGAGATTGCTTAATGAGCCTTTGAAAAAAATCATGCGTTGCTTTTATCGTTTGGAAGCATTATTTTTGTTTTCTCCTTGATGCTTTATTTGGGTTGACTTGGCGCATGCTCACACATGTTAGACTCATACAAAGTCGCCAATAGCCTCTATGATCATTTATTTTTTGACTTTTGATACCATCTTATGCTTCTTTTAATGTCGCTTTGTCGCTTTGCATGATTATGACCATTATTGCTCTCTTAGTTGGTCGCTCCCAGTCTTTTGCTAGCCCTCGTCTTGTACTGAGTATGAGCTCTACTCGTGCATCCAAATCCTAAAAGCCAAAGTTTTCCAAAGTGTCCACCATACATACCTACTAGCAATTTTCTATTCCAAGTAAATTTGACATGCTTTTATTTTCTCTTCAAATTAAACTCTTACCAGTGTTATGCGAAAATTGGTCAGTAAAGCTCTCACGAACCGGAAGGCACACTTTACTTTTTCCTGTTCTTAAAAATTTGACATTGTGGTCTTTTGTGTTGAGTTGTTATGCTTGCAAGTTGTTAGTTGGATTCTAGCCCATCCATGCTGCCATGGGGCAAGCTTTCACCATTGCACTTCTTATTTGAGTTGATATCATGATCTTTTGTTTATGGATGTCCGTGGTGTGAAATGAATTAGGAATCTTGTGGGGATCATGGAGTTTGTATATGTGTTAGGGAAACGTCTGGGCCGCCAATCTAAGCCATGCATAATTCATGGTGGAAATTTGCAGCATATCCATGGTGGACATTCGACGATGCATCTCACAATAAAAAGCTAAACAAATGGCAAATAAAAGAGATGTCGAGGTGTTCATTGTCTGTTTGTCCTGTCATTTTGATGTAGGCTTGTTCCACGTCATTGGGCACGGAGGTACCCCGTTGGCGGCTCTCGATGATACGTATATACTTACAATGACAAGAGCCTTGCTTGGGACTCTAAGTAAAGTAGCATGAGTGTAACAACTCAGAAATTGTAATCCACCTCTTATTAATTAAAATGCCAAATTTTGGACCCAGATAAAACTTTTTATCTATTATTTCATGCATACATGTATTTTCTATTATATGTCTTTTATGATTTCATGTGTGTTATTATTTGTTGTGCAATAGTTGGTTAATTCTAACCTAACCAACAGAAGCAATTGAGAAGGATTATAGGAACCAAAGAAACAAGAAACAAAAGAAAGAAAGAAAGAAAAAGAGAAGAATAAGATGATCTAGAAATTGTTATTGACTACCCTACTTTGAGCCTTTAGAATAAGAAATCTGCAACTCACCTCAGTGTTTGGCCAGTTAGTTGAGCTTCACCAAGTCACATACAAACTCAACCAAGAAGTTGCTACCCAAAATTCAAATCAGAACATCACTCAAACTTCTGTCAAACTTTGAATCTGAAACAGTGACTATACCCAAATTTTGAAATAAGATTTCTGCAAAACCTATCCTTTCTTAGTAAGAAAAATATGACTGGAAACCTTGGCCAATATGTTGATCACCCAAAGTGGAAATTTTCAAAATTTCGAATTTGAAATTCTTGCGGGCAATTCGTCGAACACCTGGCAGACGAAATCGAGCCAAATCGAAGCTACTGTGAAGATCACTATTCTGGCTCGCCCAAACCCTGTCGCCATGCTCCTGGATGGTGCCACGGTCGAGCCCAACCCCCTCTGCCCTGACCCGAGCTGTGAGAAAGGGAGGAGAAGAGGAGACAGCACCCAGGACCCCCCCTCTCTTCTTCCCAGCTTGCTGCACGTCGCCGACCACCCTGCCCTCGCTAGCACCAACCCATAGCACGCCGCAGCCGAGACCAAAGCCCCCCAGCACGCGAGCAAGGGCGCCGTGCCCAGTGTCGCTCGATGCACGCGCCCAGGGCCCCCGCACCGGCGAGCTACTGGACGCCCTCGCCCTCGACGCTCCGGCCTATAAAAGGCCCCTCCGATCAAACGAGGAGACGCACACCACTCCCAGCTACCGCCCAGACACCATCTCTCCCTCCCTCTCGCTCTGGTTCGTCGACGCCTGCAACGCCAGTGAGGTACTGGACGCGGAGAGCGCCGCTGCGTTTGACCACCCTGGAGCAAGCCGCCGCTGGGAATCGGAGGAGGAGCCACGCCGGAGTCGTTTCCACCCCTCGCCGTCAAGTTCTTCTTCCTCTACGCACACCGCCGTCGCCGTCGCCATCTTCCCTGCACGCAGGTGAGCCCCTCCGTCGCCGACGAGCACGATGGCTGCGAGCCGTTAGATCCGGATCGGGCGGTAGCATACCTATTCGGTAACTTAAGTCACCTGACACGATGACCCCACCTGTCAGTTTGTTTAAAAACAAATCCCGCCCCGTGCGAAACATTTTCTGGGCCGGCCCGTTCGGGCTTCGTTTGAAATAGGCCCAGTCTGTTTAGAATCGGTCCGTTTCATTTTTTATTTAAATTCCCGCCCGTTTGAATTATTTCAAATGTGATTCAGAGATGATTTTCAAACTTAAATTCCTAGAGATTTACAAATCCATTTCTAGCAAATGAATATGCGTTGGAAAGCTTGTAAAATTCTCTAGCCTGTAGAACTGGTTAGAACTCAAGTTGAATTAGGGATTTAATTAAATAAGAATAGTGTGACCATAGCTTTATTAATCATAGAAAAATTCTATAGAATTGTTTAAACCTCCTAAAATTATGAAACTTGAATGGTGAACTTACTAATTAACTCCCCTACTATTTAGTCAACCCTAATCAACTCAAACCTTGTTAGTGTTATCAATTAGACCCTAACCCAACTCTAGTTAGTAACATAAAATGATAGATCCCTGTCATACACTTAGAATTAATTTGCCCTCATTACCAATTCACTTAGTTAATCCCTCCCCACTTGAACTAGCCCTATTAACCCTAGTTACTTACCCATACTCCAAAAAGTAAACAACACATGGCTTATGGTAGAAAATTTAACTTGCACAACTCAATGCAAACTTGGAAGAAAAACTTGCAATCCAACTCCATAAAATGCAACATGAATGCTATTGTTAGCAAACAAATATATGGGCTTGGTGTGTTGTTAGCATTTGGTAGTGATGGTGTGTTTTGTGTTGGTTTCGTTATTAGACGCTAGTGTTGCTGAGGAGGATATTGAGGGGGGATATTATCAAGAAGAAGAAGAAGAAGAATACCCCGGACACTTTGCCAACCAAGGCAAGCCATCTTCTGAATCATACTCCAAATGCCTAGTTTTACTATTGTATTCCACTTGTTTTAAGTAAATTGCATGATTGAATTGCTAGATTAGAATGATAGAAGTGTAGTGATATCTTGCTTAGCAAGAGCATCAAGATGAGTTTATCCAATCATATTTAGTGGTATCATCACTCAATGTAGTTGCTTAGTCGCTAATAAAATTGAGGCCATCTATAAGGGGAACCCTATTGGAAAAGTGGTGACTTGAACTTGAAACTTGAATTGGAGATTGCTCCTACATGATGGCTTTATGAAAGAAATCAACTTTGACTAAGAACTATGAAATGTATTTCTCAATGACAACAAGTGATGTACTATGGGAGCCAACCATACCGTACGACCACATTACCCCTGAATGGGAAGGGGCTTAGTCCGTAGCTTGTTTGTTTTAGTATGGGAGACCTCATTTGAACTTATAGAAGCGTGGACCCCGAGGGGACGCTTCTGAAGCCGGGACTTGCCATAGCTGTGACGGAGGATACCACAGTCTATGGGAGTCCGAAATATAGCACTCTATAGCCGGAAAAACTATGAGTTCCATTCTGTATCTGGACTCGTAGGGAGGATCCCCATACTAAGGTAGGCAAGTGAAAGAGTTTGTTTGATTATCTGAACCCCGCATACTTGTGTATGGCGATCCGTGGACTTCTCCCGGCAGATGTATCGAATCTTGTGGGTAAAGTGTACCCCTCTGCAGAGGTTTTCAAAACTATTCGAATAGCCGCGTCCGCGGTCATGGACAGTTGGCAAGCTGTACTTGACTTTTGTCAAGAATAAAAGTAAAAAAAAATGATGAACAGGGTGAATGACTTGACTTGACACTGATGTGGACACACTTGAAGTTCCTATTTAGATTGAACTTAGAGAACTAAACTTCTTTTCTACCAACGAACATTCTTGGGAAATAAAACTAGCTTTTGCAAATAAACTTAGTGCTTAGTTCCCATATCAACCTTGCATATCTACTTCATCATTTCCTTTATAAAATGGTTTGCGAGTGCATCCAATGTACTCATGGCTGTGTCCCTGGCTATCAACTTGGCCAGACTATGGGGAAGAATACCAAGAGGAAGGGTATGAAGAAGAGTACCAGAACTAAGCTCGTCTCCATGAGTCGCCATTGCCTGTAGGGTGAAGGCATGGACCCAAAGACGTTATTTCCGCTGCTATATGGTGTTGTAATATGAACTTGGTCACTATGACCATTGTATTTGAACCCTCGTATTGTAATGTCTATGGAACTGGTTACCAACTATGTTATGTATATCGCAACAATGGTTCTGGGATTGCGGTGGAATACATAACGGGCACTTCAAATTTGTATCAAATTTGAGGTCGTCACAAGTTGGTATCAGAGCCTAGGCTGACCATAGGAGACCTTAGTTAGATTGGGCGTTAAATGAAACTTGATAAAAACAAAGATATAAGTAATGGTTGCAAAATTGCTTAGTCTTTCCTCTCTATTTACAAAGCTTTGTACATGATTCAGTTTTTGTCTACTTAAAATTTTGCACACTTGAGTTGATCACTAACTTAATCTAATCTAAAATTTTGTAGATGGCCCCGGTATTCATTGAGCACTACCAGTTGGGCCATGGGGGCAGCCTTTGTTTCGAGCGCGACCTCACCACCCTGACCTTGTTCCTGGATCATTTGTATCCGGAGTTCAAGGGAGCCGTGCTCAATGAGCACCCAGATGGAGAGCTACGGTGGCTTATCAGGGCCAGTTGCCGTGGCAAGAAGGGAAATTTGAGTTCTCCAAGGGTCAAGTTTGAGCTTGTGGAGAACACTTGGGCCGATGGTTTGGTCCGAGGTATGCAAGAGATGCACGCCCGCTTATGCGGACTGCATGTTGAGGAGGTCCAGGGGGAGCGCTTTAGGAACTTTGCTCGGCGTGATGCGGATGGGCGTCCCGCAAACATGCCAGGGCAAAATGAGCCGAGTACCTACATCGATCACATGGACTTCTTGCTGTACTCCACTCAGCAGGAGGCCGATCGTGCCCGTACCAAGGCCAACCTTGAGCACTTCGCACTGGTGGAGGCGAGGAGCACTATCAGGATACTTGCGAAGGAGCGCAAGAGCCTTCGTCGCCAGCGCGACGAGAAGGATCAGGACATTGAGGAGTTGAAGGCCAATGTGGCTGAGCTGACTGAGTACATTGAGAGTCTAGAGGATCACCTAGGTGAGGAGCAAGGCATTGATCTCCGCAAGGAGGATAATGCCCTCATTAGTGATGAGGATGATTTCATGGAGGACCTTGATGATCCGGAAGATGGTGGGCATAATGGATTCATTGTGAGTGATGAGGAGGAAGACCCCGAGGAGCCCGCTGTGTAGATCAGAGATCCAAGTGTTATCTAGTTATGAGTTCCACTTTATTTTCACTTCGTGTAGGTGTGAGTTGTATCCCCCTCTCTAGTAGACGAATCGCCATGGTTTGATGTAAACCATTTGTAATGTGTGAACTCGTATGTGTGGTATGTTGATGTTTGATGAATGAAATATGACTTTGGCCCTTAAGGCCTTAGTAAGACAAAAATTGCATCATCCATGTTACAATTAAATCTTAGCAATTAGCTTTCCCTCCTGTCTTACACCCATTATCTTCAGATGCCGCGAGCACCCCCACCCCCAAACCCGGAAATGGCAGAACTACTAAGGTTGATCATGGAAGACCGGGAAGCAGCCCGAGCTGAACGCCAAGCTAACTTGGCCACTCTTCAGCAGATAACCCAGATGGCAATGAACCACAACAATGGCAATGGCAATGGCAATGGCAATGGTGAAGGAGAAAACAATGGCAATGGTGATCACCGATCCAAGTTAAGGAATTTCCAAAACACCAACCCTCCTATGTTCACTAAGTCTGAAGAACCCTTAGATGCGGATGACTGGCTCCGCACCATGGAGAACAATTTGGCAGTCGCAGAAGTTGGTGAAAATGAGAAGGTCTTGTACACCACCCACTATCTTGCTGGAGCCGCAAGAGCTTGGTGGGATAGCACTCGTGCAATGCAAGCCCAAGGGTACGTGATGCCTTGGGAGGAGTTCAAGAGCAAGTTTAGTAAGGCCCATGTTCCTTTGGGATTAGTTAAGAGGATGAGAGATGAGTTCAGAAATCTGAAGCAAGGTTCCCTATCTGTGGTTGACTACCGTGACAAGTTCCTTACCTTGTCTAGGTATGCCCCAGATGACACCAACACCACTGAGAAGAAGCAAGAAAGGTTTCTGGATGGACTTCATGATGAGATGCAATGTGTCTTGGTCAGTATTCACTTTGCAGACTTGGAGTCACTGGTTGACTCTGCCATTCAGATGGAAGGCAAACTCAAGCAAGCTGCAGAGAACCGCAAGCGCCGTATGATGTATCAAGGCAACTCAAGCAACTCGCAGAAGCCAAGGGGAAATCCACCCATGGGTTTTGCCCCTAGACCTATGAGGCCATCTGCACCTGCTCCACATCCCAACTATCCCAACCGTCCGCCCAGCAACAACTTCAACCGTGCACCTCCAAGACCTAGTGGCAACAACTTCAACACCAATACTCCAAGGCCAAATGGCGCCCCTGTGTTACCCAAGCCTGGTGACAAGTCTGGTGTTACCTGTTATGAGTGCGGACTCAAAGGGCACTACTCCAATGAGTGCCCCAAGAAGCTGAATGATGCATCCAAGACCACTGCTCCTGCGCAGCAGTAGCGCCGTGTTGGAAATGGCAAGAATTATCCACCAAGGAACCAGCCTCACTCTCGAGGCCGTCTGAATCACATGAATATTGAAGAAGCTCAGGAAGCAACCGACGTCGTGCTTGGTATGTTCCCTGTTAATTCAGTTCATGCAAGAGTTCTGTTTGATTCTGGAGCTTCACACTTGTTTGTTACCAAGTTATTTGTTGATAAAAGTGGACTTCACCCAACCCCTATGAAACATGCCATGTTAGTACAAATACCTGGGTCAACAACAAGGGCTGAGTGGAACTGTTTGGCAGTTCCTATTGAAATTCATGGAATAGCTTTCTTAGCCAATTTGATAGTGTTGGGAACCAAAGGTTTGGAAGTAGTTCTTGGTATGAATTGGATGTCTTCCCATCAAGGAGTAATAGATTGTGCCAAGAAGACCATCACCATGAAGAGTAGCACTAGAATTGTAGTAAAGCATATGTCTGTAAAACCACCCCAAACCACCCGATGTCATAAGAGTATCTCAGGACCAACTTTAGAGCAAGTTCCCATCGTCTATGAATATCCGGATGTTTTTCCCGATGAGCTACCCGGAATGCCACCGGATCGGGATATTGAGTTTATCATTGAGCTTATCCCCGGAACTGGATCTATAGCCCAACGACCCTATCGTATGAACCCAGCTGAACTAGTGGAGTTAAAGAAGCAGTTGGATGACCTTTTGAGTAAAGGATTGATTCAGCCAAGTTCTTCTGCTTGGAGATCACCTGTTTTGTTTGTGGATAAAAGTGACGGGTCTAGCCGACTGTGCACTGATTACCGCAAGCTAAATGATGTTACCATCAAGAATAAGTATCCTCTCCCGAAGATAGATGATCTGTTTGACCAACTGACCGGAGCTTGAGTCTTCTCAAAGATAGACCTTAGAACTGGATACCATCAACTGAAGATCCGTGCAACGGATATACCTAAGTCAGCCTTCACTACCCGGTACGGATTGTATGAGTACACCGTAATGTCCTTTGGATTAACCAATGCCCCTGCTTATTTCATGAATCTCATGAATAAGGTTTTTATGGAGTTTTTGGATAAGTTTGTTGTTGTCTTCATTGATGACATTCTTATCTACTCCAAGTCCAAAGAAGAGCATGCAACCCATTTGAGATTAATCTTAGAGACTCTGAGAGAGCATCAGCTCTATGCCAAGTTTAGTAAGTGTGAGTTTTGGTTGAAGGAGGTTGGATTCCTAGGCCTTGTATTATCCGCTGGAGGAGTGTCTGTGGACCCAAAGAAGATCACATCCGTCATGGAATGGGAAGCCCCCACCACTCAAACTGAAGTTAGAGGTTTTCTCAGATTAGCGGGATATTACCGCAAGTTTGTTGAAGGATTCTCAAGCATTGCCAGACCCATGACCCAATTGTTGAAGAAGGACAAGAAGTTTGAATAGACCCCTAAGTGTGAAGAGAGTTTTCAAGAGCTCAAGAAGTGGTTGGTGACCGCACCCGTCCTAACTATGCCCGATATCACCAAAAACTTTGATGTCTATTGCGATGCCTCCAAACTTGGACTTGGTTGTGTGTTAATGCAAGAAGGCAAGGTCATAGCATACCTATCCCGGCAGCTTAGACCTCATGAAGAAAACTATCCAACCCATGATCTGGAGTTAGCAGCCGTAGTTCTAGCTCTGAAGACCTGGAGGCACTATCTTATGGGTAACCGTTGTGAGATCTACACTGACCACAAGAGTTTGAAGTATATTTTCACTCAGAAGGAGTTGAACATGAGGCAAAGAAGATGGATAGAGTTGATCAAAGACTATGATTTGGAAATTCATTATCACCCCGGTAAGGCCAATGTAGTGGCCGATGCATTGAGTAGGAAGCCATGCTCATTAAATATGATGATCAAGGAAGAGCAACCTATGTTGCACCAAGAGTTTGAAAAATTTGGATTGGAACTAGTCAGTCAAGGATTCTTAGCCAACCTTGAGTTTCAACCCACCTTGATGAGCCAAATCAAAGAAGCCCAAAAGGGAAATGAGAGTATTGACAGAATCAAGCGCCGAATTAGTTCCGGCAAGGTGCCAGGATTTGAAGAAGATAATCAAGGAGTTCTTTGGTATAAAGGACGTATTTGTGTGCCTGCTGATTCAGAATTGAAGGAAGTGATTATGAAGAAAGCCCATGAGACACCTTACTCCATCCACCCCGGTGGAACTAAGATGTATCAAGATTTGAAGGAACAATTTTGGTGGCATGGAATGAAGCGTGAGATTGCATCGTTTATATCCAAGTGTGATATCTGCCAAAGAGTCAAGGCAGAACATCAACGTCCTGCTGGACTGCTGCAACCTTTGCAAGTTCTGGAATGGAAGTGGGAGTCCGTTGGAATGGATTTCATCACTGGATTTCCAAGGTCTAGCCGTGGAAATGACTCTATCTGGGTCATTGTGGATAGACTGACCAAAGTTGCCCACTTTATTCCTGTCAAGACCACTTATAACTCAGGACAGCTGGCAGATCTTTATCTATCCAAAATTGTTAGTTTGCATGGAATCCCTAAAACCATAGTTTCCGATCGAGGGACCCAATTCACCTCGAGATTTGGAAAAATTTGCATCAAGCCTTGGGAACCAAATTAGCCTTTAGCACAGCTTACCACCCTCAGACCGATGGACAGACGGAAAGGGTAAACCAAATACTTGAAGATATGTTGAGAGCCTGTGTTCTAGCCTATGGAGCTAAGTGGGAAGATTGTCTGCCTTTCGCGGAGTTTTCCTACAACAACAGTTATCAGGCCAGTTTGCAAATGGCCCCATTTGAAGCTTTATATGGAAGAAAGTGTCGTACCCCTTTGAATTGGTCTGAAACCGGAGACAGTCAGATATTTGGACCTGACATTCTGCAAGAAGCTGAGGAGAAGGTTCGCAGGATTCGTGATTACCTCAAAGCAGCCCAGTCTAGACAGAAGAGCTATGCCGACAAAAGGCGTAGAGAACTGACTTTCAAGAGTGGAGACTTTGTTTATCTTCGAGTATCACCTCTCAAGGGAATGCAGCGATTCCAAGTAAAAGGAAAGCTTGCACCAAGATATATTGGACCCTTCAAGATACTAGACCGCAGAGGAGAAGTGTCTTATCAGTTGGAAATGCCCCCTGAATTGTCTGAAGTACACGATGTTTTTCACGTGTCTTTACTTCGGAAATGTCTTGAAGTACCGGAGAAGCCAGAAATCTTCAAGAATATTGATCACCGTTCTATGGACATCAACAAGGATTTGACCTATCGTGAAGTACCTATCCGTATCCTCGAGGAAGCATATCGAACCACTCGAATCCAAAGCATCAAGTTTCTGAAAATTCAGTGGAGTAACCACACCGAAGATGAAGCCACTTGGGAACGAGAAGATTACCTTCAGAAAGAGTTTCCCAATCTTTTTAGTTCTTAACTAGTGAATCTCAGGGACGAGATTCTTTTAAGGGGGGAAGATTGTAACAACTCAGAAATTGTAATCCACCTCTTATTAATTAAAATGCCAAATTTTGGACCCAGATAAAACTTTTTATCTATTATTTCATGCATACATGTATTTTCTATTATATGTCTTTTATGATTTCATGTGTGTTATTATTTGTTGTGCAATAGTTGGTTAATTCTAACCTAACCAACAGAAGCAATTGAGAAGGATTATAGGAACCAAAGAAACAAGAAACAAAAGAAAGAAAGAAAAAGAGAAGAATAAGATGATCTAGAAACTGTTATTGACTACCCTGCTTTGAGCCTTTAGAATAAGAAATCTGCAACTCACCTCAGTGTTTGGCCAGTTAGTTGAGCTTCACCAAGTCACATACAAACTCAACCAAGAAGTTGCTACCCAAAATTCAAATCAGAACATCACTCAAACTTCTGTCAAACTTTGAATCTGAAATAGTGACTATACCCAAATTTTGAAATAAGATTTCTGCAAAACCTATCCTTTCTTAGTAACAAAAATATGACTGGAAACCTTGGCCAATATGTTGATCACCCAAAGTGGAAATTTTCAAAATTTCGAATTTGAAATTCTTGCGGGCAATTCGTCGAACACCTGGAAGACGAAATCGAGCCAAATCGAAGCTACTGTGAAGATCACTGTTCTGGCTCGCCCAAAACCTGTCGCCATGCTCCTGGACGGTGCCACGGTTGAGCCCAACCCCCTCTGCCCCGACCCGAGCCGTGAGAAAGGGAGGAGAAGAGGAGACAGCACCCAGGACCCCCCTCTCTTCTTCCCAGCTTGCTGCACGTCGCCGACCACCCTGCCCTCGCCAGCACCGACCCACAGCACGCCGCAGCCGAGACCAAAGCCCCCCAGCATGCGAGCAAGGCCGCCGTGCCCAGTGTCGCTCGACGCACGCGCCCAGGGCCCCCGCACCGGCGAGCTACTGGACGCCCTCGCCCTCGACGCTCCGGCCTATAAAAGGCCCCTCCGATCAAACGAGGAGACGCACACCACTCCCAGCTACCGCCCAGACACCATCTCTCCCTCCCTCTCGCTCTGGTTCGTCGACGCCTGCAACGCCGGCGAGGTACTGGACGCGGAGAGCGCCGCCGCGTTCGACCACCCTGGAGCAAGCCGCCGCTGGGAATCGGAGGAGGAGCCACGCCGAAGTCGTTTCCACCCCTCGCCGTCAAGTTCTTCTTCCTCTACGCACGCCGCCATCGCTGTCGCCATCTTCCCTGCACGCAGGTGAGCCCCTCCATCGCCGACGAGCACGATGGCTGTGAGCCGTTAGATCCGGATCGGGCGGTAGCATACCAATTCGGTAACTTAAGTCACCTAACACGACGACCCCACCTGTCAGTTTGTTTAAAAACAAATCCCGCCCCGTGTGAAACGTTTTCTAGGCCGGCCCGTTCGGGCTTCGTTTGAAATAGGCCCAGTCTGTTTAGAATCGGTCCGTTTCATTTTTTATTTAAATTCCCGCCCGTTTGAATTATTTCAAATGTGATTCAGAGATGATTTTCAAACTTAAATTCCCAGAGATTTACAAATCCATTTCTAGCAAATGAATATGCGTTGGAAAGCTTGTAAAATTCTCTAGCCTGTAGAACTGGTTAGAACTCAAGTTGAATTAGGGATTTAATTAAATAAGAATAGTGTGACCATAGCTTTAATAATCATAGAAAAATTCTATAGAATTGTTTAAACCTCCTAAAATTATGAAACTTGAATGGTGAACTTACTAATTAACTCCCCTACTGTTTAGTCAACCCTAATCAACTCAAACCTTGTTAGTGTTATCAATTAGACCCTAACCCAACTCTAGTTAGTAACATAAAATGATAGATCCCTGTCATACACTTAGAATTAATTTGCCCTCATTACCAATTCACTTAGTTAATCCCTCCCCACTTGAACTAGCCCTATTAACCCTAGTTACTTACCCATACTCCAAAAAGTAAACAACACATGGCTTATGGTAGAAAATTTAACTTGCACAACTCAATGCAAACTTGGAAGAAAAACTTGCAATCCAACTCCATAAAATGCAACATGAATGCTATTGTTAGCAAACAAATATGTGGGCTTGGTGTGTTGTTAGCATTTGGTAGTGATGGTGTGTTTTGTGTTGGTTTCGTTATTAGACGCTAGTGTTGCTGAGGAGGATATTGAGGGGGGATATTATCAAGAAGAAGAAGAATACCCCGGACACTTTGCCAACCAAGACAAGCCATCTTCTGAATCATACTCCAAATGCCTAGTTTTACTATTGCATTCCACTTGTTTTAAGTAAATTGCATGATTGAATTGCTAGAGTAGAATGATAGAAGTGTAGTGATATCTTGCTTAGCAAGAGCATCAAGCTGAGTTTATCCAATCATATTTAGTGGTATCATCACTCAATGTAGTTGCTTAGTCGCTAATAAAATTGAGGCCATCTATAAGGGGAACCCTATTGGAAAAGTGGTGACTTGAACTTGAAACTTGAATTGGAGATTGCTCCTACATGATGGCTTTATGAAAGAAATCAACTTTGACTAAGAACTATGAAATGTATTTCTCAATGACAACGAGTGATGTACTATGGGAGCCAACCATACCGTACGACCACATTACCCCTGAATGGGAAGGGGCTTAGTCCGTAGCTTGTTTGTTTTAGTATGGGAGACCTCATTTGAACTTATAGAAGCGTGGACCCCGAGGGGACGCTTCCGAAGCCGGGACTTGCCATAGCTGTGACGGAGGATACCACAGTCTATGGGAGTCCGAAATATAGCACTCTATAGCTGGAAAAACTATGAGTTCCATTCTGTATCTGGACTCGTAGGGAGGATCCCCATACTAAGGTAGGCAAGTGAAAGAGTTTGTTTGATTATCTGAACCCCGCATACTTGTGTATGGCGATCCGTGGACTTCTCCCGACAGATGTATCGAATCTTGTGGGTAAAGTGTACCCCTCTGCAGAGGTTTTCAAAACTATTCGAATAGCCGCGTCCGCGGTCATGGACAGTTGGCAAGCTGTACTTGACTTTTGTCAAGAATAAAAGTAAAAAAAAATGGTGAACATGGTGAATGACTTGACTTGACACTGATGTGGACTCACTTGAAGTTCCTCTTTAGAGTGAACTTAGAGAACTAAATTTCTTTTCTACCAATGAACATTCTTGGGAAATAAAACTAGCTTTTGCAAATAAACTTAGTGCTTAGTTCCCATATCAACCTTGCATATCTACTTCATCATTTCCTTTATAAAATGGTTTGCGAGTGCATCCAATGTACTCATGGCTGTGTCCCTGGCTATCAACTTGGCCAGACTATGGGGAAGAATACCAAGAGGAAGGGTATGAAGAAGAGTACCAGAACTAAGCTCGTCTCCATGAGTCGCCATTGCCTGTAGGGTGAAGGCATGGACCCAAAGACGTTATTTCCGCTGCTATATGGTGTTGTAATATGAACTTGGTCACTATGACCATTGTATTTGAACCCTTGTATTGTAATGTCTATGGAACTGGTTACCAACTACATTATGTATATCGCAACAATGGTTCTGGGATTGCGGTGGAATACATAATGGGCACTTCGAATTTGTATCAAATTTGAGATCGTCACAATGAGGTTTGGGTACTCGTATTCACGGGGCACGAGGTTTTCGACTTATGATTTGTCAAGCATATGCATCATAATTGTTCTCGCATTAACTTTAACCATTCAAGATGCTTATAATGGGGGCAATGAGAGCTCAAAGCCAGCAAGTAACATAATTTTTGAAGGTCTATAAAACTTACAATCACTATTTCCCTCTGCGAAGGGTCTTTCTTCTACTTTTATGTTGAGTCACCACCTTCTTTCTTTATGCACCATAAGAGAGCAAAGTTGTCATTCTTAGTATAATATGCATTTTCCCAAAGTTCATTGATTGATTCATATTGTTGGTTTCACTTGTTCTTAAATTATTTGTATCTAGTCGCCCTCTTAAACTTGAAGGTGTCCTATGCATTTATGTTTTGCTCTCTATGAAGGACAAGCTGAAAACCATTTGTATGTTTTTTCCTTATGGTTTGAACACACGTTTGACTTTCATTGTTTCATTTTCATGATCTTTTATTTGTGTTTATTTTCATGTTTACAACATGGTTGCTAAGTTCCTATTGTCAAGATTATATCTTCATGCCTATGTTTTAAGTTCTTATGATCCCAGCTCACAAATGCTTACATATATGATCGAGATTGTGTAGGTGCATGTCACCTCAAAAATTATTCTTTTGTTATCACTTACCTACTCGAGGACGAGCAGGAGTTAAGCTTAGGGATGCTTGATACGTCTCCAACGTATCTATAATTTTTGATGCTCCATGCTTTTTTACACCATTTGCCTACTGTTTTGTTACACTTCGTGGCACTTTTGTGCATTTTCCGGAACTAACCTATTAACAAGTCGCCACAGTGCCAGTTCCCTGTTTTCTGCTGTTTTTGTGTTTTAGAAGTAATACACAGGAAATATTCTCGGAATTCGATGAAACAAGTTCCTGAAGTCTTATTTTCCCCGGAAGCTTCCAGAGATCCGAAGAGGTGACAGAGTGGGGCCACGAGGTGGCCTCACACCAGGGCAGCGCGGCCAGGGATTGGGCCGCGCCCCCTATGTGTGAGACCGCCTCGGTCCACTTCTGACGATGCCCCTTTGCCTATAAAGACTCCCCGATGAGAAAAACCTAAGGACCCGATCAATTTTCCAGAACACATCGCGATCCGCCGCCGCCGTCGACCCAAAGATCGGGAGGGTCCAGAAGCTCTTCCCGGCACCCTGCCAGAGAGGGGAATCACCACCGGAGGTCTTATTCATTGCCATGCTTGCCTCTGGAGCGATGAGTGAGTAGTCTACCTTGGACTATGGGTCCATAGCAGTAGCTAGATGGTTGTCTTCTCCACCATGTGCTTCATGTTTAGATCTCATGAGCTGCCCTACATGACTGAGATCACCGTTATGTAATTCTACATGTTTGGTTTGTTGGGATCCGATGAATATTGGTGTTATGATTGAGTTGCTGTACTGAAATTTATCTTTTGTTATCTCTATGTTGTTTATGATCTTGCATGCTCTCCGTTGTTAGTAGCTATCTTAGCCGAGTAGTTGCTAGTGACTCCAAGAGGGGGTATTTATGCTCGATAGTGGGTTCATGCCTCTATTTAATCTGGGGGAGTGACAGAAACCTTTAAGGTTGTAGATGTGCTGTTGCTACTAGGGAGAAAACAACATTCATATGCTCAAGGGCATATGCTTTGTTTACATTACATTCTTTGCTTAATGCAATTATCTGTTGTTCGCAACTTAATACTTGTGGAGTTCTCGGATTGATTCACCACAAGTGGATTATTAGTCATAGATGCAGTTGGATGGCGGTCTTTGTATTTTGTTGTAATGCCCAGAGTAAATCGCATAGTGATCTTCTTGACATATCACGTTTATCTTTATTCTATCAATTGCCCAACTATAATTTGTTTACCCAGCATGTGTTATTTATCTTATGGAGAGACACCACTAGTGAACTGTGGATCCCAGTCCTATTTCCATCATATTGCTATCACCTGTTTACTTTACTTGCACTGTTTACTTTACTCGTATACTGTTATCACTTTCCACTTGATGCGCTCATAACCTTTGTTTCAAGCAAACCGGTGAGATTGACAACCTCATCGCAAGTTGGGAACAAAGTATTTGGTTGTGTGTGTGTGCAGGTTCTGCATTGCAGCTAGCAAGCAAAGCTTGGACGAGGCGCCATATATAAATTGTCCAAAGCTGTCGCAAACTAGCAAGCATCACCTTCAGTTGTATTGTCTGCTTTTCTCCTGATCGACAAACCTTGGTTTCTTACTGAGGGAAAAACTTGCTGCTATATTCATCAAACCTTAATCTTGGGGTTCCCAACAATCTAGCAATCAGAGGTTGGTGGCCGAGGCCACCATGTTTGAGTATAAAGGTATGGCACCACAAAGATATATCTTGGGCCCAAAACCAAGACTCATCAATTAAGCTCAAATTGTCACAAATGACAAGATAGAACAATATGCTTACTATTGGCATTATGGGGGGAGGGATAGCCCAATAAGTTAGGACTGCACTCCCCCTATATCCATGCCCACATCTAAATCAAACGCACGTTAGATTATGGGAGTGTATGCACTTAGCTCAAGCCACATTGCTTGAATTAATGATATTTAGTTCATGCCTCAATTCCCGGAATCTTGCTTCATCAAGAGGCTTCGTGAAAATATCGGCAAGTTGCTCATTGGTGCCAACATAAGATAGATCAATTTCTCCACGGTTGACATGACCCCGAATGAAATGATGACGAATTTCAATATGCTTCGTCTTGTTGTGTTGCACTGGGTTGTGAGCGATCTTGATAGCACTTTCATTGTCACACAAAAGAGGCACTTTGTCAAAAATGACACCATAATCCTTTAAAGTTTACCTCATGCATAAAAGTTGTGCACAACAACTTGCCGTGGCTACATATTTGGCTTCGGTGGTAGAGAGAGATACACAATTTTGTTTCTTAGATGACCAACACACCAAAGATCTACCAAGAAATTGGCAAGCCCCGGAGGTTGATTTCCGTTCCACTTTGTCTCCCGCCCAATCCGAATCCGAGTAACCTACAAGATCAAAACTTGCTCCCTTTGGGTACCAAAGACCAAAGTTAGGGGTATTCACTAAATATTGAAAGATTCTCTTGACCGCCACCAAGTGGCTTTCTTTTGGTGTGACTTGAAAACGTGCACAAACTCCCACACTTAACATAATGTCTGGTCTAGATGCGCAAAGGTAAAGCAAGGAACCAATCATAGATCTATAGAGTTTTTGATCCACTTCTTTACCATTAGGATCGAGATCAAGATTAACCTTTGTTGGCATAGGAGTCTTTGCTCCTTTGACTCCAATCATCTCGAACCTTTTGAGCATGTCTTGGGTATATTTGGCTTCATTCACAAAAGCCCCTCCCTTCAATTGTTTGGCTTCAAATCCAAGGAAGAACTCCAACTCCCCCATCCTAGACATCTCAAACTTGTCGGTCATGAGCTTAGCAAACTCATCATTGAAAGCTTTGTTAGTAGCACCAAATATAATGTCATCAACATATAATTGGCAAATGAAAAGCTCCCCATTGACCTTCTTAGTAAAAAGAGTGGGATCGATCACCCCAATTTCAAAACCACGATCAACCAACAACTCTTTAAGGTGCTTGATGGCGCGGTGATGATGGTGCCAGAAAACTTGTTGGCGTTTGTTGATGAAGTAAAAATGACCGGCCAGTTGGAAAACCCCAAGAGAAGGTTTGATGAATATAGCAGCAAGTTTTCCCTCAGTTATGAAACCAAGGTAGTCAATCCAGTAGGAGGGAGACAAACGACCGAAGGTGATGCCCACTAGCTGCGTGATGCTCTAACAAGGGCGCCATTAACGATAACTTGTTAGCGCATCTTCAACCAGTAGTAACGTGGAACCTGCACACAACACAACCAAATACTTTGTTCCCAACTTACGATGAGGTTGTCCATCTCACTAGTTTGCTTGAAACAAAGGGTATGAGCGTATCGAGTGGAAAGTGATAATAGTAGCGAGTAAAGTAAACATTGCGAGTAAAGTAAATAGGTGATGGCAATATAAGGGAAATAGGACCGGGGTCCACAGTTCACTAGTGGTGTCTCTCCATAAGATAAAATAATACATGCTGGGTAAAAAAATTACAGTTGGGCCATTGATAGAATAAAGACAACATGCATATGTCAAGAGGATCACTATGCGATTTACTCTGGGCATTACAACAAGATACATAGACCGCCATCCAACTGCATCTATGACTAATAATCCACTTGTGGTGAATCAATCCGAGAACTCCACAAGTATTAAGTTGCGAACAACAGATAATTGCATTAAGGAAAGTGTGTACTGTAAACAAAGCATATGCCCTTGAGCATATGAATGTTGTTTTCCCCCTAGTAGCAACATCACATCTACAACCTTAGAGGTTTTTTGTCACTCCCCTAGATTAAATAGAGGCATGAACCCACTATCGAGCATAAATACCACCTCTTGGAGTCACTAGCAACTACTCGGCCAAGATAGCTACTAACAACGGAGAGCATGCAAGATCATCAACAACATAGAGATAACATAAGATAATATTCAGCACATCAACTCAATCATAACACCAACATTCATCGGATCCCAACAAACACAACATGTAGAATTACATAAAGGTAGTCTCGATCATGTAAAGCAGATCACGAGACCTAAACATGAAGCACATGGTGGAGAAGACAACCATCTAGCTACTGCTATGGACCCATAGTCCAAGGTAGACTACTCACTCATCGTGCCAGAGGCAAGCATGGTGATGAAGAAGACCTCCGGTGGCGATTCCTCGCTCCGGCAGGGTGCCGAGAAGAGCTTCTGGACCCTCCCGATCTTTGGGTCGACGGCGGCGGCGGATCGGGATGTGTTCTGGAAAAGAGTTCAGGTGTTTAGGTTTTTCTCGTCAGGGGGTCTTTATAGGTGAAGGGGCGGCGTCAGAAGTGGACCAGGGGGCCCACACCACCAGGGGGTGTGGGTCAGCCCTAGGCCGCGCCATCCTGTGGTGTGGCCGCCCTCTGGCTCGGCTCCATCTCCTCTTCGGTGTTCTGGAAGCTCCATGAAATATCTGGACGTCTGGATTTGGTTTCATCCAATTCCGAGAATATTTCCTGTGTAACATTTCTGAAACACAAAAACAGCAGAAAACAGGGAACTGGCACTGTGGCATCTCATTAATAGGTTAGTTATGGAAAATGCATAAAAATGCCACGAAGTGTAACGAAACACTAAACAAATGGTGTAAAAACAAGCATGGAGCATCAAAAATTATGGATACGTTGGAGACGTATCAGTGCTCATACCATGCACGTGGGGCTTGTTTAAGTCCATAGAGCGCCTTATCAAGTTTGTAAACGTGGTTAGGAAACTTAGGGTTTTCAAAGCCCGGGGGTTTCTTTACAAACACCAATTCATTTAAAGGACCATTAAGAAATGCACTTTTAACATCCATTTGTTGAAGTTTGAAATTATGATGCGATGCATAAGCAAGTAAGATGCGAATAGATTCAAGACGAGCAACGGGAGCGAAAGTTTCACCAAAATCAATACCCTCGACTTGGGAGAAACCTTGAGCCACCAATCTTGCCTTGTTTCGAATTACAATGCCATTTGCATCTTGCTTGTTCTTGAAGATCCACTTGGTCCCAATGACATTATGGCAATCTTTGTGTCTTTCTACTAGAGTCCAAACTTTGTTGCGCTCAAAGTTGCTGAGTTCATCATGCATGGCATTAAGCCAATCCGGATCCTCAAGCGCCTCATAAACTTTCTTGGGTTCTACACAAGAGACAAAAGCATGATGAGAGCTAAAGTTAGAAAGTTGCCTCCTTGTGGAGACACCTTTACGAACACTCCTAACAACATTTTCCAAGGATATGCTTCTTCGTCGGAGTATGGACTCAAGCTTCTTCTCACGGAGAGTGTGAGCCTCAAGAGGAGATTCTTGAGAGACTACTTGATCATCTTCATGATTGTTGTTCTGGTCCTCGCCTTGACCAACTGGACTGCCTTGATCATCGAGTGGCCCGTAGACACGGAATTCAGATGGATCTTCATCAGGGCCTTGGTCATCCCCGGAGACTCCGGTATCCAAACCCGGAGACTCTAGTATAGGCCGGAGACTCCGGACCGCAGGGGCTGGAGACTTCGGGCAAGATGGCTCGATGGAGTGATCTTCGGGTAGAGGGTGTGCAGCTTGTCTTTGGTCAATGTCCTGTGGGTGTTCAGCAGGTGAAGGCTCCACTTGTGTAGAGCATTGTCCTTCTCCTTCGGCCAAAAGGTGTCCCTCAATGGGCCGAAAGAATCCGACACCCATTCTTCTTATGGCTTGGGGAGGAATTTCATCACCTACATCACGAACACCACTTTGTCTCGCAAAGGAACCATTATCTTCATCGAAACTCACATTACAAGTCTCTATAACATGCCCGCTGGACTTGCTATAGATCCTATAGGAATGTGAGTCCGAGGAGTAACCAACAAAGATGCCCTCTAAAGCATTAGAATCAAATTTTGACAAACGAACACCTTTCTTGAGATAGAAGCACTTACAACAAAATACCTGGAAGTACATGATGCTGGGCTTTTGCGCGGTAAGTATTTCATAGGGAGTCTTGTGCAAGTTCTTGCAGAATTAAAGTCGGTTGGTGGCATGGCATGCGGTATTGAAAGCTTTGGCCCAAAAGTTGTATGGAGACTTGAACTCCGCCAACATGGTTCTTGCCGCATCCATAAGAGTCCGGTTCTTCCTCTCGGCAACTCCATTTTGTTGTGGGGTATATACAGTGGAATAATGATGTTTGATACCCGCATCACTAAGAAACTCATTTAGGGAGTAGTTCTTGAACTCGGTGCCATTGTCACTTCTTATTGTCAATATGGTGGTACTGAATTGACGCTCAACTTCGGTGGGAAAGTCTTTGACATTTTGTTGGGTCTCACTCTTGAACTCAAAGAAATAAACCCAAGTATATCTTGAATAGTCATCGATAATCACCAAACAATACTTCTTGCCACCAAGACTAGCATAAGTAGGAGGTCCAAAGAGATCCATGTGAAGGAGCTCCAAGCACCTCTTGGAAGATATAATAGTCTTGCTTGGATGGCTTGTTTTATGCATCTTTCCTTCAATACAAGCCCTACAAACACGATCTTTGGCAAAAGAAACATCCTTTAGTCCGATGTAACATCCCAGGATGTGAGGCTAGAAATAGAGAGAACACAGAAGTGTGCATTGCATTCATGCATAGAAAATCTGGGAAATTTTCGCGCTTTTAAATAAACTTGTCAAAGTGATTGAAGCTTCTCTTGAGTTGATGGAATTGAGGTAGCTCATCAACTGAAGTGCGATAAATTTTAACATGACCTTTGTTAACAACCTTGTTTTGGGTAGAGATAATTACAACAACTAAAAGAGATGATTGTGAGGTAGAACTAATATGTTAACACATTACTTAGGACCTTATATCCAATCCTACCATGATCACATGGTATTTCTTAAACCTAAATCATTGAAGCCATTCCTAGCTTAAAGGAAGACAACACAAGTCTTACCTTGACTCTTAATCTACTTTATTCTCATATCTTGATTATCATAATCTTTCACATCTAAATCCATTCATCTCCAAGACGAGAGGAGAAAGCCTATATCAAATCCAATATCATTCCTATCTCTTGAGATAGAACCTTAGGGTATAAATTAGAAACTCAGTTGTAGTGGAGTTTAACCTAGTACCAAGTTGATTAGAGGAGTTTACAATAGAGTTTACCTACTTAAATAATTATCCAGTACTTCTGGGTATTATATAATTCACTCATAAACTTGTTACTAAAATTGGTAAACCACAAGGTCTAAAGTGCATAAAAGCCACACATTCTTATTTAAATCATAACTTATTAACTATATGAGATATAACAAAACTGAACTCATTTGCATTACATTAAATAGTTCAAACTATTTGAATAAAAATAACTATGATCATTTTGAAACTCTTATGATCATGCCCTGGTGAAATCAAATATAATCATTTGAAATTTGAACATAACCTTTGCTAACTTAGATATTTTGAGCACAACTCATAATAGGAACAAAGAAGATATGACAATCTTAGATTTACTAATTGGAGACACCATACGAGCCTCCACGTTAATCCTAGATATTAGCTGATTTAGTCCATCCGATCAAATTTTAATTCATCTATAGCCATTAGATTAAGTAGCAGACGCGCGCAGCTCTCTACCGGTTTCCATCGAACTGCCAGAGGCGTACGGGACTCATACCCTTCCTCTCCCGGTTAAAAAATTATATCTCCTCTTTGAACGTAATTATATGTTTAGAGTCCATGCACTTGAGGAATAGCTGCCTCGGAGCCTTCTAATACAATAGCCGTTCAGATTTTCCCTGAGCCCTGGCCTGGAGAGAGGCGGACGCCATGTGGAAGATTAAGTGCTGGAGAAGCTCTCGATGATATGGCTGACGAGTGATGACTGCCGTGACGAGCTCCTTCTACATGATCGCCTGACACATCCCTGTTATGTTTCCATATGCAGGTGAAGTAATAGCCATGCTGATGATTTACATACTCGGAGAAAGAAATCATATATGTTAATCTAGCATAGTGCTAATTCCGTTTGTTTTCTTCTACGATTCTGATCGTATGATGATGCTAAGTTCATGCATGTCTACACTTACAGAATCGATCATTGACTCAATGCACCCTGCACTTTGTTTGTTTGGCTAACGGCTATCCATGCACGGAATGACATAATATACAATAGTCATTTTCTTATTTTGGTAAAGAGTGACAAAAATTGATTATATTGCAGATATTCACGAAATAGAAAAATAAGGAAAAGTAAGCATCCCTATAGGGATGAGGCACGACAAAGTTCTAACAAATTTATATTGTACATATAAATTTTATGGACATATTAAAACAAAAATATTGCTTTCTCTACGCCGAATTAGATGATGCATGTATCTAGACAAATCCACAAAGTGTAATTCGGGGCAGAGGGAGTATCTAAATCTAAAATTCCATGTTCAGTCAGAACTTTGCGTACAAAATTTTATAATTAATGAATCACATAAAATCCCAATGCATGTATGCCAAGTTTATTAGCAAAAAAGAATATAGCAAATAAAAAATTAAACATTTATTTTCTGTATTTTGTGGCTGCGACACTTAAAGAAATAAGTGACAGGACAACTGCTCAACCTTAAGGGAATAAATGGACGACGCAACAAAAAGAAATAAAAGAAATCATCTATTTTATTATTATGTGGGTCGAATTTGTATGTGTTATCAACTGAAAAATGTGCATGCGAAGCATGCCAGTGACGAAATTTTTTAAAGAAAATAGTCCTGATATCCTTATGCGATCATACGACATCACTGAGAATGCAAAGAATATGCAACAAGTGCACAACCTACCGAATATTTTCCTCAAAGAAGCAAGTAAAAAAGGTAGAGCAATTCTAAATTATTATTTCACAAAAAACCAACTAAAAATTGGACTGACCATTGCTCATTTTCTTTGTAGTATACCCACAAAAAATGTGTTTACTCAATCCTAAGATCAACAGACAAGTGGAAAATAAATATTATAGTACATTTTTTTTCATGATAACAAACAATAATACTATATGTTTGAATGGGAAAGAATATAACATTATGTTCTACTTTTGAATTTCTACAGTTTATTGTATAAAGTATTAAGAATCCTAGCGCGTGCAGGTGCACGGGTTGACGACTAGTATGCATAATTCACAATAACAAGATCCTTTCAAATATGAACTTTGGAAGTTAAACTTCCAAGCAATTAATACACCATCAATTGATCACAATTCAATTATGAATTATAAATATCTATAAGAATATGAATTGATTCAGCCACAAGTCCATTTAGTGCCAAATGCCACTTGGCTATCCAAAATAAAGATTATTAGAGGATAATCATCATGCCACCTAGGATAGTTATCCACTTCAAAATATCTTCCTATACTTGAACCCCAAGTAATGCACTTCAAAATATCTTCTTTTACTTGAACCCCAAGTAATACTCATAGTTATCCACTTGAAAATATCTTCCTTTACTTGAACCCCAAGTTATGCTCATGCATGAGAGCATGACAACAAGTAGCTTACTCACCTTGCTCAAACAAGAGTCATCACTTGAGGTGTCAACTTGTGGTGAGCCTCAAGATAATATATAAAAGGAACCCCATGGCATTCATTTGACACCATAAAATCATGGTATGGGTAGACCAACGAATTTGGACCATATCTTACATTAGAGAGGGCCAAGAAACACCACCATCACACCAAGCAACACCACCATCACACCAGCAACACCACCACACAATCCACCCTACTCATGAGTTCAGCAATAGGGCAGGATTCACCACCACCAGCACAACCACAAGAACCAAACTAGCAAGACCAAGACCAAATGGTTACTTAGTTCAATTAGGAATTAGGTCAAGCAGCTAGGAGGTGCAGGCATGCCACAAGACACAGGTTTATCAAATTTCCCAAAGAACAAGCTTCACAAGACCACCAGGTTGGTCTAGTATGAGAAGAAAGGAGTGTAGTTAAAGGGAAAAGGGAAGAACTCACCATAAGCAAGAAAAATATATACCTCTGATCTGAATCATCTACTAGAAACATATACATGGTCCAGGGGCATATCACATACATCTAAATGATCATATGAGCACCAAGAACAAACAAGTAAATTTAGTAGGAAGCAAATCAAATCTAGAAAATGTAGAGTAGCTATTCGTATCATGCATATGTCTGTACCAAGAAATCACTATCAACTCATGCATATTATTCATACACCTACACTTGCATAACAAAGGTTAAAACACTATCTCTAGCTGCCATTAGTTAGTGTACACCCCAATAATTAAGTATGTGAATGCTTATATAGCCTAGCATGCTAAGATAAATTAGTATACACTCTAATACCTCACTTACACATCATTGAGGTGTATCTTTGCATATAGCCAAATCAACTAGATACCATATCCTTTGCAAGAGCATGTATGGAATTAATTGCCAGGTTACTAAATTAAGAAAAGCACCCATTTCCTTTAAGTGAACACGTGCATGTATGTATCTCAACCAGCAAGTAACATAGGAGATGAACTAGATCATCTAGCACCATACCACCAACCATGACCAGATAGTATAGGGCAATATTATCATCAAAACCTCTAATCATTTGTTATCTCTAAATCCAATAAGTGGTGTCCAAACAATAATCTCTCACATGTCAATCAATCTTTTACACCAGTAATCAACTCTTATGGTAGAGTGCATCTTGACCCTAAAACTTAACTCTCATTTATAAGGATGAGGGCAAACATAAAATTAGGTATATAGGGTATACCCCTTTATATGAAATCCAACATTACTACTAGTATTATCCTACCATATAACTGCCAATAAATGCTTCTACAAATCACTAGTAATTGTACAAGACTTGATTAAATTTTGAACACTCTAATGAAAGAATTTGAATTCATCCCTATTTAAATCTAAATAATATATATAAATTATAGTTATGTGCTACTACACCTAAACATTATCTAAATACACCATATTACTCTATGTATCATATTAGGAGGATTTTAGAAGAAGCCAAATTTAAGTCCCTGCAAAACTGATTTGAATGTAATTAGTTAAAAATCCAAAAACTAAAAATAGAATAGAAAAAGAGAAAACAAAATAGAAAAAAATAAAAGAAGAGACTTACCTGGACCGCAGCCCACTGAAATAGCCCAACGGCCCAACCACCAGCCCGGCCCGGAATATCGCTTCGGGTAGGAGGAAAAGAAGAAGTCTTCTTCTTCTTCCCGCATGCCGACATGCCGCCGGTGACTCCACGTCGCCGTTGCTGATAAGGATGGACTCGGATGCCTGTGACTTGCCAGATCACCTCCAAGATCTTTTCCTTGCTACCGCCAGTCGGAGCATCAAGATTCCCGCCCAGGACGAAGTCCCCGATGTCGATGCATCTCGACCACGGTCGCCGCCATGATGGCAATACCGACCACGCCAAGCCCTATAAAATCTCCCTCAGCTTCACAATGTAACCCTATTCCTCCACCGCCCCTTCGTACTCCCTCAATCCCTTCATCTCTCTCTTGATCGTCTCCACCACACCGTACCGAGCTCACCAGAATTCTTGGCGAGCCAAGAAGTGAGCTTAGCTCACTTGGTTAGGGAAGTGGATGGACAACCTAGCCACCTAGGTTCAAGTCTCCATAGATGCGAATTTGGTTTCTTAGTTTAAAAAAAAATCGCTGTAGGGGCTTCCCCTACCGCATTTCCTTTCAAAAAAAAAATTTCTTGGCGAGCCGTTGATTCTAACCACCCCTTGGACCATGGAGAGGTCCAGGAGCTTCTTCGTGTTGCCAGGAGCCCCCATCTCAAAGGAATCGAGCAGGGAAGGAGAGGGCAGGGCGAATCGGTGAATTCCCTTTCGCCGGAGTTTGCCAGAAATATTGATTGCGTGATCATTACCAGCCATGATCAACCTCTTCGAGTCATTCATCACTTCCTGGATAATCTTACGCATCTTTAGAAGGTTTATTTGCGTCGTATGGTGGTCCATAGCAGAGTCCTGTAGATCATCGTCGAGCACCACCGCAGTGAAGCTCACCGAAGCTCACTCCGGTGACTATTTCCTAGCGGCGATGGTACCAGTGGACTCCCCATATCATTAAGATACTAACCACACAAGCCACGCATCCCGGGGAGGCCAGAATCGCCGTCTCCGGCGATCGCCGGCGTACAGGCCCCGATGATGATGTCATCCCAGTCTAGTCAGCGTTTTTGACTTGGACCACACCTACGTGGCCATTCACCTGGTTTACGACCCCACCTGTCAATGTCTAGGGGTACATACCGATTCAGTATAAAAAGTATCTTTGTTCAATTGAAAATTCTAGAAAATAGTCAAATCTTAGATAATTCATAACTATTTCATTTCAAATCAGAAAAATGCATATAATATACCAAAATGATCACAAAAATAAGACCTATCTGTTTATACTGTAAGATTGCATACTTCTGTGGAATAATTTGGAGTGCAATTTATAAACATATTTAAGTACAATTTTTGAATATGAATTGGAATCAAATTTACAAATCAAATAGTTTTTTTTAAAACATGTAGTAAAAATTGTTATACTTAAACAACCTCATTGTAGTTACTATTTCAATATTTTGGGGTCTTAACTTGAACTTTGTTCTTAGCATCTTAAAAACCTAAATAACTATTGGCTTGTATTAAAATCTATTTTCAATTATAAACTAATAATTGATAATTGTCTTATTAAGAGTTACTTTTAATCATAAGAATGTCTACAATCAATTTTTGAATCATTTAAAATTGTGATTCAAACCCTACTATCTAAGAATAAAAGAACCATCATTCTCTTGTAGCAAGGAATGATTATAACACCCTAAACAATAGCTCTTGTTAGAATCTTATTCTGTTAATATCACCTGATAGTGATCTAACCTAAAATGCTTAACAACCATGTTATGGTGTGATTTAAAAGTGCAACACATCATAAATCAATCACCATAATGCAATGATAACAAATCATCGGGGTTAGGTTACGCTTAGAGTGATGCATATCATATCTTATGCATATCATGCTGCAGATTTCTAACATCATCCCTATCGGATGATGGTTGCTATTTCAGAATTGGAATTTCTATCGTATCGAAGACCCTAACTCCCATAATCTTGCAGTCAGAAAGGCAAGTTCACTCTTGCTCATATCTCTTGTTTATCTTTAACAAAGTACTTGCAAATATACCGGTGGTATTATTATTATTATTGCATTTAAAAGCAAAGGTTCTGCTTTTCTTGAATGAATATGACTAGTGGTTAGCAACCACGGTGGTTGTCGACCTAGGAAGGTGGGCAGTGGGACCATGGTAAGAGTATGGTGGAGGTCCCACTATACCGGGAATGTTCACCTAGGACTAATAACCAATGTCGCCAGTGATTCTTGTGCCGTAAAATACGGTCAACCATAGGGTCTGGAATGGGATGGAAGAGTCAGCTGTATCTTTTCCCTCATGCATATCAACGGACGCGCCATTTCGGAGCAGTTGTCTCCCTGCGTGGAGCTTCGGGATGGGTGGATTCCCCCTAATGAATTCACGATTCTGGCGGTCTATGATGGATTGCGGCAACGACGGGGGTAGAGTGCCAAGGCTGGTGTTACCATAGGGCGTAACCAAACTGGTGGGGGTAACTCATTGTCTAGGAAAGGCAAGTATGCCGAGGTCGGCAACTACCAAAAGTGTAGACCGGCGAGGGTAGCGAACCGAAGTTGGAGCCGCAAAAGGGTGGGTATGCATGATCGCGGGAAGGAACAGTGATTGGCTCGGATCATTGGCTAGGCCCCACATAAAGGAAGTGTGGACGAGCATCGAACTCAGATGTGCAACAAAGCCTTGATCTCTTATGGGTACAAGTGACCACCTCTGTAGAGTGTAAGAAAGTATCTGGATACTCCCTGTTCCGGGAAGGAGCTGCGAACATGGCAGGAAAGGAGCCTATCGAAGCTCTAATCAACCTATGAAGGCTGACGGACATAGTTCTTCTGAATAAAAGCAACCTCTTGAAGAAATGTTTACAAAAACTTGCATTGCCAAACGACTCTTGGGTCTAAGGCTGTAGCTAGTGCATAAAACACCTTATTCCCCATATGAACTTGCTGGGTAACGCTCGTTACTCAACCCACTCCCTCGTAACCCTTGCTTAGATTGGAGGCAACACAAGAGGCAACCTTGAGACACTGAAGACGAAGATGAAGCCTTCTATCAATGTCAGAACTACCAATGAAGTCAACGACTATGCCAAGCTTGGTGGAAAACTAGAATAGGAGTAGAAGGGTCCCAATTCCCTAATCCTAGCACCTAAGTAGCTAAGGTAGTTCTGTAGCAAGCCAACTGCATTAGTGAGGCTCTAGTTGAGTCTTCAATGTATTATTCTCGTTTGTAGTTGCCAGGACTAAACCTCTACCTATTGAGAAAGTTCTAAAGCTCTTATGTATGATGAAATTGTAATCCTATGCACCTACCTTGGACCTGCGATGTTTTTGTTGTACCACTCTGATCGATGTAATACTAGTGAGACGGTGTTTCATTGGTGTTATGTCAATGACTTGCATACTACACATGCAGTGGTATGCTGGGTCACCACAGCTGGTATCACAGCAAACGCTTTGACCCTAGGATTAAAACCCTTTAATAGGAGACCTGTAAGTTTGGTAGTGACTATAGGAAGCCTCCTTATCTAAACCAATTCTTCTTATAACTTGAGATGGATATTCCACAAAAGAATACTCCTGACACACTTGAGTCAAATTTCTTACCTATATTCTTAAGTGAAGTTAGATGTCTTGTTCCATACCAAGTAGGAATCCATCATTAGATCCTTATACAATGGATGGAAGTGGATTACAATTGGTATACAATACATGATAGTCCAAAGAGAGGATACAACCAGAATGGAAACTATCCCATTGGAAGAAGTATACCAAGGCCGTCGTGTTAAACTTGAGTCATCTGAAACTGTAGTAGGATTATATTGAGTGATAAAGTGAAGCTATATGGGATAGTAGGACCTCAGGTTAAGTCATGTATGTGGATACTCAAGCATTCCATGTACAGGTAAGAAGTACCCATGGTGTGAAATCTTGGAGTATGTGAGACTCACATGAGAATCTTTACATGATGGAGAAGAACTTTGTAGTAAACCAGCAACTATCTGCTGAGGAAGAAGATGCTCAAGGAAAAGGATGAATGAAGTGTTCCAAACTATGGTAACTAGGCTAAATATGAAAGAACCATAGTCCTAGTTGGAGTAGATCGATCTAAGCACAATGGAGAAGCCCTATAAACATTATGGAGTAGTAGGAATCATATTACCAAGAAGTAGGTGCTTAGAATAGCCATGCTAGCAGTCTTGAAGGATCATGTGAGGATAGTCTTCAATAGAACGGAAGGTAAGTTATAGAAGGATGGAAAGGCACGTATAGGTCATCTATAAAGACTCCCAAACCCACTTTGTACAAGTTTATTCGATTGCAATTGAGAAATTGGAGTAAATATTGAGATAAAGAGTAGTAGTCCACCAACATGTGCAATATAACACGATATAAACCTATATTATTTGGTGCTATAAAGTACACATCTAAGCCTGAACTTTAGAGATGTTTTACTCAACGGGCTTATGATGATGTATATTGCCAGCACATATTTGGACTTTTCTTGGATTTTTATTGATTGACTAGATCCATACATGAAGTTTAACTCTGATATGCAAATGCATGCTGCTTTATCAAGTTCTTACTTCATGGTATTGATCTAGAGGGTTAAGGGATTCGTGTGAGGATGAGGTGAATTCCTAAGACAGTCAAGAAAAATAGGAAGAGATCACAAGAAGGAAGTCAACAAGAAGGAAAGGTATGAGAAGTCACCTGTAGATGGTGTATTTCTTGCAATACAAACCCTAGAAGAAGAAAAATTAATCAAGAGATACCACAGTTGGTAGCAGAAAGGTGGAGAAAAGTAGTAATACCCATTCATGGAAGTATCATAAAGTGGTAGAAGTATGAAGTATTGGAATTTAGTGGAACTCTAAGTTCTTAAATACTAGATCCTAACACCAGATCGTGGAGTAGAACCACTAATTAGGTTAGCTACAATTGAGTTAGAGGTATTTGAGCTCATTGTTATGCAGCCTTGGTTATGCTTAGTACATCACGGGTCGATTGAGGTGTTGTATTACCGAAGATCCATTCTGGTATTGCCTACTGCTTTAGTCAGCCTGGGAGTGGTAACCCCAGTAACCCTCATTGCTAGCGTGACTAAGACACATAACATTTGTGTATAACCTTGATCCCTAGTCCCAAAAATCTTGAATTGTAGATTGGTGGTTAAGACGTTAGTAGTATCTTTTCTTATCTTTGAGTGTAGTCTTTGTCTATGGACCAAGACTTGTGAGATTTTCGTAGGTTTTTGTATTAATAATGATCCGTTGAAGCCATCGATTTGTTTATATCCCCGTTAGTTCTTATTTTGATCAATCTATACAATTGTCTGTCTTGGATGTCCTCCGGTACAAGAGAAACTCTGCCGGATTTCTCCTGTGGCTTTGTATATACCCTACCATTCGAATGTGGATACATATCAAGGGGAAAGCCCAATTCTCATCAACCTTTAGAACTTTTGGGTAAGCTCATACTTCCAAAAGTAGAATAGAAGCCCTACCTAAGCACTTAATCAAAGAATTAATACCGGAGATCCACAATTGTGTGGGTACACCACAGATTTCTTCGAGAGATCATTAGAAAAGCCTAAGGGGGAGAGTGCAACAACAAGTTGGTGGAACTAGACCCAATCAGTCGGAGTAAGAAGGAGGTCTAGACTAAGATGAGATTAGCTTTATTTCCATAAGGTGATGTCGAGGTATTGTATTGATACTTTCCTTGGAAGTCGTCAGAATGAAAATTGAGGTTTATACCTCAGGGAAGAAACAACTAGACCTTAAACTTGACCAAAAGGAGTAATCGTACTCTTAAGAAGCAGAAATTGGGGAGAAACCAAAGATGATGGAAGTTGGATGAAGTATATCTGAATGACACTTTCCTAGGATTCACCACAGCTCCATTTGGAGAGTAGAGAAGGAGTTAGATAATTATGGACCATGAACCACCATTAGTATAACCACAGTTGAACTTTTCAAGCATAGAGGACCAAGATCAATCTTATGAAGGTGAACCAAAACCCTATGGGGGATAGACTAAATGAGTCTAATCCATTCCTTAGGACTGAATCTTTAGGTATGCCTATACCTTAACGAACCTATGATACGTATCAAACGTATCCATAATTTTTTGATGCTCCATGCTTGTTTTTACACCATTTGCTTAGTGTTTCATTACACTTCGTGGCACTTTTATGCATTTTCTGGAACTAACCTACTAACAAGTCGCCACAGTGCCAGTTCCCTATTTTCTGCTATTTTTGTGTTTCAGAAAAGTTACACAGGAAATATTCTCGGAATTGGACGAAACCAAAGCCAGTCGCCCAGAATTTTACCGAAGCTTCCAGAGAACCGAAGAGGAGACGGAGTGGGGCCACAAGGTGGCCACACACCAGGGCGGCGTGGCCCAGGGCTTGGCCGCACCCCCTATGTGTGAGACCACCTCGGTCCACTTCTGATGATGCCCCTTCGCCTATAAAGACCCCCCGACGAGAAAAACCTAAAGACCCGATCAGTTTTCCAGAACACATCGTGATCCGCCGCCATTGACCTGAAGATCGGGAGGGTCCAGAAGCTCTTCCTGGCACCCTGTCGGAGAGGGGAATCGCCACCGGAGGTCTTCTTCATCGCCATGCTTGCCTCCAGAGCGATGAGTGAGTAGTCTACTTTGGACTATGGATCCATAGCAGTAGCTAGATGGTTGTCTTCTCCACCATGTGCTTCATGTTTAGATCTCATGAGCTGCCCTACATGATTGAGATCACCATTATGTAATTCTACATGTTTGGTTTGTTGGGATCTGATGAATATTGGTGTTATGCTTGAGTTGAAGTACTGAAATTTATCTTTTGTTATCTCTATGTTGTTTATGATCTTGCATGCTCTCCGTTGTTAGCTATCTTGGCCGAGTAGTTGCTAGTGACTTCAAGAGGGGGTATTTATGCTCGATAGTGGGTTCATGCCTCTATTTAATCTGGGGGAGTGATAGAAACCTCTAAGGTTGTAGATGTGTTGTTGCTACTAGGGGGAAATCAACATTCATATGCTCAAGGGCATATGCTTTGTTTACATTACACACTTTGCTTAATGCAATTATCTGTTGTTCGCAACTTAATACTCATGGGGTGTTCGGATGATATCCCTGTGAGTGGATTATTAGTCATAGATGCAGTTGGATGGCGGTCTATGTATTTTCTTGTAATGCCCAGAGTAAATCTCATAGTGATCCTCTCATCATATGCATGTTATCTTTATTCTATTAATTGCCCAACTGTAATTTGTTTACCCAGCTTGTATTATTTTATCTTATGGAGAGACATCGCTAGTGAACTGTGGATCCCGGTCCTATTTCTATTATATTGCTATCACCTGTTTACTTTACTCGCACTGTTTACTTTACTCGCATACTATTATCACTTTCCACTCGATACGCTCATACCCTTTGTTTTAAGCAAACCGGTGAGATTGACGACCTCATCGTAAGTTGGGAACAAAGTATTTGGTTGTGTTGTGTGCCGGTTTCACGTTGCTACTAGCTGAAGACGCGCTAACTCATTTTATCGTGAAACGGCGCCCTTGTTGGAGTGTCACTAGGCTATCAAGCATCACCTTCAGTCGTTTGTTTGCTCCTCTCCTAATCGACATACCTTGGTATCTTAACTGAGGGAAAAACCTTGCTGCTATATTCATCATACCTTCCTCTTGGGGTTCCCAACGGGCTGGTCATTCAACTAGGCATCAGTTCTTTTTCTGGCGCCATCTACCAGCAATCAAGCTCTTTTTCTGGCGCCATTGCCAGGGAGGAAGTAGAAGAATTCTACGAGGGGAGTTTTTCACATGCACATCCTTTACTTTGTTTTAAGTTTTGCTTTGCTTTATTCATTTTACTTGCATCATTTTATCAAAAATCCAAAAAAATTAGAATCCTTGGTAGTTGTTTTTACTTGTCTGCTTTTAGTTTGCTAAAATGGCTACTCCTGAAAACACCAAGTTGTGTGACTTTACTAGCATGAACAATAGTGATTTTATCTGCACTCCTATTGCGCCACCTGCTCCTGCTGCAAATTTTTATGAGATTAAGCCTGCTTTGTTGAATCTTGTTATGAAAGAGCAATTTTCTGGTGCTAGTACTGATGATGTTGTAGCTCATCTCAACAATTTTATTGAGCTATGTGAGATGCAGAAGTATGAGAATGTTGATGGTGATATTATTAAGCTTAAGTTGTTTCCTTTTTCTTTGAGAGGAAAAGCTAATGATTGGTTGCTGTCTTTGACTAAGAATAGTATTGATTCATGGGCTAAGTGTAAGGATGCTTTTATTGGTAGATACTATCCTCCTGCTAAGATTATAGCTTTGCGTAGCAATATTATGAAGTTTAGTTAGTTTGATAATGAACATGTTGCTCAAGCTTGGGAAAGAATGAAATCTATGATAAAGAATTGTCCCACTCACGGACTGACTGCTTGGATGATTGTTCAAACTTTTTATGCAGGACTGAATTTTTCTTCGAGGAACCTACTTGATTCAGCTGCTGGAGGCACTTTTATGTCCCTTACCTTGGGCGCCGCAACAAAGCTTCTCGACAATATGATGGTAAATTACTCTGAATGGCACACCGAGAGAGCTCCACAAGGTAAGAAGGTAAATTCTGTTGAGGAAACCTCTTCCTTGAGTGATAAGATTGATACTATTATGGCTATGCTTGCTAATGATAGGACTCATGTTGATCCTAATAATGTTCCTTTAGCTTCTTTGGTTGCTCAAGAAGAGCATGTTGATGTAAACTTCATTAGAAACAATAATTTCAACAATAATGCTTATAGGAAATTTTTTGCTAGTAACAATTATAGGCCGTATCCTTCAACCAATGGTAATGGTTATGGTAACTCTTATGGTAATTCCTCCAACAACACTAGGACCACGCCCTCCGAGCTTGAGGTAATGCTCAAGGACTTCATCGGTAAGCAAAATGCTCTTAATAAGTCTGTTGAGGAAAAGTTAGGCAAAATTGATATTCTTGCTTCTAAAGTTGATAGGCTTGCTCATGATGTTGAACTTCTAAAATTAAAAGTGTTGCCTAATGAGTTGAAAGAGAACAATGTTTTTGCCACTACTAATGCTATCCAAGTTAAAATTGATGAGAATGTTAGGATGCTAGCAGAATTGCATGCCAGGTGGGAAAGAGAAGATGAGATGGCTAGAGAAATGAAGGTATGTACTATTACTACCTCTAATGATGTTGCTCCTAATGCTAGCAATCCTCTTACTTTGATTGGTGTAGAGAAAACTCCCACTCCTTGTGTTAAAAAGCCTAAAACTGCCAAAACTTTTTTTCAAAAGAGTGCTGAATTTTTTTTGGAGTGTAGGAGATGATAGCTCTATTTCCTTTAATGATTTTGATGTTGATGGCTGCAATATATCTAAAGTAATTTTATTCTTGCAAAATTTTGCTTTGACTCCCAATGCTAGTTCCTTAAATGTTGCTTTTACTAAGCATATTACCAATGCTCTCATGAAAATTAGGGATGAAAAGTTGAAGCAAAAAGCTTCTGTTCCCAAGAAGTTAGAAGATGGTTGGGAACCCATCATTGATATGCATGTTAATGATTTTGATTGCCATGCTTTATATGATCTAGGTGCTAGTATTTCTATTATGCTTAGAAAAATTTATGACATGCTTGACTTACCGCCACTTGAAAAATGTTATTATGATATTCCTATTGCTGATGTTGCTAAGAAGAAACCTTTGGGAAGAATTAATGATGTTCTTATTGTGGTTAACAATAACCTTGTTCCCGTTGATTTTCTTGTCATGGATGTTGAATGCAATGCTTCATGTCCTATTATTTTGGGAAGACCCTTTCTTCGAACTGTAGGTGCCATCATTGATATGAGGGGAGGCACCATCAAATATCAATTTCCACTCAAGAAAGGTATGGAACACTTCCCTACAAAGATAAAGAAATTAGTGTTTGACTCTATTCTTAGAGCAAATTATGAGCTTGATGCTTCATCACTTGATGTTACTTGATTCGCAATTTTCTGCGCCTAGCTCAAAGGCGTTAAAAAAAGCACGCTTCGGAGATAACCCAATGTTTTTATATTAAGTTCTTTTTCTTTTATTTGAGTCTTGTAAGTTATTACTACTGTAATGACCTCTCCTTATCCTTTTTATTTCATTTTTGTGCCAAGAGAAGCCTCTAATTTGAGTGACGTAAGATTTGGGGATGTTGCTGTCCTAAAACAGTTTTCGGTACTACATCGTAAAAATTCGTGAAAATTCTCTGTATATCTTTTGGACCTAAAATTTCTTGTGCATATGCCCCAGGTTATATCCAAACTTTCATTAGTTGAACACTTTTTGATTTGAGCAACAGAAAACCCCTCAAAAATTTGACCTTTGTCAGCTGTTCTGTTTTGACAGATTTCTGCCAATATTTGTGTTGCCGCTTTATCGCTTTCTTTTTGAGTTCTTTTGATCACGGAACTTTTGGGGAAGTTGCTACAGTAGTATATGCTTAATAGGTGGTGTTTTTAGGTTGAAACCTGAAGCAAAAAGGGTTGATTATATATTATTCTTACACTAATGTTGCTAATAGATTTGTGTTTAGTTTTGTATGAAGGAAGTTTTCAAGTGTAGGGATCGGAGAGTGATGAGATGAGTTGAAGAATGGACAAAAGCTCAAGCTTGGGGATGCCCATGCATCACCCCAAGAAATATCAAAGAAGTACAAGCATCAAAGCTTGGGGATGCCCCCCGAGGCACCCCTTCTTCATCGGCAAAAATCAGGTGACCTTTCAAGACACTATATTTTTATTGCTTCATGCACTATGCATTTTTCTTGGAGCGTCAGTTGTTTTCATTTTCAGTTTAGTTTAGTTTTGTTTGCTGCAATAAATGGTTGGACCCCAACAAATTTATTTTGGAGAAGTTGCCTTTCTTTTCATTTGCCAAGAACACTCCTTTTTTCATTCTTATCGTTTCAACGAGTGTTCTTCTTTTTCTAGAACTGCGTTTAGTTTTCAATTTTCGCCTTGATATGTGTTCAGATCTTTCTATATATTTTCATCAAGGTGTATTTTTGCCTCTGATCTTTATTGGTTTTCATCAAAATAGGTGTTTATAAAATTTTAATGGTGTTGGAAAAGAGAAAAAGTTTTATGCAAAAAAGTGGTACAAGAAGGAGCTTGTGTAGACTGCAGGCTAGACTTTTTCATGTCGTGCTTGATGTCTTTTTGATAGTATGCTTAGTGGTTTTACTGTAGCATGACTTGTCTCAAATAATTGAGATTGCTTAATGAGCCTTTGAAAGAATCATGCGTTGTTTTTATCGTTTGGAAGCATTATTTTGGTTTTCTCCTTGATGCTTTATTTGTGTTGACTTGGCGCATGCTCACACATATTAGACTCATACAAAGTCACCAATAACCTCTATGATCATTTAGTTTTTGACTTTTGATACCATCTTATGCTTCTTTTAATGTCGCTTTGCATGATTATGGCCATTATTGCTCTCTTAATTGGTCGCTCCCAGTCTTTTGCTAGCCCTCGCCTTGTACTGAGTATGAGCTCTACTTGTGCATCCAACTCCTAAAAAACAAGTTTGCTGAAGTGTCCACCATACATACCTATTAGCAATTTGCTATTCCAAAGTACATTTGATTTGCTTTTATCTATCCTTCAAATTAAACTCTTTTTGGTGTTATGTGAAAATTGGTCAGTAAAGCTCTCACGAACCGGATGTCACACTTTACTTTTTCTTGCTTTTTAAAATTTGACATTGTGGTCTCTTATGTTGAGTTGTTATGCTTGCAAGTTGTAAGTTGGAGACTAGCCTAACCATGCTATCATGGGGCAAGCTTTCAACATTGCACTTCTTATTTGAGTTGATATTGTGATCTTTTGTTTATGGATGCCCACGGTGTGAAATGAATTAGGAATCTTGCGGGGATCATGGAGTTTGTATATATGTTAGGGAAACGCCTGGGCCGCCAATCTAAGCCATGCATAATTCATAGTGGAAATTTGCAGCATACCCATAGTGGACATTCGACGACGCATCTCAAAATAAAAAGCTAAACAAATGGTAAATAAAAGAGATGTCGAGGTGTCCATTGTCTGCTTGTCCTATCATTTTGATTTGGGCTTGTTCCATGTCATCGGGCATGGAGGTACCCCATTGGCGGTTCTCGATGATACATATATACTTACAATGACAAGAGCCTTGCTTGGGACTCTAAGTAAAGTAGCATGAGGTTTGGGTACTCGTATTCACGGGACACGAGGTTTTCAACTTATGATTTGTCAAGCATATGCATCATAATTGTTCTCGCATTAACTTTAACCATTCAAGATACTTATGATGGGGCAATGAGAGCTCAAAGCCGGTAAGTACCATAATTTTTGAAGGTCTATAAAACTTGCAAACACTACTTCCCTCCGCGAAGGGCCTTTCTTTTACTTTTATGTTGAGTAACCACCTTCTATCTTTATGCACCATTAAGAGAGCATAGTTGTCATTCTTAGTATAATGTGCATTGTCCCAAAGATTTCATTGATTGATTGATATTGTTGGTTTCACTTGTTCTTAAATTATTTGTATCTAGTCGCCCTCTTAAACTTGAAGGTGTCCTATGCATTTATGTTTTGCTCTCTATGAAGGACAAGCTGAAAACCATTTGTGTGTTTTTCCTTATGATTTGAACACACGTTTGACTTTCATTGTTTCATTTTCATGATCTTTTGTTTGTGTTCATTTTCATGATTATAACATGGTTGCTAAGTTTCTTCTATCAAGATTATGTCTTTCATGCCCATGTTTAAAGTTCTTTTGATCCCAGCTCACAATGCTTACATATATGATCAAGATTGTGTAGGTGCATGTCACCACAAAAATTATTCTTTTGTTATCACTTACCTACTCGAGGACGAGCAGGAGTTAAGCTTGGGGATGCTGATACGTCTCAAACGTATCCATAATTTTTGATGCTCCATGCTTGTTTTTACACCATTTGCTTAGTGTTTCATTACACTTCGTGGCACTTTTATGCATTTTCCGAAACTAACCTACTAACAAGTCGCCACAGTGCCAGTTTCCTGTTTTCTGCTATTTTTGTGTTTCAGAAAAGTTACACAGGAAATATTCTCAGAATTGGACGAAACCAAAGCCAGTCGCCCAGAATTTTACCGAAGCTTCCAGAGAACTGAAGAGGAGATGGAGTGGGGCCACGAGGTGGCCACACACCAGGGCAGCGCGGCGCAGGGCCTGGCCGCGCCCCCTATGTGTGAGACCACCTCGGTCCACTTCTGATGATGCCCCTTCGACTATAAAGACCCCTCGACGAGAAAAACCTAAAGACCCGATCAGTTTTCTAGAACACATCGCGATCCGCTGCCATCGTCGACCCGAAGATTGGGAGGATCTAGAAGCTCTTCCCGGCACCCTGCCGGAGAGGGGAATTGCCACCGGAGGTCTTCTTCATCGCCATGCTTGCCTCCGGAGCGATGAGTGAGTAGTCTACCTTGGACTATGGGTCCATAGCAGTAGCTAGATGGTTGTCTTCTCCACCATGTGCTTCATGTTTAGATCTCATGAGCTGCCCTACATGATTGAGATCACCGTTATGTAATTCTACATGTTTGGTTTGTTGGGATCCGATGAATATTGGTGTTATGCTTGAGTTTAAGTACTGAAATTTATCTTTTGTTATCTCTATGTTGTTTATGATCTTGCATGCTCTCCGTTGTTAGTAGCTATCTTGGCCGAGTAGTTGCTAGTGACTCCACGAGGGGGTATTTATGCTCGATAGTGGGTTCATGCCTCTATTTAATCTGGGGGAGTGACAGAAACCTATAAGGTTGTAGATGTGTTGTTGCTACTAGGGAGAAAACAACATTCATATGCTCAAGGGCATATGCTTTGTTTACATTACACACTTTGCTTAATGCAATTATCTATTGTTCGCAACTTAATACTCATGGGGTGTTCGGATGATATCCCCGTGAGTGGATTATTAGTCATAGATGCAGTTGGATGGCGGTCTATGTATTTTGTTGTAATGCCCAGAGTAAATCTCATAGTGATCCTCTCATCATATGCACGTTATCTTTATTCTATCAATTGCCCAACTGTAATTTGTTTACCTAGCTTGTATTATTTTATCTTATGGAGAGACACCGCTAGTGAACTGTGGATCCTGGTCCTATTTCTATTATATTGCTATCACCTATTTACTTTACTCGCACTGTTTAGTTTACTCGCATACTATTATCACTTTCCACTCGATACGCTCGTACCCTTTGTTTCAAGCAAACCGGTGAGATTGACAACCTCATCGTAAGTTGGAAACAAAGTATTTGGTTGTGTTGTGTGCAGGTTCCACGTTGCTACTAGCTGAAGACGCGCTAACTCGTTTTATCGTGAAACATCGCCCTTGTTGGAGTGTCACTAGGCTATCAAGCATCACCTTCAGTCGTTTGTTTGCTCCTCTCCTGATCGACATACCTTGGTTTCTTAACTAAGGGAAAAACCTTGCTGCTATATTCATCATACCTTCCTCTTGGGGTTCCCAACGGGCTGGTCATTCAACTAGGCATCAGTTCTTTTTCTGGCGCCATCTACCAGCAATCAACCTCCTGTATTATCTCAATCTCCGTGAAACCTTATTTTATAGACCATAACTAGGCCATACATAGAAAGTTGATACCCTAGTATGGAGACCTCACCTAAACAGCTTGTGAAACTAAGTAAACTAAGGAACCGAAGACTATTGGATTCTCCAAGAGTGTCGGAAGACAACATAGGATTGATTCAAGTGACAATTGATCAGAGTCAGACAAAGTGGATTCAAGGGGAACTCTAAACGAAGGGATATGATCTATATCCAATCAACTGGAGAAGGAGTTGTGAGCTAGGTGATGTCAAGGATAAGCTCAGCCCAAAAGTAAGAGAGCTTGAACTTCAAGGACGAAGTTGATATTAAGGGGGAGAGTCTGTAACATCCCAGGATGTGAGGCTAGAAATAGAGAGAATATAGAAGTGTGCATTGCATTCATGCATAGAAAATCTGGGAAATTTTCACGCTTTTAAATAAACTTGTCAAAGTGATTGAAGCTTCTCTTGAGTTGATGGAATTGAAGTAGCTCATCAACTGAAGTGTGATAAACTTCAACACGACCTTTGTTAACAACCTTGTTTTGGGTAGAGGTAATTACAACAACTAAAAGTGATGAATGTGAGGTAGAACTAATATGTTAACACATTACTTAGGACCTTATATCCAATCCTACCATGATCACATGGTATTTCTTAAACCTAAATCATTGAAGCCATTCCTAGCTTAAAGGAAGACAACACAAGCCTTACCTTGACTCTTAATCTACTTTATTCTCATATCTTGATTATCATAATCTTCCACATCTAAATCCATTCATCTCCAAGATGAGAGGAGAAAGCCTATATCAAATCCAATGTCATTCCTGTCTCTTGAGATAGAACCTTAGGGTATAAATTAGAAACTCAATTGTAGTGGAGTTTAACCTAGTACCAAGTTGATTAGAGGAGTTTACAATAGAGTTTACCTACTTAAATAATTATCCAGTACTTCCGGGTATTATATAATTCAATCTTAAACTTGTTACCAAAATTGGTAAACCACAAGGTCTAAAGTGCATAATAGCCACACATTCTTATTTAAATCATAACTTATTAACTATATGAGATATAACAAAACTGAACTCATTTACATTACATTAAATAGTTCAAACTATTTGAATAAAAATAACTATGGTCATTTTGAAACTCTTATGATCATGCCCTGGTGAAATCAAATAGAATCATTTGAAATTTGAACATGACCTTTGCTAACTTGGATATTTTGAGCACAACTGATAATAGGAACAAAGAAGATATGACAATATGCATAATTCATAATAACAAGATCCTTTCAAATATGAACTTTGGAAGTTAAACTTCCAAACAATTAATACAACATCAATTGATCACAATTCAATTATGAATTATAAATATCTATATGAATATGAATTGATTCAGCCACAAGTCCATTTAGTGCCAAATGCCACTTGGCTATCCAAAATAAAGATTATTAGAGGATAATCATCATGCCACCTAGGATAGTTATCCACTTCAAAATATCTTCCTATACTTGAACCCCAAGTAATGCACTTCAAAATATCTTCTTTTACTTGAACCCCAAGTAATACTCATAGTTATCCACTTGAAAATATCTTCCTTTACTTGAACCCAAGTAATGCTCATGCATGTAAGCTTGACAACAAGTAGCTTACTCACCTTGCTCAAACAAGAGTCATCACTTGAGGTGTCAACTTGTGGTGAGCCTCAAGATACTATAAAAGGAACCCCATGGCATTCATTTTACACCATAAAATCATGGTATGGGTAGACCAACGAATTTGGGCCATATCTTACATTAGAGAGGGCAAAGAAACACCACCATCACACCAAGCAACACCACCATCACACCAGCAACACCACCACACAATCCACCCTGCTCATGAGTTGAGCAACAGGGCAGGATTCACCACCACCAGCACAACCACAAGAACCAAACTAGCAAGACCAAGACCAAGACCAAATGGTTACTTAGTTCAATTAGGAATTAGGTCAAGCCGCTAGGAGGTGCGGGCATGCCACAAGACACAGATTTATCAGATTTCCCGAAGAACAAGCTTCACAAGACCACTAGGTTGGTCTACTATGAGAGGAGAGGAGTGTAGTTAAAGGGAAAAAGGGAAGAACTCACCATAAGCAAGAAAAATATATACCTCTGATCTGAATCATCTACTAGAAACATATACATGGTCCAAGGGCATATCACATACATCTAAATGATCATATGAGCACCAAGAACAAACAAGTAAATTTAGTAGGAAGCAAATCAAACCCCGAAAATGTAGAGTAGCTATTCTTATCATGCATATGTCTGTACCAAGAAATCACTATCAACTCATGCATATTATTCATACACCTACACTTGCATAACAAAGGTTAGAATACTATCTCTAGCTGCCATTAGTTAGTGTACACCCCAATAATTAAGTATGTGAATGCTTATATAGCCTAGCATGCTAAGATAAATTAGTATACATTCTAATACCTCACTTACACATCATTGAGGTGCATCTTTGCATATAGCCAAATCAACTAGATACCATATCCTTTGCAAGAGCATGTATGGAATTAATTGCCAGGTTACTAAATTAAGAAAAAACACCCATTTCCTTTAAGTGAACACGTGCATGTATGTATCTCAACCGGCAAGTAACATAGGAGATGAACTAGATCATCTAGCACCATAGCACCAACCATGACCAGATAGTATAGGGCAATATTATCAGCAAAACCTCTAATCATTTGTTATCTCTAAATCCAATAAGTGGTGTCCAAACAATAATCTCTCACATGTCAATCAATATTTTACACCAGTAATCAACTCTTATGGTAGAGTGCATCTTGACCCTAAAACTTAACTCTCATTTATAAGGATGAGGAGAAACATAAAATTAGGTATATAGGGTATACCCCTTTATATGAAATCCAACATTACTACTAGTATTATCCTACCATATAACTGCCAATAAATGCTTCTACAAATCATTAGTAATTGTACAAGACTTGATTAAATTTTGAACACTCTAATGAAAGAATTTGAATTCATCCCTATTTAAATCTAAATAATATATATATATTATAGTTATGTGCTACTGCACCTAAACATTATCTAAATACACCATATTACTCTATGTATCATATTAGGAGGATTTTAGAAGAAGCCAAATTTAAGTCCCTGCAAAACAGATTTGAATGCAATTAGTTAAAAATCCAAAAACTGAAAATAGAATAAAAAAGAGAAAACAAAATAGAAAAAAATAAAAGAAGAGACTTACCTGGACCGCAGCCCAACCATCAGCCCGGCCCGGAATACCGCTTCGGGTAGGGGGAAAAGAAGAAGTCTTCTTCTTCTTCTTCCCGTAGGACGACACGCCGCCGGTGACTCCATGTCGCCGTTGCCGATAAGGATGGCCTCAGATGCCTGTGACTTGCCAGATCACCTCCAAGATCTTTCCCTCGCTACTGCCAGTCGGAGCATTGATACGTCTCCAACGTATCTATAATTTTTGATGCTCCATGCTTGTTTTTACACCATTTGCCTATTGTTTCGTTACACTTAGTGGCACTTTTATGCATTTTCCGGAACTAACCTATTAACGAGTTGCCACAGTGCCAGTTCCCTGTTTTCTGCTGTTTTTGTGTTTCAGAGTGATACACAGGAAATATTCTCGGAATTGGACGAAACAAGTTCCTAAAGTCTTATTTTTCCCGGAAGCTTCCAGAGATCCGAAGGAGAGTCGGAGGGGGGCCACCAGGGCCCCACACGCAGGGGCAGCGTGGCCAGGCCCCTGGCCGCGCGGGCCCCGCGTGAGGGCGCCTGGCTCCTCCACTGACGACGCCCCTTTGCCTATACAGACCCCCCGATGAAAAAAACCAAAGTACCCGATCAGATTTCCAGAACACATCGCGATCCGCCGCCGCCGTCGACCCGAAGATCGGGAGGGTCCAGAAGCTCTTCCCGGCACCCTGCCGGAGAGGGGAATCACCACCGGAGGTCTTCTTCGTCGCCATGCTTGCCTCCGGAGCGATGAGTGAGTAGTCTACCTTGGACTATGGGTCCATAGCAGTAGCTAGATGGTTGTCTTCTCCACCATGTGCTTCATGTTTAGATCTCATGAGCTGCCCTACATGATTGAGATCACCGTTATGTAATTCTACATGTTTGGTTTGTTGGGATCCGATGAATATTGGTGTTTATGATTAAGTTGCTGTACTGAATATTATCTTTTGTTATCTCTATGTTGTTTATGATCTTGCATGCTCTCCGTTGTTAGTAGCTATCTTGGCCGAGTAGTTGCTAGTGACTCCAAGAGGGGGTATTTATGCTCGATAGTGGGTTCATGCCTCTATTTCACCTGGGGGAGTGACAGAAACCTCTAAGGTGGTAGATGTGCTATTGCTACTAGGGAGAAAACAACATTCATATGCTCAAGGGCATATGCTTTGTTTACATTACACACTTTGCTTAATGCAATTATCTATTGTTCGCAACTTAATACTACTGGGGTGTTTGGATTGATATCCCCGGGAGTGGATTATTAGACATAGATGCAGTTGGATGGCGGTCTATGTATTTTGTTGTAATGCCCAGAGTAAATCTCATAGTGATCTTCTTGACATATCACGTTTATCTTTATTCTATCAATTGCCCAACTGTAATTTGTTTACCCAGCATGTGTTATTTATCTTATGGAGAGACACCACTAGTGAACTGTGGACCCCGGTCCTATTTACATCATATTGCTATCACCTGTTTACTTTACTCGCACTGTTTACTTTACTCGCATACTATATTGTTTTCCACTCGATACACTCATAACCTTTGTTTCAAGCAAACCGGTGAGATTGACAACCTCATCGCAAGTTGGGAACAAAGTATTTGTTTGTGTGTGTGCAGGTTCCGCATCACCTTCAGTCGTTTGTCTCTCCTCTCCTGATTGATATTAAACCTTGGTTTCTTAACTGAGGGAAGACTAGCTGCTATACTCATCATACCTTCCTCTTGTGGTTCCCAACGGGCTGGTTATCCACCACGCACAAGGACAGTCTGCTCCCACGTCAACCATATGCCATCAAAGGGATCAGCTAGTTTTCTGGCACCATTGCCGGGGAGGAAGAGAAGACTTCTGCGAGGGGAGTTTTTCGCACACACATCCTTTACTTTGTTTTATTGTTTTGCTTTACTTTATTTATTTTACCTGCATTGCTTTATATCAAAAACCCAAAAAAAAATTAGAATCCTTGGTAGTTGTTATTTCTTTACTTTTAGTTTATCATGTTGATCCCTAAGTACGTTCTAGAGGACCTCTCAGTAGGTAGTGGTTCAATTATTGGCAAAAGTAACATTGAGGAGTTCTTTAATCACATTAGTATGCATGAGGAAGTTGAGGAAAAGTCTTGGGTTGAGCTTGCTCCTAGTATTGAAGTTGCTTCTATTTATTTAATTGACATGTTGGAAACTAGGTTTGCTACTCTTAATCCTTTTATGCAATATATGTTCCTTAAGCTTCATGAAATTGAGGATCCCGAAAAGAAAGCTTTTATCTTGGAAACTTTGCGCCTAGAATTTAAGGATGTCGTTATTGAAGCTAGAAATGTTCTTAAATGTTTTAATAAACTCAGTTCGCCTATAAAGGTTATTGATACTAATGATGAGGGAACCGAAATACCTATACCTTGCAAGCTTTTGGGATTGTGTGAAGCCTTCGAAAACAATTTTGCCTGGATCTGTCCTGAAAATCTTTTTGATGAAAATAGTGTACCAAAGCATGATCACAAAGGGTCTTCTAAAACTTATGTGGATGAAATACAATGCCTTATTGATAAGACCTCTGCAGTTGATCTTAATGCTTCTTCTGAAGTTACTTGATTCGCAATTTTCTGCGCCTAGCTCAAATGCGTTAAAGAAAAGCACTCTTGGGAGATAACCCAATGTTTTCTTTTCAGTAGTTTTTCTTTTATTTGAGTCTTGGAAGTCATTACTACTGTAATGACCGCTCCTTATCTTGTTTATTTCGTTTTTGTGCCAAGAGAAGCCTCTAATTTGAGTGAGGTAAAGATTTGGGGATGTTGCTGTCCTGAAACTGTTTTCGGTGCTGCACCGTAAAAATTCGTGAAAATTCTCTGTTTATCTTTTGGACCTGATATTTCTTGTGCATATGCCCCAGGTCATATCCAAACTTTTTTTAGTTGAACACTTTTTGATTTGAGCAACATAAAATCCCTAAAAAATTCAACCTTTGTCAGCTGTTCAGTTTTGACAGATTTCTGCCAATATTTGTGTTTGCCACTTTATCGCTTTCTTTTGAGTTCTTTTGATCACAGAACTTTTGGGGAGGTTGCTACAGTAGTATCTACTATATATGTGGTGGTTTTGAGTTGAAACCTGATGCAAATAGAGGATTGATTATATGTTATGCTTACACTAATGTTGCTAATAGAATTGTGTTTATTTTTGTATGAAGGAAGTTTTCAAGTGTAGGGATTGGAGAATGATGAGATGAGTTGAAGAATGGACAAAAGCTCAAGCTTGGGGATGCCCATGCATCACCCCAAGAAATATCCAAGAAGTACAAGCGTCAAAGCTTGGGGATGCCCCCGAGGCACCCCTTCTTCATCGGCAAAAATCAGGTCACCTTTCAAAACACTATATTTTTATTGCTTCATGCACTATCTGTTTTTCTTGGAGCGTCAGTTGTTTTAGTTTTCTTAGTTGGTTAAGTTTGTTTGTTTTCTGCAATAAATGGTTGGACCCCAACAAATTTCTTTTGGAGGAGATATACTCATTTTCATTTGCCAAGAACGCTCTAGTTTTCACTCTTATTAAAAATTGAGCGTTCTTCTTTTTCTGCTACTGCTTTTGGTTTTCGTTTTCGCCTTGATTTGCATTCAGACCTTGCCATATCTTTTTATCAAGGTGTATTTTTGCCTCTGATCTTTATTGGTTTTCATCAAAAGAGGTGTCTTCAAAAATTTCAAATGGTGTTGGAAAAGAGAAAAAGCTTTGTGCAAAATAGTGGTACAAGAAGGAGCTTGTGCAGACAGCGGCTTAGGCTTTTTCATGTCATGCTTGATGTCCTTTTGATAGTATGCTTAGTGGTTTTTCTGTAGCATGACTTGTCTCAAATAACTGAGATTGCTTAATGAGCCTTTGAAAAAATCATGCGTTGTTTTTATTGTATGGAAGCATTATTTTGGTTTTCTCTTTGATGCTTTATTTGGGTTGATTTGGCGCATGCTCACACATGTTAGACTCTTACAAAGTCACCAATAGCCTTCATGATCATTTAGTTTTTTACTTTTGATGCCATCTTATGCTTCTTTTAATGTCGCTTTGTCGCTTTGCATGATTATGGCCATTATTGCTCTCTTAGTTGGTCGCTCCCAGTCTTTTGCTAGCCCTCGCCTTGTACTGAGTATGAGCTCTACTCGTGCATTCAACTCCTAAAAGCCAAAGTTTTCCAAAGTGTCCACCATACATACCTACTAGCAATTTGCTATTCCAAGTAAATTTGACTTGCTTTTATTTTCTCTTCAAATTAAACTCTTACCAGTGTTATGCGAAATTCGGTCAGTAAAGCTCTCACGAACCGGAAGGCACACTTTACTTTTTCCTGTTCTTAAAAATTTGACATTGTGGTCTCTTATGTTGAGTTGTTATGCTTGCAAGTTGTAAGTTGGATTCTAGCCCAGCCATGCAGTCATGGGCAAGCTTTCAACATTGCACTTCTTATTTGAGTTGATATCGTGATCTTTTGTCTATGGATGCCCGCGGTGTGAAATGAATTGGGAATCTTGTGGGGATCATGGAGTTTGTATATGTGTTAGGGAAACGCCGGGCCACCAATCTAAGCCATGCATAATTCATGGTGGAAATTTGCAGCATACCCATGGTGAACATTCGACGACGCATCTCACAATAAAAAGCTAAACAAAAGGCAAATAAAAGAGATGTCGAGGTGTTCATTGTCTGCTTGTCCTGTCATTTTGGTGTGGGCTTGTTCCATGTCATCAGGCACGGAGGTACCCCATTGGCGGTTCTCAATGATATGCATATACTTACAATGACAAGAGCCTTGCTTGGGACTCTAAGTAAAGTAGCATGAGGTTTGGGTACTCGTATTCACGGGGCATGAGGTTTTCAACTTATGATTTGTCAAGCATATGCATCATAATTGTTCTCGCATTAACTTTAACCATTCAAGATGCTTATGATGGGGGCAATGAGAGCTCAAAGCCGGTAAGTACCATAATTTTTGAAGGTTATAAAACTTGCAATCACTGCTTCCCTCTACAAAGGGCCTTTATTTTACTTTTATGTTGAGTCACCACCTTCTTTCTTTATGCACCATTAAGAGAGCATAGTTGTCAGTCTTAGTGTGATATGCATTGTCCCAAAGTTCATTGATTGATTCATATTGTTGGTTTCACTTGTTCTCAAACTATTTGTATCTAGTCGCCCTCTTAAACTTGAAGGTGTCCTATGCATTTATGTTTTACTCTCTTTGAAGGACAAGCTGAAAACCATTTGTATGTTTTTCCTTATGATCTGAACACACGTTTGACTTTCATTGTTTCATTTTCATGTTCTTTTGTTTGTGTTCATTTGCATGTTTACAACATGGTTGCTAAGTTCTTATTGTCAAGATTATATCTTCATGCCCATGTTTTAAGTTCTTATGATCCCAGCTCACCAATGCTTACATATATGATCAAGATTGTGTAGGTGCATGTCACCTCAAAAATTATTCTTTTGTTATCACTTACCTACTCGAGGACGAGCAGGAGTTAAGCTTGGGGATGCTTGATACGTCTCCAACGTATCTATAATTTTTGATGCTCCATGCTTGTTTTTACACCATTTGCCTATTGTTTCGTTACACTTAGTGGCACTTTTATGCATTTTCTGGAACTAACCTATTAACGAGTTGCCACAGTGCCAGTTCCCTATTTTCTGCTATTTTTGTGTTTCAGAGTGATACACAGGAAATATTCTCGGAATTGGATGAAACAAGTTCCTAAAGTCTTATTTTCCCCGAAAGCTTTCAGAGATCCGAAGGAGAGTCGGAGGGGGCCCACCAGGGCCCCACACGCAGGGGTGGCACAGCCAGGCCCCTGGCCACATGGGCCCTGTGTGAGGGCGCCTGGCTCCTCCTCTGACGATGCCCCTTCGCCTATAAAGACCCCCCGATGGAAAAAACCTAAGTACCCGATCAGATTTCCAGAACACATCGCGATCCGCCGCCGCCGTCGACCCGAAGATTGGGAGGGTCTAGAAGCTCTTCCCGGTACCCTGCCGGAGAGGGGAATCGCCACCGGAGGTCTTCTTCATCGCCATGCTTGCCTCCGGAGCGATGAGTGAGTAGTCTACCTTGGACTATGGGTCCATAGCAGTAGCTAGATGGTTGTCTTCTCCACCATGTGCTTCATGTTTAGATCTCATGAGCTGCCCTACATGATTGAGATCACCGTTATGTAATTCTACATGTTTGGTTTGTTGGGATCCGATGAATATTGGTGTTTATGATTAAGTTGTTGTACTAATTATTATCTTTTGTTATCTCTATGTTGTTTATGATCTTGCATGCTCTCCGTTGTTAGTAGCTATCTTGGCCGAGTAGTTGCTAGTGACTCCAAGAGGGGGTATTTATGCTCGATAGTGGGTTCATGCCTCTATTTCACCTGGGGGAGTGACAGAAACCTCTAAGGTGGTAGATGTGCTGTTGCTACTAGGGAGAAAACAACATTCATATGCTCAAGGGCATATGCTTTGTTTACATTACACACTTTGCTTAATGCAATTATCTGTTGTTCGCAACTTAATACTACTGGGGTGTTCGGATTGATATCCCCGGGAGTGGATTACTAGTCATAGATGCAGTTGGATTGCGGTCTATGTATTTTGTTGTAATGCCCAGAGTAAATCTCATAGTGATCTTCTTGACATATCATGTTTATCTTTATTCTATCAATTGCCCAACTGTAATTTGTTTACCCAGCATGTGTTATTTATCTTATGGAGAGACACCACTAGTGAACTGTGGACCCCGGTCCTATTTACATCATATTGCTATCACCTGTTTACTTTACTCGCACTGTTTACTTTACTCGCATACTATATTGTTTTCCACTCGATACACTCATAACCTTTGTTTCAAGCAAACCGGTGAGATTGACAACCTCATCGCAAGTTGGGAACAAAGTATTTGTTTGTGTGTGTGCAGGTTCCGCATCACCTTCAGTCGTTTGTCTCTGCTCTCCTGATCGATATTAAACTTCGGTTTCTTAACTGAGGGAAGACTAGCTCCTATACTCATCAGACCTTCCTCTTGTGGTTCCCAACGGGCTGGTTATCCACCACGCACAAGGACAGTCTGCTCCCACGTCAACCATACGCCATCAAAGGGATCAGCTAGTTTTGTGGCGCCGTTGTCGGGGAGGAAGAGAAGACTTCTGCGAGGGGAGTTTTTCGCACACACATCCTTTACTTTGTTTTATTGTTTTGCTTTACTTTATTTATTTTACCTGCATTGCTTTATATCAAAAACCCAAAAAAAATTTAGAATCCTTGGTAGTTGTTATTTCTTTACTTTTAGTTTATCATGTTGATCCCTAAGTACGTTCTAGAGGACCTCTCAGTAGGTAGTGGTTCGATTATTGGCAAAAGTAACATTCAGGAGTTCTTTAATCACATTAGTATGCATGAGGAAGTTGAGGAAAAGTCTTGGGTTGAGCTTGCTCCTAGTATTGAAGTTGCTTCTATTTATTTAATTGACATGTTGGAAACTAGGTTTGCTAGCCTTAATCCTTTTATGCAATATATGTTCCTTAAGCTTCATGAAATTGAGGATCCCGAAAAAAAGCTTTTATCTTGGAAACTTTGCGCCTAGAATTTAAGGATGTCGTTATTGAAGCTAGAAAGGTTCTTAAATGTTTTAATAAACTTGGTTCGCCTATAAAGGTTATTGATACTAATGATGAGGGAACCGAAATACCTATAGCTTGCAAGCTTTTGGGATTATGTGAACCCTTCGAAAACAATTTTGCCTGGATCTGTCCTGAAAATCTTTTTGATGAAAATAGTGTACCAAAGCATGATCACAAAGGGTCTTCTAAAACTTATGTGGATGAAATACAATGCCTTAGTGATAAGACCTCTGCAGTTGATCTTAATGCTTCTTCTGAAGTTACTTGATTCGCAATTTTCTGCGCCTAGCTCAAAGGCGTTAAAGAAAAGCACTCTTGGGAGATAACCCAATGTTTTCTTTTCAGTACTTTTTCTTTTATTTGAGTCTTGGAAGTCATTACTACTGTAATGACCGCTCCTTATCTTGTTTATTTCGTTTTTGTGCCAAGAGAAGCCTCTAATTTGAGTGAGGTAAAGATTTGGGGATGTTGCTGTCCTGAAACTGTTTTCGGTGCTGCACCGTAAAAATTCGTGAAAATTCTCTGTTTATCTTTTGGACCTGCGATTTCTTGTGCATATGCCCCAGGTTATATCCAAACTTTTCTTAGTTGAACACTTTTTGATTTGAGCAACAGAAAATCCCTCAAAAATTCGACCTTTGTCAGCTGTTCAGTTTTGACAGATTTCTGCCAATATTTGTGTTTGCCACTTTATCGCTTTCTTTTGAGTTCTTTTGATCA